>CM068373.1:259261028-260666028 GCA_034769895.1 Magicicada septendecula
CTTCAGCTCGGATTGTAAGTTTCACAAACATCGTCTCTGCGCCATTTTCGATAGCGTCGGTTGATCTGCTTCACGTCCCCGTCCGCGCACATGGTCGTGGTTGCGCGTACCACAGTATTGCCATTCCGAGAATTCAAACAGTTGTATGTGACACGCGCATTCCATTGTATTGTTTCATCACCCAGTTCCTTTGTTAGCAACTACTTTAGATTCAACCGTGTACTGGCCACACAAATATGAAATGAAGTGCTGAAATTTTAATAAAATAAAACCCCATTTTATAAAATAAAATTCCCTCTTTTGGTCCCGTTACAATACCCCCTCAATGAAAGTCTTCTGTCCAAAACAGAAATCTCATTGATAAAACCCCTAAGAGGACCGGTGAGGAACTGGTGCCAAAAACCCCCTTTTGTTCTTACTCTGCATGGGTAAACGACCCCCCTGGCTCGGCGACTATGGACGCATCTGAACGAGATCACTAGACTTCCCTGTGCGAGATCCCAACACCGAAAAATCGAACAGACACGCACCACAGCGCACCACGCCTTCTATCATACTACCCCAAAAATCCTCAATCCCTGGCTCCGATCATGCCAGATCCTCCACCGATGTTTCCCCTTATATGCAAGCTGGGCTGCCTTTAGCAGATACTGGGCTCACACACACAACTATTCTACATATTGTAAAGTTAACATATTCTTCAAAATTTAATATTTCCTCTAAGTGAAAAATCCAAAATTCAAAATAAAATATTTTATCAAAAAATTCTCTTCCTTAGTTTTTTTTTTCTTGTTATCAAAAAAATTAAATCAATTGAACATCTCTTAAAATAAGTAACATCCTTAAACTAACATGGATTACACCTAGAATCTAACAATACAATTCAATATAATAATTCAATAATAATAAACATGGCTAGAACACCAACAATAAAATAATCAAAGTTCAAAATATCCATTAGCTGGCAGGCGCAAAATCAAGAAATAATTTTTTTTTTTCCAAAAAAAAATTTTAATTTATTAAAATATTTTCTTTCTATGTTGAAATTATTTAAAATTTGTTTAAATTGATCAAAAACCAAAGTTGAATTAACTTCCATACTAAACATGCCTAGTATGTGACCTCACTATCAGCTGATCAAAACTAGGTCAAGTCCACAACCTTGACCCACATACGTTATATACAAGTTACATCTGTGAACACACTAAACATCTGTAAAATTCTGTCTTTCAACACAAAACATAACAAAATACAATATTTGAAATTAAAAAAATATTATAAATAACAATCAAATTGACATTTAAATTATTCAAAATAAACACTTTCTAACTTTACATTTCCAAATTCTATCAAAAATTTGTCACTGGTTGCAATTAAAATTTTTATATTCTTGTTATAAATCTCTTTATTTAAACATCTTATTCTCCCTTACTTTGGGTGATTTAATTACTCACCATAACTTAACTTGCCACTTGGCCTGTATACCTTTATAATTAACATTGCGATTATTACCTCAAAATAACCAAATCACATTTAACTTTGGTCAAACTCTACACACCCTACATCCTTATAAAATTATAAACATTATATTTTAATTTCAATTGAACTGTTATTAATTAACCATCATTTATTTATCGTTTAATTCTTCACAAAAATTCAAATTATTATTACCTTCCTGTTACATGATATTTCATCTCTGATTACCTTTCTACTATGAATTTTCTACTTAACTCTTCACATTTTAATCATTGATTAGTCTGGGTGATACCTGTATTCTCTATGCCTTCAATTGAACAGACAATTTTAATCTTACTCCCTTTTCTTCCTACTAACAATCACTATTAACAAACTATGACACCAATCTCTCAATTATCAACACCTTCACTAATTCCACTTACCTCTGGCACCGCTCATCTTTGTACTAGGATGTGTGTTCCCAACCTGGCTATCTACATACGAACCAATGCCCCTCCAAAATATCGGCAAACACTCCCTTAAACTACTCTATCCCCGCCACAACGCCGAACGCTGGTCTCTCGCCACGCCGCACGCTGGTCACACCTTACCACCTCACCCTTACTACAAAATATCATCAACAAATATATTTATATACCATTCACCTTACGCATCTCTACATATACTCAGTACTACTGTGTCCCTAAAATATCGAATACCCTCTTTGTTTTTCACTAGTATTGCAAAATTCTTATTCTCTCTGACTACTATTACAATTAACTCTACTTAACTCACCTGCCTCATTTCATTATCACCCAAAATCTATCTTTTATTATCTCTCGCAAATTATTTAAAATTCTTACTGCCTTAAATTACTTTTCTCATCATTTCAAATAGCATCTTTAGCGCATTAAACATTATTTTTTAACATTAATTATCTTGAACATTTACAACCAATATAACAGTGACATTTTATTGCTGATCAGCTGACATTCCCACCAAAGTGAAAACACATCTCTAAATTTAGCAAATTACATGAAATATATTTTTATCAATCCTTACATCTACCATCATTGTTTCTCCTTTTCTGATTCTGATAATTTATGTTAACCGCCTGCCAGTCGGTTTAGTTATCTACTTAGTTTCAAAAATACACACATTATATAAACATACACCTTTTATCAATTCTTATATCTAACCTACTACAATAAAATGTTACATTTAAAACATAGAATGAACACCTTATACTGAATGCATGAGCATATATTTATTTGAGTGGAATACAAACATTTTTATTAGAGCAAAATTTAGAGTTAGCGACGTTTATGATATAAAATTTAAATTCGTGGCTCCTCTGAGCCACCTCCCATCCACACACGCTATTGCAATTTATGTTAGGCTGTAGCGCCTATTTGCTTCCGCAAAGACTGCATATTTGGAGGAATTTGACATCTCCGTGTCTTTGCTTCGGCAGTTACATTTTAACATTTGCGGATATCGACATATCCTCGGTTATATTGAAACACCCTTAAAACGGGTCTACCACCTGGCTATGCTGTCCCTACGCGGACAGAGTGGCAGCCGCTGTTCCCTAGTTTGGTGATTCCCCTTAATTCCCCCGTCAATTTCAAAATTCACCTTGACAATGATAACAGCTATGGCCAGTTAAGGCAGAACGTGACGCAATGAGCCCCAACCATAGCTGTTAAAGCTAAACCAATTCCACGGTCAGGGTTCGGTGAGGCCGTGACCGCCCGAAAAGTTGGGGAATCACAAGTAAAATATATTTTGTAACATTAAAATTAACAATTTACATTAAATGACATTATTAGTCTGGGTGGTGTTTTAACCCCCTATTTCCCTAGCTTAACCTTCATTAACATAAAATAGTAAGTACAAAAATTAAAACCTCCTACCATTGCAGTTCCACACTCCACTGTTATGTCACTTCTTTGCACACCAATCTACCCCCCAAAATTACCCTTTAATCTTGTATAATAACAAGTTCTTTTATTTATTTTTAAAATTTTCACATAGACACTTCTGCAAGTCCAAGCTTTCACTTTTCACTAACATTTTCTTTCTGACAAAATAGTAAGTACCACAATGGATCATCTTATACAGTTACATCAAAATAAAATATATTTGTGTTGTTTTCTGAGGGAAAACAATTCCTTGAAAATTTAAGTATTCAAATTTCATATTTTTTTTGTCGTTTCATTTCATAATTTCTGAAACAAAACTAAAATAGTTCGTGAAGAGAGAAAAAAAATATATATATATATTTGTATATATATTTGTACAGTTGTATGCGACACGCACATTCCATTGTATTGTTTCATCACCCAGTTCCTTTGTTAGCAACTACTTTAGATTCAACCGTATACTGGCCACACAAATATGAAATGAAGTGTTGAAATTTTAATAAAATAAAACCCCATTTTTATAAAATAAAATTCCCTCTTTTGGTCCCGTTACACTCTAAGGGGTGGAGTTTATTTAAAGATCAATGTAACAGAATGAGTGTGTGTGTGTGGTAATATAGAGGTTACACACTGGTTCATTTTCAATGTTTTATTTATTTAGTAATATCACTCATAATAGTAGTCAAAACAAAACTCAATAGAGATAAGAAATAATTTCAACCAGTTGTACTATTGTTTGTAAAACACAAAAGAAAGGCGTGAATTTTTGAGAAATAAAAGTAGTATGTGGTTTAGACCGTATCAAATGTGTTAACATAATTATTGCACATATAAAATCCAAATAATCCTTTCTGCAGCTGTTTTCGTCTGTACGATCCTGGGAAGAACCCTAAGGTAAGAGTCTTAATATAAATTGAAGTAACTTGTATTGTTTCAACGCAACGTAAACAAAGGCACGCAATGAACTAGAGGTTATGCACGTGTAAGCAAAATGGAAACAACGAATAATATCGATATTAGTTTATTTTTCGATACAGAAACAGATGTTCAACATAGTACAAATAGTAGACAAACGATGGCAGCACAAATCAGCGAAATCGACTTAATTCTATAACAGCAATAACGGCGCAAATTCCAAATCGAATATATTCGAGTGCAGCAGTAGTGGCATGATTTGTGAACATCGAGTGTACTCGATCGCACCAGCGAAAGGGTTAAAAAGGGAATAATCTGAATTCACATTTGAAATTTTTGATATTTAATTTTTTTAATGTAATAGTTAATAAATGGATGATTTATTATTTTTCAGTATTGTAACTAGTTATTTTATGCCATCAATGTCTCACTTCTCTATTAAAACATTTACTGTGCAACAATTATACTTAACACAATGAACAAGCAAATTCATATGACCCAGAGTTTGGGGTGGTTTACACAATACAGTTAGGTTGGGTATAAACACAGAATTGTATTCATTAATATTATTTTTAACACTGCATAATAAATATTAGTGCTGCCAATCTGTGACACAAGAATTAGTACATTGTTCTATTATTATTATTATTTTATATTTTATTGTATTCAAAGATAGTATTATAATTTTATTATTGCTGTGTATTTCATAACTGGCGCTCTGCAAAATTTAGAGAGAAAAATTGTTGTCATGGGATAATTATAATAACAAAAACAGTTAAGTAGATAATATAATACAAAGAACAAATGGAGTCGAGGTTTACCAAGAATCAGTACACATAAAACCACGAATTTAAATTTATTTACACTAAAACAAAAATGGCTGAACTTATCAAACGATGTATATATGTATACGTATTGTGATGTACAGGTCTCACATAGAATAACTAGTCCGAGATTGGCCTATGTTTGAAGTGGATGCTATTAATAATGATGCTATTATTTTTGACAGTCTCCTGAGAGTTTAATACAGTTTATATGAAAAAAAATCTCTGTGTTGACCTTTGTAATACAAAATAAAAGATTCCCTTTATATACAATGAAGTAATATTTAACATTCTTTTGTCTTATTTACCATAAAGTCTTTACTGATGTGATAATCATTCTTTTAAATTATTTTTTTAATTGTGCATAAATAATATACGTTTGCTTCCCTTTTATGTAGACTTCAGATGCTTCAGATGATGGGTTGTTCCTGGATGATCCTGGATTGTGGATTGATATACTCTGTCCAGCCGCAGGGTCACTTTCAGGCATGCAGTTATTTCTCATGGACATGGTTACATACTTTCACGGCAAACTAATACTGATTACTAAAATGGTGTGTTATGCTAACACCCTTTTTCCAGTCAGCTTAAAGCGTCTATATACCTAATCAGATATTTTGCACTTTCACAGAATAGCACTACTATATTTCTCGCAGCAACTGTAGTAATTTTCTAATTTGTGTGTGTGGTGATTGGGAGGTCAATGATCACGTACCAAGTGGCAATTACATGTTATCGATTCCAAAGAGAGACTGATCGATCGGTTAAAAATAATTTTCAACTAAATTCGCAAAATCAGATTGGTTCTTAGGTAACCCCTACTCATAATTTTATACAGATAATAAAAGTTCTTGTCGAAGGAGGCTTCTGAACAGAACAATTCTTGTTCAAAAACCCTGAATATTTTTACAATCAAATTTATGGTCATAAACCCTTTTTACTTAAAAAATGTACATTTAGTTACTAATTTTTAAAATAATTACCATATTATTATATACATACCACCATAGTCAGTAAAATTACATTTTTTAAAACAATGAATAAGGCCTTTTCGAAATATTAAAATTTCATCATCAGTTCATACACTGTAATGTTCCTGTTGTGATGTTTTCCTTTAAATGTATAATTGTTGTTACAACAGTTATACATTTAAAGGAAAACATCACACTTTAAATGTATAATTGTTGTTACAACAGTTATACATTTAAAGGAAAACATCACAACAGGAACGTTACAGTGTATGAACTGATGATGAAATTTTAATATTTCGAAAAGGCCTTATTCATTGTTTTAAAAAATGTAATTTTACTGACTATGGTGGTATGTATATAATAATATTATAACAAGTCAGTGGCATAATGTTTGGCAAAATAAAAAATAATTACCGTCATTAATGAGGTGGAACCTTTTTTTTTAACATTCTGATATAAGTCCCATCTCAAAAATTTACGTATCACAAATTTATTTAAATTAACATGCTTCTTTATATATATATTGCAACATTTTAAATACAAACATTTAAGTGCATTTTAAATTTGTAGAGTCTCACGTTCTTTGGGACGCCAAAAGGTGACAAATTACCCTTCTTTGTGTATTTTAATCTGTACATTAATTTAACTCATACTCTTTATATAACATTCCTATAATGGCGTGTATGTATTTGGGGTTCAGGTGTATCTGTAATAATAACTCTATGTAACTTGTAACAGTATTTCAAATTTATTTAGTAATAATGAAATTGTGCGCAAAGCACTTGATTTGACTTAAAAACATTCATTATTGCTTTGTTACTATGCCGTAAGGCTTACGCTGTATACATCCTTATTGACTAAATATTCTATTCTAATAATTATTTTCTTAAAAATATCATTTCCTGACTACTCAGACAATTAGTGTTTTAGTGGATATTTATGCGTATTAATTGCATAAATGGGTTAATTATTAAATCTATAAATTTATCAATCTTTCACATGTATCTAGCACCGAAGTTGGACGCCATTTACATTTGTGGTAATTAATTGTGTAAACCATTTACATCTAGTGAATATTAATCTGTGCTAATTATCTGCATAGATTAATTACTCATCAATTATGAATCATATTAATTAAAGATTTGTGTTGTACGTTAAATTTGATATATCTAAAAGTTGTTTCTATTCGTCAGATTAGACTCAACACAGTGGCTAATTAAATACGATTTATGAGTCTATTAATCGGACGTCTCAATGGTCGAGTTTGTTGTGTCCATTGATACTTAGTATACGTTGTGAGACTTTTAGTGTAATGCCTAGAATGAGATACATCAATAATAAAGATTAAATTTTAATAATGAACGCAAGAATAATATAAATTAACTACTTATTTATTATACTTGTTACTTAAGTAAGTGACTATATCCTGCAAATTACATACATATTAAAACACGATATAAAATACAATTTATACGATGTTTCCTGAAACATAAACACATGGTACATTCAAATGCAGTAAATAATGCAAATATACAAAACATATACGAACAATAAACAATCAACAAATATACTTATCCCTACCTAAATGCGTTCATTATTCTCAGATGATGCATTACGTTAATGTTATTTTATAGATTTTATGATTCATATGATTCATCTATATATAATCTCTTGGGGTTTGTTCTTTGAAAAGAGACAACAGAGCAGTAGTATATACTACTAAGATTAAATATACATAAAGCTTATCTTTTGAGAGTGTTTATCCATTCCGCCGTTGTGGGAAGACATCTTCTGGATGATTCATCGAAGATCATAATCACTGTTATGAAGAGCACTAATCACTTCACTTCACTAAACCTCCACTCCCGTCACGTGTACGCTGTTGTGGTAACCCGCTGATGTCGTGTATCCGGAGTTCAAATAGTGAGGTGTTAATGTTGTCATTAAACTGAATCGTTCTGAAAGTTTGTCGTGTTTGTGTACATGGTTAACTGTTCCGTCTAACTGGATGTAGCGCGTACTGTGTTTTTTAATTGTTTGATACAGTTCATTCAATTAATCGCTCAATATAGTGACGCATTGTAATGTGAGAATGTTTGAAGTGTCACTCACTGTTCTACTTTGAAACGTTAATTAGTATGTTATTATGTTCGCGTCAATTGAAGTTCCAAGTCCCGTGCGCACTTATAGTTTGTGTTTGTCGCACAGAATTGTGTATAAGTGTGACTATATCGATGTCTCTGTTCACTTATGAATTTACTAAATTATGAATTCGGTCGGTCGCACAAACTGTTTCTATCACGGACCGTATTACTGTTCCGACTATAATCAACTGTCTGACTATCGTACTAACTTCTGACTATTAACTGCGACTTTTGACTCTTAACTTTTAACTTTTAACTGCCAACTGTCTACTGTCAACTGTATACTCTCGACTGCCGCTCCGCGTCTTCGCAAAACAGTTTTATTGAAACATCTTACCCATAAGTCTAAGTTTTGGATTTCTACGCCTTCTCGGATTCTTGATTGGTCGTACAAATTCCTACTCTTCTGCAGATCTCATCCTCTGTTTCACGATTCGTCGTCCGAACCCTTCTTACTCTCTCCACGAGCTCTCTTAGAAGATGCTTGACGCTGGTTGGTTGTCGTCATCCCCGGAGTGTTTCATGTGACGATCGTGGTACGGATTCTAAGAAACTAGGGCAATTTTCATGGCCTTCTGTCATCCTTTGTTTAGACTTTCCCTAAGGTTCTGACCGAGCTTTTGTTAACAGACTCCAGAGTCCTGGTTAATTGTTTAAGTTACTCGTTGTTCGTTCCGCCGATTATCAACCCTTCGTTGGCGTCATTCTGGTTGAACTCTACTTTCCAGTCGTAAATCTCAGTAAACTGTCAAAGGTTTGTTTTCATGCTGTGCAGGATGTACTGGCAGTATTCACTGAGTTACGTCTATTGTCTATTTCTTCGTTAAAATTGCTCTGTACTCTTTTTGTAACATAGTAAAGCCTTTCATAATTGTGCTCGTACGCTTCACTTCCACAGCAGGCGTTCCGTCTCGATTCCGTGTAACTCGGCAGCTGTACGAAGTCTTTGTTTCAGATTGTTGGGTGCTGTAAATTGTGACAAACTGCTAGCTGTCAGCGACGCCCTGAAATTCTTATTGTGTGCAGTACTCAGACGTTTCTTCTTTGTCTTCGCACTGTCGTCGGGTTTGACGTGCCCCTGATTCGTCATTATTTACGACCTGGGCTTGTGTCCGTCGACTTGAGTGTGGGAACGTGTCACTTGATCGAGGAATTAAAATTTTTTTTAAATTTCGATCATTACATTGTCCCCAAATTGGATTGGATGTTGGACTTCGGGAGACATCTGATCCAATTTCTGCGCTCTGTCCCAGTCGTGGATGTCTGCTTCGGAATGGACATGATTGACTGACATATATCTCTCATAGGAAGCAATTAATTGTTATTCCCCATCTGGATGTTTTATATGGTCATATGAATTTATTGCCGCTCATCTGAGTGAAATGAACGCATTTTCTACACTTTATCTGTCCACCTGCGGACTGTACAATACGATTTCAAGTAAATAATTGAATTTAAGACATGGACGTTTGTCCATTTGACAGTTTGTTCAGTTATTGTTTATATACAATGTAATAGATAAGCTGTAGATTAGCTATCCATTAGATTAATCGATCTTATGTCGATGACCTATATAGCAATAAAATACTTTTAAACTTGTTATTACTGTCTCAAGAATACAGTTGATACTAACAAATATACACTTATGATTAATTCGTAACATATTATAAACGATTATATTGATAAATGAAACATACATATTAATTAAACAGTTAAGGAATCAGCATACTTCATGGTGCATACTCAAACGCTTACTCTTAAAGTTATAAAACATTCGTCCATTTTGAATTATTAATTACATAAACAAATTATTCGAATCTCTACATTTTAACAAGCTATTATTCATAATTATTAACGTCTTTGGTGTCCTGTGTCATAGTATTACAATGTCCTTCTGACACATGGTACACTTCACAAATCACTTTCTGTATATGTTGATGTTTACATGTCTAATTAACATAACGAATGACAAATATGTGATGATCATAAACACAGTTAGCATTGAAATACAGACTAAACACAATATAGTAAAATGCACATCATTATTTGGTTAGCTGGACTGGCCGCGCGAGCAAATTACCTAACCTATGTCTTCTGCTGGTCGCCGGGAGTCGTCGCTACCATTCGTGTTATCTATACTTCCGTTCGCTGGCTCATTTACATTTAATGCACTTTAATTTGCCGTATGTTCTACAAGCTCATACGTGGCTTTGTTTTAATTTCATTCATTAATCTTATACTCTTCATTCATCAATATTCATCTCTAATTATTTTCTTTGGTTTATTTATTCCCATACAACCAATGTATTTAATGTATTTTATTCACTACTATCTGATTTCATCATTACATTTTCAAACATTCTTAAAATCGTCTTCTTAATACGTTTTCATTTATTCATCCTTAAATTATATTTGTGATGACATATTTTTATGTCCTGTCAATCTAGTGCTGTTACTAACGCACGCATTTTTGTTTGTAAACAGTAAGGTGTTTGACCTTGGGTTTTGCGTCACATATTTTTCCAATGGCCGGTCGGCCGTCCCCGTTATTCCGGTACAATGTGCTGCACTTGTGCGCCTAAGATTTATGACCATTCTCCGTCTCGTTCTATGTGAGTGAGTGAGAAGTGTGTCACACCTTCCCTTTTGTCGACCCTCCTCAGGCCAGCACGCGTTGAACCGTTTTCCTTGGCTTAGACAACCCTTCGCAGCGGTACTACCATTGTCTACGTATACATTGAGTAGTTTTCGCCGTTTTTTCCAAGCCTGTATACAATTCCGTTGTTCGACAGTCAGTTCACTGCTCGTGTGCTTACATAATAAATTTTTGTTTCTTAGGTTCCTAAGAAGTCTTACCTCGAGTGCTTGGGCTCTCCCTCCAGTGCTATCACGATCCTTTACGATATTTTTAAGTCGCCTAGTAGAAATTTTTCTTCTCCTCTTCCTCATGACATTTCTTGTCCATGATGAATATGCATACGGATCTTGTAGGTCCTTCCGTTCCACGTCATCCATGGCTTGCGTAAATTTGCTTTTAGCCTTATAACTGCGGTATTTGTTTCAGCTTTAAACCTTCCCTTCATGCTTCTTATTGATGCAGCTCGACTACTTCGCCGATCTACGCTTATTTCACGAGCTGGATACTTCATCATATGATTCATTGATGCCGTATCTATTCTCGTGTTATTTAATTTGTACCTTTTATGCATTCTACTTGGTAGTAGTAAATTTTACTATCTTTATCCATGTCTGGATAATCCTCTTCCCACTTCCTCATATACAAAGGAACAAAGTCATTTTTCTTCTTAATCCACTTGTTTCTTGAACCTACGTTAGATCGAACGGTTGATAATTTTTTAGTATCTGACACATCTGTAAAATCAACAGTGTTATCAGTATCTTGTACTTTCCGTACATCTTCGTAATTCTCATTCACCATTTCTTCTTGCTTCTTCTGGACTTCGTTTCCATCCACGTTCCAGGTATTCTTGTATTCACGTATTTCTGTGCGAAACAGCGTGAACTGCTCATTCATATGTTGCGTAATTTCTTCTTTATAATTATTAAAATTTTCGTTAATTTTATCAAATTTCTGATTGATTTCCTCCTTCTGTTGATCGAATTTTTCGTTAATTTCTTTGCGATTTTCGCTCAGTTCTTTTCAGTTTTCTTCTAAATTTTCTTTGATTATTTTGAGACTTTCATTATTTGTGCGCATGAAGTCCATCAACAATGAACGTAGTGATGCCTCTTCATGTGATTGCTGGGACTCCTGTGGTCGCTGTGACTCCTGTCCCCGCGCTCTGACCTCTGACGTCTCCTCAGTCATATTTGGTTCGACTGAATTCTCTTCGCTGTTGTCGGGTGCGCCCAACTGGTTGTTAACGTCAAAGTCCATGCTATCAGAACTACCGCTAGCCATTTTAGCCTTGCTTCGCGTTATCATTTACCAGTCAAGCTAACCTTACACTTATTTAATATCTTACGTACTATATTATTTTAACTAATCTAAATACTACTGTCTGCTCTCTTTTGCCATGCGATGGGCGCCATTTACATTTAGTGGATATTTATGCGTATTAATTGCATAAATGGGTTAATTATTAAATCTATAAATTTATCTGTATCTAGCCCCGAAGTTGGACGCCATTTACATTTAGTGATGTAAATGTAATTTACATTTGTGGTAATTAATTGTGTAAACCATTTACATCTATTGAATATTAATCTGTGCTAATTATCTGCATAGATTAATTACTCATCAATTATGAATCATATTAATTAAAGATTTGTGTTGTACGTTAAATTTGATATATCTAAAAGTTGTTTCTATTCGTCAGATTAGACTCAACACAGTGGCTAATTAAATACGATTTATGAGTCTATTAATCGGACGTCTCAATGGTCGAGTTTGTTGTGTCCATTGATACTTAGTATACGTTGTGAGACTTTTAGTGTAATGCCTAGAATGCGATACATCAATAATAAAGGTTAAATTTCAATAATGAACGCAAGAATAATATAAATTAACTACTTATTTATTACACTTGTTACTTAAGTAAGTGACTATATCCTGCAAATTACATACATATTAAAACACATGATATAAAATACAATTTATACGATGTTTCCTGAAACATAAACACATGGTACATTCAAATGCAGTAAATAATGCAAATATACAAAACATATACGAACAATAAACAATCAACAAATATACTTATCCCTACCTAAATGCGTTCATTATTCTCAGATGATGCATTACGTTAATGTTATTTTATAGATTTTATGATTCATATGATTCATCTATATATAATCTCTTGGGGTTTGTTCTTTGAAAAGAGACAACAGAGCAGTAGTATATACTACTAAGATTAAATATACATAAAGCTTATCTTTTGAGAGTGTTTATCCATTATTCCGCCGTTGTGGGAAGACATCTTCTGGATGATTCGTCGAAGATCATAATCACTGTTATGAAGAGCACTAATCACTTCACTTCACTAAACCTCCACTCCCGTCACGTGTACGCTGTTGTGGTAACCCGCTGATGTCGAGTATCCGGAGTTCAAATAGTGAGGTGTTAATGTTGTCATTAAACTGAATCGTTCTGAAAGTTTGTCGTGTTTGTGTACATGGTTAACTGTTCCGTCTAACTGGATGTAGCGCGTACTGTGTTTTTTAATTGTTTGATACAGTTCATTCAGTTAATCGCTCAATATAGTGACGCATTGTAATGTGAGAATGTTTGAAGTGTCACTCACTGTTCTACTTTGAAACGTTAATTAGTATGTTATTATGTTCGCGTCAATTGAAGTTCCAAGTCCCGTGCGCACTTATAGTTTGTGTTTGTCGCACAGAATTGTGTATAAGTGTGACTATATCGATGTCTCTGTTCACTTATGAATTTACTAAATTATGAATTCGGTCGGTCGCACAAACTGTTTCTATCACGGACCGTATTACTGTTCCGACTATAATCAACTGTCTGACTATCGTACTAACTTCTGACTATTAACTGCGACTTTTGACTCTTAACTTTTAACTCTTAACTGCCAACTGTCTACTGTCAACTGTATCCTCTTGACTGCCGCTCCGCGTCTTCGCAAAACAGTTTTATTGAAACATCTTACCTATAAGTCTAAGTTTTGGATTTCTACGCCTTCTCGGATTCTTTATTGGTCGTACAAATTCCTACTCTTCTGCAGATCTCATCCTCTGTTTCACGATTCGTCGTCCGAACCCTTCTTACTCTCTCCACGAGCTCTCTTAGAAGATGCTTGACGCTGGTTGGTTGTCGTCATCCCCGGAGTGTTTCATGTGACGATCGTGGTACGGATTCTAAGAAACTAGGGCAATTTTCATGGCCTTCTGTCATCCTTTGTTTAGACTTTCCCTAAGGTTCTGACCGAGCTTTTGTTAACAGACTCCAGAGTCCTGGTTAATTGTTTAAGTTACTCGTTGTTCGTTCCGCCGATTATCAACCCTTCGTTGGCGTCATTCTGGTTGAACTCTACTTTCCAGTCGTAAATCTCAGTAAACTGTCAAAGGTTTGTTTTCATGCTGTGCAGGATGTACTGGCAGTATTCACTGAGTTACGTCTATTGTCTATTTCTTCGTTAAAATTGCTCTGTACTCTTTTTGTAACATAGTAAAGCCTTTCATAATTGTGCTCGTACGCTTCACTTCCACAGCAGGCGTTCCGTCTCGATTCCGTGTAACTCGGCAGCTGTACGAAGTCTTTGTTTCAGATTGTTGGGTGCTGTAAATTGTGACAAACTGCTAGCTGTCAGCGACGCCCTGAAATTCTTATTGTGTGCAGTACTCAGACGTTTCTTCTTTGTCTTCGCACTGTCGTCGGGTTTGACGTGCCCCTGATTCGTCATTATTTACGACCTGGGCTTGTGTCCGTCGACTTGAGTGTGGGAACGTGTCACTTGATCGAGGAATTAAAATTTTTTTTAAATTTCGATCATTACAGTGTGCTTCTAAATATCAATGCTTAAATATCTCTTTTTTTAGATATTGTAATGAAATTCAACATATTAATAGCTACTGAATTTATCTTTCTTTTTCAGTACTGATTTATAAAACTCTACTTTTTTTACTTAAATGCTTTGCATTCTTTTCATTTCAATACTAATTTGAGCTCTTGTTTATGTTAATCTTACTTCGATAATATCTACCATTTTAACTCTATATTTACAAGAAACATTGGCTCGTAACTTTAAAATAAAACAATAATGTCTTTAATTGTCTTTGAGTTAATTGTTCGACTAAGAGATAAATAAGTTGTTTATCACCTTATTGTTGTCAATAATACTCAATCGCAATCGATCCATCTGTAATCGTCCTCATCTCGAACTCCAGCATCAATTCCTCTTGTCCAGCCTCGCTTCTCTTGTCCAGCGTCGTTTCCAGACTTCAGTAATGTTCCTCTTGTCCAGCGTCGCTTCTCTTGTCCAGCGTCGTTTCCAGACTTCAGTAATGTTCCTCTTGTCCAGCGCAGCTGCTCTACACTCCAGCGTCGTCTCGCTCTCTGGAACTAAGTCGTCAGCTCTCTCGCTCTCCGGAACTTCATGTTACTTCTTTTCGTGCTGTTTCGGACGTCAGTTGATCATCTGATATGGATTTTCTTCTCGTGTAATTCTGTTACTATTTAAAAGTGATTGTATTTACAACTCAGTTACATAGTTGTATGTAACTGGAAGGATGAAACTATTAAAAATAAATAAATACTCCGTGCGGACGGGCAGAAGCTCCCACTGCAACTGTGGGTGATCAAAAAAGATACAACTGTAGCGTGTGTGTCCTATTTATACCCATGTCTTGGTTAACACCTGCAGTTGTACGAAATCAACATGTCTTAAATTGTCTTTGGGTTTTGTTCCCCCACTCCTGGTCAATTTCGCTATTTCTTATATTTCTGCGAATTGCAGAGTCCTGTAAGTATACTCTTATACCCATCTTATAACTATTTTCACTACATATGTTCACTGTACTTTTGGACATTGTAACAACCCTTTCGATTTGTACACAGTTATTTCGCCACTACACTCGTACGGTGTGTCCCTTTCACGTGGTTTTCGTACACAGTATGTAGTTAATTTTATTACATTTTATTGTGTCTTTGGATTTTACTCCTTATTTATAGTTTATGAATAATTACGGAAAAACAGTAATTACGCAATTATTCATACTGGGGTGGCAAACTCGCCTGCATAGACCTGCGACACACACACATGCAAAATACTGTTGTACACACTTTCAGTTACATCTGTGTGTGTGTGTGTGTGTGTGTGTGTGTGTGTGTGTGTGTGTGTGTGTGTGTGTGTGTGTGTGTGTGTGTGTGTGTGTGTGTGTGTGTGTGTGTGTGTGTGTGTGTGTGTGTGTGTGTGTGTGTGTGTGTGTGTGTGTGTGTGTGTGTGTGTGTGTGTGTGTGTGTGTACAAGTCGATTCAGGTAGAAACACCTGTCCATATTTTTGTCTGAGCCAAGCTTGCAATCCCTGACATGCTTACTTCTAATACATTATTAATTATTTTACAATGTATTATGTATATTTAAATTTTTATATTCAATGCTCAGTACAGCACTTATCTGTACTGTCACAAAATATATATATATATATATATATATATATATATATATATTGTAACCAAACAAATAACGGGGTGTTATTATGTTATTTAATTTAATATATCGATTGTAGTCGAAACTCGTGTTACAATTTAAAACGTTAATATGAACTCTCTTTACTTTATATGCAGTAATTCTCTTTAGTGATAAATGGTAAATATTGTTTATGTAGTAATGTGTGATAATTATAGTGGATAATATATAAATCGCTGGTCGGTGAATGAATGTAACCGTAGCGTCGATCTTGCAGTGGAACTCCTCTTCTTGGTTAAGTGTCGTCTGTGTACGTACCGTCAAGTATCGTCTGGACAAATAATTTATAATAAAAAACACTTTCACGTACCTGTTAGTGATACTGGAAGTTCTGACGTTCACTTACCCAAAAATAAACTGTCAAGATGATCTTATGACCAGCTTACTTTATAAACAAGGTTATACTACTCCTTGTGTGCAATATAGGCGCCACATGGGTTTACTTTAGGAAAAGTTCCCATGAAAAAACAAATTGATAAGTTTTAGAATTGTATAGATTCGCTTTATGCTTCGTTTAAATGCTTGATGCATTTACAACAATTCAAATATAATATAGTAAAGTCTCTACTCAGAGTTATCTCACTGTACTCAATGTTGAGTATTATTTAGCTATATGAAATAAATGTAATCAAAGTTTATACTGAATAAAATCGTGGGTTTATTTTACCCTTTAAAACAATTCAACAAATAAAAATACAATAATTACATTAACACAAACTTGATGTTAAGTTGCCCGTCTACAATACGGCCTAGCTCAGTTTAGAACAATAAAACTCTTATAACTATTAACAAATTTGACTTTGAATATACAATTTACCTCACGGGTAGGCTCTTTGAAATACAAATAGAATACTATCATATGCCTTGACAGACGTTAATCTAATGATAATTAGTAATTTGGCCTCTTTTTTAAAACTCGTAATTATTTTTAAGGTTAGCGATCGTTACGCTTACTTATATACTAACAAATATTATGGTGCTTAATACTACACAAATATCTTACGTTGGATTAATAAATCCTCTAAATAAATTGATTCTGTGTGGATTATTGAAAGTTTTGTTGTCCTTGCGTCAGTACAATGTTGTTGAAAATTATGATCAGTGCAAACAGATAAGCAATATAAATGATCACTGTGTTACCTTATTTCTTTTAATCGTATAGATTAAAATTTAAAAACACTTCAGTGATCGGATTATAATGATCACTGGTTAATTACACTTTATACGCACTTGGAACGAGGAATCTGCCCTCTTCTTAATAAAACTGGGCTATTTAAATTACTGATTATAATACTCTCACTCGTTCCGAACACACGCACTAATTAAAATATTCACTTATTACTGTTGTAGCACCTTCCGTGTGGTTAATCGCTGTACTGTTAACTGTCTTGAAGAATTTTGAAATATTTACTGTTGTTATACTATGTTGTCATAAAAAATATTACGCTGGCGAGCGGCGACTGTATCGCTCGAGTGAGTTGACAAATCTGTCACGAATTTCTCTGCGCTGCTGGTTATATACCCCTTCGCTGCATCGCGCTTAGAGAGAAAAGTCGTTTAGAAAACTCTTTTTCGATTGGCTCTGATAACCGTTACAATGACGTATCGTTTTTTCTAACGGCCACCGGAGTGAACGTTGTACTCAGCTTTCGTTGTTATCGGTATTACTCGAACAATTTCTTAATTTTAATAACAAATGATGCTAACACGCACTATGCACTCATTATAATTCCAAACTCGAGGTTATTACCATCAAATTAAAGTTTAGTTTCTGGGCTTTAATTTGATGTGGCTTGACACTGGTTTTAACCTCGTTTTCTTTGACAATGCTTATAAATAATGTTTTGAAACATGGTTTCTCACTGTCGTCTGCTAGCAATGCATAAAGCGATCATTTCCTATCTTTTTACATTTAGTGATTTACACTGCGTTTTCTTTAGAACGTCATTATTTGAACACTAATACATCTATATTATAATTAAGAGCTATTTATAACTGTACAATATTCATTCTTAACATAATTATGGTAATACACTATTATAAAAAATCCTTATTCTCTAAATACATTTTTTCGGGCCTACTCAATTTAAAGTTATACCTTAATAATTGAGTGGTGGTATTTCACATTTCGCTTAATTATATTGATCGTTCAGTAAATTTCATGTTCACTAGGAGTCCTGTTTCCCTATTAATTTACTGACAAACATTTGTTTAGGCATGGGCTAGACACATTCTTAGTACTATGTTTATGCCTTAATAATGGTTACTAATTACGTTTTGTCTAATAAGGAAGTTACTCATCCATATAAGATTTCCTTTTATAACTATTTTTACCCACTATTACATCTGGGCTGGTAATGCTAGTTTTAATATACATTGTGGCCATAGCTATTCTAGTCATAGGCTTTGTTATTTATTGGTCATGGTTCTTTTACTTTCAGCCAAAATGCTGTTACTGATATTACATTATTTCAGTCATTATTTAGTTAGTTTTACTTTTACATGACTCTACATTAATGTCATGGACTTGCTCGTTTGACAGCTTATTGTGAACTTTGCATGTCCATTAGTTAAAGTCAGTCATAGTGTTTGTTGTAGTGTCATGCAGTGTATTCATCACTGCTTCTTGGGATCCTTCCTCTTCTTTCTTCTTTGCTGGTCCTTCTCTTCTTTGCTACATTCATTATAAATGATTCACTTTTATCACTTTAGTGTAATTATTTACCCTTCTGGTGAGTGTCTAGGTTATGTAACATTTTGTGGTGTTACATATACTCCCCTCTCAAAATTGATAATTTGAGAAAAATTTTATATTTTGAAGAAATTATCACTTTATTTTGTTTTATCATACCATTACTGCTTCTCTCTGCATTAAGTTCAATAGTTTGTTGGTGTGTTGCACTAGATTGAGTTCTTGGCTAGTATTATTTTTTAGCTTACTAGTATTTTTCAAGTTTCTTATATTCTTAGTCATTCAGTTATAACATGTCTTAGTTCTTAAATTAACAATTTCCTGTTCTACCATAATACATTTTTCTTTACATTAAACACATCTTGATTCTCGTGACAAACTCTTTTGTTCTTTTATTTTTACCTCACAGTGTTTGATTTATAATCCTTGACATATTACAATTTAACTCCCTAACATTTGTAATGGGTTCGGAATCAGAGGGGCTCTATTTGGCTTCCATTCTCCGCCGTTCCTCAGTTACACATCCTCAGAATCAGAGGAATCCTCATCTCTGTCTGGGACAATAAAAAGTTGCACATAACAGTTGCACTATCACAACACATAAAATATAACATATAATTTATTTTTTTTCAATAAGACATCATATTCAATATAACATTCAAGGTATTAGAGGTTTCATTGTTATCACTGTTCATGCTTTATCATTTTATCTAACATACTTCTCTTCACAGGTCATTATTTTATTCATAACTTGGCATTTGGCTATATTATTTATCAGCCTTGTTGCTATTCTTCGATACTAGTTTGTAAGTTGTTTTGGTTATTTCAATGTTTTTGAATTACACACTTAAATTTATCACTATATAATTATGCAGTTGGTCTTTAAATTCTTCTTGAGTTCACCATATTTCACTCTTAACATTGTTTATACATTGGGTTTTTAACACTTTGTTCATTATCATCTTTGATTATCAGGGGTTTACAATATTCATATGATAAACATTTTTGTTATATACAATATAATAAACATTTTTCTTTATTATCTTCAACATTCTCATTCCTTGTTATAATCCATCTCTTTTCAATATTCGACACTTTGTTGTTTTTCTCCTCTGCTCCTTCAAGTGATAGCTGTTTATCACTTATCCTGGATGTTTAATTTCATTTATTGAAATTAATTTTTAAGGATTAGAGTAACATAGTATTTGGTAAACATTTTTGTTAGATACAATATACACCACCATATGTACAGCATACAGCACCACAGTATGAAGGTAGAAAGTATGGAAGACCGAAGCTTTTTAGATATGGGGAACCTGGGCATCTACAAAGAGATTGTCGGTCCATTGTTAAGCAGTAGGGAAATTGTCAGTAGTCAGTACAACTAATTGGAGCAATGAAGCACCTAGACAATACACAAGTTATACACTTAAAAAAAACAGTGAAAACTCAGTATATTATCTGAAATGAAGTATGACAAATAAAATGGCGGCAATCAATCCATTTTGTTATAGAGCTTACAGGTGCTTAAAAGAGACAGAAACAAAAGATAGGGGAATAAAAAAAATAAAGGGAATTTTAAAGAACAATAACTACAACGCTAACATAGTGGATAAAGTTATGGAAAGTATTAACATGCAAAAAAGCTAAAAATGAACCAAAACAAAAGAATTAAGCACGGTCACTGACATACGTAGGATCACATACTAGAAAAATTAGACAATGTTTTACAAAATGAGTAGATATAGCAATTAAAAAACGTGAATCAGTATTTGATAAGATAAGAAATAAACGTAGAAAAAATCCCAATCTTACACAGAAGTGGAGTTTATAAATTAAAATGTAAATAATGCAGCAAAGTGTACCTAGGTGAGACAGGATGGAAATTCGAATGCAAGTTATCTAACCACAAACGTGGAGAATTTGTTATATGCAAGACACTTCATAGAAGAGAACCATAAGTTTGTTAATCCTTTAGAAGACTATGAAATTTTGAAAGTAGTGAGTAACAGTTAAAAGAAGGCTTAGAGAGGAGTTAGAAATATTGAAAGAAAGAGAGAAAGGGTTAGAAAATTTAATGAATATTAAAACTAAATGAGAAAGGATTTAAAACGTTAGGTATTAAAAAGAATGCACACACACACACACACACACACACATACACACACACACACACACACACACACACACACACACACACACACACACACACACACACACACACAGAGAATGAACTAGAAAGAAATGTAAAAGTATCAACATGGCTGACTGAACTCGCTAGTTAATAATAGCCAGGAAGGACATTTAACTTATAGCTTTTTATGAAAATGTGGATGCTAGTGGTAGGGCAAGTTGGTATAAAGAAGTTGTCCAGTCCTATTATTGTTATTTCCGATCTGACGATGAGCTGTGAAGCTTGAAAGCTCTAATCGGAATAATTTTTCTATAGTGGTGTGCAACAGTTGTAATTCTGTTCAAAAAAATATGGTAATCAGGATTTTCTGCTAATCGAAAATGATGTAATATAAAAGTTCATTCAGTAATAAATGTGCTTTGTTCAAAGTAGTGAGCAAGTTCTGTAGCTCAGGAAGCATATTAGTGTTGTTGCATGTCCCATCAGTGTCTCTCACATGTCTAAACAGGTTTTATGATTGTTTTGTATATAAAGAGTGGCCCACATAGAGTTGACTATGTGGCAGCCATTATGGTTTTTAGTCATGTGATAGCTCATTTTGTTAATTGTAGCAAACTATACACACAGGGGAAATGCCACTACATATAAGCATTTGACAGCATATCATTTCAAACAGGTTTATCTGTTTTCATTTCAGATAATATACTGAGCTCCCACTGTTTTTGTGATGTGTATAACTTCTGCACTGTCTACGTGCTTCATTCCTCCAATTAGTTGTACCGACTAATGCCCATTTCCCTGCTGCTTAATGATGGACAGACAGTAGTGATTATAACCACTAACACAACTTTCTTAATTAAAAATACCCTATTTTTGTTCAGAAATGTAACAACTGTATAGTGAGCACACAATACAGGCTAAAAATTTTAAACATCTAATTTGTGTTAAAATATTCTTTAGTCTGACCACGGCCGGATTTCAATAATTTTTTATTCCATTCTAGGATGCTATGTTAAAAATTTGCATTCCAAAATATTGACATTTCTAAAGCTCACCACTACATTCAGATTTTAGTTAATATTCCTTTGATATCCCGCATGCCATATGCCCAATGATTCCTTTGAATATTTGCTATTTTATCACAATTTTCCCTCACTTTTTGGCCCCTGGCATCCCAAAATTTTGAGATTTTTAAAAATGAAGCTAAATTCATAATGGTTAAAGTTCTCTTTAATTCGATATTCCACACAGACTTTTGTGATTTTTTTCCAAATTTTCACCCTCACACATTTTTACCACTCTCCCACCTACATTTTGCAAGATCAGCGACAAAAACAATAGGGTTCTGTAGGGTAGAGTTACAGACACACAGGCCAATGTTTACAAAAATCATTTGATGTGTTGAAAAGTAATCGTGAGACATACCCCAACAGACAAAGACAAATGCCAAAAAAAGGTCGAGTAAAAACAAAACTCGATTCGTTCATTCAATTATTGATGTACTTATAATGTATTCATATTACATGTTGATAACAATCATCAACCTACCCATTGCTCACAAGGAACAAAAGTGTAGAAGACAACATTCAAGTGTTTCACTGGTATAGGAAATTCAATGTTATTGCATAAACTAACAACTGAAATTGAATCACCAACCCCAATCAACTAGCACTCAACTTGTTGGGTGACAGCACCAATGCAAGACATCTCATGTTTTAACCTTTTCACTGCCAACACGTGTGAGCGGTTATACTTTGCCCATGTGCCATATTTTCAGCAGCAGTGTGTATATACGCGTGGAGCACTCTACCATTTACAAAATGGGCCGCAATAACAATTATACATGTAATTTACTGCAAAGATTACACAATCTCAAAACACTCAACTGTCCATTAGCAAATGTAGATAAAAAATAACCACAACAATTACATTTATCACTAACGGCAAAGATTACACAACCTGAGCAACACTCAACTGTCAATTGTAGATATAACTAAAAGGAACACGCCACAACAACAAATATAAGCATCACTTAATGGCAGCGTTTACAAAAACTCATCTACGAATTATCTCAACTTTATCTCAATTTCTACATGACACCAGACACACTGAATGAACTGTCTTTGTTTCAATAGCTGACTCATAACTACAGCTGATTCATTGACCTTCTACGCACAATGCTTGTTCCATGTGTCACAGCCATAGGCATACTAAACTGTTCTGAGCACTTTACCAATTTAAAACGACATGCAACTTACCATATCTGGAGCATCATATTGACATAAACATTTCGTCTGTATACACACCCAGAGCACCGGAAAGACTAAAACTGAATCTAATTTTCAACTATAGGGTATGTTCAACTTCAAAAATATTTTGTTAATAAAGTGACCGCCTTCAATGGAAGACTGATCTACCATGAATCTCACTTGTCTCACCTACTTGTAGATGGGTACAAGACTGATTGTATATTAAAAAAAACTTTACCTCTTGTGTATTCATTTCTGTTTCCACTTCTTCTAAAAGAATTTCATCCTTTATAATTGTAGTGATGTCTTCCAAATGCTGTAACAAAATAAATATAAATGCAGGATACTCCCGACTCTCCGGCCTAATGTGGTGGAAGGGCAGGCCGGATAACAAAAAAGCCGGATAGGCCAGAGTTCTATAATTACTCACTTCCTGCCCCACCCATACCATTAAAATCACACTTTTTATACCAAAACCCACTCTTATTCATATTTTCTGACGTCTTAGTACAGTCCAGTACTTTATAAATGTTTGTTATGTACCATACTGTACGTTTCAAAAATTTATTACAGAAAAAGGAAGTCCAAGAATAAAAATATTGTATACACATTTTAAGATAAATTGTATAATGTCTAACTTAATTGCAGGAAACATAAAATACTGTACAATATGAATACATACAATTTTAAAATAAACAAAACATTAACGTAAAACGTAGGCTTAATTCTTAAAACAATGATTTAAACTTATTTTACTGTTCATTGATAAATGATTACGCATATGCATAAAATCCTAAGATAAAAGAGTGAAAAAAAAACTTAAGATTTTTTAGTTTTTGAAAAAGCCTTGATAGAGACTGCTTATCCGATTTAGCCCTCTTCCGCGATGCAATGTCCCTCCACTTACGCAACCAGATGATATCAGCTGGCGTCGCTTCCTCCTGCTGACTAATGTACTCCAGCGCTGCCTCAATCGTCTTGAACCCTTCCGAATGTGGGATGAGATATTTCCTGTCATCTAAAGATGCCTCCTCCTCCTCTTCTTCTATTTCGTCTCCCAGTGTCAAAATTTCCACAGTATCTTTATCTGTTATTTCATCAACTTCGTCATTTTCCATCCATTCTCTAATGTCCTCTGCATTGACATCATCACACCCCGGTACTTTTTCTAGGAACGAAACAAGTTTATCGCTTTCATCTTCCACTTCGGTTTCACACATGGGTTCAAGGTTGAAATGTCCACCTTCATGGTTCAAAAGAATTTTCCAAGACCTTACAAGTGATATGTTTGGAATCTCTTCCCATGTTTCGGCCAACCACCTTCTGGCATCTAAGTAGAAGAGCGGGGGGGGGGAATCGGTGCTTTTCATGTTGCAACTTGTGTTTTGCACACTGCACGTAGGTTTTCAAAAATAGGCCAGATAGTACGGAGGCCGGATAGTCGAGAGTCTACTGAATAAATAAAATATCTACCCTAAAATAAAAAATAATTATTATTTTTCCCAATGAAATACGGCTGTTTTAACAAAATGTAAACATTTACTGCAACTGTTCAAATTGGTCACACACACACACACACACACACACATTTCAAACACGTTTTGCTATAGTCTATTTCTTGATGCATATATAATTTATTTAATATTTATAATTTCTTTACCTCAAGATGTTATAGCCTATTTATAAATATATAAACACAAAACTAAACAAACTAATACACAAATCAATACAAAACATGACACAATTTTCAAAGTACTCAACATCGAAAACACTCAAAAAATTAATATATACACAACAATCACACACAATAGTACCAGTATAAAATACCAAAAACCAACAGGAAAGCATAACAACAACAAGGCTGAGGATGGGAACAATAGGATTCCTGAAACATGTTCAAATACAGGAAAATACATCTTGAGGTAAAGAAATTAAAAATATTCAATAAATTTCTCTAGGTATGGTAGAGAAATTTTGGTCAGATGTCAAGTCTGAACAGTGCTATGAAGAAGTATGGCATTAACAACTGTGAATTGTAACGGGACGAACTGAAGGGGGTTTATAATTTAAAGAATTTCATGTTAAATTCTCTGTAGACGGTTGTCTACAGACAACCTTTGAGGTAATCTTTTTATTCACCCAGAGTGTATTTTTTATTCACCGACTATAGCTCCGTGACAGGTACGGCAAAGCACCGGAATGTTAATTGTCAGAAGGGTACGTATTTGTGCGTACGAGCGCATGTGTGTGCCGCCTTTTGCGACGTAGAAATGACACGTGGGAAAGAAAAAGGAATTCCATGGTCAAATATGCGATTGAAACAACCAATCACAGAACGAGTTGAGACCGTGCGGCCAACACCTAACGCTTGGCAGGCATGCAACCAAGCGCGCACGAGGTTCGGGCAGTTGTTCACTATTCGTCAAACAGCATAGTCGGTAGCTCAGCAACAGTATCAGTGAAATAGTGACGGGAGGCCGGTGCGTGTGAGTACGCCCAGCCTACCCCAAAATTATATTGAAAGTAAAATGAATATTCTAAACACAAAAACTTAAAATAGTGATAGCCGTTGTGTGGTAGGGACAGTGTAAGTAAACGGGAAGATGGCGGAACAATTGGAATGGCAAGGAGAAAGTTAAGTACAGTGAATATGTTGGCCAACAAGTTTTGACTATTTAAATAATTAAGAATTCAGTAAAAGGAGTGTGAAAGAGAAATGTAAAGAGCGTGAGTGTGTGTGTGAGGAAATTTGGGAAAAACATTAAAAGTAAAAGTACGGTACTGGTTTGTTATGTATAAGAAAACTTTTATATGATAGAGGTAAGAATAAATAATATTTCATAAAGAAAAGAGACAAAAAGAAAGTATTTGAAAAGTGATTGAAATAATTTTTGTATTCAACAACAAAAAGACGATTAAAAGTATGGTAATGTGATTAAAAATGTGAGAACAAGCGGTGTTGAAAGTTAAAGAAATATCAAATTATATTATGTACAAAAACTAAATTTTTATTATTTATCCAATAATAAATTTATGTATTTAGCACATTAAAACTAAATACACAAGTACATAAAGTGAACTTAAACGTAGTGTTTGCTATATGAAAACATGATCGACTTAGTTTAGCTTGTGAATACATGTACTGAAATAATAATTGTAACAAATAATAATACAAAGGCATAAGCCAAGTCCGATTACAAACTCTCACCCTATGCACACGTGTCTTCTTCTGATTCATCATCGTCGTCGTCGTCGTCATCGTTGCTATCGTCGTCGTCATCGTCGCTATCGTCGTCATCAACGTAAAATTCATAAAATATCAGGCATCAAACGTTAATCTTAACGGTTTATGAAAAAGTACGATTAACTCGGGATTTAGGAAGCGGTACTTCTAATTCAACAGTGTCTAAGAAATACTGTTTATCGGTATTTGAATTATAACATTAGATTTAAATTTACTTGAGCTTCTGTGCACTACAGTGAACTGTATTGAATTACAGGTAACTTAATTATTTTAGTGTATAGCCTAATAAACAAAAATGTTAATTTACATGACTAAATTTTCTAGTTTATGCATTTCCTTAGTTAATTTATTTTTTGAAATTAAATTTTGTAATTCATACATCTTTTTTTTTTTAATTATCTTTTGTCAATATGAACCCTATCTCTTTATAGGAAAATTTTCCGTATTTCGCGGGGAAAATGAATATAGGTTACAAGGAATAAATTTACTCGTTCGTTATGAACAAGTTCCCCTATATTTGCTTCTAAAGTACATGGTAATATGATTTTGTTCAGCTTACCTTCATCAATTAGCTCCTTCAGTTTCGTCATGGTCAACTCTCCTGTAACATTTTTTCAGCGGATGTGTCGCTTCAACTTCGCCCAAGCTAGTTCCATCGGGTTGAGGTCGCAGTTGTACGGTGGAAGACGCACAACAATATGACTGTGGGCCTCGAACACCATATCTATTTTGAAAACCTTTTCCGGCCATTTCTTCACTTTTATTAGCTCGTACAGAGTAGTTTTCCTGAAGGTTTCATCAGCTACGATTCCATTCTGATGTAACCACGTAATCATCTGCGTTTTAGTCGACGATCTTACGGGCGGCTTGTTGTGTTCTACACAGTGGTATGGCGCGTTGTCCATAATTACAACACTTTGAGGAGGAAGACCAGGAATCACTTTCTCTTTCACCCATTTTGAAAAATTTTCGGAATTCATTTGGCCGTGGTAGTCTCCCTTAGTATTCCCAGCCTTAAAAATCAATTCCACTCCAGGCAAAAAACCATCTTTGGAACCAATGTGGACAATAATAAATCTACTGGTTCCACTAATGTTTTCGGCAACACCCGTTACACCTGGCCCTTGCCAGCATTTCTGGAACATGATATTTGAGTCTGCCCAAGTTTCATCGAGGAAGAAAATCTGTTGTTGTTCTTCTCGATACCTCCTCATTTTTATCAGATAACTGCACCGCCAATCAATGATGTCATTGCGCTCTACTAGCACTTTTCTTTTACTGCAGGACCATTTCCACTTAAACCCCATATCGTGTAATAGTTGTCTAAGCTTTGTTTTGCCGTATGGGAAATTAATTCTCTCTCTCAGTGTAGCCAGCAGTTTCCTGACGAAGGCACAATTTGTAATTGTAAATAAAAGTGCTCTATTGTTTGGCGAATTACACTTCTGTCAAAGTTGTCAATCACAACAGGCACCCTTGTTCGTGGTTTCTGTGGTGACTTTAGATCCCCTCTTGCAGAATCTTTCCTTTCTTTCCTAACTCGTCCAATAGTTGCTATCCCTTTTCTCGTATAAAGGGCTGCTCTCTTGTTAGGGCAAGTAATAGGTGCCAGCAGAGTTCCTGAACTAGCCTCCTGTACACATGCTTCTATTATGTTGCTGACAACGGTGCGCTCCCTACTGCGAATAAGCTTCCGGTTTGTTTTCGAGTTCTGAAGCTAGTAGTAGGTGTTGACGTAATATATTATTGTTCCATGTTTTGTAAACGCACAAAAATAACAGTTCACTGTTTAAAATTTGCTGACAACGAAGTAAATAATCAATTTAATAATGATAACAAAGAAGTAATAATAAATTTTAAACGATAACAACGAAGTAAATAATAAATGTAATAACGATAACAACGAAGTGTTCTCAAAGAGCGCAAACAAATTTCTCTAGTGGAAGCCACGCGAGGAATGCGTGAATGCATTAAGAGATCAAGAGACGCGCTAATTGCCGGGAGGGGTGAGGTACTAGTGAGACGAAGTAATGTTCTCAGCTTAGAGATTAAAACACCTCCACTTAGCCAACCGTAGTGCCAGGCCTGCTTCTTCCACCTTACCCACTGCTCGATCTTCAAATTACGGCCAAACAGTACTTATTACGCCACACCCCATAATCTAGTTCCGCATCGAGAATTCGTCTAAACGAAACCTGTGAATCTTCTGATCTAAGGTCATTACGTGATCAAAATTAATTAAGGGTAAGTATCATGGTTTTGATGTATATCCTTAAAACATCGTGGCGACCCTTTTTAGCAAGTTTGGAATCTTCTGGGGAGTTTTTATCAAAAAGGTAAGTGTAACGGAATCAGGATAAGTAAATTATGGGGCGTGTAAAAAAGGTAGAAAGTTTGTTTCTCCACAGAATCTACTTGCTGTAATGCAGCTCGTATAGGGCGGTTTCAGAATTATGGAGTCAATTTATTTAATGTAAATTAGATAATCAATGAGAGTGAAAGACATAATATTAGACCAAAGGATGTTCATTAACAAAGATATGTGTACATTTGGCTGTTATAGCAAGTGTGCCGGTATATTTATATGGTACCTTATACATTTATAAATGTATAAGGTACATTTGGACCTTAAAGCAAGCACAACGGTATGCACACATGCTGTAAACTTGATGAAAAAAAAACATTCAAAGCCAGTCACAACAAGGTTCTGCATAGCCTTAACTTGAAACAATCCGTAACAGGGACATGTTAAAATATGAGTTAAACTGTTGGCATAGAAAAAGCACTGATTTACTGACATTCTTGATACACCATCATCATCTTCACAACACGGCATAGGCAAGGTGCTGCCTGTTCCATCTTGAAAATCCTCCAGCCATCTCTTCCTGGGTCTACCCACACACCTGTGTCCTATAGGTTTTAATTTCCAGACTTGTTTGGTCAGTCTGGAATCTGTCATTCTTTCTAAGTGTTCTTTCCACTGTTGTTTGTAATCTTTTAATTTTTCATTCAAGTTAAAATGTTTTAACTCTTCTCTTATGGCCTTATTTCTTATAAGGCCAAGTTTAGAACACCTTTTTTTAACTACTCTTGAGAATGCCATTTCCAAGGTCTGTATTTTACCGTCTTTTTTCGTTGTTGCCCATAATTCACACCCATCGTGTGTGTCTCTTTACATAGTACAGAGACTCCCATAACTTTGTAAAATTTTGATTTTGCATCTCGATCTACCTTGTTTCTAAAAATACGTTTGATTGTTCCATAGATCATTTGGAACTTACCTAACTTGTTGCGCACTTGTTACGGTGCAGTGGAGGAGGAAGTGATCTGCCATATGATCATTTGTATTCGAGAAATGGAGCAGTGCGGACAGTATTTCTTAGCTCGATTGCACACTTACTACATCGTTCAATATCGTGTGAACATGAAGTTTTAAATTTGTTTTTCTATAAGGTAAGCCCTAGTGATTTTCTATTTATTAATTCTACAGCGGTTTCATTTGTAACTCTCTATTTCCACACTTGACGTCTGTTATAGATTCACTGCTAATGGTAAAACTAGAGATGGGCAAAACCGTTCCTTTGAGGGATCGGATCAGAACCGCTCACTCCCTAGACTGAATTAGCTCTTTTTCTTGACTCACCGCTCACCATTCATCATTGGTCGGATTCGGAATGAATCTTACTTTATTTTCAGTTTTTTTTCCAGTGAACTTCGTTTTACAATTTTTAAACCAAAACTTAAACACATTTCTTGCGAGTTTTTTTTAGTAAGTTGCTCTAAAATTTTGACAACTTAAATTAGAAATATTAGGTAATCTTTTTTATTAAAATTGATATTTAAAAAATTTTTAAATTACTACAGGGTCCTTTGACCTCACCTTTATTATTCTATTCATTTTGCGTATATTTTACCTGCTACTGTCCGTTTTTGAGAACAAAGTGAAAGCTGAAAGGGGATAAAATAATTTTCCGTTATGTTCTTTCAAAGTAGTTTTGAGAATCCCCAAGGATTTTACCTTTCTAAGCCCATTCATTTGGCCTGTATCTTATCTGCTAAAAATTTTCCATTACATTCTTTCAAATGTAGTTTTAAAATTGCCTAAAAATTTCTTTCTACATACAACTAACAATGAAATTCTGGAATAAAAAAATGTTCATAAATTTGGGAAATGATAAAAAATAAACTCACTTTTGTTAAGTTTACATTATTTTATTATATAAAATACAATGCAAAAATAATATTACAAATCTAATTACCTATACTACAAAAACTAATCAAGATTTTGATTTATAAATAAAATTTTTGTTAACTGTTACAACGAGAGCCGGTTTCTTTTTTCGGAACATACTTGGCCTGCTTTGGAGAAGATCCGTTCACATGGCACTGAAGTAGCAGGAACGCATAATCTTTTTAAAATAAGTTGATACAATGTGGGATATATAAATTTTCGGGATTCCCACCACAATAAGGGGTCATTATTCCTAGGCAAATATTCCTCAGCTAAATATTTATCAAGTTCCACTATTGCTGCAGATCCCGGGTTATATGCTCCTTGAAGTTTGCTGATTGTCTCGTCGAACTCCTCCCAAATGGAAGAACTCCCACTTGACATAGTTGGACCTGCTTCCTGTGCCTGTGTTTGGGACGTTTGAAGTTGTACACCCAAGGCTTTGATTTTTGACACAACGTTATTATAACATTCCCTGAACTTTCTGTCATCTGCAAAACCTTGTTTCTTGAAACGAGGATCGAGCAGAGTTGACTCCGTAACTAGTTCGTTTTGAGAGATAATCCCAAACTGCTCCGACAATCCTTTCAGTGTGTCATCGACTAATAAATTTATTTCAAGACAATAACCTTTATTTTTATCTTTGTAAGTTTTCATTTGACGAACCCTTATCAAAATTCCCATTTTAGAAAGAGAAACAGTTCGTTCTGACGACACTTCTTTTGTTACCTCATCGAAAACTTTTAAAACCTCTATTGCCTGTTTTATAATATCCCAGTCTTTATCAGTCAGATTAAATGATTTTTATGCCTAATATAGCAAGGGAAGAAATAATTGCTTCTTTATTTTTAAAAAATCTTTGTAACATGTCAAAGGTGGAATTCCAAGTTTCGGCAAGTTTACTTTGAGCAAATGAACTTTTTTTGAAATACATAACTGTCTGTTTGACTTCGTCAACAGTTTTCTGTATCGACGATCCAATAGCGTGTTGCACAATAAGATTCAATGAATGTGCAAAGCATGGTAGGTGTCGCAGTTTTAATATGGTGGCAGCTGATTTCATGTTTGCCGCATGTCAGTAACTATTACGACAATTTTAAAATGAATGTCAAATTTTCTTGCAACAGCGCTCACCCAATTGGAAATGTTCTGCGCGGTATGCCTATCTTCTAATTCTGAGGATTCTAATAAATACAGCTTTAATTTTGTATTATCATCTATAAAGTGCGCCGTAAGCGCATAAAAACTAACACTGTTAATATTAGTCCACCCATCCGAAGTCAGGCAAACTGCTTTTACAATGGCCAATTCATTTTTAATTTTCAGTATTAAGTCATTGAAAAGACTAGACAATAAGGAATTCGACAAAGTTTTGCGACTGGGCATATTATAATTCGGGCAAAGCATATGTACAAACTTTCTAAATTCCTCGTCTTCGACTGTCGAAAAGGGATAAAACTCTTTGCAAATCATCTTTAAAAGTTGAGTATCTAACAATCTGCTTTTATTTAATGTTATCGGCTTTATGATATTTATGAACATACTCAAAGGTTGTTGCAAAGTGGTTGGGGGCGAAGGCGTCCCAAAGGATAAACTGGGCCCAGATTCAGGGCGAAAGTCAGTTCCTGGGTGGAGGTCTTCAACCGAGGCGGATGTACAAGAAACCGATGCAGGAGATTCGAGCGAAAGGACTTACCGCACTTCTGCTGCAGTCTCATCGCTAGTTGACAGCGATCTTGAGCGGCTTCCCGAGCGTTCAAAAGGCACTGTCGGGTGTTTTGCTTTCAAATGCCTTTTAAGGTTTGAGGAAGATCCCGAAGAACAGGAAATTACCTGCTGGCAATATCGGCATTTCGCTTTTTTGTCCAATTTGGTAAAATGTTACCAAATATCGCTTTAAGTCCTTCTATGCGATGGGCTCGACATTTTGTTCTGCATCATTGAAAAATACATTAGATGGAAACATTTATAAATTTATAATCAATAAATGTAAATATTATTCTTATCCTCCAAAATAATTATTCAAAATGTTAGGTTACATTCAAAATACAGTTTCAATCACTAATTACATTAACATTTTGTCATAAAATTAATTTATATATATATTGTAATATATTTTTATTGTGTGTATATGGTTGCGGGTTTATTTTATTCAGCCCCACGTTGTTGACGTCAATCTGTAATATACTTTTATTGTGTGGGTGTTCAATATCTTTATGCCTCACTATTGGACGACAATTCTATAACAATTAATAGAATGTGAGTACGTGTTTGTGGGTTTATTCTATTCAGCCTCTCGTTGGTATGCGCCAATTCTATAACTAGTAATGTAAATTTGTTTGAGGTTTAAATAAGCTCCACGTTATTAATAATTTGTAATATTACTAACGTGCATATTCTGTATGTACGGTTATTTTGCCGCACGTAGGATGCGTAATTCTATGACTAGTGTTCTGTATAATGTTGTTCTGATAATGCGTTTGTACTTGTGGGCTAGTGCTTTTAAATTTTCCCGCACTTCTGGTTGACACGGCGACCGGCTCTAACCGTATGTTGGCAATTGTAGGTTAGTCTGTTTCTTTTGTCGCCGGCAAAGCTATGTTCGCCTTGCGTACCTGCTCGCTCCCACAAATACCTGTGAACAAACTCTTATTCTACTCACACACATGAAGTGACAACTCTGGTATTGGTAATCATAAGTTTGTTTTATTATTTTTTCAGCTTTTTTGTTAAACAACACAAGTGGTTCGGTCTTGGATCGACCTTAACAGTTCAGCATCGATTCATTATTGAATCCACTCTTCAATGATTTGTAAATAATTTTAACATAACTTAAATATCTCAGGGCTAGGGTTCTTTGGGCCAGTTATGAAGTCAGAAAAATGCTTTAAAAGGGAGTACAACACATTACAATTACATATAAAACAATAAAACTGAATTATCAATGTTTACAAAATAAAATATTTAGTTTTTTTTACCGTCAGCGGTAACGAACTCTGTCGGCACTGGAAATTGAATAATAAACAAGATGGCCGCTTGGTCGACTAACCCAAACGTCATGTAGCTGATTGTTTTTTGGTTTTAAATAAAGTTGTTATTAACGTTAATCCCTGGATTAATGATCAATGGGTATTCCAATTAGCACAGTAAATTGTTTATATGGTGTAGTTAAGTTGATTCAGTGTATATTGTGGTAATGAAAATGCTTCGGATTTATAATTACGTTCCTGTAGTACAGCAAACAATCATTCGCTAGCGTCTTTGTGGTTCTGAGGTAGGATAATGCTTCCCTCGGTCAGTATTTACTTCTTTATAATGTCTGGGAGTTTTTCTTTACTTCACTGGTTTATTTTACAACATTGGCTGAGTATTACTTGATTAGTTTGGTTTTATCACAAGCGCCCTCTATAAGACTCAACTCTTCAGCGTGGCATCTAACAATACAACTATTCGTTCATCTCGTCTTTGTAACGGCTTTTTGACCAGTAGACTAGGGTTTTGATTGGCCAGTTTCCGTGAACTTGAGGTCAAGCAGCACATATTACAAAAATTATATCCTTGCCTTTACAGTCAAAAAATACTCCCTTGTTAATTTTTGTTTAAACTAGAATTGGTTTACATATTTCTGTTCCTTTTTTAAAGGTCTACATTTTGGTATATAATTTTGTATCAGTTAACTTCATATTAGGTGACCTTTCACCTTTACAAAATCTATAAATCTGGACTATAACACTGCCCTTACATTCACTATGATACAATACTTAATTTTCATTAGATTAATTTCATTTGATACACAATTACTCTAAGACTTATCCATTATTAAATTTTGACCCTATTTTGTTATTATTGTATTATATTGATTTGATAACTTAATCATTTCTGACATTATTTGATTTTATATGTCATGTCCGGCCTAGGCCTCAAATTTGACTTCATACTCATTGTCTAAATTACATTAATTATTAAATTGTTTTCTGGTTTGAACCCTTTTGCCTGATTACATTTGTTCTAAAGATTACTACACTTTTCTTTAACTTATTCTAACAATGTTTATTAACTAACACAAAATTCTTTAACATACTAACTAAAATGGTTGCCTTCATGGCCAAGATTACATTCATTTTTTGACAAATGATAACATAAAATATTCAGTTTACCATAATACCCATTACATTTCCATACTATTTACCTCTACTAATGGATCATTAATAGTGTTTATATGAGACCTCTATTTAAGTATTTTTCGGTATTATGTTATAACATATACCTTCTATTCTGCCTATAGGCTTAATACACTCCTTATAATCCTTTACATATGATTTATTAATGATAATAATTATTGGCATTGGCCTAAATAAAAGAAAAATAAACATGGTTAAGCACTGCTAATGCCTTCTACTTTAACAACCAACAACATGGGATAAAAAAATATAAAAACCCTTCAATAAATAATGCTACATTACTACAATTGTTTGTTTACACTCTAACATTTAGTGTGTCTGTCACTTTACAATGTTTTTAAGAGTTGTATCTCATGTATAGACCTATTTGGTTTTTTTTTTTACATTTAACATAATTAGAGGGATCACTGATCTTTACAGTCTTATCTGTGTGATTAATGATCACCCTTGTTTTCCACCTTCCCCACTTTTCACTTATGCACTTTTCACAGGTTTTGTCTTATTATCTATAGTACATGGCTTCTTATTTATTACACTATTGTGTTGTACTTTTTATTTTAAATTGTTACATACTGGATTTTATTTATTCTGACTTTATTATTATTATTTGGACTATTTTCGTTAATCGTTTTGGGACTCTCATTATGTCACATTACATAATTGCTCCCCCCCCCCAGACATGGTTATTTTTTCGAAACTGGGGTTTAGGGAAAAATAAGCTGTTACTTTTATTCATGGAATTTTTTCATTGGTTTCAGGGATTGGGTTGTGATGAATTTTTTTTTTTTTTAAGTTGTTATTATCTCATAGCTTACACATAACTTCTTTTCTACTTTGGCGAATCTACAAAATATATTAATTCTTCTCATCTTCTTCATATAGGCTATTTAGTTACCAACTGATTGTTCCTTTCCTCTGGGGTTTCTTCTGTTCCTATGGATTCCTTAATTGGGTTTATCAATTCCTCCCTAACTTGAAATGGCACGGTGAATGCATATCGGCTGCGAGTGGCACTATTCTCACCTATTCCTCACCTGACCATTCACCCCGTGCATGGTACAGTGCTCGTTGGCCTCTGCCCATCATAATAATTATTGAGTGGTGCCGTAGTTTTCTACACTCTCATAAAAATGGTAACTCTTGCGTTACTTTACATGCCCTCGGAATCATGTTGTCTTCTTACTTCTTTTCATTGTTATAAATTGTATCTTAGCAGTTCCCCTTACTTTCAAATAACTTATTTTCAGTTTTGGTAAAATCCTTGGTATACTTCTTCTTTTCAATTTAATTTCATTTCGTCGTTAATTGATTCATTAGCCACTATGTTATTCATCTTCTGTTTCAATATCCCTTTTTAGCAGTTACAAATATAGTTATTATTATTTCATTTATTCACAAACATCAATTCCTTTCTGCAAGTTCATTTGTTTTAAGTACTTCTTTGCTTCTTTTTCATTATTCTCCCCTGGTTATCGTTGTTAACTGTCTTTCTCTTCTTTATTGATCCAAAATAAATTCTCAAAAGTATCCTGTAAGATGACCTTACTCATTTTAGAATTTGGCGGGTTATTTGTTCAGGTTTTTTTAAATCTTCATTGGTCATTACCTTTATCATCATTTTCCTTCTCAATTCTCCGATGGTTTGCCTGGTCGGTAATCATTGATTTGTTTCATGGTTTTTATAGTGTATGATATTTAGTTTTTATCCATGGTCCATAAATTCAGTTACCCTTATTTCTCGGATTACTCTGGTATGCAGAACTGTTTCTGTGCTGGTGATATAGATCTTGGCTACCTGGTGTTCTGATTTTTCTGTTGTTAAATCTTCACTTGTTTCATGGCCTACTTGAATTGCTTTATTATCTATTTTACTAAATGAATACTTTAATGGCATATTCATTATTGATGATCTCACTGTCATTTTATTATACGTTTCCATTTTTGATATATTCCATTTAAGTATAGACCTTCTGAAGTTTTTACTCACTGTTTGTTTGTTGGTCCCTCCTAGAATTTCCTTCATCGTTCTCCTACATTCCATAAAATTCATCATTTCCGCATGGTCAGTAATTTGTATATAAAACGTCTCAAGCAGTCCGTTCTTCATCATCTCCAATTCTTCTCTGGTGTTGATTAGTTTTTTTTAGAGGCATTTTCTTAGTCTTCTTAATGATTTGGTTCTTCATTCCTTTATTTTCTTTTTCCTGGTTCGAATGTTCAATGTTTTTACCTTTTGGTATCTCTTCTGTTGTCTCCTCACTGTCCTTTTTAAGAAAAGCGTATAGACCCGTTTTATTTTCCTTCATCTGTTCGAGATCCTCATTAAATCTACGCCAACTCTCCTTAGTCATTCCTTCCAGAGCTTTTCTGAACTCGTTCATAAATTCCGTATTGGCTACTTGTTTTGTCATTTTCTTCTGTTGCTTCCCTTCCACATCTTTGACTATTTCTTCTGCTCTTTGAGTACTTGATTGTCCCATGTTTTTATTACTTGGTATTCCGTCGAACTCTTCTAATCGATTATGTTCCTTCCTCCAATTACACATATCTTCTCTGGATAGTTCAAACATGACTCTTATCCATTCCCTTAATTCTGCGTTTTCTGTTTGTATTGGTCTTTCTGGTTGTCTTATTGATTGTCTCCATTGTTCATACTCCTCCTGTGTATATTCCTCTGTCACCTGTGCGTATACTCCCGTTCTTTCGTTTTTCATTTGTGTGCAGTTTTCATCCCATCATTCCCAATCTTCTTCAGTCATTCCTTCCATTTTGTTATCGTCTTTTTCATGGGCTGTCCCTATAGTCTCTTCTTCATTATACTTGGTGTCTAACTTCCACATCTCATCATAAATATCTCTCAATGTCATCTTGTCGTTTGTTGTTCCCATTGCATTCGCGCGACTCATTTGTGCTCTTTCGTGGTCCGTGGTATCTTTCTTAATGTACTCCATCTCTCTGCTGAATTTTTTAAATAATGTTGTCATCCATTCCGCATAGCTGAATCATTTTTCTGGTTCTGGAATTTTCGTCTGTTATTCTTCTATCTCCGTTTCATTATTATTTACTATTTCTTCCTCCATAACTTCCCTCTTTGTATGCATCTCTAGACTTATAACCGCCGCCTGCTAAAATTAGGTTGACTGTATTGTTTAATAATGGTATTACAGTCCGTAATTTTTCCTAATTCAGCCTCACTAGTTGGACGACAATTCTGTAATATATTTTTATTGTGTGTATATGGTTGCGGGTTTATTTTATTCAGCCCCACGTTGTTGACGTCAATCTGTAATATACTTTTATTGTGTGGGTGTTCAATATCTTTATGCCTCACTATTGGACGACAATTCTATAACAATTAATAGAATGTGAGTACGTGTTTGTGGGTTTATTCTATTCAGCCTCTCGTTGGTATGCGCCAATTCTATAACTAGTAATGTAAATTTGTTTGAGGTTTAAATAAGCTCCACGTTATTAATAATTTGTAATAATATTACTAACGTGCATATTCTGTATGTACGGTTATTTTGCCGCACGTAGGATGCGTAATTCTATGACTAGTGTTCTGTATAATGTTGTTCTGATAATGCGTTTGTATTTGTGGGCTAGTGCTTTTAAATTTTCCCGCACTTCTGGTTGACACGGCGACCGGCTCTAACCGTATGTTGGCAATTGTAGGTTAGTCTGTTTCTTTTGTCGCCGGCAAAGCTATGTTCGCCTTGCGTACCTGCTCGCTCCCACAAATACCTGTGAACAAACTCTTATTCTACTCACACACATGAAGTGACAACTCTGGTATTGGTAATCATAAGTTTGTTTTATTATTTTTTCAGCTTTTTTGTTAAACAACACAAGTGGTTCGGTCTTGGATCGACCTTAACAGTTCAGTATCGATTCATTATTGAATCCACTCTTCAATGATTTGTAAATAATTTTAACATAACTTAAATATCTCAGGGCTAGGGTTCTTTGGGCCAGTTATGAAGTCAGAAAAATGCTTTAAAAGGGAGTACAACACATTACAATTACATATAAAACAATAAAACTGAATTATCAATGTTTACAAAATAAAATATTTAGTTTTTTTCACCGTCAGCGGTAACGAACTCTGTCGGCACTGGAAATTGAATAATAAACAAGATGGCCGCTTGGTCGACTAACCCAAACGTCATGTAGCTGATTGTTTTTTGGTTTTAAATAAAGTTGTTATTAACGTTAATCCCTGGATTAATGATCAACGGGTATTCCAATTAGCACAGTAAATTGTTTATATGGTGTAGTTAAGTTGATTCAGTGTATATTGTGGTAATGAAAATGCTTCGGATTTATAATTACGTTCCTGTAGTACAGCAAACAATCATTCGCTAGCGTCTTTGTGGTTCTGAGGTAGGATAATGCTTCCCTCGGTCAGTATTTACTTCTTTATAATGTCTGGGAGTTTTTCTTTACTTCACTGGTTTATTTTACAACATTGGCTGAGTATTACTTGATTAGTTTGGTTTTATCACAAGCGCCCTCTATAAGACTCAACTCTTCAGCGTGGCATCTAACAATACAACTATTCGTTCATCTCGTCTTTGTAACGGCTTTTTGACCAGTAGACTAGGGTTTTGATTGGCCAGTTTCCGTGAACTTGAGGTCAAGCAGCACATATTACAAAAATTATATCCTTGCCTTTACAGTCAAAAAATACTCCCTTGTTAATTTTTGTTTAAACTAGAATTGGTTTACATATTTCTGTTCCTTTTTTAAAGGTCTACATTTTGGTATATAATTTTGTATCAGTTAACTTCATATTAGGTGACCTTTCACCTTTACAAAATCTATAAATCTGGACTATAACACTGCCCTTACATTCACTATGATACAATACTTAATTTTCATTAGATTAATTTCATTTGATACACAATTACTCTAAGACTTATCCATTATTAAATTTTGACCCTATTTTGTTATTATTGTATTATATTGATTTGATAACTTAATCATTTCTGACATTATTTGATTTTATATGTCATGTCCGGCCTAGGCCTCAAATTTGACTTCATACTCATTGTCTAAATTACATTAATTATTAAATTGTTTTCTGGTTTGAACCCTTTTGCCTGATTACATTTGTTCTAAAGATTACTACACTTTTCTTTAACTTATTCTAACAATGTTTATTAACTAACACAAAATTCTTTAACATACTAACTAAAATGGTTGCCTTCATGGCCAAGATTACATTCATTTTTTGACAAATGATAACATAAAATATTCAGTTTACCATAATACCCATTACATTTCCATACTATTTACCTCTACTAATGGATCATTAATAGTGTTTATATGAGACCTCTATTTAAGTATTTTTCGGTATTATGTTATAACATATACCTTCTATTCTGCCTATAGGCTTAATACACTCCTTATAATCCTTTACATATGATTTATTAATGATAATAATTATTGGCATTGGCCTAAATAAAAGAAAAATAAACATGGTTAAGCACTGCTAATGCCTTCTACTTTAACAACCAACAACATGGGATAAAAAAATATAAAAACCCTTCAATAAATAATGCTACATTACTACAATTGTTTGTTTACACTCTAACATTTAGTGTGTCTGTCACTTTACAATGTTTTTAAGAGTTGTATCTCATGTATAGACCTATTTGGTTTTTTTTTTTACATTTAACATAATTAGAGGGATCACTGATCTTTACAGTCTTATCTGTGTGATTAATGATCACCCTTGTTTTCCACCTTCCCCACTTTTCACTTATGCACTTTTCACAGGTTTTGTCTTATTATCTATAGTACATGGCTTCTTATTTATTACACTATTGTGTTGTACTTTTTATTTTAAATTGTTACATACTGGATTTTATTTATTCTGACTTTATTATTATTATTTGGACTATTTTCGTTAATCGTTTTGGGACTCTCATTATGTCACATTACATAATTGCTCCCCCCCCCCAGACATGGTTATTTTTTCGAAACTGGGGTTTAGGGAAAAATAAGCTGTTACTTTTATTCATGGAATTTTTTCATTGGTTTCAGGGATTGGGTTGTGATGAATTTTTTTTTTTTTAAGTTGTTATTATCTCATAGCTTACACATAACTTCTTTTCTACTTTGGCGAATCTACAAAATATATTAATTCTTCTCATCTTCTTCATATAGGCTATTTAGTTACCAACTGATTGTTCCTTTCCTCTGGGGTTTCTTCTGTTCCTATGGATTCCTTAATTGGGTTTATCAATTCCTCCCTAACTTGAAATGGCACGGTGAATGCATATCGGCTGCGAGTGGCACTATTCTCACCTATTCCTCACCTGACCATTCACCCCGTGCATGGTACAGTGCTCGTTGGCCTCTGCCCATCATAATAATTATTGAGTGGTGCCGTAGTTTTCTACACTCTCATAAAAATGGTAACTCTTGCGTTACTTTACATGCCCTCGGAATCATGTTGTCTTCTTACTTCTTTTCATTGTTATAAATTGTATCTTAGCAGTTCCCCTTACTTTCAAATAACTTATTTTCAGTTTTGGTAAAATCCTTGGTATACTTCTTCTTTTCAATTTAATTTCATTTCGTCGTTAATTGATTCATTAGCCACTATGTTATTCATCTTCTGTTTCAATATCCCTTTTTAGCAGTTACAAATATAGTTATTATTATTTCATTTATTCACAAACATCAATTCCTTTCTGCAAGTTCATTTGTTTTAAGTACTTCTTTGCTTCTTTTTCATTATTCTCCCCTGGTTATCGTTGTTAACTGTCTTTCTCTTCTTTATTGATCCAAAATAAATTCTCAAAAGTATCCTGTAAGATGACCTTACTCATTTTAGAATTTGGCGGGTTATTTGTTCAGGTTTTTTTAAATCTTCATTGGTCATTACCTTTATCATCATTTTCCTTCTCAATTCTCCGATGGTTTGCCTGGTCGGTAATCATTGATTTGTTTCATGGTTTTTATAGTGTATGATATTTAGTTTTTATCCATGGTCCATAAATTCAGTTACCCTTATTTCTCAGATTACTCTGGTATGCAGAACTGTTTCTGTGCTGGTGATATAGATCTTGGCTACCTGGTGTTCTGATTTTTCTGTTGTTAAATCTTCACTTGTTTCATGGCCTACTTGAATTGCTTTATTATCTATTTTACTAAATGAATACTTTAATGGCATATTCATTATTGATGATCTCACTGTCATTTTATTATACGTTTCCATTTTTGATATATTCCATTTAAGTATAGACCTTCTGAAGTTTTTACTCACTGTTTGTTTGTTGGTCCCTCCTAGAATTTCCTTCATCGTTCTCCTACATTCCATAAAATTCATCATTTCCGCATGGTCAGTAATTTGTATATAAAACGTCTCAAGCAGTCCGTTCTTCATCATCTCCAATTCTTCTCTGGTGTTGATTAGTTTTTTTTAGAGGCATTTTCTTAGTCTTCTTAATGATTTGGTTCTTCATTCCTTTATTTTCTTTTTCCTGGTTCGAATGTTCAATGTTTTTACCTTTTGGTATCTCTTCTGTTGTCTCCTCACTGTCCTTTTTAAGAAAAGCGTATAGACCCGTTTTATTTTCCTTCATTTGTTCGAGATCCTCATTAAATCTACGCCAACTCTCCTTAGTCATTCCTTCCAGAGCTTTTCTGAACTCGTTCATAAATTCCGTATTGGCTATTTGTTTTGTCATTTTCTTCTGTTGCTTCCCTTCCACGTCTTTGACTATTTCTTCTGCTCTTTGAGTACTTGATTGTCCCATGTTTTTATTACTTGGTATTCCGTCGAACTCTTCTAATCGATTATGTTCCTTCCTCCAATTACACATATCTTCTCTGGATAGTTCAAACATGACTCTTATCCATTCCCTTAATTCTGCGTTTTCTGTTTGTATTGGTCTTTCTGGTTGTCTTATTGATTGTCTCCATTGTTCATACTCCTCCTGTGTATATTCCTCTGTCACCTGTGCGTATACTCCCGTTCTTTCGTTTTTCATTTGTGTGCAGTTTTCATCCCATCTTTCCCAATCTTCTTCAGTCATTACTTCCATTTTGTTATCGTCTTTCCGTGGGCTGTCCCTATAGTCTCTTCTTCATTATACTTGGTGTCTAACTTCCACATCTCATCATAAATATCTCTCAATGTCATCTTGTCATTTGGTGTTCCCACTGCATTCGCGCGACTCATTTGTGCTCTTTCGTGGTCCGTGGTATCTTTCTTAATGTACTCCATCTCTCTGCTGAATTTTTTAAATAATGTTGTCATCCATTCCGCATAGCTGAATCGTTTTTCTGGTTCTGGAATTTTCGTTTGTTTTTCTTCTATCGCCGTTTCATTATTATTTACTATTTCTTCCTCCATAACTTCCCTCTTTGTATGCATCTCTAGACTTATAACCGCCGCCTGCTAAAATTAGGTTGACTGTATTGTTTAATAATGGTATTACAATCCGTAATTTTTCCTAATTCAACCTCACTAGTTGGACGACAATTCTGTAATATATTTTTATTGTGTGTATATGGTTGCGGGTTTATTTTATTCAGCCCCACGTTGTTGACGTCAATCTGTAATATACTTCTATTGTGTGGGTGTTCAATATCTTTATGCCTCACTATTGGACGACAATTCTATAACAATTAATAGAATGTGAGTACGTGTTTGTGGGTTTATTCTATTCAGCCTCTTGTTGGTATGCGCCAATTCTATAACTAGTAATGTAAATTTGTTTGAGGTTTAAATAAGCTCCACGTTATTAATAATTTGTAATAATATTACTAACGTGCATATTCTGTATGTACGGTTATTTTGCCGCACGTAGGATGCGTAATTCTATGACTAGTGTTCTGTATAATGTTGTTCTGATAATGCGTTTGTATTTGTGGACTAGTGCTTTTAAATTTTCCCGCACTTCTGGTTGACACGGCGACCGGCTCTAACCGTATGTTGGCAATTGTAGGTTAGTCTGTTTCTTTTGTCGCCGGCAAAGCTATGTTCGCCTTGCGTACCTGCTCGCTCCCACAAATACCTGTAACAAACTCTTATTCTACTCACACACATGAAGTGACAACTCTGGTATTGGTAATCATAAGTTTGTTTTATTATTTTTTCAGCTTTTTTGTTAAACAACACAAGTGGTTCGGTCTTGGATCGACCTTAACAGTTCAGTATCGATTCATTATTGAATCCACTCTTCAATGATTTGTAAATAATTTTAACATAAATTAAATATCTCAAGGCTAGGGTTCTTTGGGCCAGTTATGAAGTCAGAAAAATGCTTTAAAAGGGAGTACAACACATTACAATTACATATAAAACAATAAAACTGAATTATCAATGTTTACAAAATAAAATATTTAGTTTTTTCACCGTCAGTGGTAACGAACTCTGTCGGCACTGGAAATTGAATAATAAACAAGATGGCCGCTTGGTCGACTAACCCAAACGTCATGTAGCTGATTGTTTTTTGGTTTTAAATAAAGTTGTTATTAACGTTAATCCCTGGATTAATGATCAACGGGTATTCCAATTAGCACAGTAAATTGTCTATATGGTGTAGTTAAGTTGATTCAGCGTATATTGTGGTAATGAAAATGCTTCGGATTTATAATTACGTTCCTGTAGTACAGCAAACAATCATTCGCTAGCGTCTTTGTGGTTCTGAGGTAGGATAATGCTTCCCTCGGTCAGTATTTACTTCTTTATAATGTCTGGAAGTTTTTCTTTACTTCACTGGTTTATTTTACAACATTGGCTGAGTATTACTTGATTAGTTTGGTTTTATCACAAGCGTCCGCTATAAGACTCAACTCTTCAGCGTGGCATCTAACAATACAACTATTCGTTCATCTCGTCTTTGTAACGGCTTTTTGACCAGTAGACTAGGGTTTTGATTGGCCAGTTTCCGTGAACTTGAGGTCAAGCGGCACATATTACAAAAATTATATCCTTGCCTTTACAGTCAAAAAATACTCCCTTGTTAATTTTTGTTTAAACTAGAATTGGTTTACATATTTCTGTTCCTTTTTTAAAGGTCTACATTTTGGTATATAATTTTGTATCAGTTAACTTCATATTAGGTGACCTTTCACCTTTACAAAATCTATAAATCTGCACTATAACACTTCCCTTACATTCACTATGATACAATACTTAATTTTCATTAGATTAATTTCATTTGATACACAATTACTCTAAGACTTATCCATTATTAAATTTTGACCCTATTTTGTTATTATTGTATTATATTGATTTGATAACTTAATCATTTCTGACATTATTTGATTTTATGTCATGTCCGGCCTAGGCCTCAAATTTGACTTCATACTCATTGTCTAAATTACATTAATTATTAAATTGTTTTCTGGTTTGAACCCTTTTGCCTGATTACATTTGTTCTAAAGATTACTACACTTTTCTTTAACTTATTCTAACAATGTTTATTAACTAACACAAAATTCTTTAACATACTAACTAAAATGGTTGCCTTCATGGCCAAGATTACATTCATTTTTTGACAAATGATAACATAAAATATTCAGTTTACCATAATACCCATTACATTTCCATACTATTTACCTCTACTAATGGATCATTAATAGTGTTTATATGAGACCTCTATTTAAGTATTTTTCGGTATTATGTTATAACATATACCTTCTATTCTGCCTATAGGCTTAATACACTCCTTATAATCCTTTACATATGATTTATTAATGATAATAATTATTGGCATTGGCCTAAATAAAAGAAAAATAAACATGGTTAAGCACTGCTAATGCCTTCTACTTTAACAACCAACAACATGGGATAAAAAAATATAAAAACCCTTCAATAAATAATGCTACATTACTACAATTGTTTGTTTACACTCTAACATTTAGTGTGTCTGTCACTTTACAATGTTTTTAAGAGTTGTATCTCTTGTATAGACCTATTTGGTTTTTTTTTTTTTACATTTAACATAATTAGAGGGATCACTGATCTTTACAGTCTTATCGGTGTGATTAATGATCACCCTTGTTTTCCACCTTCCCCACTTTTCACTTATGCACTTTTCACAGGTTTTGTCTTATTATCTATAGTACATGGCTTCTTATTTATTACACTATTGTGTTGTACTTTTTATTTTAAATTGTTACATACTGGATTTTATTTATTCTGACTTTATTATTATTATTTGGACTATTTTCGTTAATTGTTTTGGGACTCTCATTATGTCACATTACAATATATAATATGGTAGCAGAAAGTGATTGAAATATATATATATATATAAATAAAAAAGATAATACGTAATGTACATACCTATAATAAGTATAACAACAGCAATTGAAGAGTCGAAACTTGAAGGGAGAGCACAAAGTCAAAATCAAAAACGTAAACGTTAAATGGCGAACTAAACTGACCTGAGCGCAAAGAGCAGAGCGAATGATTCAATTATCCAGGCACCACTAGAGTTAGAGAGCGGTGAGTGGTGGGAGTACCGACTGCCAAGTGGAGTGGGAAGGGAACAAACAAGGTCGAGAACGGCGATCGCCAAGCGAGGGTGCTCCAAGTGAGTCAAGTGAATCAGTGGAGCAAAGAGCTACCGCTCTTTTTTTTCGAGTCACCGATCGCTCACTCAGAAAGCAAACCAGTTCTTCGAATCAGTTCACGAGCAGATCGCCCATCTCTAGTTAAAACAATCTGACAATTCTATAGGTACTTTATGCATGTGTGTGTGTTTTTATTGCATTATGTAATGTGTACCTGCGTACATTTATTGCACCATTCTTGATGGTGTAATTATACTTATACACGATTGATGTCATGTTTTATTTCACACATACTGTTTCACACTGTTAGCAAGTAGAATGTTGTTTTCATTAGGTTACAACAATACACAAAATCTATGTGCACACTGTAACGGGCCAAATTTATGGGTATTTTATTTATTTCATTTTAAGGGATTTATAAAAAATATTGTGTAAGTTTTATTCCATTGTGACAGACCACGTGTATGGAACAGTTTGTAACGAGGCAGCAACGCAATATTACGTTGTGAAATCAGTCAAAGAATTCGCACCACCCTAGATTTCCGAGAACTTTGTTTGAGTGTGACCATGCGCCTGTACGCGCAACACAGGTATACGCTCGGGGTGACGCTACCGTCCAAAAAACCAAGATGTCAGGAAACCAATTTTATGCAGTTTCATTTACCATGAGGCCGGATATGAACACTCAAGATCAGTGGCGGCTCATGGATTCGAGGATTGGTGAAGCAGAATCGGTGGCAGTCCCCCCCCCATCATTTATGTGAATATGTTTCTTCCTGTTTTGGAATCATGAATAACATATGGAGACAAAAGAAAAGTATGTTAATAAAATTTACAAATAAAGTAGTTAAAAATAGTAAGTACTTACAGGCTTGCATTTTATTTCTTGAACACAAGGTCAATTCTCCTCTCTTTCAAATATGCAAACTTGTCGATAATGTCGTCATAAAATGGTTGTACATTATTTAATTCGTTTAACAGTTCCTTTTCTATGGAAATTTTTGATAAGTTAGTAAGTGTGTCCTCTGTCATTGTATTGCGCAGGTATGATTTTATTCTTTTTAAACAAGAAAAACTTCGTTCTACGGAAACGCTTTTGGATGGAATAGTTACTATTAAACAAAACAGTTTGTAAGCTTCTTTAAAGATGTTCCTGTTGACTGCTAAAAGTTCCATCAAATTTAGTGTTTCCATTTGTCTGTATTGCTTATCCTCATAAATAAGCTGTAATTCGTATTTCAGTCTTTGGAAATCGGTAAACAGATTAGGGTAGCACACCTTTAAGTTACTTAATGCATCCGTGGGAAAGTTTTCAAAATACGTTACGAACTTTGAAGTATCCATTAATGTAACAAACTGAAGCTTTTCCATATCATTAAAACGTGTGGCTATTTGTACTGAAAGGTTATCTAAAATTTCATAATACAGAATTTTGTATTTTTCAAAAAGTTGATCTCGTGTGAGTGTAATTCTTTTCTGCCATTCATGGTATTCAGTTGGAACTGTTGTTTTTGAAGCAGCTAAATCGAAAATTTTCATAAATGCATCATCAGTTCTTTTGCTATTTATGAGTGTTTGCGTATTTTTAACTTGCGAGATACAGACATTAATGTCAAATGATTCTTTTGTAGCACATCGAAGAGAGCATCCGTGGCTCCAAAAATATCGTTAAAAACGACAACCAAAAGCATAAATTCAAAATCATTAAATTTATTTAAGAAGCCATCACTCTGCCTAATTGATGTTTGATCATAATTTGAATCGTTCACAATTTTAGTGAATACTTCTTTTAATGAATCCCATTCGTTATATATAGTAGGCTATTCACAATTTTGGAATTAGACTTCCATCGCGTAATAATGGAAGTAGGGATTCGTCTTCCAACGACTGTGTCTACTGCGTAAGTTCGCCTAGCAGAACTGTGGAAAAAAGACGGTAAACCGTTAACAGTTGCAAAAAATATCCGACATTGCGAAATGATGTTGCAGCTTTGTTGTAGCACTAGATTCAAACGATGCGCCATGCAGTGGACAAAAACCGCTTGTGGCACTACTTCTTTGATTTTTCCCCTGACCATCAAAACACTGGGGAATAAGTTTGATTTATAGTCAAATTTTTCGAGGGACTATAACACAACGTGAAACAGTGTGTCGGCAGTCCGACTGGAACTAACATAAAATCCCAAAAATCTTTCCACCAGCTTTCCTCCGGGAATAACGTATCTAATTATGATGCTACATTGAGATTTGTGGACATTGTCTGTGGAATCATCCACTTGAATTGAATAAAATGTACTATCTTCTATTTCCTTTGCGAAGTGCTCATCAATATATTGTGAAATGCAGTCAATTATTTCATTCCGAATAGTCTTAGAATTGCCGGCAAAGACGGGTAAGATTTTTTTATAGTGTTCTTGAATATTTACAGGGCTTATCGATACGAAGGTTTCTAGCAGTTCTTTAAAATTTCCACGATTAATAGATGATAACTCTTCGTGGTGACCGCGAAATGCTAATTCTTGTTTACCCAAGTAAAGAACTGCACGAATAGGAAGATGCATGAAATGTCTGTTAAGCCGAACGTTGTCATTGAAGTGTTTAATATACAACCTAGAATTTTCTTTCAAAGCATCCTCGATAGTACTTAAATTTTTCTTTAGTTTTTAAAAACTCAATGCACAAAGCATGTGCTCAGAAGAACCTTCATGTTTGGAAAGAGCACGAGTAAAGTTACCGAAATCATCAAAGCCGTTCTTATTCCACGCACTTGATTTAACACTAATAATTAAGCAGGGCATACAAAAAAGTTTATTTAAATAATAACTGCCACGCAACCACTCGAACGTTGAATACCAATTTTGTTTAAAGTTGCGATTGTACACCTTGCCCTTTATTTTTGCAACTTTATTTACTTTCAATATAGGCATAGGTTTTTAACAGCTTAAAAGTTCTTCTTATCATCATTATTCCATCTTGAAAATGGTGTTTCTAATAAAACACATACTGGGTCATATGAAGGAATCATTCTGTAAAAACTTCACACACAATCAAATACAACGAACAAAACAAACGCGCTGGATAGGTAAAGCACTGTATACGTACACAACTGAGAAACAGCACAGCGAGACTGCTTCACGTGGGTGGGGGAACGCTGAGTACGGCTATACGTTGTCATGGCAACCGTCATAAACCAAGCATTGTTAGTGACGTATTAACTGATGCAGTATACAAGTTGCAGAAAGCTGCTTCCACAGAGTACGAATATATAGTAGAATATATAGAGTAGGCTTACGATCGCAGCGATGTCCAGCTTCTGTAACCTATTTCCATAGCGTGTAAATGTTATTTTAATTATTATACAGACGAAATTTAATTTAAAAAAATATTTTTAAACACAAAATTGAAAATAATTTTGTGTAAAAAGAAACACACTGAACCAGTTATTTTAGGTGAAGCAGCGCTTCACCTGCGTCACCTGACGAGCCGCCACTGCTTAAGATCCGCCCATCTCGTGACGTTAGCCAGTGCCTCACTGAGATCGTATACTGTCGTCACCCCAACAACTACATGGATTGCATGGGACGAAACTACTGCGACGAAGCCCAAGGCATTGGTTTCCACCAAAAGTATGAGATCTCGTTAGCTTCACCTGCTACGATTTCCCTCCCAGTTCGTTAACTGATTGTGCCGGCGCCGGACCGAGCCAAGTGGATTCTTTACAACATTTCATATGGTACCAGAAAAAAGTGAAATAATAGTAAAAAATCATGTGACCGCGGTCGATTAAAAAGTGGAGAACATATTTATATAACTTTCGGACACCAAAAAATAAATCTAAAAAAGTAATAACGAGTGCGCACGGAAAACCACGTTGCCGGCGGTGAAGGTTACGACAAATTTTTAAACGTTATGGGGTATTAAAAATGATTAGGGGTTCTTAAAAATAAATTTTATGTATGTGTGAGTATGAAAAATTGCAGGCTGGGCTCTGTCTGTGTTTATAATGAAGTGTGATCAGTAAGGTAAGATTTTAGCATAAGTTAACCTGTAACACATGACCGAGTGAAGAAATTGAAAAAAATGTAAATTAATCTGCATAAGCATGCATAACAGTTTTGGATGAAATTGTCAATGATTTTCACTAATTAAAATATCATTTCTCTTCATAAAAAATGTATTGTGTAAATCATTCACACAACCTTAAAAATTACGCTTGTGTCCCAAGGTTCGTATGACGCAACCTTGGACCCGAGAACACCGATTGACGGTAAGTGGAAGTTTAATCAATTTTGTTTTGTTTTTATTATGTGGTTAATTAATAATATCACAATGGCGCCCGAACAGGGACGAATTTAATAAATTAATGAAATTCCATACCTACAAATAAGATACAAGCGTAATTTAGAGGTTAAGTGAAAATACATAATGTAAAATATAGTCAAAGAGTCAAGACAGGAGATTTGGTTCAGATAATAAATAAGTATATAACAACCAATAATAAAGTTATAAAAAAGAGATAAAGTAAAATTACAAAAATGGAAAATACAGAGAATGAAGTCGGTTTGTCCGACTTAACTATTATAAGCGAAATAACTGAATTTGATGAATCAGCTGTTATGAGTCAAAGAGTCAAGACAGGAGATTTGGTTCAGATAATAAATAAGTATATAACAACCAATAATAAAGTTATAAAAAAGAGATAAAGTAAAATTACAAAAATGGAAAATACAGAGAATGAAGTCGGTTTGTCTGACTTAACTATTATAAGCGAAATAACTGAATTTGATGAATCAGCTGTTATGAGCAGTCTTGAAGTACATTCAACACCGAATGTAGATCAAGATGACAAAACTATAAATATAAGCAACACGAGTGAATCAAATAGTACAGATGATTCGGGGATCCAAACGACCCCAAAATCGAATAGAGAAAGCAAAATCAATAATAACGAAGTCAGCTTCACTGACAATAAAACAGAAAGTCAGTCGACACCGGTCCAAGAGAAAAAGTCTGACGATAATTACGAAATGTTTAAAATGATACAAACAATGCTAGATATGAACAGAATATCTATGTTAAATAAATTCAGTGAACAGAAGAGTGAATTTAATGAATTAAATAAACGTTTCGATAGTAATGATAATCGTTTTGATGAATTGAAAAATGATATTAATGAGATTAATAGACGTTGTAAAAATACCAATGAAATAATAAGAACCAGTTTAAATAAATTAGAACAGAGTGTGGAGAGAATGGGAGCAGTTGTAATGAATCCAAACAAGAACAATACGAATGAAAATTATAATGACAAAGAGTTAACAAATGATAATGATAATGGCGAAAATAATGAATGTAATATTGAGAATAGTAATGTCATTGAAAATGTAGTATCTGAGATTGATATATTGAAAATAAATGAGGAGAGTACGGATGAAGTTGTAGGATGTGATAATGAAATGTTAATGTGTGTTTATGAGATAGAGAGAGAGTGGAAAGAGGAGTGGTAGAATGGGGGCAGAGGGTAAATTTTCCCCTTATTTTTTCTGAACCAGAGTGTTCACAAGTGTTGTTGATGAAGGGCAAGAATCCCGTGTTGGTAGAAGATTTGAAGTGTTTATTTTTGTTGTATAATTTTGTACCCTCTGTCTGGAGTAATATTGAGAGTGTAATATGGTATTATGATGAGAGAGATTTAAATAGAGAATTGTATGTCGAGAGAGAAACAGAATTGTATGAATTGAATAGAGAGTATGATGAGTGGAAAGTAAGGTTAGAAATACGTTTAAATAACAATAAGATAATTTATGATGACGAAATAATTGACTGGGTATTGATACAATTTACTAACGGAGACTGGACAAAATTAATTGATCATGACAGGTTGTATGAAATAATAAATGGTATGATAAAGAACTTAGAAATAATGGTTTACGAAAACAATAATAATAAACTCAAGGTAAACAAAAATAATTTAGTCTACAAATATGTTAGATATCTATTTGATGATGGAGGTTAGATTATGAAATCGTGGAAGGAACAGTTTAAGTATATGAATACAGGGTAATGACTTAGCTGATTTTGACAGTGAAATAAGATATAACGGAATAAATAAGGAGGCAGAGTTGTAAATAATTGTAGTAAATTTATTTGTGTGCATTGTAGAGTGTTAAGTAAACAAGAGTGTGTAGAGGGTTGTAATAATAATATTAATGGTTGCTATTTAAATAAATATCAGAATTAATTTTGGAGACAGTAATTGGCTAATTGTAATTGTTTTGATGGTAATGAAATTTGTATTGTTAATAATTATATTAATTAAATTATTTGGAGATGTTTTAAATATTCTGATTTATTTAAATGTTGTATAAATTAAACTTTCTAATAAGTTTAAATTATCTTTACGAGATTTGGAAATTTGGTAATTAAATGATAAATTGTTGAGTTAAACTAACATTTGTGTTAAATGTTTCAGAGGTGAGGTGAAAGTAGTGGTGTGGTATATATTTTGTGTATGTCATTTTAAATGGACTGTAAGTATAGAAATTTTATAGTACGAATCAAGTATAATAAAGAAATGTGTTTTCAATTTGTGAGGAAGATCAGCTGATCAGTAGTAAAATGTCACGGTTATAGTGTTTGTAAATGTTCAAGGTAATCAATGTAATGTAATGTTTCAATGTATTACAGATGCTATTTGAAGTAATGAGAAAAGTAATTTGACAAAGTGAGAAATAAAGTAATAATTTGTGAAAGCTAATAAAAGATAGTTTTGGGGTGATGAATATTTTGTGGGACATGTCGATCAGTCCAAGTTGAAATTAAAGTTGAAATAGTAGAGATGAAAATAATGGAATGTTGTTGTAAGATAATGTAATAGAATTTGAGAAGTATTGATGTTGACACAGTAGTTATGGAGAATACCTGTAGAGTTTTGAGTGATATATTGATATTATTAAATGATGATGTTATTTTGTTGTAGTTGAAGTAAGGTAATAAGATTGAGATTTTGGGAATGGCAATTTTGTAATAGGGGGTAGTGTAATATGGGAGTCCACAACAAAATGGTTGGGACGGGATGGGACCGATTTGGTGGGAAAGGGGTCGCCTTAGGTAGAATCCAGGGACCAGATTAAGGAAATGAGTTTTGGGGGGGAAGCACTTATCCTAGGTACAAAGGGTTAGAGAGTATTTTTTTTATATATTGAGAGAAGGTGGCGATTTGAGTTTATTAGTAAGTTGGGTTTAGAGATTGTGGCTAGATGTTTTGATAGAGATGGGTGTCATATGAGTTATAGTTGTTAGTGAATAGTAGAGTCAGAGTGAGAAAGATTATGTATGTATCCATGCCAAGTGGCATATCAAGCTAAAGTAAATAATTTAAATCACCCAAAGTAACGTAGAGTGAGGATAATAAAGAAAGAGATTTATAACAAGAATATACAATTTTTAATTGAAACCAGTGACAAATTTTTGATAGAATTTGGAAATGTAAAGTTATAAAGTGTTTATTTTGAATAATTTAAATATCAATTTAAGAGTTAATTATAATGATAGTTTGTTCTTTAAATGTTTTGTTTTATTATGTTTTATGTTTCAAGACAGAATTGTACAGAAGCTTAATGTGTTCATAGATGTAACTTGTACATAACGTATGTTGGTCAAGGTTTTTGATCAGCTGATAGTGAGGTCATATACTAGGCATGTTTAGCATGGAAGCTAATCCAACTTTTGTTTTTAATCAATTTGAATAAACTTTAAATGATTTCTATAGGGAAAAAAGAAAATATTTTAAGAAATTTTAAATTTTTTGAATTTAAAATTTTTTTGGAATTTTTGAATTTAAAATTTTCTTTGAAAAAAAAAAAGTTCTTGATTTTTGCGCCTGCCACATAATGGATATTTTTAAACTTTGATTATTTTATTGTTTGTGTACTAACCATGTTATTATTATTGAATTATTTTATTGAATTGTATTGTTAGACTCTAGGTAATCACAGGTTAGGCTAAGTATGTTCTTTTATTTTTAAGAAGTGTTCAATTGATATAATTTTCTGATAACAAAAAACAAAAACCAATGAAGAGAATAATTCAAAATAGATACAAAATTTGTGATTTGATTTTAAATGAAAACAACCAGTGAGTTGTAATTTAAGTAAATTTTCAAAGAATTTTTCAATTTTCAGTATGTAATGTAAGTGTGTGCGTGAGCCCAGTATCTGCTAAAGGCAGCCCAGCTTGCATATAAGAGGGAACATATCGGTTGAGGATATGGCATGATCTAAGCCAGGGATTGAGGATTTTTGGGGAAGCATGTTAGAAGGTGAGGTGCGCTGTGGTGCGTGTCTGTTCGATTTTTCGGTGTTGGGATCTCGCACAGGGAAGTCCAGTGATCTCGTTCAGATGCGTCCATGGTCGCCGAGCCAGGGGGGTCGTGTACCCATGAAGTGTAAGAACAGAAAGGGGTTGTTGGCACCAGTTCCTCACCGGTCCTCTTAGGGGTTTTATCAATGAGATTTCTTCTGTTTTGGACAGAAGACTTCTCATTGAGGGGGTATTGTAATGGGCCAAATTTATGGGTATTTTATTTATTTCATTTTAGGGGATTTATAAAAAATATTGTGTAAGTTTTATTCCATTGTGACAGACCACGTGTATGGAACAGTTTGTAACGAGGCAGCAACGCAATATTATGTTGTGAAATCAGTCAAAGAATTCGCACCACCCTAGATTTCCGAGAACTTTGTTTGAGTGTGACCATGCGCCTGTACGCGCAACACAGGTATACGCTCGGGGTGACGCTACCGTCCAAAAAACCAAGATGTCAGGAAACCAATTTTATGCAGTTTCATTTACCATGAGGCCGGATATGAACACTTAAGATCCGCCCATCTCGTGACGTTAGCCAGTGCCTCACTGAGATCGTATACTGTCGTCACCCCAACAACTACATGGATTGCATGGGACGAAACTACTGCGACGAAGCCCAAGGCATTGGTTTCCACCAAAAGTATGAGATCGCGTTAGCTTCACCTGCTACGTTTTCCCTCCCAGTTCGTTAACTGATTGTGCCGGCGCCGGACCGAGCCAAGTGGATTCTTTACAACATTTCATATGGTACCAGAAAAAAGTGAAATAATAGTAAAAAATCATGTGACCGCGGTCGATTAAAAAGTGGAGAACATATTTATATAACTTTCGGACACCAAAAAATAAATCTAAAAAAGTAATAACGAGTGCGCGTGGGAAACCACGTTGCCGGCGGTGAAGGTTACGACAAATTTTTAAAAGTTATGGGGTATTAAAAATGATTTGGGGTTTTTAAAAATAAATTTCATGTATGTGTGAGTGTGAAAAATTGCAGGCTGGGCTCTGTCTGTGTTTATAATGAAGTGTGATCAGTAAGGTAAGATTTTAGAATAAGTTAACCTGTAACAGATGACCGAGTGAAGAAATTGAAAAAATGTAAGTTAATCTGCATAAGCATGCATAACAGTTTTGGATGAAATTGTCAATGATTTTCACTAATTAAAATATCATTTCTCTTCATAAAAAATGTATTGTGTAAATCATTCACACAACCTTAAAAATTACGCTTGTGTCCCAACGTTCGTATGACGCAACCTTGGACCCGAGAACACCGATTGACGGTAAGTGGAAGTTTAATCAATTTTGTTTTGTATTTTATTATGTGGTTAATTAATAATATCACCTGCTACATTTTCCCTCCCAGTTCGTTAACTGATTGTGCCGGCGCCGGACCGAGCCAAGTGGATTCTTTACAACATTTCATATGGTACCAGAAAAAAGTGAAATAATAGTAAAAAATCATGTGACCGTGGTCGATTAAAAAGTTTAGAACATATTTATATAACTTTCGGACACCAAAAAATAAATCTAAAAAAGTAATAACGAGTGCGCGCGGAAAACCACGTTGCCGGCGGTGAAGGTTACGACAAATTTTTAAACGTTATGGGGTATTAAAAATGATTTGGGGTTTTTAAAAATAAATTTTATGTATGTGTGAGTGTGAAAAATTGCAGGCTGGGCTCTGTCTGTGTTTATAATGAAGTGTGACCAGTAAGGTAAGATTTTAGCATAAGTTAACCTGTAACAGATGACCGAGTGAAGAAATTGAAAAAAATGTAAATTAATCTGCATAAGCATGCATAACAGTTTTGGATGAAATTGTCAATGATTTTCACTAATTAAAATATCATTTCTCTTCATAAAAAATGTATTGTGTAAATCATTCACACAACATTAAAAATTACGCTTGTGTCCCAACGTTCGTATGACGCAACCTTGGACCCGAGAGCACCGATTGACGGTAAGTGGAAGTTTAATCAATTTTGTTTTGTATTTTATTATGTGGTTAATTAATAATATACATCAAGGTGCTTTTACACAAAGGCTACCCGACCAACACACATTTTATCTCTACACAGACAAACAACACGCCCATATAAACATTTTGTTTTCCTTAACACTCATTAATCATTTGTGTGAAGGTAAACCTTACTTTTTGAACACTGAAAAAAACCTGCGACAACAAAGACAAGAAGAGCAGTCAAGATACAGTGTTTTACTTAACACACACACACACACACACACACACACAAATTTTCATGAACATTAACCTTATTTATGAATGTAGAAAAAACCAGACAAGAAGAAGAGACCAGGAACTGGCCACTTTATTTTCTTTCATACACACGTATATATTAAGTTACACAATTTTATGCCTCACATGACATCGCCCTATTAAATCAAGACAAGCAGAGGACAAGATGGCCACGGACACGCTGGATACACTTGTTAAGGGAACATAAATCCGTTCCCGCCATGACGTAGACACACTGGTGGTAGTGGCAACGCTAAATTTTCCCTCACACATCCTTCTTTAACCTATTTCCCTTCCCTATCACATGTTGGCCACACAGACTACCGCCATTCAAACACACCAATCACAACTGATTCTGCTATATGATGACGTAACATAATTAAACATGGCCGACCAATCACTACACTTCGCACCAGTGCTGTGGTACCCCCACATGGTACTCCCACCATGGCCACGTGATATCCCATTCACATGGGATTCACATGGCCTTCAGTCACATTGTACTCACACCCCTGACGTCATAAAATTAAAATTTCCTGCCATGTGGCACTGGTACATGTTATGGCTAAATCGTATGGACTGAAAGTGCACATAAAAATGACTTCCATGGAACACCATACGGTCTCCAACAGTTTTAACCGATAAGTTTATAAACAACAACAATCTGTTCATTATAACAATAAATGCTTGTTACTATAAACAAATTTATAACTATGTATAATACCTGATCAACAAACTGTTCATTCTCTTCTTTGATGATTTCTTCTTTTACATGCAGTTCTCCTTTTAGGACAGAATTTATAACTGGGAATACATCCTGCAAATTGAACAATTATAAAATTTACTTTGTCTTCTCAGTGATTTACAGAGTACTATATAAAGAGGTAATCAATACTAAATATGAAATATATAGAATCACCTATCAATTTTTGCAATAAATATCCATACTCTGTACCTACATGGTGTGTGTGCACACGTGCGATAAGTGTGCGATTTTACTTACTTAATCTCATATATTATACGTATATATGTATATGTATACAATATACGTTTATATGTATACAACACTATGATACAGTTTGTGTATTCTGTTGATTTTTAATTACATATGTACAAACGAATGTGATCCAAATCTCTAGTGGTACATGACACGGAACAACCTAACACATTAGCTATGGGCTAAATAATGGTTATGTACATTACCTGTTCAGTCTCAGCCTCTTCTGGATCTGCTTCCTTCTTTACACTGACCGTTAAAACACCCTACAAATAACAAGGAATTAAAATTTACTTTTATACAAATTCATTACCATTATATGAGAATGGTTTATAAGAGGCTGTAAAGGAAACGATAAAGATGTTCAAGACCGTAATAACATTTCATGGAGAGTATAAGAGTTAAGAGTTACTGATGTTAAGAGTTACTTATGGTATGGTTTCTACTCACAGAAAACAAGGTAACTTGAGAACACTATTGAATATTATAAAAAATTATTAGGGGGAAGAAGAGAATCAGGAACAAAAATACGTAAATGTTAAAACAGGTAAAGATAACTGAGAGGAATCAGTGTCAGAGCACAGGCCAAATGGAGAAACAAATTTGCTACTGTCAAATACTGGATTCTAAATTAAGAAGAAATTCCTCAAATTATATGTTTGCAGCATGCTATTATAGAAGTTGCATGTGAAACCTACACAATAGGGAAAAGTGAAAGATACAACTACAGTATTTGAAATCTGCTGCTGTAGGAGAATATTAAAAATATACTGGATGGACAAAGTAGTTAGAAAACAAAAATGAACAGGTTCTGGAAACAATGGGTGAATGGAGAGCTTTGTGAAGATGAGACAGTGTGGTGAGTCACTACTGGTTGAGACCCAGTAATGACTATGCTGATGGGCATCCAGTGAGTGGGAAGTACTGCAGAGGAAGGCAGAGACTAGAGTACCCAGGTTGACTGTTCGGTTGTGGGATGCTGTAAGCGCTCACAGATAAAGAAGGTGGTTCAGGAAGAGTCAAAGAAGAAGAAGATACGAAGAGCCTGAGGAACATGTCAGAGATATCAGGTCACACCACATTTGCCTCATGAACAGAATGTTGCTTTACAACATGTGTAAAGCAACATGTTGGTCTGCAGTATTGTTAATTACAGTCATGTAAACAGAAAAAAGGAAAGTCAATTTTGTCTGTTGGAAAGGTATGACTTGATTTTCTGAGTGGCTAAGAGAATGTTGTTAAGAAGTTATCATGGATGTGCCAAAAAATAAAGAGTGATATTCTAACCTTTTAGACCAAATAAATGAAAATACTTGTAAAAAAGGGCCAGGTTTAGTATATAAACAGATAATTTTGTAGTAGGATAATGGAAGACCTCAGACAAGCATTGTTTTTAAGGGAAAAAATCAATCTGTTGCAACATCACACTCACTCACCTGATTTAGCTCTATTTAATTTTAATTATTCCCAAAACTCAGATATTCCCTGGGGAGGGAGGGATTTTTCTGAAGATGACTGAAAGTGGCAGTAAACGGTTATCAGACAACCTAGAACAATCAAACTTCTGAATGGGATAAAAGCACTGGAGCATCACTAAACCGAATGTGTTCAATTACATGGAGACTATGCTGAAATATGAAAAGTTATTCCAAAACGAAAAAATACTGGTAAGTCTTTTAGTATTAGGCCATGAACTTTTCAATTTACATACCTGTAAGGTATATGAAAGGATAAATGATCTTATCTACAAAAAGCCATGTTTCAGACGGATTTCCATCATATATTGTTGCATTAAAGATTATTAGTTACGATGTGATATGAACTTTAATGATATTACAGTAAAATAACATTTAATTAAGTCAAATGTAATTAATTATCTACTGTCTACTGTAATGTAAACTTATTAACACACTTTCTACATCAATATGTAGTTTGTTAATTATACAGTTAAAAGCAGCATGCATACCGTGTCCTTGACTGACTTGTTTATAACTAATCTTGAGAGCAGTGGCTTAGTTTAAGAAGGGTTAACCTCACTCCCCACGAACGGATAGGTCGTGTATATAAAATCTGAAGAAAGCAATTGTATAGCTAACGGTTACAACATTAAAAGTGGGCAATAAATGGTGAATTTTGGACTCCCCCCCCCCCCACTTGTCACAGGAGCGGGTGGTCAGATAAAAAATTCAAATGTAAGTCATGATCACTCATAGAATAGTCAGTTGTGTGAATGGCTCTTACTATCTGGCTAACAAACATTTGAGACAAAACACAAAGGTTTGAATATGTACTCAAATGTCTAATATTGACTTTTAGACATATAATACTAATAATACATACAAGGTATAACATAAGACATATAATACATCTAATACTGATGTATTCTGCAGAAACTGGGAATGAGACAATGCAAGTCAAAACAGCGAAATGAGATGTCACAAGTTCAGGAGAATACAAGTAAAATTTGTAGATGATAGGACTACCAGAGTGGACAACACAAGAGAATGAGTGATGATAGAATAGTATGAGTATGTTGACATAATTGGCCAACACAAAGACAGAGGACTGGCAGATCAAAAAAAAAAGTTTTAAAGCTACTTTGCAACTAACGAACAGACTACAAGTCTAAATTGGACGAGGGAGGAAGAGAATTGCTTGAAAGTTAGGAGGTTACGAAAAATGCACATTGTCAATGCGAACCCTACACAAAAGAATACATGTATAAATCATATTCTGTACAGCAATTAATTACAAATCAATATGATGATAAATAAACTATTATTAATATAAGAAATGAATGTGTGTATAAGATGTGTGTATGTAACACGTGTATCAATTTAATAAATACACTAAACAGCAAAAAATATATTTTTATTTTTAAACTTTATACCTTGTCCTCAAATTTGATCTCTTCCATTTGTCAGATAATGGACAAATTGATCTTGTTAACACCTGAAACAAATAAAAACAATTTGGCAGTCAATGAAGACTAAATCTACATCACGCACAAGTTAGCACAAGAATAACATCTGATTAAGGATACTTTTAGATTAAATGCACATGTCTTTATTAATAAATAATGTTTTCCCATTGTCAGACCTCAGTTTAACCAATGAGGATGTCATATCTTAGTGCGGGCAAGGTACTTCATTTAATACAATAAAGTGTTCTTGGTTGAAAGGAGATATCGAGACCACTTATGTAGAGGAAAGTCACATTACGTCTGCACATGTAATTGGAATGAGATAACGTACAGAAAAGCATTCAACCTACAGTGCTAACTATACTGATGATTCCTGGAAAATGTTTTCCCCATAAAGGTACACTTTTCATTGAAGCCATACAAACATGTGTCCACAATTTTTTTTTTATCAGTTTGTCATACCATGTTACTTATTTTGACACAGACTTTGTTTTTAAATTCCTATTTACCAGAAATTATAAGACTTCTGACATAATTTTAGAATTATTTTGAGAAGGAAACAACAATTGCTTATCAATTGAATGCTAAAATTTTTATGAAACCTCAGAGTCAAAATGCTTGCAAAAGTTATACAGTATACTCTGTTTCACATAACTTCCAAATTGACAGCTGTGGGAATACACTGCAATACTACTGGAAAACTCTTCAAAGTGGTCTCGGTGGATCATGAATTCAATCACTCCCAGTTCTCCTTTTTATATGCAGTTTACAAACTATGAAATATTGTTCCATTGCCCATTATGAAACTGTTGTTTACAATGGAAGTTTGAAGCATTTGACAGATTTAAAGAGTTGAAATATTTGTTCTGCTTTATCTAGTCTGAAGACGCGTTTCATCTTATTTATAGCTTTCAGGGTGCAGTAAATTTAATCTAGTCTTAAACAGAAAATCTTTGACAAAATATTAGAAATCGTGTAGAAATTATAATTTTTAATGACTTGAAATACCATAATGGGCAATGGAACAATATTTCATAGTTTGTAAACTGCATATAAAAAGGAGAACTGGGAGTGATTGAATTCATGATCCACCGAGACCACTTTGAAGAGTTTTCCAGTAACATGAAGGGTAACATTAATGATATTCATGTCACTGATATAATTTCTGACAGCCTAATAACACATTACTAAAACAACCCACATACAAAAACAGCTAACAGATCCAAAATATGATGTGTTATATCACTGAAAAGAGACATTTGTGTAAACTGATAAGAATTGGCAACATTTATTTGTTGGTATGGGAAGGACATCTTAACATCAGCTATGAATGGCAAAGTGAAAGAGCACCAAATCTGAATTTCTTATGCATTCCCAAGTGTCAATACTGTTGTTATATGAAAGATATTGTAGGATTAAAAACAAAATTATATTTTATATTTTGTTATTTCTTTGAAAAATGCATCTCAATTTTCAGAATTTAACATAGTGAAAATAGGGATATCCACCTTGTAATCATATTTTGTTTATGTTGAACTGTTTGTTTATAATAAATGGCTGTACTTGGCCAAATAATAATATTCAGTAGTTGGTTAACATACACATTTATCTAATAGATTTTTAGTTTACTTTGTGTATTTTAATATCTAATGTCATGTATTGGCTTAATACAATGCAGTACTGACCAAACCAGAAATATTATATACAATCCGTTTTGAAAATACATTTCTTACAAGAAACTATAAAACTACTTTATGCTGCCTCCCCCACAAAGCTATTTCATGCACAACATAACACATGGCTTCATTACTGTTACTGTTCAAGCTGAACTGCACTGCCTTTACATTAAAGACATTGACTTAAGTAAAAATGGGTATTACATACATAAAACATATAGGCTACTGACAACAATGTCTAAACAAAAAGTGTTCAGAATCTGAAAGTTTTATTTTGTTTTGGAAGTTTGCAAAAAGTTGCTTTAGTTAAGTTCAATACAAATTATATAATAAATCGTTTCAATAATAATATAGTGAGCATCATAATTTTCTTGTTTTCATTTGTAAGAACTGTAATAAATTCATTTGTCATTTCAAATTGTCGTTAACCTGAGTAACTACAATTCAATTTTTAATGTGCATTGAATCATTGAGAAAACAGTATCACAAATGCATAGTTTTGAGAAATCATCACATATTTACTTATATTCACATGCCTAAAAATATATTCATCTACTGATACTTTCCATGGTATACCCTTTCCATAAATGCCACTAACAGCAATTTTCCGTATTCTGTATGTTTCATTATTTCACATTTATAGTTATTAGTCACCTTATGGTAGTAGTCAGTTATGCAGGCAAGGTGAGGTTATGTTTGCCCAGGTGTGGGTTATGCAAGCTATAATAATATTACATTTACTGCTGAACTTGTCCTGTACGTTGTATAATAATATTTGACTACGCCACTACTTTCAGTACATTTATAACGCACTCTTATACTGGTTAAATCCACATACATTAAATTAGTGGTACCTTTAGAGCTACCAGCCTCCAAGCTTAGTCTAGACATTGTGTTGTGTTTACTGCATATGCAGGCCTCAAAAGTCTTATATTTATATATGCTGATGTGAAAGTTGGAATTATTAATTCAGACATTAAAACGGAAATAAAAAATAAACAGGAAACCTTGGTAACTTTTTACTGTAACAGAAGATATTTTAACATACAATCGAGTAATTCTTCTAGCTTGTGGATAATGTCATCAACACACAATGAAGAACCACATCCAAATTGAAATTAATTTTTGATAATGAGTCTGCATTATATTGCAAATGAAATTATCCATAATTATACTTCATACCCATCAATGACTATTATCGTTACTTCGACCATAGCGAATAGAAGAGATTCTTCTATGTCTCTTCTACTCACTATGTTTCCACCTTAACCTAACGTCCATTTGTCTTTAAATAATAGTACAGTCACTGAAGGAAAAAAATTCAAATTAAGTGGCTTCTACAAGATTTTTTGCATAAGGCTAGATAAAAGGGTGGAAACAATTTAAAAAAAGTTTACAAAAATTCAGTCTCGGGTTTTCAAAAAAAGGGAAGGGGAAGTTGCATAAAATTCATTTTTTGTGATTATCTTAAAAAATAACAAATTTATAGAAAAAAAGACAAATTACAAAAATTAAAGAGCATTAAATTATCTACAAAATAGTTATTTATCATGTTTTTTGTCAGGCCAATACTTTGTGAGAAAAATGGAATTAAAATATTAGAAAAAAATTGATCGTCGGAGTCCGCCCCGATGAGCGGGAAGGCTAATTTTTTCTGACATTGCAACATACAAATTTTAATAAAATCCATTATAATAGTCGTAGAGACAAAAATCAAAAAGCATTTTAAAGCTAAATGTTTGTACTATTACACAAAATGAAAAGAAAATAATTAAAGTATTAATAAATACCATACTTAAAATAAAGTACGGTAATAACTTTTTTGTTTTTTATTTTTTTCAACTAATGCATAAACATATTAACAATTTATTACAAATATATTTACATTAAAAAAAAAAACTTCACAATATGAACCTTACATATATAGGTCTTCGAAAAAAATAATAAAAATTAGTATTGATTTATTGGCATAAAATAAGCGAGTTTTAAAATTTATAATTTTTTGGAGTTCGCAAGTATGTACATCATTTTCTTAACTTACAATTTCTACAGAAATTTTCAAAATAAATATTTTTTAACAAAATTATGAACACGTATTGGTCAAAGTGTCTTCTATAAGACTGCGGTGTAAAGAATTGTTAAAATTTAGTTAAATTTAAATAAATGTAACTTTTATTAATAAATGTAAAAATATGTCTATTGCACATATTAATATTAATAGTAAAAAACTAAAAAGAAAATATTAAAATGTAACTATTCTACGTAAAACTACAATATTTGAGGTTTCTCTTCTACATAGTGAGAATTTATATCCATGCATGGGCATAAAAAGAACAGACCCTGAAAGTTGAAGAATTTTGGGGAGAGTGAGGACAGCTGGTACATGCACCATACAGATATTGAATTAAAGCAGTTCGGTATTGAATGTTCCGCGAGTTCGATACTATTTTTTATATTGTATTTTGCTGGAAGTTCAATTTTATGTTTTAAGATTTGGGGTCCCAAGATTTGTGTTAGTAATTTTGATGTTTTATAATTTGGTGTGGTTAGCGCAAATGACCTTCTGTAATTGCAAAAAAGATTGTGGAAAATTATGCAGTTTCAGAAAAAATGGATTGTACTGTTCAACGGCTTGTGGAAACTGTGAATTTAATTTGTGCACAAATTTTTCAAATATTGTGTATGATGAGGGAGAAATAGAAATAGAAGACTTGACTTCTGAATCTTTTCAAGAAATTGGAGAAGAAATCGTATTTTAAATATATTTATCGTTATAAAAATAATTGTTGTAATTAAATTTTATAAATAAATAATAAATGTACTAAAAAGTTATTTTCCACATTGATAATTGTGAAAAATTCCGAAAAATTTAAGAAAAAACTATATTTTAATAATTTTGTAAATCATAATAAGTTATAAGTAAATAATTTATAATTTTTATAAATAAGAAATGTGTTTTAAAAGTTATTTTATTGTCAAAATCTTCAATGATTGGAAGAAAAACTATTTTTGAATATATTTATAAAGTGCATTTTTTAATAACATATTTATTATAATGCGTAATAAATATGTAAAAATTATACATAATATATACTATATATTATTCACAATAAATGAATAATAATGAGTTTTTAAACTTATATTCCTGAAAAAATTGCATGTCTATTAAATAAACATGTATTTTATGTGAAAATCCACTTTGTGAAAAATTTGCCCGACTTTGAATTCATTTTTCTACTAAAAGTATCACCCTGACAAAAAATGTTAATAACCTTTTTTATGCATACTTTTATTCTCTTTCTTTTTGGTATTTTGTATTTTTCTCATAAATTTTTCTCATATATTTTTTAAGATAACCACGAAAAATTAATTTTTTGTACCTCCCTTTTTTCGAAAACCCGCGACTGAATTTTTTTAAACTTTTTTAAATTCTTACCTTTTTATCTAGCCCTATTCAAAAAATCTCGTAGAAGCCACTTAATTTGTAATTTCTATTTTTTTTCGGCTTCAGTGACTGTACTATAAGTAAATTACCTTAGACCTTCGTAAGTATACTACGGCTGCTATAATTTAGTTTTACTAACATAAACTATTCAATACACCGCTGCAGGTAATAAACTTTTCGAAAGCACGGTAACAATACCGTAATTAATTGATGAATATGTAAATACAAACTACGCTATCCACTATTCACCATATTAACATATTATTCAAATTCAGTGCCATACAAATCACATAATACGAAACTAACATACAAACAACATAGCTTCCAATAGATCCTTACTTCCAACATAGAAACTACAAGTTTTTCTGCATAATCTGACGCGTAATTATATGAATAAATAACCGAACAATACAGTCAGATCTAGCTAAACAGTTGTCTAATTGCTTCTGCGTTACAGTATAAAATTATTATATATATAAACTTTCACAATTGAACTTACTTTCATTTATCTTTCCCAAACGTTTCGAGGCGATGTTCCTCTTCCTCAGTGGGATCAAATACTGAATCTAATTTTAACAGTATAACGGTTATGGACTGGTGTGTGTGGTGGGGGTTGATGGTGGGAGGGAATTGGCGCTGAGGTTCAAATTGTGTGTTTGGATCAATGTATCGAATAGTGTATGTGATCTATAATGTAATTGTTCATTTAATATGTTGTTTGGTTGTAGTGCGTGATGTCTGTATATTTCAAATTGTTCAGCTGTGTTTAGTTTTCTACTTTTAGGTAAGTAGTGTAATATTTCCATGTTGTGTTCTATGTTTGTGTAACTGTGTGCAAATCGTTTAACGCGAAAACGGTTACCACAAAATATCGGTTAACACGAAATACCACTCGGGTACCGATCGCCGTTTGTTATGTAGAGTGTATTATTTGTACGGTTAACACGAAAGGTTTACCTGAAAAATATCGGTTAACACGAAACATTTTTGTTAAAAATAATTTTTTTTTGGCTGGCTTTTAAGTAACTGCATACAAAATAAAGCCACACAAGTACGCCCAAAAGCTTGTTTTCGATGTAAAGGAATCCATTCTTCATCTCTAAAGAGAAAGAGCAGGTAGTGACCATAGTTTGTTTTGTCTTGTTTTCAGTACCAAGTTCTATTTACAGTACGTACTGTATACAGTGTACCGTTGTTTACGAGAAACCATAGCCTCTCCTTCAGCACCAAATGTGTTGTTCATTGACCGCAAATAAACCGTTATCGCTTACGTTAACTACCTACTCTATAGGATGTGGTGAGTTCAGTTCAGTTGTATTCTGTGTGTGTACAGCGGTGGTAAAGTTTGCGGTACGGTACCGATAACATTTTATTGTAAAAAATTTACTCAGTTCTGAGGATTAACTGTTTACTTTTTTACTGTACAAACTTCTTAGTCTTTTACAGCCAGTTAAGTGACGTTAAGCGTGTGATGTGTACGTGTTAAGTGAAGTTACGCTTTCATAAATTTCGATTTTGCAGTCAGGAAGTAAAATGGAGAAGAAAGTGCGTAAACAAAGTGCCCTCTCTTTAGAAAAAAAAAGTTGAACTCCTCCAAGCTGTTAATGAGGGTATTCGAACTAAAACAGAAATCTGTAAAACATTCGGTATACCAACTCGACGTTATCCACGATTATAAAAAATAGAGATAAAACTTTAGAACTGTATGAGTCGGGCAAGTTTGAACCAGGCAGAAAACGTTTCCATAAGGCAAACCACGAAAACTTAGAGGCTGCTCTTCTTGTTTGGTTTAAGCAAGCAAGATCACAAGATGCTCCTATTTCTGGACCACTACTGATGGAGAAAGCAAACGTTTTTGCTGAACAGATGAACTTAAATTTCACTGCAAATCCTGGCTGGCTAGAAAGGTTTAAAAAACGAAATGGCATAACCTTTAAAAACATCTGTGGCGAATCAAAACAGGTGTCACAAGAAATGACATCATCATGGTTGCAATCTACGCTGCCTGCAATTTTAAAAGACTATCCACGTAAGGATATTTTCAACGCCGATGAAACAGGACTATTTTTCCGTTGTATGTCCGATAAAACACTTTCATTCAAAGGGGAGCAGTGCTTTGGTGGTAAAAAGTCCAAAGAGAGAGTGACAGTGATGGTAGGTTGCAATGCTGATGCGTCAGAAAAACTTCCGTTACTTGTTATAGGAAAAAGTTTAAAGCCGCGCTGTTTTAAAAATGTTAAAAAGTTGCCAGTAGAATATAGAGCTAACAAACGAGCGTGGATGACGTCTAAAATTTTTACTGAATGGCTGGTTTCGTTAGAAAAACATTTCACTTCTCAGAAGAGGAAAATTGTGTTAATTATTGACAACTGTCCTGCCCACCCATGTGACCTAAAATTGATGGCAATTAAACATGTTTTTCTACCACCGAACACAACTAGTGTCCTACAACCTTGTGATCAAGGTATTATTCAAAATTTAAAATTTCAGTAGAGAAAGTTACTTCTGCGGAAATACTTGGCCACTATTGAGTGGAAAAAAGATTTCTGTGTAAATGTTCTGGATGCTTGTAACTTGTTAAGAACAGCGTGGAACCTCGTGACGCCTACAACAGTTCAAAATTGTTTCGCTCATGCTCGATTCATTTTAAATTCAGAAACTGAACAACCCGAAGAAAATTAAATTGATCCTACACTATCTGAAATGTTTAATCGTGTGTCATCTGTATTAAATGTTTCAATTTCTCTAAATGAGTACGTGACTGTCGACGAGAACGTAACTACGGCTCCCGTATTAACAGATACCGATATCGTGGAAACAGTGCAAGTTGACAACTGTGAAGGTGATAATAGTGACGACGAACTTGACACGGAAAATGATAGTGAAAATGTTCCTACCGCTACCGATATGCTTTCGTTGCTGAGCCGTGTTCGTCGATATATTGAAGCCAACTCGGAAGGTGAAATGTTTGAACACGTTGATAAATTAGAACAATTTGTTGAAAATAAAATAGTGCAAAATTGTGTGCAAAAGAAAATAACGGATTATTTTAAATAAAGATAAACACGAAAACTACGGTAAAGTTGAAAGACATACAGTAGTCTATAAGAAAACCTAAATCATAGGAATAAATTTAGAACAGCTAATAATAATTTTAAGAAAAATTAACAATAATAAACCATGAGGATAAATAAAAGGTTGTATTTGTTGCATTTTACTAGACAGTACAATAAATAATCTACAGTACACTATTTGTTCACTTCCTCATTTTGTTTCACTTTTTGTTCGCTTAACGCGAAATTCGGTTTACACGAAAAAAATAACTGGTCCCCGTCATTTTGTGTTAACCGATTTCCACTGTAGTTTGTGGTGAGGGCTATATATATATATATATATATATATATATAGTATAAAATTATTACATCTCACTGCATATAACAACAAGGTGTACACAAACAGAAGGTATAGTCCCATTTCTCCCAGACGCAAAATGTTTAGCAAACGCATGAAATCAAAGTCAAGCGAAGTGGCTTATAATGCAAACAAGATTTATTTAGTCACAGAATACAACAAAATATGTAATTAAATAAGTTTAGTTATAATCGAGTTTCCATTGATTTTTGGCGGATTTTGAAAATCACAGAGTTCTAATTACAGTAATTTTATTCAGTAGTGGAATTTTTAATTTCTTTCAAATCAGGATATTGGCCAGCAAAACCTAATACCTAAGTTTTATGGTAATCTATGAGTAACACATTCATGGTCAATAAGTTTACACATTCATTCTGTTTATTATAATTATGTACTCTCTTCTAAAAGCCATTATTAAAAAACACCAGTTGTGAATGAATAATCAAAAACCTGTAAAACTATTAATAGCCATTTTACTAGGTTGGCCACATTTCTGAGAACAAAGTAAGGACACCAGCATATTGGGTTAGATTCCTAGCAAGGGAGTGATATTTTTTGCGGACAAATTTTCATCCTTAGGAACTTAAAATTATAAACTCTACAGAGTAAAATTGTGTTATAATTTTTATTACTCTTGGTATAATAGTATTATTACCTAATATAAAGCATTGTTCATTATAATAAAAGCAAATAACTAAAAGATTTATAGAGACATATTTTAACTAAATATAATTATTTCACTACGAGACTCGACTCGGAACACAAAACTTTTTTTTTATGGGTAAAAACGTAAAAGCTTTACCTTACAACCTGAACTGGTTTTCAATTTTAAAATCTCTGAAGAAGCTTTTTAAAAGTGAAAACCGGTTCAAGTTGTAAGGTAAAGCTTTTACGTTTTTACCCATAAAAAATTTTGTGTTCCTTGAGTCGTAGTGAAATAATTATATTTAGTTAACAAACGGACACGTCATGGACAACGAAATCCACAAGACATGTTTTAAATTTAAATAAAGTTTATATAACAATCAACCTCAGTACTTTTCTTGCACCAGTCATATTTTTGCGAAAAGGGCACTTTCATCAAAGAGTCTTATCTTCCTTTATTGTATTTTTTGTATGTAAGTCACTACATTCAAGTTCAGAACTAATTTTAAGAAACAGTCAAGCTTTCACCTAGTCTACTATCACCTGTATATTCTCAGAACCCCACATAATGAAATTAATCTTTTTTCTTTGAAGTTCCGTATATGGTGCACATCCTATGCCTAATATTCTCTTACCAAATTTCTTTTAAACTCTTTTGTGAACATTTTTGTTTTTGTTCCCCTCTAAAATTTGCATTTGTGGTTGTCCGAACAGAAACAAATTAATTTATGTTCTAAACCATAGTTCTTTAACATTTTAACTTATAATCTGATAACATTTTTGTAGTTTCTGTACTGACATTGTCAACCTCTAAAATCCTGACCTTAATACCTTATGTCATATTGAAAATTCTACACATAACTGGCACCAACTTGACCTACTTACTGTTAAACAAATCTATTGTAAAGTTTCAAAATTGGCTTTGTCGAGTTCATATCTGACATCATCAAACAATTAGAAGTAAGGGCATTAACTGCTCTGGCCTCAGAGATTATCCTAGGACTGCTATACTTTGGTCATACAACTTGGTGAAGCTTACACTGACACCCAATAGATCTGAAATTCTGTTCATGTCTTACATTGTGCTATGAAAATGTGGTTTATTTTTCTGCAATAACAAGGACATCAGTCTTTGCCACTTTATTTTTAAAAGAGTTTAACTTGTATTTGCACTCTGTATGGTTGTCAAATGTTTTTGAGTGTCCAAATCTTCCATATACTGCTGGGCGCCAAATGCAATACTAAACCTGGAGCTGCACACAGTGCATACAACACCTGAATCACTACTATCAATCATTTTTTTTAAATGGGAAATTGGTCATAATTTAAGACTTAACTTCAGAAAAATGACATTTGTTTGTCTTTTTTTCTACTCACATCTTGTATATTTCCTACCATTAATTTTGAAATATTTACTCCAGACTACAGTTAAAGTGTTAGCTTAGCATAATATGTAAAACACATGAATTGGCAATTACTACCATGATAGTCAAACTCCCTCCATATAATTTTTGTTATTCTTTAGCACTCAGCTTTTTATAAATGAGTATCATTACTGTTTTATGTTTCAAATCAAATTTTAACCTCTCTTGTACCATTAAATGACCTTTTCAACTGGATGGTTTATAAAAACAAATATGTGCAGTTTATTTTATATCTGTCAAGCCTATGTCACGCTATGCTACTTCACTAGCCACTACTCGTGTAGCGGCTACTAAGTAGCCTAGTGTTGCATAGAAGCAGTTACTAGCAACGCAGGTGAGTGAAGAATCAGTAGCTAGAGAAGTTGGACGTGTTCAACTTAAGGCGCTACTAAGTAGCCATTAGCAGACCGTGAGGTCATATGACTCACTAGCCGCTACTGAGTAGCGCTCAAGTCGCTCAGTGTGACAGTGCAGTAGCAGTGAAGTAGCGTCTCCATTTCACCACGTGTTTGTCTCTGCATTTGTTTTGGTTTTGTTGTCGTAATGTGCCTTTTGAGTGTTCTATTTCTACATGTACAATGAGTGATTCATTAAAATGGTTGGGTGATGAAATAATTACATTCCTTAACATATATAGAAAATATGATTATCTATGGGACATTACATTCATAGAGTATTTGAAACACGACACGATAAAACTGCTTTCACTTGGTTGCTATATGAGCTGGAACTTCCCTGAATACCAGCAAAGGGAGATGCTTTAAAAAACAAAATTAAAACACTACTTGGTGCTTATCATAATGAGCTGAATAAAATTAAACATTCTGAAAGCGTAGTGCCACAACAGAAGACATATACAAACCAAATTTACTTTGGTGACACTAAATCTAGCAACTCCTGAAACTTTGGTAAGGCTAACCGCATGATGTAACGTGGTACGATTGGGTCCTCAATTGCCAGCTCTCTGATTAGTGTTGTTGAATTTCCCAGATTATCCATTTTACATATCGATTTCCGAACCCACATGCATTTATTTTTGTTCTTGATGTTACACAGCAGCCTCTAACACCAATTAGCAAAAGGTGTCTCAAAACCTTATGTCGCACGCTCACAGATGACGTTCTGCACAATACTTTTTAACATCAAACCAATCTACACAACTATGTACTTTGCTGTACTAACCACCACTGTTTGTCGGATACCGTACCTAAAAACATTGTGACATAGAAATACTCATAAAATGCAGTAGCAGGCATTTAGTAGCAACTAGTTAAGTAGCATAGTGTGATACAGGCTTCAGTGTCTGCCACATCTCAATATCCGCCAACATTTTCTGTCTTCACAGCCTGTGATTTGAAGGCCCCTGCTGTTCATAACAGTTTATATGCCATTGATCCAGGAAATGTATGGTCTACCATTACTTCTTCTTGTTGTGTTTATTCAACAGTTGCTTAGAACTTCTCATTTCAGAGGCATTTTATGTAGGTGGCAATAAAATTTTATTTCTTTACTTCGACTGTTCCTGTAATGTTTATATCCATTCCAGTTGACCTTCTTATTTCATCATTTCCAACCATGACTAGCCACTTGTTGAGATACAACTTCTCCTCCAGCACCCAATTTTAACCGAACTTAACCTTTCCCTATTTCTTTTATGTACATTCCACACTTGTGATCCATAAACATCCATCACCTCCACTGTGATCTTTTATTTAAGACTTGTAATTCTCTTGGATATTGGTTGGTTTTAATATTAATAGGATGCAAACTCTTTAAAGCTCTTCTTCATCTTCTTTGTACCAGTCATATTTTTGTTCCTTTTTTCATGATCAAGTTTATCCAATATAATCAGATATTTGTTAAACTGTATCAAAGAATTTTCTACAACTCAGGGTATGTCTGCTTATGTCTAGCCGTATTTCCATTACAATTTAAAACGCATACACTTCCTTGTTCAGTTGTCAAGACAGATCCATTCCTATAGAAACAAGTGATAGAAGTAGACTAATAATATATAGGTCAGTAATGACCACAAGGAAATCAAACGACTTACATTTTTATTTTTCTTCCCTTTCAGGTAGACTAATTACAGTTACTTACTTGTCTTCCAAATCTATGTCTGTGTGTTTTTCTTAAATCTGTATTGAATATTAATAAAACTAACTTTACAAAATAATAATTAACAAATAAATCATGTTTAATCTACTATTATGGTGTGTATTAGACGGTTACAGACTGACCAGGATGGTCAAGTAATTGATAAAATTAACTAAGCTCTTGCAAACAAGTTGAAGTCTAATAAACAGGTAGGCCTATACATGTATTTGCCAAACCCTATTTGGATGTAATTAATATTATAGATGAGATAAAAAAGAATTTTCTTAACTTTAACAGAAGAGTCACATTTAGTGAGAAAGTCCTTTTCTGTAGTTATTACAAACAAAATTCTGAACTCAAATCAAGAGCCACAGGAAAAGTAAGTGTGGCCACTGTATAGTCTGTTACTTATAACTGAAATCAATGCAAACACTTTAATGACAGTGATGTGAGCTTGACACCCCACATTAGTGACTAATCTTTTCATTGGTTGGGGTCTGGTCTATGGTTTCAACAATAGTTTTTTAAAATATTCTACGTAAATTTTAATTCCGGTATGAAATTTTACTAGAAACATGATAAATTTAAATTAAACTTTAATTTTTTTGTACTTGTGCATTACACTCCCCGCCCCCCTACCTACTGGTACATTCCATCTAGATAATGATTTGCCAGACTAATTCCTAAAAGCGTAGGAAAGTTGGTTTTTGGTGTATTAAAACACTGCCACTCATACAAGTAATAAATAAAACCACAACCAGTCGATATACATAACCTCCACACATAAAAAACACCAGCAGATGTTAGTATATATTACATGCACTGAATTTGGACAAATGGGAGCAATCCATTTTAAATATTCAAGAATAAGATTAGGAAGGGTGGTTTTGCTTTAGTTTAAACCCTTCCACCTCAAGAAAAATAATAAACAAATAAATACCACTATTATATTAATGACTCGGAACACAAAGTTTTTTATAAGTAAAAACATAAAGTTTTACCTTACAGCCTGAACCGGTTTTCGCCTTTAAAAGGCTTCTTCAGAGGCTGCTGCTGGTAGCGCTGTCCGTCCTGTTGTGGGCGACGGAATCGTATTTCAAAAGATCGATGCTGTGTGTGTGGGGTGAGATATGTTCGAATAATGCGTGCGATTTGAATTGTGTCTGTTCGTTAGGATGTCGTTTTTATTTGTTTTCGTGTGTTTGTATATTTCCAATTGTTCTAGAGTGTCTAGTTTTCGGCCTTTTGTGTGTATGTGTAGAATGTTCATGTTATTGTCGATGTTTTTATATGTGTGGTTTGCTTCAATGAGGTGGTTTGCAAAGGTGGATTCTGTAGTGGAGTGGAGTGCCTTTGTGTGTTCAATGTATCTCTGTTTGAAGCTACGTCCTGTCTGGCCTATGTAGAATTTGTTGCAATTTGAGCAATTTAGCTTGTAAACACCGGGGTCCACTCCACTACAGAATCCACCTTTGCAAACCACCTCACTGAAGCAAACCACACATATAAAAACATCGACAATAACATGAACATTCTACATGTACACACAAAAGGCCAAAAACTAGACACTCTAGAACAATTGGAAATATACAAACACACGAAAACAAATAAAAACAACATCCTAAACGAACAGACACAATTCAAATCGCACGCATTATTCGAACATATCTCACCCCACACACACAGCATCGATCTTTCGAAATTCGATTCCGTCGCCCACAACAGGACGGACAGCGCTACCAGCGGCAGCCTCTGAAGAAGCCTTTTAAAGGCGAAAACCGGTTCAGGCTGTAAGGTAAAACTTTATGTTTTTACTTATAAAAAACTTTGTGTTCCGAGTCATTAATATAATAGTGGTATTTAGTTAAGTAACGGACACGTCATGGACAATGAAATCCAAGAAGAAACAAATAAAACCAATACCTACTTACCTAACCCCACTGACCTATGCCAACACAGCCTACATCTTGTACAATAGGCTCAGGATTTTGACACATAGGTACAGACGAATTGAACTGAAACCACTTTCATAACCTTCTGATTAAATACATTAAATAATACAACACATTTTATCTAATCTAACTGCTATTGGATGTACTTGTTTCATGGTCTAAATTGTTTATTTTATTTTAGTTTATACCATCGGATCTACTGAACACCCTGCCTGTTTTCCTTATTTTGATGACAACATGAAACATATTGATATCGATGAAAAGTGATACTGATATCAGTGGTTGGGCACGTAACTGCACAAGTAGAGTAAGATTCAATAGACATGAATCAACTGTTTTCGTGTTAAAGGTGCAGGTTATGTTATGCGCATGTGTCAACAGTGAATAATAGCTTAGTTTTCTCTGAGTCGGTGAATACATCAGTATTCATCAAAAGTGAAGCATTTAGTTTCATTTCATTAGAATAAGAATAGCATAATAGTAATAGACAATGGCCCCCTACCATAATATACAAATAAATCCACCTCTAACATCATTAACAAAAAAGGCAGACATGATTTGGTTACAGAACCATGACATTCCTTGTAGTCCATATATGTTGAAGCCTGAGCTCTATGCACTAATTAAACAAAATAAACCATCATACAAAACTTTTAAAATAGATGCTACTTTGGCAATCCATGGACATTACATTTAACGACTTCCACCCTATCAGCTGGATTTTAATCCTATGGAACTGATTTGGGCAACCATGAAGGAGTGTTAAAAGAAAAAAACGTGCATTTTTCTGTAGACAGTGTCATAAACTTAGCAAAAAAGGAATTTTATTGTATTTCTCCCGCAGACTGGAGATCAAGATGTGACATCATGAAAATTGAAAATGACTACATGAGATCGGACCAAATAATGGATACTGTAACAGATCGTTTACAATTTAATATAAGATGGGATAGCAGCAGTGAAGATGATGTGAGTGATAGTGATAGAAGGCTAACGGTGATAACAGTGTTGGAAAGGTTAGTAGGGTGAAGAACTGACCTAAATAATTGTAACTGCATGTAGACCTACATAAATGTGCTCTATATTACTTTCTAATTGTTGCATTAATATTGCCTCTCCTGTTCTTTATGGATAGTTTACATCTGCTTTAAACACACACACACACACACACACACACACACACACACACACACACAATCATTTCACATGCGAGGCTGTTACTGATGTTACTTATTCAAACAAATTAAGATGCCAGAGCAATTTGGATCATATATTACTATGTTTTTTTTGGTGAGTCATAACATGTACACAAAGTGTACACATCCAAAATATACAATGATTGTTGATGTCTAGGTTTGACTTTGGAGAAACATTGCAACAGACACAACACGCTAAGTCACTGTTTACAAAATAATGGCAGTATTAAACATTTTATAACACTGTGCAATTTTTATTACATTGTCTCTTTCTGTTGTGTCTGATGTTTGTTTCGTCTTACAAAATATCCACTGTCTGGTCGTGTCGTAATCAAAATCAAAACTTACCTACAACCAAATTTTTAGTACAGTGAAATTGAAAGTTAAGGCCATATGTGCAGAAACCAATTTATGGATGGACGAGTCCACTTTGAAATTGTGAATGGCGGGAGGGTAACGGAAAATCAGCCGGTATGCAAGTGAAAGTGGTGCCAACTTGCATGTGATGTTTTAGTTGCCTGTACATTGTTAGTTACTGTGTGGCGTACTATCTCAGTCTTGCATTTGTTATTATTATTTCAATTTATTATTATTTGTATTGTTGTTTTACAGTAATTCGTTTTTATTAGTTATTTAATTTTTTTAGTTAATTTCCATTGGTAGTTTTTATTCTGTAATTACATATTATTGTAATTATTTGTGTTATCACCCAGTAACGAGATTTGTTAAAATGGATACTTCTCCTTCAACTAGCAAAGACAGGAAAGCTATTCATAGTCAAGCATGGGAAGTAATTTTAATGTTTTACAATTTATGAGAAGAGAAGCGGCTGAAGGAATAAATATTCCAATTAAATTTTTACTCTAGCTGGAATATCTACTCGCACGTTATCGCGTATCACAACAGAGGGAGAAAAATTAGAAGGAGGACAGTTTGGGAGCCCAAAAAAGACAAAACCCCAGGGTAGTCCCAAGACAAGTGTGGACAACTTTGACACCCACGTTATACGTCGGACTGTTAATCAGTTCCATATCACTCACAAGAGCCATCCAACGGTAAGCGTATTGCTACCCATCATTAGAGAAAACATTAACCTCAAGGACCAAATAGTTCCCCTAGGAGTTCTCCTAAGAAAAATTAGATACAGGTAGGCCTGAGCATCAAAATATGCTAATTGAATAAGTTTTTCAAAAAATGAAACTATTCATGCTAGCTTTCGCACATTCTTGAATGAGCCTGAATGTGTTTTATTAAGGTCTTGCGTTTCTTTAAAATAAATGTAAATAATTATAAAAAAGAACAGAAATAATAGTAGAATATTAGTTGTATTATAATGAAAAATATATGTACCGGTATGTGTGTGCATGCACGTGCTCAAATTTGTTGTAATAATAAAATGAAATAGAATACTGAAATGAAAGAAATTTCATAGATATTGAACATTGCATGTTATAACTTAAACTTTTCACTTTATTTACAATAAAACGATGTTTGCCAGCTGGTAAAACATAAATTATCTCATTTCTCATTCATCTGTTTCTTTTACCGGTTACACTTTTAGTGTTAAAAGATTTTAAAAGATATTCTTTTCCTAAAAGATTGAAATTGAAATTACTTGCTTTTTACTTCTTCTAGAAACATTTTTTTGTTGTCCAGGATTTAAAAGATTCTTGCAATTAAATTAAAACGAAGAATGTGTTCCTTTATGTAATGATAAGCTCGAAAGATAGTCGAGTGTAATTAAGGAGTGGAAGTGTACAGTTTGCAAATTCCATTGCGATAAGAACGGTCAGAAAGGCTGTAGTTTTTTACGTCTCAGCAGTACACAATGACAGAACCAAACAACACTCCGATATGTTTATAAAACATTCTGATATGTAACAGCAACAAATTCCGATACAAGTGAACAGTACATATCATTTGCTTGATTTGTATAGTAATACAATTACAATATTATTATTATTATTTGATTTACGTTGGAAACAATAAAAGTATAATTCTTTTTTAAAGCCAGCTGTGTGACTGTAGGCACACACACACACACACACACACACACTGTGTGTGTGTGTGTGTGTGTGTGTGTGCGTGCGTGCGTGCGTGCGTGCGTGCGTGCGTGCGTGCGTGTGCGTGTGTGTGTGTGTGTGCGTGTGTGTGTGTGTGTGTGTGTGGTAGGGCTGTAAAATTTAGTTTGGTAAAGTATTTATTAATATAGTTAAAAATGTAGCTAATTAAATGTAGAAAATAATAAATACATAAAAAACGTTAAAAAATAAAAAAATAAACAATTGAAAACATTATAAGAATGCATAAACAATAGAAAATTAAGTAAATAAAGTTATAAAAACAATAAAAAGAAAATAATTGTGAATTGACAAGGCAGTATAACTGCTTTATTTCAGCTGTCATTATAAGCAATATTAGTTTTTAAATTTTAGTACTTTTACATGGAAAACATAAATTTTAATAGTTTCTTTCATCTTTAATTTAAAGAAGTGTAACTTCAGCACATTAGGTATAAAAATTTAATCCGTCTCAAAATAGATTGCTCATCTCATACAATGCATCTTATTCTTATTCATAATTCAAAGAGTAGATCAATATTTTCAACTGTGTTAGTAGACATTTTCCTCTCATGTGGCTAACCCACCTTTTCCCCACTATAACCTGTGCCCTGCTTAATATCTGTTTAACTTTACAGTACCAATACAAATCTTAACATTCTAGTTTAAAAATATATAAGTGGTTTCTCTTTTTATCTGCTGCTGCTAGGACTTGTATCTTGTCCACTGCAACACTGCAATACAAAAATATCCTGCAGTCAACCTGTCAATTCGACGTAAAATGTTAATTACATATTAACACAACATTTTGACAGTTCATAATCAGTGGTTACCTTTTGAAGTACCAGAACATTTAACAAAATGTCTTGTAAAAATAAAAAAATAAAAGAAATTTAATTGCGTAAACACAACTTGCTAATAAGGCCATGAGTCTGTAGGTTTTTAGTCATTATACCTTCCACAGACTGGAACTCTCACACCTGGAATCTTTGTGGAAATGAGTGGAAACTCTTACAGTCTGTGGACATTATTCATAAGTTTTATTTATGCATGTCATTTTTTTATTTTACTTTATTTGTTTGTAATTATATATAATTTTTTTATTATAGATCAGTTTTGTGGTGTTACTGTACATACACACTGATTCTGAGTGGCTGAAGCGTTCTGTATGTAATTAATGTTTAACAATGGTGAAAGTCTATAGTGTAACATATCGGCCTTATCATTCAACAGAGGTACAACTGATCAATGAGCCTGAATTCCTAAAGAAGTATTTAGCATTTTGGACGATTCTCTGCTGCTGTTCTTCCACCAGATTCTAATCACCTTCTGTCAGACATTTACCCAGTATGATTCTTCAATTTTTAGTGTCTTTAAATTTAGGAAACTAAATTTGCTTATCACCTGTGTGTGTTCACAGTAACTGTAGCTACAGAAAATTAATTTTACAGACCTACACATGAAGGTACGGACTAGTGAGCTCTCCAAGGTGCAGAACTTGCTCACTATTTTGAATGAGATACTTGTTCTTAAATAAAATCAGATCAACAAAGTTGAATATTGCTGTGAGTAGTTCTATCTATATGTCAATACAGTACACATGCATTCATAGGTTCTAATGACTTGCATCATACCATATGTGTATGTATACGCGCGTGTGTGTGTATGTACAGTAGAGCATCGAATATCCGAACATCCATTAACCGAACAATCTATTATCTGAACTCAATAAACAGTACAATTATGTATTGTACTGTACAGTAATGTATTGGACATGTTAGGCGTATTGGATATTTACTGAACATAACAAATTGTATACTATAAAATATTACAGTACTGTATGGTAATATATAAAATAAATAAATAAACGTTGTAGCTACACAGCCTTACAATTGATAAACAAAGAATTGATAAACACACATCTACAAACTTCGATAAACACATTTGCAACTGGTAAACAATCTGTGTCAACGGAAGTCTCTGTGATTGAATGTGTGAGTCACCGAAGACAACGTTCAACATCAGTCTTCAACACCAGCTCTTGTTTAGCTTGCAAGCATTAATAAGCAGAGTTACGTTAGTGTATTCGTTTGTTGCTGTTCTTTTTACTTTAACTGCTTTCGATGTCTGCAAAAATAAAGAGAGTAGTGCTGTCAATAAACGATAAACTTAAAAATTATTTAATGAAGAAAGTTGTGTTAGTGGTTAAAATCACAAGCAGAATTATCACTGTTGCACACCACTATATAAAAATTATTCTGATTAGCGCTTTCAAGCTTCACAGCTCATCGGTCTAATCGGAATAATTTTTATATAGTGGTGTGCAACAGTGATAATTCGGCTTGTTAAAAATTATTGATTGAAGAAAGGAGAAACAGCTAGCGCATTGGCTTCCGAATTTAACATTGGTAAATCAACGATTACTGACATTAAAAAAATGAACTTACGCTAATGTCTTACAGTGGTAAACTAGAATCTTTGGAAGGTGCTACTTCCAGAAAAACTATGAAAACAGCTGAAAATGACAACTTAGATTGTGCAGTGTACACATGATTTGTGCAACAAAGAAGCAAGGGTGAACCTATATTGAGGCCTATCATCTTTGAGAAGGCACTTATAATAAATGAAAAACTCAGAGGCGATCCACCCTTTAAAGCTATGACAGGCTGATTGCAATCATTCAAATGGAGACATGGTATATGACAGCTAGATATTTCAGACAAAAAACTTTCTGCTAATTTTGAAAGTGCTGATAATTTTAATAAACAATTTTTGCTTATTATAAAAGAAAACAGTACAACACTGAAAATGCTACTAATACAAAACCACCGACGGCAGCAAAGCTTTTGACACACTTGAGAATGTTTTAAAGTGGGCCAAAACAGAAGACGAGATAGATTGTTTTCAGCTTATGAATCTTAAATGACTTCAGTCTTTAGCAGCAAGAAAACGGGGTATCGGTTTGAAGCAGACAGTGACAGAACAATTCTTAAAAAAATTGTAAATCCATGGTACTGTAAGTTTTTTTCAATTTTTAATTAATTTTATATCACAGTGTTTCTCATTAAACTCTAATTTTGTTTAAATTAACTTTTGGTTTTTATAAATTACACTGAGTTTTAAATAAAAGATTTTTAGCCTTAGTAATACATTACAGTACAGAATACAGGTTGCTGTAATTATATAAGATATTTAAAATTTGTATTTAATTACCTCAAGATGTTATTTTTCCCTTATTTAGAACATGTTTCGTGAGCTATTGTACTCTCATCCTCAGCCTTCGCGATTCTGCATCTAGTGAAGTACCTGTGGCGACAATGGTGACAGACCAACATACAGGTACTTCACTCGATGCAGAATCGCGAAGGCTGAGAAGGAGAGCACAATAGCTCTCGAAACATGTTCCAAATAAGGGAAAAATAACATCTTGAGGTAATTAAATACAAATTTTAAATATTTTATATACATTAGGAAACGAACTGTAGCAGAAAGTGATTGAATTATATAAGAGTATGTTATAAATGATTTTGTAATAAAAACCTTTGTTTTTGTAAAGGGAAATGTTGTCAATTTATGCTCTATTATCCGAAATATCGATTATCCGAACAGGTCCTCGTCCCGAGAGGTTCGGATAATCGATGCTCTAGTGTGTGTGTGTGTGTATATTGTAACATTACATAACCCCTGCCCAAATATGACAACATAATCACCAGAGTTAAAACCAGTAATCACCCATTTTCTAAAGTCAGAAATGGGGATTAGGTACCAAGCTATGAGAAACTTTGTACTCTAAAAACACTGTAAACAATAATAATAAAAGTGCAGTGTACAAAGTGGAACATAGTGTACTCGGTGAAAGTGTAAAACTTTAAAAAGAGCATCTCACAGATTTGTGCTGGAGATGAAAAACAATCAATATTTTAGCAGTGGACTATATTGCTGTTGACAAGCTTTGTATTTTTTTGTATTTTTTGTAATTTTATATTGCGTAGGCCACAAAGGTCTTGTACCTAATAATAATATTTGTGTTTAATATAATGATTTTGTTTATATATAAGATAACCCAGGGTTATATATAAAATGATAATAATATATCAATTAATACTATGTTAGCAGAATGGCATGTAAAAAAATAGTTTAGAGTAAGGATACATTAAGTGAATAATAAATCATAAATAAATCAAAATAAAAGGGATTAAAATATAAAATACCAGTGTACAAGTTTAAGGAAAAATATAAAGAAAAACCTTAAATAAATTAAATTTGATTATAAATAAAATCTATAAAGGATTATTTTTCTAAAAAGAAGAAATGAAATTACAATAATTATTAATAGCCTACATACTAAAAGGTATATAGATTAACCAATAAAAAACCATAAAAATTCTTCGTTACTAAGAGTAACTAACTAACAAGAATTGAATTAATTGTTAAAATATATTGGAAGAGAGCAGTTTGAAAAGTGTAATGTCTATAAAAATTTAAGAAATTAATAAATACCATTCAAAATAATCACTGTTGAATTAATAAAATTAACGAGTGATATCCACTACATCTTAGACCTCCTTCGAACAGAATAATTCACGCCTGCAAAATGATGAAAACTTGAAAAAATCAGCTTCCATTTCCAAGCCTAGCCTACAGAAATTCGACTTTGTTGGTGAGATCGTAACCTATTAAAATGTAACTAAATTACATCTCAACTATAAACTTATAACACTAGAAACAGCACAATTTCTTTAAATACTTATGGAAAAGAGGTGAACATAAACTTTATTATTTTGTTAACCCAAAAAACAGCAAAACGTAGTTTTGTTCCTAACATTCCGGCAGCCATGATGTTTATTATTTGTTGTCATCTGTGAAGAAACGTAATCTGCGCTCTAGCGGTCAACAAATCAACTGCATAATATAAATAGTACAAAATTTAAAAATCATTTATGTAAAGTTTGGTAACCCATATGCATTTCTGACTTTCTCAAAGTACAAAGACTCTAAAATAACCCTGGGAAATTAATTCATTATTTCTTTCTTGTTATTAAAATTGAAATAAAAATATTTGTTATATGCTATATGTTTGAAAAATAAGATCGAACTAACTCTGTGTTTTATGTAAGAATCGATTATCCCTTTATGTTTTGGGAGACTATAAAAAATGCTAAATAAATTCAAGGAATGCCTTGTTGTTTGAATAATAAAAATGTGTATTATTTTCAGTAGATGGTAGTTAGTTACAGATTGTCAGAAGACCGAGAGAAGACAACGGACATCCAGAATGAATTTATTACGTACCATTTGGAGTTACTTTAACCTCAAATGTGTTCGTAAACGTAGCAGTCAGCTGGTACCACGAGCGGAAAAATTTGAAATAAGTAATCATATACTAAGAGAGTAATTCTCTTTGCACTCTCTCTCCTAACTACTGTCAAACAACGGTATTGATTTCACATAAATAAAATTTAAGAAAATCTTTACATAATCACACACCTTCGATTTTGGAAAGCATAGAACATAAAAAAATAAAAAATTCTGTGACTCTTAATAAAGCGAGATTTTCGAAGAGTACAAATAGACGTAAAATTACTATACTCCGAGAGGATACCCGCGAGACGTTATAAGGTGACGCTAATAACGTGGGGCAAATAAAACATAGATTTCATTAAGTAAAGTACGTATACTCAGAGAAGTTTACCCGCGAGACGTTACAATATATATATATTGTAAGTAAACAGATACGTACGGTCTAAATTCCCACTGTTGTATTTGTCGATTGTGTTGTATTAATTTAATTGTATAAATTCTCGGAAATATTTGGAGTTGGGGAATATATGGATGTACTTAATTAATGTTAACTTAATTCCTTAATAATTATCAGCGTTAGTGTGCCTAGAACTTAAATAACTTAAGATTTATTCTACAATTTCATCCAACCCTATTATGCCTTGAAGAGAGTTCTGTCTAATTTTATAATTTTACGCTCCCTCTTTGGTGTCAGATAATTCCGCTATAAGCGCTGTAGTATCAGCTCAACGAAACTTATAGGTTATTCGATGTTTATATTAACCATTTATTCTCTACTTATTCAGTTACTTTTGTTCCAGTTCACTAAACCATACTCCAAATAACAAGGTGTGACAAATATATAAAGGTTCTTTATTTGTGTATTCAATTCACATTACCTCAGATATATTCTAATTAATATATGTTGGGACTATAGATTCAGGTATCGATTGTTGATTATTTGATCCTTTGTTTATATTTGGTTATATATTATATTTGATTTGTATTTTATTTATTTCAGGGTGTGAAGGTTCTTGTAACTGTGGGGAAGACTAAAAATACATAATAAGAATGCAAGATTTACAAAAATTAGGTGTTGTGTATTTAGTATGATTAATATAGTATAACTTTACCAGTCTCTAACGAAGAAAATCACGTAGGCGGTTGATCGCTGAATTCGTTGTTCTGGTCAATTATGAAGTACAGTTTTCTTTCTTCAGTTTAATAAAAGTAATTCTTGTCCTGTCCACTTCGGAATACAGCTTCTGACTTGTTTTACAGCCCGATGGATGTTTCTTCTACACCGCCAGGATCCAAATAGGTTCTTCCTTCGGTTGAAGCAGTTAGTGTTGTTCCGTGTATTTGCAAGGTTATAATTTCTGGTGTTGTGAATATTATGATTTGTGTTATTGTTAACTCTTTATATTTTATTACTATTTCATCAATTCCCTTCGGACATGGGACCGTCCAAGTTTCTTCTTGTAGAATTCGGTTATTTGTTCTTGATTATTATTTCATAATGTATCGTTATCTTATTAATCTGTGTTAGTGATAGATGTAAGTATTATCATTAGAATTTTGTCTTTTTTACAATCGTATCTGTTGATTTCGAATATTACGATTCAATATATTCTTCTTGGGTTTTTTTTAAATCATCACGTTCAGTTTATCCAAAGCAATTCTTGTTATTTCTTAAATCAACAACCTTCTTCTTAATTTTTTCCCTAGCAACCTATATTAATTTCCGCTTCCACATGTTTTGACTATATAGTGTTTCTTTCATATATTTTTTTGTCTATTCTTTGTCAATTTGCTGTCCTATCGGAATGTAATTTTACCGATAGCTGGTTTATTATTTTATACACATTGGACGGTAGCGCAATGATTTTATTTTACTAGGTTGGTTAATCTGATTTATATCTCATCAACGTTCACGTAATCGTACTTTGACCAGTGCACATTCAGTAATCTCGGCGTTCGGTTCGCCGGACCTTTCCGTCAAGTTAGTGTCGACATTAGATGTAGGCCTTAGGCCTTACTATTTTCTATCATGGCCAACTAGCGCCACAACTTCATTCTTAACTAAATTTATTAATTATTAATTCAATATGCAGCATTAGCCAGCCTTCTTTCAATTTATTACAGCTGTAATGTGATCATTTAAATTATTAAAACTATTCATATACAGTCCACTTCTCTTATTTCTTAATGTAATTTAATACATCCTACACAACATCTTCAATCATAATGGAAGACCAGCAGACAAATATTTAATGCAAGACACATAATTTTCGCCCGCTTGGGCTGAACAAATTAACTCTTCCGGTCCGCACTTGAGGAACGTTACTTTTCTTAAACTGTTTCGGCCCACTTGGGCCGGGATCAGCCACACATCTTCTACTGGTTTTTTGATATAATTCCGTTTTTTTCCTTTTTTATTATATTTAATCCACCTTCGATATTATTTTTTACCAATCGATATTATGGCATTATGGTATTATTATAATTTGTATAAATTTTATTAAATATTATTATTAACTTAATGTTTTTTCTTCTTTCTAGCTCTTCATAGTGTATTTATTAATTATTATTAATTGATGTATCTAACCTTTAAGTTATAAGTGTTTATTTAGTATTTTTGGCTGTTAGGCCTTTTATTGTAAATTGATCTACCTGTGGTTATGTCTGTTAGGCATCTATAGTCCCTTTTATATAAATTCGTACATACAATCAAAACTTAATTATTAACATTTGTATAAACAATTATTTTTCTACATCTAATAACAAATTTATCTTGATCTCTTGATCACACACAACAAAATTCGAATTTATGAACATTGGTTAACTGCCTCACACTTCATTCTATGACAGTCATTGAATAACACTATTTGTTTCATTATTTTTCATGAACTCAACACATATTTGATATAACATCACATAAACTTTATCATAACATTTTTTGTCATAATATAATACTTTTTTAACACAAAATTCTTATCTGTTATTACCATAAATTACGTCATTGTTTCATTTTTCTGTTTTGTTTTTTATTAAACATATATCATTAGCTATTATTTATTTTACAGGTTCGTTTATTCTATTCAACACTACCTTGCATTCTTATTTAATTTTGTCTATGACTATAATTGTCATAATTGGGTCTCTGTTCTATTATGGGATTAAGTATCAATTTATTTATCAATCTGTGAATCTTCTTTTATGTAACAGAAATGCGATCATTTTTGTTGCGCTACATATGCTTCCCCTCCTAAAAAAGTTTAGTTTACCTGAATGAAGTTTAGGTCAAATAAACTTGCCTTTTTCACATGCCTTTTCTTAATTTCATTGTTAATGGTTGACGATGGTCTTCTCAATGTAACTTCATTAGACTAGTACTAGTACCTTTTTTATTTAATAACATTTCATCATTTTATTTAACATTCTTGATTCTTGATATATTTTTTTTTTTTTCTCTGTACACATTATTTGTTGGTAACTGGCTACACTATTCACTGATATATTAGTTTTACATCTCCCCTATTTATAATTACTATAATTACTGCATTTTTCATTATTCTTCTGTCAACTCGCTTCTTTCTGTTTTCTTCGTCCTACTCCTTTGGAAACTGAATTTATTTTTGCAACTATTCTAATATTCCTTAAATATTTAATTTCCCTAACAATCCCTAACACATGCGTTGGTACAGTTCAGAGAGGCACTGTTTGGCTTCATACTCTGCTGCCCACACCACATTTTAATATAGTACTGCTGGAATTCATCTACAGTCAGCTATAAAATATAATAATAATCTCCTAATAATCTCTTTAATCATTTAATAATAAATATTTGGGAAAAGATTTTTTCTTTGTTGCATTTATTTTTCTTCATTACTATTCTTCATATTTCGTAATTCCATTTTAATTCCTTAAACATTCGTTGATATTGACTTTGACAGTTATCATTTGTAGTCATTTTTGTTTTCATTTTTGTTGAGATTGTAATGTTAAGTATCTTCTTCGTTTGTTTTTTTTTTTTCTCTAATCACAATATTTTCTAAATAGTTGTTGTGTGATGATCATTATAATTGTATTTTTTACTAAATATATTCCTTAGCCTTAATTATTCTTCTTCTTATCGTATTTCACTATTTTGGGCTGTTTATTTTTTAATGAATTATGTTCATAAATACTCTTTCTTTCTTGTCTTCTTTAACATTATATTGGTTACATTCAATCGTTTACTGAAATTGTTCCATCATGTGGCAATGTAGTATGTATTTTAGGTCATATGATTTCTTTTCTTTCTTTATTTTGCATAGGTAAATTTGAGGTAATAACTTTTATCTTGGGGTTCATTCTTCATTATTCACACTATTTCTTTATACACATAATAATAATAATTATCGTTTTCTTCTGTAATCTTGGGATTTGTTATTCATTATACACATTATTTCTTTATACACATAATAACAATAATTCTTGTTTTCTTCAAAATCGATAATACGTTGTTCTTATTGTATTTCAGAATTTAGTGGTAGTATTCAACTCAAATTATTTTTTAAATTCCAAGTATTTTTCTTCAAGATTGGTAATAAGTTGTTCAAATATAAGGTAGTAAGTTGTCCTTACTTCATTTTAGAATTTATTCATTTATATAAATTCTTTTTCTTTTTGTTAATACAGAAGTTGTTCAAATATAAGGTAGTAAGTTGTCCTTACTTCATTTTATAATTTATTCATTATATTTCTTTATGGACTCTTGGTTGTATGTTCCCTTAATCCTTTTCGTGGTAGGGTTCATTATTTCATATGTATTGTTATTATTATTTTTTGTTATCACATAGGGCCCAGTATATAATAATAATAATTTTTTAGTTATTCCTTCTAGAGTACTTGGTAGCTCCCTGTTTCTTATTAATATTTTCTCACCCACTTGGTACTTAATTGGTTTTGGGTTATTCTTTTCATATTTTCTTCTCTTCATTTCCGTCTTTTCCATAACTCGGTTATAAAATTTAATTGTTTCAAATTGATATTCTGGATTATTTGGAAAGTTTATAATATCTTGGATTTCTCTAGGTGGAAGCCTTTCAAACATAACAGTATATGGGGTATTTTCAATAGACTGGTGGTAGGATATATTTAAAAATTCTTCGGTTATTGACAAGTATTCGTACCACCTTCTCTGTTGGTCATGACAGTAAGTTCGTAGTATTCTGCCAACTTCCCTCAATACACGTTCTGCCGGATTACTGCTGGGGTGATAAACTGAAGTCTTATATGTTCTAATGTTGTGTTTTAACAGATTATTTCTCCATTTATAGCCCTTAAATTGCGTACCATGATCAGTGATAATAGATGACGGTTTGCCAACCTCTGTTATGTACCGTCCGATGACTATGTCTAGAATTTTCTTGGTAGTGGCTCTGCTAATAGCATAAAGTTTAGTGTATTTGGAAAAATGATCAAAAATAATTATTATGAATTTGTATCTGTGATTTCCTCCACTGCGTGGGAAGGGCCCACATATATCTAGAAATACCTTCTCCAGCTTATATTTGGATGTTATTGGGATCATGACTCCCTCCTTCTTCTCATTATTATGTTTAACCATCTGGCAGATGTGACATGTTTGTATAGATTTTTGTACCTTTCTGGTCAAATTTTTTATGTACATTTGTTCTTCTAGGGCTTTGACGATTTTCATGGCTCCCATGTGTCCATATCGTTCATGGTAATCCAATATTAATTTGTTTTCCACAGCTGTGGGAATTACTAGTTTCCAGTTTATTTGTTTAGAAGTAACCTTAATAAATAATCGGTCATCATGTATACAGTAATATTTAGTAATAACTTCATCAGCATTTTGTATCTTCTGGCGTATGTTTATTAATTTGGGATCCGATTTTTGGTGTTGACTAATTTCATTGACAATCATCTCCAGATCCTTCCGACTCTTAATGACATGGTACACCTTCGCTATCTCTTCCTTTTCTCCTTCAAATGATTGATCTTGTATGTTTATTCGGGACAAGATATCGGCTGCTATATTCTTTCTTCCAGGTATATATTCCCAATCAATGCAATACTCTTGCAAGGCAAGGACCCATCTAGTTAGCCGGCCGTGACTAAGTTTACATCTTTTTAGAAAGGAAATTGATTTATGGTCACTTCTTACGGTCACTGGGTACCCGAGTATATAGGTTCTAAATTTATTGCATGCGTACACTACGCTTAGCAGCTCTTTCTCGGTAACGTTGTAATTGCGTTCGCAGCTGTTAAGCACTCTGCTGGCGAAGCTGATTACCATATGATGTCCTTCTTTATCTTCTTGATATAGGGTAGCCCCTAAGCTAACATTGCTTGCATCACAATTTAAATAAAAGCGTTTGTTAAAATCAGGGTGGTACAACATAACTGTTTCCATAAATTTCTTCTTGATAAAATGCAGAATTTTATCTTGTTCTGGTCCCCATGCCCACTTGTCTTTAGATGATAATTGTTTCTGAAACTTGGCAGTCACTTCTGAATAGTTATCTTGGAATTTACGGTAATAGTTGCAAATTCCAAGAAAAGATTGTAGCTGTTTTCTATTTTTTGGAGTAGGAAACATTTGGATTGCTTCTACTTTTTCTGTTGAAGGTGTGATACCCTCCTCAGACAAATTGAAACCTAAAAACTTTACTTGATTGGCAATAAATTTAGATTTATTTAGCTTAAGTGTTATGTTGTTCTCAGATAATTTTCTTAGTACCTGTTCCACCCGCTCGCAATGTTCATCCCAATGTGAAGAAGTTATAAGTAAATCATCTACATAGACCGTAGTGAACTGCAGTGTTTCTTGTCCCAATACCTTGTCCATACATTTCACAAATATTGCAACCGAATTAATTAGTCCGAAAGGTAGCCTTTTAAATTGATAGTTCCTTCCGTCAAAAAGGAACGCCATGTATTTTCTACTGTCTGGGTGTAGCTCGACCTGCCAGTACCCACATACCGTATCCCAAGTGCTGATGTATTTAATACTATGGAATTTCTTTAAAATTTCTTCTATTTCGCCTGGTGAAGTCCTATCATTGACGATCATTTTATTTATTTCCCTAGCGTCCAGGCAAATTCTCACCTTTCCGTTCTTTTTCGGGACTGCTACTATTGGACTGGTATATGGTGATTGACTATATTCTATTATGTCATCTTGCATCATACGGTTAATCTCGTTCCGGACCTCGTTTTTTATAGAGTAAGCGATTGGGTATGACTTTCTGCAAAAGTTCACCGGTTCCTTAAAATTTATTATACATTGATATCCTTTCACTTTACCTGGAGCATTGGAGAACACATGTCTGTATTTATTATATATTTGAATTAAATTTTCGGCCTGTACCTTACTTATTTGTTTATAAGTTTTTTCCCTTTGGAATTCTCGAATCTCTTCCAACTTACTCTGCCATAGGTTAGGATCATCGTCTTCATATTGAATGATCTCTGGTAATTTCTGCTTCTTACAGAAATAGCTTTTTATGGCTCCACATTTGGTGTTAACTGGACCGGTTTGATTAGTGTTGATTAACTCGGCTGTCCATAATCCTCCTTCGGATGTTAAAGATATTGTACCTTTATGCAAGTCAATTATTGCGGAATGCTGGCGCAACACATCACATCCAATCAATACATTAAATGGTAGTCCCGTTGCGACCAAGAATCCTATTGGTAGGGTCATATTGTTATTGGTAAGATCGAGTGATACTTGTTTTTTGACTGTTTTATTTTGTCTCCCAGTGGCTCCGATAATTATCACATTATTGACAGGTAAAGTCGGTATGGGTAACTGGACTTCTCGCTGGATTCTTTCAAGTTCAATATTGTCTATCAATGATATGTTAGATCCAGTGTCTATCATTATGGTAGATTTTACCCCATTTAAATTTGCTGATATATATATGATTTCGTTATTACTATTACTGTTTACATGTTTCTGATCCTCTTCTAACAAATCTTCCCTGATATTCTTTAAATAGTGGTTATTAATTATGGTTATTTTATGATTACACTTAATTTTATTTATTAATCATTGTTCCCCAAGATTACGGTTCAGTGACGGGTATTCATTAATTTTCACTGCCTCTATTAGTTTAAATGAGGGCTTACTCCCTCTTCTCTATTTTCATTCTGATTACTGTGTTGGTTTTGTACTGTTTCCGTGCGATCCTCCGTATTATGTTCTGCTATCCTATAATTTCCATCATGTGGGTAGTTGTCTTCATGCCGAGATTGGTCATAATGGTTGTCATATCGGTGACTCCTTGGGTAGTATCGTCGCTGATTACCCTGAGGTCTGGAGTAAATATAATTGACATTATGTCTATAATTATTGGGTCGTCTGTCCCCATCTCCTCTATTATTGCGACTCTCACGATAATTGTAATTGTTATTGCCGCGATAATTATAGTTTCTGGAATTATTATTCGTGTTTTCATTTTGTGTTCTATTAGTATTAACGTTATGCGCAGGTCGATTGCGATCGTTATTATGAGAATTGGCTGGTGGCGCGTTATTATCATACCTCTGATATTTATGATTTAGCATTCTATTTCTCTGGTATTGGTTCTCGTGTTCATAATTCTCCAAGAATTTGGCCATGGCTGGAATCGTTTTGATTTGACTACACATACGCGCATTTTTTATCCCTTCCTCGTAATGATAGGATAGTTGTATTACCAAACATTCTTCGGGAATTCGGGGCTCTAAGTTCCGCGCCATACATACTTTTCCTAAAAAGTATGAAGTAGGGGACTGGCCTACATTTGTTTCGTATCGACCGTTACTCAAATTATTCCTAATCATGTTCTGGGTCGATTCCGATCAATACTTCTCCTTAAATTGTTTTTTGAACTCAGTCATGTCCAGTATATCCGGGCGCACCGCTGTCCACCAATTATCATAAGTATCTTTAAACATTTCATCAATCATGCTTCGTATAATACTCCAGCGACTCTCTCTATTTCTTATGATCACTTCTTCCAATCTCTTTAAAAATTCCATAGGATGCGCTTATAATTACGAAAATTAATCGATTCTCTGTTCTCATGGTTATTTGTATGACTATTTTGGCATGTCCTATCCCGCCATGAATCTACTTCCTCCTGTAATTGTAATTCACGCCTACTAATCTCTTCTATTTTATTTTTATTGGTATTGATTTTACCTTCCATATTATTTAAATTGCCATAGACCCTTTCGAGTCGTTCGCCCATGTCTGTCTGTATTTGCTTAATACCTTCCTTCTCTTCTCGTACCTGATGTACTTCGTTTTTAATTTGCTCACATTTTTCGACAGTTTTCTGTTGGATTTCTTCGACCAAAGTTTTATTCTCAATTTTTGCATCATTAATTTTATTCTGTAATTCTTCACGAACCTTTACTATTGTTTCGTTAGTTTTTTCTAACCCTTCATTTGTTTTGGCTATTTCTAATTTTCTTTCCTCATTATATTGGTCCACCTTCTGGTTAATTGTCACATGAAGATTCTCAATTTTTTCATTGATCTGCCTTAAATTTTCTTCATGTATTTGTAAGATGTCTTCCTTCATTTGTTTTAAACCCTCATCATTCCTATCTAACCTTTCGTGAATTTGTTTTGAGGTTTCTTTAATTTCCTCATTTGTTTTTCTAAAATTCTCCTTGTTTTCTTCATTTGTTTTATCGTATTTTTCCTCCAGTCTCTTTGATTTTTCCAATAGTAGTTTAAACATTTCCTGTATACTCAAGTCTTCCTTTTGGTTGGGCTTATTTGGTTGATCCCCTTGGGCATCTTCTTCAATCACTTCCTTTTCCTTGTCCGCAATTATTTCAGTTTCCGTTATTTCGTCTGTCTGATGCTCCATTTCACTATCTGTTATTAGTTCTATTTCCTGTTCTTGTTCATCTATTTCCTTCTCTGTTTCTCCTGCCCTAATCCTTGATCTAGCTCTGGTATGCATGTTTACTCTCCCACAGTTGCCTGCTCTGGTTAAGTAATATTAATATGGTTACAGTTACTTAACTTAAGCCCTACACAAGTTGAGCGCCAATTTGTAAGTAAACCGATACGTACGGTCTAAATTCCCACTGTTGTATTTGTCGATTGTGTTGTATTAATTTAATTGTATAAATTCTCGGAAATATTTGGAGTTGGGGAATATATGGATGTACTTAATTAATGTTAACTTAATTCCTTAATAATTATCAGTGTTAGTGTGCCTAGAACTTAAATAACTTAAGATTTATTCTACAATTTCATCCAACCCTATTATGCCTTGAAGAGAGTTCTGTCTAATTTTATAATTTTACGCTCCCTCTTTGGTGTCAGATAATTCCGCTATAAGCGCTGTAGTATCGGCTCAACGAAACTTATAGGTTATTCGATGTTTATATTAACCATTTATTCTCTACTTATTCAGTTACTTTTGTTCCAGTTCACTAAACCATACTCCAAATAACAAGGTGTGACAAATATATAAAGGTTCTTTATTTGTGTATTCAATTCACATTAACTCAGATATATTCTAATTAATATATGTTGGGACTATGGATTCAGGTATCGATTGTTGATTATTTGATCCTTTGTTTATATTTGGTTATATATTATATTTGATTTGTATTTTATTTATTTCAGGGTGTGAAGGTTCTTGTAACTGTGGGGAAGACTAAAAATACATAATAAGAATGCAAGATTTACAAAAATTAGGTGTTGTGTATTTAGTATGATTAATATAGTATAACTTTACCAGTCTCTAACGAAGAAAATCACGTAGGCGGTTGATCGCTGAATTCGTTGTTCTGGTCAATTATGAAGTACAGTTTTCTTTCTTCAGTTTAATAAAAGTAATTCTTGTCCTGTCCACTTCGGAATACAGCTTCTGACTTGTTTTACAGCCCGATGGATGTTTCTTCTACACCGCCAGGATCCAAATAGGTTCTTCCTTCGGTTGAAGCAGTTAGTGTTGTTCCGTGTATTTGCAAGGTTATAATTTCTGGTGTTGTGAATATTATGATTTGTGTTATTGTTAACTCTTTATATTTGATTACTATTTCATCAATTCCCTTCGGACATGGGACCGTCCAAGTTTCTTCTTGTAGAATTCGGTTATTTGTTCTCGATTATTATTTCATAATGTATCGTTATCTTATTAATCTGTGTTAGTGATAGATGTAAGTATTATCATTAGAATTTTGTCTTTTTTACAATCGTATCTGTTGATTTCGAATATTACGATTCAATATATTCTTCTTGGGTTTTTTTTAAATCATCACGTTCAGTTTATCCAAAGCAATTCTTGTTATTTCTTAAATCAACAACCTTCTTCTTAATTTTTTCCCTAGCAACCTATATTAATTTCCGCTTCCACATGTTTTGACTATATAGTGTTTCTTTCATATATTTTTTTGTCTATTCTTTGTCAATTTGCTGTCCTATCGTAATGTAATTTTACCGATAGCTGGTTTATTATTTTATACACATCTTCTACTGGTTTTTTGATATAATTCCGTTTTTTTCCTTTTTTATTATATTTAATCCACCTTCGATATTATTTTTTACCAATCGATATTATGGCATTATGGTATTATTATAATTTGTATAAATTTTATTAAATATTATTATTAACTTAATGTTTTTTCTTCTTTCTAGCTCTTCATAGTGTATTTATTAATTATTATTAATTGATGTATCTAACCTTTAAGTTATAAGTGTTTACTTAGTATTTTTGGCTGTTAGGCCTTTTATTGTAAATTGATCTACCTGTGGTTATGTCTGTTAGGCATCTATAGTCCCTTTTATATAAATTCGTACATACAATCAAAACTTAATTATTAACATTTGTATAAACAATTATTTTTCTACATCTAATAACAAATTTATCTTGATCTCTTGATCACACACAACAAAATTCGAATTTATGAACATTGGTTAACTGCCTCACACTTCATTCTATGACAGTCATTGAATAACACTATTTGTTTCATTATTTTTCATGAACTCAACACATATTTGATATAACATCACATAAACTTTATCATAACATTTTTTGTCATAATATAATACTTTTTTAACACAAAATTCTTATCTGTTATTACCATAAATTACGTCATTGTTTCATTTTTCTGTTTTGTTTTTTATTAAACATATATCATTAGCTATTATTTATTTTACAGGTTCGTTTATTCTATTCAACACTACCTTGCATTCTTATTTAATTTTGTCTATGACTATAATTGTCATAATTGGGTCTCTGTTCTATTATGGGATTAAGTATCAATTTATTTATCAATCTGTGAATCTTCTTTTATGTAACAGAAATGCGATCATTTTTGTTCCGCTACAATATATATATATATATATTGCAACAGTACAAATGTATAGGGTACTGTGCATTGCACAAAGTAATTCAAATAATTAATTAAAGTAAATAAATAATTCATATCATTAGCAATAATAATTCAGCTTGCAATCTGAATGACCAAACTTTCATGTTGGAACAGGTGGATCACGCCAGCTGCTCTGTCTGTGTGCACACACGTATATTATAATAATAGATTTGTCACCCAAGAACATGTGGCCCGACCATGCCATTTAACGATTTTAAAAGATTTTAAAGTTAAATGTATGCTCTAAAAAAAGTGTGTAAATGCAAAGATATATTATATGTAATAACTAATATTATATGAAATATTATTTGAATGTTATTTCAATTTGTTGTGTAGTATAATAACACAACTGGCCCTCAACAGGTCATTATTATTGTAAAATAAAAGTGTAATCGTAATGGTAATATAATAATAACAGTAATAATAATAAACAAAATACTAAATAAAAAATAGTATAACCGGGATCACCAACAGTAATTATTTTAAAAATATAAATAATACAAATAATTCAACATGGCAGCACCAGGAAGTTTTGATATGGAGGCACATCAAAATATGATGCAAGCCTGGGTGGACGAATTACTTATAAAACAAGAAGAAGATAATAGAAAACAAATAGAAGAGTTAAAAGAATTTAATACAAAACAAACAGAAGAATTAAAAGAAAATATAAATGGTAAATAGATGATAAAATAGGTGAATTAAAACAAGATAATGTACAACTAAAAGAAGAATTAAAACAAGATTATGTTCAACTAAGACAAGAGTTAAAACAAGATATATTAGATACTACTATGCAGTTAGCAGATAAAATTATAGACACGAATACGCGCATAGATGCACTAGAAAATAAAGTTAAGAAAGCCCTGCGTGAACAGTCTGTTAGGTTTGTTTAAACTTTGTACTTGTTTATCAGTTGTACACGGGCGGATGACGTCACGTGCTTATCAAACGCTGCCGCCGGTCAGTTCGGCCGACAGGAGACAAGTTTAGTTTAGTTTCTAACAAGGCTCCGAGTGGATCTCTTGTAAAACATTTTCATTCCAGCGACGGCTTCTGGACAATTCTTAAATATGTATCATATGATTTAATTTATTCAGACTACCTGCGTCCATCTTCAATGGACCACGATTTCTTTCAAAACTAATTTTTGGGCGTTATGGCCTCAAATACATCCGCACATGTCGATCATGATCAATACTTTTAAAATTTCAATAAATACATTTCAAACATCAGTAATACAGTCCACTTCTTTTCTTACATACAATCCAGCCTTTCCTGCATAGCGTCTTTGGAATAACTCGAGACTCATCAAGAGCTTCCAAACCGCAACATTTTTTGTCCCACCGGGCAGGATTTCTTATTTTTGGCCCAAAAACGAAAACGTTTTTGGTCACCACGTGACGGATTTCTTATGTTTGGGTCCACAAGCGACAGCATTTCTTTGTCCGCATCATTTCTGGCCCAACCGATCTGAATTTAGTCACGCCCTACGGGCATCATTTTCGTCCTGAGCGACACCATTGTTGTGAATCACATCGCAGTCATCACCACAGGATTCGGCAAGCAGTAGACCAGAGACGACGGGACACGGCAGGACAGCATTTGCGAGGTCATCAAAAAAGATTCCACAGCTTTAATTCATGGAGGGTTATAACATGAGGCGTCATCTGACCAGCAGAGGCAGGAGGTGCAACAGCTCCTAACAGGATCGAGCAACGGGATCAAAGCCAGCTTCATCACGAATGGATCAACGGCCACGTGACTATGAACTTTTTACTTATATTTGATGTTTAACAATATTTCACATTTAGTAGTTATTTCTTAACACATTTGTATAAACAAACACCATCATTACACAATACAACTTAATAGTTGGTTGGCAGTTCATTATCAGTTAAAACTTCAAATATAAGGATATATGTTGCTATTATTTAAATTCATAATTTTAATAATTTTAATTGCCAACAAAGCTTGATTAGTAGAGAGAGTAAGCCTATGTTCTAAACAACTATCGCTAGCTACCGCAACGTATTCAAATTCATTGAAACTTAAGTTTATGGTTCACATGCTCTATGCTCAAATTCTTTCAAGATATTTTTCTTTTTTTCTCTTAAATTGTAATAATGGCAGATGTAAGGGCTCTAATAAAAAAACGAGGCACAATTAAAGCCTCAATATCACGCATAAATACTTTCGCGGATAACTTCGATTTGGTAACCAGCGATCCTCATGCGCTGAAAATAAAACTGCGACATTTGATGGAATTATCCACCAAATACGATGAGATTCAACCCCAAATCGAAGCCGAGGAAGCGGACGTTGCTTTAACGAGTGATAGGGTACAAACGGAAGACGATCTTTGTAATATAGAGTGTAAATTGCAACACCTGCTGGAGCAAGCTGAGCATGTGAACCAGAAACCAGTAATTAATGCTGAAAGTAAACAGCTTAAAACACCCCCCATTCAATTGGAACCGATCAAATTACCACGGTTTGCGGGTAGTATTGTTGAGTGGCAACATTATTACCATATTTTTCTTGAATTAATTCACGTCAGAGCAGATCTGACGGATATACAGAAACTTCACTATTTGCACTCGTCATTACATGGCGAGGCGCTTAACGTAATAAAATCGTTACCAATCACTCATGAGAATTACGCGGTGGCTATCGATCTGTTGAGGAACAGATATGACAGTAAGCTAATTGTTTCCGCCCATCATGTAGGGAATGTCCTGGACGTACCGTTAGTTCAACAAGAATCCCAAGTCAGCATATCGAAATTCATTGATGAAATCTCTGCCAATATAAACGCTTTAAATAATCTCAAACTGCCAGTCAACACATTCGAAATTATTGTCGTAAATTATTTAGCTAAAAAACTTGATAATTACACTTTCCGTTTGTGGAAAGAGAGTTTGTCGGAACATAAATTCCCTGATTTTAATAATATGATGAATTTTACAAATTCATGAAGAAAATTACTACAAAATCTTGATAACGCGACTACCCCGACGAGCAGGTTGAATAAAAGCGATAAGTCTCCTTATCGCAAGGCAGTTAAACAGATAAGCGCTCCAAAGGGGGCATTCCATTCTCATATCAGAAACAATTTATGTAGACTGTGTAACGGTGAACATAGAATTATCGACTGCTTACAATTTACATCGCTGTCTATATCTGACAGAAGAAACGTGTTAATAAAAAACAAACTTTGCTTAAATTGCCTCCGTTCGGGACACGAAAGCTCAAAATGTCCCTCAAAATTTTCTTGCAAAAAATGTTCTAGGCGTCACCACACCACAATTCATGTCCCCAACAAAGACGGAGCTTCCATTAACAACCAATGCTCACTGAAGCCACAGACCAATAAATCGGTATTGTTATCCACCGCAGTCTGTATGACCGCTAATAAGGTCTGTAGGAAATTTCCCGTTAGGATATTACTGGATTCCGGTTCTCAAGCGAACTTTTGCACAATGGATTTCGTCTGCAGAATGGGCCTCCAATTGGTTAAATCGCAACTACCCATCACGGGTATAAACAACTCGCTTTCCCAGGCTGACTTTAGTACGAAGGTAAGGCTACATTCTCGCTATAAACCCTTCACGTTAAACGTGCATTGTGCCGTATTACCCAGTATAACTAATAATTTACCAGCGGAGTCGTTCGATCTTGCCTCTTTGAATTTACACAAGCACGTATTCTTGGCGGATCCTCACCTACATTGCTCGGCGCAAGTCGATATATTACTCGGCGCTCAATATTTTCTCCAGCTAATTGAACCTATTAAATTTACACGCGGACCACACTTTCCTATAATTCAGGAAACCAAGTTAGGATTTATTTTGGCCGGTGACTTACCCTTCAACGTCGATATAACTAAAACAGTTTCGTCCTTTATGGTATGCAAGGATGATAGTCAGATTTCCTCGCAACTAAAAGAATTTTGGAAGTTGGAGGAGATCTCTAGTCGCGAACCCTGCTCTGAGGACTCGTCGTGTGAAAAACATTTCGTGGAAAACACTAGCCGCAACCGCGATGGGAGATTCGTGGTATCCCTGCCACGCAGGTCTGATAAATTTCATTTGGGAAATTCTCTCCGCGGAGCTATCCGCAGATTCCAATCGTTAGAGTTCAAGTTCAAGCAGAACCCTATCCTTTATAAGGATTATAGCGAGTTCATGATTGACTACTTGAAACTTGGCCACATGTCGCTTCTTAATGATTATGATTTGTCGCTTGACAGCTCAGAGATTTTTTATCTGCCCCATCACGCGGTCTTCAAGGACTCCAGCCTAACCACTAAATTGCGCGACGTATTTGACGCCTCCGCTAAAACCACAAATAATCTGTCACTCAACGATGCTCTAATGGTCAGTCCTACGATCCAGCAGGATCTGTTTTCGATAATGGTTCGGTTCCGTACCCACCGATACGTACTTATTGCGGACATAGAAAAGATGTATCGCCAGATCATTGTTAACCCAAAGGATTCAAACCTGCAACGCATCGTTTGGAGTGATGCGCCGCATAAGGAATTGCGACATTACGCTTTAAGGACGGTTACGTATGGCACTGCTAGTGCCTCCTTCCTTGCTACACGTTGTCTGGCTCAAATAGCCTACGAAAATAAATCCGACTACCCTACAGCTTCTAGGGCCATAGCCAATGATTTTTACGTAGATGATCTTATAACGGGTTCGGATGATCCGAACGTCTTAGCTGAGATGAAATGCGAGATCGTGAGGTTGTTGAGTAGGTATGGTTTCACGTTACATAAGTGGTTCTCTAACCACCATAAGATTATGACCCTTCGCGCTCAAGTATCCCATGACTTCAGCAAAGGTCAAAACGTGCATACATTGGGAATCCAATGGAACGTTGAAAGGAATAACTTTTTATACACCGTCAGGGGTGATGATAATTTGACCGTGTTCAACAAAAGAAGCGTGTTGTCGGTCATCGCCGGGATTTATGATCCATTAGGTCTTATCGCACCCATCACATTTTACTGCAAGCATTTCGTGCAACAGTTGTGGTTGGCGGGCACAGATTGGGACGAACCCCTATCTGGGTCATTAGCCAATCAGTGGTTGGAACTATACGCTCAATTAGTTTCCGACACTCATTTTAATATTACGAGGTCGGTTAAGAGTTCGAACAATTACCCAATTAGTTCATTACAGCTTCACGGATTCGCCGACGCTTCGGCTAAAGGTTACGCGTGTTGCATTTATGTGCGGGAGGTCTATTCGAACGGCGCCATATCGTCAAACTTGTTGTGTGCTAAATCTAGGGTCACGCCGCTGAAACAGATAACGTTACCACGTCTTGAACTTTGTGCTTGTTTATTGCTGGCGCAAATAACGTCCAAGGTTTTAAACGCCATCAATTACAATTTTGACGGACTACATCTCTATTCGGACTCGATGATAGCGTTACATTGGATACATCAACAATCTTCCCGCTGGAAGGTATTTGTGGCCAACCGTGTCGCGGAAATACAGCGTCTTGTTAGCAGCAGGGGAACTTGGCATCATGTAGTATCAAATGACAACCCTGCCGACATTTTATCGCGCGGTTGCCTCCCTCGTAATTTGCACTGTGATACTCAATGGTGGCACGGTCCGTCCTGGTTGGCGCATGAGTCAGCATCATGGCCAGTCAGCGCTTTCGACATTAATACTCCCTGTACTTATCCTGACCTTGAGCAGGAACGTCGCCAGCAGGTTCAAACCTCACTAATTGTCGCGTCCTCAACACATAGTTATGTTGAAAATTATTCATCCCTTACTAGGCTTATTCGCGTCTTCGCATATTGCCGCAGATTTTTCCGCAATTCTAGGCTTGCGGTTGTTGACAGAGACACGTCCTTTTTGTCTGCTCAAGAATTGTCTGACACACTCTTGATTTTTGTCCGGCAATCTCAGCAGTTGCATTTCGGCGTAGAAGTTAAGGAACTTGAGGCACACCGGTGCCTTCCTCGCAGTAGTAAAATTCTTGCTCTCAACCCATTCCTGGATGAATCAGGCATTTTAAGAGTGGGTGGACACTTGCAATTCTCCCCACTTAACTACGCGAGTAAACACCAAATAATTTTGCACCCGCACTCTCATCTCACGCGATTAATAATTGAGTACGAACATATCCGTTTGTTGCACGCTGGGGTGCAAGCAACTCAAGCTTCGCTTAGGAGAAAATATTGGATCATACACGACAAATCCTATATCCGCTCAGTGATACATAAGTGTGTCACTTGTTTTCGTTTCCGGGCTAGAAGCGCGAATCAACTATTAGGTCAGTTACCCCCTTCTAGGGTCACGCCTTCTAGGCCATTTTCACAGTCTGCCGTGGACTACGCCGGTCCTGTACTTTTGCGCCATGGCGGGCAGCGCTCTAAGTCCACGACCAAGGCATACATCGCGCTATTCAATGCATGTGTGTGTGTGTGTGTGTGTGTGTGTGTGTGTGTGTGTGTGTGTGTGTGTGTGTGTGTCTAGGGATTATCTGCACCAGCTGCAGCAGCGCAATAAATGGCGCACCCCGTTAAGGAATTTGAATGTCGGACAGCTTGTCCTCATTTTGGATGATAATTCCCCCCCTCTAGAGTGGAAGCGTGGGGTAATTACCAATGTTTTTCCGGGTCAAGATTCCTTAGTACGCGTCGCAGAAGTTTGCACCACGCTAGGTATCTTACGCCGACCCATCCACAAATTATGCCCCCTTCCGGTGGCAACAAACTAGTCGTATGCGTGCCATACGAGACGTGTGTGTGTGTGTGTGTGTGCGTGTGTATGTGTGTGTGTGTATGAGTGTGTGCGTGTCACATTGCCTGGACTACGCCCGGGACATTCCCCGGGCGAGCATACAAGTCAATTGTATCATAAACTTGTAAGTATTGTTTACGTGCCGATAGCTATTACTGCAATAGTGACTGTGTTTCATATGTACTATCAATTATTTATGGATGTTGTGTATTGTCATGTGTTTATATAATTCAAGTTCCGAGAACTACAAGTGTTACTTATGGTGTCAATTATTCTACGTATGTATTGTATTTTCTAATGGTTATATATTATGAAATTTATTGGGGTTGTTGTGTCAATATCTTGGGGAAATTATTATATTTTTTATGGTGTTATCACTTGTTATTGTAATGCTTGGCAAACGTCAATGGGTATCATTTGGGAAAGATCAATGTCTACTTAATCATTGCATTATTGTGAGTATTGTGTTACTATTATGTTTTGGGTAATACTACTGTCATTTTGCCCTTGCTATTTGCATAAGGGTTAATTTCTTGTATACCTTGTAATTGTTAATTGAATTCATATTATGGTTATTATGTCATTACGCTGTAGCCAATACGCCAATTATTGTATTATTTTTGCCATGTAAGTCTAATTATTGTATTATTAAATTTAACGTTTAATTTACAAAATCGTCCCGATTTTGGCGGGCAGTATGTTTAAACTTTGTACTTGTTTATCAGTTGTACGCAGTGCCTTACTGCAATGCGACACGGGCGGATGACGTCATTATCAAACGCTGCCGCCGGTCAGTTCGGCCGACGGGAGACAAGTTTAGTTTAGTTTCTAACAAGGCTCCGAGCGGATCTCTCGTAAAACATTTTCATTCCAGCCGCGGCTTCTGGACAATTCTTAAATATGTATCATATGATTTAATTTATTCAGACTACCTGCGTCCATCTTCAATGGACCACGATTTCTTTCAAAACTAATTTTTGGGCGTTATGGCCTCAAATACTTCCGCACATGTCGATCTTGATCAATACTTTTAAAATTTCAATAAATACATTTCAAACATCAGTAATACAGTCCACTTCTTTTCTTACATACAATCCAGCCTTTCCTGCATAGCGTCTCTGGAATAACTCGAGACTCATCAAGAGCTTCCAAACCGCAACAGGTTAGAGAATAAGCATAAAGAGTTACATGTAGAATGGAAAAAAGACTTACAGGACATTCATAAACAAATAAATGATGGGGTAAATGAGCGAATGAATGTGATAAAGCATGAACAGGACAGTAAAATACAGGATGTTCATGATCTGCTTCAAGTGACCACTAGTAAAACATATGAAATAGAATCACGCACAATTGTAATAGAGAACAAGATAGAAGAAACATCCAAGACTGCGAAAGATTGTTCTGGAGAGCTGTCCAATATGAAGGATCAAGTGAAGAGTGAAATGGATCAAGTTCGTGAGGAACTACATAGATGTCCAGCACCGATGATGATGTATCCAGTACCAGTAGAAGATAGAATTAAATTAACTTTTGCAGGAAATAAATGGGAAAACAGTATGGAGTTTTTGTCCAACTGCGAGAAGGAAATGGAAAAGATTGGTAGTACCACTGACGATAACGAAAAAATAAATTTTGTGACTCGACATTTTAAAGATTCAGCAGCACAATGGTATACAATAATATGTGATAATGTTGCAAATTATCAACAATTCCGAGACTCATTCAAAAATAGATATTGGAATATCCATACACAACGTCAAATACGTGATCAACTAGAATATGGTAAATATAATATTCATGGTCGTCAGAGTATGGAACAATATACAATAGCACAAATTGAATGAGTGAAACATCTTAAACCTAAGTTTTCGGAATATGAGATAATATCTAAACTGTCTTACCATTTTCAGAAAAATATCCAACTCGCTGTTTATACACAATGTATTACAACAATTGAAGAATTTTTAATACTTGTAACACAATCTGAGAACATCACTCGTGGAGAAAACACACAACACAATTATCAACCACAGGTTAATTATAACCGTAATTACAGCCGTAATGAGTATAAACCAACAACATCGCACACATTAAATTGATCACCAACACAGCATATGAAAAATCGTTCAGCTGTAAATGTAGGTCATATGCCAATGACGCAACGAGCAGAATGCAGTCGACACGAGGTGGAACGCCGTGAGCAGCAGGACAGTAGAGGCGACAAGGGGGGTTACATTTGGCCCAATACAAAGAAACGATTTCCGAAGCCTTATGAAAGAGGGGTTAACGTGGTGAAAATGCACAATACATCAAAGAACGAATGCACAGTGGAAACAGTTAGTGCACCATCCACGTCTAAACAACGACTTGAATTGCGGAAACGGGAGTATACAATAAATAATATATATCCTGTAGACATACGCAATGAATGGCTTAGTACAGACCAGGATGTAAACCCAGTGGAGCACGCACACACAAAGTGCCGGATGGATCCATAACGTTGAATTTAATCACAACAAAATCACGTGTGGCTCCATTGAAGAAAACATCATTACCAAGACTAGAATTATGTGGTGCTGTATTGTTATCAGAACTGTGCAAGACAACTGTGAACTGCTAACATCTTAACATCAACTCCATCAATTATTACACCGACTCAACCACAGTCTTGGCATGGATACGTGCTTCTTCATCACACTGGACTACTTTTGTCGCAAACAGAGTAGCCAAAATTCAAGACAATTCGGACGTTGCTTCGTGGAAACACATTAAAGGTGAGGATAATCCAGCAGGTTACCTTTCAAGAGGACTACTACCTCCCGAACTTTTGCAGGCTGATCTATATTGGAGAGGACCTCCATTCCTTCATTCACATTCATCCACATGTACTGAAGTGTTGGAGTGTGAACTTGATGATAATCAAGAAATGCCAGAACAAAGAGTGAAAATCACTACTTGTGCAGCAGTGTTGAATCCTATCGACTTAAAGAACTTTTCAACATTTACAAGAGTTCTGCGTGTTGTTGCATATTGCATAAAATTCATCGGCAGTTGTTGTAAGAAGAGTGACAACAACAATAGCAAGAAAAAACTGATTCCACAGTTATCAGTTGAAGAAATTGAGAAGGCAGAGATTGTCCTTTTGAAAATAGTGCAAGGTGAAGCATTCAGCAAGGAAATTCATGACCTCAAGGCAAATAAATATGTGCACAAAGATAGTTGCCTTGCTTCATTGTATCCATTCTTAGAGGAGAATGGATTAGTTAGAGTAGGAGGTCGTCTTAAACGTTCCAATTTAACCGCGGATCAAAGAAATCCAATTGTGTTGCCAAAAAATAACCAATTAACAGAACTCATTGCGAAACACAGTCACATAAAATCACTGCATGCTGGACCGCAAATGCTTCTCAGTATAATCAGACAAAAATATTGGCCAATAGGCAGTAGAAATTTGGTTCATAAGGTATTTCATAAATGCATAATGTGCTTTAGGACTAATCCTAAATCTCAAACATAGTTAATGGGAAATTTACCCAAATCACGAGTGTAGGTTCTAGTGCGACCTTTTTCAATATGTGGAATAGACTACTGTGGACCATTTTTGGTCAAGTCAGTACGGAATCACGGAGTGAAATCATATAACTGCTACGTCTCATTGTTCACATGTTTCAACTCCAGAGCGATCCATTTAGAACTTGTGGAGGACATGACCACAGCATCATTCATAGCGGCATTGAGAAGAATGATGACAAGAAGGTGAAATCAATATACTCAGACAACGGTACAAACTTTGTAGGAGCCTATAAGGAATTTTTCAACAACACTAAATTTCAAGCAGAAATAGTGGATACATTGGCAACTGAAGGTATCGAGTGGCACTTTCAACCACCAAATGCACCTCACTTTGGAGGACTATGGGAGTCCTCAGTGAAACTAGTGAAAAATCATTTAAAGAAAGTCATCGGATCAGCATGTTTAACAATAACTCAGTTTTCAACACTACTAACTCAAATTGAATCGTGTAAATTCCTGCCCCCGCACACCTTTATCCTAAGAGCCTTCAGATTTTAGCCCACACACTCCTGCACACTTCCTAATTGGAGATGTCCTATTAAATATTGCAGAACCAAACCTTATTAACATACCAACCAACCGACTTAACCAGTGGCAGCATATGCAAAAAATGCTGCAACACTTCTGGGCAAGGTGGTCTACAGAATACCTTAGCAGTCTTCAACAGAGATCTAAGTGGAGGAAATCCACTTCCAACCTTCAACTAAACGACTTAGTCATCATAAAGGAGGACAACCTTCCACCATTACGATGGCGTCTGGCTCGGGTCATCCATCTTCATCCTGGCTCAGACGGCTTAGTCAGAGTGGCCTCTCTACAAACATCCAATGGATTCATCCAGCGGCCAATCACAAAATTGTGTGTTTTGGAAGGGGGGCGGATCGCCCTTCCAACATGTTAGTTTTGTATTTGTTTTTTTTCTCATGAGTTGAATTCTTGTGTGTGTGTCATTTGTCATTTCATTTTTAGAGAGAGAGAGAGAGAGAGAGAGAGAGAGAGAGAGAGAGAGAGTGGTGGACTGTGAGTCTACGCTTCGTGTTTGCGCCAGCCAGTCAGTCAGTTGTGTGTGTGTGGTACATATGTTAGACTGATTCATAATTTCAAGTGTAAAGTTTTCATGTGCATATACAAAAATGTATTAATCTCAAGTGTCAATTTCATGTGCGTTCTTCTTGTTGTTTATACAATAAATCTATTAATTGCAAGTAGCAATTCTTCATGTGTGCTTTTTTTCTTATGTACAATAAACTTGTGATACAGTCCACTTGCGTGTTAATTAATCAAACAATCCACCAGATCTTTAAGGAAATTCTATGAATAAATAACTAGGTGACTGTGATGAATTAAAGCAGAATGTATGTTAAAGTTGATACCAGTGGCGAAGTTACATGGAGGCAATTGAGGCAATGCCTACCCTAAAAAATTCTGTAGAATAAAAATTATAAATACGTATAAACTACATAACGTAAAGATTATACATTGTTACCGCGACTGTCGAATTTATTAAACCGAAACATGCTTTACTAAGTGACCGCTAGATGGTGACAGGTGAGATTCGGCATAGCTCGTTTAAAGCGAATGAGGCAACCTGAACTTGCCTCAGCGTTTTTTGTATACGTCGTATGTAAGCAATGTGCGTGTGCAATAGGGAAGTGATGGGAGGGGGGATTGTCCCGCGCTGTACACATAGAGCGTTGAGGCATGCCTCACTTCTGTGGTCCAAACAGTTAAGTTAAAGCGCCTGTGTTGTTTATAAGTGTGTTTATTTTATGCGGTTATTAAAAGTGTCCCTGTTATTCCGCTGAACTAACAGATGATCAAGATTGTTATTTGAATTATTTGTAACATTAAACATATATATAGAAACTAATCAAGTTTAAAATTTTGAAGTTCAATCAGTTGTATTATTGTGTATGACTAATACAAGGATTGTTCAATAGAAACACGTATAGAGCTGTAAAGCATTTTTTATTCAACGATTTTAAAAGAAGTCTCCATTAACATTAAGACATGAGTTCCACTGTTGACACTACCCTGTAGATTCCCTGCTAGTAAAATTCTTACGGCTGTTTGTGGAACCATTCGCTTACAGCAAACTCTACATCAGCATCCGATTTGAACCACCGTCCTTTTAGTGATTCCTTAAAAAAATTTAAGATAAGATTTTTGCCTACCCATTCATTAACTACTAGCTTCGCCACTGGTTGATACTACGAGCCACACTCCAAGTCAACAAGCATGGAAGGGGAATAATTGTTCAGCCCACCAAGTAAGGATGAATTGAATAATAGTCTATTCGTTATTATTTGAGCATAATATAAATAAATGTGTTTTGTAAAAGTGTACTATACTATTTGTTTAATGTAAAAAGGCAAAAATTTAATAAACCTGTTTATTAAATTTTTTTTATTAAGCAGGGAAATAATGTAACAGTACAAATGTATAGGGTACTGTGCATTGCACAAAGTAATTAAAATAATTAATTAAAGTAAATAAATAATTCATATTGTTATCAATAATAATTCAGCTTGCAATATGAACGACCAAACTTTCATGTTGGAACAGGTGGATCACGCCAGCTGCTCTGTCTGTGTGTACACACGTATGTTACATGTGTGCGTGAGACCTGTCTATTCCTGAAAAGCGTCAACCTTAAGGAACGCTATTAATTATATGAATTTATTTTTTTGTAAAGATTGTGTGCATAATAGCACAAAACCAAATACACCAAAATATGTATAAAAAGATGACGCAAATATGTGTAAAAAATAATGTAAAAAGGATAAAAAGTATAATTACAGGAAAATAAAAATAAATAGAACTTATGTTAATTAAGATAAAGAAAAACGGCTTGTACATGGTGAACATATAAAAAATGACTGACAGAATGAATATCGGGTAATGTGCAAAAGACTTCGCAAATCGGGAAGACGAGCAAATTAAGTGTGACAAGAATCGTGTGTGAGAAGTGATGACTTCGACAGACTCTGACATGAAAAATATTGTCGAAACATGATTTTAGCGCCCTGGGTATAAATACATGAGATGCGCTAACTTCATTCTCTTCCTCAATCAACCATCATAGCAGCCGGAGGCTCTGCCCAAAAACTACAACTCTTTCTCGATCGACTACCGTAGCAGTGGGAGGCTCTGTCCAGAGACAACAATGTTTGTATCTCAACTACAGCAGCAGCCAGGGTCTTCACGACTACTCATCATTTTCGCGAGAGTACTTGCAACCTGAGGCCATGACGGGAGACGAGGGAGCAGCCAAGTACATGCAGTAGAATCCAGCGTATGAGAATCCGATGGACGAAGGACGAGGATCAAGGATGACAAAGGAGCATCCAGTATCAAGGACCTAGGACTGAAGAGGACGTGCTGCCGATTTACCACAACAATAAGGTGACAAACAACCATGTACTCGTAAACCGAGACTCACACAAAGACAATAATTAACAAAGTAAAAAGAGAGATAATCTAATTCAAATATGAATTAATTTTTTTTACAAATGTACATATTCTTTGTATAATAATTAGTGTAATGTTTAAGAATGTTTAACTATAATTTTGAATCAATAACTTTGAAGCTATAATTTTTAATCTATAATTTGATATTTAAATGGATAAAAGTAATTAGTAAATTTTATTAGAAAGAAAAGCAAAGCATATGCAGTAAAATCAAAGAGATTAGATCATTAGAAAATAATTAGATAATCTAATCATTATCATAATAATGAGCAAGCCGAGAGCAATATTAGATAATTATAAAGATGTATTAGAGTATAAGATTGTATAATATGTCTAGGTGTAATCCGAGCGTATCAATTATAAGTAATAATCAGATGTGTGTTAAGACTACACACACAAGCAAATAATAATGATTTTAATTCGCAACCAAAATAAGAATTATCGTTTAATAAATATTTAAATGATTTTACACCAAATTATAGTGTTGTTATTATTACGATTACACCCATTATCATCAACCACACGAATTTATGTGTTGTAATGTCGTATACATTTGGCTTCCAAAAACGTGGGGCTAATACATTAAACTCGTTAACGTTGTAATATGTGTGTGTGTGTGTGTGTGTGTGTGTGTGTGTGTGTGTGTGTATATATATATATATATATATATATATATTATAACATCGTCAAATTCAGATCATATTTGATAACTATAAGTATGTAAGAAATGTTAAAAAGTAATATATTTTAATAAATAAATAATGAAGAGAATAAAAATATAAAATGTAATTAAGAAAGAAGGAGGAAGAATTATAAACTAAAAGTGATTATTAAAGAAACTCACAGACTAGACTGACAGACAAACGACTTTGACCCAACCCCAGAGATTGGCCAGATAAGAACCAAAATAAAAGGAAACAAGATGAGAAATGAAGGAGAAGAAAAATGAAAATAAAAATGGAACAAACCAACTATAAAGGAAATAAAATGAAACAAGGTGAGAAAACACAGACAAGTAGTAGAGAATAGAGAAGGGAGAAATAATACAATCAAATATAATAAAGGAAATGAAACCGGTAAAGAACCAATATAAAAGATAAATGTTAGTATTGAATAAGTGACAAATGTAATTATTAATAATTGATAAAACCCGCTAAATAACCACTAACCAAACCAAACCAACCAAAGAACCAAACCAAAGAATTCTTTGAAAGAATTCTTTGGTTTGGCACTGTAATGGGACAATTTTGAAGGAGGTATGTTTTTTTTTTTATGATTTCATTTAATATCAACTATTGGGAAATAATCGGTTTGGACACCCTTTGCGGCCACCGAGACCACTAACACTTATTTGGACACCCTGTATACAATCCTGTACCGGTCCGTGCCTAGCGCACAACGATAACACCGTGGAATGTCAGCTTGTGCGCACATGCGTGTATCCTCCGTTGGGGAGGAGTAACAAAAACTTGGTGAATAACGCTCAACGACAATGGAATGTGGCAGTGCGTGTGCGCCCGTGTGCCGCTATCTGTACTCTCGACACCAAAGTCGATCACCGGAACCAGCCATGTGAGATGCCGCAGCCAATCACAGCACGAGCTGGCGGAAATGTTTTTTTTGACCAACGCATTTGTAGTGTGGTCAGTCGACGAAATCCCCCATGCCCGGCCGGGACAAGGTTCGCAGTTCGCGACCTTTAAATCTTGCATTTTAACATATTCTGAAGTGTAACAGTAAATTTGAAGATAAACAGTTAAATCCGACAGTGTGAACGAAGTTAGCAGAGTGTATAGCAAAAGTGAAAAATGTGACAAATAAACAGGACATTCATTTACATGCGCGACGCCACACGCGGTCAGCCGAAGGACTCTGGTTAAGTAGTCGACTCAAACCTAATTTCAATTATTTTTCAAATTCATAAAAAATGGGGGTTATAACTAAATTAAAGGGAATCTGATAGTATGAGAGAGAGAGAGAGAGCAATATGGGTCGCTTTCATAATTTAGATACCATGGTTAGAATGTTAAGTGTTTAGTCATAAGTATCGCAACTATTTTCATTTTATGTATGACAAGTATCAATGTTTTCAAGCAAAGTTTTTTCGAATGAACCGCTAGTAACTTAAAATTGAATTGATATTCCAATAATTATTAACGATGTAATGTAAAAGAAATTGATGAAGAGGGAGTTAAAATTTAATAGTTAATATCAAAAAATTAAAAGTTAATAAAAAGTGTCAATTAAACACATCAATGTGTGTTTGTCATTGCATTGCCCGTTTTTCTCTGCCTGAGTACATCAGACGACATCCTGGTAAACCCTTGTATATATTTGCAACTGGTAAGTGACAGTTTCTTCAGTATGTCAACAATTTAATTAATTAATTTAAAGCAAATAACACTTCAATGGCGCCCTTTGACAGTGACTTTGTAAATTAGTATAATACAAATTTACAAACTGATCGAAAAATGGCAGAGAAAAGCGAGAGTGTAAATTTATGTGAAGATGTTGGGGAGGGGTCAATTCTCAATGTTACGCAAGACGATTTAATATCGACAAATATTGACGAAAGTATAGACAATACAACACACGAATTAACGATTGAGACAGTAGACGCAAAAGTAAGCGATAATATAAATATATTTAACCAATTAGCATTGATGATGGAGATGATGTCAGGAGTGAAAAATGAGATGTCAGGAATGAAAACTGAGATTAAATCAGAAGTAAATTCTATAAATGATAAACTAACTGATTTAAATAACGAGTTTATAAATGTGAGGAGCGAATTGAGAGCGAGTGCAATAAATATGAACAACCGTTTGGAAAGTATGAATGAGGTTATTGTTGGAGTGAGAGATGAACTGACTAGCGTTATAAATAATGTACAAGACGAAATGAGAAACGATAGAAAAAAAATGGGTTAATATTTACCTGTGCTCCACCATACAATCTTGAAGTGAAATATTTTTTTTTTTATTCTTCTATGTTATATAAACACGCGAAAATTAATTTTAAATGGGGGTCGAAGCTATTTACGAAGAAAAAAAATAAAATAAATACTCCCATAAGGATGCATGCAAAAGTGAATGATCGCCATATTAACTGTGTAGACGGTGAGAAATGACATTTAACCTATCTTGCTTACACAGTCGTTTATATGCGATAACGGATTCACTGATATCACTGTATACTATTTTTCGAATTGTTTCACTACAGTTTTGGATCACAAACACCACAATTCACAATAGCACCACTAACCTTTTACTTTTCAACATATTTTACGGTTTAATTCACGCGTTATGTAGTGGCGGGTCGTTCGCGAACGGCTTAGCCAGAAAGAAGTACTCCGTCAAGTGAACTATTGACTACAGTCGTTCGCGTTAGCCACGCTCCAATCGGCCATTTATAAAACTAATCAGCGGTTTTTGGATTTGTAAAAGTCTATCAGTTCCGATGAATCGGAACAGAGTGAGATAACAGACTATTTGAAACTTTTGTTTTATTTAATGAAGAAATTTGTGTTAGTGGTTGAAATCACAATCAGACTGATCAATATTGCACACCACTATATAAAAATATTCCGATTAGCGCTTTCAAGCTTCACAGCTCATCGTCAGATCAGGAATAGGCAGAAAATATGTAATACCCAACCCTTCACCCCTCTTCACCGCCATGCTCACCCACAACAAACTAAAAATTAATGACCCTTCCCCACCCCTAAACTCTGTCTAACCATCTGTACAGTTACATTTTTTATATAGTGGTATTTTTATATAGTGGTGTGCAATATTGATCAGTCTGATTTTGTTTTATTGTCTGATTCATTGTTTGATTGTTCTTTCGACAAATTTTGGGATAAGTGTGATAAAAATAAAATTCTTGGATTTTGTTGTCCATGACGTGTCCGTTACTGAACTAAAGATCACTATAATATTGACGACTCGGAACACTAAGCTTTTTATAAGTAAAAACGTAAAGTTTTACCTTACAGCCTAAACCGGCTTTCACCTATAGAAGGCTTCATCAGAGTCTGTCGTAAGTAGCGCTGTTCGTCTTGTTGTTGGCGACGAGATAGTTTTTCGAAAGGTCGAAGCTGTGTGTGTGTGTGTGTGTGTGTGTGTGTGTGTGTGTGTGTGTGTGTGTGTGTGTGTGTGTGTGTGTGTGTTCGAATAATGCGTGCGATTTGAATTATGTCTGTTCGTTTAGGATGAACGACATCCTACGACATCTACCAGAGGATATTCTTTCAAACGGCAATCTTATTGAAGAAGTATTCGGAGACTGTCTGGCTAATAACAGATATGAAGATATGACGGAGAGGGCTATACCATTAAATAAAGATGTTAATAAAATTAATGCAGAAATTATTGAAAAGCTTCCTAGAGAGTACAAGGTTTACAAAAGTTATGATTCTGTCAAAGATCAACCAGAAGGAGGTATCGAATTTACTTCTGAATTCCGTCGAAATGGCTGATCTACCACCACATGAACTGAAACTTACAAAAAATACAATAATAATGCTCTTGTGAAACTTGGATGTACTATGCAATGGCATCAGTTCCCCGTAAGACCTGCTTTTGCTATCACCATCCACAAAGCTCAAGGACAAACATTTGAATTCGTTGGTATCTTCTTATTATAACTGAACTTTTATATCTCTGAACTTTTATAGATGTTGTTGTTCTAATGTAATGTAATATTATAATACAGTGGTGTGTAGTGTGCTTGCAGATACGCTCCGGTATCTGCTGTGATGTTGTTTTTATAAAAACTGCTCCAATTATAATTATTAGGAGTTATTAGTGTGATTGTACAATCTGTATAAGTGTCTATGAATAATTCACTACTTTGATTTAAATAGGTTTCGCGCAATTTTTTGGTGTATGCCTCCCTCACTTACCACAAGTATCTGTTTCAGTCCTGTTCTGTGACGGTTGTTGCTGAAATACATACACTTAAAATGCACACAAATATTCAGTTTGAATATTCAAAACAGTTAGTACACACAATATGAATGAAATAGCATATATAGATAATACTTAAATTACTCTCTGTTTGAATTCTTCCGCCACCTTTAGTAGAACTGATTTAAAAGAAATAATTTGATTTATATTTGAAATGATACTCCTTGTCATAGGTAAATAAGTGAAGGTTTATTAACAATTTTAAAATGGCAAATTTTAAAAACAATTAACAATCATTTTGGCTAATGACCCTTTAAATAATAATTACAATTGATTAATTTTAACATAAAACTCTGTCCAGGCTCAATGCTGGTAGTCCTGTCATTGGTACAATAATTTGAACTTAATAGGTTATGTTTTCTTGTCAATGTGTTATCAGGTTGTTAGGTTCTTTGAGGCAACATGATATCAGTGTCAAGATGTAATATTAATAGAATTAAGAAAATTGAACAATGGTTAATAAATAACAAATAAATATAAAACAATGAAAATTAATACCATATGTATGGTACATATGTTATTATCGTACGCGTGGATGCGCACGCACCTTATAAAACTCTATAGCAGGCGTCAAGCTCTTGGCTTGTACAGTTTCAATGTATCGTTTTATTTTCAACAATTAGTTTGATAACTATATATTTTCAAGAGAAAAAATTAATAAAATACAAAAAAAAACTCTTGATATGATTTCTGTTTGGTTTGGAAATTATTTGAGAACAGATGCAACAGTTAAATTAACAAGCTACCGCTACCATTCAGAGGTTAGCTATTACAGGTAATGTTATTATGGTAAATGATTTCTTAACGGTTATCATTTCTTAATTTATATTTCTGAACACATTATTAGTAACATTTTGACATGTTATTATTAGAATTGCTTTTATACTTTTGTATGAAAGTTAATATTATTTATTTCAAAACATCGAAATAATCAAAACAAACTAAGTTTAGTCAAAAGAGTGACTAAATGTTAACTCTTGTAATTAATGACAATTACTTCAAACATAATTATTAAAATTATGAAAATTAATTAAAATATTTATCTAATATTTTAATAAGTATAAATTGACATTTCTTGGAATTCTAATAATTCCATTATAAGTTTAATCTTTCGCTAGTACCTGACTCGCGTAGTATTCGTAGATGTCTATTTAAAATTATTATTTTTTAAATCAAAGTTATTTAAATAAAATATTGTACTCCCTGTTTATTTATCACAACACACGCAAGTACGACCGGGATTATACACTATCGTACTTGTATAATTCGATAATCCCGCACATTTCACTCGGAAGTATTTTTGTTGTGTCAAGGTTATGTATGTTTATCAACTTATTGTCAATGGACGCGCACAAATTTGAAAATAATACTTTTTCATGGTGTAGAGCTGCGTGGACACTTCGTCTGAAGGCTGTTCGTGGACTGTTACATTTTGCCGGAGCGTCTCTTTCGAGTCTGACAAAATGCGTTGATCTGATTGGTTGTAAACACTATAGTCTTCACCCCAAAAGCCTTTGTTTTATTAACATATTTGATGTTTTACCAAATTTTGACTTTGGGTTGGAGTTTATGTGACGTAAGCACTAGTGTAAAAAATAATTGAAAAGTTAATAATTACAATAACTTCCTTACTGAACGTCCTATCGTTACATGAGTTATGTCATTGAATTATAAACATTTTCTTCTTTAATTTAAGTCTAAACAACATTATTTTATTTACATCGCTTCTCTTAATATAACGTTTTTATTAATTATCTTGGGTGTTTCTTATTTTTATAAGTCTTTGACACCCGATTTAATTATTTTTAATAAAAACACTTTCTAAATAAACACTTGGAGTCCATTTCTCACTTGGTTTGATTTATTATTTGGAAATAATTATTTCCTTAACAATAGCTCATTATAGCGTCATTAGGCGTCCATCTTTGTTTTTATATAAATGTATTTAAAATGAATTTCCCTTATTTAATACAAGTAATCTTACAATCTAATAATACTAAAACGATTATTTACATGATTTCACACTAAAATATCTTTACATGATTGTATTAAATATAATATACATACTGTCTTATTCCTCTTCTACCTGTCTCATACAATTGTCAACATAATTTTAGTCTTTTCTATGTAAATTATATTATGTATTAAATGTCATTAGTGTACATATATTGTACTTAATGCATTACATATAGTGGTCAGCTTCTAGCTAGTTCAGAATCCTTCAATTCTTTAATAATGGGTTTGTTCCTATTGTGTCTCATCATAGTGGTCATTTATTTTTCATAAAAACAATAATTAAACTGTTATTGTTACATTTTGTTTGTGTTTCTATATTGGTATTAGACATTACTCCTACTTTTGGTAATGTTCTCATTTACTCTTAGACAAATTTATATGTCATGTTTTTCCTAAGTAACTTACTTAACATGGTTTGTTTACATCTGATTTCTGTCACTATGGTCAGTTGGTTTCTAATTATTTGCATATATACTGACTGTTTTTATAGTTCTAATCTGTTCTCAAAGTTGTATTGAGTTCCCCTCTAACTACTGGTAATATTGTGAACAATCTGTGTTTAATCTTTAATACACTATTTTCCTTAACTAGTGGGCCATACAATGGTCCATCTTACATCTGATTGTATTTACATGGTTAGTTAGTTTACATCATTTTGTTTATAATACTGTTGTTATTATGTTAAGGGTCTGTTCTCAAAACATTACCAGATATTGGTCTTTCTACTGGTAATATTGTTATTCACTTTAGCATTGGTTCTGATATTGCACTTTGCCTAACTGAATTGGCATATTTGTTGCATCTTTGCTATCTCTGTTTGCCATTGCATTTGATTGGTTTTATTTACATGGTTGCATTATAATGCATTGTCCATTAGGATATACTGTTATTTATAACAATTCCTTAATTGATATCATTGTTGATAATCATTTATTTTCATTGATATGTTTGGTTTTCTGTTTAACAGGTACCTTCTCTATGGGTTAAGTAACAATGTACCATCTGTTTTAATGCAGTATGTCTCTACTACTTACATGGTATTAACATGGTATTCCACAATAATATTTTACTTATTTTGTTACACATGTTCATACAATTCCTTCTTAAACACTAACACATATCTTATTGTATTATTTATCATATTTTTCTAGTCATAGGTTGAATTCAATTCAATCCATTTTGTTTGATACAAGGGTTTTTTATTTGTTGTCAGTTCTTTACCAAAAAAAAAACATAATTATATTGTTCTATTTTGTTTTATTCTGGTGGTCTTATGATTATCTGTGTCGATCACAACTTTATTAAATGCGTCACACTCATTGTTCGTGTCTATTTGACTTATTTAACATCTTGTTGTTTTCATCATGGAATTAACATATTTTCATATACGTATAAACTTCATCACTATAATTGTTTGTGTGGTTATTCAGTTGAAATAGTTAATTATTCACATGTTTCACATCTATTAAGTACACACTGTTATTGTTTGTTTCCTTAAATGCTAAACACTGGTTTTCATCCTTACATTTGATAATCATTGTTTCACTTGTCACTTATATAGTATTTGGTACACGTGGTTTATGTTGATTTCTGGTATGATTTATTCATCTTTTTCTCTCTTCTGAGTCAGCTTTCTTGTCCTTCTTCTTTCTTCTTTCTCGTTATTTTCATCGTAGTCATTATTCCTTAATTGTTCCTCTCGCTGTTTGAGTTTGTTAATCCTTATTTCGTTGTTTCCCCTCACTGTTGGAGTTTGTTAATTCTTATTTCGTCGTTTCCCCCTCACTGTTGGATCCTATTGGGTCTCGTTACTGGTATTTTGTTTTGGCTCATGTCATTTTCTTTCTTATGTTTCGTAGTTGATGTCACTAGGTTGATATTATCTTATTCATAGTTGGATTTTCATATTAACACATTTGTAGATACACACTTTATATACATGGATTTACTTATCTAGATTTACATTCACATTTTTCTCTTACTTGCCGTCCTTTAAGCTCATTTTATGTAACTGCCATATTTGGTTATGTTACATATGCCTTCCTTTGAGAATTGATTAATTCTGAGTTATGATTATACTATATTTTTCTATGAAGAATTTATCAATTATTGTACATTCCATGTTGATTCACATGTTTTTTCCATATATCCTTTCGCTTTCTGCTCTTTGAATCATATTTATTTCTTCTCTATGTAATTACTTCCCTCGTTTATTTAGTTCCCTAACATACATTTAGCTGGGGCAGTTTAGAGCGGCTCACTTTGGCTATTCGACTCTACTGGCCATACTAATTTCAATAAATATGGAGGCAAATCATCTCCTTTAATAATAATAAATGATTGCTGGCATTACTCTTCAGTCAATTCATCTCAAATCATTAATAATAATAATAGTGGTCATTTTTCCGACAAATAATAAATATTCTTGGGATTAATTCACGCATCTGCGGTCTGTACATTGTGATTCTCTCTTTTCTTGATTCAACTTAACTAATTCTTCACATATCATCGGGATAGTTTGTTTTACATTTCCTCACTGGTATACTCTCATGATTTTCTTCGTTAGTATATTCTTTTGTATTCTTCTTCACCATAGATTAATCTCTTCATTCTGTGTTACCTTGAACGTCATTTCGTCATAATCTTCGTTCCAAATTTATTCTTCTAGATACTATGTATTAGTACATTCATTTTTTCTTTCCTTTTCCAGGTTTTAGTTGGTATTTGTACTTCATGTAGTGTTGGCTTTTCTTTATTCAAATACAAATTTGTCGTGTGTGGTTATTTCTCTACAGTAATAATGTTCACTTGGTTTATTCTTCCAACTCTTCCTTTTTTTCTCCTCCTTTTTTCTTTTCTATAGTACGGGTAGGATGTTCTTATTCACTTGTTGACTAGGCTCTTGGAAATAATGAGTTTGCTTCATATATGCCTGGGATGTAATGTGTCTGTCTCGTATTGACATCTTTTTATAGTAGTAGTACGGGTGAGATGTTGTTGTTCTACTGGTTGACGTGGCTCTTGGAAATAGTTGGTGCCAAGGATGGTGTGTGTCAGTCTCGTATTGACATCTTTTTTATAGTAGTTATTATTGATGAATACAATGTTCTGATTCCTTTACATAAATTCTCTGGGATCATTTATTCCCACATTATAAAATGACAATATACATTCAATGTTTAATACATAATTACATAGTTACTTTTCATTTAATATAAACATATAATAATCTTCATGACAATAATTCACCCTTTTTCTTCAGTCAACATCTATTTTTATAATCATATTTTCACTTTTCATTTTGTAAATAACAATAATCTTCATGGCCACATTTCATTTTTCATCTTGATATAGTCAACAGTTATATTCATAATTATCTTTTTATTTTACACAACAAACATTTTCATCCTTTACGTAATATCAATAATAAAATAATCCTTATCGCTCTCTTTTCACTTGTAATTTCATATCTCAATTGTCAATATATTTTTTCATGGAAGTTTGATTATAGGTATTACTGGTTATCATAATCGTCAGTCCCATAATTCAGTGTACACGTTACGTTTTAGCCGTAATCGTCGTTCTCCTCTCTTCTTGTCGTCCGGACTTCTCCAGTGTCCATATTCCTGTCCATTCTTGACCTATATCGGGCTATCATCTGGTTTTTCCATTTTACAGCCATTAGGGCTGTGTCTGCCTTCCATCCTTCTGTCATCTTTCTCTCTCTCTCTCTTCAATATATTTGTTTCCATCATTCTCTTGGTGGTTGTTAGTACTGCCATTTGGTGATTCCCTCAATTTGGTTTGGGTACCGCCATCTATCTTCTGATTAGGTACTTCCGGTAATTGACTCCTCTTCTTCCTCAGTTCTCTTATCTCTCTGGCGTATCCTTCAACAATCCGGTCCCATTTCTCTTGGTAGCCCTCTTTTTTCTTAAAGTATTTCACTCTTCTCTTGGAAACTCGTGGTTGAGATATTCTGTTGGTCCTCTTCTTCTTTGTTGTTACATAATTTTCCTTCTCGTCCATCTCCATGATACTCCTCCGATACTCCTTCCTCAAGACCCTTTCTTCATGGTTAATGATTGGTATGTTGACCACATTAATCAGACCATTTCTAGTCATTTCAATTAATTCTCTTGTAACTCTTGCCTTCCTCGGACGTAGGGTTCTTCTTTCTTCTATCTTCACCTCTTCCTTTTCCTGAATCATTTGGATCTTCTTTTCTCTATTTTCTTTAGGCTCTGGACTCGCTGGTTCCATGTTTTTATCTTCGGGTATTTCTTTAACCTCCACTTGCTTGTCGTCTATCTTCTGGCTGGCTTGTTCCCTCTGTTCTCTCTCTCTTCTCATTTTTTCTATGGATTTCCTGTTCTCTTCTATGGTTTCATCTAATTTCTTACTTATTGACTCCACTATGGATCGATTGGCTTCTTCTATCTTCTCCATCACCTTCTTGAACATTTCCATGAAGTCGATTCCTTCGGGTACCATTAGTTGCTTGGGTTGGCTGATCTCCGGTGGAGCTTCTTGAATCATCACTTCCGGTTCCTCCGTAGGCTGCTGAACCCCCTCCGCCGGTTCAATTTGTTTGTCTTTTACTTCCACTACTATCTCCTCCACATCTTCCGTTGACATAGCTTCCTTCTCTTCTTTTCTGGTTTCCTTCTCTGCTTGCGCCGCCCTTTTTCTTGACGTTGACCTTGATTTTGATCTTGATTTCAATCTGTCGGTATACATCTCGATCTTCTGATAATGTTCCTGCTGTCTTCTCACGAATTAGTATATTTAGGTTATTGGTTATTGTATATCTCCCTAACTCGTGCTCAGACGTTGGGCGCCAATCTATAACTGAACTTTTATATCTCTGAACTTTTATAGATGTTGTTGTTCTAATGTAATGTAATATTATAATACAGTGGTGTGTAGTGTGCTTGCAGATACGCTCCGGTATCTGCTGTGATGTTGTTTTTATAAAAACTGCTCCAATTATAATTATTAGGAGTTATTAGTGTGATTGTACAATCTGTATAAGTGTCTATGAATAATTCACTACTTTGATTTAAATAGGTTTCACGCACTTTTTTGGTGTATGCCTCCCTCACTTACCACAAGTATCTGTTTCAGTCCTGTTCTATGACGGTTGTTGCTGAAATACATACACTTAAAATGCACACAAATATTCAATTTGAATATTCAAAACAGTTAGTACACACAATATGAATGAAATAGCATATATAGATAATACTTAAATTACTCTCTGTTTGAATTCTTCCGCCACCTTTAGTAGAACTGATTTAAAAGAAATAATTTGATTTATATTTGAAATGATACTCCTTGTCATAGGTAAATAAGTGAAGGTTTATTAACAATTTTAAAATGGCAAATTTTAAAAACAATTAACAATCATTTTGGCTAATGACCCTTTAAATAATAATTACAATTGATTAATTTTAACATAAAACTCTGTCCAGGCTCAATGCTGGTAGTCCTGTCATTGGTACAATAATTTGAACTTAATAGGTTATGTTTTCTTGTCAATGTGTTATCAGGTTGTTAGGTTCTTTGAGGCAACATGATATCAGTGTCAAGATGTAATATTAATAGAATTAAGAAAATTGAACAATGGTTAATAAATAACAAATAAATATAAAACAATGAAAATTAATACCATATGTATGGTACATATGTTATTATCGTACGCGTGGATGCGCACGCACCTTATAAAACTCTATAGCAGGCGTCAAGCTCTTGGCTTGTACAGTTTCAATGTATCGTTTTATTTTCAACAATTAGTTTGATAACTATATATTTTCAAGAGAAAAAATTAATAAAATACAAAAAAAACTCTTGATATGATTTCTGTTTGGTTTGGAAATTATTTGAGAACAGATGCAACAGTTAAATTAACAAGCTACCGCTACCATTCAGAGGTTAGCTATTACAGGTAATGTTATTATGGTAAATGATTTCTTAACGGTTATCATTTCTTAATTTATATTTCTGAACACATTATTAGTAACATTTTGACATGTTATTATTAGAATTGCTTTTATACTTTTGTATGAAAGTTAATATTATTTATTTCAAAACATCGAAATAATCAAAACAAACTAAGTTTAGTCAAAAGAGTGACTAAATGTTAACTCTTGTAATTAATGACAATTACTTCAAACATAATTATTAAAATTATGAAAATTAATTAAAATATTTATCTAATATTTTAATAAGTATAAATTGACAATTCTTGGAATTCTAATAATTCCATTATAAGTTTAATCTTTCGCTAGTACCTGACTCGCGTAGTATTCATAGATGTCTATTTAAAATTATTATTTTTTAAATCAAAGTTATTTAAATAAAATATTGTACTCCCTGTTTATTTATCACAACACACGCAAGTACGACCGGGATTATACACTATCGTACTTGTATAATTCGATAATCCCGCACATTTCACTCGGAAGTATTTTTGTTGTGTCAAGGTTATGTATGTTTATCAACTTATTGTCAATGGACGCGCACAAATTTGAAAATAATACTTTTTCATGGTGTAGAGCTGCGTGGACACTTCGTCTGAAGGCTGTTCGTGGACTGTTACATTTTGCCGGAGCGTCTCTTTCGAGTCTGACAAAATGCGTTGATCTGATTGGTTGTAAACACTATAGTCTTCACCCCAAAAGCCTTTGTTTTATTAACATATTTGATGTTTTACCAAATTTTGACTTTGGGTTGGAGTTTATGTGACGTAAGCACTAGTGTAAAAAATAATTGAAAAGTTAATAATTACAATAACTTCCTTACTGAACGTCCTATCGTTACATGAGTTATGTCATTGAATTATAGACATTTTCTTCTTTAATTTAAGTCTAAACAACATTATTTTATTTACATCGCTTCTCTTAATATAACGTTTTTATTAATTATCTTGGGTGTTTCTTATTTTTATAAGTCTTTGACACCCGATTTAATTATTTTTAATTAAAACACTTTCTAAATAAACACTTGGAGTCCATTTCTCACTTGGTTTGATTTATTATTTGGAAATAATTATTTCCTTAACAATAGCTCATTATAGCGTCATTAGGCGTCCATCTTTGTTTTTATATAAATGTATTTAAAATGAATTTCCCTTATTTAATACAAGTAATCTTACAATCTAATAATACTAAAACGATTATTTACTTGATTTCACACTAAAATATCTTTACATGATTGTATTAAATATAATATACATACTGTCTTATTCCTCTTCTACCTGTCTCATACAATTGTCAACATAATTTTAGTCTTTTCTATGTAAATTATATTATGTATTAAATGTCATTAGTGTACATATATTGTACTTAATGCATTACATATAGTGGTCAGCTTCTAGCTAGTTCAGAATCCTTCAATTCTTTAATAATGGGTTTGTTCCTATTGTGTCTCATCATAGTGGTCATTTATTTTTCATAAAAACAATAATTAAACTGTTATTGTTACATTTTGTTTGTGTTTCTATATTGGTATTAGACATTACTCCTACTTTTGGTAATGTTCTCATTTACTCTTAGACAAATTTATATGTCATATTTTTCCTAAGTAACTTACTTAACATGGTTTGTTTACATCTGATTTCTGTCACTATGGTCAGTTGGTTTCTAATTATTTGCATATATACTGACTGTTTTTATAGTTCTAATCTGTTCTCAAAGTTGTATTGAGTTCCCCTCTAACTGCTGGTAATATTGTGAACAATCTGTGTTTAATCTTTAATACACTATTTTCCTTAACTAGTGGGCCATACAATGGTCCATCTTACATCTGATTGTATTTACATGGTTAGTTAGTTTACATCATTTTGTTTATAATACTGTTGTTATTATGTTAAGGGTCTGTTCTCAAAACATTACCAGATATTGGTCTTTCTACTGGTAATATTGTTATTCACTTTAGCATTGGTTCTGATATTGCACTTTGCCTAACTGAATTGGCATATTTGTTGCATCTTTGCTATCTCTGTTTGCCATTGCATTTGATTGGTTTTATTTACATGGTTGCATTATAATGCATTGTCCATTAGGATGTACTGTTATTTATAACAATTCCTTAATTGATATCATTGTTGATAATCATTTATTTTCATTGATATGTTTGGTTTTCTGTTTAACAGGTACCTTCTCTATGGGTTAAGTAACAATGTACCATCTGTTTTAATGCAGTATGTCTCTACTACTTACATGGTATTAACATGGTATTCCACAATAACATTTTACTTATTTTGTTACACATGTTCATACAATTCCTTCTTAAACACTAACACATATCTTATTGTATTATTTATCATATTTTTCTAGTCATAGGTTGAATTCAATTCAATCCATTTTGTTTGATACAAGGGTTTTTTATTTGTTGTCAGTTCTTTACCAAAAAAAAAACATAATTATATTGTTCTATTTTGTTTTATTCTGGTGGTCTTATGATTATCTGTGTCGATCACAACTTTATTAAATGCGTCACACTCATTGTTCGTGTCTATTTGACTTATTTAACATCTTGTTGTTTTCATCATGGAATTAACATATTTTCATATACGTATAAACTTCATCACTATAATTGTTTGTGTGGTTATTCAGTTGAAATAGTTAATTATTCACATGTTTCACATCTATTAAGTACACACTGTTATTGTTTGTTTCCTTAAATGCTAAACACTGGTTTTCATCCTTACATTTGATAATCATTGTTTCACTTGTCACTTATATAGTATTTGGTACACGTGGTTTATGTTGATTTCTGGTATGATTTATTCATCTTTTTCTCTCTTCTGAGTCAGCTTTCTTGTCCTTCTTCTTTCTTCTTTCTCGTTATTTTCATCGTAGTCATTATTCCTTAATTGTTCCTCTCGCTGTTTGAGTTTGTTAATCCTTATTTCGTTGTTTCCCCTCACTGTTGGAGTTTGTTAATTCTTATTTCGTCGTTTCCCCCTCACTGTTGGATCCTATTGGGTCTCGTTACTGGTATTTTGTTTTGGCTCATGTCATTTTCTTTCTTATGTTTCGTAGTTGATGTCACTAGGTTGATATTATCTTATTCATAGTTGGATTTTCATATTAACACATTTGTAGATACACACTTTATATACATGGATTTACTTATCTAGATTTACATTCACATTTTTCTCTTACTTGCCGTCCTTTAAGCTCATTTTATGTAACTGCCATATTTGGTTATGTTACATATGCCTTCCTTTGAGAATTGATTAATTCTGAGTTATGATTATACTATATTTTTCTATGAAGAATTTATCAATTATTGTACATTCCATGTTGATTCACATGTTTTTTCCATATATCCTTTCGCTTTCTGCTCTTTGAATCATATTTATTTCTTCTCTATGTAATTACTTCCCTCGTTTATTTAGTTCCCTAACATACATTTAGCTGGGGCAGTTTAGAGCGGCTCACTTTGGCTATTCGACTCTACTGGCCATACTAATTTCAATAAATATGGAGGCAAATCATCTCCTTTAATAATAATAAATGATTGCTGGCATTACTCTTCAGTCAATTCATCTCAAATCATTAATAATAATAATAGTGGTCATTTTTCCGACAAATAATAAATATTCTTGGGATTAATTCACGCATCTGCGGTCTGTACATTGTGATTCTCTCTTTTCTTGATTCAACTTAACTAATTCTTCACATATCATCGGGATAGTTTGTTTTACATTTCCTCACTGGTATACTCTCATGATTTTCTTCGTTAGTATATTCTTTTGTATTCTTCTTCACCATAAATTAATCTCTTCATTCTGTGTTACCTTGAACGTCATTTCGTCATAATCTTCGTTCCAAATTTATTCTTCTAGATACTATGTATTAGTACATTCATTTTTTCTTTCCTTTTCCAGGTTTTAGTTGGTATTTGTACTTCATGTAGTGTTGGCTTTTCTTTATTCAAATACAAATTTGTCGTGTGTGGTTATTTCTCTACAGTAATAATGTTCACTTGGTTTATTCTTCCAACTCTTCCTTCTTTTCTCCTCCTTTTTTCTTTTCTATAGTACGGGTAGGATGTTCTTATTCACTTGTTGACTAGGCTCTTGGAAATAATGAGTTTGCTTCATATATGCCTGGGATGTAATGTGTCTGTCTCGTATTGACATCTTTTTATAGTAGTAGTACGGGTGAGATGTTGTTGTTCTACTGGTTGACGTGGCTCTTGGAAATAGTTGGTGCCAAGGATGGTGTGTGTCAGTCTCGTATTGACATCTTTTTTATAGTAGTTATTATTGATGAATACAATGTTCTGATTCCTTTACATAAATTCTCTGGGATCATTTATTCCCACATTATAAAATGACAATATACATTCAATGTTTAATACATAATTACATAGTTACTTTTCATTTAATATAAACATATAATAATCTTCATGACAATAATTCACCCTTTTTCTTCAGTCAACATCTATTTTTATAATCATATTTTCACTTTTCATTTTGTAAATAACAATAATCTTCATGGCCACATTTCATTTTTCATCTTGATATAGTCAACAGTTATATTCATAATTATCTTTTTATTTTACACAACAAACATTTTCATCCTTTACGTAATATCAATAATAAAATAATCCTTATCGCTCTCTTTTCACTTGTAATTTCATATCTCAATTGTCAATATATTTTTTCATGGAAGTTTGATTATAGGTATTACTGGTTATCATAATCGTCAGTCCCATAATTCAGTGTACACATTACGTTTTAGCCGTAATCGTCGTTCTCCTCTCTTCTTGTCGTCCGGACTTCTCCAGTGTCCATATTCCTGTCCGTTCTTGACCTATATCGGGCTATCATCTGGTTTTTCCATTTTACAGCCATTAGGGCTGTGTCTGCCTTCCATCCTTCTGTCTTCTTTCTCTCTCTCTCTTCAATATATTTGTTTCCATCATTCTCTTGGTGGTTGTTAGTACTGCCGTTTGGTGATTCCCTCAATTTGGTTTGGGTACCGCCATCTATCTTCTGATTAGGTACTTCCGGTAATTGACTCCTCTTCTTCCTCAGTTCTCTTATCTCTCTGGCGTATCCTTCAACAATCCGGTCCCATTTCTCTTGGTAGCCCTCCTTTTTCTTAAAGTATTTCACTCTTCTCTTGGAAACTCGTGGTTGAGATATTCTGTTGGTCATCTTCTTCTTTGTTGTTACATAATTTTCCTTCTCGTCCATCTCCATGATACTCCTCCGATACTCCTTCCTCAAGACCCTTTCTTCATGGTTAATGATTGGTATGTTGACCACATTAATCAGACCATTTCTAGTCATTTCAATTAATTCTCTTGTAACTCTTGCCTTCCTCGGACGTAGGGTTCTTCTTTCTTCTATCTTCACCTCTTCCTTTTCCTGAATCATTTGGATCTTCTTTTCTCTATTTTCTTTAGGCTCTGGACTCGCTGGTTCCATGTTTTTATCTTCGGGTATTTCTTTAACCTCCACTTGCTTGTCGTCTATCTTCTGGCTGGCTTGTTCCCTCTGTTCTCTCTCTCTTCTCATTTTTTCTATGGATTTCCTGTTCTCTTCTATGGTTTCATCTAATTTCTTACTTATTGACTCCACTATGGATCGATTGGCTTCTTCTATCTTCTCCATCACCTTCTTGAACATTTCCATGAAGTCGATTCCTTCGGGTACCATTAGTTGCTTGGGTTGGCTGATCTCCGGTGGAGCTTCTTGAATCATCACTTCCGGTTCCTCCGTAGGCTGCTGAACCCCCTCCGCCGGTTCAATTTGTTTGTCTTTTACTTCCACTACTATCTCCTCCACATCTTCCATTGACATAGCTTCCTTCTCTTCTTTTCTGGTTTCCTTCTCTGCTTGCGCCGCCCTTTTTCTTGACGTTGACCTTGATTTTGATCTTGATTTCAATCTGTCGGTATACATCTCGATCTTCTGATAATGTTCCTGCTGTCTTCTCACGAATTAGTATATTTAGGTTATTGGTTATTGTATATCTCCCTAACTCGTGCTCAGACGTTGGGCGCCAATCTATAACTGAACTTTTATATCTCTGAACTTTTATAGATGTTGTTGTTCTAATGTAATGTAATATTATAATACAGTGGTGTGTAGTGTGCTTGCAGATACGCTCCGGTATCTGCTGTGATGTTGTTTTTATAAAAACTGCTCCAATTATAATTATTAGGAGTTATTAGTGTGATTGTACAATCTGTATAAGTGTCTATGAATAATTCACTACTTTGATTTAAATAGGTTTCGCGCACTTTTTTGGTGTATGCCTCCCTCACTTACCACAAGTATCTGTTTCAGTCCTGTTCTATGACGGTTGTTGCTGAAATACATACACTTAAAATGCACACAAATATTCAATTTGAATATTCAAAACAGTTAGTACACACAATATGAATGAAATAGCATATATAGATAATACTTAAATTACTCTCTGTTTGAATTCTTCTGCCACCTTTAGTAGAACTGATTTAAAAGAAATAATTTGATTTATATTTGAAATGATACTCCTTGTCATAGGTAAATAAGTGAAGGTTTATTAACGATTTTAAAATGGCAAATTTTAAAAACAATTAACAATCATTTTGGCTAATGACCCTTTAAATAATAATTACAATTGATTAATTTTAACATAAAACTCTGTCCAGGCTCAATGCTGGTAGTCCTGTCATTGGTACAATAATTTGAACTTAATAGGTTATGTTTTCTTGTCAATGTGTTATCAGGTTGTTAGGTTCTTTGAGGCAACATGATATCAGTGTCAAGATGTAATATTAATAGAATTAAGAAAATTGAACAATGGTTAATAAATAACAAATAAATATAAAACAATGAAAATTAATACCATATGTATGGTACATATGTTATTATCGTACGCGTGGATGCGCACGCACCTTATAAAACTCTATAGCAGGCGTCAAGCTCTTGGCTTGTACAGTTTCAATGTATCGTTTTATTTTCAACAATTAGTTTGATAACTATATATTTTCAAGAGAAAAAATTAATAAAATACAAAAAAAAACTCTTGATATGATTTCTGTTTGGTTTGGAAATTATTTGAGAACAGATGCAACAGTTAAATTAACAAGCTACCGCTACCATTCAGAGGTTAGCTATTACAGGTAATGTTATTATGGTAAATGATTTCTTAACGGTTATCATTTCTTAATTTATATTTCTGAACACATTATTAGTAACATTTTGACATGTTATTATTAGAATTGCTTTTATACTTTTGTATGAAAGTTAATATTATTTATTTCAAAACATCGAAATAATCAAAACAAACTAAGTTTAGTCAAAAGAGTGACTAAATGTTAACTCTTGTAATTAATGACAATTACTTCAAACATAATTATTAAAATTATGAAAATTAATTAAAATATTTATCTAATATTTTAATAAGTATAAATTGACATTTCTTGGAATTCTAATAATTCCATTATAAGTTTAATCTTTCGCTAGTACCTGACTCGCGTAGTATTCATAGATGTCTATTTAAAATTATTATTTTTTAAATCAAAGTTATTTAAATAAAATATTGTACTCCCTGTTTATTTATCACAACACACGCAAGTACGACCGGGATTATACACTATCGTACTTGTATAATTCGATAATCCCGCACATTTCACTCGGAAGTATTTTTGTTGTGTCAAGGTTATGTATGTTTATCAACTTATTGTCAATGGACGCGCACAAATTTGAAAATAATACTTTTTCATGGTGTAGAGCTGCGTGGACACTTCGTCTGAAGGCTGTTCGTGGACTGTTACATTTTGCCGGAGCGTCTCTTTCGAGTCTGACAAAATGCGTTGATCTGATTGGTTGTAAACACTATAGTCTTCACCCCAAAAGCCTTTGTTTTATTAACATATTTGATGTTTTACCAAATTTTGACTTTGGGTTGGAGTTTATGTGACGTAAGCACTAGTGTAAAAAATAATTGAAAAGTTAATAATTACAATAACTTCCTTACTGAACGTCCTATCGTTACATGAGTTATGTCATTGAATTATAGACATTTTCTTCTTTAATTTAAGTCTAAACAACATTATTTTATTTACATCGCTTCTCTTAATATAACGTTTTTATTAATTATCTTGGGTGTTTCTTATTTTTATAAGTCTTTGACACCCGATTTAATTATTTTTAATAAAAACACTTTCTAAATAAACACTTGGAGTCCATTTCTCACTTGGTTTGATTTATTATTTGGAAATAATTATTTCCTTAACAATAGCTCATTATAGCGTCATTAGGCGTCCATCTTTGTTTTTATATAAATGTATTTAAAATGAATTTCCCTTATTTAATACAAGTAATCTTACAATCTAATAATACTAAAACGATTATTTACTTGATTTCACACTAAAATATCTTTACATGATTGTATTAAATATAATATACATACTGTCTTATTCCTCTTCTACCTGTCTCATACAATTGTCAACATAATTTTAGTCTTTTCTATGTAAATTATATTATGTATTAAATGTCATTAGTGTACATATATTGTACTTAATGCATTACATATAGTGGTCAGCTTCTAGCTAGTTCAGAATCCTTCAATTCTTTAATAATGGGTTTGTTCCTATTGTGTCTCATCATAGTGGTCATTTATTTTTCATAAAAACAATAATTAAACTGTTATTGTTACATTTTGTTTGTGTTTCTATATTGGTATTAGACATTACTCCTACTTTTGGTAATGTTCTCATTTACTCTTAGACAAATTTATATGTCATATTTTTCCTAAGTAACTTACTTAACATGGTTTGTTTACATCTGATTTCTGTCACTATGGTCAGTTGGTTTCTAATTATTTGCATATATACTGACTGTTTTTATAGTTCTAATCTGTTCTCAAAGTTGTATTGAGTTCCCCTCTAACTACTGGTAATATTGTGAACAATCTGTGTTTAATCTTTAATACACTATTTTCCTTAACTAGTGGGCCATACAATGGTCCATCTTACATCTGATTGTATTTACATGGTTAGTTAGTTTACATCATTTTGTTTATAATACTGTTGTTATTATGTTAAGGGTCTGTTCTCAAAACATTACCAGATATTGGTCTTTCTACTGGTAATATTGTTATTCACTTTAGCATTGGTTCTGATATTGCACTTTGCCTAACTGAATTGGCATATTTGTTGCATCTTTGCTATCTCTGTTTGCCATTGCATTTGATTGGTTTTATTTACATGGTTGCATTATAATGCATTGTCCATTAGGATGTACTGTTATTTATAACAATTCCTTAATTGATATCATTGTTGATAATCATTTATTTTCATTGATATGTTTGGTTTTCTGTTTAACAGGTACCTTCTCTATGGGTTAAGTAACAATGTACCATCTGTTTTAATGCAGTATGTCTCTACTACTTACATGGTATTAACATGGTATTCCACAATAACATTTTACTTATTTTGTTACACATGTTCATACAATTCCTTCTTAAACACTAACACATATCTTATTGTATTATTTATCATATTTTTCTAGTCATAGGTTGAATTCAATTCAATCCATTTTGTTTGATACAAGGGTTTTTTATTTGTTGTCAGTTCTTTACCAAAAAAAAAACATAATTATATTGTTCTATTTTGTTTTATTCTGGTGGTCTTATGATTATCTGTGTCGATCACAACTTTATTAAATGCGTCACACTCATTGTTCGTGTCTATTTGACTTATTTAACATCTTGTTGTTTTCATCATGGAATTAACATATTTTCATATACGTATAAACTTCATCACTATAATTGTTTGTGTGGTTATTCAGTTGAAATAGTTAATTATTCACATGTTTCACATCTATTAAGTACACACTGTTATTGTTTGTTTCCTTAAATGCTAAACACTGGTTTTCATCCTTACATTTGATAATCATTGTTTCACTTGTCACTTATATAGTATTTGGTACACGTGGTTTATGTTGATTTCTGGTATGATTTATTCATCTTTTTCTCTCTTCTGAGTCAGCTTTCTTGTCCTTCTTCTTTCTTCTTTCTCGTTATTTTCATCGTAGTCATTATTCCTTAATTGTTCCTCTCGCTGTTTGAGTTTGTTAATCCTTATTTCGTTGTTTCCCCTCACTGTTGGAGTTTGTTAATTCTTATTTCGTCGTTTCCCCCTCACTGTTGGATCCTATTGGGTCTCGTTACTGGTATTTTGTTTTGGCTCATGTCATTTTCTTTCTTATGTTTCGTAGTTGATGTCACTAGGTTGATATTATCTTATTCATAGTTGGATTTTCATATTAACACATTTGTAGATACACACTTTATATACATGGATTTACTTATCTAGATTTACATTCACATTTTTCTCTTACTTGCCGTCCTTTAAGCTCATTTTATGTAACTGCCATATTTGGTTATGTTACATATGCCTTCCTTTGAGAATTGATTAATTCTGAGTTATGATTATACTATATTTTTCTATGAAGAATTTATCAATTATTGTACATTCCATGTTGATTCACATGTTTTTTCCATATATCCTTTCGCTTTCTGCTCTTTGAATCATATTTATTTCTTCTCTATGTAATTACTTCCCTCGTTTATTTAGTTCCCTAACATACATTTAGCTGGGGCAGTTTAGAGCGGCTCACTTTGGCTATTCGACTCTACTGGCCATACTAATTTCAATAAATATGGAGGCAAATCATCTCCTTTAATAATAATAAATGATTGCTGGCATTACTCTTCAGTCAATTCATCTCAAATCATTAATAATAATAATAGTGGTCATTTTTCCGACAAATAATAAATATTCTTGGGATTAATTCACGCATCTGCGGTCTGTACATTGTGATTCTCTCTTTTCTTGATTCAACTTAACTAATTCTTCACATATCATCGGGATAGTTTGTTTTACATTTCCTCACTGGTATACTCTCATGATTTTCTTCGTTAGTATATTCTTTTGTATTCTTCTTCACCATAAATTAATCTCTTCATTCTGTGTTACCTTGAACGTCATTTCGTCATAATCTTCGTTCCAAATTTATTCTTCTAGATACTATGTATTAGTACATTCATTTTTTCTTTCCTTTTCCAGGTTTTAGTTGGTATTTGTACTTCATGTAGTGTTGGCTTTTCTTTATTCAAATACAAATTTGTCGTGTGTGGTTATTTCTCTACAGTAATAATGTTCACTTGGTTTATTCTTCCAACTCTTCCTTCTTTTCTCCTCCTTTTTTCTTTTCTATAGTACGGGTAGGATGTTCTTATTCACTTGTTGACTAGGCTCTTGGAAATAATGAGTTTGCTTCATATATGCCTGGGATGTAATGTGTCTGTCTCGTATTGACATCTTTTTATAGTAGTAGTACGGGTGAGATGTTGTTGTTCTACTGGTTGACGTGGCTCTTGGAAATAGTTGGTGCCAAGGATGGTGTGTGTCAGTCTCGTATTGACATCTTTTTTATAGTAGTTATTATTGATGAATACAATGTTCTGATTCCTTTACATAAATTCTCTGGGATCATTTATTCCCACATTATAAAATGACAATATACATTCAATGTTTAATACATAATTACATAGTTACTTTTCATTTAATATAAACATATAATAATCTTCATGACAATAATTCACCCTTTTTCTTCAGTCAACATCTATTTTTATAATCATATTTTCACTTTTCATTTTGTAAATAACAATAATCTTCATGGCCACATTTCATTTTTCATCTTGATATAGTCAACAGTTATATTCATAATTATCTTTTTATTTTACACAACAAACATTTTCATCCTTTACGTAATATCAATAATAAAATAATCCTTATCGCTCTCTTTTCACTTGTAATTTCATATCTCAATTGTCAATATATTTTTTCATGGAAGTTTGATTATAGGTATTACTGGTTATCATAATCGTCAGTCCCATAATTCAGTGTACACGTTACGTTTTAGCCGTAATCGTCGTTCTCCTCTCTTCTTGTCGTCCGGACTTCTCCAGTGTCCATATTCCTGTCCATTCTTGACCTATATCGGGCTATCATCTGGTTTTTCCATTTTACAGCCATTAGGGCTGTGTCTGCCTTCCATCCTTCTGTCATCTTTCTCTCTCTCTCTCTTCAATATATTTGTTTCCATCATTCTCTTGGTGGTTGTTAGTACTGCCATTTGGTGATTCCCTCAATTTGGTTTGGGTACCGCCATCTATCTTCTGATTAGGTACTTCCGGTAATTGACTCCTCTTCTTCCTCAGTTCTCTTATCTCTCTGGCGTATCCTTCAACAATCCGGTCCCATTTCTCTTGGTAGCCCTCTTTTTTCTTAAAGTATTTCACTCTTCTCTTGGAAACTCGTGGTTGAGATATTCTGTTGGTCATCTTCTTCTTTGTTGTTACATAATTTTCCTTCTCGTCCATCTCCATGATACTCCTCCGATACTCCTTCCTCAAGACCCTTTCTTCATGGTTAATGATTGGTATGTTGACCACATTAATCAGACCATTTCTAGTCATTTCAATTAATTCTCTTGTAACTCTTGCCTTCCTCGGACGTAGGGTTCTTCTTTCTTCTATCTTCACCTCTTCCTTTTCCTGAATCATTTGGATCTTCTTTTCTCTATTTTCTTTAGGCTCTGGACTCGCTGGTTCCATGTTTTTATCTTCGGGTATTTCTTTAACCTCCACTTGCTTGTCGTCTATCTTCTGGCTGGCTTGTTCCCTCTGTTCTCTCTCTCTTCTCATTTTTTCTATGGATTTCCTGTTCTCTTCTATGGTTTCATCTAATTTCTTACTTATTGACTCCACTATGGATCGATTGGCTTCTTCTATCTTCTCCATCACCTTCTTGAACATTTCCATGAAGTCGATTCCTTCGGGTACCATTAGTTGCTTGGGTTGGCTGATCTCCGGTGGAGCTTCTTGAATCATCACTTCCGGTTCCTCCGTAGGCTGCTGAACCCCCTCCGCCGGTTCAGTTTGTTTGTCTTTTACTTCCACTACTATCTCCTCCACATCTTCCGTTGACATAGCTTCCTTCTCTTCTTTTCTGGTTTCCTTCTCTGCTTGCGCCGCCCTTTTTCTTGACGTTGACCTTGATTTTGATCTTGATTTCAATCTGTCGGTATACATCTCGATCTTCTGATAATGTTCCTGCTGTCTTCTCACGAATTAGTATATTTAGGTTATTGGTTATTGTATATCTCCCTAACTCGTGCTCAGACGTTGGGCGCCAATCTATAACTGAACTTTTATATCTCTGAACTTTTATAGATGTTGTTGTTCTAATGTAATGTAATATTATAATACAGTGGTGTGTAGTGTGCTTGCAGATACGCTCCGGTATCTGCTGTGATGTTGTTTTTATAAAAACTGCTCCAATTATAATTATTAGGAGTTATTAGTGTGATTGTACAATCTGTATAAGTGTCTATGAATAATTCACTACTTTGATTTAAATAGGTTTCGCGCACTTTTTTGGTGTATGCCTCCCTCACTTACCACAAGTATCTGTTTCAGTCCTGTTCTATGACGGTTGTTGCTGAAATACATACACTTAAAATGCACACAAATATTCAATTTGAATATTCAAAACAGTTAGTACACACAATATGAATGAAATAGCATATATAGATAATACTTAAATTACTCTCTGTTTGAATTCTTCCGCCACCTTTAGTAGAACTGATTTAAAAGAAATAATTTGATTTATATTTGAAATGATACTCCTTGTCATAGGTAAATAAGTGAAGGTTTATTAACAATTTTAAAATGGCAAATTTTAAAAACAATTAACAATCATTTTGGCTAATGACCCTTTAAATAATAATTACAATTGATTAATTTTAACATAAAACTCTGTCCAGGCTCAATGCTGGTAGTCCTGTCATTGGTACAATAATTTGAACTTAATAGGTTATGTTTTCTTGTCAATGTGTTATCAGGTTGTTAGGTTCTTTGAGGCAACATGATATCAGTGTCAAGATGTAATATTAATAGAATTAAGAAAATTGAACAATGGTTAATAAATAACAAATAAATATAAAACAATGAAAATTAATACCATATGTATGGTACATATGTTATTATCGTACGCGTGGATGCGCACGCACCTTATAAAACTCTATAGCAGGCGTCAAGCTCTTGGCTTGTACAGTTTCAATGTATCGTTTTATTTTCAACAATTAGTTTGATAACTATATATTTTCAAGAGAAAAAATTAATAAAATACAAAAAAAACTCTTGATATGATTTCTGTTTGGTTTGGAAATTATTTGAGAACAGATGCAACAGTTAAATTAACAAGCTACCGCTACCATTCAGAGGTTAGCTATTACAGGTAATGTTATTATGGTAAATGATTTCTTAACGGTTATCATTTCTTAATTTATATTTCTGAACACATTATTAGTAACATTTTGACATGTTATTATTAGAATTGCTTTTATACTTTTGTATGAAAGTTAATATTATTTATTTCAAAACATCGAAATAATCAAAACAAACTAAGTTTAGTCAAAAGAGTGACTAAATGTTAACTCTTGTAATTAATGACAATTACTTCAAACATAATTATTAAAATTATGAAAATTAATTAAAATATTTATCTAATATTTTAATAAGTATAAATTGACATTTCTTGGAATTCTAATAATTCCATTATAAGTTTAATCTTTCGCTAGTACCTGACTCGCGTAGTATTCATAGATGTCTATTTAAAATTATTATTTTTTAAATCAAAGTTATTTAAATAAAATATTGTACTCCCTGTTTATTTATCACAACACACGCAAGTACGACCGGGATTATACACTATCGTACTTGTATAATTCGATAATCCCGCACATTTCACTCGGAAGTATTTTTGTTGTGTCAAGGTTATGTATGTTTATCAACTTATTGTCAATGGACGCGCACAAATTTGAAAATAATACTTTTTCATGGTGTAGAGCTGCGTGGACACTTCGTCTGAAGGCTGTTCGTGGACTGTTACATTTTGCCGGAGCGTCTCTTTCGAGTCTGACAAAATGCGTTGATCTGATTGGTTGTAAACACTATAGTCTTCACCCCAAAAGCCTTTGTTTTATTAACATATTTGATGTTTTACCAAATTTTGACTTTGGGTTGGAGTTTATGTGACGTAAGCACTAGTGTAAAAAATAATTGAAAAGTTAATAATTACAATAACTTCCTTACTGAACGTCCTATCGTTACATGAGTTATGTCATTGAATTATAGACATTTTCTTCTTTAATTTAAGTCTAAACAACATTATTTTATTTACATCGCTTCTCTTAATATAACGTTTTTATTAATTATCTTGGGTGTTTCTTATTTTTATAAGTCTTTGACACCCGATTTAATTATTTTTAATAAAAACACTTTCTAAATAAACACTTGGAGTCCATTTCTCACTTGGTTTGATTTATTATTTGGAAATAATTATTTCCTTAACAATAGCTCATTATAGCGTCATTAGGCATCCATCTTTGTTTTTATATAAATGTATTTAAAATGAATTTCCCTTATTTAATACAAGTAATCTTACAATCTAATAATACTAAAACGATTATTTACTTGATTTCACACTAAAATATCTTTACATGATTGTATTAAATATAATATACATACTGTCTTATTCCTCTTCTACCTGTCTCATACAATTGTCAACATAATTTTAGTCTTTTCTATGTAAATTATATTATGTATTAAATGTCATTAGTGTACATATATTGTACTTAATGCATTACATATAGTGGTCAGCTTCTAGCTAGTTCAGAATCCTTCAATTCTTTAATAATGGGTTTGTTCCTATTGTGTCTCATCATAGTGGTCATTTATTTTTCATAAAAACAATAATTAAACTGTTATTGTTACATTTTGTTTGTGTTTCTATATTGGTATTAGACATTACTCCTACTTTTGGTAATGTTCTCATTTACTCTTAGACAAATTTATATGTCATATTTTTCCTAAGTAACTTACTTAACATGGTTTGTTTACATCTGATTTCTGTCACTATGGTCAGTTGGTTTCTAATTATTTGCATATATACTGACTGTTTTTATAGTTCTAATCTGTTCTCAAATTTGTATTGAGTTCCCCTCTAACTGCTGGTAATATTGTGAACAATCTGTGTTTAATCTTTAATACACTATTTTCCTTAACTAGTGGGCCATACAATGGTCCATCTTACATCTGATTGTATTTACATGGTTAGTTAGTTTACATCATTTTGTTTATAATACTGTTGTTATTATGTTAAGGGTCTGTTCTCAAAACATTACCAGATATTGGTCTTTCTACTGGTAATATTGTTATTCACTTTAGCATTGGTTCTGATATTGCACTTTGCCTAACTGAATTGGCATATTTGTTGCATCTTTGCTATCTCTGTTTGCCATTGCATTTGATTGGTTTTATTTACATGGTTGCATTATAATGCATTGTCCATTAGGATGTACTGTTATTTATAACAATTCCTTAATTGATATCATTGTTGATAATCATTTATTTTCATTGATATGTTTGGTTTTCTGTTTAACAGGTACCTTCTCTATGGGTTAAGTAACAATGTACCATCTGTTTTAATGCAGTATGTCTCTACTACTTACATGGTATTAACATGGTATTCCACAATAACATTTTACTTATTTTGTTACACATGTTCATACAATTCCTTCTTAAACACTAACACATATCTTATTGTATTATTTATCATATTTTTCTAGTCATAGGTTGAATTCAATTCAATCCATTTTGTTTGATACAAGGGTTTTTTATTTGTTGTCAGTTCTTTACCAAAAAAAAAACATAATTATATTGTTCTATTTTGTTTTATTCTGGTGGTCTTATGATTATCTGTGTCGATCACAACTTTATTAAATGCGTCACACTCATTGTTCGTGTCTATTTGACTTATTTAACATCTTGTTGTTTTCATCATGGAATTAACATATTTTCATATACGTATAAACTTCATCACTATAATTGTTTGTGTGGTTATTCAGTTGAAATAGTTAATTATTCACATGTTTCACATCTATTAAGTACACACTGTTATTGTTTGTTTCCTTAAATGCTAAACACTGGTTTTCATCCTTACATTTGATAATCATTGTTTCACTTGTCACTTATATAGTATTTGGTACACGTGGTTTATGTTGATTTCTGGTATGATTTATTCATCTTTTTCTCTCTTCTGAGTCAGCTTTCTTGTCCTTCTTCTTTCTTCTTTCTCGTTATTTTCATCGTAGTCATTATTCCTTAATTGTTCCTCTCGCTGTTTGAGTTTGTTAATCCTTATTTCGTTGTTTCCCCTCACTGTTGGAGTTTGTTAATTCTTATTTCGTCGTTTCCCCCTCACTGTTGGATCCTATTGGGTCTCGTTACTGGTATTTTGTTTTGGCTCATGTCATTTTCTTTCTTATGTTTCGTAGTTGATGTCACTAGGTTGATATTATCTTATTCATAGTTGGATTTTCATATTAACACATTTGTAGATACACACTTTATATACATGGATTTACTTATCTAGATTTACATTCACATTTTTCTCTTACTTGCCGTCCTTTAAGCTCATTTTATGTAACTGCCATATTTGGTTATGTTACATATGCCTTCCTTTGAGAATTGATTAATTCTGAGTTATGATTATACTATATTTTTCTATGAAGAATTTATCAATTATTGTACATTCCATGTTGATTCACATGTTTTTTCCATATATCCTTTCGCTTTCTGCTCTTTGAATCATATTTATTTCTTCTCTATGTAATTACTTCCCTCGTTTATTTAGTTCCCTAACATACATTTAGCTGGGGCAGTTTAGAGCGGCTCACTTTGGCTATTCGACTCTACTGGCCATACTAATTTCAATAAATATGGAGGCAAATCATCTCCTTTAATAATAATAAATGATTGCTGGCATTACTCTTCAGTCAATTCATCTCAAATCATTAATAATAATAATAGTGGTCATTTTTCCGACAAATAATAAATATTCTTGGGATTAATTCACGCATCTGCGGTCTGTACATTGTGATTCTCTCTTTTCTTGATTCAACTTAACTAATTCTTCACATATCATCGGGATAGTTTGTTTTACATTTCCTCACTGGTATACTCTCATGATTTTCTTCGTTAGTATATTCTTTTGTATTCTTCTTCACCATAGATTAATCTCTTCATTCTGTGTTACCTTGAACGTCATTTCGTCATAATCTTCGTTCCAAATTTATTCTTCTAGATACTATGTATTAGTACATTCATTTTTTCTTTCCTTTTCCAGGTTTTAGTTGGTATTTGTACTTCATGTAGTGTTGGCTTTTCTTTATTCAAATACAAATTTGTCGTGTGTGGTTATTTCTCTACAGTAATAATGTTCACTTGGTTTATTCTTCCAACTCTTCCTTTTTTTCTCCTCCTTTTTTCTTTTCTATAGTACGGGTAGGATGTTCTTATTCACTTGTTGACTAGGCTCTTGGAAATAATGAGTTTGCTTCATATATGCCTGGGATGTAATGTGTCTGTCTCGTATTGACATCTTTTTATAGTAGTATTACGGGTGAGATGTTGTTGTTCTACTGGTTGACGTGGCTCTTGGAAATAGTTGGTGCCAAGGATGGTGTGTGTCAGTCTCGTATTGACATCTTTTTTATAGTAGTTATTATTGATGAATACAATGTTCTGATTCCTTTACATAAATTCTCTGGGATCATTTATTCCCACATTATAAAATGACAATATACATTCAATGTTTAATACATAATTACATAGTTACTTTTCATTTAATATAAACATATAATAATCTTCATGACAATAATTCACCCTTTTTCTTCAGTCAACATCTATTTTTATAATCATATTTTCACTTTTCATTTTGTAAATAACAATAATCTTCATGGCCACATTTCATTTTTCATCTTGATATAGTCAACAGTTATATTCATAATTATCTTTTTATTTTACACAACAAACATTTTCATCCTTTACGTAATATCAATAATAAAATAATCCTTATCGCTCTCTTTTCACTTGTAATTTCATATCTCAATTGTCAATATATTTTTTCATGGAAGTTTGATTATAGGTATTACTGGTTATCATAATCGTCAGTCCCATAATTCAGTGTACACGTTACGTTTTAGCCGTAATCGTCGTTCTCCTCTCTTCTTGTCGTCCGGACTTCTCCAGTGTCCATATTCCTGTCCATTCTTGACCTATATCGGGCTATCATCTGGTTTTTCCATTTTACAGCCATTAGGGCTGTGTCTGCCTTCCATCCTTCTGTCATCTTTCTCTCTCTCTCTCTTCAATATATTTGTTTCCATCATTCTCTTGGTGGTTGTTAGTACTGCCATTTGGTGATTCCCTCAATTTGGTTTGGGTACCGCCATCTATCTTCTGATTAGGTACTTCCGGTAATTGACTCCTCTTCTTCCTCAGTTCTCTTATCTCTCTGGCGTATCCTTCAACAATCCGGTCCCATTTCTCTTGGTAGCCCTCTTTTTTCTTAAAGTATTTCACTCTTCTCTTGGAAACTCGTGGTTGAGATATTCTGTTGGTCATCTTCTTCTTTGTTGTTACATAATTTTCCTTCTCGTCCATCTCCATGATACTCCTCCGATACTCCTTCCTCAAGACCCTTTCTTCATGGTTAATGATTGGTATGTTGACCACATTAATCAGACCATTTCTAGTCATTTCAATTAATTCTCTTGTAACTCTTGCCTTCCTCGGACGTAGGGTTCTTCTTTCTTCTATCTTCACCTCTTCCTTTTCCTGAATCATTTGGATCTTCTTTTCTCTATTTTCTTTAGGCTCTGGACTCGCTGGTTCCATGTTTTTATCTTCGGGTATTTCTTTAACCTCCACTTGCTTGTCGTCTATCTTCTGGCTGGCTTGTTCCCTCTGTTCTCTCTCTCTTCTCATTTTTTCTATGGATTTCCTGTTCTCTTCTATGGTTTCATCTAATTTCTTACTTATTGACTCCACTATGGATCGATTGGCTTCTTCTATCTTCTCCATCACCTTCTTGAACATTTCCATGAAGTCGATTCCTTCGGGTACCATTAGTTGCTTGGGTTGGCTGATCTCCGGTGGAGCTTCTTGAATCATCACTTCCGGTTCCTCCGTAGGCTGCTGAACCCCCTCCGCCGGTTCAGTTTGTTTGTCTTTTACTTCCACTACTATCTCCTCCACATCTTCCGTTGACATAGCTTCCTTCTCTTCTTTTCTGGTTTCCTTCTCTGCTTGCGCCGCCCTTTTTCTTGACGTTGACCTTGATTTTGATCTTGATTTCAATCTGTCGGTATACATCTCGATCTTCTGATAATGTTCCTGCTGTCTTCTCACGAATTAGTATATTTAGGTTATTGGTTATTGTATATCTCCCTAACTCGTGCTCAGACGTTGGGCGCCAATCTATAACTGAACTTTTATATCTCTGAACTTTTATAGATGTTGTTGTTCTAATGTAATGTAATATTATAATACAGTGGTGTGTAGTGTGCTTGCAGATACGCTCCGGTATCTGCTGTGATGTTGTTTTTATAAAAACTGCTCCAATTATAATTATTAGGAGTTATTAGTGTGATTGTACAATCTGTATAAGTGTCTATGAATAATTCACTACTTTGATATAAATAGGTTTCGCGCACTTTTTTGGTGTATGCCTCCCTCACTTACCACAAGTATCTGTTTCAGTCCTGTTCTATGACGGTTGTTGCTGAAATACATACACTTAAAATGCACACAAATATTCAATTTGAATATTCAAAACAGTTAGTACACACAATATGAATGAAATAGCATATATAGATAATACTTAAATTACTCTCTGTTTGAATTCTTCCGCCACCTTTAGTAGAACTGATTTAAAAGAAATAATTTGATTTATATTTGAAATGATACTCCTTGTCATAGGTAAATAAGTGAAGGTTTATTAACAATTTTAAAATGGCAAATTTTAAAAACAATTAACAATCATTTTGGCTAATGACCCTTTAAATAATAATTACAATTGATTAATTTTAACATAAAACTCTGTCCAGGCTCAATGCTGGTAGTCCTGTCATTGGTACAATAATTTGAACTTAATAGGTTATGTTTTCTTGTCAATGTGTTATCAGGTTGTTAGGTTCTTTGAGGCAACATGATATCAGTGTCAAGATGTAATATTAATAGAATTAAGAAAATTGAACAATGGTTAATAAATAACAAATAAATATAAAACAATGAAAATTAATACCATATGTATGGTACATATGTTATTATCGTACGCGTGGATGCGCACGCACCTTATAAAACTCTATAGCAGGCGTCAAGCTCTTGGCTTGTACAGTTTCAATGTATCGTTTTATTTTCAACAATTAGTTTGATAACTATATATTTTCAAGAGAAAAAATTAATAAAATACAAAAAAAACTCTTGATATGATTTCTGTTTGGTTTGGAAATTATTTGAGAACAGATGCAACAGTTAAATTAACAAGCTACCGCTACCATTCAGAGGTTAGCTATTACAGGTAATGTTATTATGGTAAATGATTTCTTAACGGTTATCATTTCTTAATTTATATTTCTGAACACATTATTAGTAACATTTTGACATGTTATTATTAGAATTGCTTTTATACTTTTGTATGAAAGTTAATATTATTTATTTCAAAACATCGAAATAATCAAAACAAACTAAGTTTAGTCAAAAGAGTGACTAAATGTTAACTCTTGTAATTAATGACAATTACTTCAAACATAATTATTAAAATTATGAAAATTAATTAAAATATTTATCTAATATTTTAATAAGTATAAATTGACATTTCTTGGAATTCTAATAATTCCATTATAAGTTTAATCTTTCGCTAGTACCTGACTCGCGTAGTATTCATAGATGTCTATTTAAAATTATTATTTTTTAAATCAAAGTTATTTAAATAAAATATTGTACTCCCTGTTTATTTATCACAACACACGCAAGTACGACCGGGATTATACACTATCGTACTTGTATAATTCGATAATCCCGCACATTTCACTCGGAAGTATTTTTGTTGTGTCAAGGTTATGTATGTTTATCAACTTATTGTCAATGGACGCGCACAAATTTGAAAATAATACTTTTTCATGGTGTAGAGCTGCGTGGACACTTCGTCTGAAGGCTGTTCGTGGACTGTTACATTTTGCCGGAGCGTCTCTTTCGAGTCTGACAAAATGCGTTGATCTGATTGGTTGTAAACACTATAGTCTTCACCCCAAAAGCCTTTGTTTTATTAACATATTTGATGTTTTACCAAATTTTGACTTTGGGTTGGAGTTTATGTGACGTAAGCACTAGTGTAAAAAATAATTGAAAAGTTAATAATTACAATAACTTCCTTACTGAACGTCCTATCGTTACATGAGTTATGTCATTGAATTATAGACATTTTCTTCTTTAATTTAAGTCTAAACAACATTATTTTATTTACATCGCTTCTCTTAATATAACGTTTTTATTAATTATCTTGGGTGTTTCTTATTTTTATAAGTCTTTGACACCCGATTTAATTATTTTTAATAAAAACACTTTCTAAATAAACACTTGGAGTCCATTTCTCACTTGGTTTGATTTATTATTTGGAAATAATTATTTCCTTAACAATAGCTCATTATAGCGTCATTAGGCGTCCATCTTTGTTTTTATATAAATGTATTTAAAATGAATTTCCCTTATTTAATACAAGTAATCTTACAATCTAATAATACTAAAACGATTATTTACTTGATTTCACACTAAAATATCTTTACATGATTGTATTAAATATAATATACATACTGTCTTATTCCTCTTCTACCTGTCTCATACAATTGTCAACATAATTTTAGTCTTTTCTATGTAAATTATATTATGTATTAAATGTCATTAGTGTACATATATTGTACTTAATGCATTACATATAGTGGTCAGCTTCTAGCTAGTTCAGAATCCTTCAATTCTTTAATAATGGGTTTGTTCCTATTGTGTCTCATCATAGTGGTCATTTATTTTTCATAAAAACAATAATTAAACTGTTATTGTTACATTTTGTTTGTGTTTCTATATTGGTATTAGACATTACTCCTACTTTTGGTAATGTTCTCATTTACTCTTAGACAAATTTATATGTCATATTTTTCCTAAGTAACTTACTTAACATGGTTTGTTTACATCTGATTTCTGTCACTATGGTCAGTTGGTTTCTAATTATTTGCATATATACTGACTGTTTTTATAGTTCTAATCTGTTCTCAAAGTTGTATTGAGTTCCCCTCTAACTGCTGGTAATATTGTGAACAATCTGTGTTTAATCTTTAATACACTATTTTCCTTAACTAGTGGGCCATACAATGGTCCATCTTACATCTGATTGTATTTACATGGTTAGTTAGTTTACATCATTTTGTTTATAATACTGTTGTTATTATGTTAAGGGTCTGTTCTCAAAACATTACCAGATATTGGTCTTTCTACTGGTAATATTGTTATTCACTTTAGCATTGGTTCTGATATTGCACTTTGCCTAACTGAATTGGCATATTTGTTGCATCTTTGCTATCTCTGTTTGCCATTGCATTTGATTGGTTTTATTTACATGGTTGCATTATAATGCATTGTCCATTAGGATGTACTGTTATTTATAACAATTCCTTAATTGATATCATTGTTGATAATCATTTATTTTCATTGATATGTTTGGTTTTCTGTTTAACAGGTACCTTCTCTATGGGTTAAGTAACAATGTACCATCTGTTTTAATGCAGTATGTCTCTACTACTTACATGGTATTAACATGGTATTCCACAATAACATTTTACTTATTTTGTTACACATGTTCATACAATTCCTTCTTAAACACTAACACATATCTTATTGTATTATTTATCATATTTTTCTAGTCATAGGTTGAATTCAATTCAATCCATTTTGTTTGATACAAGGGTTTTTTATTTGTTGTCAGTTCTTTACCAAAAAAAAAACATAATTATATTGTTCTATTTTGTTTTATTCTGGTGGTCTTATGATTATCTGTGTCGATCACAACTTTATTAAATGCGTCACACTCATTGTTCGTGTCTATTTGACTTATTTAACATCTTGTTGTTTTCATCATGGAATTAACATATTTTCATATACGTATAAACTTCATCACTATAATTGTTTGTGTGGTTATTCAGTTGAAATAGTTAATTATTCACATGTTTCACATCTATTAAGTACACACTGTTATTGTTTGTTTCCTTAAATGCTAAACACTGGTTTTCATCCTTACATTTGATAATCATTGTTTCACTTGTCACTTATATAGTATTTGGTACACGTGGTTTATGTTGATTTCTGGTATGATTTATTCATCTTTTTCTCTCTTCTGAGTCAGCTTTCTTGTCCTTCTTCTTTCTTCTTTCTCGTTATTTTCATCGTAGTCATTATTCCTTAATTGTTCCTCTCGCTGTTTGAGTTTGTTAATCCTTATTTCGTTGTTTCCCCTCACTGTTGGAGTTTGTTAATTCTTATTTTGTCGTTTCCCTCTCACTGTTGGATCCTATTGGGTCTCGTTACTGGTATTTTGTTTTGGCTCATGTCATTTTCTTTCTTATGTTTCGTAGTTGATGTCACTAGGTTGATATTATCTTATTCATAGTTGGATTTTCATATTAACACATTTGTAGATACACACTTTATATACATGGATTTACTTATCTAGATTTACATTCACATTTTTCTCTTACTTGCCGTCCTTTAAGCTCATTTTATGTAACTGCCATATTTGGTTATGTTACATATGCCTTCCTTTGAGAATTGATTAATTCTGAGTTATGATTATACTATATTTTTCTATGAAGAATTTATCAATTATTGTACATTCCATGTTGATTCACATGTTTTTTCCATATATCCTTTCGCTTTCTGCTCTTTGAATCATATTTATTTCTTCTCTATGTAATTACTTCCCTCGTTTATTTAGTTCCCTAACATACATTTAGCTGGGGCAGTTTAGAGCGGCTCACTTTGGCTATTCGACTCTACTGGCCATACTAATTTCAATAAATATGGAGGCAAATCATCTCCTTTAATAATAATAAATGATTGCTGGCATTACTCTTCAGTCAATTCATCTCAAATCATTAATAATAATAATAGTGGTCGTTTTTCCGACAAATAATAAATATTCTTGGGATTAATTCACGCATCTGCGGTCTGTACATTGTGATTCTCTCTTTTCTTGATTCAACTTAACTAATTCTTCACATATCATCGGGATAGTTTGTTTTACATTTCCTCACTGGTATACTCTCATGATTTTCTTCGTTAGTATATTCTTTTGTATTCTTCTTCACCATAGATTAATCTCTTCATTCTGTGTTACCTTGAATGTCATTTCGTCATAATCTTCGTTCCAAATTTATTCTTCTAGATACTATGTATTAGTACATTCATTTTTTCTTTCCTTTTCCAGGTTTTAGTTGGTATTTGTACTTCATGTAGTGTTGGCTTTTCTTTATTCAAATACAAATTTGTCGTGTGTGGTTATTTCTCTACAGTAATAATGTTCACTTGGTTTATTCTTCCAACTCTTCCTTTTTTTCTCCTCCTTTTTTCTTTTCTATAGTACGGGTAGGATGTTCTTATTCACTTGTTGACTAGGCTCTTGGATATAATGAGTTTGCTTCATATATGCCTGGGATGTAATGTGTCTGTCTCGTATTGACATCTTTTTATAGTAGTAGTACGGGTGAGATGTTGTTGTTCTACTGGTTGACGTGGCTCTTGGAAATAGTTGGTGCCAAGGATGGTGTGTGTCAGTCTCGTATTGACATCTTTTTTATAGTAGTTATTATTGATGAATACAATGTTCTGATTCCTTTACATAAATTCTCTGGGATCATTTATTCCCACATTATAAAATGACAATATACATTCAATGTTTAATACATAATTACATAGTTACTTTTCATTTAATATAAACATATAATAATCTTCATGACAATAATTCACCCTTTTTCTTCAGTCAACATCTATTTTTATAATCATATTTTCACTTTTAATTTTGTAAATAACAATAATCTTCATGGCCACATTTCATTTTTCATCTTGATATAGTCAACAGTTATATTCATAATTATCTTTTTATTTTACACAACAAACATTTTCATCCTTTACGTAATATCAATAATAAAATAATCCTTATCGCTCTCTTTTCACTTGTAATTTCATATCTCAATTGTCAATATATTTTTTCATGGAAGTTTGATTATAGGTATTACTGGTTATCATAATCGTCAGTCCCATAATTCAGTGTACACATTACGTTTTAGCCGTAATCGTCGTTCTCCTCTCTTCTTGTCGTCCAGACTTCTCCAGTGTCCATATTCCTGTCCGTTCTTGACCTATATCGGGCTATCATCTGGGTTTTCCATTTTACAGCCATTAGGGCTGTGTCTGCCTTCCATCCTTCTGTCTTCTTTCTCTCTCTCTCTTCAATATATTTGTTTCCATCATTCTCTTGGTGGTTGTTAGTACTGCCGTTTGGTGATTCCCTCAATTTGGTTTGGGTACCGCCATCTATCTTCTGATTAGGTACTTCCGGTAATTGACTCCTCTTCTTCCTCAGTTCTCTTATCTCTCTGGCGTATCCTTCAACAATCCGGTCCCATTTCTCTTGGTAGCCCTCCTTTTTCTTAAAGTATTTCACTCTTCTCTTGGAAACTCGTGGTTGAGATATTCTGTTGGTCATCTTCTTCTTTGTTGTTACATAATTTTCCTTCTCGTCCATCTCCATGATACTCCTCCGATACTCCTTCCTCAAGACCCTTTCTTCATGGTTAATGATTGGTATGTTGACCACATTAATCAGACCATTTCTAGTCATTTCAATTAATTCTCTTGTAACTCTTGCCTTCCTCGGACGTAGGGTTCTTCTTTCTTCTATCTTCACCTCTTCCTTTTCCTGAATCATTTGGATCTTCTTTTCTCTATTTTCTTTAGGCTCTGGACTCGCTGGTTCCATGTTTTTATCTTCGGGTATTTCTTTAACCTCCACTTGCTTGTCGTCTATCTTCTGGCTGGCTTGTTCCCTCTGTTCTCTCTCTCTTCTCATTTTTTCTATGGATTTCCTGTTCTCTTCTATGGTTTCATCTAATTTCTTACTTATTGACTCCACTATGGATCGATTGGCTTCTTCTATCTTCTCCATCACCTTCTTGAACATTTCCATGAAGTCGATTCCTTCGGGTACCATTAGTTGCTTGGGTTGGCTGATCTCCGGTGGAGCTTCTTGAATCATCACTTCCGGTTCCTCCGTAGGCTGCTGAACCCCCTCCGCCGGTTCAATTTGTTTGTCTTTTACTTCCACTACTATCTCCTCCACATCTTCCATTGACATAGCTTCCTTCTCTTCTTTTCTGGTTTCCTTCTCTGCTTGCGCCGCCCTTTTTCTTGACGTTGACCTTGATTTTGATCTTGATTTCAATCTGTCGGTATACATCTCGATCTTCTGATAATGTTCCTGCTGTCTTCTCACGAATTAGTATATTTAGGTTATTGGTTATTGTATATCTCCCTAACTCGTGCTCAGACGTTGGGCGCCAATCTATAACTGAACTTTTATATCTCTGAACTTTTATAGATGTTGTTGTTCTAATGTAATGTAATATTATAATACAGTGGTGTGTAGTGTGCTTGCAGATATGCTCCGGTATCTGCTGTGATGTTGTTTTTATAAAAACTGCTCCAATTATAATTATTAGGAGTTATTAGTGTGATTGTACAATCTGTATAAGTGTCTATGAATAATTCACTACTTTGATTTAAATAGGTTTCGCGCAATTTTTTGGTGTATGCCTCCCTCACTTACCACAAGTATCTGTTTCAGTCCTGTTCTGTGACGGTTGTTGCTGAAATACATACACTTAAAATGCACACAAATATTCAATTTGAATATTCAAAACAGTTAGTACACACAATATGAATGAAATAGCATATATAGATAATACTTTAAATTACTCTCTGTTTGAATTCTTCCACCACCTTTAGTAGAACTGATTTAAAAGAAATAATTTGATTTATATTTGAAATGATACTCCTTTTCATAGGTAAATAAGTGAAGGTTTATTAACAATTTTAAAATGGCAAATTTTAAAAACAATTAACAATCATTTTGGCTAATAACCCTTTAAATAATAATTACAATTGATTAATTTTAACATAAAACTCTGTCCAGGCTCAATGCTGGTAGTCCTGTCATTGGTACAATAATTTGAACTTAATAGGTTATGTTTTCTTGTCAATGTGTTATCAGGTTGTTAGGTTCTTTGAGGCAACATGATATCAGTGTCAAGATGTAATATTAATAGAATTAAGAAAATTGAACAATGGTTAATAAATAACAAATAAATATAAACCAATGAAAATTAATACCATATGTATGGTACATATGTTATTATCGTACGCGTGGATGCGCACGCACCTTATAAAACTCTATAGCAGGCGTCAAGCTCTTGGCTTGTACAGTTTCAATGTATCGTTTTATTTTCAACAATTAGTTTGATAACTATATATTTTCAAGAGAAAAAATTAATAAAATACAAAAAAAAACTCTTGATATGATTTCTGTTTGGTTTGGAAATTATTTGAGAACAGATGCAACAGTTAAATTAACAAGCTACCGCTACCATTCAGAGGTTAGCTATTACAGGTAATGTTATTATGGTAAATGATTTCTTAACGGTTATCATTTCTTAATTTATATTTCTGAACACATTATTAGTAACATTTTGACATGTTATTATTAGAATTGCTTTTATACTTTTGTATGAAAGTTAATATTATTTATTTCAAAACATCGAAATAATCAAAACAAACTAAGTTTAGTCAAAAGAGTGACTAAATGTTAACTCTTGTAATTAATGACAATTACTTCAAACATAATTATTAAAATTATGAAAATTAATTAAAATATTTATCTAATATTTTAATAAGTATAAATTGACATTTCTTGGAATTCTAATAATTCCATTATAAGTTTAATCTTTCGCTAGTACCTGACTCGCGTAGTATTCGTAGATGTCTATTTAAAATTATTATTTTTTAAATCAAAGTTATTTAAATAAAATATTGTACTCCCTGTTTATTTATCACAACACACGCAAGTACGACCGGGATTATACACTATCGTACTTGTATAATTCGATAATCCCGCACATTTCACTCGGAAGTATTTTTGTTGTGTCAAGGTTATGTATGTTTATCAACTTATTGTCAATGGACGCGCACAAATTTGAAAATAATACTTTTTCATGGTGTAGAGCTGCGTGGACACTTCGTCTGAAGGCTGTTCGTAGACTGTTACATTTTGCCGGAGCGTCTCTTTCGAGTCTGACAAAATGCGTTGATCTGATTGGTTGTAAACACTATAGTCTTCACCCCAAAAGCCTTTGTTTTATTAACATATTTGATGTTTTACCAAATTTTGACTTTGGGTTGGAGTTTATGTGACGTAAGCACTAGTGTAAAAAATAATTGAAAAGTTAATAATTACAATAACTTCCTTACTGAACGTCCTATCGTTACATGAGTTATGTCATTGAATTATAAACATTTTCTTCTTTAATTGAAGTCTAAACAACATTATTTTATTTACATCGCTTCTCTTAATATAACGTTTTTATTAATTATCTTGGGTGTTTCTTATTTTTATAAGTCTTTGACACCCGATTTAATTATTTTTAATAAAAACACTTTCTAAATAAACACTTGGAGTCCATTTCTCACTTGGTTTGATTTATTATTTGGAAATAATTATTTCCTTAACAATAGCTCATTATAGCGTCATTAGGCGTCCATCTTTGTTTTTATATAAATGTATTTAAAATGAATTTCCCTTATTTAATACAAGTAATCTTACAATCTTATAATACTAAAACGATTATTTACATGATTTCACACTAAAATATCTTTACATGATTGTATTAAATATAATATACATACTGTCTTATTCCTCTTCTACCTGTCTCATACAATTGTCAACATAATTGTAGTCTTTTCTATGTAAATTATATTATGTATTAAATGTCATTAGTGTACATATATTGTACTTAATGCATTACATATAGTGGTCAGCTTCTAGCTAGTTCAGAATCCTTCAATTCTTTAATAATGGGTTTGTTCCTATTGTGTCTCATCATAGTGGTCATTTATTTTTCATAAAAACAATAATTAAACTGTTATTGTTACATTTTGTTTGTGTTTCTATATTGGTATTAGACATTACTCCTACTTTTGGTAATGTTCTCATTTACTCTTAGACAAATTTATATGTCATATTTTTCCTAAGTAACTTACTTAACATGGTTTGTTTACATCTGATTTCTGTCACTATGGTCAGTTGGTTTCTAATTATTTGCATATATACTGACTGTTTTTATAGTTCTAATCTGTTCTCAAAGTTGTATTGAGTTCCCCCCTAACTACTGGTAATATTGTGAACAATCTGTGTTTAATCTTTAATACACTATTTTCCTTAACTAGTGGGCCATACAATGGTCCATCTTACATCTGATTGTATTTACATGGTTAGTTAGTTTACATCATTTTGCTTATAATACTGTTTTTATTATGTTAAGGGTCTGTTCTCAAAACATTACCAGATATTGGTCTTTCTACTGGTAATATTGTTATTCACTTTAGCATTGGTTCTGATATTGCACTTTGCCTAACTGAATTGGCATATTTGTTGCATCTTTGCTATCTCTGTTTGCCATTGCATTTGATTGGTTTTATTTACATGGTTGCATTATAATGCATTGTCCATTAGGATGTACTGTTATTTATAACAATTCCTTAATTGATATCATTGTTGATAATCATTTATTTTCATTGATATGTTTGGTTTTCTGTTTAACAGGTACCTTCTCTATGGGTTAAGTAACAATGTACCATCTGTTTTAATGCAGTATGTCTCTACTACTTACATGGTATTAACATGGTATTCCACAATAATATTTTACTTATTTTGTTACACATGTTCATACAATTCCTTCTTAAACACTAACACATATCTTATTGTATTATTTATCATATTTTTCTAGTCATAGGTTGAATTCAATTCAATCCATTTTGTTTGATACAAGGGTTTTTTATTTGTTGTCAGTTCTTTACCAAAAAAAAAACATAATTATATTGTTCTATTTTGTTTTATTCTGGTGGTCTTATGATTATCTGTGTCGATCACAACTTTATTAAATGCGTCACACTCATTGTTCGTGTCTATTTGACTTATTTAACATCTTGTTGTTTTCATCATGGAATTAACATATTTTCATATACGTATAAACTTCATCACTATAATTGTTTGTGTGGTTATTCAGTTGAAATAGTTAATTATTCACATGTTTCACATCTATTAAGTACGCACTGTTATTGTTTGTGTTTCCTTAAATGCTAAACACTGGTTTTCATCCTTACATTTGATAATCATTGTTTCACTTGTCACTTATATAGTCTTTGGTACACGTGGCTTATGTTGATTTCTGGTATGATTTATTCATCTTTTTCTCTCTTCTGAGTCAGCTTTCTTGTCCTTCTTCTTTCTTCTTTCTCGTTATTTTCATCGTAGTCATTATTCCTTAATTGTTCCTCTCGCTGTTTGAGTTTGTTAATCCTTATTTCGTTGTTTCCCCTCACTGTTGGAGTTTGTTAATTCTTATTTCTTCGTTTCCCCCTCACTGTTGGATCCTATTGGGTCTCGTTACTGGTATTTTGTTTTGGCTCATGTCATTTTCTTTCTTATGTTTCGTAGTTGACGTCACTAGGTTGATATTATCTTATTCATAGTTGGATTTTCATATTAACACATTTGTAGATACACACTTTATATACATGGATTTACTTATCTAGATTTACATTCACATTTTTCTCTTACTTGCCGTCCTTTAAGCTCATTTTATGTAACTGCCATATTTGGTTATGTTACATATGCCTTCCTTTGAGAATTGATTAATTCTGAGTTATGATTATACTATATTTTTCTATGAAGAATTTATCAATTATTGTACATTCCATGTTGATTCACATGTTTTTTCCATATATCCTTTCGCTTTCTGCTCTTTGAATCATATTTATTTCTTCTCTATGTAATTACTTCCCTCGTTTATTTAGTTCCCTAACATACATTTAGCTGGGGCAGTTTAGAGCGGCTCACTTTGGCTATTCGACTCTACTGGCCATACTAATTTCAATAAATATGGATGCAAATCATCTCCTTTAATAATAATAAATGATTGCTGGCATTACTCTTCAGTCAATTCATCTCAAACCATTAATAATAATAATAGTGGTCGTTTTTCCGACAAATAATAAATATTCTTGGGATTAATTCACGCATCTGCGGTCTGTACATTGTGATTCTCTCTTTTCTTGATTCAACTTAACTAATTCTTCACATATCATCGGGATAGTTTGTTTTACATTTCCTCACTGGTATACTCTCATGATTTTCTTCGTTAGTATATTCTTTTGTATTCTTCTTCACCATAGATTAATCTCTTCATTCTGTGTTACCTTGAACGTCATTTTGTCATAATCTTCGTTCCAAATTTATTCTTCTAGATACTATGTATTAGTACATTCATTTTTTCTTTCCTTTTCCAGGTTTTAGTTGGTATTTGTACTTCATGTAGTGTTGGCTTTTCTTTATTCAAATACAAATTTGTCGTGTGTGGTTATTTCTCTACAGTAATAATGTTCACTTGGTTTATTCTTCCAACTCTTCCTTTTTTTCTCCTCCTTTTTTCTTTTCTATAGTACGGGTAGGATGTTCTTATTCACTTGTTGACTAGGCTCTTGGAAATAATGAGTTTGCTTCATATATGCCTGGGATGTAATGTGTCTGTCTCGTATTGACATCTTTTTATAGTAGTAGTACGGGTGAGATGTTGTTGTTCTACTGGTTGACGTGGCTCTTGGAAATAGTTGGTGCCAAGGATGGTGTGTGTCAGTCTCGTATTGACATCTTTTTTATAGTAGTTATTATTGATGAATACAATGTTCTGATTCCTTTACATAAATTCTCTGGGATCATTTATTCCCACATTATAAAATGACAATATACATTAAATGTTTAATACATAATTACATAGTTACTTTTCATTTAATATAAACATATAATAATCTTCATGACAATAATTCACCCTTTTTCTTCAGTCAACATCTATTTTTATAATCATATTTTCACTTGTCATTTTGTAAATAACAATAATCTTCATGGCCACATTTCATTTTTCATCTTGATATAGTCAACAGTTATATTCATAATTATCTTTTTATTTTACACAACAAACATTTTCATCCTTTACGTAATATCAATAATAAAATAATCCTTATCGCTCTCTTTTCACTTGTAATTTCATATCTCAATTGTCAATATATTTTTTCATGGAAGTTTGATTATAGGTATTACTGGTTATCATAATCGTCAGTCCCATAATTCAGTGTACACGTTACGTTTTAGCCGTAATCGTCGTTCTCCTCTCTTCTTGTCGTCCGGACTTCTCCAGTGTCCATATTCCTGTCCGTTCTTGACCTATATCGGGTTATCATCTGGTTTTTCCATTTTACAGCCATTAGGGCTGTGTCTGCCTTCCATCCTTCTGTCATCTTTCTCTCTCTCTCTCTTCAATATATTTGTTTCCATCATTCTCTTGGTGGTTGTTAGTACTGCCGTTTGGTGATTCCCTCAATTTGGTTTGGGTACCGCCATCTATCTTCTGATTAGGTACTTCCGGTAATTGACTCCTCTTCTTCCTCAGTTCTCTTATCTCTCTGGCGTATCCTTCAACAATCCGGTCCCATTTCTCTTGGTAGCCCTCCTTTTTCTTAAAGTATTTCACTCTTCTCTTGGAAACTCGTGGTTGAGATATTCTGTTGGTCATCTTCTTCTTTGTTGTTACATAATTTTCCTTCTCGTCCATCTCCATGATACTCCTCCGATACTCCTTCCTCAAGACCCTTTCTTCATGGTTAATGATTGGTATGTTGACCACATTAATCAGACCATTTCTAGTCATTTCAATTAATTCTCTTGTAACTCTTGCCTTCCTCGGACGTAGGGTTCTTCTTTCTTCTATCTTCACCTCTTCCTTTTCCTGAATCATTTGGATCTTCTTTTCTCTATTTTCTTTAGGCTCTGGACTCGCTGGTTCCATGTTTTTATCTTCGGGTATTTCTTTAACCTCCACTTGCTTGTCGTCTATCTTCTGGCTGGCTTGTTCCCTCTGTTCTCTCTCTCTTCTCATTTTTTCTATGGATTTCCTGTTCTCTTCTATGGTTTCATCTAATTTCTTACTTATTGACTCCACTATGGATCGATTGGCTTCTTCTATCTTCTCCATCACCTTCTTGAACATTTCCATGAAGTCGATTCCTTCGGGTACCATTAGTTGCTTGGGTTGGCTGATCTCCGGTGGAGCTTCTTGAATCATCACTTCCGGTTCCTCCGTAGGCTGCTGAACCCCCTCCGCCGGTTCAATTTGTTTGTCTTTTACTTCCACTACTATCTCCTCCACATCTTCCGTTGACATAGCTTCCTTCTCTTCTTTTCTGGTTTCCTTCTCTGCTTGCGCCGCCCTTTTTCTTGACGTTGACCTTGATTTTGGTCTTGATTTCAATCTGTCGGTATACATCTCGATCTTCTGATAATGTTCCTGCTGTCTTCTCACGAATTAGTATATTTAGGTTAGTGGTTATTGTATATCTCCCTAACTCGTGCTCAGACGTTGGGCGCCAATCTATAACTGAACTTTTATATCTATGAACTTTTATAGATGTTGTTGTTCTAATGTAATGTAATATTATAATACAGTGGTGTGTAGTGTGCTTGCAGATACGCTCCGGTATCTGCTGTGATGTTGTTTTTATAAAAACTGCTCCAATTATAATTATTAGGAGTTATTAGTGTGATTGTACAATCTGTATAAGTGTCTATGAATAATTCACTACTTTGATTTAAATAGGTTTCGCACACTTTTTTGGTGTATGCCTCCCTCACTTACCACAAGTATCTGTTTCAGTCCTGTTCTGTGACGGTTGTTGCTGAAATACATACACTTAAAATGCACACAAATATTCAATTTGAATATTCAAAACAGTTAGTACACACAATATGAATGAAATAGCATATATAGATAATACTTTAAATTACTCTCTGTTTGAATTCTTCCACCACCTTTAGTAGAACTGATTTAAAAGAAATAATTTGATTTATATTTGAAATGATACTCCTTTTCATAGGTAAATAAGTGAAGGTTTATTAACAATTTTAAAATGGCAAATTTTAAAAACAATTAACAATCATTTTGGCTAATAACCCTTTAAATAATAATTACAATTGATTAATTTTAACATAAAACTCTGTCCAGGCTCAATGCTGGTAGTCCTGTCATTGGTACAATAATTTGAACTTAATAGGTTATGTTTTCTTGTCAATGTGTTATCAGGTTGTTAGGTTCTTTGAGGCAACATGATATCAGTGTCAAGATGTAATATTAATAGAATTAAGAAAATTGAACAATGGTTAATAAATAACAAATAAATATAAAACAATGAAAATTAATACCATATGTATGGTACATATGTTATTATCGTACGCGTGGATGCGCACGCACCTTATAAAACTCTATAGCAGGCGTCAAGCTCTTGGCTTGTACAGTTTCAATGTATCGTTTTATTTTCAACAATTAGTTTGATAACTATATATTTTCAAGAGAAAAAATTAATAAAATACAAAAAAAAACTCTTGATATGATTTCTATTTGGTTTGGAAATTATTTGAGAACAGATGCAACAGTTAAATTAACAAGCTACCGCTACCATTCAGAGGTTAGCTATTACAGGTAATGTTATTATGGTAAATGATTTCTTAACGGTTATCATTTCTTAATTTATATTTCTGAACACATTATTAGTAACATTTTGACATGTTATTATTAGAATTGCTTTTATACTTTTGTATGAAAGTTAATATTATTTATTTCAAAACATTGAAATAATCAAAACAAACTAAGTTTAGTCAAAAGAGTGACTAAATGTTAACTCTTGTAATTAATGACAATTACTTCAAACATAATTATTAAAATTATGAAAATTAATTAAAATATTTATCTAATATTTTAATAAGTATAAATTGACATTTCTTGGAATTCTAATAATTCCATTATAAGTTTAATCTTTCGCTAGTACTTGACTCGCGTAGTATTCATAGATGTCTATTTAAAATTATTATTTTTTAAATCAAAGTTATTTAAATAAAATATTGTACTCCCTGTTTATTTATCACAACACACACAAGTACGACTGGGATTATACACTATCGTACTTGTATAATTTGATAATCCCGCACATTTCACTCGGAAGTATTTTTGTTGTGTCAAGGTTATGTATGTTTATCAACTTATTGTCAATGAACGCGCACAAATTTGAAAATAATACTTTTTCATGGTGTAGAGCTGCGTGGACACTTCGTCTGAAGGCTGTTCGTAGACTGTTACATTTTGCCGGAGCGTCTCTTTCGAGTCTGACAAAATGCGTTGATCTGATTGGTTGTAAACACTATAGTCTTCACCCCAAAAGCCTTTGTTTTATTAACATATTTGATGTTTTACCAAATTTTGACTTTGGGTTGGAGTTTATGTGACGTAAGCACTAGTGTAAAAAATAATTGAAAAGTTAATAATTACAATAACTTCCTTACTGAACGTCCTATCGTTACATGAGTTATGTCATTGAATTATAGACATTTTCTTCTTTAATTTAAGTCTAAACAACATTATTTTATTTACATCGCTTCTCTTAATATAATGTTTTTATTAATTATCTTGGGTGTTTCTTATTTTTATAAGTCTTTGACACCCGATTTAATTATTTTTAATAAAAACACTTTCTAAATAAATTCTTGGAGTCCATTTCTCACTTGGTTTGATTTATTATTTGGAAATAATTATTTCCTTAACAATAGCTCATTATAGCGTCATTAGGCGTCCATCTTTGTTTTTATATAAATGTATTTAAAATGAATTTCCCTTATTTAATACAAGTAATCTTACAATCTAATAATACTAAAACGATTATTTACATGATTTCACACTAAAATATCTTTACATGATTGTATTAAATATAATATACATACTGTCTTATTCCTCTTCTACCTGTCTCATACAATTGTCAACATAATTGTAGTCTTTTCTATGTAAATTATATTATGTATTAAATGTCATTAGTGTACATATATTGTACTTAATGCATTACATATAGTGGTCAGCTTCTAGCTAGTTCAGAATCCTTCAATTCTTTAATAATGGGTTTGTTCCTATTGTGTCTCATCATAGTGGTCATTTATTTTTCATAAAAACAATAATTAAACTGTTATTGTTACATTTTGTTTGTGTTTCTATATTGGTATTAGACATTACTCCTTCTTTTGGTAATGTTCTCATTTACTCTTAGACAAATTTATATGTCATGTTTTTCCTAAGTAACTTACTTAACATGGTTTGTTTACATCTGATTTCTGTCACTATGGTCAGTTGGTTTCTAATTATTTGCATATATACTGACTGTTTTTATAGTTCTAATCTGTTCTCAAAGTTGTATTGAGTTCCCCTCTAACTACTGGTAATATTGTGAACAATCTGTGTTTAATCTGTAATACACTATTTTCATTAACTAGTGGGCCATACAATGGTCCATCTTACATCTGATTGTATTTACATGGTTAGTTAGTTTACATCATTTTGTTTATAATACTGTTGTTATTATGTTAAGGGTCTGTTCTCAAAACATTACCAGATATTGGTCTTTCTACTGGTAATATTGTTATTCACTTTAGCATTGGTTCTGATATTGCACTTTGCCTAACTGAATTGGCATATTTGTTGCATCTTTGCTATCTCTGTTTGCCATTGCATTTGATTGGTTTTATTTACATGGTTGCATTATAATGCATTGTCCATTAGGATGTACTGTTATTTATAACAATTCCTTAATTGATATCATTGTTGATAATCATTTATTTTCATTGATATGTTTGGTTTTCTGTTTAACAGGTACCTTCTCTATGGGTTAAGTAACAATGTACCATCTGTTTTAATGCAGTATGTCTCTACTACTTACATGGTATTAACATGGTATTCCACAATAATATTTTACTTATTTTGTTACACATGTTCATACAATTCCTTCTTAAACACTAACACATATCTTATTGTATTATTTATCATATTTTTCTAGTCATAGGTTGAATTCAATTCAATCCATTTTGTTTGATACAAGGGTTTTTTATTTGTTGTCAGTTCTTTACCAAAAAAAAAACATAATTATATTGTTCTATTTTGTTTTATTATGGTGGTCTTATGATTATCTGTGTCGATCACAACTTTATTAAATGCGTCACACTCATTGTCCGTGTCTATTTGACTTATTTAACATCTTGTTGTTTTCATCATGGAATTAACATATTTTCATATACGTATAAACTTCATCACTATAATTGTTTGTGTGGTTATTCAGTTGAAATAGTTAATTATTCACATGTTTCACATCTATTAAGTACGCACTGTTATTGTTTGTGTTTCCTTAAATGCTAAACACTGGTTTTCATCCTTACATTTGATAATCATTGTTTCACTTGTCACTTATATAGTCTTTGGTACACGTGGTTTATGTTGATTTCTGGTATGATTTATTCATCTTTTTCTCTCTTCTGAGTCAGCTTTCTTGTCCTTCTTCTTTCTTCTTTCTTGTCCTTCTTCTTTCTTCTTTCTCGTTATTTTCATCGTAGTCATTATTCCTTAATTGTTCCTCTCGCTGTTTGAGTTTGTTAATCCTTATTTCATTGTTTCCCCTCACTGTTGGAGTTTGTTAATTCTTATTTCGTCGTTTCCCCCTCACTGTTGGATCCTATTGGGTCTCGTTACTGGTATTTTGTTTTGGCTCATGTCATTTTCTTTCTTATGTTTCGTAGTTGATGTCACTAGGTTGATATTATCTTATTCATAGTTGGATTTTCATATTAACACATTTGTAGATACACACTTTATATACATGGATTTACTTATCTAGATTTACATTCACATTTTTCTCTTACTTGCCGTCCTTTAAGCTCATTTTATGTAACTGCCATATTTGGTTATGTTACATTACTTATATCAGTTTTTATGCGTGGAATGTTGTACGTAGCATTTTCTAGAGTAAAAAGACGAAGCAGCTTAAAAGTTCTTTTGCCACCACAAAATCCTCACCATACACGAAATGTTGTATGGAAAGAAATACTAAATACTAGAAGACTAGAAATACTAGAAGACTTTAGTATAACTTTCCAATAATTTTGTATTATACTGCATTTTGTATTATTCTATTTACTTGAATTTTTTATATATGTATAATGCAATTGCTATTATTTAAAATTTGTATACAATATACGTATAGTTTCTGTTTATGTTTACAAACCCTAGACAATTTAATGTAAAAATTACACATATATAAATTATAAATTAATTATTTAACGGTATAACAAAATTATTCCTTATAATTTGATACCCTGTACCTTTTCATGTCAGGGTACTTTATTACGATTTTCTGTATATTTCAACCCTCAGAAGAATATTTTATGAAAAATTGTGTACACATCAATTAATGGTAAAACAGTGTACCTTCATATTAAATTTTATTACAATCATCCAGATGTTAGCCCGAAAATGCGTTACAAATAAACGGAGGCACAGCTGGACGATAGAATTAAACCAAAACTTCATTTCGACAGGTCAAGTAATCTAAAAGTTTGGTAGTTTCATACATACAGTGACTAACAACAGCGAATTTACTTCAGTGTGATTAATCTTAAATGAATACAAGCACAAAAAATTAATCTCATCCATAGCACTTACTGGCAAATCTCCATTGCCAACTTTTAATAAATATACAGCAAAGTCTCTTTCCTTTAGATCCACACACATATTTTCTGTCAGTGAAAAGAAGTTAAAATGGCGCCAAAGACTGCTTTTCTTAATCGAAAGGTCTACCAACTCACTGCGGTTAGCAAGAGGTTGAGCGTTTACTCTGTAATAAAACATACCTTTCTGTTCTAATTCACAAAGAAGCAACAGCAACAGTTTCAAAAAACTCATAAATTATTATTAACTTTAGCTTACTAAAAACCTTTTTCGAACGTTTCAATACAAACCCTTGAATTTTTTGTCCATGATGTGTCCGTATATTAATACTTACCTCAGAGAACACGGAAAACGCAAGAGCGTACAGGGAACACGTTATAAATTAAATACGTAATACGTTATTGCTCGCTTAATATTATTAAATAGAGTATACAATTATTGCTCGTCTCAACTCTTATTTTGTTTATTTACATTTATTGCAACAGCTATTTATTCTTCTTCATATATAATGTTGTGATGTTATAGGCCTACAACTTGTTTCTTGTAACATTCTTGTAGCAAGTAGTGTACACTACTTCAGAAGAAACAAATTGTATAACATCACAACATTATATAATTGCTGCAAGAAACTTCGAGTTAACTATATAGATGATTCTTCATATTGTTACGACGGTCTACTCTATCATCGTAGGTATGCCTACAGTGGAAACAAAATAAGTACAAGACACCAATTAAGTCACTAATCACACCTTTAATTTTTACAGTAAAACAGTTCGTAATTACCAACACAGTCTACTACAACAAATCAAATCAAAATGGTTCACACGCAATAAAATGTCACTAATATTAACAATTATGCTACAATAAATTGTAATTATACCGCCCGATTATAAAACGCAACACTTCACTAATAACTGCTTGAACATACACAGTAATCTCGCTTATAACTCTCGAACCACTCTGTAAATATCTCGCACTAAAACTGAAAACTAAGGCTGCTACCGCCATGTATTTATAGTCCCGCTCACACACCAGAAGCTTCAAAACTGCGTCTTATCGTAGCTTCAAAAACGTCGTGTGAACTATGTAATTAACTGCAGCCTTGACACAGGCCGAGCGCCCGGCACAGTCGAGAAGATTCTCGCAAAATGCGTATAGTAGCACGTACGCCACAGTGAAAGTTGTGCCGGTGTAAATCCGGCCGTTACAAAAAATTTTAGAAAAGTTTCGTTTAATTGTAACATAACGTGAAGCCGAGGGTGCTGAGGCGACCTTTGTTCGGCTGTGTGAGGGGAACGGCAGAGTGTGCGGTTGCGTGCGCAACTCGCCTGTGTGCGGTCACTTCGTTCTGCCTGTGCTGGCAGTCCCGCTTATCATCCGGCTACGAATACACCGGTCTCTCTGTCTCTCTCTTCGAACTCTACGACGCAGTTTCTGTTTCTTATGGCTGGCTAAAGAGTAAAGGACTCCCGGTAAGGATTTAATTATTTTGTCTTATAAGGAATTATATGTTTGGATATTTAATAACAAGATATAGGCTATCGTATGAAATACGTAATGATGTGTGTGTGCGACCCGACAGCTTTATATTAAGAGAGAACTCAGTATTCAGTGATTAAGTTAATGTTCAGTAGATTGCCCATGTTCCGTTTATTATTTTAGAATAGTGTGAGAAATCTATTGCGAGTGTCATTGTCATGACGAAAGTGTACTACATAAAAATTAACTGCTAAAACTTAGTGCATGGTCAGGGTATGTACTGTCCTGGCATGCAATAGGCTGTCGGGAGTTATGTAATTAACTGTACAGTAGAGAATGATTTGTGTGAACTCCCTCAGATGAAATTTTATTCATGTTAAAGCATTCTTAATGCTGTGAGTACCTTGCCGTTGAATTTTTTTGTCAATTAATGATTATTACTTAACACATCGCGCATAACCTGTTTCAGTCTGTCCAGGCATGTAGACCTCGTGCCGATCACTTTATATTAAGCCACATTTAATAAGGTCTGGTCATTATTTAAATTCACTTATTCCATGGCTGATTTTCTACCCGTTAAGCTGGTCGCCAAAACTTATTAATGAAAATTGTGCATTTATTGTGTGTTAGTTGGAGGCCCGTTATGAGGTTAATTACCTGAACTCGGGTGTACATTCTTTGTGTACAGTTCTCTAATTTATTTGAATGAACAGGGTTCTCGAATTAAGCCGGAGCCTGGTCTCGCTGTGAGCTGAACATCTGCTCCAGACATGGACCATTACAAGATCCTCTCCGAAGAGGGAGCGGGAGACTGAATCTCTATGTAACACTCGCCAGCATTTATAAGGTGATATTGATGCCTTTATTTTATTTTTTGGGGGCCGGGCCGGCAGTGTGCCCGTTTACTTTAATTATCTTTGAAGCCATGTGACCACGCGTCCAGACTGTCTACCGGAAAGTGGAGCAGTGATCATGACTCTGAACACTATAATTTAAATTCATGAACTTTTTTTATAACTCATTTACATTACACTAAGTGCACTGCCTGTAAGCGTGTGCTGCACTGGGGGAGCGCGCCAGAGCTATTTTACTCTTGTACATTTTACAGTTGCATCTCATTTTCAGTTAACTTTTTACAAAATTTTATATTACAGGTCAGTAGCTCTGTTCCGGCTGGAACAGCTGTGAATATATTTTAATTTCACTATGGGTTTACATGTAAGGGCTGGGGGTTTTCTGGGTTTTTTTTTTGGGCCGTTTCTGGGGGTTTAACAGGGGACTTAGTTTGGTCTGACATGTTGATGCAGCTGGAGGCAGGCGGAATTCCTGTCTAACTTTGTCAACCACATGCGAGCGCGCTGCCTCAACTGCTAGGGCACAACTGCCTTATTGTATCTTTTCATTTTAATTATATGTATATAGCCATTCGGCGTTAACAGGAAATAATTTGATTTTTTGGACATATATTAGTTGATTTTGCTCCTTGTATAAGGGCTATACTGATTGTTTTTCTTAACTGGCAAAACACATATTGATTAACTTTCACTTGTAGTATTTGCTGTTTAATTTTCTTTAACTATAAAACATGTATTCATTATTTTTTTTAATAAACCATATATTGTCAAGATTTTCTGAAATTGTAAAGCCTTGAGTGATTAATTTCTGACTATTAAAGTACATAAAGATTTTTAATTCCTTCGGAATTTGTGAAGTCAAATAACTGTTTAGAATTCTATAACCACTGTTTGAAATTAGGTGATGTAGTCCTGTCAATTTTATTTAATGCTGTGAAAGGAACTTAAGGTTCATACGCTCATGATGGGTCATTGATAAGTGGAATGCTAGACAAATGGGCGGTCCGGTTTTACTTACGCGTCATGAATTATTATCATCCTTTCTGGGTTTTGGCTTTTATGTAATTCTACAAAACGGGTTGTCGATGGTCGAATATTTTATCACTGCTGGGTTATAAGATTGTAGTTACACTACCTGTTGGGCGGGTGCATTCCAGGGGCATTCGTGTTAAATTAATGTAATTGTGAGTTTGTGTGCCTTATGTTTCGGTGTGTATTATGTTTGTCCGTGTCTAGCTAGCCACCGAATGGGGGGAGAATTTTATATATATATATGCATGGATTTACTGAATTTCTCCACACACTTGTTATGCCATTATATGTATATAGATGTTTACTGAATTATACACACTTGTGATGTTATTATATTTATATCTCTATGTTCTTGGAATTTACACACATTTGTTATGCTGTACACCTGTTGTTATATTGTGTCATAGAATTGGCTTACATCTATGAATACGTTGCAAACAATAAACTTGTTACTGTTATCTTACAGCTGAGTTTCATTGCAAGTCCCGTCATACTGGACCTGGCACAATTTTTTGCTTCTCTGGGCTCCTGCCTAGTCTTAATTGACTTGTGGCTTCTCTTTCAAAAAAAAATACTGAAATAAAATAAGTTGTTTTACATTCAAAAAATATGCATAAAAGGAAAGAGGGGTTACAAAGTTTAAGTTAGTTTGGTAATTCTCAAAAGAGAAATTTTACCTTCTCCACTCTGTCCTAAGGTAGTGGTCGGCAGTGAAAACTGCTATCACAACTTCCTTAGCTGAAGAGGCGAACTGAAGCCGAAACAGAGACAAGCAAAAATAACCAGAGCGTAATGCTCAAAGTATAAGTTTGTGTTTGTCAAGCAATCTTTGTCAAACGGTAGTCCTTCAAAGCATTTAGTGAGAATTACCAAATTGTAATTTTGATAGAAAACTCCTCAGTGCCAAACTTCGCTTGTACTTTGTCTTTCGACTTTGACTCGCGTACTTTGTTCAACATTAAATTAGCATTCCCAAAGAGAGATAGACCTATAAACTCTCTTATTTTCTTTTAAACAGTAAAAGCTGAAAATCACAGTGTAAAGTAACAGTGTTAATACTTTTCTAAAACTAATTTATCTAAAACTTTGTGGTAGTTATCGATAGTATGAAAATCGCAACTGAACTATCGATAGTAAACATTTCGAAAAACCCCGCGGCGACGTCACAACGATTAACCAATGGCATAGATCTGATGCAAATAACCCGCGAATTTATTAAAACCGCCTTATAAAGCTGATGTTGATTGGTAGATATAAAAAAAAGCGCGTTTATACACCGTTAATTTTAAAATTTTGCATATTCTCAATTGTCATTGGTTGCTAATGTGTGGGTGTCAGGAATCGGCGGCAACAGTACTGTATTCTCAGTTCCGTTGTTGTAACGAAACTCCTAAGATACGGTTATCGTGTATTTAATTATTTTGTGAATTCAGTGTTTTCATTTGTGTTATTTTGTTGTGTTATTGTGTGGTGTTATTATTAATTATTATTTCTGTTGTTTAGGGTTATTATTATAATATACCATATATTATTTATTTAACATTTTACACTGAAATGGCCTGCCATGATATTCAGTGCGGTGGGACGTCAGACGAATGGATTCGAATGACTGAGTCTGAGATTATTGACTTTTTAATTTCCCACGAGGTTATTAAATGGTCAATAAATTGTCCTTCATGTGGGTCCTCGTCGTCGACCTACAGTTTTTGTCGAGAAGTTTTTATTTTCGATGCCCAGCGCACTTCAGCTAAGCTGGGGGGCCCTGGAAAGACTGTAGAAGTCGACGAAGCCAAATTTTGCCGTCTGAAATATAATCAGGGCAGGTTCATTGAAGGACAGTGGGTGTTCGGGGGAGTGGAACGCGGTTCTGGCAAGTGTTTTTGGTAAACCGTGTTTTTTGATACCGGTTGAGCGCCGGGATTCCGCTACTCTCCTCAAAATAATTGAGGAGTGGATTAAGGTAAGAGTTTCATCTTTTCATAATTATGGTAATGCATGCATTTCATGTGAGCGCGCGCGCGCGTGTGTGTGTGTGTGAGTGAAATATTTCTTTTTCTATTCTATGTTATATAAACACGGGAAAAATAATTTTAAACGGTGGTCGAACCTATTTACGAAAAAATAAGTAAAATAATTACTCCCATAAGACGCCAAAGAACGCCATATTAACTGTGACAAATTACATTTAAAGATTTTTTAATTTTATTTAGTAGTAGAAAAACGCGTGTTATTTGGCGCGTAAATTTGATGAACTTCAGTCACAGGTAATCCGCACATGTCGTCATGACTCGTCATTCGCTGTCTATTAGTGTGCTGTCGCCCGACTACGGTGATCCGATTCAGTTAATATGGCGCTCATTCCCTTTCCATGCGCGCTTATGGGAGTATTTATTTTATTTTTTTTCTTCGTAACAAAAATTTCCTTTGTTAGTGTACATTAAATTATTGTATGGATACAAGGCTGCTATACATAACATTAAAGGCTGTATTTACCGGAATTAAAACCAAGTTCCAATTTAGAACGTAGACCTATAACGTATTTGCATATTTTATTGGGGTTTATTGGCACATATTTTATTGAAAGGGTGTATTTATTGGAAGTACAGAAATTAGTTTCCATTTATCGCACATAATTACGGTACACAGACGATTTTTGGAGGTTGTGTCTACGTTTAACAATGTAACTTAACCTTTTAGCTTTTTAAAATTAATTATTTAACAAAAATTTCCTTTGTTAGTGTACATTCATAGGCTGTATATACATTAAAGGCTGTATTTATTCGAATTAAAACCTATCCGTACTTCCAATTTAGAACGTATAACCTAGTAGGCTACGTTATTCGTACATATTTTATTGGAGTTTATTGGTACATATTTTATTAAAAGGGTGTATTTATTGGAAGTACAGAAATTAGTTTCCATTTATCGCACATAATTACGGTACAGAGACGTTTTTGGGAGGTTGTGTCTACGTTTAATTATCTAACTTAACCTTTTAGATTTTTAAAATTAATTAGACTTGTAGGGGTGTGCGTGGCAAAACTACTTGTAGGGGTGTGCACCCACTTTATAATCATATTTTTGGTAACACTGAGAACTTTAAGCCTTCTTTTATGCTTAAACAAATTATATATACACTTAATTATAGAAAAGCAAAAAGCAAATATGTAATTTAAAGACTAATTTGCTCTAATAAACACATGCTGAAGTTAAAAACAAAAGAGTTTTTACTTTCCTAATTAATCATTAGTTACTAATGTGACAGTTGGGGCTGCTTTTTCTGCAAAAGCTGGCGTATGTTGGATTCAAGAGTGGTTAAATTAAGTCATAAATCTGAGTGTGCATCAAGTCTATTTCTGTGCTTGCTTTTCACTTGAGATGAAAATCCCATTTCACTCAAGAATGAGGTGATGAATGGGATGAACAACTCCGAAAGTTCAGGATATTCATCTCTTAAAGATATCCAGAACTTTGTTAAGTCAGAATCTAAAAGTTTATGGATTTTGTTGTCCATAACATGTCTTATGTTATCACTAATTATACAAAATAATTTATTAAAAATTTAGTTTTAATCCCAGCACACAATTGCTCATTTAGTTTTACTGAGAACATGTTAGAACTTTCAAAATACAAGAATGGGTCTTGAATCCAATTGAATTCACTGTATCCCTCTGGGAAGCAACTTTCAATCCGGTTATAGAGAGTTAAACATCAGAGCTGGTAAAAAGCAATGGTAGAGCATGAATAACAAAAATGTACAGTTTATACTATGTACAAAACAGGTTGAATTTAAATTGTTAAAATGATATATCTTAGTTATTTACATGTAGTAGGTTTTTAAGACACAGTAAATAAATTTCCGAACCTGACTTTGCAACCCTCCAAATGCCCTCTCGGTACCCAACAGTGGCTCATGCCCAATAGGTTAAGAAATGCTGAACTAAAGGCATGTTTGTGGAGTGAAACATAAAAGATAACCCAGACTTCTAAAATGCTCTTAGTGAAATGGGATTTTCAGAAGTAACAACACACTATTTGGTTAACAAGCACATTTTACTAATATTGTAATACCAAGTCAATTAGATAGCTTAAATGTGTAGTACTCTATGTGATGCTGATCACATACTGTTAATCAGCAGCACTGCAGAATATTCTAGAGCCACACTCTTGGCATTCATCTGGAACTTTCTCACATTAGGCTGATAATTAGGATGTTGCCACCAGCTGAGTTTTAGAAAGTTGGTGTAGTAGGTTGTGCATTCATATAGGATGATATTAGACAGCAGTTTTTAATGAAAGTGACAAATGATCAATTGTTTATTTGTGTTGTAAACTATTGTGATTTTTTTATTACTGTTTGTAGGCTATACAGTGTCTCCTGGATAATTATATAAAGAGAACTGTTGTAATATAAGTGTGTTTGTTTTAGCAATTGAGAGTATCTGGTATTCAATAATTCATTCCACTGTTTTAAGTTCATAATTCTTGTCACTGGTTGCAAGAATATTATTTTCATTAATTTTCCAATTCTATGAAGTCTTCAGTAGTTTTACCACGGTGAGACTCAACTTTATCACTGAAGATGCCACATCACTGAATGAGCAAAACTTTTCATTAATAATCTCAACAAAGCATGGTTATCAGCTGAAAAAAAAATTAGTATTAAAAGTTTTGATCACACAAATCTATAAGGGATACTAAAAAGAAATAACATAATAATTGTATTGGACATAAAGTTATGTCCACAAAACAGATTTTGTTTGAAATAAATAAAACACAATTTGACACAAATATTAATTTTATGAATACTTGTTTGGCACATATTACAGAAGGTTACACCATTAAATGAGTTTGCCTAAGTACAAAATTCTTGTCAGATGAAAAACGTGTACAGTCAGAATAGTATTTGTTATGTACAATACAAATGATTCACTATGGGTAGCAGTGACACATAAACACTAGACATTGACATTGAATTGTACTTGTTTTGAATGATTCATTGTGTGCTACCTGACCAGAGTACAGGTATAAACCAAGAGATGTTTAGTATACTGCTGTGTAACTGCTACAATGAGGAATTATAAGTAGTACTTTTTGTTTTGGTCATCAATCTTGAAAAGGATAATAGAAACTTTGTATACCATACTTCCAGCAGTTTTACATGATACATTCCTAGCACAAATAAGAAAAGTTTAAATCTGCTGATGATCTAAAGGAGTGATAGTTATTTGCAGACTGACAGGGTTATAAAATAATTCTGAAAGAATTGTTGCTTTTACAATACCATCCTTTATCAACTGACTACTCAAATCTGCCAGTTTTTCACAGAAACTGAAGTTTGATGATTTGATCCATCATGACCTAGTGATGCTCCAAACATTTCAAGGATTCTCCTAGCCTTAAAAAACGACTGGCCTATTTTGATTGACATGATTAAAGTTAAATTTACTTTGGGATACTTCCAAACATAATACAGTTTAAAATAAACAAAAAAAAATTTTATTTCTAATTTTTCCACAACTGTATACACATAATTTGATCTGGATAGAACGTGTATTAAACAATAATACTATTTGATGCAAATAATGAAAATATCCGTATGGAGAACTATACATGACTTCCATGTTTTAAGATTTATACTTAAAATCGTTTTAGAAATGAAATATTTCTACAGAAACTACTTCTATGTTCAGCCTCAACCACAGAAAACACACACACACACACACACACACAATTCCTTTTTTCTTTATTTAATTTGAATTCTATATTAGAACAAATGTTTTCAGAGTTTACAATTTTTTTTTTAAATTTCTTGAATTAATTTTTAAAATTTTATGCAATGTGGACACATACAGAGGAGTGCTAGTTTTTATGTTTTTTTCAATAAATAAAAATGAGAGGAGTGAGTGAGAGAGAGAGAGAGAGAGAGAGAGAGAGAGAGAGAGAGAGAGAGAGAGAGAGAGAGAGAGAGAGAGAGAGAGAGAGACCAAAAATAACACATACAGAAATTTCATCAGAACCTTTCCTTTCTAATAGTAAAAATATAACTAAATAATGAATGAGAAAGAACATTAACAAAATTAATGGAAATTATAGTTATTATTTGTTGTCTAATAAACAGGTAATAGTAATGGCTTCATATCTTAAATTATAATCACACATTAGTATATAGTGTTACTAATTTCACAAGTCCACAAAATTTGTAATTATTAAATTCCACTCTAACCCATTATTAATACTTAATCATTTGCGTGTTAACAGAAACTGCACATTGCCTTTTATTGCATTATGTTGAAAAAAGGATTTTAATGTACTTGTTTGGTTATACGTTAGATTGTACTGGGTTCTAAATTGGAAGTAGAATTCTTGAAAAGAACGAATCCATAATATTTTTACCATGTGGGGCGCATTCCTTGAAACATGTGGGTGTTAATGCTGCAAAACTCAATGCAGATGTGATGACATTTTTCGGGCATGTTGCAAGTCTTTACTCATTTTTCTCTAGCAGCCCTAGAGAAAAATGTTGGAAAGTTTTGAAAAAGCACATTCCTTTATCACTGCAGAGCTTCCCTGAAACAAGATGAAGTGAGAGGATCCAAGCTGTCAAACCAATAGTTAAGCACTACCCAGGAGTACTTAAATTGTTGGATACATTTTAGAAGAGATGTCTTCTGGTCTAACTCCCTCTGCCTACAACATCATATTAGGGCTTAAGAAATATTTCAATTCCACAAAGAGCTTAATGTTGGCATCTTTTTGGTTCAAAGTGCTTTCATATATTGACTAAAAAAATGTTGTTATTCAAAGCAAAGGAATCACACTCAATGTTGAAATAACTCTAGTGGAAGATTTGCTGACAGAATTGAAATTGTTGTGTGATAATCCAGACAGCATAATTGAAGAACCAAACTTAATTGCAAAAGAACTAATAAAAGTTCCTCCTGAATCTCCCAAAAGGTGGAAAAAAAGTACAGATCAATCCAATAGTGATTTTTCAGTAAACAAAGATCAAGAAAATAAATTTAAAACCTCAGTCATGTATGCAGTATTAGAGTTTGTAATGGGCAACATAAAAACACGATTCACTGCAATTAGTTCAATTTGTGACTTGTTTCCACCAGTATTGAACTTTACGGACATGGAAAATGATGAATTAGAATTGAAAGTAAAAGTTCTCATTAGCAAGTTTAAAAAGGAATTGGCAATGGATCTATTTGAAGAAATATTACACTTGAAGAACATTTATAAAACAGAGTTTGAATCAGAAAAGAATCCACTAAGCCTACTCCAGAAACCTTCAAGCTGTATTTGTGAACTTCTGTCTTGCCTATAGGCTTTTCTGTACTATTCCAGTTACAGTTTCGTCTCCTGAAAAATCTTTCAGCAGGTTAGCGAATTCACTGAAAACTTTGCAGAATAGCACTACCTACCAAGAAAGGCTTAATAATTTGGCAATTTTAGCTATTAAAAATGAATTGGCTAACAGTATTAATTTATCAGTCAGATGTTATTGACCAGTTTGCTCAAATGAAAGCAAGAAAAAAACTTTGCACTACTTAAGCCGTTTTAGAAACGGGTCTCTAACTTATAATTGTTTATACTCTAAGACATATTTTTGTTTATCTTTGTAACAACTGACTTATGTATCACTTATGTGTTGATAAACACAGATTATGTTTATTTTTTGTCTTAAATTTAGACCATAGTAACATTGAATTCCACTCTAACCCATTATTAATACTTCATCATTTGGGTGTTAACAGAAACTGCACATTGCTTTTTATTGCATTATGTTGAAAAAAGGATTTTAATGTACTTGTTTGGTTATAGGCCTACGTTAGATTGTACTGTGTTCTAAATTGGAAGTAGGTTTTAATTCCGGTACTTCGAATAAATACAGCCTTTTATCCATACAATAAATACAGCCTTTGAATGTACACTAAGTAAGGAAATATTTGTTAAGTCTAATTAATTTTAAAAATCTAAAAGGTTAAGTTAGATAATTAAACGTTGACACAACCTCCCAAAATCGTCTCTGTACCGTAATTATGTGCGATAAATGGAAACTAATTTCTGTACTTCCAATAAATACACCCTTTTAATAAAATAAGTACCAATAAACTCCAATAAAATATGTACGAATAACATAGCCTACTAGGTTATACATTCTAAATTGGAAGTACGGATAGGTTTTAATTCGAATAAATACAGCCTTTAATGTATATACAGCCTTTTATCTATACAATAAATACAGCCTTTGAATGTACACTAACAAAGGAAATTTTTGTTAAATCTAACTAATTTTAAAAATCTAAAAGGTTAAGTTACATTGTTAAACGTAGACACAACCTCCAAAAATCGTCTGTGTACCGTAATTATGTGCAATAAATGGAAACTAATTTCTGTACTTCCAATAAATACACCCTTTTAATAAAATATGTGCCAATACTCTGAATTCAAATTAAATAAAGAAAAAAGGAATTGTGTGTGTGTGTGTGTGTGTGTCTGTGTTTTCTGTGGTTGAGGCTGAACATAGAAGTAGTTTATGTAGAAATATTTCATTTCTAAAACGATTTTAAATATAAATCTTAAAACATGGAAGTCATGTATAGTTCTCCATACTGATATTTTCATTATTTGCATCAAATAGTATTATTGTTTAATACACGTTCTATCCAGATCAAATTATGTGTATACAGTTCTGGAAAAATTAGAAATAGAATTTTTTTTGTTTATTTTAAACTGTATTATGTTTGGAAGTATCCCAAAGTAAATTTAACTTTAATCATGTCAATCAAAATAGGCCAGTCGTTTTTTAAGGCTAGGAGAATCCTTGAAATGTTTGGAGCATCACTAGGTCATGATGGATCAAATCATCAAACTTCAGTTTCTGTGAAAAACTGGCAGATTTGAGTAGTCAGTTGATAAAGGATGGTATTGTAAAAGCAACAATTCTTTCAGAATTATTTTATAACCCTGTCAGTCTGCAAATAACTATCACTCCTTTAGATCATCAGCAGATTTAAACTTTTCTTATTTGTGCTAGGAATGTATCATGTAAAACTGCTGGAAGTATGGTATACAAAGTTTCTATTATCCTTTTCAAGGTTGATGACCAAAACAAAAAGTACTACTTATAATTCCTCATTGTAGCAGTTACACAGCAGTACACTAAACATCTCTTGGTTTATACCTGTACTCTGGTCAGGTAGCACACAATGAATCATTCAAAACAAGTACAATTCAGTGTCAATGTCTAGTGTTTATGTGGCACTGCTACCCATAGTGAATCATTTGTATTGTACATAACAAATAGTATTCTGACTGTACACGTTTTTCATCTGACAAGAATTTTATACTTAGGCAAACTCATTTAATGGTGTAACCTTCTGTAATATGTGCCAAACAAGTATTCATAAAATTAATATTTGTGTCAAATTGTGTTTTATTTATTTCAAACAAAATCTGTTTTGTGGACATAACTTTATGTCCAATACAATTATTATGTTTTTTCTTTTTAGTATCCCTTATAGATTTGCGTGATCAAAGCTGTTAATACTAAAACTTTTTTTCAGCTGATAACGATGCTTTGTTGAGATTATTAACGAAAAGTTTTGCTAATTCAGTGATGTGGCATCTTCAGTGATAAAGTTGAGTCTCATCGTGGTAAAACTACTGAAGACTTCATAGAATTGGAAAATTAATGAAAATAATATTCTTACAACCAGTGACAAGAATTATGAACTTAAAACAGTGGAATGAATTATTGAATACCAGATACTCTCAATTGCTAAAACAAACACACTTATATTACAACAGTTCTCTTTATATAATTATCCAGGAGACACTGTATAGCCTACAAACAGTAATAAAAAAATCACAATAGTTTACAACACAAATAAACAATTGATCATTTGTCACTTTCATTAAAAACTGCTGTCTAATATCATCCTATATGAATGCACAACCTACTACACCAACTTTCTAAAACTCAGCTGGTGCCAACATCCTAATTATCAGGCTAATGTGAGAAAGTTCCAGATGAATGCCAAGAGTGTGGCTCTAGAATATTCTCCAGTGCTGTTGATTAACAGTATGTGATCAGCATCACATAGAGTACTACACATTTAAGCTATCTAATTGACTTGGTATTACAATATTAGTAAAATATGCTTGTTAACCAAATAGTGTGTTGTTACTCCTGAAAATCCCATTTCACTAAGAGCATTTTAGAAGTCTGGGTTATCTTTTATGTTTCACTCCACAAACATGCCTTTAGTTCAGCATTTCTTAACCTATTGGGCATGAGCCACTGCTGGGTCCCGAGAGGGCATTTGGAGGGTTGCAAAGTCAGGTTCGGAAATTTATTTACTGTGTCTTAAAAACCTACTACATGTAAATAACTAAGATATATCATTTTAACAATTTAAATTCAACCTGTTTTGTACATAGTCTAAACTGTACATTTTTGTTATTCATGCTCTACCATTGCTTTTTACCAGCTCTGATGTTTAACTCTCTATAACCAGATTGAAAGTTGCTTCTCAGAGGGATACAGTGAATTCAATTGGATTCAAGACCCATTCTTGTATTTTGAAAGTTCTAACATGTTCTCAGTAAAACTAAATGAGCAATTGTGTGATATCATCTGTGATGCTGGGATTAAAACTAAATTTTTAGTAAATTATTTTGTATAGTTAGTGATAACATAAGACATGTTATGGACAATAAAATCCATAAACTTTCAGATTCTGACTTAACAAAGTTCTGGATATCTTTAAGAGATGAATATCCTGAACTTTCGGAGTTGCTCATCCCATTCATCACCTCATTCTTGAGTGAAATGGGATTTTCATCTCAAGTGAAAAGCAAGCACAGAAATAGACTTGACGCACACTCAGATTTATGACTTAAATTAACCACTCTTGAATCCAACATACCCCAGCTTTTGCAGAAAAAGCAGCCCCAACTGTCACATTAGTAACTAATGATTAGTTAGGCAAGTAAAAACTCTTTTGTTTTTAACTTCAGCATGTGTTTATTAGAGCAAATTAGTCTTTTGAATTACATATTTGCTTTTTGCTTTTCTATAATTAAGTGTATATATAATTTGTTTAAGCATAAAAGAAGGCTTAAAGTTCTCAGTGTTACCAAAAATATGATTATAAAGTGGGTGCACACCCCTACAAGTAATTCTGCCACGCACACCCCTACAAGTCTAATTAATTTTAAAAATCTAAAAGGTTAAGTTAGATAATTAAACGTAGACACAACCTCCCAAAATCGTCTCTGTACCGTAATTATGTGCGATAAATGGAAACTAATTTCTGTACTTCCAATAAATACACCCTTTTAATAAAATATGTGCCAATAAACCCCAATAAAATATGCACCAATAACGAAGCCTACTATCTAAGTTAGATAATTAAACGTAGACACAACCTCCCAAAAACGTCTCTGTGCCGTAATTATGTGCGATAAATGGAAACTAATTTCTGTACTTCCAATAAATACACCCTTTTAATAAAATATATACCAATAAACTCCAATAAAATATGTACGAATAACGTAGCCTACTAGGTTATACGTTCTAAATTGGAAGTACGGATAGGTTTTAATTGGAATAAATACAGCCTTTAATGTATATACAGCCTATGAATGTACACTAACAAAGGAAATTTTTGTTAAATCTAATTAATTTTAAAAATCTAAAAGGATAAGTTACATTGTTAAACGTAGACACAACCTCCAAAAATCGTCTGTGTACCGTAATTATGTGCGATAAATGGAAACTAATTTCTGTACTTCCAATAAATACACCCTTTCAATAAAATATGTGCCAATAAACCCCAATAAAATATGCAAATACGTTATAGGTCTACGTTCTAAATTGGAACTAGGTTTTAATTCCGGTACTTCGAATAAATACAGCCGTTAATGTTATATACAGCCTTTTATACATACAATAAATACAGCCTTTGAATGTACACTATCTAAGGAAACGTTTAAGTCTAATTAATTTTAAAAATGTAAGAGGTTAAGTTATATTGTTAAACGTAGCCACAACCTCCCAAAATCATCTCTGTACCGTAATTATGTGCGATAAATGTAAACTAATTTCTGTACATCCAATAAATACACCCTTTTAATGTACACTAACAAAGTAAATTTTATTTAAGTTACATTGTCGTACATAACATCCATTAGCTGGCATTAGTTACTTGTGAAGAAAACAGTTGGTTGTACACATCGGACACTGAACTATATACACGCGCGGCGACGGAAGTTAAATTTTGCCGCTGACTTTTCGCCAAGACCCGCTAGATCCATAATTTATGTTCAAATCACAGACCATATTAAATTTGTTTTAAAATAAATACCTAACTCCAGATAAAAGACTCTGAGGGTCTTTCACTATAGCCTGGGGCCAAAGAAAACTTCCGTCTCCGCGTTTGTATTTCTTTCCGTGTTCGATGTGTACAAGAAATGTTTTCTTCACAAGTAACTAATGCCAGGTTATGGAGGTTATGTACGACAATGTAACAAATGAAATTTACTTTGTTAGTGTACAATAAAAGGGTGTATTTACTGGAAGTACAGAAATTATTTTCCATTTATCGCACATAATTACGGTACACAGACGATTTTTGGAGGTTGTGTCTACGTTTAACAATGCAACTTAACCTTTTAGATTTTTAAAATTAATTAGATTTAACAAAAATTTCCTTTGTTAGTGTACATTAAATTATTGTATGGATACAAGGCTGCTGTACATAACATTAAAGGCTGTATTTATTCGAAGTACCGGAATTAAAACCTAGTTCCAATTTAGAACATAGACCTATAACTTATTTGCATATTTTATTGGGGTTTATTGGCACATATTTTATTAAAAGGGTGTATTTATTGGAAGTACAGAAATTAGTTTCCATTTATCGCACATAATTACGGTACACAGACGATTTTTGGAGGTTGTGTCTACGTTTAACAACTTAACAGTAACTTAACCTTTTAGATTTTTAAAATTAATTAGATTTAACAAAAATTTCCTTTGTTAGTGTACATTCAAAGGCTGTATTTATTGTATGGATAAAAGGCTGTATATACATTAAAGGCTGTATTTATTCGAATTAAAACCTATCGGTAGTTCCAATTTAGAACGTATAACCTAGTAGGCTACGTTATTCGTACATATTTTCAGTGCCGGCGATAAGACCCCCGCAGACCCCGCCGCGCGGGAGGGCCCCGGCCCTTAAGGCCCCCCGGCCGGGAAAAAGATTAAAATGGGCTCCAACACCGGAAAAAATAAACACAAAGTGAGTACAGAACAACACTGTAATGTAAGCGTAAGACTGGGAAAATTAAAAGTTTAAAAAATAAGTATTAAAATACCAAAAAGATAGTGTTTTTAATTATATGTAATTATGATTATTTTATGTTTAGTTTTTGTAAGTATTTCATCATTTGTAAGTCGATTCCCTTACCCCCTGCGCTGAACTTCCGCCTTCGCGGCGCCCGGTGCGATGAGTCACAATTGCAACAGAATACAGTACACGTTTGACGTTACCAAACAAGTGTCAAGTGTCAAACTACGCCTAATACTAGCAGTCGTACGTCGCATCTCCTTCGCGGTAGGAGTGTCCGTCTTTCCTGTTCGGAGTGTAGAGTGCCACTTTGTGTTTCAGTGTTTATGTTTCGAGTTGTTGTTTGTTTTAGTCATGGAAAGTAAACGTGGTTATTTAAGTGGTGCGCAAAAAAGAAAACTACAAAAACAACGGGCAGAATCACTTCCAAAAATTGACACATTTTTTAAAAACCCAAACCTACCCGGACCAAGTAACCAAAGGGAACAACCAACCGAACTTGAGTGTGGTGAAGTGAAAGTGAACGTAATGTAAACGTAAACCCGTCCGGTCCAAGTACGAGTAATCCAAATGAACAACAGACAGAACTTGAATGTGGACATGAACCTGAACACTTACCCGGTCCAAATAGTCAAAACAAACTGGAACAATCAACCGAACATATAAGTGAAAATGAACCTAATTTAAACCCGCCCGGTCCAAGTTATCAAACTTCAACAAATTTCGAAACGGATATTGGACTCTACCAAAATCAAGGACCTTTGACTGACGAAGTGAAAAAGCTAATTATAATAGTAGAACCGTGTCAACAAAAGGGGTCTTTTCCAAAACATCCAAATTCTAAAAGATCTTTCAGTTCTGAAATTATTCATTTAAAACTCCAACAGGCCAAAAAGTCGACAAGTTTTGGCTTTGTTACTTGCCTACTGTACTCTAGATGGAGTTTATTGTTTGTCATGTTGGCTTTACAGAGAAAATATTGAGGCCCAAATCTGGCGTGATGGAAGTATTAGAGACTGGAAGGGTCTTAGTAAAAAAATAAAGTCTCATGAAACCAGCAATGCCCACCTACAAGCTTGCCTAACGTATGCTACTTGGAAAAAATAAAACAGTAGCTGATCAAATTTCTGATGAGTGAAAAAAGTGGAAGGACATTTTTACGCGCATTGTGGATGTTATTCGCACTATGGCAATGTGTTCACTGCCGTTTCGTGGTCATAGAGAGAGAGTTTAGATGAAATCGGTCCTGAGCGTGGAAATTTTTTGAACATAATATCTGTAGTTTCTCGCTATGATTCCCTCCTCAGTGCACATTTGGAAAATTAAAAGTCCAGAGCAAAATACCTTCACCATGACGTTCAAAATCAAATTATTTGCTTACTAGGAAGATCAGTACTAAATTCCTTACTAAAAAAAATTCACTCTGCTCCATTTTTTTCTATAATTGTTGATAGTACACAGGACATTTCAAAAACAGATGAAATGAGTGTTGTAATCAGACATGTTAATTTAACAGAAGAAAGCCCTGGGAAAAATAAAATTGTAATAAATGAATCTTTTTTAGGATTCACAGAGATAAGTGACGTCAGTAGCGAGGGATTTGAGAACAAGATTTTGGACATTTTAAAAACAAATGATGTAGATATCAGTAAGTGTAGAGGTCAAGGTTATGGTGGCGCAGCAACAATGAGTGGGCGGTATTCTGGGTTACAGAAAGGGATAAAGGATCAGGTCCCCAACGCCGAATATGTACACTGCGCTGCCCACAACCTGAACCTGGTAATTAATGATTCTGTTTCACATATTTCTGAGGTCAGTCAGTTTTATGACATAGTCCATAGATTATACGTATATTTTAATAAAAGCTTACCTCGATGGCAAGATTTGAATGCTGCCGTTAAAGAAGACAGCTCAACTAAGAACCTAACTTTGAAAAAGCTATGTCCTACAAGGTGGTCATCTCGACATGATTGTCTGTTAGCTTTAAGAAATTACTTCAAAAATGTGATGAAATGCCTAACAGAACTCATATTGCACTGTTCTAAAAAAGCCAAAGTAGAAGAAGCAGCAGCAATCGGAAACCATTTGGAAAATTTCGAGTTTATCTTTTTGCTTTCCCTTGAAAGCAAAGTACAGTACTTGAGAATGTTAACATAGCTTCAAAAGTAAATATCACTATAATATTGACGACTCGGAACACTAAGTTTTTTATAAGTAAAAATGTAAAGTTTTACCTTACAGCCTAAACCGGCTTTCACCTATAGAAGGCTTCATCAGAGGCTGTCGTTAGTAGCGCTGTTCGTCTTGTTGTTGGCAACGAGATAGTGTTTCGAAAGATCGAAGCTGTGTGTGTGTGGTGAGATGTGTTCGAATAATGCGTGCGATTTGAATTGTGTCTGTTCGTTTAGGATGTCGTTTTTATTTGTTTTTGTGTGTTTGTATATTTCTATAAACGAACAGATACAATTCAAATCGCACGCATTATTCGAACACATCTCACCACACACACACAGCTTCGATCTTTCGAAACAGTATCTCGTCGCCAACAACAAGACGAACAGCGCTACTAACGACAGCCTCTGATGAAGCCTTCTATAGGTGAAAGCCGGTTTAGGCTGTAAGGTAAAACTTTACGTTTTTACTTATAAAAAACTTAGTGTTCCGAGTCGTCAATATTATAGTGATATTTAGTTAAGTAACGGACACGTCATGGACAACGAAATCCATAGCTTCAAAAGCTTTACAAAAGCAAACAGTTGATCTTGACAAAGCGTGGTACTTTTTGAGCCGTGCGTGTGATCAGTTGAAAGTTTTAAGAGGTAACTTTTCTGGCTTTCTGGTTGATGCAAAAGAGTTGGCTCAGTCTTGCAACATAACTTGTGAAATGAAATATATACGTAAACGGTTTGTAAAACGCTTTTTTGATGAGATTTCTGTCGATCACAGTCTTGACGATCCAGTAAAGGCGTTTGAAATAAAAGTGTTCAACGCACCGCTAGATATTGTGATAAATCAGCTACAAATGAGATTCAAAAGCTTGCGTTGTATTGTTGAAAGGTTTTCACTTCTGTCACCTCAGAATTTGGTAAACTTAACACGAGAAGAAGTAATAGAGAAGACTGAGTCTTTCGTAAATACGTATCCAGCTGACCTCTCAAAATCACTGCCCGACCAAGTAATATCTTTCAGAACATTGCTAGCCAAAGAAATCGGCCAAAAGAAAAACGTCAGGGAAGTAATGAGTTTACTAGTTGAGGAAAATCTTGCCTTGTCAGTTGCCTTCCAGATTTAACTACAGCTCTACAACTTTACTTGACCCTTCCTGTTACAACAGCTACGGCGGAAAGAAGTTTTTCAAAACTAAGTTAATAAAGTCATACTTAAGAAGTACGATGTCCCAAATGCGTTTGAGTGACTTAGCAATATTAAGCATTGAACATGAAGAAACACAGAAAATTAATATTAGTGAAGTAGTTGAAAAGGTTCTAACTCTTAAAAAAAGAAGATTAGGACAACAGTAAACTTTAGACCAAGATCTGTAGACACTCAAGTTATGCTAAATTTAAAAGAACTTTATAATATTAGAATATTAGGCCTATTTATTATAAACTCTGCTAAAATCAGAACTTTGTAAACTGTGTTGTGAAATGGTAAAGTGAAAATACATGAAAATATGAAAATTAAAAACTATAGACCATCCTATTCCTATAGTGAACGATGCCGAGATGTGTAGATTTCATTTTGAATGGTATTATAATTATTTTTAATAACATGTTTAGACAAACAAAAATAGAGGGGCTGGCGGTCATTACACCATTACACGTGATCACTTTCGTTCAATAAAAGTCATTCCTCGCCCGTTTTTTGTCGAGTAGGCTTACATACGTCAAGTGCGTCGCATTAGCAGTAAACGATTTTTACCTATTGTGTGTGTAAAACGTGAGTAGTTTAGCTTAAAGCCTCGTTTTACAGTTGTATGTATGATTTAGTTAGTAAAAAAGTTCACGTGCTTTATTTTTACCACCTTGATTATGGCCCATTTTGTAATTTAACTTTTTTTTCAAAGAGCCCCTTAATTTTTTCGTGGGGGGCCCCCATTATCTTAGCGCCGCCACTGCATATTTTATTGGAGTTTATTGGTACATATTTTATTAGAAGGGTGTATTTATTGGAAGTACAGAAATTAGTTTCCATTTATCGCACATAATTACGGTACAGAGACGATTTTGGGAGGTTGTGTCTACGTTTAATTATCTAACTTAGATAGTAGGCTTCGTTATTGGTGCATATTTTATTGGGGTTTATTGGCACATATTTTATTAAAAGGGTGTATTTATTGGAAGTACAGAAATTAGTTTCCATTTATCGCACATAATTACGGTACAGAGACGATTTTGGGAGGTTGTGTCAACGTTTAATTATCTAACTTAGACTAAGTCTAATTAGACTTAACAAACATTTCCTTACTTAGTGTACATTCAAAGGCTGTATTTATTGTATGGATAAAAGGCTGTATTTATTCGAAGTACCGGAAATAAAACCTACTTCCAATTTAGAACACAGTACAGTCTAACGTAGGCCTATAACCAAACAAGTACATTAACATCCTTTTTTCAACATAATGCAATAAAAAGCAATGTGCAGTTTCTGTTAACACCCAAATGATTAAGTATTAATAATGAGTTAGAGTGGAATTCAATGTTACTATGGTCTAAATTTAAGACAAAAAATAAACATAATCTGTGTTTATCAACACATAAGTGATACATAAGTCAGTTGTTACAAAGATAAACAAAAATATGTCTAAGAGTATAACCAATTATAAGTTAGAGACCCGTTTCTAAAACGGCTTAAGTAGTGCAAAGTTTTTTTCTTGCTTTCATTTGAGCAAACTGGTCAATAACATCTGACTGATAAATTAATACTGTTAGCCAATTCATTTTTAATAGCTAAAATTGCCAAATTATTAAGCCTTTCTTGGTAGGTAGTACTATTCTGCAAAGTTTTCAGTGAATTCGCTAACCTGCTGAAAGATTTTTCAGGAGACGAAACTGTAACTGGAATAGTACAGAAAAGCCTATAGGCAAGACAGAAGTTCACAAATACAGCTTGAAGGTTTCTGGAGTAGGCTTAGTGGATTCTTTTCTGATTCAAACTCTGTTTTATAAATGTTCTTCAAGTGTAATATTTCTTCAAATAGATCCATTGCCAATTCCTTTTTAAACTTGCTAATGAGAACTTTTACTTTCAATTCTAATTCATCATTTTCCATGTCCGTAAAGTTCAATACTGGTGGAAACAAGTCACAAATTGAACTAATTGCAGTGAATCGTGTTTTTATGTTGCCCATTACAAACTCTAATACTGGGTACATGACTGAGGTTTTAAATTTATTTTCTTGATCTTTGTTTACTGAAAAATCACTATTGGATTGATCTGTACTTTTTTTCCACCTTTTGGGAGATTCAGGAGGAACTTTTATTAGTTCTTTTGCAATTAAGTTTGGTTCTTCATTTATGCTGTCTGGATTATCACACAACAATTTCAATTCTGTCAGCAAATCTTCCACTAGAGTTATTTCAACATTGAGTGTGATTCCTTTGCTTTGAATAACAACATTTTTTTAGTCAATATATGAAAGCACTTTGAACCAAAAAGATGCCAACATTAAGCTCTTTGTGGAATTGAAATATTTCTTAAGCCCTAATATGATGTTGTAGGCAGAGGGAGTTAGACCAGAAGACATCTCTTCTAAAATATATCCAACAATTTAAGTACTCCTGGGTAGTGCTTAACTATTGGTTTGACAGCTTGGATCCTCTCACTTCATCTTGTTTCAGGGAAGTTCTGCAGTGATAAAGGAATGTGCTTTTTCAAAACTTTCCAACATTTTTCTCTAGGGCTGCTAGAGAAAAATGAGTAAAGACTTGCAACATGCCCGAAAAATGTCATCACATCTGCATTGAGTTTTGCAGCATTAACACCCACATGTTTCAAGGAATGCGCCCCACATGGTAAAAATATTATGGATTCGTTCTTTTCAAGAATTCTACTTCCAATTTAGAACCCAGTACAATCTAACGTATAACCAAACAAGTACATTAAAATCCTTTTTTCAACATAATGCAATAAAAGGCAATGTGCAGTTTCTGTTAACATGCAAATGATTAAGTATTAATAATGGGTTAGAGTGGAATTTAATAATTACAAATTTTGTGGACTTGTGAAATTAGTAACACTATGTACTAATGTGTGATTATAATTTAAGATATGAAGCCATTACTATTACCTGTTTATTAGACAACAAATAATAACTATAATTTCCATTAATTTTGTTAATGTTGTAACGTCACAGAACGTTCCATAAAAGAAATCATTTATATAGTAAGTTAGCATAAGAGGAAAGTGAAGTGAACAGTATCGAACCCAAGTAGTCCCAAAAAATTGTGTAATTTTGTATAATAATTATTTCTATCAACTTGAAAAAACGACCAAACTATGACTAAGACAAAACCCCATATATATTATTAAAGTGAATAAGAGTGAAAAAACCATAAGACACTATAAGAGAGAGAGATAATGTCAGAATCAACCAAAATGTAGTCAATAATTATTAAGTTTTATAACTATGAATAGAGTATTAAAAACTATTTTTTGTGAATAAATGGACATGATCCATTATTATATTGTGTGATGTAAATGAAATAAATGTATTAAATGATTTAAATACATTATTAGAAAGAATCTAAGTTAAAATAAAAATTGTATATTTGCAATGACAAAAAATATTGATGTGTTGGATTTGAGACCATACACCAAGATTTCATGAAAAAATAAATTATCAGATTTAAATAAAAACTATATGTAATTGTCAAGCAGACAATAGTGAACAATTTATCTTAAATAAAGGAAGCTGTCAAATGAATAAAAAGCAGTCAAAATAGCCAAAAACAGTGTTAACTAAAAACAGGTAATAGGCATCTAATATTGTATAATTTATGAATTTAATGTTGCCAAAATGCAACCAAACTGTATTAGAAAGCTGTAATATGATATAAACCAACTATACTAATATACCTGACCAACTTTAACATTGTAATAGTCAAGTCAGCAAAATATTTACTTATACCATGTATGGCTGAAGCCAATTATCCAGTACAAAAATAATCATATCTGGCTAAATACTTACATAATACTAACAAAAAAAAGATAGAAAGGTACAATACATCAGTATACCTTAATAAGAAACAAACTCAGTTGAAAGTGAAGTCAATTCTAAAAGAATTTAACTGATTAGAGTGAGATTTGTCACACCATAAAAAATGACATCTCAAGACCAATCAATGATGCTATGTCATCTTGTGATAAATATAATATATGTACAGAGTAACCAGGTATCACAAAAGATAGACAAAATAATAAACTCTGTGTGTATAGTAGTGAAATAATACATATATTAAAGAAAAAGACTAATCATTGTATTAGAAAACTGACAAGAATCTAGGCCATGAGCAGAGGCCATATAAAATTGTATTTATTTGTGTTTTATTTATGTTAAAATTTGTTTATTTTGTTGTAGGAAAGTAATAGTATTAGATGTTCAGCTTGTGGAAGGAACTTAGTAACTCCACAACAATTTTTGTTATAAAAATTGAGTTTTCAATGACAACAACTCAAGGTGAGGGTTGTATATTGTATTGTTTATTAGATTTAAGTTAATTAGATACCAATCATATTTAGTATCGCTAGATTCAGTTAAAAACAGGGAATCTAAATGTATTAATGGCATACAAATTGTGAGTACTAATGTAAAACTGTTTGATAAATACCAGTGCAATTTTTGAAATATCCTTTGTATGAAGAATAAGAAATTCATTCTAAAATCTTCTACGGAAGTGAAAATTGTTCTATGACATTCCATTTCGTTTATTCTCGAACAATCTAGAAAGAATTTTTACACAAATATACCGGAAGTCGATGAAAACAGTCAACCTGATTTAGTATAAAAGCGAGACCAAATTCGACCCAAAAACACTTGAAACTTGAACTCCAGAACTGATGCATCACCCACGACACTGATCGACGCAGCTAAGGCGAAACCGAAGAGGCGAGAAATCGACAAGACACGGCAGGAAGGCTTTTCCCGTACATAGACATAACCGACTGACTTAACCTCAACGAGAATTTTCGCCAAATGTATCGCTGAAATAGAGCAGCGATACGGCAAATTTTAATAGAAATCACGCAGCCAGAACGTCGACGGCCCAGGAGGGACCAAACATTTAAATAGAGAACGAATTCTGCTGTGTTCGCATTGACTGACTAACGTGACAATAATTTCCCTTTAACGTAAACACACAATACACAAAGCCTTCCTCAACACTGCATGGGAATCAGCGCTGCGGTGGCAGATTTCTGAATCAACGCTAAGCAGATGATTCGTAGCGGCGGCGTTTGAACGAGATTCTACTGCCAAACGTTTTGACAAAAAGTGCGGAAAAAGTAATGATCGCAAAATTTGACTTTAAATAGATTCAGTGTACACCCGAAGAGGCGAGATTGAGAAACTACCCGAAGGAAGTGTCCAGTGAGAGAATAAACGACCATTGGAACGTGAGTTACCAAAATTAAAGTCATTTGTTACCTGGTTACATTTATCACACAGTTGTACTTTACACGCCACACATACACCTTCAAATCACTTAGTTTTTTCTTGTAAGGCATCTAATTGATATGTCTTGGTAGTTCAAAGGAGTCACGTCCTAAGAGTAAAGATTTTTCACATATTAAACTCATGCTTTTCAACTGAGTCAAAATCTGAAATATACTAGCCGATACTTGATTGGATATATAAAAAATTGTCAATAATAATAACTTGTAAAATTTTTTCTCTGCAATTTTATAATTTTTTTCTATGAATGTTAGTCCTTCAGACGATTTGTTTGTTTTTAAAGAACCATTAAACTTAACTGATTTTTCCAAGCTAAACTGACTTGTTTAAATTTTGTCGTAGATTTAAAAATTTTTTATCAATCACATATTTTTCTTGGAACAAACGTTTCCAAGTGGCGCCCACAAAAAGCATAGTATTAAGTTGTGTTACAGGACTACATCACTGCAGAGTATCCAGTCAGCAGAGTAAGTAACAAAAGTGCGCGGAGGTAACGCCCGACACAATTACAACACAAACGTTTAAACAACACCAACACCCAATCCTTTCTATTTGTCACAAATTGGCAGCCCAACTAGTGAGGCTTGAAAAAGACGGAACAAGCCCGGCAACTACCAACATATTAAAATGCCGCAACCTAAGGGAAAAAAGGTGAAGAAGACTGTGGAACCCGAGTCAAGTGTGGAAGACGGAGAGGCAGTACAAATGGAGGAAACGGAATTAGAACCGCCCACACTAGAAACGGAAAGACCGGTACAAACAGCAGAGGAATTAGAGGAGCAAACGGGAGAAGAACCCATACAAATGGTAGAACAAATAGAGAAACCCGAACCAGAAAAAATAACAGGGAGCGTTGACACGAATATAATAATGATGATGCTCCAAAGAATGAAGGAAGATAAGGAGGAAATAATAGAATCCATGAATAAAAATAGACAGGAAGATAAGGAGGAGAGTAATAAAAAGAGACGGGAAGATAAGGAGGAAATAATAAAATCCCTGAAGGAGGATAATAACAAAAACATAGAATCTTTAAGGGAGAATATAACCGAGAAAATAAATGACAATGGGAAAAAGCTAGAGCTATTTCAGGAGGAGAATAAAAAAAGTATAGAGTCCCTGAAAAAAGAAATTAGCATAAAGTACGAAACAGTAAACAAAACGATCAATGATAATAAAATCGATAGTGATAGGAAGGTCGAAAACATGGAGAAACAGTTAGAAAGGTTACGGGAGGGAAACAATACACGTTTCGAAAATATAGAGGAACGAGCAGTAGAGACCAAACAAGATGTTAGAAATCTTGAAAACATGGTAAGGCAGAACCAAGACGCCATCATGCAGGAGGTAGGAGAAGTCCAGCACATCGCTAACAGGCTGGACGAACAAATAAAAACTAACAAAAATAGTATACTGGAAATAGACCAGAGAGAGAAAAACCTGCAGGAAAGATTAGAGGCGCTGAGAGACACACCAATACTAAACACTCATACGTGTCATGGTGAAAACAGGGAAGTAATCAACTTCCAGGACTATCGACGAAACCCAATGGAATTTTTGGAAAGAATGGAGGAGGTTATTGGGAGAAGTAGAGAAACAAGGTGGGACAGGATAAGAGAGATGCTTGACGAGACGTTTAAAAATACTAAGGATAACTGGTGGATAGCAGTACGACCAGAAATAACGAATTTAGCAGAGTTTAAACGCCAGTTTAAGGAAAAGTATTGGTCAGAGACCACACAAAACAGGGTAAGAATGGACATTTTCTATGGCAAATACGACGCGTCCTATGGACAGTCCCCGACGTCTTATTTCCTGGGAAAGGTATGTTTAGCACGGAAGTTGATACCGCCGATCCCAGAAGAATGTTTGGTAAGGCAGTTAGCTGGACATTACAGCTATGGTATCAAGGATGCCCAATTATACCAACAGATTAGCAAAATAGCCGATCTGGCCAAATTATTGGAAAATTGCGAATCCACAGGAAGGTTCCAGGATTACCAACCCCCCAATCGTAAGGTAGAGTACAACAACAATAATAACGGACCAAACCGGAATGGAGGTGGGAACGGTAATAATCTAAACACCAATAATCAGAATAATAATATCCCACCAAATGGCCGAAATGATAACACTCAGGGCCCAATTAACCGCAACTATCCGGGACCAAACAGAGGTAATTACACCGGGAATAACTACGGTAGGAACTTCCACCAGGGAAACGGTTATCGCGGGAATAATTATAGAGGAAGTAATTATGGTCAACGTAATGGTTATCGCAACGGGGGAAACCAAGGAGGAGGCGATAGGAGAAACCAAAATGAATATAGGCCCCAGGTAAATTATACAATGGCCAATAACCGACGGCCATATCCACCTAATGTACCCACTTACATGTTTTACCCACAACAGGCGCCAGCTAGCCAGGGTAACGCGGCGAATAGCCAACCTATTAACGGTAATCCCGAGGTCAGGCAGGAAACACAGACGGGTCAGCAACCCAATGTTCCGGGAGACCGGGCCAATGAGACAGTGGCTCATTTAAACTAAACGCGGCAGTGAAAAAGGAAAACCGCCCTTCACTGAACCAATATTATGGGGTGACAAACGACGAACATAGACAGGACAAAGACGGGACTATATTAAGAATAAATAATTACCTTAAGGATATTAGAGAGGAGTTATTAGAAGAAGGTGACGATATCATTAAAAATAGTAACCAAGGGAATAATAGTATCGTGCAGATTAAAGCATATATCAATGGCATAGAAGCGATACTACTCATTGACACGGGGTCAAATGTGTCACTTATCGATAGCATTGAGTTAGAGCGGATTAAACAAAATAGTAATTTACCAATACCCACTCTACCTATAAATAACATTATTTTAGTCGGAGCAACGGGGAGGCAAAATAAATCAATAAAGAAACAGGTGTCATTAGAGATGACTAGTAATGGGGTAACAATACCAATAGGGTTATTAGTGGCGAGTAATTTACCCATGAGTATACTAATAGGCTGCGATATACTTAGGCCATACAATGCTGTAATAGATTTGGAAAGTAAGGTGATAACTTTTAAGACTAACAAGGGGATTTGGACCAATAATTTAATCGATGTCCAAGGAAGTGGTACAGACAATACACCTTATCAAGCGATAGTGAACCATTATTATTGTGCCGATCGTCCAATCAATATGCCATTATATCAGGAGGAAAACCCAGAGTTGTGGTTAGAAAAATTAGAAGAAATACGGGATTTCCAAAGGACGAAAGCAAGGGGTCTGATCAGCGAAAAACAGGCGGAACAATTAATCGAGGTATACAACCATTATAAACACATATTCTCGAACGCTCCAGGTAAAGACAGAGATTATCAGTGCACCATAAAATTCAAAACTCCGGTGGAATTTAACAGGAAATCGTACCCGATCGCATACTCGCTAAAGAACGAAGTCAGGGAAGAATTGAATAGGATGATAGAGGACGACATAATCGAGTATAGTCATTCGCCCTTTACCAGCCCAATCATAGCGGTGCCAAAAAAGAACGGAAAGGTACGTATTTGTCTCGATGCTAGGGAGATTAACAAAATGATTGTTAACGACCGCACATCACCTGGGGAGATAGAGGAGATATTAAAAAAGTTCCACGGAATCAGATATATAAGCTCATGGGATACGGTATGCGGATACTGGCAGATAGAACTCCACCCTGATAGTAGGAAATATATGGCATTCATATTCGAGGGCAGAAACTATCTGTTTAAGCGGTTACCTTTTGGCTTAATAAATTCTGTGGCGGTGTTTGTAAAGATAATGGACAGAATATTGGGGCAGGAAGTACTGAAGTTTACGACAGTGTACGTCGACGACCTACTGGTGACTTCAGCGAATTGGGACGACCATTGTAATAGGGTTGAACAGGTGCTACAGAAATTATCGGAGAATAATATCACCCTCAAATTAGACAAGTCCCAATTCATTGCAAATGAGGTGAAATTTTTAGGATTTAATTTAACAGAACAAGGGATTACTCCATCCAAGGAAAAGGTAGAGGCCATACAGAAGTTCCCCACCCCAAAGAATAGGAAACAGCTGCAGTCATTTTTAGGAATCTGCAACTATTATAGAAAGTTTCGGTCCAATTACTCAGAACTAACTGCCAGGTTCCAAAAGCAGTTATCAGCTAAAGACAAATGGACTTGGGGACCAGAGCAAGATGGAGTGCTCAATATCATAAAGGAAAAGTTTTTAGAAACCGTAATGTTGCATCATCCCGACTTTACAAAACCATTTTTTCTAAACTGCGATGCCAGTAACGTGAGTTTAGGTGCAGCCCTCTATCAGGAAGATCAGGACGGTAACCATTTAGTAATTAGCTTTGCTAGCCGCATGCTGAACAGTTGCGAACGAAACTACAATACTACCGAAAAAGAACTGTTGAGTGTAGTTTTCGCATGCAGTAAATTTAGGACATATATATTAGGGTACCCCATAACAGTTAGAAGCGACCACAAATCTATATCATTTTTAAAGCATTGTAAACTGAACCACGGAAGGCTGACTAGATGGGTTTTGGCCTTGCAAGAGTACAATATCACATGGGAATATATACCCGGCAAACAGAACGTAGCCGCCGACGTCTTATCTCGCGTCAATATACCAGACCAAACCTTTGACGGCGAAAAGGAACAATTAGCCAAGGTTTATCACATTATTAAGAGCAGGGAGGATTTAAAAAATATTTTGCACGAAATAAAGTCACAACAAGAGGCCGATCCGAAATTAGGAGATATTAGAAAAAGGGTACAGGAAGGCGATGAGGTCATAAACAGATTTTATTGTATACACGACGACACTTTGTTTATTAGGAATACCCCGCACCAGGAGAGTTGGAAATTAGTGATTCCACCAGCGATAGAGAGACCGCTAATAATCGACTACCACGATAGGTACGGACATATGGGTGCCCTTAAAGTAAGGAAGGCATTGGAAGAGCAAACATACATCAAGGGGATGAATAAGAAGGTGCAACTGGCGATACGGTCGTGCGATATTTGCCAAAAAGTAAAGTGTGATAACGAGAGGAAAGAAGGGGTCATGATAGCCATATCATCTACCGAAAAATTGGAAAAGGTATTTCTCGATATCTGCGGACCCTTTCCACGCAGCGGTGGGAGACACCAATATAAATTTATCGTAATCATTTTCGACCACTTTAGCAAGTATACAAAGCTATACCCAATAACTAGGGCAACGACCAGGAAAATAATAGACATAATAATCAAGCGTTATATAATGGAAGTGGGCCGACCGTATTCTATAATTACGGACCACGGTACTCAGTTTAGGGGAAAACTTTGGAAGGAAAGCTTGGGAGAACACGGAATAAAAACGTACAAGACGTCCGTATATCACCCGAATAGTAACCCAGCCGAGAGAGTGTTAAGGGAGGTAGGACGGTTACTAAGAACATACTGCCATAACGAGCAGAAAAAATGGCATGAATATGTAGCCTCTACCGAGGATTTTCTCAATTTCTCGCACCACAATACCATCGAGATGTCGCCATACACGGTTATGTTCGAAAGACCCCCACCACGAGAGATAAAAGAAATTATTAATTTTCCCGACGAACCCGCATACCAATTTGAAGGGGCAAAATTTTATAATAAGGTGTTAGAAAAAACGGAACAGCAGCGGAAAAAATATATCAAATCACAGCCTAAGGCAATTAAATATGAGGTAGGTGAAAAGGTGTTAGTTAAAAATAGAGAATTGCCCAGTGCTATACAAGGCATAACGAGGAAATTGCTACTCTTATATACAGGGCCTTTCACGATAACCAGAGACAATAAAAACAATACCTACGAGGTAACTGACACAATTAGGAACAAGGTGAAAGGTACATATAACCAGACTTCATTAAAAAAGTACCATGATTAAAAAAAAAATCGCAAGTCGAATACTCAATCAGTGACCAAGTACCATGACCAAAAAACCAAAGTCAAATACAGCATCATAGAGAAGGTACCTTGACTAAACATGTTAACGTGAATTTTTTAACTTAGCCATAATTAGAAAGGAGGTAGAGATTTTTAAATAAATATAAATATTATTGTATTATGATTATTATTAATAAATATTACGAGATGGACACATTCCACCATAGGCAAGATTTATTTCCAATAGCCATGTCAACGTATATTTACCAGCTTACCCGTACTTAGAGAAGGAGAGAGATTATTATTAATAAATATTACGAGAAGGACACCTTACACCAAAGGCATAAAGATATATATAAAATATAGATTTATTTCCAATAGCCATGTCAACGTATATTTACCAGCTTACCCGTAATTAGAGAATTATAAATAAATATTACGAGATGGACAATTAGTAAAGGAGAAAAGAAGGAGAAATGCTGTCAGATATTTGATACTAAATGGAAATGATAAATGAAAAAAAAAAAGAGGGAAAACAATGTGTTACATAAGGAGGTAATGATGAATGTGAATATAGCTATTAACATTGAATGATTTTAAACGATAATTTTAACCTGCGGAGAACGATATATTAATATAATTGTGAATTAATCAGAAGAGTTTAAGAAAGGGAATTTATGTGTAGGAGCCTATGATCTTTGAATATTGTATTTTTTTTTATTATTATTTGTTGCAAAGGTGCAATTATTATTTTCTGAACAGGGATGTGTTGCCTCTGATTTCAGTAGTTATAGACAGGAAGGGACAGAGAATGTATGCCATAGCGAGCCACTCTGACTCCCAACCCTCTATGTAAGTTAGGGAATTGATAGGGAATTATATCAAAGATTAATTATAAGACATCAAGGTAAAAAGGAAAGGAATAGGTGATACGACAAAGAACGAACTAGGAATATTGAGTTGGATTAATATATTAAAGGAGTAGTACAGGAATTTAATTATAAGATAAAAGAATGAGATATAAAGAAGCTAATAATAAAGGATTATTATAGAGATGATAATTTCATCAAAACCAAAGATATGTTTTTCCAAAATTATCAACTTTAATGGAGAGGCATATGTAACGTCACAGAACGTTCCATAAAAGAAATCATTTATATAGTAAGTTAGCATAAGAGGAAAGTGAAGTGAACAGTATCGAACCCAAGTAGTCCCAAAAAATTGTGTAATTTTGTATAATAATTATTTCTATCAACTTGAAAAAACGACCAAACTATGACTAAGACAAAACCCCATATATATTATTAAAGTGAATAAGAGTGAAAAAACCATAAGACACTATAAGAGAGAGAGATAATGTCAGAATCAACCAAAATGTAGTCAATAATTATTAAGTTTTATAACTATGAATATAGTATTAAAAACTATTTTTTGTGAATAAATGGACATGATCCATTATTATATTGTGTGATGTAAATGAAATAAATGTATTAAATGATTTAAATACATTATTAGAAAGAATCTAAGTTAAAATAAAAATTGTATATTTGCAATGACAAAAAATATTAATGTGTTGGATTTGAGACCATACACCAAGATTTCATGAAAAAATAAATTATCAGATTTAAATAAAAACTATATGTAATTGTCAAGCAGACAATAGTGAACAATTTATCTTAAATAAAGGAAGCTGTCAAATGAATAAAAAGCAGTCAAAATAGCCAAAAACAGTGTTAACTAAAAACAGGTAATAGGCATCTAATATTGTATAATTTATGAATTTAATGTTGCCAAAATGCAACCAAACTGTATTAGAAAGCTGTAATATGATATAAACCAACTATACTAATATACCTGACCAACTTTAACATTGTAATAGTCAAGTCAGCAAAATATTTACTTATACCATGTATGGCTGAAGCCAATTATCCAGTACAAAAATAATCATATCTGGCTAAATACTTACATAATACTAACAAAAAAAAGATAGAAAGGTACAATACATCAGTATACCTTAATAAGAAACAAACTCAGTTGAAAGTGAAGTCAATTCTAAAAGAATTTAACTGATTAGAGTGAGATTTGTCACACCATAAAAAATGACATCTCAAGACCAATCAATGATGCTATGTCATCTTGTGATAAATATAATATATGTACAGAGTAACCAGGTATCACAAAAGATAGACAAAATAATAAACTCTGTGTGTATAGTAGTGAAATAATACATATATTAAAGAAAAAGACTAATCATTGTATTAGAAAACTGACAAGAATCTAGGCCATGAGCAGAGGCCATATAAAATTGTATTTATTTGTGTTTTATTTATGTTAAAATTTGTTTATTTTGTTGTAGGAAAGTAATAGTATTAGATGTTCAGCTTGTGGAAGGAACTTAGTAACTCCACAACAATTTTTGTTATAAAAATTGAGTTTTCAATGACAACAACTCAAGGTGAGGGTTGTATATTGTATTGTTTATTAGATTTAAGTTAATTAGATACCAATCATATTTAGTATCGCTAGATTCAGTTAAAAACAGGGAATCTAAATGTATTAATGGCATACAAATTGTGAGTACTAATGTAAAACTGTTTGATAAATACCAGTGCAATTTTTGAAATATCCTTTGTATGAAGAATAAGAAATTCATTCTAAAAGCTTCTACGGAAGTGAAAATTGTTCTATGACATTCCATTTCGTTTATTCTCGAACAATCTAGAAAGAATTTTTACACAAATATACCGGAAGTCGATGAAAACAGTCAACCTGATTTAGTATAAAAGCGAGACCAAATTCGACCCAAAAACACTTGAAACTTGAACTCCAGAACTGATGCATCACCCACGACACTGATCGACGCAGCTAAGGCGAAACCGAAGAGGCGAGAAATCGACAAGACACGGCAGGAAGGCTTTTCCCGTACATAGACATAACCGACTGACTTAACCTCAACGAGAATTTTCGCCAAATGTATCGCTGAAATAGAGCAGCGATACGGCAAATTTTAATAGAAATCACGCAGCCAGAACGTCGACGGCCCAGGAGGGACCAAACATTTAAATAGAGAACGAATTCTGCTGTGTTCGCATTGACTGACTAACGTGACAATAATTTCCCTTTAACGTAAACACACAATACACAAAGCCTTCCTCAACACTGCATGGGAATCAGCGCTGCGGTGGCAGATTTCTGAATCAACGCTAAGCAGATGATTCGTAGCGGCGGCGTTTGAACGAGATTCTACTGCCAAACGTTTTGACAAAAAGTGCGGAAAAAGTAATGATCGCAAAATTTGACTTTAAATAGATTCAGTGTACACCCGAAGAGGCGAGATTGAGAAACTACCCGAAGGAAGTGTCCAGTGAGAGAATAAACGACCATTGGAACGTGAGTTACCAAAATTAAAGTCATTTGTTACCTGGTTACATTTATCACACAGTTGTACTTTACACGCCACACATACACCTTCAAATCACTTAGTTTTTTCTTGTAAGGCATCTAATTGATATGTCTTGGTAGTTCAAAGGAGTCACGTCCTGAGAGTAAAGATTTTTCACATATTAAACTCATGCTTTTCAACTGAGTCAAAATCTGAAATATACTAGCCGATACTTGATTGGATATTATAAGAAAACTCTTATAAGGGGTGATCTTATTTAAATGTTATTGCCCCGCGTTGTATGCGTTAATTTATAAGAAAACGCGATTCGGGGTTATCTTAAATATTTATAAAATTATTATTATGTTTATCCGTTTATAGTAATTATATTAAAATAATGTTTAAATTCCGTTTAAAACCACACGGATGGTCTAACCTATTTGGAATAAAATGAAAACGTGTGTGTTTACAATTAACGTGAAGTAAAATAAAAGAGTGGTTGTTGTTTAAATTTAAATTCGTGGTTAAAATATTAAAAGTCTCATTAAAACAAAATTCATCTATGGGTGAAGTGTTCTTTTGAGATAACTCAATGTTGAGAATGGTTATTTCTACTTGAAGGTGACTAATGTAGTAAAGTATTTTACCATACCACATTCAAGTTACTCACAGTGTTTACAATGTTTAATTACACTTGTTTTTTAAAGAATTCCCTTGTATTAAATAAAAAATAATGAAGTTGATTATATTTAAATGCTAGATTAACTTAAGTTAAAACATGAAGTATAGCAGTTGATTGCTTGATAATAGTTCTCGTCTGGTTGAAACTGGTAGTAGAAACTTCTTCTGATTACAGGTAGTCTGAGTAAGTCAAGTCCCGTAAAGTCTGGACAATATTATAAACAAACATATACTTTTACGTACCTGATTGCGTTTACTTGAAGTTCACTAAACTGTCAACTCAGCTTACAATCATCAACTCCCTTTGGTTGCAAGGTTATGTTACCTTGATTATTAAATTAGTGGGCGCCACACGGATTTATTCAGGGAAAATCCCGTGTAAAACCCATACATAAAAATTACTAGATGAAAAGAAAATTTAAAATAGTTGAGTACCACTTTTTGGCAATGCTGTTCCAATATGTTAAACACAACAGAAGGTTGTTTAAGTTTATTATAAGAAAATATTTAATTATTCAAAAAAATAAATCAAATCAGGTGATGCTGTTAATAATGGGTTTATTTGCACCCTTATAGTGAATTCAAAACATACACATAATGTAAACATACAAAGTTGTACAATTAAAAGTTAGTTATTATATGCCTCATACGGCTTGCTCAGAACATGAATTATAAATCTGGTTAAGTCCAGATACTATTTATTTTTAATATGAAAAGAATTACAATTATTAATATTATTATTATTATTATTATTATTATCTCAGTTGTGAATTCTTTGAGACACGAAAGAAAACAATTATGCCTACACAGTATCCAATAATACAATTGATCAACTAAGTTTAGGTTACTTTTACCAAGTAATTGAAAAAAAAAACGATCTATTGAAAGATCGTGCGTTTCATCAACGCTTGCTTTTTTAATGACAATATTTATCAATTGAGAGCCCTTACAACTAACATATAGCTTACTTACTAATAACAAATTTGAATAATAAATCGAAACGTGGTGTAATCTTAAATACTGTTTTTGTGTTTTGCGTCAGTACAGGTTATGGTAGCAAAAATACAAGTTATTGCACTCAGATCAAGATTAATAATAATTGCACTTTTACCTTCAGAGTTTTAATTATTTAATTAAAACCTTTTATCACTTAAGTAATCGGATTATAGTGATTACTTGGTTTCGGCACTAATTCGCACAAGAACAGAATAATGCGATCCTATTCTGATTAAAATGGATCGTGAATAATGACAATAAATTATTTTCTGTTCGTCATTCCCGCACAAAATTAAAATAAACTGCACTTAAACACTGTTGTTGGTTGAGGATGAACTTGAAGTAAAATTTCTTGTCGTTAAACTATTGGTTCCGAAGTACAATGTAACTGACGCTAAGTGTTATTAAAAAACGTAGCGGTGACGGGCGTACGTCTGTTCTGCTTGCTAGTTAGTAAAGGTCTCCCTGTCAAAATTCGCTGGTTTGTCTTTATATACCCCTCTCTTGGATCGGCTTTAGGTAAAAATGTTGATTACTAACTAATTTTCTGATTGGCTTTCGCCGGTGAGTCGGCGTGACGTGTCACTTTTTGACAGTTGATAACGGCTTTTCCTAACCGTCGAATGTTGCGGTAGCAGCTAGTTGTCGTTTTTGTTATTATTCTTAAACAGTTTCCTGATGTACATTTTTAGAATGATGCTAACACCTCTCCCGCACTAAATACAGTTGCGATTGGGTTAATATTACTATCAAATTAAAGATTGTTCTTTTTCCTTCAATTTGATACCACTCATTCTCGAATTACTTTCACTCTAACCGACATTGTTATAAAATCAACGTTCGGGTACATTATTTTTACTGTCGTCTGCTCTTTATGAGTCGCCGATTTTACACTTTTGGTTAACCTTGCTCGTATCCACATAACATTTTATTAATCAAATGTTTATGCGCGAACACCATTAATACTGTACTGACGTGTTTTGCTGAACTTTACTTGTACACCTTAATTCTATACATTGTAATAAATGATCCTACTGACTATGACATTTCGTTTCCCGTTAGTTTGTTTTAAGCTACTATTTACAGTTAAAATTATGGCTAAACCTATCGTTTTAATAACATTTTTCGTTATGTCAATGCATAACCATAGTTCTTGTGCATTTTAGTTTGCACTGGTGATAATCATCGATAGTCATTTTATTGACTAATGTTTGGTCTAAGCTTGCTAAGGTGTATCGCCCACACTGAAATTTGGCCTTAATAATGCCTATTGATTCTCAATTCGGTAAATTATGGAGACATCTTATTTGTATAAGATTCTCTTATATAAATAGCTCTCTTTTCTAACAGGTATATTTGATGCGGAAATACATCTTAGTTCCTACAATATAGCCATTGTTAACATTGGTTTTGGCATTCATTATCTACTGTTCATTGTCACATCTATTATCAGCAAAATGCTGATTTTGCTTTCACAGTATTTAACTGCTCATTAGTTTATTTTTTGTTTATAAATGACATTCGGTTTACATCAACCATTTACTGAATTGACAGTTGAATTTAAATTTATTCTGTCCATTAGTTCGTTTCAGTCTCAGTCTAGTTGTAGTGTCAAACAGCTATTGGGTTACTGTTTCACATGGCACTTCTGCTTTATTCTTCTCTCTTGGTTTCTTCTTTCTTGTTTATTTTGACTATTCTATACCTATTTACATGGTTATTCCGTTTTTATGAAATCTGATAACATACACTTAGGTTAGGTGACATCTTGTGATGTTACATATACACCCTCTTTAAAATTGATCATTTGAAAAATTTATATTTTGTAAAATTATCAATTCATGTCAGTTTCTTAGTATACTTCAATAAAAAAATTTTCTCTTGTATTCTTTGATTTTTTAAACATATTATTGGTGTATTACTCTAGGTTGGCTTTTTATACAATGGTACAATTCTTAATTTACTAGTAATTTCAAGCTGCTTACTCTCTAAGTCATTTAACTATAATTGATCTTGTTTCTCAAGTTAACTATTCCCTGTTTTATTTACATTCTACTTTCTCATTACATATCTTTGCATTCGTGATCATTTTGATGGTTATTATAATTTATACCTCACAGATTCTTTCATAATATTCCTTGATATAATAAAACAATATAATTCCCTAACTGTAGTAGAGGTTTTGGAATCAGGGTGGCTCACTATGGCTAACATCCTCTGCCATTCCTCCCTACACATTCTCAGATTCAGAGGCATTACTCTTCTCTGTCTGAGTAAAAATAAACATTGCACCTGGCAATAGTTGCACTATCACAACTCAAAAAAAATATCACATATCATTCATATTCAATAATATAATATATTCACTATAATATACAAGGTATCAGAGGTTTTCATTTAGATCACATTTCTATCTTTATACTTGCTAACATACTTTCTTTCTTACAGGTAATTACTTCTTTTAGACTTGATGTTTTTTAGCTATGCTTTTATCAGCTATATAGTTACTTATGTACTAGTTAACAATTTGTTGTGGTTCATTTAAATATTTTTAAGATTATACACTTGTTTTGATGCTTATAGTACTTATGCATTTGTTTGTTCTATCTAGAGTTCACAATATATTTCTGTTTTCACCATAGTCCATTAAATCTTTCTTAACGAGTTATATTCATCCTGAATTATCAGGCTTACATTGTTTGTATACTAAATGGTTTTTTCTTTTTTTCTGATGTTCTCTGACATATTCTGGTGATGTATAATATTTGATAATTGACAAACATTTTTCTTTCCTTTCATTTCGTTATAACAATAGTTATTCTTACAATTAACACTCTTTGTTATTTTTCTTCTCTACTCCTTCAAGTGATGGTGGTTTTCACTTATTCTGGATGATTTTATACACTATATACTATGCTGTAATTACAATTTCATTTGACAATATACTAATATCTATTTCATAGACATTCTTGGGGTTTTCATGGTTTGTTTCACAAATATTATTTTTTCTTTCCTTACATTCCATAATAATGTCCTTCTTTTTATGTTACACACTTTGTTATACTGCCTCTCTACTCCTTCAAAGGTTAGTTGGGTGAACCTTTATTCTGGACGATATAATTTAACATTTTAGCTTTATGAGAGGTATACAATAATCATTTTATAAACATTAGGTCATATAGAATATTCATCTGGATACATATTTTTCTCTAGGTATAGTACAGTAATTGTATTTTCTTATTAAATCATTTGATTGACCTTATCTAATATTCTATCCCCTGGGGTAATAGGTCTGGTAAATTTTCATCATTTACAAATGGTTTGGCTTACATCTTAAATCTACACACTTTTGTAACTTGATAAGGCAGATTGACTAGTTATAGCTAATTAGTTACCTTCAACATTTTTGGTAGTTTAACAACAAATGAGTTTGTTTATAGTAGTGGTTTTTTTTTCAATATATATATTTTACCTTTTATACCATAAACGTTTGGGTGAGGAATGTTGCTTCCTATTACATATTATCCCTCCTTAATATTAATCATTTCTTACTCGTCGATATTCATGGGGTTATTTGTGCTCTTCCACTCTATTGGGTCTATAATTGGGACATCTGACATATGTTCCGTACTAGTGGTTTTGGAGATACCTTACTATCAAGCGGTTCTTCCACTTGGCGGCTACCAGGTAGTCATTGGCTCCCCGTTTCCTTGCCTTCTTCCTCTCATCATCTTTGGTATTACTGTGTTCATTGTACTCTGGGCCTTGGCTATTATTGATGTCTGGCCCTCCTTCTAATTCTGATTGACCTTTGTTCATTTCCTGGTTGGATTCTTCCATCGCTTGGTCCCTCTTTTTCCGCATTTCCCTTATCCTTTGGGCGTACCCTTCAATAAGCTGGTCCAGTTGTTCTTGGTCATTTTCCTTCTCCCTGTGAAGCTTCTTTCTTCTAGGAGTATTTGCTTTGAATACCCCATTGTTTATGACCTTCTCCGTCATAACATAGTCAATGGCATGTAACGTTGTTTTAATCGTTCCGTCATCTGGGTCATTAATTAAATGGTTTAATGATCGGTTATGCATTAAGGAATCGATTGATTTTGTTTGGTGTATTTTATTTGGTGGTATATTTAATTTAATCGGATTCTTATTTGATTTTTTTACCCACGGTTTTATGGTGATTTATTTTTAATATTTTTATGAAGTCTTGTTTATACTTCTTACCATTGGTCCTTGCTCTATGACGAATAATTGGGTTGTCTACGAAGTTAATTAATCCACTCCTAGTCATTTCTAATATTTCCTTTGTAATCCTTGTTTTCTTAGAGCGTATTATTCTTTTTATCTTTGTCTCCTTCTCTCCTGTCTTCTTAATTATCTTGTTCCTTACACTTTTAATGATAGTTTCTTTATGCTGAATGTTCTCTTCATTCCTATGGTGTGTATCCTCAGGCACCAATGCTTTCGAGTCTTCTTTATCCTCAGTTTGTTTATCAGTGTCTTTGAATTGTATACTTAATTCTTCCATGGATTCATCATTTGATACTTCTCCTATCTCTGAGTTGTCATCGTCCTTTCCTTCTTCATTATTCTCCGGCTCTGGACTCATTTGTTCCATGTTTTTGTCTTCGGATACCTTCTGTTCTTCTCCCCACTTCCGGTTATTCATGTCATCCATTTTTTGACTAATTTTCATTAAGGTGGTGTTCAATTCTTCTCTAATGGCCTGGCTGTTATCGTCGATTTTACCGTTCAGCGCGTCCATAGACTTATGAGTATTGTCTATCCTTTTATTTAGGTCCTCCTTCAGCGATTCCACATTTTTACTAAGTGATTCCAGATTTCTATTTAAGTCCCGATGGTCCTCCCTTATCGACTCTATATTTCTATTCAATAGCTCAATATTTCTTTGGTTCTCTTCCCGGGATTTCCTACCATCTTCTTGTAATGCTTCCATATTTTTCTGGCTGTCTTCCTTCAATGCTTCCAGATTTTTGTTCATCGAGTCATTCAGTTTTTTATGGGATTTCTTACCGTCTTCCTTTAATGATCGACTATCTTCCTTTAATTCCATCATTATCTTCATCATTGCTTCCCATCTCATCTCTTCAGTCGGCTTGTTTGGTTGTGGGAGTTCTTCAGGCCGTCTGGGTTGGTTGTCTACTGTCACTTCTATCTCTGGTTCTACGTGAGGTGTTTCGTCGTTACTAGTTTCGATATTATTGATTGTAATAACTCCCCTCTCGTCTGTGGGTTGCTCTTCGTATGTATCTACATCCCGTTGCATCTCTCCTACCCTACTGTCCTTATATCTTGTATCGTACTGATGGGTGTGCGGCATGTTAATTTTTTCGTGTCTACCGGGCTAATATAAAATATAAAATATATATTTATTTAATATTTTTTAAGCCACACTAGTTGGTGCGCCAATTTATAAGAAAACTCTTATTAGGGGTGATCTTATTTAAATGTTATTGCCCCGCATTGTATGCGTTAATTTATAAGAAAACGCGATTCGGGGTTATCTTAAATATTTATAAAATTATTATTATGTTTATCCGTTTATAGTAATTATATTAAAATAATGTTTAAATTCCGTTTAAAAAAATAAAAGAGTGGTTGTTGTTTAAATTTAAATTCGTGGTTAAAATATTAAAAGTCTCATTAAAACAAAATTCATCTATGGGTGAAGTGTTCTTTTGAGATAACTCAATGTTGAGAATGGTTATTTCTACTTGAAGGTGACTAATGTAGTAAAGTATTTTACCATACCACATTCAAGTTACTCACAGTGTTTACAATGTTTAATTACACTTGTTTTTTAAAGAATTCCCTTGTATTAAATAAAAAATAATGAAGTTGATTATATTTAAATGCTAGATTAACTTAAGTTAAAACATGAAGTATAGCAGTTGATTGCTTGATAATAGTTCTCGTCTGGTTGAAACTGGTAGTAGAAACTTCTTCTGATTACAGGTAGTCTGAGTAAGTCAAGTCCCGTAAAGTCTGGACAATATTATAAACAAACATATACTTTTACGTACCTGATTGCGTTTACTTGAAGTTCACTAAACTGTCAACTCAGCTTACAATCATCAACTCCCTTTGGTTGCAAGGTTATGTTACCTTGATTATTAAATTAGTGGGCGCCACACGGATTTATTCAGGGAAAATCCCGTGTAAAACCCATACATAAAAATTACTAGATGAAAAGAAAATTTAAAATAGTTGAGTACCACTTTTTGGCAATGCTGTTCCAATATGTTAAACACAACAGAAGGTTGTTTAAGTTTATTATAAGAAAATATTTAATTATTCAAAAAAATAAATCAAATCAGGTGATGCTGTTAATAATGGGTTTATTTGCACCCTTATAGTGAATTCAAAACATACACATAATGTAAACATACAAAGTTGTACAATTAAAAGTTAGTTATTATATGTCTCATACGGCTTGCTCAGAACATGAATTATAAATCTGGTTAAGTCCAGATACTATTTATTTTTAATATGAAAATTATTACAATTATTAATATTATTATTATTATTATTATCTCAGTTGTGAATTCTTTGAGACACGAAAGAAAACAATTATGCCTACACAGTATCCAATAATACAATTGATCAACTAAGTTTAGGTTACTTTTACTAAGTAATTGAAAAAAAAAAACGATCTATTGAAAGATCGTGCGTTTCATCAACGCTTGCTTTTTTAATGACAATATTTATCAATTGAGAGCCCTTACAACTAACATATAGCTTACTTACTAATAACAAATTTGAATAATAAATCGAAACGTGGTGTAATCTTAAATACTGTTTTTGTGTTTTGTGTCAGTACAGGTTATGGTAGCAACAATACAAGTTATTGCACTCAGATCAAGATTAATAATAATTGCACTTTTACCTTCAGAGTTTTAATTATTTAATTAAAACCTTTTATCACTTAAGTAATCGGATTATAGTGATTACTTGGTTTCGGCACTAATTCGCACAAGAACAGAATAATGCGATCCTCTTCTGATTAAAATGGATCGTGAATAATGACAATAAATTATTTTCTGTTCGTCATTCCCGCACAAAATTAAAATAAACTGCACTTAAACACTGTTGTTGGTTGAGGATGAACTTGAAGTAAAATTTCTTGTCGTTAAACTATTGGTTCCGAAGTACAATGTAACTGACGCTAAGTGTTATTAAAAAACGTAGCGGTGACGGGCGTACGTCTGTTCTGCTTGCTAGTTAGTAAAGGTCTCCCTGTCAAAATTCGCTGGTTTGTCTTTATATACCCCTCTCTTGGATCGGCTTTAGGTAAAAATGTTGATTACTAACTAATTTTCTGATTGGCTTTCGCCGGTGAGTCGGCGTGACGTGTCACTTTTTGACAGTTGATAACGGCTTTTCCTAACCGTCGAATGTTGCGGTAGCAGCTAGTTGTCGTTTTTGTTATTATTCTTAAACAGTTTCCTGATGTACATTTTTAGAATGATGCTAACACCTCTCCCGCACTAAATACAGTTGCGATTGGGTTAATATTACTATCAAATTAAAGATTGTTCTTTTTCCTTCAATTTGATACCACTCATTCTCGAATTACTTTCACTCTAACCGACATTGTTATAAAATCAACGTTCGGGTACATTATTTTTACTGTCGTCTGCTCTTTATGAGTCGCCGATTTTACACTTTTGGTTAACCTTGCTCGTATCCACATAACATTTTATTAATCAAATGTTTATGCGCGAACACCATTAATACTGTACTGACGTGTTTTGCTGAACTTTACTTGTACACCTTAATTCTATACATTGTAATAAATGATCCTACTGACTATGACATTTCGTTTCCCGTTAGTTTGTTTTAAGCTACTATTTACAGTTAAAATTATGGCTAAACCTATCGTTTTAATAACATTTTTCGTTATGTCAATGCATAACCATAGTTCTTGTGCATTTTAGTTTGCACTGGTGATAATCATCGATAGTCATTTTATTGACTAATGTTTGGTCTAAGCTTGCTAAGGTGTATCGCCTACACTGAAATTTGGCCTTAATAATGCCTATTGATTCTCAATTCGGTAAATTATGGAGACATCTTATTTGTATAAGATTCTCTTATATAAATAGCTCTCTTTTCTAACAGGTATATTTGATGCGGAAATACATCTTAGTTCCTACAATATAGCCATTGTTAACATTGGTTTTGGCATTCATTATCTACTGTTCATTGTCACATCTATTATCAGCAAAATGCTGATTTTGCTTTCACAGTATTTAACTGCTCATTAGTTTATTTTTTGTTTATAAATGACATTCGGTTTACATCAACCATTTACTGAATTGACAGTTGAATTTAAATTTATTCTGTCCATTAGTTCGTTTCAGTCTCAGTCTAGTTGTAGCGTCAAACAGCTATTGGGTTACTGTTTCACATGGCACTTCTGCTTTATTCTTCTCTCTTGGTTTCTTCTTTCTTGTTTATTTTGACTATTCTATACCTATTTACATGGTTATTCCGTTTTTATGAAATCTGATAACATACACTTAGGTTAGGTGACATCTTGTGATGTTACATATACACCCTCTTTAAAATTGATCATTTGAAAAATTTATATTTTGTAAAATTATCAATTCATGTCAGTTTCTTAGTATACTTCAATAAAAAAATTTTCTCTTGTATTCTTTGATTTTTTAAACATATTATTGGTGTATTACTCTAGGTTGGCTTTTTATACAATGGTACAATTCTTAATTTACTAGTAATTTCAAGCTGCTTACTCTCTAAGTCATTTAACTATAATTGATCTTGTTTCTCAAGTTAACTATTCCCTGTTTTATTTACATTCTACTTTCTCATTACATATCTTTGCATTCGTGATCATTTTGATGGTTATTATAATTTATACCTCACAGATTCTTTCATAATATTCCTTGATATAATAAAACAATATAATTCCCTAACTGTAGTAGAGGTTTTGGAATCAGGGTGGCTCACTATGGCTAACATCCTCTGCCATTCCTCCCTACACATTCTCAGATTCAGAGGCATTACTCTTCTCTGTCTGAGTAAAAATAAACATTGCACCTGGCAATAGTTGCACTATCACAACTCAAAAAAAATATCACATATCATTCATATTCAATAATATAATATATTCACTATAATATACAAGGTATCAGAGGTTTTCATTTAGATCACATTTCTATCTTTATACTTGCTAACATACTTTCTTTCTTACAGGTAATTACTTCTTTTAGACTTGATGTTTTTTAGCTATGCTTTTATCAGCTATATAGTTACTTATGTACTAGTTAACAATTTGTTGTGGTTCATTTAAATATTTTTAAGATTATACACTTGTTTTGATGCTTATAGTACTTATGCATTTGTTTGTTCTATCTAGAGTTCACAATATATTTCTGTTTTCACCATAGTCCATTAAATCTTTCTTAACGAGTTATATTCATCCTGAATTATCAGGCTTACATTGTTTGTATACTAAATGGTTTTTTCTTTTTTTCTGATGTTCTCTGACATATTCTGGTGATGTATAATATTTGATAATTGACAAACATTTTTCTTTCCTTTCATTTCGTTATAACAATAGTTATTCTTACAATTAACACTCTTTGTTATTTTTCTTCTCTACTCCTTCAAGTGATGGTGGTTTTCACTTATTCTGGATGATTTTATACACTATATACTATGCTGTAATTATAATTTCATTTGACAATATACTAATATCTATTTCATAGACATTCTTGGGGTTTTCATGGTTTGTTTCACAAATATTATTTTTTCTTTCCTTACATTCCATAATAATGTCCTTCTTTTTATGTTACACACTTTGTTATACTGCCTCTCTACTCCTTCAAAGGTTAGTTGGGTGAACCTTTATTCTGGACGATATAATTTAACATTTTAGCTTTATGAGAGGTATACAATAATCATTTTATAAACATTAGGTCATATAGAATATTCATCTGGATACATATTTTTCTCTAGGTATAGTACAGTAATTGTATTTTCTTATTAAATCATTTGATTGACCTTATCTAATATTCTATCCCCTGGGGTAATAGGTCTGGTAAATTTTCATCATTTACAAATGGTTTGGCTTACATCTTAAATCTACACACTTTTGTAACTTGATAAGGCAGATTGACTAGTTATAGCTAATTAGTTACCTTCAACATTTTTGGTAGTTTAACAACAAATGAGTTTGTTTATAGTAGTGGTTTTTTTTTCAATATATATATTTTACCTTTTATACCATAAACGTTTGGGTGAGGAATGTTGCTTCCTATTACATATTATCCCTCCTTAATATTAATCATTTCTACTCGTCGATATTCATGGGGTTATTTGTGCTCTTCCACTCTATTGGGTCTATAATTGGGACATCTGACATATGTTCCGTACTAGTGGTTTTGGAGATACCTTACTATCAAGCGGTTCTTCCACTTGGCGGCTACCAGGTAGTCATTGGCTCCCCGTTTCCTTGCCTTCTTCCTCTCATCATCTTTGGTATTACTGTGTTCATTGTACTCTGGGCCTTGGCTATTATTGTCTGGCCCTCCTTCTAATCCTGATTGACCTTTGTTCATTTCCTGGTTGGATTCTTCCATCGCTTGGTCCCTCTTTTTCCGCATTTCCCTTATCCTTTGGGCGTACCCTTCAATAAGCTGGTCCAGTTGTTCTTGGTCATTTTCCTTCTCCCTGTGAAGCTTCTTTCTTCTAGGAGTATTTGCTTTGAATACCCCATTGTTTATGACCTTCTCCGTCATAACATAGTCAATGGCATGTAACGTTGTTTTAATCGTTCCGTCATCTGGGTCATTAATTAAATGGTTTAATGATCGGTTATGCATTAAGGAATCGATTGATTTTGTTTGGTGTATTTTATTTGGTGGTATATTTAATTTAATCGGATTCTTATTTGATTTTTTTACCCACGGTTTTATGGTGATTTATTTTTAATATTTTTATGAAGTCTTGTTTATACTTCTTACCATTGGTCCTTGCTCTATGACGAATAATTGGGTTGTCTACGAAGTTAATTAATCCACTCCTAGTCATTTCTAATATTTCCTTTGTAATCCTTGTTTTCTTAGAGCGTATTATTCTTTTAATCTTTGTCTCCTTCTCTCCTGTCTTCTTAATTATCTTGTTCCTTACACTTTTAATGATAGTTTCTTTATGCTGAATGTTCTCTTCATTCCTATGGTGTGTATCCTCAGGCACCAATGCTTTCGAGTCTTCTTTATCCTCAGTTTGTTTATCAGTGTCTTTGAATTGTATACTTAATTCTTCCATGGATTCATCATTTGATACTTCTCCTATCTCTGAGTTGTCATCGTCCTTTCCTTCTTCATTATTCTCCGGCTCTGGACTCATTTGTTCCATGTTTTTGTCTTCGGATACCTTCTGTTCTTCTCCCCACTTCCGGTTATTCATGTCATCCATTTTTTGACTAATTTTCATTAAGGTGGTGTTCAATTCTTCTCTAATGGCCTGGCTGTTATCATCGATTTTACCGTTCAGCGCGTCCATAGACTTATGAGTATTGTCTATCCTTTTATTTAGGTCCTCCTTCAGCGATTCCACATTTTTACAAAGTGATTCCAGATTTCTATTTAAGTCCCGATGGTCCTCCCTTATCGACTCTATATTTCTATTCAATAGCTCAATATTTCTTTGGTTCTCTTCCCGGGATTTCCTACCATCTTCTTGTAATGCTTCCATATTTTTCTGGCTGTCTTCCTTCAATGCTTCCAGATTTTTGTTCATCGAGTCATTCAGTTTTTTATGGGATTTCTTACCGTCTTCCTTTAATGATCGACTATCTTCCTTTAATTCCATCATTATCTTCATCATTGCTTCCCATCTCATCTCTTCAGTCGGCTTGTTTGGTTGTGGGAGTTCTTCAGGCCGTCTGGGTTGGTTGTCTACTGTCACTTCTATCTCTGGTTCTACGTGAGGTGTTTCGTCGTTACTAGTTTCGATATTATTGATTGTAATAACTCCCCTCTCGTCTGTGGGTTGCTCTTCGTATGTATCTACATCCCGTTGCATCTCTCCTACCCTACTGTCCTTATATCTTGTATCGTACTGATGGGTGTGCGGCATGTTAATTTTTTCGTGTCTACCGGGCTAATATAAAATATAAAAAATATATTTATTTAATATTTTTTAAGCCACACTAGTTGGTGCGCCAATTTATAAGAAAACTCTTATTAGGGGTGATCTTATTTAAATGTTATTGCCCCGCGTTGTATGCATTAATTTATAAGAAAACGCGATTCGGGGTTATCTTAAATATTTATAAAATTATTATTATGTTTATCCGTTTATAGTAATTATATTAAAATAATGTTTAAATTCCGTTTAAAACCACACGGATGGTCTAACCTATTTGGAATAAAATGAAAACGTGTGTGTTTACAATTAACGTGAAGTAAAATAAAAGAGTGGTTGTTGTTTAAATTTAAATTCGTGGTTAAAATATTAAAAGTCTCATTAAAACAAAATTCATCTATGGGTGAAGTGTTCTTTTGAGATAACTCAATGTTGAGAATGGTTATTTCTACTTGAAGGTGACTAATGTAGTAAAGTATTTTACCATACCACATTCAAGTTACTCACAGTGTTTACAATGTTTAATTACACTTGTTTTTTAAAGAATTCCCTTGTATTAAATAAAAAATAATGAAGTTGATTATATTTAAATGCTAGATTAACTTAAGTTAAAACATGAAGTATAGCAGTTGATTGCTTGATAATAGTTCTCGTCTGGTTGAAACTGGTAGTAGAAACTTCTTCTGATTACAGGTAGTCTGAGTAAGTCAAGTCCCGTAAAGTCTGGACAATATTATAAACAAACATATACTTTTACGTACCTGATTGCGTTTACTTGAAGTTCACTAAACTGTCAACTCAGCTTACAATCATCAACTCCCTTTGGTTGCAAGGTTATGTTACCTTGATTATTAAATTAGTGGGCGCCACACGGATTTATTCAGGGAAAATCCCGTGTAAAACCCATACATAAAAATTACTAGATGAAAAGAAAATTTAAAATAGTTGAGTACCACTTTTTGGCAATGCTGTTCCAATATGTTAAACACAACAGAAGGTTGTTTAAGTTTATTATAAGAAAATATTTAATTATTCAAAAAAATAAATCAAATCAGGTGATGCTGTTAATAATGGGTTTATTTGCACCCTTATAGTGAATTCAAAACATACACATAATGTAAACATACAAAGTTGTACAATTAAAAGTTAGTTATTATATGCCTCATACGGCTTGCTCAGAACATGAATTATAAATCTGGTTAAGTCCAGATACTATTTATTTTTAATATGAAAATTATTACAATTATTAATATTATTATTATTATTATTATTATCTCAGTTGTGAATTCTTTGAGACACGAAAGAAAACAATTATGCCTACACAGTATCCAATAATACAATTGATCAACTAAGTTTAGGTTACTTTTACCAAGTAATTGAAAAAAAAAACGATCTATTGAAAGATCGTGCGTTTCATCAACGCTTGCTTTTTTAATGACAATATTTATCAATTGAGAGCCCTTACAACTAACATATAGCTTACTTACTAATAACAAATTTGAATAATAAATCGAAACGTGGTGTAATCTTAAATACTGTTTTTGTGTTTTGCGTCAGTACAGGTTATGGTAGCAAAAATACAAGTTATTGCACTCAGATCAAGATTAATAATAATTGCACTTTTACCTTCAGAGTTTTAATTATTTAATTAAAACCTTTTATCACTTAAGTAATCGGATTATAGTGATTACTTGGTTTCGGCACTAATTCGCACAAGAACAGAATAATGCGATCCTCTTCTGATTAAAATGGATCGTGAATAATGACAATAAATTATTTTCTGTTCGTCATTCCCGCACAAAATTAAAATAAACTGCACTTAAACACTGTTGTTGGTTGAGGATAAACTTGAAGTAAAATTTCTTGTCGTTAAACTATTGGTTCCGAAGTACAATGTAACTGACGCTAAGTGTTATTAAAAAACGTAGCGGTGACGGGCGTACGTCTGTTCTGCTTGCTAGTTAGTAAAGGTCTCCCTGTCAAAATTCGCTGGTTTGTCTTTATATACCCCTCTCTTGGATCGGCTTTAGGTAAAAATGTTGATTACTAACTAATTTTCTGATTGGCTTTCGCCGGTGAGTCGGCGTGACGTGTCACTTTTTGACAGTTGATAACGGTTTTTCCTAACCGTCGAATGTTGCGGTAGCAGCTAGTTGTCGTTTTTGTTATTATTCTTAAACAGTTTCCCGATGTACATTTTTAGAATGATGCTAACACCTCTCCCGCACTAAATACAGTTGCGATTGGGTTAATATTACTATCAAATTAAAGATTGTTCTTTTTCCTTCAATTTGATACCACTCATTCTCGAATTACTTTCACTCTAACCGACATTGTTATAAAATCAACGTTCGGGTACATTATTTTTACTGTCGTCTGCTCTTTATGAGTCGCCGATTTTACACTTTTGGTTAACCTTGCTCGTTTCCACATAACATTTTATTAATCAAATGTTTATGCGCGAACACCATTAATACTGTACTGACGTGTTTTGCTGAACTTTACTTGTACACCTTAATTCTATACATTGTAATAAATGATCCTACTGACTATGACATTTCGTTTCCCGTTAGTTTGTTTTAAGCTACTATTTACAATTAAAATTATGGCTAAACCTATCGTTTTAATAACATTTTTCGTTATGTCAATGCATAAACCATAGTTCTTGTGCATTTTAGTTTGCACTGGTGATAATCATCGATAGTCATTTTATTGACTAATGTTTGGTCTAAGCTTGCTAAGGTGTATCGCCTACACTGAAATTTGGCCTTAATAATGCCTATTGATTCTCAATTCGGTAAATTATGGAGACATCTTATTTGTATAAGATTCTCTTATATAAATAGCTCTCTTTTCTAACAGGTATATTTGATGCGGAAATACATCTTAGTTCCTACAATATAGCCATTGTTAACATTGGTTTTGGCATTCATTATCTACTGTTCATTGTCACATCTATTATCAGCAAAATGCTGATTTTGCTTTCACAGTATTTAACTGCTCATTAGTTTATTTTTTGTTTATAAATGACATTCGGTTTACATCAACCATTTACTGAATTGACAGTTGAATTTAAATTTATTCTGTCCATTAGTTCGTTTCAGTCTCAGTCTAGTTGTAGTGTCAAACAGCTATTGGGTTACTGTTTCACATGGCACTTCTGCTTTATTCTTCTCTCTTGGTTTCTTCTTTCTTGTTTATTTTGACTATTCTATACCTATTTACATGGTTATTCCGTTTTTATGAAATCTGATAACATACACTTAGGTTAGGTGACATCTTGTGATGTTACAATATATAAAAAATTGTCAATAATAATAACTTGTAAAATTTTTTCTCTGCAATTTTATAATTTTTTTCTATGAATGTTAGTCCTTCAGACGATTTGTTTGTTTTTAAAGAACCATTAAACTTAACTGATTTTTCCAAGCTAAACTGACTTGTTTAAATTTTGTCGTAGATTTAAAAATTTTTTATCAATCACATATTTTTCTTGGAACAAACGTTTCCAAGTGGCGCCCACAAAAAGCATAGTATTAAGTTGTGTTACAGGACTACATCACTGCAGAGTATCCAGTCAGCAGAGTAAGTAACAAAAGTGCGCGGAGGTAACGCCCGACACAATTACAACACAAACGTTTAAACAACACCAACACCCAATCCTTTCTATTTGTCACAATGTTCTTTCTCATTCATTATTTAGTTATATTTTTACTATTAGAAAGGAAAGGTTCTGATGAAATTTCTGTATGTGTTTTTTTTGGTCTCTCTCTCTCTCTCTCTCTCTCTCTCTCTCTCTCTCTCTCTCTCTCTCTCTCTCTCTCTCTCTCTCTCTCTCACTCACTCCTCTCATTTTTATTTATTGAAAAAAACATAAAAACTAGCACTCCTCTGTATGTGTCCACATTGCATAAAATTTTAAAAATTAATTCAAGAAATTAAAAAAAAAAATTGTAAACTCTGAAAACATTGTTCTAATATAGAATTCAAATTAAATAAAGAAAAAAAGGAATTGTGTGTGTGTGTGTGTGTGTGTGTGTGTGTGTGTGTGTGTGTGTGTGTGTGTGTGTGTGTGTGTGTGTGTGTGTGTGTGTGTGTGTGTGTGTGTTTTCTGTGGTTGAGGCTGAACATAGAAGTAGTTTCTGTAGAAATATTTCATTTCTAAAACGATTTTAAATATAAATCTTAAAACATGGAAGTCATGTATAGTTCTCCATACGGATATTTTCATTATTTGCATCAAATAGTATTATTGTTTAAAACACGTTCTATCCAGATCAAATTATGTGTATACAGTTCTGGAAAAATTAGAAATAAAATTTTTTTTTGTTTATTTTAAACTGTATTATGTTTGGAAGTATCCCAAAGTAAATTTAACTTTAATCATGTCAATCAAAATAGGCCAGTCGTTTTTTAAGGCTAGGAGAATCCTTGAAATGTTTGGAGCATCACTAGGTCATGATGGATCAAATCATCAAACTTCAGTTTCTGTGAAAAACTGGCAGATTTGAGTAGTCAGTTGATAAAGGATGGTATTGTAAAAGCAAAAATTCTTTCAGAATTATTTTATAACCCTGTCAGTCTGCAAATAACTATCACTCCTTTAGATCATCAGCAGATTTAAACTTTTCTTATTTGTGCTAGGAATGTATCATGTAAAACTGCTGGAAGTATGGTATACAAAGTTTCTATTATCCTTTTCAAGATTGATGACCAAAACAAAAAGTACTACTTATAATTCATCATTGTAGCAGTTACACAGCAGTATACTAAACATCTCTTGGTTAATACCTGTACTCTGGTCAGGTAGCACACAATGAATCATTCAAAACAAGTACAATTCAGTGTCAATGTCTAGTGTTTATGTGTCACTGCTACCCATAGTGAATCATTTGTATTGTACATAACAAATACTATTCTGACTGTACACGTTTTTCATCTGACAAGAATTTTGTACTTAGGCAAACTCATTTAATGGTGTAACCTTCTGTAATATGTGCCAAACAAGTATTCATAAAATTAATATTTGTGTCAAATTGTGTTTTATTTATTTCAAACAAAATCTGTTTTGTGGACATAACTTTATGTCCAATACAATTATTATGTTATTTCTTTTTAGTATCCCTTATAGATTTGTGTGATCAAAACTTTTAATACTAATTTTTTTTTCAGCTGATAACCATGCTTTGTTGAGATTATTAACGAAAAGTTTTGCTCATTCAGTGATGTGGCATCTTCAGTGATAAAGTTGAGTCTCACCGTGGTAAAACTACTGAAGACTTCATAGAATTGGAAAATTAATGAAAATAATATTCTTGCAACCAGTGACAAGAATTATGAACTTAAAACAGTGGAATGAATTATTGAATACCAGATACTCTCAATTGCTAAAACAAACACACTTATATTACAACAGTTCTCTTTATATAATTATCCAGGAGACACTGTATAGCCTCCAAACAGTAATAAAAAAATCACAATAGTTTACAACACAAATAAACAATTGAACATTTGTCACTTTCATTAAAAACTGCTGTCTAATATCATCCTATATGAATGCACAACCTACTACACCAACTTTCTAAAACTCAGCTGGTGGCAACATCCTAATTATCAGGCTAATGTGAGAAAGTTCCAGATAAATGCCAAGAGTGTGGCTCTAGAATATTCTGCAGTGCTGCTGATTAACAGTATGTGATCAGCATCACATAGAGTACTACACATTTAAGCTATCTAATTGACTTGGTATTACAATATTAGTAAAATGTGCTTGTTAACCAAATAGTGTGTTGTTACTCCTGAAAATCCCATTTCACTAAGAGCATTTTAGAAGTCTGGGTTATCTTTTATGTTTCACTCCACAAACATGCCTTTAGTTCAGCATTTCTTAACCTATTGGGCATGAGCCACTGCTGGGTCCCGAGAGGGCATTTGGAGGGTTGCAAAGTCAGGTTCGGAAATTTATTTACTGTGTCTTAAAAACCTACTACATGTAAATAACTAAGATATATCATTTTAACAATTTAAATTCAACCTGTTTTGTACATAGTCTAAACTGTACATTTTTGTTATTCATGCTCTACCATTGCTTTTTACCAGCTCTGATGTTTAACTCTCTATAACCAGATTGAAAGTTGCTTCCCAGAGGGATACAGTGAATTCAATTGGATTCAAGACCCATTCTTGTATTTTGAAAATTCTAACATGTTCTCAGTAAAACTAAATGAGCAATTGTGTGATATCATCTGTGATGCTGGGATTAAAACTAAATTTTTAGTAAATTATTTTGTATAGTTAGTGATAACATGAGACATGTTATGAACAACAAAATCCATAAACTTTTAGATTTTGACTTAACAAAGTTCTGGATATCTTTAAGAGATGAATATCCTGAACTTTCGGAGTTGCTCATCCCATTCATCACCTCATTCTTGAGTGAAATGGGATTTTCATCTCAAGTGAAAAGCAAGCACAGAAATAGACTTGACGCACACTCAGATTTATGACTTAATTTAACCACTCTTGAATCCAACATATGCCAGCTTTTGCAGAAAAAGCAGCCCCAACTGTCACATTAGTAACTAATGATTAGTTAGGCAAGTAAAAACTCTTTTGTTTTTAACTTCAGCATGTGTTTATTAGAGCAAATTAGTCTTTTGAATTACATATTTGCTTTTTGCTTTTCTATAATTAAGTGTATATATAATTTGCTTAAGCATAAAAGAAGGCTTAAAGTTCTCAGTATTACCAAAAATATGATTACAAAGTGGGTGCACACCCCTACAAGTAGTTTTGCCACGCACACCCCTATAAGTCTAATTAATTTTAAAAATCTAAAAGGTTAAGTTAGATAATTAAACGTAGACACAACCTCCCAAAATCGTCTCTGTACCGTAATTATGTGCGATAAATGGAAACTAATTTCTGTACTTCCAATAAATACACCCTTTTAATAAAATATGTGCCAATAAACCCCAATAAAATATGCACCAATAACGAAGCCTACTATCTAAGTTAGATAATTAAACGTAGACACAACCTCCCAAAAACGTCTCTGTAGCGTAATTATGTGTGATAAATGGAAACTAATTTCTGTACTTCCAATAAATACACCCTTTTAATAAAATATGTACGAATAACGTAGCCTACTAGGTTATACGTTCTAAATTGGAACTACCGATAGGTTTTAATTCGAATAAATACAGCCTTTAATGTATATACAGCCTTTTATCCATACAATAAATACAGCCTTTGAATGTACACTAACAAAGGAAATTTTTGTTAAATCTAATTAATTTTAAAAATCTAAAAGGTTAAGTTACTGTTAAGTTGTTAAACGTAGACACAACCTCCAAAAATCGTCTGTGTACCGTAATTATGTGCGATAAATGGAAACTAATTTCTGTACTTCCAATAAATACACCCTTTTAATAAAATATGTGCCAATAAACCCCAATAAAATATGCAAATAGGTTATAGGTCTATGTTCTAAATTGGAACTAGGTTTTAATTCCGGTACTTCGAGTAAATACAGCCTTTAATGTTATGTACAGCAGCCTTGTATCCATACAATAATTTAATGTACACTAACAAAGGAAATTTTTGTTAAATCTAATTAATTTTAAAAATCTAAAAGGTTAAGTTGCATTGTTAAAGTAGACACAACCTCCAAAAATCGTCTGTGTACCGTAATTATGTGCGATAAATGGAAAATAATTTCTGTACTTCCAGTAAATACACCCTTTTATTGTACACTAACAAAGTAAATTTCATTTGTTACATTGTCGTACATAACCTCCATAACCTGGCATTAGTTACTTGTGAAGAAAACATTTCTTGTACACATCGAACACAGAAAGAAATACAAACGCGGAGACGGAAGTTTTCTTTGGCCCCAGGCTATAGTGAAAGACCCTCAGAGTCTTTTATCTGGAGTTAGGTATTTATTTTAAAACAAATTTAATATGGTCTGTGATTTGAACATAAATTATGGATCTAGCGGGTCTTGGCGAATAGTCAGCGGCAAAATTTAACTTCCGTCGCCGCGCGTGTACATATTTCAGTGTCCGATGTGTACATCCAACTGTTTTCTTCACAAGTAACTAATGCCAGCTAATTTATGTTATGTACGAAAATTTACTTTGTTAGTGTACATTAAAAGGGTGTATTTATTGGATGTACAGAAATTAGTTTACATTTATCGCACATAATTACGGTACAGAGATGATTTTGGGAGGTTGTGGCTACGTTTAACAATATAACTTAACCTTTTACATTTTTAAAATTAATTAGACTTAAACGTTTCCTTAGTTAGTGTACATTCAAAGGCTGTATTTATTGTATGTATAAAAGGCTGTATATAACATTAACGGCTGTATTTATTCGAAGTAAGTAATGCCAGCTTATGGAGGTTATGTACGACAATGTAACTTAAATACTTTGTTCGTGTACATTAAAAGGGTGTATTTATTGGAAGTACAGAAATTAGTTTACATTTATCGCATATAATTACGGTACAGAGACCATTTTGGGAGGTTGTGGCTACGTTTAATTATTTAACTTAACCTTTTAGATTTTTAAAATTAATTAGACTTAACAGACATTTCCTTAGTTAGTGTACATTCAAAGGCTGTATTTACTGTATGGATAAAAGGCTGTATTTACTCGAAGTACCTTAATAAAAATCTAGTTCCAATTTAGAACATATAACCTAGTACAATGTAACGTATAACCAAACAAGTAGGTCTACATTAAAATCCTTTTTTCAATTTCAAGAGGGGTGTCAGGTTTTTATATAAATAGAAATGAGAGGAGGGAGAGGGAGAGAGAGAGAGAGAGAGAGACCAAAAAAATTTTATGCCTATCTAATTGTTCAAGAACTATGTAGCCTACACATAGCAAAAATGGAATTTCTACAAAGTTTACATTAAATAAAAATGATGAAAGTACTGTTAGCTTTTAACAAATATTAACAATTTTGCCCAATACAGAAATGAAGGAAATTGACAGACAAAGTGTCTACGAGTTCCCTGGAAGTGTTTGAAAAATGATAAACTTTTATTCTATCATTTACTTGTTACATTATGTAACAGAACAACATTTGTTTTATTATTTATTTATGATTTTTAATATACATAGTATTTGAATTAACTTGTTTCCATTTATTTTCCATATAGACGAAGACAGGGTAATTGTCAACATGCAGTTATAATTATAAACACAACATGAAATAGTACAATGACAACTGGTTTACAGTTGTCACTATTTTTGTTTCTACATTTCAAAGGATAAAGAAAACGCCTGTAACTCTAAGATGAGTTATGAGAAAACATGATTACAAACCATAACCTGCCATTAGTTACTTGTGAAGAAAACAGATATAACATTTCCAAACAAGAAATCTTCAATTCTCTCCCTATTTGTTTTATAACAACTGGAGTTTCTACTGCAGGTGTTTAAGTCCACTAAGTACGTAATTTAATATACATAATTGTTCCTGATCTTGTTGGGTAACATTATATTAATATATCTGCTTCCTACTCATATGTGCAAAAAATGTTTTTAATGTACGGCCCTAAACATCTTTAAAATTTAGACTAAGTCTAATGAGCAATTAGACCTAATCTGAATTACTACATCGACGAATATCTTATTATCCCATTTAGCTTTATTTATACATTTAATGCATCTTAATTAGTACATTAACAGCACTGCTGTGTCTTACAGTAACACAATACATTACTCTAACTCTAAAGAATTTCTTGTTTTCAGTTAAAAAAATTGAAATTGTGTATTTATTTTCTTTTCCACTCACTTTTTATAGAAACGTGCTTTACATTAATATTGTTACAACACAAATAAGCCACCCCAATACCAGGGATAAAAAAGATGAATCAAGAATATAAAAAAGTAATTCGTATAAAATAAAATGTTTAAAATAAAGAAACTAAAATGACAATGACACGACAAATGATGACATGACCTAACCCAAGTGATTGACCAAATAAAAGGAACCAAAAGAAGAAAGGAAAAGACGAAACCCAAATAAGAATAAAACCAATTGAAGAAAGTGAATGACTCCATACAACCAAATAAAATGAAACCAAATGAGAAGGAGGAAACCAAATAAAATGAAACCAAATGAGAAGGAGAAAACCAAAATAAAATGAAAGAAAATAATGTGAAAGTGAAGAAGGAAAATGAACATGAAACTAACCAAGTATAAAGGAAACAAAGTGAAACCAAATGAGAATACACAGACAAATAATATAGAATATGAAAAGGAGAAATGGTACACTCAAAAGTAATATTGGAAACGAAACCAATAACTAACCAATATATAAAATAATTATTATTATCGATTGAAAGATAAATGTAAATGATTTGATAAAACCCAATAACATTATGTGAAAAAATAAAAGTACACTAACCCAAGAATTAGAGTTAGATGTAACAAGAAACTCTACAACGACATAAATTTTTAATCATGTAAATAATATTTGTAATGAGAGAGATAGTGAGAATATAAAATCAACTAAGTGTCAAAGAAAAAGTAATTATAGGGATTACCCATTAATAAACATTTAATATAAACATTTAAGGAGTGCAAAAGTGAAAGTGTAAAACCCCAAAATAATTAGAAACCATATTAATAAGGAAAAAACACTTAATAATCTATAAACAAACTCTAAATGATCAATGGTGAACCATATTAATAATTAATAATGTTGTTAATGATAGTATTAGAAATAAACAGATAATAACCTGTAATGAACACTAAATAGTGATGGTGACATTATTATCAAAATAAGAATCTTATTATTAATAAAATTAAGTTAAATTGTATACACTAGTATTTAAAATCGAGAATCCCATGAAAGGTAAACAGTTGGTGTTGCCATGGATTGAAGATAGAGATTATGTAAGAAATAAAGAATTAGAAATGAAATCAATAAACACCAAGTTATAAGGGATAATTAATTGAAAAAGATAAAAGGCGTGATGATGTGTATCACCCAAAAAATAATAAGGAATGAAATGAATTGTAAACAAACATTACCTAATAACTGTTAAAAATTTGTTTAATTAAATTTATGAATAGGATATGGCTGAAGGAATTCTACAGACCATTGCCTAGATGTTATGTATTAATAGTAAGTAATAGCCATATTGTTAACAAGGGCAAAATAGATAAACAAGAAGTTAAATCAATACAAAAATAATAACACTGGAAAATCAGTTAAGAAATAATTAACAAGCCATGATGTAGAAAATAATAAAAACCTACAAATAGTATAAAATCAATTCCAAAACACATCAACAAATAAAACAACCCATTATAATAACAAAACAAAACGCATTAAAGTAAAATGAGATATAATCTGTATAAAATAAGTAAAAATAATCAATGGCTGCTTAGGCCTATGAAATGCCTAACTGCAAAAGAAATAGCTGCAAATTGTATAAAATCAATAAGGAATTTAACAAATCCAAGGCGAGTAACCAGCCAAGGATAATTTGTAAATCATATTAAAAGAAAAATGTTAGAATAAGGACTTAAATTAAAAGAGAAATGTAATTAGCAAATATTAACATAATTGTACAAACGTTAACATCTTATAGAACCCAACCTTATGGGATATCAAAACAATCTTTGAAAGGAAATAATAACAGTAGTGATAATATTTAATACATAGGAAGGAAGACAGAAGAATAAAAGCATTCAGAAGATATACAGTAATTTTGAATAAAAATTCAAATTTGATAACAATGGTTATAAGCCAAGATTAACCAATCAGAATTAATTTGTAACCATGACAACAGACGTTGGTTATGAATTTTCCGTTAATTTATAGTACTCTCAAAGTGACGGTCGTCAAGATTAGACGCCAAATATTGAATGACGTGAATTTTCATTTTAAATGTATAAAAGTAATCAAAATTCAAGAACATGAACAAGTAAGAAGAAGACGAGTAACAATAATCTTTAACTGATGCCAAGGACCATTTTACCTGAGAATTAAATGAAAAAATGTCTACAACTAACATGAAAAGGACGCAAGACATACCTAAGCCTCAAAGAGTATTGAAAACTGAACACGATTGCAGCCCAATTACATTACGACTGAACGACTGTTTATACCAAGTCGTCTGATTTGATAAGTATAATTGAATAACCCAATTTCCTGAAATAAACTCACTTTAAATATTTCTCACAATTATCTGAACTCTGACTATAAACTGAATATAATTTCTTTCAAAGATTAAGTAAGATAAACCAACACTGAAAATTTATTAATTAAGGAAATAACCTTGCATTAGCTTGCGAACTTTTGAAACACACTTTACTACACTGCAGTAACAAATTGTAGCCACACTTTATATTATTTAAGTACGAATAATGTAAGGTAGTGTACTTTTTATTGTAATAATAAGTAATGTTTTTCTCATAATCAAAAGAACCTAGATTTTAACGGAACAGATTGTAAACAAATTAAACTGTAGCCATCTTAGGCCGGTATGAATCGTTCCAAAATCGATTTCGCCAAACCCTAGAGAAATTGTCTCATATCAAATGTCGGTGCAAAATTTATTGAATAACCAAATATAATTTCTTGTGAAGCTGAATAATTACCAATCAAACATTAAAGAAACTAGTACAGAGTGTAACCATTGTTTTTATTTCATAGGGAAGTGTATTGAATAATTTGTGCATTTTAGCGAACTTCCAGAATCGACGGCCAGCGCTCTCGCTGCAACTCGACAAACTACCTGCTTAATTTAGGAGGTTGTACGGAGGCGGGAACAAATTTGAATACACCCGGCCGTCATAGATTGGAACACTTTCTTTCACGTTATTTATTAATTTAATTGTTTTAAATAAACAATTTGGCGCCACCCGGGATTATTAAACCCCTATGAACAAACAGGTAAGGTTTCCACTCGCGTTGTACTGGTAATTTGAAACATCGCTGCGGACTTCGTTAGTGCAAAACATTGAAGTAACGACAACAGTGTGAGGCGAACACACGACCTATACATTTTAACAAACACGTACAGATCGTTTCATTACAGATTGGCTTCCATCGCTGGGCTTAAACAAGGCGGACAACATTCTATCGTTAAAGATTGGCAACCAACTGGTGAGGCTAGAAAAGAAGACTAGCGGCGATTATGAGACATTCCATGGTTACAAGATATCAAGCAAAGAAGGGAACTGAAGGTACTAACGAAGAAGAAATGGAAGAGATTGAAGAAATGATCGGGGAAATGATTGAAGAGGATCCCCAAAAGGACCAACCGGAAGACCCAACCCAACCAGAACCGGAAGTAGAGGTAACAGCCGGCGACCAACCAGACAAACCAACCGAAGGGGTAAAGATGGATAATATGATGAGGATAATAATGGAGCAATTTGGACAGATTAAGGAAGATAATAAGAAAACGAAGGAGGAAATCAATGAAAAAATAGACAGAGATAATGAAAAAATAGACAAAATGAAAGGAGAAATAAGGGAAGATATTGAGACACTGAACAACAAAATTGAAGGAAGTAACGAGACATTAAAACGACAAATCAACGAAAAAATGGAGGAACACAGCAATACTTTGCGGAAGAACCAAGAAGCTCTACAACAGCAATTGACGGAGGACATCCAAAGAAGTAATGAAGAACTGAAGGAAGAATTAAGATACATACTAATAGGGCATCATGAAGAAGTCAAGCAGACAAAAACGGGGATGAATAAGAAATGGGAAGAAACCAATTGCAAAGCAGATCAACTTCATGAAACAGTAGATAGTGGTTTCACACCATTGAATGAAACACTAGACAACACTTCTGACGGTATCAATGAAGAAATAAAGAATGCAGAAGAATCAAGTGTATTGTTTTCTGAAAATAAAGATAACAAAAACAATGAGAAAATTAAGCACATAAAAACCAACCGTAGAAGAGTAAAGAAGAATCAAATAATTAAGAAGATTAAGAAAACAAAGGAAATAGGAAAAATATATAAAAAGAAACTAATAAAAACAAGAGAAGAGGTGGAGATGATGAAGAGTGGACTAATTGATGTGTTTAATTCACCAATTACTGACCAAAGCAAATTAATGAGATATAAAGATTGTAGGAGGACCTTAAAAGCAATTATAGAGGTAATTCACAACAAACCAGCAGAGGAAAACTTCAGCAAATAAAATGAATAAGAAAATGGAAATTACCCAAAAGTGAAAGGACTCTCAACAAAATAGTGTGTCACAAATTAAGAAGGTCTCTACAACACTTGAGTACACAAGAAATACAAATGCAAAATAAAAAATCAGTGATAACATTAATGAGGGAGGTAAAATTAACTTCTCTGATTAATAAACAAAATAATCAAGTGATTGAGGTAGACACTAATACTATGGAACAGATGATATTCGAGGAATTATGATACAAGATAGAAGAGACCTATTTCACAAGGAAGGAAATAGTTCTACACACCAAGGTTATCCGAACCACAAGCGCAGAGGAATTGATGGACCATGGGTAAACTAAGTGAAGATACACGCCGAGAAATGGGACTGATTTTCAGGGTAATGACCAAGCAAACCAATGGAAAAGAAAGGAGAAGAAGAATTACCAAAATTCAAAAGAAGTAAGATCAGCTTACAACAATATTTCCATGACTTATGACGCCTAACATAAAATATTAAAAGAAGGAATAAGTTACAAAAATTCCTACAAAGTAAGATTACCCTACAATAAGGTATAAATAACATATGAAAGGAAAAAAAATATATGTATAAAATCAATAAGGAATAAGTTACAAAAAATTCCTACAAAGTAAGAACCACAAACTTACAAAAATTATTCAGAATAATATTTAAAACAAAACAAAATAAAAAAAATAAAATAAAATCAAGCAAAAACTGCTAAACCAAATACTTAAAATTATAATGAATTCAATGTATTAAAAAAAAAAAAAAAAAAAGTATAAGAAAAAAAAAATATTGTGTATAAAGCAAATATACAGCAAATGGCTAAAGCAGAATATTGGTAAACCACCAAGAAAAAGAAAAAACATGTCTAAGATAATTAAAATGATCACAAGAAGGAAAGAAAAACAAACTAATGAAAAGTTAGAAATGATGAAGTTAACAACAAAATAAATAAAAAACAATCAACTGTATGAGTAAATAACAGTATAGCAAAGGTACAGCGGAAGGAAGAATGAGTAAAAGGCTAAAATGATCGAAAAAACCACTAAGTGGACAATCCCAAAAAATATTATTATTATTAATTTAAGTCACAAGATGACAAAAAAGGTATTTAAGATTGACTGAGAAGAGGTCCAGCAATCAAATTAACTGAGTAGAGATGATGTTCCTCTGGTCTCAGAAAAATGAGTAGTAATGGAAGAAAACAGCTACTGAAAGTTAGGGAAAAAATTATATAAAAGGGAGAACGCACTAATGGAAATAAGTAAAAACAGATCTAAATAAAACAGAGTGAATTAAGTAAGAAGAGAAATAAGAAGGAGGAAACAAACAAGAAAGAAAAGGAAAAAATAATATATAACTGATAATTTCATAAAAAACTATGCTAGTGTTTTATCAAAATGATCAATTTTGAAGGAGAGGCATTATGTTACAACACAAATAAGCCACCCCAATACCAGGGATAAAAAAGATGAATCAAGAATATAAAAAAGTAATTTGTATAAAATAAAATATTTAAAATAAAGAAAATAAAATGTCAATGACACGACAAACGACGACATGACCTAACCCAAGTGATTGACCAAATAAAAAGAACCAAAAGAAGAAGGGAAAAGACGAAACCCAAATAAGAATAAAACCAATTGAAGAAAGTGAATGACTCCATACAACCAAATAAAATGAAACCAAATGAGAAGGAGAAAACCAAATAAAATGAAACCAAATGAGAAGGAGAAAACCAAAATAAAATGAAACAAAATAATGTGAAAGTGAAGAAGGAAAATGAACATGAAACTAACCAAGTATAAAGGAAACAAAGTGAAACCAAATGAGAATACACAGACAAATAATATAGAATATGTAAAGGAGAAATGGTACACTCAAAAGTAATATTGGAAACGAAACCAGTAACTAACCAATATATAAAATAATTATTATTATCGATTGAAAGATAAATGTAAATGATTTGATAAAACCCAATAATGTAATGTGAAAAAATAAAAGTACACTAACCCAAGAATTAGAGTTAGATGTAACAAAAAACTCTATAACGACATAAACTTATTAATCATGTAAATAATATTTGTAATGAGAGAGATAGTGAGAATATAAAATCAACTAAGTGTCAAAGAAAAAGTAATTATAGGGATTACCCACTGTGCCGGTTCGAAGCCGGCGGTTACAAAATTCTAGAAAGTTTTCGTAATTGTAACATAACGTGAGCCGAGGCAGCGGGTGAACTTTGGTCCGCGGTATGAGGGGAGCGGCACTGTGTGCGGTTGCGCGCGCAACTCGGCTATGTGCAATGACTATTGTGTGCTGCCAGTGTGCAGTCCACGCTTGGCCTCGCTCAGAGAATTGTCCCGTCTCCGCTCTACGTATTGTTCGACGAAGTTGCTGTTTCTACATGCTTGGCTAGACGTAAATTGACTCCCGGTAAGTTTGTCTTGTATTTATTTGTCTTATAAATAATGATACCTGTATGGATAATTAATAACTATATGCAAATGCATAAAATACGTAATGATGTGTGTGTGCGACCCGACAAAGTTATGTAAGAGAAACTCATTCTTTACTGTTGTACGTAACGCCCTGTATATAGTCCATGCTTTATTATTTTCTGTAATAGTGCAAGTAGTTTTTCAAGAGTCATTGTCATGGTAAAAGTGCTCTACATTAAAAATTAATGACTAAAAACTTGGTGCGCTGTCAGGTCGTGAACGGTGTCTGTGCATGTTGTAAACGGCCACTGAGTTTGTTAATTAACTTCACAAATAGAGAATGAAGTGTGAGAGCTTCTATGTATGAAACTTAATTGAAGGTAAAACATTCTCAATGCTGTGAGTGACTTGCTGTTAAAATTTTTTTTGGTCAAATAATGATTACTGCTCTCCACGTGGCCGGTTTAATCTGCAAATTTTTGTCGAAGCATGTTGCCTGTGTACAGTTCACCTTATATTTAGCCACAATTTAATAAGTTCTGTTCATGATGCAAATTACTTAAGGTTCTGTAATGATGTGAAAGGAACTTAAGGTTCACACGCTCAACATGGGTCATTGAGCAATGGAATGCTAGATAAAGGGGTGGTCCGGTTATTTATGCCTCATGAATTATTATCATTCTTCCTGGGGTTTTGGCTTTATGTTATTCTACTGAACGGGTTGCCGAAGGGCGTATATTTTGTCCCTGCTGGGTTATAAGATTGTAGTTACTCTGCCTGTGAGGTGGGTGCATTCCAGGGGCGTGCGTGTTAAAAATTAATGTAATTGTGAGTTGGTGTACCTTATGTTCTGTGTGTGTTGTTATGTGTCTAGCTAGCCACGAGATGGGAGAAAATTTTATAATTATATATACATGGGTGTTCATTGATTTATATATATATATATATTTGTTGTGCTTAATATTATACATATTGTTATGCTGAAGATTTGAAGATTTATACACACTTGTGATCGTTTATATTTACACACATTTGTTATGACTAAGATTTTACACACTTGTTATGTTTTACCATATTCATACTTGTGATCGGGCATACAAGAAGGGCATGAAATAAAATAAATTGTTATCATTCTGTTACAGCTGAGTTTTATTGCAAGTCCCGTCATACTGGACCCAGCATAATTTTGCTTCTCTAGGCTTAGGCCTAGTCCTAAATAACTTGTAACTTCTCTTTCAAAAAAAAATATTAAAATAAATTAAGTTGTTTTTATACTCATAAAAGAAAAAAGGACATAAAAGGAAAGAGGGGTTCCAAATGGTAGATCAGAGCGTGGTTCATTCTAGGCTTGAACCCTTGGGTCCTGGTGTGTGACGGGGCTTGCAGACTCGGAAATATTAATGCAATTGTTGTAACATAGTTGATATAGGCCCGTGTAGGCTAGTTATAAGTTGTTTAATTTGTGAGTCGGGTCGCACCACTGAGGCGGTTAATGGTGTTTAAAAAATTTTTTTTGATAGCTTGTACGGCCGGGGAGTCTCAAGCGTGGCCTGGAAGATGGAAGGTTAATTAGGGTCGGTGTTTAGCGTGGTATATTGACGGGATGCGGTATGGCCCGATCGGAAGTCGGTACCGGAACCGACTTGTGTCCGGTTGATGTCGAAGTATATTTAATTCCCGAATTAGGACTTTTAGTTGATGGTTAGTTGGTTGTTGTGATTTATGTGTTGGTACGGCGTGTGTGTCGAGTTGCTGTTTGCTGTTATGTGTGTCTAGTATTCTTGCTTGTCTCTTGTCTCCTTCCGTCGGGGAGTGCATGGTTCAGAATAGGCCAGGTTTCCGCAGCGCTAGAGAACCCGGGGGTCTACTCAAAGGAAGGACAGTACTTGAGTTTTTCCGTTTCTTGTAAATATGCTTTTGTGGGTTATGTTTTGTGTTCAGTGTATTGGGTGATTCTGGCGGGGGTAGGGTATCAAGGACTACCCAATCCTATTTCCGGCATCCTCCAGAGACTTCCGGTAGTGGATGGAGAAGATGAGGGCAAATTGTTGGTTTTTCTGGACATCGTCCTGGAGTTGGCGGATTTTCCGGGGCTGTCCGATGAGGTCCTCTTGTCCGTTATATATCCGTACTGCCGGGGTTTATTGGCTGAGCTGGTCACCCGCACTCTGCGTCGTGGTGACAGTATCGACTCTCTCCATGGGGAGGTGTTGGACTCTTTCATACCCCGTCGGCGACGTTGGCGTTTGGAACTTAGCCGGTTCTATCGCGCACAGGCCAACGGAGAGGCGTTGGGGGATTTTGTGCAGGATATCCGTAAATGTGCTCGGGTTTTGAGGTTAGGGTTGCCCGAGAAGGATGTCGTGGGAAGAATTTTAGAAGGGGTGACGCCCCAAGAGAGATCCCGTTTGGTGTTCGCGGACCGTCCATGTTGTTTTGCGGACCTCGAACGGCTATGTGTGTTTTCTAGAACGATCCAGGGGATTGACGAGTCCCGTGAGCACGTGACCCAGGATAAGTTAAGACACGAGAGGCATGGGGGGCGAATTGTTCCATCCTCATGTGGTAATGAAAATAGTATTACAAACTCTTGTAGCGAGAGGCGCCGTCGTTCGCCTAATGTGACTTGTTTTAAGTGTGGTAGGTTGGGCCACGTCAGACGATTTTGTACCGGGGTTGGGTCGAGTCCAACGTCCCTCCCCAGGGCGCCCAAGGTCATTCAGAAAAGGCTCAATGAGGGGAAGATATGTCGGAGGTCTTCCCCTACCTGTCGCGGGTCTTCTAAGGTACGCGCCTCCAGGCCAGTTGTAGGTCCCAAGTCTTTGGGTAGCAAGGTCCTCCAAACCATCTCTAGACCCACTTCCGTATGCCCCTTCTTGCTGTTGGAGTTGAAAAAGAGTCAACTCAGAGCATTAGTTGACTCCGGATCAGCAAGATCCATCATTTCATCTAAAGTGTGCGAGGACCTTGAGCGACAGGGTTTAATTAAACGGTCAGAAAAGTCTTCCGTAGTGTGCTGGACGGCATCCCAGGAAATTCTGCCCATTTCCCGGGTAGTTTCATTCAAGTTTAAAATCGAGGGATTTTCTTGGGTGTGGAGCTTTCTGGTTTCTCCTGCTCTGGGAGGTGAATGCATTACTGGTGCCGATTTCATCTGCAAAAGTGGTCTCGTTATTGACATCCAAGAGCACCAATGTTATTTTAAATTCAATCGGGGAGTTGTAATCCTGTTCCTTGGATATCAGGGGACCAGGCAAGATATCCAAGAGGTTAAGTGCCCCGACACATCTAGAGACCACCTCTCCCAGTCCCAGCGGTCCGCTTTAGATCAGTTGTGTGAGCGTTTCCCCACTGTATTAACTCCGGCCCTTGGGCTCACACATCTCTTGGAGTATAAGATCCGCCTAACGGACTCCAAGGTGGTGCGCTCCCACCCTTATAAGTTTGCCCCTCCGAAGATGAACATCTTGAGGGAGAAGGTTCAAGAATTATTAGATCAAGGGGTGATTGAACCTTCTCAGTCCAGTTATGCCAGTCCAGCGTTCCTAGTGCCCAAGCCTGGAGGTAAGCACAGGATGGTCATCGACTACCGCAAGCTGAACGCTAACATCGAGGTAGATTCGGTCCCACTTCCTGACCTTCATTCCGCGTTCGATTGGTTCAGTGAGGCGAGGTTTTACCATCATTGACCTCAACTCTGCATATCACCAGATTCCCTTGACGAAAGAAAGTAGGCCCTACACGGCATTCTGTGTTCCGTGGAACCTCTATCAGTATACTAGGGTTCCTATGGGTCTAGCGGTAGGGGCCCAAACACTCACCCGTTTGCTTGACACCGTTTTTCACGATGTCAAGTTCAAGTACGTTTTTAATTATCTTGATGACTTGCTGGTGTACAGCAAGGGTATGAGGAACATTTGAGTCATCTTGAGGAGGTGATGTGCAGGTTGAGGGGTGCCGGCCTCACTGTCAATCCTGAAAAGGTGAAGTTTGCCCAGACACAAATTTCTTTTCTGGGCCACCTGATTTCCCATAGAGGTGTCACTGTGGATCCTGAGCGAACACAGGGGATCAGGGACTTTCCCCCACCAAAGGATGCCAAAGGCATCGCGAGATTTGTGGGGATGGTCAATTTCTATCGGCGTTTCATCCCAAACGCGGCGGAGATTGCGGCACCTCTGAATGAACTCCGGAAGAAGGGCGCCAAATTTGTATGGGGGGAAAAGCAACAGAAGGCTTTCGAGACTCTGAAGGAAGCCATTATTTCCCCTCCAGTACTGAGAATGCCAGATTTCTCGAGACAGTTTATCTTACAGACGGACGCGAGTTCGGTGGCGCTCGGGGCGGTTCTGTCCCAAGTTGTTGATGGTGCTAGGCAGCCTGTGGCCTTCATTTCTAGAACTTTGACCCAACAAGAACGGAAGTCTTCAGTGTATGAGCTAGAGTGTTTGGCTGTGGTATACGCTCTAGATAAGTTCAGGCGTTTTCTGGAACACGCTGAGTTCCTGCTCGAGACCGACAACCAGGCTCTCTCTTGGCTTCTCGCTCATCCCCGGCAGCTGGGTAAGATTGGACGATGGGTGGTTAAAATCTCATCCTTTAAATTTAAGGTGCAACACATTCGGGGAACTCAAAATGTGGTTGCAGATGCTTTGTCCCGTATGTTTTCCCAGCCCAGCGAAGCCCAGCCGGAGCAACCCCGTTCTGTTTTACTGGACTTTCCTTTAGCTTTTACTGATGTGTTACCCCATCAGTTAAATGATGAAGAGTTGGGTCCGATCATCCAAAATCTAAAAGAGGGTAACGTGCAGGTCCCGTACTTCTTGTCCAGGGGCGTCCTATGTTGCAGAGAGAAAAAGGGGCGGGCCCCGAAGATAGTGCTGCCTAGCAAACTTGTGCCCATGGTTTTCAGTTACTATCACAATTCCCCGGTAGGTGGACATAAGGGGATTTCGAAGACCATTTCCAGCATTAGAAAAAACTTCATCTGGAAGGGCATGGATAGGGACATAGCAACTCGGGTGAAGGCATGTCATCTCTGTGGCTTAAGCAAGCCTGCCCAAAACACAAAGTTGGGGCTGTTGTCATCTGATGTGGCGAGCAGACCGATGGAGAAGCTATTCATCGACTACGTGGGACCCTTCCCGCGTAGCAAGTCAGGTAATGCTTACCTACTTGTCTGTGTGGATGCTTTTTCGAAGTTTGCCTGGCTACTGCCCTTACGGCAGGCAACTGCTCGATTGACCATAAACGCGCTCCAGAGTCATGTATTTCAGCACTTCGGTCTTCCGGCCATCATTGTCTCGGACAATGGTCCACAATTTATTTCTGGCGACTTTCGGCGAATGTGCTTCGCCAATGGCATCAAACATGTAACCACTTCCCCCTATTACCCACAGCCGTCCCACGCGGAGAGATTCAACAGGAATCTCCGGTCCGCACTCATCGCCTATCATGCGGAACAACAGACCACCTGGGACCAGAACCTTAAGTGGTTACAACTAGCTTTCAATACGGCCCTGCATGACAGTCATAAGGCCGTTCCTTTTGAAGTTATGTTTGGTTTCTCGCCTACGCTTCCCTTGGCCAACTTATGGAATATAGACGATCTTCTGCCGAGTAACCCAGACATTAGGACGGCAGATGGGTGGAAAGAGGCCCAGAAGAATTTGCTCCGTGCGCACGAGCGCGTCCGTCCTCGGTATAATCAGGGGCGTATTCCAAATCCCTTTAAGGTAGGAGATTTGGTCTACTGCCAGAGCCACCCGATCAGCTCGGCTGCCGATAAAAGAGCCGCCAAATTATGCTATCGTTGGTCGGGGCCGTACCGTATCATCGGGTTTACGTCACCGGTGACGGCGCGGTTGGAGGAGCCAGGTGGTGATGCTAAAGAGATTACTACACATATCTCCAAATTGAAATTGTGTAGAAAAGGGTAAACGGGCTGAGAGAAAAAGGGGGGGAACGGTGGCGGTCTCTGTGTGAGTGAGGACGTTGTCTATTGTAAGAGGGTGTGCTCCGGGGGCGGTATTGAGAATGGTAGGGTAGCGGGTAGATGTTTCCCACAGTCCCAGTGGGGTTCGTCTACTTCAGGGATGCGACCCTGCCTGCGCGAGCCTTGGGTTTCTCCAATTGTCCTTATATCCGGAGGGAGCCATGTCCTTACCTTCAGTCCCAGCCCATGACCGTTTAAGCATCCTTTACCATCCACCTTCCGATTTTCCTAACCTTGCCTAGAAAAAAAAAAAAAAACTAGAAAAGCAAAAAAAAAGGAGTTGGGGAGAGGATAGACAGCAGGGAGGGGCTCAGGGGCGGTTGTGCGCCTTGGAGTCCTCCATGTTGTTGACATGCCCTTGGAGCACACATGTAAAACTCATATATATATATATATATATATATATATTGGAAAGGTGCCATAGTCACAGTTGACATGGCTCTCTGTTAGGTCCCAGTGGGGACCACCGCATCATGGGGACTGTCATCGCCCCCTTTCCCCTTGGCCCGTGCAGTATGGTAGTGTGTAAAATGGGGAATAGTATTAAGGAATTATCCCGTAATTACATGGGGCAGATGGCCCTGTTTAGGTGGCTATCGTGTTCTGGCTTGGGTGGACAAGCCTCAGGAGGTCGGAACTCAGGGAGCTCCCGAACTTTTCTTTTGTCTTTCTTCGCTGTCCCTCTTTGCTGTAGGCTGGCCCTGATCAGGTCAGTGTGCAGCAACCGCACACTTACACTATACACGTCTTCTTTCGTCTCTTTCGTTTTCCCTTCTGAGCCTCTGTTCTCCTGAGAGCAAGTGCCATCGGGCCAACTCACCCACGACGTCCACCGGAGTTTTCAGATGGGAGTACACTGCAGGGTACTTTCCCGAGTTTTTTTTGGGCAACCGGGTTGCCCTTTCGGGGTGGGGGTGTGCCGGTTCGAAGCCGGCGGTTACAAAATTCTAGAAAGTTTTTGTAATTGTAACATAACGTGAGCCGAGGCAGCGGGCGAACTTTGGTCCGCGGTATGAGGGGAGCGGCACTGTGTGCGGTTGCGCGCACAACTCGGCTATGTGCAATGACTATTGTGTGCTGCCGGTGTGCAGTCCACGCTTGGCCTCGCTCAGAGAATTGTCCCGTCTCCGCTCTACGTATTGTTCGACGAAGTTGCTGTTTCTACATGCTTGGCTAGACGTAAATTGACTCCCGGTAAGTTTGTCTTGTATTTATTTGTCTTATAAATAATGATACCTGTATGGATAATTAATAACTATATGCAAATGCATAAAATACGTAATGATGTGTGTGTGCGACCCGACAAAGTTATGTAAGAGAAACTCATTCTTTACTGTTGTACGTAACGCCCTGTATATAGTCCATGCTTTATTATTTTCTGTAATAGTGCGAGTAGGTTTTCAAGAGTCATTGTCATGGTAAAAGTGCTCTACATTAAAAATTAATGACTAAAAACTTGGTGCGCTGTCAGGTCGTGAACGGTGTCTGTGCATGTTGTAAACGGCCACTGAGTTTGTTAATTAACTTCACAAACAGAGAATGAAGTGTGAGAGCTTCTATGTATGAAACTTAATTGAAGGTAAAACATTCTCAATGCTGTGAGTGACTTGCTGTTAAAATTTTTTTGGTCAAATAATGATTACTGCTCTCCACGTGGCCGGTTTAATCTGCAAATTTTTGTCGAAGCATGTTGCCTGTGTACAGTTCACCTTATATTTAGCCACAATTTAATAAGTTCTGTTCATGATGCAAATTACTTATTCCTTGGCTGATTTTTAGACTCTTTAAGCTGGTTGTAAAAACTTTTATTAATGAATATTGTGCTTTTCTTGAGAGTTAGCTGGCGGCCCGTTAAGAGGTTAATTACCTTAACTCGGGTGTACATTTTTATAGACTGTTCTCTAATTTACTTGAATTCATAGGGTTCTCGCACTAAGCCGGGTTCCTGGCTTGCTGATGGCTGAACATCCGCCCAAGCTGTGAACCATGTCAAGATCGCATACGAAGAGGGAGATGGAGACTGAATTCCTATGTTGCACTCGCCAGCACTTATGAGGTGACATTTATGCTTTATTTCATTTTTTGGGGCCGGGCCGGCAGTGTGCCCGTTTATTGAAAATTGCCTAGAAGCCATGGGACCACGTGTCCAGACTGTTTACCGGGAAGTTGAGCTGTGATCATGACTCTGAACACTATAACTTAAATTTCATAAACCTTTTTTTTATAACTCAGTTACATAACACTATATGCAATGGCTGTAAGTGCGTGCTGCACTGCGGGAGCGCGCCAGAGAGATTTTAATCTTGTACCATTTTATTGTTGCATCTCATTTTCATTTTACTCCTTACAAAATTTAATTATTGCTCAGTAGCTCTGTTCCGGCGGGAACAGCTGTGTATAAATTTTAATTTGACTATGGGTTTCATATTTAAGGGCTGGGGACTTTTCTGGGGTTACAAAATGGGACTTAGTTTTTCTGACACGCTGGTGCAACTTCAGACAGGTTGAATGCCTGTCAACTTTTGTCAACTACATGTGGGCGCGCTCCCACAGATGCCAGAGCACAACCACCTTACTGTATTCTTTTCCTTTAATTATTCTATATATTTATTTGAGGCTAATAGAAATAATTTACTAATGTAATGGAAATATTTTAGCTGATTTTTGCCCCTTGCACAAGGGCTAAACTGATTGTTTTCTTAACTGGCAAACACATATGGGTTGACTTCCCACTTATAGCATTTGCTGTTTAATTTTTGATTATAAAACATGTATTCATCATTTTCTTTTTTGAGTAAATTATATATTGTCAAAATCTTCTGAAATAGTAATGCCTCAAGCAATTAATTTCTGTTTAGTAAAGTACATAAAGATTTGATTCCTTTTTGGAATTTTTTTTGAAGTCAAATAACTGTCTAGAATTTTATAAACACTGTCTGAAAGTAGGTGACGTAGTTTGTCAGTTTCAATTAATGATGTGAAAGGAACTTAAGGTTCACACGCTCAACATGGGTCATTGAGCAATGGAATGCTAGATAAAGGGGTGGTCCGGTTATTTATGCCTCATGAATTATTATCATTCTTCCTGGGGTTTTGGCTTTATGTTATTCTACTGAACGGGTTGCCGAAGGGCGTATATTTTGTCCCTGCTGGGTTATAAGATTGTAGTTACTCTGCCTGTGAGGTGGGTGCATTCCAGGGGCGTGCGTGTTAAAAATTAATGTAATTGTGAGTTGGTGTACCTTATGTTCTGTGTGTGTTGTTATGTGTCTAGCTAGCCACGAGATGGGAGAAAATTTTATAATTATATATACATGGGTGTTCATTGATTTATATATATATATTTGTTGTGCTTAATATTATACATATTGTTATGCTGAAGATTTGAAGATTTATACACACTTGTGATCGTTTATATTTACACACATTTGTTATGACTAAGATTTTACACACTTGTTATGTTTTACCATATTCATACTTGTGATCGGGCATACAAGAAGGGCATGAAATAAAATAAATTGTTATCGTTCTGTTACAGCTGAGTTTTATTGCAAGTCCCGTCATACTGGACCCAGCATAATTTTGCTTCTCTAGGCTTAGGCCTAGTCCTAAATAACTTGTAACTTCTCTTTCAAAAAAAAATATTAAAATAAATTAAGTTGTTTTTATACTCATAAAAGAAAAAAGGACATAAAAGGAAAGAGGGGTTCCAAATGGTAGATCAGAGCGTGGTTCATTCTAGGCTTGAACCCTTGGATCCTGGTGTGTGACGGGGCATGCAGACTCGGAAATATTAATGCAATTGTTGTAACATAGTTGATATAGACCCGTGTAGGCTAGTTATAAGTTGTTTAATTTGTGAGTCGGGTCGCACCACTGAGGCGGTTAATGGTGTTTAAAAATTTTTTTTTGATAGCTTGTACGGCCGGGGAGTCTCAAGCGTGGCCTGGAAGATGGAAGGTTAATTAGGGTCGGTGTTTAGCGTGGTATATTGACGGGATGCGGTATGGCCCGATCGGAAGTCGCTACCGGAACCGACTTGTGTCCGGTTGATGTCGAAGTATATTTAATTCCCGAATTAGGACTTTTAGTTGATGGTTAGTTGGTTGTTGTGATTTATGTGTTGGTACGGCGTGTGTGTCGAGTTGCTGTTTGCTGTTATGTGTGTCTAGTATTCTTGCTTGTCTCTTGTCTCCTTCCGTCGGGGAGTGCATGGTTCAGAATAGGCCAGGTTTCCGCAGCGCTAGAGAACCCGGGGGTCTACTCAAAGGAAGGACAGTACTTGAGTTTTTCCGTTTCTTGTAAATATGCTTTTGTGGGTTATGTTTTGTGTTCAGTGTATTGGGTGATTCTGGCGGGGGTAGGGTATCAAGGACTACCCAATCCTATTTCCGGCATCCTCCAGAGACTTCCGGTAGTGGATGGAGAAGATGAGGGCAAATTGTTGGTTTTTCTGGACATCGTCCTGGAGTTGGCGGATTTTCCGGGGCTGTCCGATGAGGTCCTCTTGTCCGTTATATATCCGTACTGCCGGGGTTTATTGGCTGAGCTGGTCACCCGCACTCTGCGTCGTGGTGACAGTATCGACTCTCTCCATGGGGAGGTGTTGGACTCTTTCATACCCCGTCGGCGACGTTGGCGTTTGGAACTTAGCCGGTTCTATCGCGCACAGGCCAACGGAGAGGCGTTGGGGGATTTTGTGCAGGATATCCGTAAATGTGCTCGGGTTTTGAGGTTAGGGTTGCCCGAGAAGGATGTCGTGGGAAGAATTTTAGAAGGGGTGACGCCCCAAGAGAGATCCCGTTTGGTGTTCGCGGACCGTCCATGTTGTTTTGCGGACCTCGAACGCTATGTGTGTTTTCTAGAACGATCCAGGGGATTGACGAGTCCCGTGAGCACGTGACCCAGGATAAGTTAAGACACGAGAGGCATGGGGGGCGAATTGTTCCATCCTCATGTGGTAATGAAAATAGTATTACAAACTCTTGTAGCGAGAGGCGCCGTCGTTCGCCTAATGTGACTTGTTTTAAGTGTGGTAGGTTGGGCCACGTCAGACGATTTTGTACCGGGGTTGGGTCGAGTCCAACGTCCCTCCCCAGGGCGCCCAAGGTCATTCAGAAAAGGCTCAATGAGGGGAAGATATGTCGGAGGTCTTCCCCTACCTGTCGCGGGTCTTCTAAGGTACGCGCCTCCAGGCCAGTTGTAGGTCCCAAGTCTTTGGGTAGCAAGGTCCTCCAAACCATCTCTAGACCCACTTCCGTATGCCCCTTCTTGCTGTTGGAGTTGAAAAAGAGTCAACTCAGAGCATTAGTTGACTCCGGATCAGCAAGATCCATCATTTCATCTAAAGTGTGCGAGGACCTTGAGCGACAGGGTTTAATTAAACGGTCAGAAAAGTCTTCCGTAGTGTGCTGGACGGCATCCCAGGAAATTCTGCCCATTTCCCGGGTAGTTTCATTCAAGTTTAAAATCGAGGGATTTTCTTGGGTGTGGAGCTTTCTGGTTTCTCCTGCTCTGGGAGGTGAATGCATTACTGGTGCCGATTTCATCTGCAAAAGTGGTCTCGTTATTGACATCCAAGAGCACCAATGTTATTTTAAATTCAATCGGGGAGTTGTAATCCTGTTCCTTGGATATCAGGGGACCAGGCAAGATATCCAAGAGGTTAAGTGCCCCGACACATCTAGAGACCACCTCTCCCAGTCCCAGCGGTCCGCTTTAGATCAGTTGTGTGAGCGTTTCCCCACTGTATTAACTCCGGCCCTTGGGCTCACACATCTCTTGGAGTATAAGATCCGCCTAACGGACTCCAAGGTGGTGCGCTCCCACCCTTATAAGTTTGCCCCTCCGAAGATGAACATCTTGAGGGAGAAGGTTCAAGAATTATTAGATCAAGGGGTGATTGAACCTTCTCAGTCCAGTTATGCCAGTCCAGCGTTCCTAGTGCCCAAGCCTGGAGGTAAGCACAGGATGGTCATCGACTACCGCAAGCTGAACGCTAACATCGAGGTAGATTCGGTCCCACTTCCTGACCTTCATTCCGCGTTCGATTGGTTCAGTGAGGCGAGGTATTTTACCATCATTGACCTCAACTCTGCATATCACCAGATTCCCTTGACGAAAGAAAGTAGGCCCTACACGGCATTCTGTGTTCCGTGGAACCTCTATCAGTATACTAGGGTTCCTATGGGTCTAGCGGTAGGGGCCCAAACACTCACCCGTTTGCTTGACACCGTTTTTCACGATGTCAAGTTCAAGTACGTTTTTAATTATCTTGATGACTTGCTGGTGTACAGCAAGGGGTATGAGGAACATTTGAGTCATCTTGAGGAGGTGATGTGCAGGTTGAGGGGTGCCGGCCTCACTGTCAATCCTGAAAAGGTGAAGTTTGCCCAGACACAAATTTCTTTTCTGGGCCACCTGATTTCCCATAGAGGTGTCACTGTGGATCCTGAGCGAACACAGGGGATCAGGGACTTTCCCCCACCAAAGGATGCCAAAGGCATCGCGAGATTTGTGGGGATGGTCAATTTCTATCGGCGTTTCATCCCAAACGCGGCGGAGATTGCGGCACCTCTGAATGAACTCCGGAAGAAGGGCGCCAAATTTGTATGGGGGGAAAAGCAACAGAAGGCTTTCGAGACTCTGAAGGAAGCCATTATTTCCCCTCCAGTACTGAGAATGCCAGATTTCTCGAGACAGTTTATCTTACAGACGGACGCGAGTTCGGTGGCGCTCGGGGCGGTTCTGTCCCAAGTTGTTGATGGTGCTAGGCAGCCTGTGGCCTTCATTTCTAGAACTTTGACCCAACAAGAACGGAAGTCTTCAGTGTATGAGCTAGAGTGTTTGGCTGTGGTATACGCTCTAGATAAGTTCAGGCGTTTTCTGGAACACGCTGAGTTCCTGCTCGAGACCGACAACCAGGCTCTCTCTTGGCTTCTCGCTCATCCCCGGCAGCTGGGTAAGATTGGACGATGGGTGGTTAAAATCTCATCCTTTAAATTTAAGGTGCAACACATTCGGGGAACTCAAAATGTGGTTGCAGATGCTTTGTCCCGTATGTTTTCCCAGCCCAGCGAAGCCCAGCCGGAGCAACCCCGTTCTGTTTTACTGGACTTTCCTTTAGCTTTTACTGATGTGTTACCCCATCAGTTAAATGATGAAGAGTTGGGTCCGATCATCCAAAATCTAAAAGAGGGTAACGTGCAGGTCCCGTACTTCTTGTCCAGGGGCGTCCTATGTTGCAGAGAGAAAAAGGGGCGGGCCCCGAAGATAGTGCTGCCTAGCAAACTTGTGCCCATGGTTTTCAGTTACTATCACAATTCCCCGGTAGGTGGACATAAGGGGATTTCGAAGACCATTTCCAGCATTAGAAAAAACTTCATCTGGAAGGGCATGGATAGGGACATAGCAACTCGGGTGAAGGCATGTCATCTCTGTGGCTTAAGCAAGCCTGCCCAAAACACAAAGTTGGGGCTGTTGTCATCTGATGTGGCGAGCAGACCGATGGAGAAGCTATTCATCGACTACGTGGGACCCTTCCCGCGTAGCAAGTCAGGTAATGCTTACCTACTTGTCTGTGTGGATGCTTTTTCGAAGTTTGCCTGGCTACTGCCCTTACGGCAGGCAACTGCTCGATTGACCATAAACGCGCTCCAGAGTCATGTATTTCAGCACTTCGGTCTTCCGGCCATCATTGTCTCGGACAATGGTCCACAATTTATTTCTGGCGACTTTCGGCGAATGTGCTTCGCCAATGGCATCAAACATGTAACCACTTCCCCCTATTACCCACAGCCGTCCCACGCGGAGAAATTCAACAGGAATCTCCGGTCCGCACTCATCGCCTATCATGCGGAACAACAGACCACCTGGGACCAGAACCTTAAGTGGTTACAACTAGCTTTCAATACGGCCCTGCATGACAGTCATAAGGCCGTTCCTTTTGAAGTTATGTTTGGTTTCTCGCCTACGCTTCCCTTGGCCAACTTATGGAATATAGACGATCTTCTGCCGAGTAACCCAGACATTAGGACGGCAGATAGGTGGAAAGAGGCCCAGAAGAATTTGCTCCGTGCGCACGAGCGCGTCCGTCCTCGGTATAATCAGGGGCGTATTCCAAATCCCTTTAAGGTAGGAGATTTGGTCTACTGCCAGAGCCACCCGATCAGCTCGGCTGCCGATAAAAGAGCCGCCAAATTATGCTATCGTTGGTCGGGGCCGTACCGTATCCTCGGGTTTACGTCACCGGTGACGGCGCGGTTGGAGGAGCCAGGTGGTGATGCTAAAGAGATTACTACACATATCTCCAAATTGAAATTGTGTAGAAAAGGGTAAACGGGCTGAGAGAAAAAGGGGGGGAACGGTGGCGGTCTCTGTGTGAGTGAGGACGTTGTCTATTGTAAGAGGGTGTGCTCCGGGGGCGGTATTGAGAATGGTAGGGTAGCGGGTAGATGTTTCCCACAGTCCCAGTGGGGTTCGTCTACTTCAGGGATGCGACCCTGCCTGCGCGAGCCTTGGGTTTCTCCAATTGTCCTTATATCCGGAGGGAGCCATGTCCTTACCTTCAGTCCCAGCCCATGACCGTTTAAGCATCCTTTACCATCCACCTTCCGATTTTCCTAACCTTGCCTAGAAAAAAAAAAAAAAACTAGAAAAGCAAAAAAAAAGGAGTTGGGGAGAGGATAGACAGCAGGGAGGGGCTCAGGGGCGGTTGTGCGCCTTGGAGTCCTCCATGTTGTTGACATGCCCTTGGAGCACACATGTAAAACTCATATATATATATATATATTGGAAAGGTGCCATAGTCACAGTTGACATGGCTCTCTGTTAGGTCCCAGTGGGGACCACCGCATCATGGGGACTGTCATCGCCCCCTTTCCCCTTGGCCCGTGCAGTATGGTAGTGTGTAAAATGGGGAATAGTATTAGGGAATTATCCCGTAATTACATGGGGCAGATGACCCTGTTTAGGTGGCTATCGTGTTCTGGCTTGGGTGGACAAGCCTCAGGAGGTCGGAACTCAGGGAGCTCCCGAACTTTTCTTTTGTCTTTCTTCGCTGTCCCTCTTTGCTGTAGGCTGGCCCTGATCAGGTCAGTGTGCAGCAACCGCACACTTACACTATACACGTCTTCTTTCGTCTCTTTCGTTTTCCCTTCTGAGCCTCTGTTCTCCTGAGAGCAAGTGCCATATGGCCAACTCACCCACGACGTCCACCGGAGTTTTCAGATGGGAGTACACTGCAGGGTACTTTCCCGAGTTTTTTTTGGGCAACCGGGTTGCCCTTTCGGGGTGGGGGTGTGCCGGTTCGAAGCCGGCGGTTACAAAATTCTAGAAAGTTTTTGTAATTGTAACATAACGTGAGCCGAGGCAGCGGGCGAACTTTGGTCCGCGGTATGAGGGGAGCGGCACTGTGTGCGGTTGCGCGCACAACTCGGCTATGTGCAATGACTATTGTGTGCTGCCGGTGTGCAGTCCACGCTTGGCCTCGCTCAGAGAATTGTCCCGTCTCCGCTCTACGTATTGTTCGACGAAGTTGCTGTTTCTACATGCTTGGCTAGACGTAAATTGACTCCCGGTAAGTTTGTCTTGTATTTATTTGTCTTATAAATAATGATACCTGTATGGATAATTAATAACTATATGCAAATGCATAAAATACGTAATGATGTGTGTGTGCGACCCGACAAAGTTATGTAAGAGAAACTCATTCTTTACTGTTGTACGTAACGCCCTGTATATAGTCCATGCTTTATTATTTTCTGTAATAGTGCGAGTAGTTTTTCAAGAGTCATTGTCATGGTAAAAGTGCTCTACATTAAAAATTAATGACTAAAAACTTGGTGCGCTGTCAGGTCGTGAACGGTGTCTGTGCATGTTGTAAACGGCCACTGAGTTTGTTAATTAACTTCACAAATAGAGAATGAAGTGTGAGAGCTTCTATGTATGAAACTTAATTGAAGGTAAAACATTCTCAATGCTGTGAGTGACTTGCTGTTAAAATTTTTTTTGGTCAAATAATGATTACTGCTCTCCACGTGGCCGGTTTAATCTGCAAATTTTTGTCGAAGCATGTTGCCTGTGTACAGTTCACCTTGTATTTAGCCACAATTTAATAAGTTCTGTTCATGATGCAAATTACTTATTCCTTGGCTGATTTTTAGACTCTTTAAGCTGGTTGTAAAAACTTTTATTAATGAATATTGTGCTTTTCTTGAGAGTTAGCTGGCGGCCCGTTAAGAGGTTAATTACCTTAACTCGGGTGTACATTTTTATAGACTGTTCTCTGATTTACTTGAATTCATAGGGTTCTCGCACTAAGCCGGGTTCTTGCCTTGCTGATGGCTGAACATCCGCCCAAGCTGTGAACCATGTCAAGATCGCATACGAAGAGGGAGATGGAGACTGAATTCCTATGTTGCACTTGCCAGCACTTATGAGGTGACATTTATGCTTTATTTCATTTTTTGGGGCCGGGCCGGCAGTGTGCCCGTTTATTGAAAATTGCCTAGAAGCCATGGGACCACGTGTCCAGACTGTTTACCGGGAAGTTGAGCTGTGATCATGACTCTGAACACTATAACTTAAATTTCATAAACCTTTTTTTTATAACTCAGTTACATAACACTATATGCAATGGCTGTAAGTGCGTGCTGCACTGCGGGAGCGCGCCAGAGAGATTTTAATCTTGTACCATTTTATTGTTGCATCTCATTTTCATTTTACTCCTTACAAAATTTAATTATTGCTCAGTAGCTCTGTTCCGGCGGGAACAGCTGTGTATAAATTTTAATTTGACTATGGGTTTCATATTTAAGGGCTGGGGACTTTTCTGGGGTTACAAAATGGGACTTAGTTTTTCTGACACGCTGGTGCAACTTCAGACAGGTTGAATGCCTGTCAACTTTTGTCAACTACATGTGGGCGCGCTCCCACAGATGCCAGAGCACAACCACCTTACTGTATTCTTTTCCTTTAATTATTCTATATATTTATTTGAGGCTAATAGAAATAATTTACTAATGTAATGGAAATATTTTAGCTGATTTTTGCCCCTTGCACAAGGGCTAAACTGATTGTTTTCTTAACTGGCAAACACATATGGGTTGACTTCCCACTTATAGCATTTGCTGTTTAATTTTTGATTATAAAACATGTATTCATCATTTTCTTTTTTGAGTAAATTATATATTGTCAAAATCTTCTGAAATAGTAATGCCTCAAGCAATTAATTTCTGTTTAGTAAAGTACATAAAGATTTGATTCCTTTTTGGAATTTTTTTTTGAAGTCAAATAACTGTCTAGAATTTTATAAACACTGTCTGAAAGTAGGTGACGTAGTTTGTCAGTTTCAATTAATGATGTGAAAGGAACTTAAGGTTCACACGCTCAACATGGGTCATTGAGCAATGGAATGCTAGATAAAGGGGTGGTCCGGTTATTTATGCCTCATGAAATATTATCATTCTTCCTGGGGTTTTGGCTTTATGTTATTCTACTGAACGGGTTGCCGAAGGGCGTATATTTTGTCCCTGCTGGGTTATAAGATTGTAGTTACTCTGCCTGTGAGGTGGGTGCATTCCAGGGGCGTGCGTGTTAAAAATTAATGTAATTGTGAGTTGGTGTACCTTATGTTCTGTGTGTGTTGTTATGTGTCTAGCTAGCAACGAGATGGGAGAAAATTTTATAATTATATATACATGGGTGTTCATTGATTTATATATATATATATTTGTTGTGCTTAATATTATACATATTGTTATGCTGAAGATTTGAAGATTTATACACACTTGTGATCGTTTATATTTACACACATTTGTTATGACTAAGATTTTACACACTTGTTATGTTTTACCATATTCATACTTGTGATGGGGCATACAAGAAGGGCATGAAATAAAATAAATTGTTATCGTTCTGTTACAGCTGAGTTTTATTGCAAGTCCCGTCATACTGGACCCAGCATAATTTTGCTTCTCTAGGCTTAGGCCTAGTCCTAAATAACTTGTAACTTCTCTTTCAAAACCAACAAGCAAGGAGATAGAAATTTAAAAAGGAATAAAATAAATACTAAAAGCATAGAGAGGTTACACCACTAATAAACACTTAATATAAACATTTAAGGAGTGCAAAAGTGAAAGTGTAAAACCCCAAAATAATTAGAAACCATATTAATAAGGAAAAAACACTTAATAATCTATAAACAAACTCTAAATGATTAATGGTGAACCATATTAATAATTAATAATGTTGTTAATGATAGTATTAGGAATAAACAGATAATAACCTGTAATGAACACTAAATAGTGATGGTGACATTATTATCAAAATAAGAATCTTATTATTAATAAAATTAAGTTAAATTGTATACACTAGTATTTAAAATCGAGAATCCCATGAAAGGTTAACAGTTGGTGTTGCCATGGATTGAAGATAGAAATTATGTAAGAAATAAAGAATTAGAAATGAAATCAATAAACACCAAGTTATAAGGGATAATTAATTGAAAAAGATAAAAGGAGTGATGATGTTTATCACCCAAAAAATAATAAGGAATGAAATGAATTGTAAACAAACATTACCTAATAACTGTTAAAAATTTGTTTAATTAAATTTATGAATAGGATATGGCTGAAGGAATTCTACAGACCATTGCCTAGATGTTATGTATTAATAGTAAGTAATAGCCATATTGTTAACAAGGGCAAAATAGATAAACAAGGAGTTAAATCAATACAAAAATAATAACACTGGAAAATCAGTTAAGAAATAATTAACAAGCCATGATGTAGAAAATAATAAAAACCTACAAATAGTATAAAATCAATTCCAAAACACATCAACAAATAAAACAACCCATTATAATAACAAAACAAAACGTATTAAAGTAAAATGAGATATAATCTGTATAAAATAAGTAAAAATAATCAATGGCTGCTTAGGCCTATGAAATGCCTAACTGTAAAAAACAAATAACTGCAAATTGTATAAAATCAATAAGGAATTTAACAAATCCAAGGCGAGTAACCAGCCAAGGATAATTTGTAAATCATATTAAAAGAAAAATGTTAGAATAAGGACTTAAATTAAAAGAGAAATGTAATTAGCAAATATTAACATAATTGTACAAACGTTAACATCTTATAGAACCCAACCTTATGGGATATCAAAACAATCTTTGAAAGGAAATAATAACAGTAGTGATAATATTTAATACATAGGAAGGAAGACAGAAGAATAAAAGCATTCAGAAGATATACAGTAATTTTGAATAAAAATTCAAATTTGATAACAATGGTTATAAGCCAAGATTAACCAATCAGAATTAATTTGTAACCATGACAACAGACGTTGGTTATGAATTTTCCGTTAATTTATAGTACTCTCAAAGTGACGCTCATCAAGATTAGACGCCAAATATTGAATGACGTAAATATTCATTTTAAATGTATAAAAGTAATCAAAATTCAAAATCATGAACAAGTAAGAAGAAGACGAGTAACAATAATCTTTAACTGATGCCAAGGACCATTTTACCTGAGAATTAAATGAAAAAATGACTACAACTAACATGGAAAGGACGCAAGACATACCTAAGCCCCAAGATTATTGAAAACTGAACACGATTGCAGCCCAATTACATTTAGACTGAACGACTGTTTATACCAAGTTGTCTGATTTGATAAGTATAATTGAATTACCCAATTTCCTGAAATAAACTCACTCTAAATATTTCTCACAATTATCTGAACTCTCACTATAAACTGAATATAATTTCTTTCAAAGATTAAGTAAGATAAACCAACACTGAAAATTTATTAATTAAGGAAATAACCTTGCATTAGCTTGCGAACTTTTGAAGCACACTTTACTACACTGCAGTAACAAATTGTAGCCACACTTTATATTATTTAAGTACGAATAATGTAAGGTAGTGTACTTTTTATTGTAATCATAAGTAATGTTTTTCTCATAATCAAAAGAACCTAGATTTTAACGGAACAGATTGTAAACAAACTAAACTGTAGCCATCTTAGGCCGTATGAATTGTTCCAAAATCGATTTCGCCAAACCCTAGAGAAATTGTCTCATATCAAATGTCGGTGCAAAATTTATTGAATAACCAAATATAATTTCTTGTGAACCTGAATAATTACCAATCAATCATTAAAGAAACTAGTACAGAGTGTAACCATTGTTTTTATTTCATAGGGAAGTGTATTGAATAATTTGTGCGTTTTAGCGAACTTCCAGAATCGACGGCCAGCGCTCTCGCTGCAACTCGACAAACTACCTGCTTATTTTAGGAGGCCGTACGAAGGCGGGAACAAATTTGAATACTCCCGGCCATCATAGATTGGAACACTTTCTTTCACGTTATTTATTAATTTAATTGTTTTAAATAAACAATTTGGCGCCACCCGGGATTATTAAACCCCTATGAACAAACAGGTAAGGTTTCCACTCGCGTTGTACTGGTAATTTGAAACACAACAGTGTGAGGCGAACACACGACCTATACATTTTAACAAACACGTGCAGATTTTATCGTTAAAATATGTGTACCCTTATTATATTATGGTCCTAAACATCTTTATCAACACTTTATATCTTTAAAATTTAGACAAAGTCTAATGAGCAATTTGGCTTAACCTGAATTTACATGACCTGGTTCAGAACAACTTTATTTTGGCAAATACAAAGATGAAGACTCTGTACACCCTGCTTGCAATTTCTTCAGGGCTCACACCTGCTGCCAGGCTTAGTTCTGTAACATGATCAGGAAGAAAGGAACCAGCTCGAACCTTCATCCACTGTGGAAAGGCTTGTACACCATCACCAAGAAGATTAATGACGTCTTCTATGAATAACTCATTAGGCCGTTTAGCTTTATTTATACATTTAATGCATCTTAATTAGTACACTAACAACACTGCTCTGTCTTACAGTAACACAATATATTACACTAACTCTAAAGAATTTCTTGTTTTCCGTTTAAAAAAGTTGAAATTGTGTATTATTTTCTTTTCCATTCACTTTTTGTGAAACGACCTACATTAATATGTGTACGCTTACTATATTGAAATCCAGCGTTCACTATCCAATAGTTAAAAATTTTGTGGAATTGTGAAATTAGTGACACTATATAATGGTTATGTCTGGCCTTGCGGTGTTGGGATCTAGAAAGAGAAGTCCAGTATGGTCATTCAGGTGCGGTCACAGTCACTGGACCAGGGGTAAGTTAACCACTATTTTAATAAAACGTAGGGTTGTGGCGACATATCTTGGCTGATCCCTTTAGGAAGTATGAGAGTGTCAATGAGAGGTTTTATGCTTCGGCATAAAACCTCTCATTGGGGGGTATTGTAATTGGGCTAAATTTACATAGTAATTTCACATAATAGCTTTATAAATTTTATAACATGTGAAGATGAGGCCCCCTTAAGGTAAGGCGAGAGTTTCATGACCATATATGGTTATGCAGCAAATATCGAGTTTATTTGTAGTCAGTGACTAACAACGAAGGAATGTTGTTGACGAAAATCAGTTTAGTTATCAAGATAGGGAAAGAATGGTACAGGTAATAGATAAAAATAAATTAGTTTTTTCAGACGAACCAGGTCTAGTAAAAGGTTTTAAGGGTAGATTAATTCTTAAAGAAAAAACACCTTTTGCGCCTAAAGCATATCCGGTACCATACTCTAAAAGGGGGTTAGTACAAGAGGAAATAAACAAGATGTTAGCAGAAGGGATAATAGAAAAATCCACTTCACCATATTCCAACCCTTTAGTAGTGGTTACTAAGAAAGACTTATCGATAAGATTATGTTTAGACGCTAGACAAGTAAATAAATTATTCCTCTAATTATTCCAGATAGAGAATCACCAGAACCGGTGGGCGAGATTCTACAACGTTTCAATGGGACAAAATATATTACGACATTGGACTTAACGGCTGGATATTGGCAAATAGAATTAGAGGAGGGGTCTCGCAAGTATGTAGCATTTTTATATAATGGAAGGAAGTATTAATTTTGTAGATTGCCTTTTGGACTGAAAGTATTGTAGGGGTAAAGAAAATATAGTAGCTGATGTCCTATCTAGAACTGATTTTGATAATAATACTGAGGTAGATATGGCAAATACATATAAAATATTTATAATCAAAGAAGTGGAGAGAGTAGATATGAAAAAATTAATACATAACCTAGCAACAGAACAAGGAAGAGATACAGAACTTGGTAAAATAATAATAGCATTAAATCAGATACCCAATATACCTAACAAATGGGAAAAACATTTTAGTTTGTATGATAAAAATTTATTTCACCGGAAAAATGAGCAAGGTGATGATTGGAAAGTATGCATTCCTAAAGTTTGAATATCCCAAGTAGTGAAAGATTGTCATTTGAGGTATGGTCATGTAGGTCCCAAGAAATGCAGTGACATATTAAAAGAGTCTTGTAAATTTAATAATATGGAAAAAACCGTACGTAAAAAGCTAAAAACTTGTGAAATTTGTCAGAAAGCCAAGGTAAATAATCGTAAACAGGAGGGTTTAATGCAACATGTAATACCAGACAGTCCTTTAGCAATAGTTGCCGTTGATTTATATGGTCCTCTACCCAAAAGTAGGGGCAGGGTGATTTATTTATTTGTCGTACTAGATGTTTTTACCAAATTTGTAAAGTTGTACCTTATTAAAAAAAGCTACATCTTTGGTACTAGCTAGGAAGATACTCAGTGAATACATTGCTGAAGTAGGTAGACCTAAAATGATATTATCGGATCATGGTTCTCAGTTTACTAGCAACACCTGGAGGGAAACGTTAGGTTGGGAAAATATTTTAGTTAAACATACATCAGTGTATCATCCCCAATCAAACCCTAGTGAGCGTGTTATGCGGGAATTAGGGCGTATGTTTAGAACCTTCTGCCACCAAAAACATTCATTCATTGTGGGCCACATTTGTGAATAAAATAGAAGGGTACATTAACTGTAGCTTACATGAGTCCACTAGTTATAGTCCTCATGAGTTAATGTTGCAGAGGACGCCATCACGCATAATAGAGGAACTAATAAAATTTCCGACGCGAACTGAGGTACCACATGGGAGAAAACTGGTGCTTGCCAAGGAGCAGCTTTTAAGTAAAGCAGAACAACGGAAAAGAAGGCATGATAGAAATTTAACACCCATCAAATATGAGGTAGGGCAACTGGTATTAATAAAAAACCATGATCAATCATCAGCTTTGGATAAAGAGATTAAAAAATTATTCTTGTTATACGACGGTCCCTATGAGGTTAGTGAAGTAAAAATGGAAAATGCTTATGTATTAATAAACCTGCAAACCCGAGAAATAAAGGGAACCTATAATGTAACACAGTTAAAAAGGTATTATTTACATGAGTAATGTTGATTATTCTTTTAATTCATTAAAATCATGGACGAATAAATACAGATTATTTTATAATGAATTGGGGGGGGGGTACATGAAAGTATAACCTTTAGATTAAACATTAAGTTAATGGGTGCATTGTTTGGCACCAACTGAGTTAAAAAAAAAAAAAAAATTATTTTTTGTGGCCTTGTCTGTAGTTGGCCAATTAATTAGGTTTAAGTATCAATGTGTAAAGATAAACCATATAAGAGTATTTTCGGGCGGTCACGGCTTCACCGAACCCTGACCGTAGATTTGGCTTAATGTTCTAAATTGGTGAACTTAGAAATACAACTGGGGGGTTTAGATCAGGGGAATCTAAAATGATATAACTTTGGAACACGGCTATATACCTAAGTATGGGTGGTCAAACTTTGAACCTTGTAAACTTTGTACTCTAAATACTGCATTGCGACACGTGTAGATGACGTCACGTTTTTGTCTGTTATCTACAGCCGGTCTTTAGTTGGGCTGACTGTAGCGAAAATTACGTTAGTTATACTCAAGACTCCGAGCTGCCTCGTACTATTTCCAGCCGAGGCTACTGGATTTCATTATTTAAATTATTAGCATGTTCAGCATGCACTAATACTACATGGGCGATTTCTGCCTTGCTTCTAACGATTATGTCATTCGATTTTTATTTCTAATTTAATTAGCGGGCATCGTGCCGCAGTAACTTCTACACGTGCCAGCAATCGCATCAACAAAATTTCAATAAACCATTATTATATGAAAAGCATACAGTCCACTTAAAACTTCTTTCTAACCAGCCATCTCCAATTAGCGTTCCTAAGAATAACAAAGAGTACATCAAGAGCTTCTAAGACGCAACATTTTCTGGTCCTCCAAACCGGATTTTATTTTGGCCTTACGGGCAACATTTTATGGTCCACAAGCGACCGCATTTCTTGGTCCACAGCGACCGCATTTTTGTCTACCACGATTTCAAAATATTTCATTTAATGGGCACAAACAGCCTGTGGCCCAAACAATCTTCAAGCTTAAATACTTTCGAATTTAGATTGCTGGCTGTGGCATGCCTTTGTTGCCACAAAAACAACCTTCAAGCGTGACATGCAGGATTCTACAGAGAGTCAAATCTGACACTACAAGAAAGTTATTTGACAGCAGCAAAATTCCACAACTGTAAAATTGCGCTGAACTACAACGTCGAGCGTCACCCAACCAGCACAAACAGGCGGTGCGCCAACTTCAAAGGATTGCCAGACGGGATCAGCACGGAACCAACAGGACCGAAGCAGTTTTGAACACGCCAGGATTCCACGTGATTATAAACTTTCATTTTCCTTTACAATTGTTCATATACAATGCATGAGTATAACAAACTGAATAATATTTTACATTTAATATGGTATTATTTATACTTTTACGTAAACAAATATTATTATAATATGAGCATAAACTTTCATCTTAACTAGATTTTCATATGTACATTTGTGCATAAACTTCTCTTTACATAACTGTACAATAACTTATTAGAAGTTCAAGTGTCGAGATAAGGCTATATGTATATTATCATTTAAATAATTCATACTTTCAATAACGCTCATGGCTGTTCTTTTAAGAGGATAACAAGTATCTATTATAGTAAGTAATGTGTTAAGCTGTATGCCGATCACTAGCTCCCGCATTATATCAGATTTTATCAAGATATTCAAAATTGCAGTGATTGTTCACCTACTCTACGTTTAAATTTATTTTTAAATTACATTTTGAATTACAATCATGGCTGATGTGAAGGCGTTGATAAAGAAACGGGGCACGATTAAAGCGTCTATATCTCGTGTGAACACTTTCGCGGATAATTTCGATCCAGACACAAGCGATCATCACGCACTAAAAATTAAGCTTAGCCATTTAATGGAATTGTCCGCTAAATATGATGATATTCAGACTCAAATTAAGTCTGATGACGCTGATTTCGCATCAGCCAGTGACAGAGTCCAAACTGAGGATGATCTCTGCAATATCGAATGCAAGTTGGACCACTTGTTAGAGCAAGTAGAGCAGGTGAACCAAAAACCGCTGGTTAATACCGAAATTATGCCTATTAAAACCTCCCCTATACAGTTGGAACCAATTAAATTGCCTCGCTTTTCAGGTAGCATTATTGATTGGCAACACTATTACAATATATTTCTTGAATTAATACACGTCAGAACCGACCTGACGGATATTCAAAAGTTACACTACTTGCACTCTTCATTAAGTGACGAGGCATTAAATGTGATAAAATCGCTTCCAATTACCCATGAAAAATTATGCGGTAGCTATTGATTTACTAAGAAGCAGGTATGACAGTAAGTTAATTGTCTCAGCCCATCATATAGGGAATGTCTTGGGTGTGAAATCGGTTCAACAAAAGTCCAGGATTAGTATTTCCAGATTTATTGACGAGATAACCGCGAATATCAATGCGTTAAACTCATTAAATCTACCCGTAAATACATTTGAAATTATTCTCATTCATTAATTAGCCCAAAAACTCGATAATTACACGTTTCGTCTTTGGAAAGAAAGCTTGTCGGAAGAACGATTTCCTAACTTTAGTAATTTCATAAAATTTTTAAATACCCGTAGACAGTTATTACAAAACCTGGACAGCGCGGCCACTTCAGCAAGCAAGATAAACGTTGGCGATAAGGCTCACTATCGCAAGGCAATTAAACCGGTAAATGTTTGCAAATCAACATTCCATACTTATATCGGAAATAATATATGTCAGCTGTGCAAGGATAAACACCGACTTACTGAGTGTTCACAATTTGTAACGATTACTCCATTGGAGAGAAAAAATATTATATATAAAAACAAACTTTGCCTAAATTGCATACGCCCAGGCCACGATCTTGCTCACTGTCCCTCTAAATTTTCTTGCAGAACGTGTGCGAAACGCCGTCACACAATGATTCATATATCTAACAAAAACGATTCGTCCAGTGGCAATCAGTCTTCGTTAAAATTACAGACAAATAAGTCTATAATATTATCCACCGCGGTCTGCATGACAACTGATCATGCAGGTAGAAAGCACCCAGTTAGGATTTTATTAGACTCAGGTTCGCAGGCTAACTTCTGCACTATGGATTTCGCACGTCGCATGGGTCTGAAACTGATTAAATCTCAATTACCCATAACGGGTATAAATAATTCGTTGTCTCAAGCTGATTTCAGTACCAGAGTAAGGTTGTATTCACGCTATAAGAATTTTAGTTTAAACATACATTGCGCTGTGCTTCCCAGTATCACTAATAATCTCCCTGCGGAATCATTTGATGTCGCATCTTTAAATTTACCAAAGGGCATATTCTTAGCCGACCCACAACTCAACTTCTCGTCGCAAGTCGATCTATTGCTCGGTGCTCAGTATTACTTGCAATTAATTGAACCTGTCAAATTTATTCGTAGCCCACATTTCCCTATAATACAGGAGACAAAATTGGGATTCATTCTCGCAGGCAACTTGCCATTTAATGTCGACATGACGAAACCGGTTTCATCATTTATGGTATGTGAAAATGATAGTGTCATTTCCTCTCAACTAAAAGAATTTTGGAAGTTGGAGGACGTTGTTATTCGTGATCCCTCCGCTGAGGACTCGGAATGCGAGAATCATTTTGTATCCAATACTGTCCGTAATAAGGATGCCAGATTTGTGGTATCCCTGCCTCGCAAGTCAGACAAGTCTCATTTAGGCGATTCTCTCTCCGGCGCTAGCTGCAGATCTCAATCTCTGGAACCCACGGTCCAGCAGGAACGTAAACGTAAACGTGTAACCCCTCTTTACAATTTTTATGCTTTATAAAAATTTAAAAAAATTTTTTTTTTTTGAAAGAGGGGCCACCAGATATTTAAAACTAGGCGGGAGGACTAGAGAAGCAAAAATGCGCTGGGTCCAGTGAGACGGGACTTGCAATTAAACTCGGCTATTGAACAACAATAACAATTTTTATTTTAAATTTTCAATCTTCACATTCATGCATATTAGTTACAAATTCCATAACTCTACTTTAATACAAAATATAATTTTCAAATCTCAACAATCCAATATTAATATAAAATATACAACTTTAAATTTTTTTAGAAGTTCAATCTCGATACAAAATGCAATTTTTAAATTTCAATAATTCAATTTTAAGATAAATTTACAATTTTAATTTCTAGTTCAATGCTAATACAAAATATAAGGTTTAGATTCCAATAATTCAATTCACAATATAAAATGTAAACCTCCAATTTTAATTAATTTTCCCCAAATTTGCAATTAAAAAATTAATATCATAAGTGCATATCTACCTCACCATTCTAAAAGCTTCATTAATATCTTTGAATATGGATAATTGCATGGTTGCATAAATACATTTGTGTACCAGTTTAGATTATGTTGTGCAAAATCCAGAAAAACTCGTATCTCAAAGCTATGACGGTGCGAATGTAATGAGTGGGCACCATGCTGGCGTGCAGACCATAGTGCAACAAACCTATAAACATGCTTTTTTCGTTCACTGTTACGCTCATCAGTTGAACTTGATTGTAGCTCAAGCAACAAGCCAAAACCAAGACGTCAGAATTTTTTTTTCGGACTTAAGTGATATAACAAATTTTTTTTCGAATTCCCCTCAGAGAGTGGCTGTTTTGGACAAGATAGTTGGCAAACGAATACCTCGGGCGTCAGCTACAAGGTGGAATTTTAAGAGCAGAACTGTTAATACTGTTTTTTAGAACAGAGAGGAATTAATTGAATGTATGGAGGAAATCCAATCAACCTCTAAGCAACCAACCACCATAATTAAAGCTGGTGGTCTAGCTCGTCTCCTTAGAGATAATAAGTTTATATTTTGGCTTTCTATTTTTCACAGATTAATGCCACATGTGGATATTTTGTACAAACAATTACAGCTAACTTAAACTGATGCTGTGAGAACTAAAGCCAATGTTGACCACTTCGTCAAAGCCATTGATAAGGAAAGAGCTAACATGGACAAAGTGACAGAGCTGGTTAATCAGTACCCAGAAAATGCACCTAAACGATCGAGGCGTGAAGAAGATTTTTACTTAAGTAGAACAGTGGCTGCCAAGGAAACCTGTGACATTATTACAACGTAAATAAAACAAGATTTTCATTCACAACATCTTGCTCAGCTGTATCTCTTTTTGAATCACAAAAGTTTGAAGAGTTTGAACAGAAATTCCCCGAGAAATTGCTTGAAGATACAGTAAATGTGTATTCATTTCTTGAAAAAAAAAACCGCCTCAAGACAGAGCTTGAAATCATTTACAAAAGAACTGATTTCAGAAACATGCGTGGTGCTGTTAGTCTTTTACAGTTTTTTATTGAAAACAACTTATTGTCATCATTTTCTGAAAGTTATAAACTGTTATTAATTATTGCAACAATACCAATGACGACTGCTGAAGCTGAAAGGTGTTTTTCAACCCTAAAACGGATAAAGACATTTTTGCGGTCTACGATGTGTCAAGAGAGGCTTACAGCTTTAGCCATGCTTGCAATCGAGAAGGAAATGATTTCTAACATCCACAATTTCCATGAAAGAGTTATTGATGTTTTTGTGTCAAGAAAAGATAGAAGGATGGACTTTGTTTACAAAAACTGTACTTAAAGAAAATATTTGTGTAAGGTACCATCCAAGTAAATTTGTATAAGTAAATACTAGACCTTACCATCATATGTAGCAGCTTTGATTATTTTCCTTTTTCTGTGTGTTTAATAATCTAATCTAATAATTGCGATCATGAGGCCTTATGACTAACTATCTAAATATTTAACACTTAAAACAAGCTTTCTGTTTTGCGTTTATTTTACTACTTTAAAATTAAATGAAAATAATTGTTTTAGTAAAAAAGAACAATTAGTACATTATAACAAGTATGATCAATAAAGTAATCCTATATTATTAAGTTGTGAAATAGTTAAAGTACAGTAATATCTATAATAACATTTCGTTTCAAAATTAATAGACCTACATTATATCAAGGTATAGCAGCGCCTAAATTATATGAATATTGCAAGCAACACACAAGTGTTTGACACAGTGTATCTCAAAAACTGCAAATTATTAATTGTGAACCCCCCTGTAGATGTACTCACGAGCCGCCACTGGAGCCAACGAACACGCACTCTGTCACCTTTGCGTTGTAACACCTTTTCCACTAGGTATACGTCGCCGACTTTGGACTTACTAATCTCGTGCTCGTAAAAACCACCTTTCAACACTTTGTTCAGATGATCTTTTAGCAGATAAGTGACGGGGATGGTAGTGGATTGTACTTTATCCACAGTGAATATTTCGTTAGTCCAATTTGGTGTATAACCTTTGGCGAACGTCATTTTGTGCTTACTTATACTAACACGGTCACCGACTTTAAATTTGGGTGGTTTCGTTGGACTGACTTTAGGCGCTGTGTTCTTCCTTATTCGTTCCAACACTATATGTTCGTTGGCGTCATTCACTTGACTAGGTTTCATACCAATGGTTCTGTGTACGGTATTGTTGTACGATTTCAGTAATATAGGTAGTAGATCCAGCCAGCGGTAGTGTCCTTGTTCGCTGAAAGCTCGATACATGTGTGTCTTCAGTGTGCGATTAAAACGTTCCACTATGGAAGCTTTTTTCTCACTATAGGTTGAGTAATGTTTCACATTATACTTTCTTAGCAACGCTTGTACTGTGCTGTTGTAATACTCCTTCCCGTTGTCCGTCTGTAAATATTTCATACGGTTAGCAGTTAGTATAGGCTCTAGTGCGCGCGTTACTTCTTTTCCTGTCTTTGTTTTCAATGGTACAGCGTACGCGTACTTGCTAAACGCATTGATCACTGTCATCATGTACTTGTACCCTTTGTTCACTCGAGCGTATGGTATCATCTCCACAAGATCCGCCTGGTACAAGTCGTGTAGACCCTTCAATTCAACCGCATGCCTAACGAAATTCCTTCTCGCTGCTCTGTGTAGCTCTAGAGTCTTGCGTGCGTTGTTCATGGTTTAAGATACACTAACATAATACCAGCGTTAAAAATACTATATATATGTGTAACAGTTTCTTTGTTTTTCAGTATTCACTCTCTCGTTTGAATATCATCATGTCCGACCTTTAGCAGAATCCGGAACAACAACAACAACAACATCAGCAGGAACAGGAACATCCTCAACAAGGTAAAAATTTAAATACCAATTGGTATAGTTAAGAAATTGTCTCTCTCTATAATTATGTAGCAAACCAAACTTGTTTGATATGAATTAACATATGATCCAACTCTGTCTAACATGTACAAGATAGTCTCTTGACGTTGTTTAGAAATTGATATGGCGGAGAAAATTTTTTATGTTCCGACATAGGTTTGTCACCTTCTCCCCAATGAATTGTCTCTTGACATCGTTTAGAAATTGACATGACGGAGAAAATTTTTCATGTTCCACCATAGGTATGTCACCTTCTCTCCAATGACCTAATTCAATTCCGCAACAAAAGCATTTAACTCTATCGTCTATGAATGACATACTATGTCCACAAACATCATAATTTAGCGGATAGTAGTAAAACCCGGCAAACGCTAACTCGTCGGGGCTGACAAACGTCACTTCCCAATACTTGAACGATTTTCTTCTTTCACTTTCAATGCTAAAATCGGGAGTAGCTGCCATCTTCACAGTTTGCAATAAACTAACGTATTACTAACGTGTACTATCTATTTATTTACCACAAACATGAATTTGTGTGTGTGTGTGTGTGTGTGTGTGTGTGTGTGTGTGCGTGTGTGTTATTCATCATTCCTATTAGTTAATACACATGTTTCTATTGTTTCAGTTATGGCACGATTTTATATCGTACGAAACACCAGTATTAGAGGATCCCTCACAACATTTAATTACCTACCCGTGTACACGGACACGGGAGACCAAGATATATTATCGATAATGACTGAGGTGCGACCTTTATTGTGCAAGGATATTCTGGCAGAACAAGCACGTTTACGTAGTATCAAATGGCATATTGCGTACAGGATACGTTTCACTAAAACTGTGTTAAATGGTGACAGCGGCGAAGAAAAAGAGGTAACCAAAGACGCCGTCTTCCACGGACGTTGTCGTACGTTGCTCACGGACGACAACGACGAGTTGAACTGTCTACTTGACGAATCATACGACAAAATCATGAATAGCATATCCAATTTTACCCGTGACGGGAGCGGATGGTCGGTGGACGCTGTACTGAAGCTGGAACTGGTTGTTGGACGGTACCGGCCGCTAGCAGCGTCCTCCTACATTCCTACCCCGCGAAAACTCTCACTCACCAAGGCAGTAGTCAACATCAATAACTCCCAAGATGAAATGTGTTTTCTATGGTCTGTTCTAGCCCAGATACACCCTCAAGAAAGAGATAAAGAACGTGTTTCAAAATACCTCTCACTCATAAACACAATAAATATGTCCGGTATCGAGTACCCTGTTTCCATAAACTCAATTTCTAAATTTGAAACACAGAATCCCAACATTTCTATAAACGTTTTCGGCTATTGTAACCTCTCTATGCTTTTGGTATTTATCTTATTTCCTTTTAAATTTCTATCGCCTTGCTTATTGGCTTTCAAAGAGAGGTTACAAGTTATATAGAACTAGGCAGGAGCCTAGAGAAGCAAAATTATGCTGGGTCCAGTATGAGGGGACTTGGAATGAACTCAGCCATAATATAACAATAACAGATTTATTATATCTCTGGAATTCATACTTGTGTACAAGATAAAAATGTATCTAGATAAAAACTACCAAAAGGTACATCATGGCAAGCATGTATAAATTTAAGTGTACATCAGCATAAGTGTGCACAAAGTAAATGTGTATACATATGTATAATAGAAAAAATTTGAATCACAACTAGCATATATAATTCCAGTTTACCTAAGAACAAGTGTATATAATTGAATAGAATTACATCAGAACAAGTGTATATAACAGTATATAAGTTAAATGTACATACATAAATAAAATATAAAATGCACAAACACATGTAAAATTCTCCCCGTCGTGTGGCTAGCTAGACACATAACAACACACATACAGAACACAAGGTACACAACTCACAGTCATTTACTTTCAACACGCATGCCCCTGTAACGCACCCACCCACTGGGTAAAGCAACTATCATCTTATGCCCCGGCAGTGATAAAATATACGCCCGTCGGCAACCCGTTCAGCAGGATAACATAAACTCCAACCCCTTTAAAGACGAATAATTCATGCCGCATAAATGAAACTGGACCACCCATTTGTCTAGCATTTCGTTTATTAATGACCCATGATGAGTGTGTGAACCTTTGTTCCGTTCACAGCACCAGGTAATGTTAACAAACTCCTCACCTACTTCCAGACAGTGTTTATAAAATTCTAGACAGTATTGACTTCACAAAATCCCAAAAAGGAATTAAATCCTTATGTACTTTAATAACAGAAATTAATTGATTGAGGCTTTACAATTTCAGAAGATTTTGACAATATGTATATCTATTTAATTTACCCAAAAAGAAGAGGATGAAAACCAGTTTAATATTCAAAATTAAACAGCAACTTCTCTACGTGTGAAGTCAACCCATATGTGTTTGCCAGTTAAGAAAACAATCAGCTTAGCCCTTGTGCAAGGGGCAAAATCGGCTAAAATATTTCAAGAACATTAATAAATCGTTTCGATTAGCCTCAGATAACTGTATAAAATAAATTAGAAAAAGAATACAATAAGGTGGTTGTGCTCTGGCATCTGTGGGAGCGCGCCCACATGTAGTTGACAAAACTTGACAGGACATCAGCCTGTCTGAGAATGCCCCAGCGCGTGTCCAAGAAACTAAGTGCCCTTTTGTAAACCCTTAAAACGTCCCAAAAAAACTTCAGGAAAGCCCCCAACCCTTAATTGTGAAACCACAGTCAATATAAATTTTTATACACCACTGTTCCAGCCGGAACAGGGCTACAGGGCAGTAACCTAAATTTGTGTAATGAGTAAAGCGAAAAGAAATACAACTGTAAAATGGTACAAGAGTGAAATGGCTGGCGCGCTCCCGCAGTGCAGCACGCACTTGCATTTAGTGTTATAGAAAAAGGGTTATAAAAGTTCAGTAATTTTTTTATAGAGAGTGTTCAGAGTCATGATCACAGTTCACTTCCCAATTAGACAGTCTGGACACGTGGTCCCCTGGCTTCTAAGTTATTCACATAAACAGGCACACTGCCGGTTCGGCCCCCAAAAAAGAAAAAGCATAAATGTCACCTCATAAGTGCTGGCGAGTGCAACATAGTGATTCCGTCTCCATCTCCTTCTTCGTAGGCGGTCTTTACATGGTTCACAGCTCGGGCAGATGTACAGCCCACCGCCGACCAGGAAACCGACTTAGTGCGAGAACCCTAAGAAATCAAGTAAATTAGAGAACGTCTATAAAAAGGGTACACCCGAGTGGAGGTAATTAACCTCTTAAAGGGCCGCCAGCTAACTCTCACCAAAGGCACAAAATTAATTAATTAAAGTTTTTACAACCTGCTTAAATAGTCTACATTCAGCCATGGAATAAGTAAATTTGCATTATGAACAGAACTTATTAAATTGTGGCATAATATAAAGTGAACTGTACTCAGTCAACATGCTTCGACAAAATTTTGCAGGTTAAACCGGCCACGTGCAGAGCAGTAATCATAATTTGGTCAAAAAATTTTAACAGCAAGTCACTCACAGCATTGAGAATGTTTTACCTTCAATTAAGTTTCATACACAGAAGCTCTCACACTTCATTCTCTATTTGTGAACATAATTAACAAAGACGGCGACAGTATACTACCTGCCCCGACACAGATCACTACCTGACTGCACACCAAGTTCTTTAGTGATAAATTTTTATGTAATGCACGTTTACTATGAGAATGACTCTTGAAACTTCTAGCATCATAACAGAAAATAATAAGGCATGACTATATAAAGGGCGTTACATACAACAGAAAAAAAATGAGTTTCTCTTACATTACTTTGTCAGGTCGCACACACATGAATACGTACTTCACACGATCGCATATATCTTGTTATTAAATATGCAAACAACTAATGAAAATAATTAATTCTTACCGAGAGTCGTTTTATTCTCTACTCCATCCTATAGAGATATTCAACTGCGCAGAAACGAATCGAAGAGAGGAGATGGAGCACAATCTTTTCTAGGAGAGGCAAGCGCTGACTGACACACAATACACAGTCGTAACAGCCCAAGTAGAGCTGCGCGCGCAACGGCACACAATACCTCTCCCCTTCACACCGCCGGACAAAGGTCGCGAGTGTATCACGTTATGTTACCGTAAACTGACTTGTTCTAAAATATTTTGTAATGGCTGGCTCCGCGCCTCACTCACGCATATTACAACCATGAAAACTTTCTAGAATTTATATTTTATAACCGCCGGACTCGAACCGGCACACTATGATATACAAGACAATATCAGAAACGAATCAAAAAATGAGGTTTATCCATTAAGAATTACCCCCAATAAGGACAGATTACATCATGTTAATCTTTTACTTCTGTCCGATACAAATAGCCGAAAACACTACTGTCTTGTCAGTAGCATTAATAAATTATTTTCCCTAACAAAATTCAATCGTAAATCATTTTACTGCGACTACTGCCTGCATCGTTTCTCCACAGAACATGGTCTGTCCGAACATCTCCCCTACTGTACACCTTATGGTGAACAGAAAACCAAAATGCCCACAGAGGAGGAGAAGTTTATGTCATTTAAAAATTACGCACACTGTCTCAAAGTACCCTTTACCGTCTACACCGACTTCGAGTCCCTTATCACCCCCCTTCAATCGTGTTCACCAGGTAACGACATCCCGACGACAGTGAAAAATTTAGGTGACTTCTACTCAGTTGATAGCAGTGGTGTCCGCCATAAAATACCTTCTCCTCCTGTATCGTCCACATCATACGAAGCGATGCATATTCCGTCAGGTTTCTCCTATGCTATCGTTGATCACGCTCACAGTCTCTGGAGAGAGGTTAAAGTATATCGTGGTGAAAACGTTGTAGACACTTTCTTCTCGTGGTTGATGAAAGACGTCGAGGATATGATGAAGGTAATACGTCATAACGTAAAATTAATTATGTCCGATGATGACAATGTTGCGTTCACTAACGCCACCGTTTGCCATTTGTGTGAGCGCCCTTTGACAGACGCTGACAAGGTACGCAATCATTGTCATCTTACGGGGAAATTCTTGGGAGCAGCCCACAATAGCTGTAATCTGAGCTACAAGATGCCACGTCATATCCCCGTCTTCTTTCACAACCTTTGTGGCTACGACTGTCACCATTTAATGCAGGGTTTAGGAAAATATAAGGACCAACACGTATCCTGCATTGCAACATCTAGTGAGCGTTACGTGTCGTTCTCCCTGGGTCCCTTGCGTTTCGTAGACTCTTTTCAATTTCTTAATCGCTCTCTGGACACACTCGTTACCAATCTGTCCACGTCCGGGAGCCAATTTCCTTTGGTTAGAGAGGAAATGCTTAGACGGGGTTTCGACGAACAGACCAATCTGCTCGTACGCAAGGGGGTATACCCTTACGAGTACGTTGACAGTATTGATCGGTTCAACGAAACAAGTCTACCCGCTCGTGAACACTTTGATAACCGGTTGATGGAATCGACTATTTCGGACGCAGATTACGAGCACGCACAAAACGTGTGGAGTGCATTCAATCTGCGTACGTTTGGAGATTACCATGATCTGTATTTGTTGACAGACGTAATGCTGCTGGCTGATGTCTTTGAAAGTTTTCGGGACATGGCATTACGCGATTACTGTTTGGACCCGTGTCATTTTTACTCGCTTCCCGGTCTCGCTTGGAACGCGATGCTAAAAATGACAGGGGTCGAATTGGAGCTGTTGATAGATATAAATCAACATCTGTTTGTTGAGTCTGGGGTCCGCGGAGGCGTTGCTATGATATCCAACCGTCATGCCATCGCTAACAACCCTCTGATCCCAGATCAGTACGATGTTTCGAAACCGACCTCCTTCGTTCTGTATACGGACTGTAACAATCTATACGGTGCAGCCATGTCGCAACCACTCCCTTACGCAGACTTCCGATGGCTCGATCGTAACGAAATCGAGTCTTTGGACGTACGTAATGTGAGTGATGATTCCGACTTCGGGTACATCCTCGAGGTCGACCTACACTATCCTGATACACTACACGACCTGCATTCCGACTACCCGCTTGCACCTGTGCGCCAGCGTGTAACACCCGATATCCTTTCTCCCTTTTCCAAACGTTTACACGAGAGTATATACAGATCATCGTATAACGAATCAGGGTCAACAATGTCATCCGTAGAGAAGTTGTTAACGTTCCTTGTGGCCCACGAAGATCCTAGCAAAGAGTGTCAAAAACGTGTATGTAAAGGTGTACCCCGAGTTGCGATTAAGAGGAGTCTACGACACGATATGTATCGCAAGTGTCTCACTGATCATTGTCAGTTTTCTACCAGTGCGCTTTGTTTACGTAGCGATCATCATACGCTGTACACGATGCGCGTAAATAAGCAAGCGTTGTCACCGTATGATGATAAGCGCTATATACTAGACAATGGTCGTGATACACTTGCGTACGGTCATTATCGAATACGTCGCATCAATATGGAGAACGATGACGACGACGACACCTCCCCACCTGCTAAAAAAATTTGTCTCCATGTATAGTACCCCCCAACACTTGTTTCTTTCGTCAGTTGATGTCTCTCGACGCTTCAGTCCAAACGTCTGTAAACGTAAGTTCACATATTAATATCGCAACGATATTTGTGTGTTTAAACATTATATATATGTATATATATATATATATAGAGTTTGTAATGTGTGGTTTCTTTGTCTTACAGTATTATGGATAACACTGCAGTTATAATTGACTTCCAGTGCTTTTTCGACGACAACGGAAAATATATTGTGAAGGAACTGTCAATCATGGACGTTCTGAGATTTGCTGGTAGACATTGGATTTTCACTCCGCCTGCTACATCCGTTACGAATCCAAAATACGCTAGGACAAACCATTGGTTAACGTCAAATTATCACAGACTTAGATGGAGCGAAGGAGAGACACCATACGACAATCTTGTTTCATTGTTAACATTACATACGCGTATATATAAATATGTGTTTGTGAAGGGTTTTGAGAAAAAACGTTTTTTACAATCAAAGATAATACACAATAATATCATCAATCTCGATGACTTTGGTTGTCCTAAAAACATACCGTATCTATTTCACGGAACAGAATGTCTTAGACATTTCAATTCTTCTGACCGATGTGCAAACTATAAAGTGCATGCTATTCGGGAATGGATGATTCATGATTTTTGTTTTAAACAAACATTTTTAATGTGAGCGCGACAAAATGTAGAAAGTAGGTCACAGCGAATGATGACATTTATATCTCTAATTCTGTTGGGGACATGTACATACATGCATAGCTGTAAGCGGTGACTATTTCCTTATGAAAGTGGAATGCGGACTTTCCTAATGACATTGTTATATTTTTGGCGTCTCTAATTTCGTCTGGGGGACATGTTCATACATGCAAAGCCGTAAATGAAACTGGGACACAGACTTTTCTGATGACGATGTTACCACCACCACTATCACATTGTACTGTCCTTTTTTGTCGAATATTCTGTCATTGTTTGGTTCTCTCTCGATTGATAAAGACGTGTTCACTAGCGTCTTTCTCTCTCTTCTAATAATGTCGTTTCTTGTAAAGTTTAATGTTGTAAGTGCTATCGAGTACAAGCGATGTTCAGAATTGACAGTGATAAAAAATATCCCATCATGGTTTTAACAAATGTGGACACAAAATATGGGAACTCTGTGCTTGCTACGTTGGAGGATGGCGACCACCAGTATCGTGTCTATCTTCCCAAGAGGTATGCAGGTGTCTTCACGAATGAGGAGCTCAGACATATCAAGCCCAAAGAACTACATTTAGTGTATCGAGGGACGAGGAATCAAACAACACAGGTGGAGATTGTGTCCTAACGTCGTAAGTAGCAATCGTGTTAACAAACAATTTATTGATGTGTATGTGTGTGTGTGTGTGTGTGTGTGTGTAGTTACAACTCCCTGTACTTAACACTTTAATAAATGAATTTGTATGTACGTGATAAATGTATCATTGATTCTAATTAGTATTTTTACAGTTTCGTTGAATAATATTTGGTTCGATTAGAAATTATTGGAAAGTACATTAACTTTATGTGATAAATGTATCATTGATTCTAAGTAGTATTTACAAAGTTTCGTTGAATTATATTTGGTTCGATTAGAAATTATTTGAAAGTACATTAACTTTATGAAAATGACACATACTTGAAAAAGTTTACTTACTTAACGCATTGATTCTTTCTTTCCACTGACTGTGCATGTGCGTGTGATAATTGAATATTTATCGTATCAGTGATTCTAATATCGACTGTATTGTTATGTTACCGATAAACTTCCATGTGGACTGTATCTACAGGCTTGAAATTATTATTTAAATCTTACAATGTCAAAAAGTATTATTATTAATATTGTATTTATTTTATATAACAATGTTTGTTTGTGATATATATATATATTTAATCAATGTAAAAATGTATTTTTGAATAATTGTATTACAACGGTTTGTAAACTATATTTTAAGTTTGTGTACAGTGGTGTAAATATATATTTAATCATTTAAAACAAATTATGGTTTATTTTAATTTATTTCGTTATAAACCTCTGAACATATAAGCAATTATTTTTTAAAGTACATTAACTTATGTGAAATGCTACATGGAAGAGAGACGCTGTCAACGATTAGAATGTGGGAATTTCTGCTGACGTCTACAGCAATACATTAAACTAGTATGATTATATTATTATTCATTGATGTACAAACAATTTACATAGCACACACACACAAACAATAGACTAACATTTATTGTGAAGCCGTCAACGTATGGATTTCTACTTGTCATCTGTAACAGCACACGCACAGGTAATTACATTATAAACTAGGAATTTCTTCCGACGTTTGCAGCTCTAGAGAGAGAGAGCGAGAGATGTTGTACAACAGATTTTTTGAGGAATAATATCGTGATCGATAACTGCGTCTAGAGATGTGAGACAGAGACGTTACATAAACACATAGAGACAGCAATACATTATTTCTGTTACATGTATACGGCACATAAACATATGTCATGTGTGTGTATGTGATCGTAGTATGATTTTATTTCTTGACACAACCCTTTATCTTGAAAATATGATTTTTAGTTGGGCGTTGTAAATAATTTTTTACAGTATCACTTACTAAGTGTATCCCTGCAAAGGATATACCCCTTGCGTACGAGCAGATAACAATATGTAATTCCGTGTATAGTAATCAGAAATGTATTGAATGTAAAATATGTATTTCATTTATCTGCATACATCTATGTAGACTGAAATCTATGTACGAATCAATGTGTAGACTGCTGAAAATGTAAATTCTTGGATTAATGTTTTGTCGGTTCGATTATTTCCTTAATTTGGTTAATTACGAAAATATTTCAATATCGCTAACTTCTTAAAAGCTTTCCACCACCACAGTCAATGACCCTGTGTGTGTGTGTGTGTGTGTGTGTGTGTGTGTGTGTGTGTGTGTGTGTGTGTGTGTGTGTGTGTGTGTGTGTGTGTGTGTGTGTGTGCGCGCAGTTATTCTTACACAATTAGATCTCGGTACAAATTGGTTGAAATGACGAACGAGAGAGAGAGAGAGAGAGAGAGGGAAAGAGAGAGAGAGAGAGAGAGAGAGAGAGAGAGAGAGAGAGAGAGAGAGAGAGAGAGAATTTAATAATGCGTCTGCTCATATAGTTTGAATTTACCACCACAGAAAAATGTTGGCAGATCTGTTCTATACACAATAATGCAAGATTGGTAACCCTGATCATATATTTTAATATACACTATAATACACATATCAAGTTTGAACCCATGCATAGGTTGGTAAACCTGATCATATAGATTTAATATACATTATAACACGCAACAAATTTGAACTCATGCAAAGGTTGGTAACCCTGATCATATATTTTAATATACACTATAATGCATTTAGTTGGAATTCTTCTAATGGTATTTTAAGTAATAATGTAATTGACTAAAGAAGTAGAGTAAATTTGAAAATTCCTAACTAGTTTAAAGAGACTCGGATCCGAGGTAAATACACTAACTGTATTATCATTTTAAATATTGAAAACCCCCTTACCATTTCAGTGTAAGCTAAAAATTTGTATTTGTAATGTATTATTAATCACACGTAAATAAAGAGATGTCATCTTTGTTACATACTAAATTGAGTGCATAAATCAGCAAACCTCCCTCCCCAGTTTCCTTTTATTAGAGTACTTATAATTATGTGATAGTGATTTGATTAATTTTCAGTTTGTTACAACGAAGGCAGCCTGTATAATTGGCCAGAGTCAATTATCACGGGTTCCCTAGGTTATAACGTAGCCGACACGTTATAATATGCAAATCAATTTAATAAAAAAAAATAAAAAAATCAAATTGAAAAAATAAAAAATTTTATTCGCGGAAATTCGCGGATGCTGTGCTCCTTTGGGATGCTGCGGTCCATTGGTGGTGGGGAGAGCGTGGGAAAAAATCTTGGAGCGTGGGAACGGCGGCATCTCTTTGATCTAGGCGTGGGAAAGGCGGCATTCCTTTGTGCGTCAGGACCAGTATTTTCCCCTTACTGGTGGTCTGTGGGAAAGCGGAGTAAAAAGTGTCAAATTTCACTTGCGTCGCGTGATTGGCGGTACCATTCTGACTTTCGAGGAGTATTATACCATCCTAACTCAAATAGAGTCCTGCCTTAACTCACGCCCTTTATTTGCAATATCCAATGACTTTAAGGACCCCGAACCTTTAACTCCCGCTCATTTCCTGGTTGGTTCTCCGCTCACGGCACTCCCGGAACCCGACTATTCCCAAGTCAATATTAGTCGTTTGGGCAGATGGCAGCTGCTCCAAAGATTCACACAATCCATTTGGAAACGGTGGTCAAAGGATTACTTGCACCAGTTGCAACAGCGCAACAAATGGCGCATTACGTCAAGAAATTTGACTGCTGGACAACTCGTCCTCATTCTAGATGACAATTCCCCCCCTTTAGTGGAAACGCGGGGTGATCACAAATGTTTATTCGGGTCAGGACTCGATAGTGCGCGTTGCTGACGTTCGCACCGCACATGGTATCCTACGTCGACCCATTCATAAATTGTGCCCACTTCCGGTGGACTCAGACTAATTTGCATTATCATGCATCATTGTTTCGAACATTTATCATGTTTTCTATTTGTTGTTTGTATTATATTATTATTAAGTTTTTATTATTGTATTCCTATGTATCATTATTATGTTATTAGTATGTTACTGAAATTTTGGTGATTATTATTATGTTATTGTGTACTATTAATTATTATGTCAATCGTTATGTATTATGTATACTCATATTATGCATTTTTACATCCATTCGGATATGTCTATCTTACTGCTATGTACCATTGACCTTTGATATCATTATACTAATACTATGCATGTATATTATTATGTTTTTTCTCTATTGTATTTACCGTGGTTATGTATCTTTGAATTGTTTGGGGAGTGTTAGTCTACTATTATTGTATTTTGTTTTTATATAGTATCCAAGTCACTTTTTCACAATAATTTATTACCTTTTATCCGTCAGTGACTTCGTTCTAGCGTTTTTTATCTAAACGCGTTTCGTGACATGTGTCACATCTTCAGTAGTCCTCGTCAAAAGTTAAAATTCATATAAACACATTTGCACATATTTACAAAATTACAACGACGACACACACATAACACGATGTAACTACGGCTTCGCTGGACCGGTCCGACCGCGCGTGCGTGCAGTTGCCGAGCCACTAATTGAACTAAGTCAATCCTTATCACCAGTCATTACCGTCATGCGCGATTATATTGAGGGCTGTATCATATAGTGAATGAGATTGAAACCTTAATTGTTCGTTTAGTATACTGTTATTGTTGACATTCTTGTCTTTAAATGATTTATAAATCTCAAACTCCTCGAGAGCGTCCATTAACCTACCCTTACCGCATACATGGATTGCTTTGAAATTGGTATTGAAATCTGTGTAATTATGGTTATGCATCATTAGATGGCGCGCATAATTAGATTTGGTCTTGTCTAAATCATTCCTTGGTAGATGTTCTTTGTATTTTACAAGAAAGACCTGCCAGTTTGACCCAGATAGAAACAATCACAATCATCACATGACATCCTGTAAACACCTGTTTTCTCTTCTAACGGGAATGGTTGTTTTATGCGTAAGTAGGGGGTAAATGACAGTTCTAACGCGGAAGTGACGTCACATGGCGGGAAATTCAAAAATTATGGTGGTGGGGTAGACATCCGGTGCTGTGTGTCGTCGTGTGCATAGTTGCAGATGGACCGGTGGGGTAGTGGTGTGTCCCACGTGACCTTGTTGGGCGTGTCGAAGTAGTCGGCCATGTTGTCGTCGGCGAGGCTAAAGTGGGGTTATGTGTGCGTTGATTGGTGTAGGCGTGGCCGCCGTTCGCTGTTCGCCATTCGCCGTCCGGCGGCGGCCTGGTCGTGGCTTGACCGCCGCCCGGAGTGGTGGGGTCGTCGTCCATTTTGTCGGCGGCGGCGGCCATGTTGTCGGTAGGTGCGTGGCCATGTTGGAAAAGCGGCGAGGTTGTCGGGTTGTGCATGTGTGTGCTGGTTAAGGTTCGGCCACGTTGCCGATTCGTGGTGTGTTATAGTGTATGGGTATGTATATGTAAGGGGTTTTTCCGGAAGGGTGTCCATGTTGGAAAGCGTCGTTGGCGTTGCCAACTTGTGCTGGTTTATTGACGTTGTCGGTTCGTGCGAGTGTTATAGTGTATGGGTTTAAGATATATTTACACTGCCACCAATGTCCGGATATCGTCGATGTGAAGAGGTGAATTGCATTGTTGCCAACGCGTCGGCCACGTTGTCGGCTCGTGCATGTGTTATAGTGTACGGGTTTCAGATATATTTACACCGCCACAATTGTCCCGATATCGTCGATGTCGTGTCTATGTGTTAAGTAAATATATATACAGATTTAAAAATACGTTCGCACCAACCTGTTGGTCAAGGGTTTGCTATGTCGAGCCCTACATTTGTTGTTGTAAGAAACACGCATGATATGCAGTGCATAATTGAATGTCAATTCACTTATATAAAACACACGCACACGCAATATTTATGTAATATCTGAATAATAGGACGTTGCAAATGATGTAATCGGCTCCCACTGTGATTTTCACATGTGGAGTTATTTTTTACAGACAGACCATCCGTTATCACTGGTGGGTATGTAATATGAATAATAGGGACAAGTGGCAGTTGGCTTCCACAAAGATTTATACACGTGCAATTTTTTTTTCCACATGGTGCAGCTGTCTGGACATCTGTTATAACGAGTCGCTAATGGTAATAATTAATTGCTTCCGTCTGTCAGCATATAATTAATTGTTGCCGTCTGTATGAACATATGTTATCGTTGCGTGTGAACGAAGTTAGGGACGTACATAAATTATTGTGTGAAATAGAACACAAGCCAAGCTAAGTGTGCGTCTTTGATTTTGTGTGTGTGTGTGTGTGTGGGTGTGTGTGTGTGGGTGTGTGTGTGTGTGTGTGGCAGCTGTTACTTTCTTTGTTGATGAGTGTGCATTAGTTGTTATGATGATGTAATCGACTCCGTCTGTCTGCCCGTCTGTTTATCGCGGTGTGTGAACGTAGTCGTACATAAATTTTTTTTAAATAACAGAACACACAAGCTGTCTGACACCATCTGTTATCACAGCGTGTGGGAAACAGAACGCAAGCCAAGCTAAGTGTGCGTCCGTGACTTTGTGTGTGGGAGCTTTTTTTTTGTTGTTACCATCTCTTTCGTGTACATCCTTGAGATACTATATATTATATACGCTGTACCAACTGCTCTCAAAGGCACATCGTACGTCGCGAGACTCAACTGGAACTCGTACAAGGTTAGTTTGTTTTTTAAATATTCTTTAATTTCTAAAGTATATTATAATCATGCAATTGTTGTTTAAAAAAATTGATTTTTTAAATTAGTTCTATGTAACACGTTCTAGCTTGTATATTGAGTTATGAATATGTATGTAAGTTATGTTCGAAGGAATTTTGAAATTAAAAAACAATAAAAATATTAAAGCAATACTGTTTAATTACAAATAATTAAAATACATGTAATTAAAATACATAATATAAACGTCAGGTTGTTTAAGACCTGAAGATGTCAGTAATGACGAAAAGCTTAGTCGAACAATAAAAATTATAGCAGTTAGCAAATTCATAAAAGAAATAGTAAGGATGGCTGCTAATTTAAACAATACGAAGAATAAAACATGTGATTTCTGACGGTTCAATGGGTAGGTGGGGAAGAGGGGAGTCGGTTATTTTTTATACGTCTAGACAGCACTCGTGCTTGTTCGAACATGTCGACGACGCTAATTTATTTTTAGACAGGTGATGTATTTAACTGTGTGAACAGGATACGACTTGATTTCTCACGGTTCGATGGGTAGGTGAGGAAGAGTGGTGTCGGTTATTTTTATACGACTATAATGATATTATGATAGCACATGTGCTTGTTTGAACATGTCGCCGACGCTAATTTATTTTTAGACAGATGATGTAATCGATAGAAAGGCGACGACTGTTATTTTTTTACGTTAGCGCTAAACAATAATGTTTTCAATTAGTAATTTATCAGAAACATATTGATTATTCTAAAATCTGATACAACCCACTCGCGTAAAGCGTGTACTCTAGTATTTGTACATATTTCCGGAAATAAGCGGTGCGCGAGACAGGCTGTTCCATGTATTGATTGTAATTGATCGAGTTTGGGACAACCGAAATCTTCTAAATTTATAATATTAAAATGCACGATACGCTTCTGTAGAAATCTTTTTTTTTTTTTGCAATCCTTTACGAACACGAAGTTAAAAGGAAGCGTATACTTTTCTAATATCGGTACAAGATGTTCGTACGATGTGTCCCCGTCCGTCCACGTTAGTCCATGATAATGGTCTGTTAACCATCTGTTTGTCCTCACATGTTTGTGATTCGAAACAATCGTGTTTACTGGATGTGTAAATATCCAATGCCTGCTGGCAAATGCGGTGACGTCCATAACGGCTAGTTCCTTAACGAGTTCGCTTCCATCGTTGTCGATGAAACAGTGAAAGTCAAGTATGACTGCTAGTTTATCCTCGCACATCCTTTTTTCGTTATATACAATGTGTTTGGTTTTACTAGGAACGCTGCAGATCCGTCCGTCTTATGGAACAGACACGTTGTATGTTGTGAAACGCTCGTAAAGAATTTCTTCGGAACGTTTATTTTGTACCTTATATTTTCGTCACGGATCAGTGCAACAAATTTACATGTCAAAACGTTGTATACAAAAATTTCTATAGGGTACAGTACTGTATGCTTTAAGTCACTGCAGCGTATGTACTCGTACGGAGATAGCAGCTCCATGCGTCCGTCTTCAACGCGTGCTGTTCAAACACTGAGGTATGCGATATTAGCGGAGGTTGGATTAAACACTTTTGTCACAGCAGCATATATATTTTCAAACCTTGTGTTCACTAGGCGACAAAATTATAGCGTGAAAACAAACTAGAAATACGCTCTCATGTAAGCGGTGTATGCGGTTCTACATAAGGGACAATTATGTAGGGTTATGGTGCAATTCACACATGTAATAAAATGTCGACAGGGAATAAGTACAACTTCCACGTTTTGTGTGTAACAGACTTTGCACATCGTATCACGATTCGAGCTTCCTTCTACGTTTTTTATATTCTCCTTGATCGTGTCGGTGCGTTGTTCGTTCTTTGCTGTCACTACTGCTGTTGGTGCTTGCGTTTCGGTAACGATACCCAGTGCCTTGATGATAAAATTTTTATCTTTCATTAACATTACGTAAGAGCACGCAGGGAAATGACGTGCGTGTTCCATCCAAGCATATTCTCCACGTTCCCATTTGTTTAATCCGCCTCCACAGCAAAAACAAATCACTCTATCGTTGCATCCGGTGTAAAAGAAACCCGCTTCTGATAATTCTTTAGGCGTTATCGTAACGATACAGGCCATTCTTTAAAACTCTTTAAACGGTTTTCCAAGTTTCTGTAACGTGGATATGGAGATGTGATTTTTTGAATTAAGATGACCTGCACTTCTTTATCGTCTGGTGATAAGGACTTGATTGACGTCGTCGTCGTCGCTTCACCGCATTGTTTGAAATAGCGGTTGTTGTTGGGATTGATATCGTCATCATCGATATCGTGTGAAAGCATCTTGTGCGTCCACTCACGACTCGTGCTGATGAAACACTGTGCGAAGAATAGGAAGGAGAGGATAATCGTTTCCCCCTCCACAAAAATAAAATACACGAAAATTGATTACATTATTTTTAATAAAATATCACATTACATTCTATTTACAACAAAATAAAAATACATGAAAATTTTAAAAAAAATCACAAACATATAATGCACACATTACATTCTAAAAAAAGCAACATTCTATTTACAGCAAAAAAAACATATATATATAGTAAGCGTTTAATTGTGTCTGCGCACCGTGTTGGATAACGGAGTGTACACGTTGATTGAATATGCAGTAGGCCGCGGTCTGAGCGGGGAAATTGGTCGATGACTCGAATTCCAATCTGACGTCGACTGGTGATGACTTGAGCGATTCGTGCTGCTACAATCGAAGACGAATAACGGTGCTTTTGCTATGAACTCAGTAGGTGTTAGAAGTACGTTGGGTTGACTTCTGTGGTAGTACGATTTTTGAAATCGTGTATACATGTCGTACAGCAATGCGTAACGTTCGTTATCGATATCCAGGTTCAGGTTATCGTACGGGTAGTATTTGTCGTTCAGAAAGAGTCTCGCGTTTGTCACATTGCAGTGATCGAATTCGTCTGCGTGTTTATTCAGATTGTTTTTTCTGGCGGTCTGAAAGGTGAGTATCACGTACCGTGGTTTCTCCAGTTGTGTAGTTGTTTTCACCGTCCAAGTCTGTCTGTCGGTCGTCGGTAAAGCCGGATACTCGTGCAGTTCCCAACTACGAAACGGTAAGAATAGCGGTAGGCCCTTGCGTATGATATCCAACAATCGTAACCGTACTTCGTTGTTCACGTACACGAACGGAATCATCCAAGAGATTTTGGCCAGTTCTATATCAGCGTTAGCGGGCGCATCCGTGGACGAGAACAAAGCGTTAACGTTGCTGGAAGTGCGCAACAGTATAAGTTCCTGTTTCATGTTTAAAATAACGTGCGTGAAATCCTCAGCGAATCCCATCAGCATCCTCAACGGTATGCAAAAGTTGAATTCCTCGTGTTTGCAGGTCGGTGTTAGCTCGTTAGCTGTAGGAGCAACCCAACCGGCGTTTTGCATCGAAACAATGTCCTGCTTGCCGGCAGATAGCATGGTTTTAATAGTGGACGTGATGCCGACGCTCTTGGTACGATCCACTTCCACGCCGGCCAGTTCGTAACGGATTTCTTCGAAGAGAAACGCGATCGCGTTGTTGATCATTTTCACGTTCACACTACCGGTACTGTCGGTCTTTTTGCTCAACTTGCCTTCAACGTACAGGAAACTTTCCATCGGTAAAGTGAAGACTTCCTGTTGCAGTATAGGTATGCGTATCTCATCGTTATTTCCGTATCGTGACGCCGACGCGTACGGTGCATGAGGATGATATTCGTAATGCGTGATGTTGTCTTCAAAGAATGGTCGACGTTCAACCGATAAGACGATACCGCTGTCCGCCATATTACTTGTTTTTCTTGACTTTGAATCCTAGTGAAATCAGGTAGCGTCGGTTAGTTGCTGTTAACCGTGCCAACGACGAACGTCTACTGATACCTTTTCCACTGATTATCGTGCGTCGAACCGTCTTGCGTCGTCTGGTGCGACGTCGACGTTTACGCACACCGCCACCGCAGCATAGCCCGCTGCCTAACGCAGATTTTGCCTTCATCGCTGCTGCTACGGCTGCCGCGTACGCTCTTTCACTGATGCCGGAATTCAAAGCTTTCACTCGTTCCCACGCTTTACCGGCTAGCACGCGATCCGCTACACGTCGTCGTTCGTTGTCCTTGTACTTGCTGTAAGCGATATCGTGTTCGCGACAAGCTTCGTCCAACTCGTTGATTCCTCGATCACCGCGAGCCAATCTCTCCTCTAGTTTCGTTCCGGGTCCACAGAACCTGTAGCCGGGCAGATGTAGTTCCACCGGTAATACGTCCACCGCTCGATTGATCAGTGTAGGTACTGACTTCGCAACGAATGGTACCGCGCTTTTAACTATTTTTCCGATAAGACCACGCCCCCCTTTTTTTTATCATCTCGGCTACGTAGTTCATACATGACTACTGTTTCGGTTGCTCTCGATAAAGTGATCTCCAATCGTGCTCGTCCTTAGATTTGTCCAGATCACTAATCAACTCGTTCGTCTCCGCCTTGTTCGTAAGTAGTAAGTCTGCCTCTTCGGCACCAAGTGAAGTATGCGCTGCGCGCGTATGCAATTTATAGATATACGATACCACTTTCTCCCAACGGCGTTGGAACACTTTTGCGAGTTTGTACGTTTCGCTCTTCGCGTACCGCTTCGCCTCCTCCAATTGACGTGCGTTCACCGCGTCCGTAGCCCGTGCGCCACCGTCGCCGACGTTTAGAATAGTCTTTCCTTGTGCGTTGAAATAAGCGTCGTTTACCGCGGTGATCGTGTGTCGGTTCAAAAATTCCAAATTCACCGCGTCCTTATTGTTGACGGGCGGCGCTAACTGCGTTATCTGCACGTTGCCGACCATTAGGTTAGAGTTCGTATCCTTCGGTATGATTTTCGAGTCCACGTATACTTTGATCGCAGCGTCTCTCGCACGAATCGGTTCCCTCAGAGACTGTATGCGATGGTCCCGCGCGTCGACGACAGCTCCGTTCTTCTTGTTCGGTGCCAGCTGTGTAAAAAGTAAGCACGAGTAGTCTACGTACTGCTTGTTGACAGCGTCCCCGAGATCGACGGGAGCACCGACGTTGACGAGCTTACGACCTTTAGCGTCTATTCCTTGCGTCGTCGTCGACGGATCGTCTGCTAACAGACAGTGGTCACGCACGAAGCGCAGTGGAACGGCATCGTTATCGTCTTGCGGTTCGCCCAAGTTGTGTATTTTTTCCCAGCTATGTCGAAGTGCCCGTCCTCAGTCATCGTGATACCAACATCTTCCCGCAGACTGCGACGCGTCTCCCTTCGCGCTCTGACAGCGCTCTGGTGTCTGCCGAACTTGTCAACACTCATCTCGTGAATGATGCGCCTCGTCCGTTGTTCACGGCATTTATACGTACTCGCGTAGTAAATCGATTAGTTTTGATACGATCGTACCGTCTATGCATTTTATTCCGACAATGGAGAGTCCGTCGCTATGTTTTCCTTTTACGATCGTATTTAGAAATTCATCGTACACGTATACGCGTGCGTCTTTGAAGAAATAAATCTTTTCGTCGATTTATCGGAACCGCGCTATCGACGGCTTCTGGTAAGCCGACAAAACGATCTTTAACGTATCCGTGTTTCTTGATCGTGAACGTGCACTCGTCTATTTCGCCGTAATACATATCGTTGTACAACAGAAGGGTTCGACCCGTGTACGTGTGTATCGCAGCGTTTATTTTCGTCATCGTGCGAACACCGAGCGTTGTGATCGAACGCGGATACCCGTTCACCGGTTGCAGACTGTGTATATCGAACATGTATACGTAGTTGTCTATGAAGAACACCACTTCTTCGGTCCGCGGTCTCTGGTACATCGCCGAAACGTTGGTGAACGTCAACGGTAAGAACGTCAACCAATCCGTCAACAGAAGCGGCGGCGGCGGACCCGATCGCTTCGACTCGAGATCCAATGTCCACAAAAAGTTATCGTGCACAATATACAGGTGTCTTTTGATTATTAAAAATTGACTAACGTTCTTTAGCCGACATAAATCCGTCGTCGTCCGAACGGTGTCGTTCGTTGTCGGTGTCGTCGTCGTCGTTGACGTCGTCGTCGTAGCGGGCGGCGGCGGCGGCGGCTTCCCGTACAAGCGTTGAATGCCTTTTATATCGTCGTCTCTCAGGTCGAACGGACCGTCCGAGCGTGGTACGTAGAACGGGTACATGATCGAATCCCTCTCGAGGGAATGTGACAGTCCTAACGCGTGTCCGATTTCGTGCGTTAACACCTGAAGAAAACTGGTCTGATCGTCCGGTATTTCGGTTGCGTTCGTATAATTCCACGATTCTTAGTAGTCCATGTGTATTTCGGTAGTGTTATACGGTAAATCGGGCGGGTAGTAAGCGTGAGCGAGTATACCTCCTCGTCCGTCTAAATCGTACCCGCAGATCGTGCACCTGGAAGTCAGACACCTGTGTTTAAAATATTTCATAGCAATGACCATGTCTGCGTTTATGTCGTTGGGCCGATATTCGAATTCCAGGTTCGAATGTTTCTGCCACACAGCGAACGCTTGTCGCGACGCTTCTATAGCGCTGGCGCTACCGTGAAAGAACCGCCACGACAAACGTCTCTTGGCCCACGGTGTTCGTAAGGTGTACGACACGAAATCTTCGTTACCGCATCTCCGCGCACGCATCAGATTCATCGTTTCGTTGTTCAATTCTCCACTTACGGTTAAATTGTAATTCACTTGAAACGTGCGAGTGTAGGCGTCCATATCGATGGTGGCGTTGTCCGTGAGTCGTAAACTATCGTCGGGCACGTATCCGTATCGCACCAAGTAATCTATAGCGAAATCTACATCGTTAGCGTTAACGCTCGATGCGACAGCGGCACTTGTGCACGCGATAATAAACAGTAGCACGATATCCATGTTGTCACAACCAAACGTGGAATGTCCCCCGGCGCGTGTACGACAGTATTATTTATACTTTATCGGCTTTTCTGCTGCTGGACAGTTGATGATGTATATCGCACTTGTTATACGATGATGTCGGCTTCGCGTAGTTCTTCCACTATGGAGACGATTTCGTTCGTGTGCCCGCTGTTTCCGACACGCTGTGACGCCATTAAGAGTCGCAATCTGTCCACCAGTTCGTTCGGATCGTCCCAGTGCACGTAATCGATTTTGTCTTTTTTTCTCGTCAGCGTCATATACGATGTATCGATATTATTATTATTATGTCCATGTCCTGTACGTTTCGGCGGAAACAGTTGTGATATTATTCGTTTATACTTTACACCTTTGTTCGCGTTCACCTGTGAGTTCGCTAAATAATACTGCTTGTGCGCGTTGGTGTCACGCAGTATATCTTTGTACGCTTTCATATCCGAATCCTTGACAACGTTTTCTTTAGGATGCTTCATGAACACTAGTTCGTAGAGTCCTGGTGTACCTTTGTATCGTTTTCCGTTGATAAGAATCGTATCGCCCGTTTCGATTTCGAACGCTGAATCACCGATCATCCATTTTCCGTTTTCGTGTCTTACACCGTACGTATAGTCCATCAGACGATCGCGTTCGGACGAAACGATCATACGCATGTACTTGTTCGCTAACGATTCACTGTCGTATTTGTCCCGAAAATATCTACGCGCTTCACGTCTTCCTTCCGGTGTGTCTAACATTTTTCAATGATGAGACTAGGATCACCCTCGTCATCATCATCATCATCGTCCAATGTTTCGGCTATCACAGGCGTTTTCAGGGAACGCGGTAGCTTCGTTCGGGAACGAGATGGTGTTCCCACAACGATTTTACTAATTGCACCCGTCAGATCCTCTTCCTCCTCCTCCTCCTCTTCCTCTTCCTCTTCACGTTTCATCTTTTTCACTCTTGTAGGCTTTTCATTTGTTGATTTACGTTTCTTTTCAAGCAACGCTTGCGAAATATTTTGTAACGGTTCCAGAATCGGTTTGTAACATTTGGATAACGTTGCTTCTTCTTCACGAATCCCATGTTTTAACGCACGGTATTTCTTACGTATGTCATCACTGATCGTGTCGATATCACGTGTGTGACCCCTCTTTCCTTTTATGCCTTTTATATATAGAAAACAAACTTCTTTTTTTTTATTTGTATTTTTTTTTTTTTTTTAAAGAGAGGCTACTAGTTATTTAGGACTAGGCAAGAGCCTAGATAAGCCAAAACTGTGCTGGGTCCAGTATGATGGGACTTGCAAATGAAACTCTGCTCTGATAACAATAACAGGATTTATTGTATTCGGCTTTTGTACAATATATGCGCCCTTGAAAAGCAAGATAATTACAAGTATTTTACAATCAAAAATAGCTCCCTGCCAAAAACCCCCAATCGTTATTATAAGTCCATTGACATAGGCATCGCCAGATAGTTGAGCTTGAATATTAATGGCGCATACATAAGAATCATAATGTGAAATGGCGCATAATCTCGACCTTCCCAGTAGTTACACAAATCATAACACGATATAAATATATATATATATGCATAATTACGTATAATAATCTAACAATCACATAAGGCATAACACACAACATATAATTAACATAGAAACACATTTACATATAAATGGCACATCACATGTTCACCTGGTTAGCAGCGTATATTCTGTCATCATGCACCCTCAACCCTCTTATTCAGACCAAGTATCCGGCCCACCTTAATTTTCAATCCAAAAAAACTAAACCCCAAGACTTCAATTAATACATCCCCAAAGAGCAGAGTAGACATGCCCCAAAATTCTAAGTATACGGACAGCCAAGGTCAATTTGGCTAAATAGCCCGAACGGCACACAAATACCACGCAAAAAGTTAATTATCAATTTCGGATCTCAATAATGATAATGATAATAAGTGCCATAACGAGGTCAACATGGATGCCCGGTTGCATAACTGCATTTCTCATTTTTTTATTTTCCTGACACAATTTGCAAAAACAGTGGAACGTGACCACCCATAAATACTTATACAGGTACTGATTAGTCTTGTATTCTTTAACATTGATTAAATAATTGGTATTATGAGCAATAAAAGTGTAACAATTACAAAATTTAAACTATGGCAAAATATAAACTATGGCAATATTTAAACTGGCTATGGCAAAATTGAATGGTTACAAATTAGCTGAACAGTAAAATTGAATTTCGAAAGCAGAATCTGTGTAATGAATGTACTGAAACATGCTTAAAGTGTTCATAAAAAAACTTGGCCTCAGGCACGGTCATGCGTCCGGACGAAATCCAGCAAAATATGACATGATACAGTCCTGTAGTAAACGGCACCTACAGGTGTCGTCCACATGTTAAAACACCTCCCCGATCTTAATTAATAATCCAATACACAACCCAATTAACAAAACAAATAATTAACCATCAAATTTCCCAACTGGGACAGATACATCCGTACATGCATGCTTAACACAGAAATAAATTAGTGCCGACCCCTTTTACAGAAAACTCACATCAACCCGGGTGCTGCATGACCCCGGCCGAGTTTACAACTCTCAGAAAGAGACAGACATTAATAAACTAACGAGGCGTAAGCCTTAATAAGAAAATTACAAAGTACATGTAAACCCATTGTCCGAAACTAAGTCTACAGACTGGAGCGTCTCCATAAGTGTCTCAAAAAGAGTTTATCGGCCACAAACATTTTGTTCAAAAAGCTTAAATGTCACCTGGTTAGCAGCATATGGGTAGAGGGTCTGGTTGAGTGTGTGTCCGTCCATCCTGGCTGACAGCTGACGGAAGTGTTTGAATCTATATCATGGAAAGCAGGTGTTCGGCCATCCTCTGGAGCGAGACAGATTCTCGTCTACATCGGAAACCCTGCACAATTATATCTGTGATTACTTACAGGTTTAATAAACCACACTACCTCATTTACCCAGCTGACATTGCGTGACATGCCCAGTTTACAATTTCCGAAAATTCACTTATGTATAGAACCCCACTGAATCGAATAAACCCTTTCAAAATAACACTTTTAAATATTATAATATATAATATATCCAAATATAGTCATTCCACCTAATAATCATTTCAATTAAATAGTTATTCACAAGTTTTCGTGAAGCACTTAACTCCCCCTGACAGGAACTAGCAAACCTTGACAAGTTCGCGATGTACAATCATTTCAGGAAAATAACTAACTTACGCCCCATTCTGGTCTAATGAATTGAGTATTATTATTATAATACATTATTATATTATTACTACTAATATCTGTTAGCCAGCGTTAAGATTGAAACATACATAAAACAATTTTAACCTGTTGCCTGCCACGTGGTGATCAATTACTGCAAAACCTATCGCACTGCATCTGCGTTAATATCAAGTAAATACAATTTATTTTTATGAATTATTAAGTTATATATGTTATCACACTTACCGGTAGGTCGCGTAGACTTCTACTTATCCATAGGAGCAGCTAGAAGACGAGAACCTTTACATTGACTCTGTCAGCCGGATATAGACGCTGCTATGCTGAACGACAAAATTGGACTGACGAAACCAGCTGCTGAAAAACGGTATGAAGCATCGGGCATAGAGCGCGCGCGGATCGGCCGGGTATAAGATAATTCATAACGGCAGCAAAGTCCAATAATACGTACGTAAATTGTTAAGTAACACCCACGTTAATAAATACGTAATTTAGTAGTTCAACTATATAAAAAGAACACCGCCGCGTTTTTCCCAAAACACGGCACACCCCCACCCCAAAAGGGCAACTTGGTTGCCTCACAGTTAAACGCAGGGAGGGTCCCCTGCAGTGTACCCCACTTCCCGAAACAAGCTAGTGGTCTCGTGATTATGGCGGCCCAGCAGAACTTGCTCTCAGGAGAACAGACATCCCCATTCGACCCTCTCCACTATGCCAACCCCACGGGACCGCCCCATCACGTCACCCTCTCCAGTGACCATCAGCTCCTTCCACCGGTCCCACTCACATACTCGTCCTAAGACCAAACAAGGTATCTCCCAACTTGGTATGTGAGTGACCGCACTACTCCTCGTCCATCTCTTGGACCGATCAGCCACATGCACCCACAAGGCATCTCCATCCTTGCCATATGGCTGGCCCACATCCCTACACAAGGGCGGACGGCCCCGCTTAGCCAGACAGAGAGGACCGCACCAAGGGCCCGCGAACATTAATCTCATCTCAACTCTTACTTCACGAAAAAGGCCATAACTATATGGGGGGGGTGTTTACTTCACCACGGCGTCGATACACAACAAATACAATTCTCTCTCTCAACAAAAACAGCCGGGAAACAACCGAAGAATGCGGCATGGACCGACCCTACAACGATCAACAAACAAATCCAATTACTATAAATAACGAAACAGCAGCACGCTATCACTCTCCATCTTACTTTTAGAACAGGGGAAACTGACGATCTCCAAGACCACTACAAATCTAAGGGCACTCTCCAACTCTCTAACTTTCTCCATGATAACCTTCCAGAACAGGGGAAACTGACAATCTCGAGGACCACAATCTAAACACTTCCGGCAAGTCTCTCTAACTCCTTATTGATAGGTTTTTTTTTTTACTAAGCGAAGGTGTAGGAAAATTGGGAAGATGAAATAATGGGGCAAGGATCATTAAAGGGTCAATAGCCAGGAGTAAGGGTAAGGACATGGTTCCCTCCGAAAAGGAGAATGCCTGGAGAAAAGCAAGGCTCGCGTGCGCAGGGGCGCAACCCTGAAGTAGACGAACACCACTGGGACTGTGGGGAACATCTACCCGCTACCCGTTAACCTCTTCTTCTTATCTTTCTGTGACGCACTTTAGGTACTCGTTCCTTTCGGACTCCACTCTCTGAGAAACTATTTCGTGTTGAGCTGTACTGACCTGTTTCCTCTGAATCAGAATCAAGGCAACTTACCTCACTACTTTCACTCCGCTTAGGATTATCCATGTCGTCTAACTCCTCTGCTACAATTTCTTCCTTTTCTACTTCTTTCTTTTCTTTTACAATTTCCCCTTCTTCGTCCCCATAATCCAAATCAACCTCATGACACTGCAGCTCCTCACCATCTTCCAGTTGCTACTCTGATTCATCTTCAACCACATCTTCGCCCAGCTCCTCACCAATTTGTTCATCACATTGGTCACCAGCCGCTTCCCAAGCTTCTTCACCAACTTCTTCTCCAATCTCATTACCATCCTCCTTTTCATCAAAACGTTCCTCATCAACATCATCGCCATCACGTTCACTACCACCATCAGAACACTGCACATCTTCATCCTCTAGTTGCTCACCTGGTCCGCCTGAAACTTCTTCCCGTTCCTCGGAATCCTCAACACTACTTACAGAAGGCGTCTGCTCATCTTCACACACTACATCATTCTCACTCACACACTCCACGACGCTGCCACCAAATTTCTCCTCAACTTCGACCTCCTCTACTTCTACCACACTTGCGGCATGAACATCCCCTTGTCCATCCACAACCTCAGAAACACTTGCAGCCCGGACATCCCTGTGTCCATCTGCAACTTCAGACTCTACAGTCTCCCTAACACCTACAACTATACCTTCCTGTGCAGCATCCGCACACCGCTCTTCTGACTCTTCTGTCGATTCCACGCCTTCACCACTTTCAGCAACTACAACATCCTCAACATTTTCCACCCTGGAATCCAGCTGTCCAGGTTCATGTGCAATGACTAAATTAATTTCTACTGGCGATGGTAAAGCTACACCATCAAGTGACTTCTCACATCCCGGCGTAGGCAATGATGATGTTACCGGATCTGGATCCCTCACGAACGATACCGGGACAAATTCTGCGGCATCTGGATTCAACCATGATGTCCTCTTCGAGTCCTGTAACTCAATATCAACAGACGTTTTCTTGTCGTCTTGTATTGATCCCACGAAGTAATTCCGCTCTTCTACTTCTGCTTCACCTTCTTCATTCACTACTCTATTAGGCACTGGTAATTCCTTTGGAACCCTTAAAGTTTCCTTTTTCTCCGAATAGGATTAACGCCTTGGTACAGGCTCCCTACTTGCCGATGTTTGTTCCCTAACATAATTTCTTCTTCCCCTGTTAAATTCATACTTCTTTCCTTTCTCTGCTGTAACTGTTGTTACCGTCCTCACACTTGCCACCCCCTTGTAGCCTCCATTACTTCTGGAATATTCAGGCTTTCTAAGCGTCTCTTGTGTACTCCTCCAACCACCATGTTTGTCCTTTTTAGATCTTCCTAACAAACCACTGGAGTATTGGACATCTGCGGCATCTCTTCCCCGGGACTCGTCAACCTCCTGGGCCGTTCTTGAAACCACACACAGCCGTTCAAGGTCCGCAAAACAACGTGGACGGTCCGCGAATACCAAACGAGATCTCTCTTGGGGATGCAGTCCTTCCAGAATCGCTTGTATAACTTCTGTCTCGGGCAACCCCAACCTTAACACCCGGGCAGCTTTCCGTATATCGTGCACGAAGTCCCCTAACGCCTCTCCGTTGGCCTGTAGACGATAGAATTTTTCAAACTTAAGCTGGGCACGTCGTCGAATGGGTAGGAAGAAGTTCAACACCTCCCCATGGAAAGCATCAACACTGTCACCCCGACGCAGAGCGTTGGTGACCCGCTCAGACAACGTACCCCGGCAATACGGGTATATAAGAGACAAGACCTCCCCATCGGACACCCCCGGGAAATTTGCCACCTGCAGGACCAGGTCCAAGAAAACCAGCAGCTGGTCCTCATCATATCTATTCACCACCGGAAATTTCTGGAGAACGCCTGAAAGAGGGTGGGGCATGGTAACATACCGCCTCCAGAATTGCCCAATTCAAAACAAACAATAATAAAACAAATCCCCACTAAACACCTAACACAAACATGACCTACAAAAGAAAAACTTGAGTACTCTTCTTCCATCAAGTGGACCGCCGGGTTTCCTAGCGCTGCGAAAACCTGAACCGCTCCAGAACTAACTCTCCGTCAGTCGCCAGACTCGAAAGAAGAAACGACATCAGACACTAACACCAACATACAATCCACACCACCAACACTAACCACAACATACGACATTTCGACTAAGACATTATCACCATTGCAGTCGGACGGTACCGACTTCCAGTCGGGCCATACCGCATCCCGCTAACCGCACGCGCTATTACTTTCATTCAATAAACAAGGGAGCCCATCCCCACGCGATCTCCGGTAAGGTGCCATCTCAAAAACAACAAAACCCAACTACAACACATGCCCGTGGCGGCATCATGTTCACAATTCAAAACGCCTAACAATAATTCCTACAAAGTACATATATACACCTACATAGTATGTCAACCCTGCCATTGCATCTATCTATTATTTTCAAATGTTATTGTATTTGCCAAACTATTTCCGATTTTGCAAGCCCCATCACACCAAAGGACCCAAGGGTTCAACCCTAGAATGAACCACGCTCTCTGCTACCATTTGTGACCCCTCTTTCCTTTTATGCCTTTTATATATAGAAAACAAATTTCTTTTTTTTCTTTTTTTTGTATATATTTTTTTTTTTTTTTTGAAAGAGAGGCCACTAGTTATTTAGGACTAGGAAAGAGCCTAGAGAAGCCAAAACTGTGCTGGGTCCAGTATGATGGGACTTGCAAATGAAACTCTGCTCTGATAACAATCACAGGATTTATTGTATTCGGCTTTTGTACAATATATGCGCCCTTGAAAAGCAAGATAATTGCAAGTATTTTACAATCAAAAATAGCTCCCTGCCAAAAACCCCCAATCGTTATTATAAGTCCATTGACATAGGCATCGCCAGATAGTTGAGCTTGAATATTAATGGCGCATACATAAGAATCATAATGTGAAATGGCGCATAATCTCGACCCTCCCAGTAGTTACACAAATCATAACACGATATAAATATATATATATGCATAATCACGTATAATACTCTAACAATCACATAAGGCATAACACACTATATATAATTAACATAGAAACACATTTACATATAAATGGCACATCACATCTTCACATCAGTATCTGACACTTATTATCATTATCATTATTGAGATCCGAAATTGATAATTAACTTTTTGCGTGGTATTTGTGTGCCGTTCGGGCTATTTAGCCAAATTGACCTTGGCTGTCCGTACACTTAGAATTTTGGGGCATGTCTACTCTACTCTTTGGGGATGTATTAATTGAAGTCTTGGGGTTTAGTTTTTTTGGATTGAAAATTAAGGTGGGCCATCCGGTGTATCCACTTGGTCTGAATAAGAGGGTTGAGGGTGCATGATGACAGAATATACGCTGCTAACCAGGTGAACATGTGATGTGCCATTTATATAAAAATGTGTTTCTATGTTAATTATATGTTGTGTGTTATGCCTTATGTGATTGTTAGATTATTATACGTGATTATGCATATATATATATTTATATCGTGTTATGATTTGTGTAACTACTGGGAGGGTCGAGATTATGCCCCATTTCACATTATGATTCTTATGTATGCGCCATTAATATTCAAGCTCAACTATCTGGCGATGCCTATGTCAATGGACTTATAATAACGATTGGGGGTTTTTGGCAGGGAGCTATTTTTGATTGTAAAATACTTGCAATTATCTTGCTTTTCAAGGGCGCATATATTGTACAAAAGCCGAATACAATAAATCCTGTGATTGTTATCAGAGCAGAGTTTCATTTGCAAGTCCTATCATACTGGACCCAGCACAGTTTTGGCTTCTCTAGGCTCTTTCCTAGTCCTAAATAACTAGTGGCCTCTCTTTCAAAAAAAAAAAAAATATATACAAAAAAAAAGAAAAAAAAGAAATTTGTTTTCTATATATAAAAGGCATAAAAGGAAAGAGGGGTCACAACTGGTAGCAGAGAGCGTGGTTCATTCTAGGGTTGAACCCTTGGGTCCTTTGGTGTGATGGGACTTGCAAACTCGGAAATAGTTTGGCAGATACAATAACATTTGAAAATAATAGATAGATGCAATGGCAGGGTTGACATACTATGTAGGTGTATATATGTACTTTGTAGGAATTATTGTTAGGCGTTTTGAATTGTGAACCTGATGCCGCCACGGGCATGTGTTGTAGTAGGGTTTTGTTGTTTTTGAGATGGCACCTTACCGGAGATCGCGTGGAGATGGGCTCCCTTGTTTATTGAATGAAAGTAATAGCGCGTGCGGTTAGCGGGATGCGGTATGGCCCGACTGGAAGTCGGTACCGTCCGACTGCAATGGTGATAATGTCTTAGTCGAAATGTCGTATGTTGTGGTTAGTGTTGGTGGTGTGGATTGTATGTTGGTGTTAGTGTCTGATGTCGTTTCTTCTTTCGAGTCTGGCGACTGACGGAGAGTTAGTTCTGGAGCGGGTCAGGTTTTCGCAGCGCTAGGAAACCCGGCGGTCCACTTGATGGAAGAAGAGTACTCAAGTTTTTCTTTTGTAGGTCATGTTTGTGTTAGGTGTTTAGTGGGGATTTGTTTTATTATTGTTTGTTTTGAATTGGGCAATTCTGGCGGCGGTATGTTACCAGAAATTGCCCCACCCTCTTTCAGGCGTTCTCCAGAAATTTCCGGTGGCGAATGGATTTGATGAGGACCAGCTGCTGGTTTTCGTGGACCTGGTCTTGCAGGTGGCAGATTTCCCGGGGGTGTCCGATGGGGAGGTCTTGTCTCTTATATACCCGTATTGCCGGGGTACATTGGCTGAGCGGGTCACCAACGCTCTGCGTCGGGGTGACAGTGTTGATGCTTTCCATGGGGAGGTGTTGAACTTCTTCCTACCCATTCGACGACGTGCCCAGCTTAAGTTTGAAAAATTATATCGCCTACAGGCCAACGGAGAGGCGTTAGGGGACTTCGTGCGCGATATACGGAAAGCTGCCCGGGTGTTAAGGTTGGGGTTGCCCGAGACAGAAGTTATACAAGCGATTCTGGAAGGACTGCATCCCCAAGAGAGATCTCGTTTGGTATTCGCGGACCGTCCACGTTGTTTTGCGGACCTTGAACGGCTGTGTGTGGTTTCAAGAACGGTCCAGGAGGTTGACGAGTCCCGGGGAAGAGATGCCGCAGATGTCCAATACTCCAGTGGTTTGTTAGGAAGATCTAAAAAGGACAAACATGGTGGTTGGAGGAGTACACAAGGGACGCTTAGAATGCCTGAATATTCCGGAAGTAATGGAGGCTACAAGGGGGTGGCAAGTGTGAGGACGGTAACAACAGTTACAGCAGAGAAAGGAAAGAAGTATGAATTTAACAGGGGAAGAAGAAATTATGTTAGGGAACAAACATCGGCAAGTAGGGAGCCTGTACCAAGGCGTTATTCCTATTCGGAGAAAAAGGAAACTTTAAGGGTTCCAGAGGAATTACCAGTGCCTAATAGAGTAGTGAATGAAGAAGGTGAAGCAGAAGTAGAAGAGCGGAATTACTTCGTGGGATCAATACAAGACGACAAGGAAACGTCTGTTGATATTGTGTTACAGGACTCGAAGAGGACATCATGGTTGAATCCAGATGCCGCAGAATTTGTCCCGGTATCGTTCGTGAGGGATCCAGATCCGGTAACATCATCATTGCCTACGCCGGGATGTGAGAAGTCACTTGATGGTGTAGCTTTACCATCGCCAGTAGAAATTAATTTAGTCATTGCACATGAACCTGGACAGCTGGATTCCAGGGTGGAAAATGTTGAGGATGTTGTAGTTGCTGAAAGTGGTGAAGGCGTGGAATCGACAGAAGAGTCAGAAGAGCGGTGTGCGGATGCTGCACAGGAAGGTATAGTTGTAGGTGTTAGGGAGACTGTAGAGTCTGAAGTTGCAGATGGACACAGGGATGTCCGGGCTGCAAGTGTTTCTGAGGTTGTGGATGGACAAGGGGATGTTCATGCCGCAAGTGTGGTAGAAGTAGAGGAGGTCGAAGTTGAGGAGAAATTTGGTGGCAGCGTCGTGGAGTGTGTGAGTGAGAATGATGTAGTGTGTGAAGATGAGCAGACGCCTTCTGTAAGTAGTGTTGAGGATTCCGAGGAACGGGAAGAAGTTTCAGGCGGACCAGGTGAGCAACTAGAGGAATGAAGATGTGCAGTGTTCTGATGGTGGTAGTGAACGTGATGGCGATGATGTTGATGAGGAACGTTTTGATGAAAAGGAGGATGGTAATGAGATTGGAGAAGAAGTTGGTGAAGAAGCTTGGGAAGCGGCTGGTGACCAATGTGATGAAGAAATTGGTGAGGAGCTGGGCGAAGATGTGGTTGAAGATGAATCAGAGGAGCAACTGGAAGACGGTGAGGAGCTGCAGTGTCATGAGGTTGATTTGGATTATGGGGACGAAGAAGGGGAAATTGTAAAAGAAAAGAAAGAAGTAGAAAAGGAAGAAATTGTAGCAGAGGAGTTAGACGACATGGATAATCCTAAGCGGAGTGAAAGTAGTGAGGTAAGTTGCCTTGATTCTGATTCAGAGGAAACAGGTCAGTACAGCTCAACACGAAATAGTTTCTCAGAGAGTGGAGTCCGAAAGGAACGAGTACCTAAAGTGCGTCACAGAAAGGTAAGAAGAAGAGGTTAACGGGTAGCGGGTAGATGTTCCCCACAGTCCTAGTGGTGTTCGTCTACTTCAGGGTTGCGCCCCTGCCCACGCGAGCCTTGGGTTTCTCCAGTCATTCTCCTTTTCGGAGGGAACCATGTCCTTACCCTTACTCCTGGCTATTGACCCTTTAATGATCCTTGCCCCATTATTTCATCTTCCCAATTTTCCTACCCCTTCGCTTAGTAAAAAAAAAAAAACCTATCAATAAGGAGTTAGAGAGACTTGCCGGAAGTGTTTAGATTGTGGTCCTCGAGATTGTCAGTTTCCCCTGTTCTGGAAGGTTATCATGGAGAAAGTTAGAGAGTTGGAGAGTGCCCTTAGATTTGTAGTGGTCTTGGAGATCGTCAGTTTCCCCTGTTCTAAAAGTAAGATGGAGAGTGATAGCGTGCTGTTGTTTCGTTATTTATAGTAATTGGATTTGTTTGTTGATCGTTGTAGGGTCGGTCCATGCCGCATTCTTCGGTTGTTTCCCGGCTGTTTTTGTTGAGAGAGAGAATTGTATTTGTTGTGTATCGACGCCGTGGTGAAGTAAACCCCCCCCCCCATATAGTTATGGCGTTTTTGGTGAAGTAAGAGTTGAGATGAGATTAATGTTCGCGGGCCCTTGGTGCGGTCCTCTCTGTCTGGCTAAGCGGGGCCGTCCGCCCTTGTGTAGGGATGTGGGCCAGCCATATGGCAAGGATGGAGATGCCTTGCGGGTGCATGTGGCTGATCGGTCCAAGAGATGGACGAGGAGTAGTGCGGTCACTCACATACCAAGGTGGGAGATCCTAGCTCTTCGAACCGTATTCATTAATTATTATTAATTTATGTACCTAACCTTTTTGTTATGAGTGGTTATATAGTGTTTTTGGCTGTTAGGCCTTTTATTGTATACGGACCTACCTGTGTTTATAACTGGTGAACAACTATAGCCCTTTTACATAAATTCATACATATAATCAATTCTTAACTATTAACATTTACATAAACAATTATTCTTTTCATATCTAATGACAATTTTATCTTGATCTATGGATCACATATAAGAAAATTGAAATTTATTAATGCTAACTAGCTGCTTCACACATCATTCTACAACAGTAATTGAATAATACATCTTGTTTCATTACCTTTCATTAACTCAACAAGTAATTGGTATAACATAACATAAACTTTATCATAACATTCGTTGTCACAAAATAATATCATTTAATTCAGAATCCTTACTTACTATTGCTATAAGGTAAATTATTGTTTCATTTTTTGTTTACTTTCATGGTCATTTACTTTGACCATTTCTGTACTAATCTACTTCTTACACTTCTCATCAGTATCATATTGATTTACTTTTCACTGAACATAGATCATTAACTATAATCTAACTTACAGGTTTGTTTATTCTCGTTATTTCTACCTTGCATCCTTATTTATCTTTATCTATAATTATAAATGTAATTATTAGACTTTTGTTTTATCATGGGGTTAGATATTGACTTGCTTATTATTTTGTTAATATAATATATATGTAACATGGATGCCAGCATTTCTGTTGCGTTACAATATGCATAATCACGTATAATAATCTAACAATCACATAAGGCATAACACACAACATATAATTAACATAGAAACACATTTACATATAAATGGCACATCACATGTTCACCTGGTTAGCAGCGTATATTCTGTCATCATGCACCCTCAACCCTCTTATTCAGACCAAGTATCCGGCCCACCTTAATTTTCAATCCAAAAAAACTAAACCCCAAGACTTCAATTAATACATCCCCAAAGTGTAGAGTAGTCATGCCCCAAAATTCTAAGTATACGGACAGCCAAGGTCAATTTGGCTAAATAGCCCGAACGGCACACAAATACCACGCAAAACCGGATCTCAATAATTATAATGATAATAAGTGCCATCACGAGGTCAACATGGATGCCTGGTTGCATAACTGCATTTCTCATTTCTTTTATTTTCCTGGCACAATTTGCAAAAACAGTGGAACGTGACCACCCATAAATACTTATACAGGTATTGATTAGTCTTGTATTCTTTAACATTGATTAATTAATTGGTATTATGAGTAATAAAAGTGTAACAATTACAAAATTTAAACTATGGCAATATTTAAACTGGCTATGGCAAAATTGAATGGTTACAAATTAGCTGAACAGTAAAATTGAATTTCGAAAAGCAGAATCTGTGTAATGAATGTACTGAAACATGCTTAAAGTGTTCATAAAAAAACTTGGCCTCAGGCACGGTCATGCGTCCGGACGAAATCCAGCAAAATATTACATGATACAGTCGTGTAGTAAACGGCACCTACAGGTGTCGTCCACATGTTAAAACACCTCCCCGATCTTAATTAATTATCCAATACACAACCCAATTAACAAAACAAATAATTAACCATCAAATTTCCCAACTGGGACAGATACATCCGTACATGCATGCTTAACACAGAAATAATTTAGTGCCGACCCCTTTTACAGAAAACTCACCTCAACCCGGGTGTTGCATGACCCCGGCCGAGTTTACAATTCTCAGAATGAGACAGACATTAATATACTAATGAGGCGTAAGCCTTAATAAGGAAATTACAAAGTACATGTAAACCCATTGCCCGAAACTAAGTCTACAGACTGGAGCGTCTCCATAAGTGTCTCAAAAAGAGTTTATCGGCCAAACATTTTGTTCAAAAAGCTTAAATGTCACCTGGTTAGCAGCATATGGGTAGAGGGTCTGGTTGAGTGTGTGTCCGTCTATCCTGGCTGACAGCTGACGGAAGTGTTTGAATCTATATCATGGAAAGCAGGTGTTCGGCCATCCTCTGGAGCGAGCCAGATTCTCGTCTACATCGGAAACCCTGCACAATTATATCTGTGATTACTTACAGGTTTAATAAACCACACTACCTCATTTACCCAGCTGACATTGCGTGACATGCCCAGTTTACAATTTCCGAAAATTCACTTATGTATAGAACCCTCCTGAATCGAACAAACCCTTTCAAATTAACACTTTTAAATATTATAATATATAATATATCCAAATATAGTCATTCCAACTAATAATCATTTCAATTAAATAGTTATTCACAAGCTTTCGTGAAGCACTTAACTCCCCCTGACAGGAACTAGCAAACCTTGACAAGTTCGCGATGTACAATCATTTCAGGAAAATAACTAACTTACGCCCCATTCTGGTCTAAAGAATTGAGTATTATTATTATAATACATTATTATATTATTACTACTAATATCTGTTAGCCAGCGTTAAGATTGAAACATACATAAAACAATTTTAACCTGTTGCCTGCCACGTGGTTATCAATTACTGCAAAACCTATCGCACTGCATCTGCGTTAATATCAAGTAAATACAATTTATTTTTATGAATTATTAAGTTATATATGTTAACATATTACCGGTAGGTCGCGTAGACTTCTACTTATCCATAGGAGCAGCTAGAAGACGAGAACCTTTACATTGACTCTGTCAGCCGGATATAGACGCTGCTATGCTGAACGACAAAATTGGACTGACGAAACCAGCTGCTGAAAAAACGGTATGAAGCATCGGGCATAGAGCGCGCGCGGATCGGCCGGGTATAAGATAATTCATAACGGCAGCAAAGTCCAATAATACGTACGTAAATTGTTAAGTAACACCCACGTTAATAAATACGTAATTTAGTAGTTCAACTATATAAAAAGAACACCGCCGCGTTTTTCCCAAAACACGGCACACCCCCACCCCAAAAGGGCAACTTGGTTGCCTCACAGTTAAACGCAGGGAGGGTACCCTGCAGTGTACCCCACTTCCCGAAACAAGCTAGTGGTCTCGTGATTATGGCGGCCCAGCAGAACTTGCTTTCAGGAGAACAGACATCCTCATGCGACCCTCTCCGCTATGCCCACCCCACGGGACCGCCCCCTCACGTCACCCTCTCCGGTGACCATCACCTCCTTCCACCGGTCCCACTCACATACTCGTCCTAAGACCAAACAAGGTATCTCCCACCTTGGTATGTGAGTGACCGCACTACTCCTCGTCCATCTCTTGGACCGATCAGCCACATGCACCCGCAAGGCATCTCCATCCTTGCCATATGGCTGGCCCACATCCCTACACAAGGGCGGACGGCCCCGCTTAGCCAGACAGAGAGGACCGCACCAAGGGCCCGCGAACATTAATCTCATCTCAACTCTTACTTCACCAAAAACGCCATAACTATATGGGGGGGGGGTTTACTTCACCACGGCGTCGATACACAACAAATACAATTCTCTCTCTCAACAAAAACAGCCGGGAAACAACCGAAGAATGCGGCATGGACCGACCCTACAACGATCAACAAACAAATCCAATTACTATAAATAACGATATAACAGCACGCTATCACTCTCCATCTTACTTTTAGAACAGGGGAAACTGACGATCTCCAAGACCACTACAAATCTAAGGGCACTCTCCAACTCTCTAACTTTCTCCATGATAACCTTCCAGAACAGGGGAAACTGACAATCTCGAGGACCACAATCTAAACACTTCCGGCAAGTCTCTCTAACTCCTTATTGATAGGTTTTTTTTTTTTTTTTACTAAGCGAAGGGGTAGGAAAATTGGGAAGATGAAATAATGGGGCAAGGATCATTAAAGGGTCAATAGCCAGGAGTAAGGGTAAGGACAGGGTTCCCGCCGAAAAGGAGAATGACTGGAGAAAAGCAAGGCTCGCGTGGGCAGGGGCGCAACCCTGAAGTAGACGAACACCACTGGGACTGTGGGGAACATCTACCCGCTACCCGTTAACCTCTTCTTCTTACCTTTCTGTGACGCACTTTAGGTACTCGTTCCTTTCGGACTCCACTCTCTGAGAAACTATTTCGTGTTGAGCTGTACTGACCTGTTTCCTCTGAATCAGAATCAAGGCAACTTACCTCACTACTTTCACTCCGCTTAGGATTATCCATGTCGTCTAACTCCTCTGCTACAATTTCTTCCTTTTCTACTTCTTTCTTTTCTTTTACAATTTCCCCTTCTTCGTCCCCATAATCCAAATCAACCTCATGACACTGCAGCTCCTCACCATTTTCCAGTTGCTCCTCTGATTCATCTTCAACCACATCTTCGCCCAGCTCCTCACCAATTTCTTCATCACATTGGTCACCAGCCGCTTCCCAAGCTTCTTCACCAACTTCTTCTCCAATCTCATTACCATCCTCCTTTTCATCAAAACGTTCCTCATCAACATCATCGCCATCACGTTCACTACCACCATCAGAACACTGCACATCTTCATCCTCTAGTTGCTTACCTGGTCCGCCTGAAACTTCTTCCCGTTCCTCGGAATCCTCAACACTACTTACAGAAGGCGTCTGCTCATCTTCACACACTACATCATTCTCACTCACACACTCCACGACGCTGCCACCAAATTTCTCCTCAACTTCGACCTCCTCTACTTCTACCACACTTGCGGCATGAACATCCCCTTGTCCATCCACAACCTCAGAAACACTTGCAGCCCGGACATCCCTGTGTCCATCTGCAACTTCAGACTCTACAGTCTCCCTAACACCTACAACTATACCTTCCTGTGCAGCATCCGCACACCGCTCTTCTGACTCTTTTGTCGATTCCACGCCTTCACCACTTTCAGCAACTACAATATCCTCAACATTTTCCACCCTGGATCCAGCTGTCCAGGTTCATGTGCAATGACTAAATTAATTTCTACTGGCGATGGTAAAGCTACACCATCAAGTAACTTCTCACATCCCGGCGTAGGCAATGATGATGTTACCGGATCTGGATCCCTCACGAACGATACCGGGACAAATTCTGCGGCATCTGGATTCAACCATGATGTCCTCTTCGAGTCCTGTAACTCAATATCAACAGACGTTTTCTTGTCGTCTTGTATTGATCCCACGAAGTAATTCCGCTCTTCTACTTCTGCTTCACCTTCTTCATTCACTACTCTATTAGGCACTGGTAATTCCTTTGGAACCCTTAAAGTTTCCTTTTTCTCCGAATAGGATTAACGCCTTGGTACAGGCTCCCTACTTGCCGATGTTTGTTCCCTAACATAATTTCTTCTTCCCCTGTTAAATTCATACTTCTTTCCTTTCTCTGCTGTAACTGTTGTTACCGTCCTCACACTTGCCACCCCCTTGTAGCCTCCATTACTTCTGGAATATTCAGGCTTTCTAAGCGTCTCTTGTGTACTCCTCCAACCACCATGTTTGTCCTTTTTAGATCTTCCTAACAAACCACTGGAGTATTGGACATCTGCGGCATCTCTTCCCCGGGACTCGTCAACCTCCTGGGCCGTTCTTGAAACCACACACAGCCGTTCAAGGCCCGCAAAACAACGTGGACGGTCCGCGAATACCAAACGAGATCACTCTTGGGGATGCAGTCCTTCCAGAATCGCTTGTATAACTTCTGTCTCGGGCAACCCCAACCTTAACACCCGGGCAGCTTTCCGCATATCGTGCACGAAGTCCCCTAACGCCTCTCCGTTAGCCTGTAGGCGATAGAATTTTTCAAACTTAAGCTGGGCACGTCGCCGAATGGGTAGGAAGAAGTTCAACACCTCCCCATGGAAAGCATCAACACTGTCACCCCGACGCAGAGCGTTGGTGACCCGCTCAGCCAATGTACCCCGGCAATATGGGTATATAAGAGACAAGACCTCCCCATCGGACACCCCCGGGAAATCTGCCACCTGCAGGACCAGGTCCACGAAAACCAGCAGCCGGTCCTCATCAAATCCATTCACCACCGGAAATTACTGGAGAACGCCTGAAAGAGGGTGGGGCAATTTCTGGTAACATACCGCCGCCAGAATTGCTCAATTCAAAACAAACAATAATAAAACAAATCCCCACTAAACACCTAACACAAACATGACCTACAAAAGAAAAACTTGAGTACTCTTCTTCCATCAAGTGGACCGCCGGGTTTCCTAGCGCTGCGAAAACCTGAACCGCTCCAGAACTAACTCTCCGTCAGTCGCCAGACTCGAAAGAAGAAACGACATCAGACACTAACACCAACATACAATCCACACCACCAACACTAACCACAACATACGACATTTCGACTAAGACATTATCACCATTGCAGTCGGACGGTACCGACTTCCAGTCGGGCCATACCGCATCCCGCTAACCGCACGCGCTATTACTTTCATTCAATAAACAAGGGAGCCCATCCCCACGCGATCTCCGGTAAGGTGCCATCTCAAAAACAACAAAACCCAACTACAACACATGCCCGTGGCGGCATCAGGTTCACAATTCAAAACACCTAACAATAATTCCTACAAAGTACATATATACACCTACATAGTATGTCAACCCTGCCATTGCATCTATCTATTATTTTCAAATGTTATTGTATTTGCCAAACTATTTCCGAGTTTGCAAGCCCCATCACACCAAAGGACCCAAGGGTTCAACCCTAGAATGAACCACGCTCTCTGCTACCATTTGTGACCCCTCTTTCCTTTTATGCTTTTATATATAGAAAACAAATTTCTTTTTTTTCTTTTTTTTTGTATATATTTTTTTTTTTTTTTTGAAAGAGAGGCCACTAGTTATTTAGGACTAGGCAAGAGCCTAGAGAAGCCAAAACTGTGCTGGGTCCAGTATGATGGGACTTGCAAATGAAACTCTGCTCTGATAACAATAACAGGATTTATTGTATTCGGCTTTTGTACAATATATGCGCCCTTGAAAAGCAATATAATTACAAGTATTTTACAATCAAAAATAGCTCCCTGCCAAAAACCCCCAATCGTTATTATAAGTCCATTGACATAGGCATCGCCAGATAGTTGAGCTTGAATATTAATGGCGCATACATAAGAATCATAATGTGAAATGGCGCATAATCTCGACCCTCCCAGTAGTTACACAAATCATAACACGATATAAATATATATATGCATAATCACGTATAATAATCTAACAATCACATAAGGCATAACACACAACATATAATTAACATAGAAACACATTTACATATAAATGGCACATCACATGTTCACCTGGTTAGCAGCGTATATTCTGTCATCATGCACCCTCAACCCTCTTATTCAGACCATTTATCCGGCCCACCTTAATTTTCAATCCAAAAGAACTAAACCACAAGACTTCAATTAATACATCCCCAAAGAGTAGAGTAGACATGCCCCAAAATTCTAAGTATACGGACAGCCAAGGTCAATTTGGCTAAATAGCCCGAACGGCACACAAATACCACGCAAAAAGTTAATTATCAATTTCGGATCTCAATAATGATAATGATGATAAGTGTCATCACGAGGTCAACATGGATGCCCGGTTGCATAACTGCATTTCTCATTTCTTTTATTTTCCTGACACAATTTGCAAAAACAGTGGAACGTGACCACCCATAAATACTTATACAGGTACTGATTAGTCTTTTATTCTTTAACATTGTTTAATTAATTGATATTATGAGCAATAAGAGTGTAACAATTACAAAATTTAAACTATGGCAATATTTAAACTGGCTATCGCAAAATTGAATGGTTACAAAATTAGCTGAACAGTAAAATTGAATTTCGAAAAGCAGAATCTGTGTAATGAATGTACTGAAACATGCTTAAAGTGTTCATAAAAAAACTTGGCCTCAGGCACGGTCATGCGTCCGGACGAAATCCAGCAAAATATTACATGATACAGTCGTGTAGTAAACGGCACCTACAGGTGTCGTCCACATGTTAAAACACCTCCCCGATCTTAATTAATAATCCAATACACAACCTACTTAACAAAACAAATAATTAACCATCAAATTTCCCAACTGGGACAGATACATCCGTACATGCATGCTTAACACAGAAATAATTTAGTGCCGACCCCTTTTACAGAAAACTCACCTCAACCCGGGTGCTGCATGACCCCGGCCGAGTTTACAATTCTCAGAATGAGACAGACATTAATATACTAATGAGGCGTAAGCCTTAATAAGAAAATTACAAAGTACATGTAAACCCATTGCCCGAAACTAAGTCTACAGACTGGAGCGTCTCCACAAGTGTCTCAAAAAGAGTTTATCGGCCACAAACATTTTGTTCAAAAAGCTTAAATGTCACCTGGTTAGCAGCATATGTGTAGAGGGTCTGGTTGAGTGTGTGTCCTTCCATCCTGGCTGACAGCTGACGGAAGTGTTTGAATCTATATCATGGAAAGCAGGTGTTCGGCCATCCTCTGGAGCGAGACAGATTCTCGTCTACATCGGAAACCCTGCACAATTATATCTGTGATTACTTACAGGTTTAATAAACCACACTACCTCATTTACCCAGCTGACATTGCGTGACATGCCCAGTTTACAATTTCCGAAAATTCACTTATGTATAGAACCCTCCTGAATCGAATAAACCCTTTCAAAATAACACTTTTAAATATTATAATATATAATATATCCAAATATAGTCATTCCACCTAGTAATCATTTCAATTAAATAGTTATTCACAAGTTTTCGTGAAGTACTTAACTCCCCCTGACAGGAACTAGCAAACCTTGACAAGTTCGCGATGTACAATCATTTCAGGAAAATAACTAACTTACGCCCCATTCTGGTTTAATGAATTGAGTATTATTATTATAATACATTATTATATTATTACTACTAATATCTGTTAGCCAGCGTTAAGATTGAAACATACATAAAACAATTTTAACCTGTTGCCTGCCACGTGGTTATCAATTACTGCAAAACCTATCGCACTGCATCTGCGTTAATATCAAGTAAATACAATTTATTTTTATGAATTATTAAGTTATATATGTTAACATATTACCGGTAGGTCGCGTAGACTTCTACTTATCCATAGGAGCAGCTAGAAGACGAAAACCTTTACATTGGCTCTGTCAACCGGATATAGACGCTGCTATGCTGAACGACAAAATTGGACTGACGAAACCAGCTGCTGAAAAAACGGTATGAAGCATCGGGCATAGAGCGCGCGCGGATCGGCCGTGTGGAAGATAATTCATAACGGCAGCAAAGTCCAATAATACTGTACGTACGTAAATTCTGACGTAACACCCACGTTAACAAATACGTAATTTAGTAGTTCAAGTATATAAAAAGAACACCGCCGCGTTTTTCCCAAAACACGGCACACGTGCTAGTCGTTTCTTCTTGTCGTCCATCTCGATAAACGGCAGAACGGCAACTAAAGTCGTTGACAGCAGGACATGTGTATTTAGCTGAACGTATGGCTTTTATTGGTTTATTCGTTAGGTGTGACTACTATGAAACGGTCAAAACCGACTCTGTACCTGCCGGTGTCGATAGAGGAATCCTTGTCCACAACGAGAAAGCCGTAACGATCTTTCCACGCTTCAGCGCACATGTTCTTAAACGTGTCATATTTCATGTCTGTGTTGACGTGATCGTTGTACGCATGTTTCAAGTTGCGATCGTCCTGTTTGAACAATACTATTAGATTGGCATTGTCACGAACCAACTGTTTTGGCACTTGACTTTACGTCTGACAAAGGTAAAACGCGTCCACACCGCTGTGTCGTCCCATAGAGAAATACTTGCGTATGTTGTGTTGTCTTTCACAAGACACGTCGTCGAACACCATAATAGAATTGGGATCGACCTCGTCGGGAGGCGGTACCTCTTCGTTATCGTTGTAGGCGTGATAACCCATTCCTTCGTCGGAAAGTCGTGTCATCAGGGTCTCCAGCATCTGATATTTGGGTTGAAATAGTGATTTAGGAAACACGTATAAGTTCGCGAATCTCAATCCGTTTACATCGAACAACAGGTTGAACATGACGTTTGTCTTTCCGCACGCGGAAGTTCCGCAGATGATCGAACGAACGGTATCGGGCAGAAGATGTCCGTGTTTACGTTTTTTTCTGCCACAACCACCCCCACCATCGTCGCACAATTTCGAATAGTCCACGTCCTTTATTTTTAGTCTGTGCGCTTGTTGCAATATTTTCATGTTGTCGTTCTATGCACAGTCTATTTAATAGTCGCACTATATAGCAGCAGTTGGTAGATATGTAACTGCATACACATGTGTCCGGACCCGTTTCACAGTTTGGATCCGACCAAACACATTCTTTGTAGTGATCGAATCCGGTGCCGTTTGGTACTATTTCGCCGAGTCGGAACCTCGTCACACGATTGGTAACCCGTTGCCAGTACTCGTACACTGTCAAGATCCTGCGCATGCGTTCAACGTCGTTTGCGGTCGTGTTCACGATGTACTCATCGTAACCAGGATGCGACACAATGTCTTTTACACTGTACACAGCGCGCATGTTGTCATCGTAACGTATCGACGCATACTGGTTCTATTTCCTCGAATCGAATCGTTGTTATACCAAGTTCTTCTTGTGTATCCACGAATCGTGTTTACCATCGAATCCTAACCATCTGACTTTCACGCGATCGCCTTTACGTTGTACGATCTTTTCTACCAAGTACACGCCACCAACGTTCGATTTACTGATTTCGTGTTCATAAAAACCGCCTTTCAACACTTCTCCTGTATGATCCTTTAGCGAATAAGTGACGGGTGCTGCCGGTACGCACCGTGTGAACGAGGAATATCTCGTTTGTCCAATTTGGTGTGTATCCTTTGGCGAACGTCATTTTGTGTTTGCTTATACGCACACGAGCGCCTACTTTGAACTTCGGTCGTTTATAATCGATGCTCCTCGCTGTGTTCTCGCGAATCCGTCGTAACACCGTACGTTCGTTGGATTCGTTCACCTGTCGCGGTTTCATTCCAATCGTTCTGTGCACACTGTTGTTATACGTGCTGACTAGTTCTGGTAACATATCCAACCAACGGTAATGACCTTGTTCGCTGAACGCGCGATACATGTGCGTTTTCAACGTACGGTTGAAGCGTTCCACAATGGAAGCCTTTTTCTCACTGTACGTGGAATAGAGTGTGACACCATATCTGCTCAGCAATTTTTCTACGGTGCTGTTGTAGTACTCTTTCCCGTTGTCCGTCTGCAGATATTTCATTTTATTAGCACGCAGAATCGGTTCCAGAGCTCGTGCGACCTCTACACCCGTCTTCGTTTTCAATGGAACGGCGTACGCGTACTTGCTAAACGCGTTAATCATCGTCATAAGGTACTTGAATCCCTTGTTCGCCTTTGCGTGCGGTATCATCTCTACCAGGTCTGCTTGGTACAAGTCGTGAAGTCCCTTCAACTCAACCGCACGTCTCGGAAAATTCCTTCTTACCGGTCTGTGCAACTCCGTCGCGATAGTCTTGCGAACGCTCTGGTGTATATTCTTCACAGCTCGTTTCATTCTCATGTCGTCGTGCGAACCGTGATTCACAATACGCTGGAGTGTAGTAAACTGTCGGCTCGGTGTTGAAGTTAATTCTCATCGATACCGTTCTGAAACGTCCACCTTCCATCACGTGACTGTCACGTCGCCACCGCTCCACATCCACTTATATCATCTCGACCGAACGGAAGAACATCGCGTTCTTTTTGCGATTGCGCAAGTACGTTAAAACGTAAGCTAAACTGATTTTTATACGCCCATTACGCACGAGGCTCATACCGATGTAGTATCTCGTGAGCGCGTGTTGTTTCGCGTCCAACGCTCTTACAGTCTTAACAGAATTCATGTCTTTGAACATGACGCTACGTATAACGTTGTCGCGGTACTCGTGCATTTTCGCGACTATGACGTTATCTTTCTCAGGTAGCCACTCGCACATGTGTTTAGCTTTGAGTTCAGCGATTGGGCGTTGGCTTCTCGATTCCGTATGCAGGTGTATCAGATAGGAGTTCAAAAACCAAAATTCGTCCGCCATAGCGCCCGTGCAATGCTGCCACTGTTCGTACAAACGCCGGTCTTTCACCACGTACCCTTGTTCGTGCGAATACCGCAGACCAAAGTATTCGCAATACTTGCGGAGTGTAGGCAACGCCTCCTTTAGAAAGGCTACCGAAAATAATCCCTGCGCCTTGTTGTTCACCAACGCGAACTGTTTCCCTCTCGCTAGTGTCGGTAAAGAGGACGGCGGGCAGTGCACATCAAAACTTACGTTGTAGCTAGGATTCAGTGCGCACTTTGGCGCTATCATCATCACGCTTCTGTATATTTCCATCGGTGTACGTATCGGAATAGTGCGCTCCGTAAGGACGATGCAACAAGAAGCGTGTGGTATCGAACTTCCGTAGGCGAGCATGTCCGTGTATACAGTCGCGTAGTTCATCTGCCCGTGTGAATGGTGTAAGCCGTGCACACGTTGAACAGCGTTATACAGTTCAGGAATCGGACGGGAACGCGAAAGAAAATTCCATCCGTGATGTACGGTACACTTGAACATATTATTTTCGTAAACCACAAGTTCTATCGGTACGTTGTTTTGTTCGCACTCTACGATAAATTGAAGCCATCGTGATTTGTTGTGTATACGATCGGATACTATCATCAACAGCACGATCGGCGGCAAATCACCGCTGCTTTTTTTTATGTGACGCCAACAACGGGCGTGATATCTGTCAACACCGAACTTGTAACGTGTACAGTAGTTGCCGCAAAATCGTCTTTTCTTCACAAAATACACGGAACATAAGTTGGACCGTATCGCGCTTCGTGAAGCTTTTGTTATTGTGAAATGTTTCCCATCATCGTATCGATAGACGTCCATCGTGTCGATGATCTGCGATGTGAGTGATACGCTGTTAGTCATGATCGTGATATTTATAGTGTATACGCATATTGTTTGAGGAATTTTTTTATTTATAATTTTTTTTATTATGAGTGTCGTCACTCACACTTTTGGAGTGACTACTGTCGTTCGGTAGTAGTAGTAGTACTAACACCTAGTACTACTAGTACTACCCAAACGGGTATGTTTGTACATGAGTTTATGTCGGCTCTGAAAAGAGCCGTCTTTGCGTGCGTCGACTTCTACAAGTGTTCACGAACGAAATCGCATGCGGGCATTGACGCCTTATGGACTTGGGCAGGATCATCACCCACTGCCCAATCCATAATTCGTATTTTACACTTGCAGCATCTTACAACATCACCATCGTCTTCGTAAATAAACCCGGCTTTGGCTAGGTCAAAAATTTTTACGTTCGCATTCGGAAATTTATGAACGTAAAATTTAATGTTACCACGACGACTGATGTTATAAAAGCTTTTTAATCGGCTTGCAAAAGAATATGTGTACACATCCATATCTGAAGCAAGAATGTTAGTTTGTCGCGTTGCATTTCACCTCCTCAGCGATAGCTGCACTCGCATCCGTAGTGGGGATGGCTGTCGTCGATTGGTCGGTATGAAATAAAGCACAGTAGTGGGAGCAGATAGCTGCGCACGCAGTTGGTAGTGGGGGATCGTTGACGGTAATAGTTCGGTATCGTGGTGGTGGGAGCGGATAGCTGCGCGCGCAGCCGTCATAGATAGTATAAGTAGAGCGACGATCACTGCCAGCGTTCACCTTCGAGTCTCGCGCAGTCTAACTTTCACGTGTCGCATATAAAATAGTGCTTATTTTCTAACTTGGTATCAGTCTTCTATTGTTCTTCAAGCGAGCAAGTAATTGTTATAGTTTCGTGTTTTTGTTGTTGTTGTTAATTTACTACAAATGCAGTCGTTTGCTGTTGATTGTAAATATTCGTTACGCGGCGCGTTGGTATTGCGCGTTTACACGCCTGTCACGGATGACGAAGAATGCGTCAACGATGTCATAACCTTTTTTGATGAAATGCACGATACGTTACGTACGGACATTCTAAACGAACTGACACGATTGCTTTCTATAAAGTGGCATATAACGGTTAAAGCGAGAATTGTCAAGTACATCGTAAACGCTGACACGGACCAGGACGAAGAAGTGACGACTGAAGCTTATTTTCACGGACGATGTCATACGACGCCGATCGCTGACCAAGATGTATTGCCCGATCGTTTAGAAGCTTCGTACGAAAAGATCATTGAATCGATTTATAAATTCACACGCGAGGGTAGCGGTTGGGCGTTAGACCGCATAATCTCCTTAGAACTCGTTCTCTCACGATACCAACCGCTAACAGCCTCCAGTTTCATTCGTACACCCCCTAAATTGTCTCGTACTAAATCCATCATCAACGTGAACAATACAGGCGATCAAATGTGTTTCGTATGGTCAGTGTTGGCCGCTCTGTTTCCACAACACAGAGACACCAATCGCGTATCCAAATACAAGCCACATATCTGCAGTATCATTACTTCTGGTATAACTTATCCCACCCGACTATCCGACATTGTGAAGTTCGAACGAGACAATCCTAACGTTTCTATAAATGTTTTCGGTTACGAAGAAAATGAAATTTACCCTTTAAGAATAACTCCTTCCAGTGGCAGACAACATCACGTTAATCTATTACTTCTTACCGCTGACGACCGAAAACATTTCTGTTTAATAAAAAATACGAGTCGCTTATTCTCTTCACTAAGCAAACACGACGGCCGTTCTTTCTATTGCGATTACTGTCTGCATAGATTCTGCGAAGAACGACTCCTTACCGAACATATCCTCCACTGTTCACCGTACGGCGAACAGAAAATTCGTTTACCCATGAAGGAGGAGGAGAATGTGATGTGTTTCAGAAATTACACATACTGCCATAAGGTCCCTTTTGCGATATACGGAGATTTTGAATCATTTATCGTCCCTTGCCATCGGCTGCGACGCTTCTCCGCACACATCGTCCACCACAACGGAGTCGTTACATCTTCCTTTAGGTTTCTCCTACCTCATAGTCGACTACGAGCGTAACATTTTCAAACCCCAGGTCGTTTATCGCGGCGAGAAGGTGGTAGACGTTTTTCTCAAGAGACTGGTCGCTGAAGAGCGATAACTGTTCAGAATCATCCGATCCGTTGTCCCTATGACTATGAGTGACCGTGATGTGTTATCTTTCGCAAATGCCCTCGTATGTCATCTCTGTGGAAAACCACTGACCGAGGTCGACAAAGTGCGCAACCATTGTCATCTGACAGGACGATACCTAGGCGCAGCTCACAACATCTGTAACCTTAACTTCAAGACTCCGCGACACATACCCGTCTTTTTCCATAACTTACGAAGTTACGATGCACATCACCTAGTACAAGGGTTGGGTAAATACGACGATCTCGCTTGTATCGCTACCACTAGCGAACGCTTCATATCAGTCTCGTTGGATGGTCTGCGTTTCGTAGACACGCTTCAATTTCTGAACACGTCCTTGGACACACTTATTGGAAACTTGCACGCGAGCGGTGCGGATTTCAATTTAACGAAGCAATATTTCGAAGAACACTTCGAGCTACTCTTACGTAAGGGCGAGTACACTTACGATTACATGACAGGTAGCGAGAAATTCGATGAAACACGTCTGCCCGCACGCGAACACTTTTTCAACAGGTTGAGTGAATCGCCAGTATCTGACGAAGATTACGCTCACGCGCAGAACGTGTGGCGTACTTTCGGAATCAGTACACTGGGCGAATATCACGATCTGTATCTTAAAACAGACGTGCTGCTACTGGCCGACGTCTTCGAGGCGTTCCGTGAGATGGCCATGCGGTACTATCAGATCGATCCGGCTCATCTTTACTCGCTTCCTGGTGTCGCTTGGCATGCGATGTTAAAGATGACCGGTATGCGACTGGAGCTGTTGACGGATATAGATCAGCATCTCTTTATCGAATCGGCTGTTCGCGGTGGCGTTAGCATGGTACCCAACCGCCACGCCAAGGCCAACAACCCGCTAATTGTCGATCAGTACGATGCTTCAAAGCCGACCTCTTTCATATTGTACACGGACTGCAACAACCTTTACGGTGCAGCCATGTCACAACCGCTCCCTTACGCCGACTTCAGATGGTCAGATCGTAACGAGATCAACTCACTGGACGTGCGTACCCTGTGCGATGACGGTGACATGGGCTACATACTCGAGGTCGACTTACACTATCCACCCGAACTTCATGACCTCCATTCCGATTATCCACTGGCGCCCGTCCGTTCCTGTGTCCATCCTGACGTACTTTCACCGTACTCTCGACGACTCCACACACGACTGCACTATACAAAAGGGTATAGCGGATCGGAAACGCCTTCGTCGTCCGTTCCCAAGTTGCTGACGACTTTGGATGACAAGCAAAATTACGTTCTCCATTTCGAAATTTAAAATTGTATCTGAGTCTCGGTCCAGAATTGAAAGCGATACATAGGGTGTTGAGTTTTAAACAGAGAGCGTGGATGAAACCGTTTATCGATTTCAACACGCAAAAGAGAGCAGCAGCCACCAACAGTTTTGAAAAGGATTTTTTCAAACTGATGGTCAACGCCGTCTATGGCAAATCGCTGGAGAACGAGGAAACGAATAGACTTCCAACTAGTCTCTAACGAACGACGGCTGCAGAAAATTGTTTACAATCCTCGGCTAAATCGTATGATCCGCTACACCGATAACTTGGTCGGACTGGCCTTACGAAAAAGGACGATATTCCTTTCCCGTCCGGTGTACGTCGGCTTTACAGTACTCGATGTCAGCAAATTGATAATGTACAATTTTCATTATCGGTACGCTGTCGCCAAGTACGGACAACGATTGACCTTACTAATGACTGACACGGACAGTTTGCTTTATAGCATTCAGACTGACGATGTGTACTCGGATATGAAAGAGGATCTCCACCTTTTCGACACGTCGGACTATCCCACGGATCATCCTTGTCATTGCGACGACAACAAAAAAGTCGTGGGAAAGTTCAAGGATGAGACCAATGAAAAACCCATCAGGGAATTTGTTGGACTCAGGGCGAAGTGTTACTCGCTCCTGTTGTCCGACCGCACCGACAAAAAGGTGGCGAAAGGTGTGCCAAGGACGGCAATAAAAAAAAGGTTACGGCATCGATTGTACAGCGAGTGTCTTTTTGACAGTCGTACGGTTTTCACCTCTGCTGAGTGTATACGAAGCAATCATCATAAGCTGTACACGCAACGTATAACAAAACTTTCCCTGTCTCCTTATGATGATAAGAGGTATGTACTGGACGACGGTGTAAGTACACTCGCGTACGGACATTACAGGATAGGCGCAATAACCGACGACGCTGCTGGTCCTAAGGCAAAGAAGAGAAAGTACATGGACCGATAACTAACGGTAAAGATGATGTTCAGCATTACACACACACACACACACACACACACACACACACACACACACACACACACACATATGCATTATAATGTTAGCAAATTCTTATACAGCATTTTTCTTATTACGTTTTACAGAATGAGCGGAAGTGACAATAAACTATACAAAAGAGTATGTGAGGAGCAGCGAGGGGTTCGAAGGTAAATTACAACATTTTTCTTTATTTAACGAGTACAAACATAATATAACATTCGACTGACTTACTGTTTATTTTTTATAGTTCCCAAAGATTACGGCAGGCATTATTGGGACCTTCATTATCGCAAAACAACTCGAGTCGGTAAGTCCATTTTTATTAACAATCACTTGTACTAATGCGTTTACGTTCGGTATTCAAATTATTCTTTTTTTTCAGTCATACTATTGGTTCAGCCGCTGCTGCTACATCTCAGCAAGCCGACTCGAGTCGGTACGTTTTTTTTTTCATTAACGTTCACTTGTACTATTGCGTTTACATCTGGTATTAAAAGTATAATATTTTTTTTTCAGCAATGATGATGAGATGATGATGTACGGTGATGATAATGATAATGACAGTGATCAAACAACAGTACATCTAGATGATGGTAGCGATGATGAAAATAAGCACACACAACAATTACCGGTCATCACATTTAATATGTAAGTCTTCTTCTTATGTGTATATACTTTCGTTTTTTTTCATGATTTTATATTTTTACTTTTTCACCAGTGACATTCGTCCACAAGCGCAGCAGCAGCAGATAACGATTACACCGCCACAATCGCCACCACCACAACCGCAAGAAGAAGAACCGCAACCTCGTCCGCAGTGGATAAGCACCGCAAATCAACGGCAACCTCAACCACAACAGCTACTCCCACAATCCCCACAGCCTCAACAGCAACCACAAGCACAACCTCAGCCGTCTCAACCACAACTGCGTAACATACAGCACATGCGACAGGATCATCGTTTGCAGTCCCCTCCAGAAGACGCACCATGCGTGTTTTATGATATCATTGACACGGTGGAACCAAGGATGCACAGTGAGCCCGCCACAATGCGTTTACTTCTAAGAAGTAGATTTCCGATGTGGCGATGGAGCCGCGGAGATCTCTGCCCCATACAGGGTATGTTAGGGCACACATCATGCAGTGTGTGCCAAGAAAATTATACTGAGGGGCAGAGACTCCTCGGCTTAATGTGTGGACATACATACCACTATCTGTACATCATCAACTGGTTCCAAACCGTGGCATTGGAGGGGACACCGCCGGGATGTCCACAATGTCGGATGTATGCGTTCAGCAGGCCAATACATCCATTTTATGCACGCATGCATTTTTGAGGTATGTAAAAGTACACATTATTCTAATCCACCCTACACGTATCAACTATACGTCACAAATATTGTTTTGTTTCTGTTACAGGTGGCTGTGCACAATATATACATATGTAAAAAAAGTGATATGTTTTTTCTGTAATTTAGTGTGTGTGTGTGTGTGTGTGTGTGTGTGTGTGTGTGTGTGTGTGTGTGTGTGTGTGTGTGTGTGTGGTTTATTGTATAATTACAAAATATATGTGTAATATATATGTAAATAAAATAATGTTTTTTTCTGTATATATATATATTGTATAATTTTTTTTGTTTAATTGTAAACTTTTGTATTGTGTTCATCTGTATATATTGTGGTGTGTGTGTGTGTGTGTGTGTGTGTGTGTGTGTGTGTGTGTGTGTGTGTGTGTGTGTGTGTGTGTGTGTGTGTGTGTGTGTGTGTGTGTGATTTATTGTATATTTTTGTACGTGTTTGATTATATGTAAACTTTTGTATTGTATTCATCTTTATATATTGTGGTGTGTGTGTGTGTGTGTGTGTGTGTGTGTGTGTGTGTGTGTGTGTGTGTGTGTGTGTGTGTGTGTGTGTGTGTGTGTGTGTGTGTGTGTGTGTGTAGTTTATTGTATATTTTTATGTGTGTTTGATTACAATATATGTAAATTTTGCTTTGCTTAGTTGTTTATTTTCAACTATCCTTTTTTCCTTCCATCACGCATGTTTCATAAGTGAAATGTCAATCAGAACAATTGCACAAATGCGTGATAATCAATTTTTACAAGTGAAATGATATTCAATTTTGCACCGCAGTAGTAAATATATCTGAAACCTGTACACTATAACACATGCACGAGCCGACAACGTGACCGACGCGCTATTACAGTTCTCGGGCTGGACATAGCAAACCCTTGACCAACATGTTGGTGCGAACGTATTTTTACAACCTATTATTCATATTACATACCCACCAGTGATAACGGATGGTCTGTCTGTAAAAAATAACTCCACATGTGAAAATCACAGTGGGAGCCGGTTACATCATTTGCAACGTCCTATTATTCAGATATTACATAAATATTGCGTGTGCGTGTGTTTTATACAAGTGAATTGACATTCAATTATGTACTGCATATCATGCGTGTTTCTTACAACAACAAATGTAGGGCTCGACATAGCAAACCCTTGACCAACAGGTTGGTGCGAACGTATTTTTAAATCTGTATATATATTTACTTAACACATAGACACGACATCGACGATATCGGGACAATTGTGGCAGTGTAAATATATCTGAAACCCGTACACTATAACACATGCACGAGCCGACAACGTGGCCGACGCGTTGGCAACAATGCAATTCACCTCTTCACATCGACGATATCCGGACATTGGTGGCAGTGTAAATATATCTTAAACCCATACACTATAACACTCGCACGAACCGACAACGTCGATAAACCAACACAAGTTGGCAACGCCAACGACACTTTTCCAACATGGACACCCTTCCGGAAAAACCCCTTACATATACATACCCATACACTATAACACACCACGAATCGGCAACGTGGCCGAACCTTAACCAGCACACACATGCACAACCCGACAACCTCGCCGCTTTTCCAACATGGCCACGCACCTACCGACAACATGGCCGCAGCCGCCGACAAAATGGACGACGACCCCACCACTCCGGGCGGCGGTCAAGCCACGACCAGGCCGCCGCCGGACGGCGAACAGCGAACGGCGGCCACGCCTACACCAATCAACGCACACATAACCACACTTTAGCCTCGCCGACGACAACATGGCCGAAAGCCGACAACATGGCCGACTACTTCGACACGCCCAACAAGGTCACGTGGGACACACCACTACCCCACCGGTCCATCTGCAACTATGCACACGACGACACACAGCACCGGATGTCTACCCCCACCACCATGATTTTTTAATTTCCCGCCATGTGACGTCACTTCCGCGTTAGAACTGTCATTTACCCCCTACTTGCGTAACAAATTAGATATATTATTATTTGTTTTAAACGCGACTTTTATATTGAATTTGGAGAACACATTGGATATAGTGTTAGGTAAAAGGCTACCGTACACTGTCGTTATATACTTTTTATTATTATTTTTATTATTGTTAACTTTATTATCATCGATGGTATTATGGTGGGATCTAGTTTTATATAGGTGTCGCTTAAGAAGTCTATCTATCATCGAACTCTTGTACCCATTCGCTACTGCTATGTGCCTTATTATATCCAATTCGTCCTGAAAGTCCTTTTGGTTAAGTGGAATCGTTACCAACGTATGAACAAAACTGTTGTAAGCCGCCATTTTCTGACTATATAGGTGATGAGAATCGGCGTGTATTGTAATATCTGTGGTGTTAGATGTCTCCATTAAAACACACACACACTAGCATTCACACAATTCCTTTTTTTCTTTATTTAATTTGAATTCTGTATTAGAACAAATGTTTTCAGAGTTTATACTTTTTTTTTATTTCTTGGATTAATTTTTTTTAATTAGTCTGTGGACACATACAGAGGAGTGTCGGTTTTTTGTTTTTTCAATAAATAAAAATGAGACGAGAGAGAGAGAGAGAGAGACAGAGAGAGAGACCAAAAATGACACGTACAGAAATTTCATCAGAAATTATCCTGATAGTAAAAACATAAATAAATAATGAATGGCAAAGAACATTAACAAAATTAATGGAAATTGTAGTTATAATTTCTTGTCTAATGAACATGTACTAGTAATGGCTTCATATACTTCACATCTTAAATTATAAACCTATTACAAACATATTTGGTATACTCAGCTTGAAACAAACGTTCAGATCAACAAAAATGGTTTATATTTTGCCATGCTGCATTATTAGTACTGTTGAAACAGCAGGTTGATTATAATTGTTTTTAGAGCAGACTTCTGGAATGTTGTGTGCAAGTGTATTGTGTTCAAGTAGCAAGTTTCCACTACTTTATAAAACATATCCTAGAAACAAACTGTGACACCCAGTAACTGTTGCTGAGAAACCTTACTAAGGGGCTTATAAAAAAAAAATTACAAGCTTGCTCTTTTGAACATCTGATGAAAAGGTTTTGTAAAGTGTACCTAACCTAAAAATGTACAATGCTCGACTTGTCTTTGTATTCCATACGTCTAGCAGTTTTACATGATATATTGCTAACATGAATAAGAAAAGTTTAAATCTGCTGAAGGTCTAAACGAGTGATAGTTATTTGCAGACTGACAGGGCCATAAAATAATTCTGAAAGAATTATTGTTTTTACAACACCATCTTTTATCAAGTGACTACTCAAATCTGCCAGTTTTTCACAGCAAACTGAAGTTTGATGATTTGATCCATCATGACCTAGTGATGGTCCAAACATTTCAAGGATTCTCCTAGCCTTAAAAAACTGGACTGGCGTCATTGCGTGACATGACTAATGTTAAATTTACTTTGGGATACTTCCAAACATAATACAGTTTACAATAAACAAACAAAACTTTATGCCTGTCTAATTTTTCCAGAACTGTATACACATAATTTGATCTGGATAGAACATTTATTAAACAATAATACTATTCGATGCAAATAATTAAAATATCGGTATGGAGAACCATACATGACTTCCATGTTTTAAGATTTATATTTAAAATCATTTTAGAAATGAAATATTTCTACAGAAACTACTTCTATCTTCAGCCTCAACCACAGAATTGTGGTCACTAACATATACCACCTCACGTTAGCGCACTCGATTTTCACTGATGATGGCAGTCGATGGCACTTCCGAAACGTCTGGTTTTGCAGAAAACATTGGACCATGGCCAAACAGTCCGTGAAGGAATTTTATCAACAAACTACTTCTTTGTTGCAGATAACGTAGTATACATATAAAATGATCCCCTCCCCTTCACCTATCTTTTCATTTATAGAAAATTATCCCCTCCCCCTTCAACTTCCCCTACCCCTTTTCATTTATAGATATTTCATCTACCTTTCTACAGAATTATGACCTTTTTTTCAGGATTCTTTATTTATCAAAATTAAGTACTTTACTCTTGTTAAAACATAAAACGTTGCAGGTAAACTACCCCTTCTCCTTAACCGACCTTCACCAAAATCAACAGACCTTGAGTCCTCTACAATATGCAAAAAATTATTTGAATTTGCGGCAGTTATCACTTGCCATAGACAAAATTCTGCACACAGACATCTTTCAAAAAATGACTTTTCTTCATGTTTTGAGAGTAGTACAATCAGAATCAGCCCTTATCTCGAACGCGATTTTTTTCCATCCATTTCCTTATGGGACATGGAAGTAAAAACAATATCCTTCTTCTTACAATATATATTGCACTTGTTTTTTAACATGGGACACAATCTATTAGATAAAATGGTTACCTTCATTTAAGCCAGCTTCCATTCATTGTGTACTTTCTCAGAGGCCATAACTTGTTCTTTTTAACATTGCCAAATATAAATTGACGTTAAATTAAAAACAAAGTAAAGGCTTAGCACCTGATGTTTGCAACGTCCAAGTTGAAGAATCTATTTAATTATTGCACTTAACTTAATATAAGTACTGATTACATTTCAGGATTATTATTTTCAGAAATAATGTATGTAAACCAGTTTTCCCCATATGAATTTAGTTAAAATTCTTTAATGCATAGCATTCCAGCCCTTTATGGTAGTAGATTTGTATTACTAAATTTGAATTTACACAAATAATTCTCTTTGATTAACCAGAGTTACACACACAAACTAAATGAAATGTTGAGGGTCCTCCTAGTGTATAAATTCAGCTAATACACTATTCCAAAAACTTACCTTGTTACTAGAATATGTGACATGATGAACTTTTCATGTTAAATAGTTTAAATACTTTGTGTTGAGAGTTAAGCATTTTAATAATTTTTTGTTTATGCAGGCGTATAGCAAAATCTGATCATCATGAAAAAGGAATAAGGCATTTTGTAATAGCAATTAACTTATTAGTTCCTGCTGTATTACCAACTCATATTACAAGACCAATTTTTGTTTAATTAAAAAGATATATTTTTATTGTTTCTTTTGGTGCAATCTGTAACTTACATGACACACATCCATAAAGGTTTGAAAATATGCTTATTGCAGTTTGATAGGAATAAATTCTCAAAAAACTAATACAAATCTGTTATGTCTGATCACACCAGCTATCCTTTCTATTTGAAATGAGCCTTTTATCCAAATTTATTACATAGTATTGTGCCAAGATATATCACTACATTTGTATAGTACTGTAATACAGTAGTGGTAGAATATTATAATTCCACTAATATTACCCTAACATAATAAATGAAAATACATTATATACACATCTTTTGACATAATCATCTTTCACTTATCACTTTTTGCCTATTAATTTATTTGATGAATATATATTTAACGATTTATGTAAAATACAACAGGTGTTTAACGGATATGTACTTTGTGTAGACCTCTTATTTCCCTCCTCGGCAGGTCGAAGCTCAATTGGCACTAGAGTTGAGTATGAAATTATGCTATGCTCATAGTCTGTCTTTTAGCAGCTAGTGGCATCTATTGACATTCACTCATGTCAAATTACAGAGTCGGTAAAGGATGTTCGAAATTTGAATGTAAACAAATTAATAGTTAAATAATTAATATAATGGAAGTATCACATATATAATGTAGCTAAATGTAATTGTGAAAAAACGATGTAGGGCCTACTTCATATACACATCAGAAATAAATGATGAACTATTCTCTTTATGTAATAAGCCTTGTTACTAAACAATATACATTTTTAAAAGCTTCTTATCATACTGAGATGAAATGGAGCGGCATTTAAAACATCTCTTAGGTATAAAAACAACATAACGACTTTACAAAATTTGCCACCCGTAGGCAGTTGCCTACTTTGCCTATGCATAAATCTGCCTCTGGTGTACATGCTAAATGCACCTGAACAGTAGTAAGAATGACTTAGTATCCTGTTGAGTTATTCACTGTTCTGACGGATGATACGCAAATACTGGAAGGTAGGATGTGAGAGCCAGCAATAACCTTAAATAAAACTCTCATATATTTCAGTTATTACAGAGTGTTCTGTTCATTACAGACAAGTGCTTGGTTTGGTCATTTTTTTTAAATTTAATTTTATATTTTACTGTAGCTTTACAGTAGCTTGACAGAAAGTGTAAAAGTGTAAAATAAAAATGGAATGGCTTAAGTGTAAATAAAAAGTGAACACTTTACAGTAGCACAAAAAATGACAAAAATTGAGACAACGAAATGCTAGAGTTCAGTTAAAAATAATGCAATCTCCCTCACACACAATTTTTAAGAATAAAGACATTATCAACACCACAACAAAATATTTTTTTGGAGCAAAAGGAAACACAATGGAAAGGCATCTCAGGTAGTATCACTTTGAAATTATGGTTTCAAAATGTTTAGGGAAAAGAATAAAAAAATGCTAGCATTAACAATCCAACAATGTATTGAAAAGATCAGGATCTTGCAGGGAAAATTGGTTTTGTAGCTACTGGTGGATGTTTGTTTCTATAAAAAATAATTCCAGTATCTAATAAATTATGGTACATATTTAATCATTTATTGAATAATTTGTCATTTATATAATTTTCTTAATTTTTTAATTTCTATAGATACTTTTGGTGTGTTTGTTGTAATTTTGTGTTTTACATTATCTTTTGCGATTAAATCATTTGGTATAAAATGTTCCAGATTATAAAATACACCTCACAGTTTTAACATACAATATATATAGTAACACCTGTACACATAGTAACAGGTATATCAATATGCCTGTAATCACAGGTATGGGAAAGTTATGGCAAATCTTGCATAATCTTGTTTTCAGTTATTGTTATTATTTGGCTAGTGCTATTAAATTCATATTGGCCCAAAGTGATCACAAAAGGAATTTATTGTATTTGTTTACAGTCAACAGTGTAGATTCCAGGTGATGATTTGAAATTTATATAAATTAATTTTCACTCACATGAATGAAGTTGCAAATGAAAGATGTTGTAACGGTACAGGTAATACCGTCCAGGGACATTTTGTGAATGTGGGTAATTTTATTGGTAAATTTTATTGGGAAAAGTTATTAGCTACAGAATCGGTGATCTAACAGCAGAAGACAGCTATTTTTAGTGAAACAAACTTTGAACCTTGTACATCTGGAGTCACGCTATGTGACGTCAAGAGCCAAACCCTGATGATTTCATATTGGAATGCGTGGCGGGGTCACCAGCACCTTAAAATCTGGCTACATAACAGAAATCAAACAAAAGAACGAGACCACGTGATCGCCCCTCCAGCTAAGAATTGTCACCAACTTTGCTCGCCCCAGTTGAATTTATACTTTGGTGCTGTACGGCCGTATCAAGTCCACGGACAAAATTTTGGGCACGCCCAAGCCAACAAAAATGTAAATAAGTGAAAGAAATCATTTTTTTTATATATTACAAATGAACTAACAATTTCGGATAAAATGGTGAATAAACAAAAGGTAAAAGTAAGAAAAATGTGCAGAGTGACAAAAAATATGTAAGGAGGCTGGACTGTTTTGGACTAAATTTCAAGATAAGTAACATTTGGGGGGGTAAAACAAAATTAACAAGGGTTAATAAAATGCAATATCATGTTTCTGGTTTTATTGAAAAAAGTAAGAACTAAAAATTGAGATCTCATAAGGGTATGGGGTGAGTGTGTGTGTGTGTGTGTGTGTGTGTGTGTGTGTGTGTGTGTATGTGTGTGTGTGTGTGTGTGCGGGGAGGGGTGAAAATTATGTCATAAAAAGAAGCGCTGTGTTGCGATAAATAAATTTAAGTTTGTGTCAAAATATCTGTTTTTTACCAACTTATTATTATTATTAAACATAAATGTGTAAGGGAGGGAGAAAGAATATGTTTTTTGTATTTTATGATGGGATTTAAAAGAATTGGCAGTGTTTTGTGGAAAAGATGAAATTAATTTGATTTTAATTTAATAAAATAAGATTGTGTGAAATAATTGAGTAAGTTATTTATAAAAAATAAAACCATTCTGCTCTCTAGCTCGTCCAAACGAACTCTGGACCACGGTAAGTTGGTAACAATGAAAGATGGCATCCGAAAGTAAACGCAAGCCACAGCTGATTGTTTGTAAACAAGTAAAGTAAAAGGTAAAATAGTAAATAAAATTACAATATCTGTGTGTAGCATTTTGTCTATGGCGAACAATAACTGCCGCAAATTCAAATAATTTTTTGCATATTGTAGAGGACTCAAGGTCTGTTGATTTTGGTGAAGATCGGTTAAGGAGAAGGGGGTAGTTTACCTGCAACGTTTTATGTTTTAACAAGAGTAAAGTACTTAATTTTGATAAATCAAGTATCCTGAAAAAAAGGTCATAATTATACCACTGTAGAAAGGTAGATGAAATATCTATAAATGAAAAGGGGTAGGGGAAGTTGAAGGGGGAGGGGATAATTTTCTATAGATGAAAATGATAGGTGAAGGGGAGGGGATAATTTTTTATGTGTACTACGTTATCCGCAACAAAGAAGTAGTTTGTTGATAAAATTCCTTCATGGGCTGTTTGGCCATGGTCCAATGTTTTCTGCAAAACCAGACGTTTCGGAAGAGCCATCAATTGCCATCACCAGTGAAAATCGAGTGCGCTAATGTGAGGTGGTATATGTTAGTGACCACAATTCTGTGGTTGAGGCTGAAGATAGAAGTAGTTTCTGTGGAAATATTTCATTTCTAAAATGATTTTAAATATAAATCTTAAAACATGGAAGTCATGTATGGTTCTCCATACCGATATTTTAATTATTTGCATCGAATAGTATTATTGTTTAATAAATGTTCTATCCAGATCAAATTATGTGTATACAGTTCTGGAAAAATTAGACAGGCATAAAGTTTTGTTTGTTTATTGTAAACTGTATTATGTTTGGAAGTATCCAAAGTAAATTTAACATTAGTCATGTCACTCAACAACGCCAGTCCAGTTTTTTAAGGCTAGGAGAATCCTTGAAATGTTTGGACAATCACTAGGTCATGATGGATCAAATCATCAAACTTCAGTTTGCTGTGAAAAACTGGCAGATTTGAGTAGTCACTTGATAAAGGATGGTGTAAAAATAACAATTCTTTCAGAATTATTTTATGGCCCTGTCAGTCTGCAAATAACTATCACTCGTTTAGACCTTCAGCAGATTTAAACGTTTCTTATTCATGTTAGCAATATATCATGTAAAACTGCTAGAAGTATGGAATACAAAGACAAGTCGAGCATTGTACATTTTTAGGTTAGGTACACTTTACAAAACCTTTTCATCAGATGTTCAAAAGAGCAAGCTTGTAATTTTTTTTTTATAAGCCCCTTAGTAAGGTTTCTCAGCAACAGTTACTGGGTGTCACAGTTTGTTTCTAGGATATGTTTTACAAAGTAGTGGAAACTTGCTACTTGAATTCTGTGTTTCTTTGACTTCCTATTCTAAAGTAATCTTTAAGGTTTTTTAAGGGATTCGAAGATAACTCTACTAGGAATAAATCTAGGATCTTAATAAAGTTCTACAGATAACTATAGATGGGTCTAATCCTAAATGGAAATTTTAAGAACAATTCAGAATACTGTGACTCTGGGAACACAAGTTGATAAAATGTAAAAAAGGGCAAAGTAACTGTGGATAAATGCAGAATCCATGGTGTTAACAGATTTGAAGAAAAAGTTCACCATGTTATCTTGTCTTTTTCAATCAGTAGTAGTATACCTAGAAGTTTTTCAGTGTAACAGTGTAACGAGTTGGTTTCACCTTTTCTTAATTTTTAACCTCATATTATGAGTACAAATGTATGCCTACTTATTAGTAACTTTACTAATGAAAAGTCTTTTTAACAAGAGCTCTCCGTTTCCCAACAGTTATTTTATGATAAGGTTGAAATGTTAAGGGTAACAATTGAAAATGTAAGAACAAACAATTGAGTTTTTTACAAAACTATTAGTCCTGTAAAGAGAAGAACTTGTAAGAAATAAACATTTGCAAGATGTGTCCATGTTAACAGCAAAGATGACTATTACTGCAGCTCTGAGAACTGTCATAATTATGATAATGGCATGACCGTGTATCAGTTAGAATAATCAACAACTTATTAAGGCACACTGTAAGGAGGTATGCTTTAATCATTTTGCACACATTATTCCAGAAGTCTGTTCTAAAAACAATTATAATCAAACTTCTGTTTCAACAGTACTAATAATGCAGCATGGCAAAATTTAAACCATTTTTTTGGTCTGAATGTTTGTTTCAAGCTGAGTATATCAAATATGTTTTTAATAGGTTTTCAATTTATGATTTGAAGTATATGAAGCAATTACTAGTAGGTATTCATTAGACAAGAAATTATAACTATAATTTCCATTAATTTTGTTAATGTTCTTTGCCATTCATTATTTTTTTACTATCAGGAAATGAAGTTTCTGTACGCGCCATTTTTTGTCTCTACTCTCTCTCTCTCTATCTCTCTCCCCCCTCTCCCGCCACTCATTTTTATTTATTGATATATATAAAAATACTGACACTCCTCTGTAGTGTCCATATTGCATAAAATTAAAAAAAAACTTGTACCTGTATAAAATATATAAACTCTGAAAACATTTGTTCTAATACTGAATTCAAATTTAATAAAGAAAAAAGGAATTGTGTGTGTGCATGTTTTCATGATAATTAGTAATGGACACGTCATGGACAACAAAATCCAAGAATTTACAAATGAATAATGAAAACACAAAGATTAAAAACTAATAAGAAATCATTCAATAGACATAAAGAAACAAATTAGTAAAATTTATTAATGAATCAAAGGAATTCAGAAATTCAACTGATAATATAGATTGATAATCACACATTAGTACATAGTGTTACTAATTTCACAAAATTTGTATTTATTGGATAGTGAACATTGGATTTCAATATAGTAAGCGTACACATATTAATGTAAAACACGTTTCACAAAAAGTAAATGTAAAAGAAAAGAAATACACAATTTCAACTTTCTTAAACTGAAAACAAGAAATTCTTTTGAGTTAGTGTAACGTGTTGTGTTACTGTAAGACAGAGCAGTGCTGTTACTGTACTAATTAAGATGCATTAAATGTATAAATAAAGCTAAATAGCCTAACGAGTTATTTTTAGATGACATCATTAATCTCTTTTTGGTAATGGTGTAAAAGCCTTCCCACAGTGGTGCAGGTTCGGGCTGATTTCTTTCTTCCTTATCATGTTATAGAACTAAGCCTGGGAACAGGTGTGACCCCTGAAGAAATTGCAACCAGTCTTCATCTTTGTATTTGCCAAAATAAAGTTGATCTGAGCCAGGTCATGTAAATTCAGATTAGGCCAAATTGCTCATTAGACTTTGTCTAAATTTTAAAGATATAAAGTATTGATAAAGATTTTAGAACCATACATTAAAAACATTGTTTGCACATATGAGTAGGAAGCAGATGTATTAATATAATATGTTACCCAACAAGATACATGAACAATTATGTATATTTAATTAAGTAGTTAGTGGACTTAAAACCTGCAGTAGAAACTCCAGTTTTTATAAAACAAATAGGGAGAGTGTCAGATATTTTGTTTTTATAACAATAGTTAAACTCACCCTATCTATATTTCATTATCTCTAATAGAATGCACTCCCATTACCTGTTTCAAAGTTCAATTCACATTGTAATCAGCAGTCATAATTAGAGCGTTTTCCTTCCTGTAGTGTACGGTATATCGTGCAGTTCAGTTCTTTTCGTTTATACCCGCATACCGCAAGAATAGAAAGACTATTCAACGCTCTTGTTATTTTACTTTGTGCTTTTTTTCATGTGTTTATTTATGTGTTTAACGTTTGTTGGGATATTATTGTTAAGTTTAGGACTGCCTAGAAAATCACCAGTGTTGCTTACAACAGGACATTTACAACGCACAAGTACAAGGTCAGTAAACGCTTAATTTTTATGCATTGTTGATTACATGGGAATAAAGCCTTTTAACCATTTAGTTTGACAATATACAGTCCACTGCAAATCAAAAAGAACCCCACATTTTTGGTCCGTCCAGCCCGGATAGCATCTTTCATTCAGAATCCAGCACGTTGGAAAGCAAGATTTTTATTAATTATTACGCTCTTTATTATTATGTTTATTGAATTATTGTAACGCTTAAATAAAAAAAAAAAAACAATTATTTACTACTGGCAAGTATTGCCAATACTCAGTGCTCTTTTCATTTTGTTATGATTTTTTCATGTTTTTCACGCAAGCATAGTTTTATTGATTCATTGTGCAGCGTGTGTTATTTCATGTTTTATCTAGCAAGCATAGTTCTGAAGTGTAGTGTGTTTCTTCAAAACCGACCTCTGTATTAGTTTCTAAAATACAGTAGCCATATTCCTTTATTACCATATTACCATTATTATTGTCATCTACGCTATTGGTATTAGAGTGATAAAAAAAATAAATTAATTAAAATTATTTGGACTGGAAATTACTGAATAGTGGAAGAACATTGTGAATTACAACTTTTACTCAGAACTCTTTTGTCATTTACATCTGAATCTGTTTTTTAAACCGAGTGTATTAATAAATTACCAAAATGAGATTTTCTTCTTTTGTGAAGCAATGTGAACTGATTGAGAGTAGGCTTCATAATATTAACAAGCAAATTGTTGCTCTTGAGGTTATTGGTATAGGTAATTTAACTGAACAGCAAACACAAAAAGTTAGTTTGCTTAGTTCCACCGCAGAAAATAAATATGCTGAATTTGAAAGGCTTATAAATAAACTATTTAGTACAACACCTTTACCAGAAGATCTGGATAATGAACAGATTTCAAGATTACAAGATTCTATATCAGACTTAAATATATCTATACAAAGTTCGTGTGCTCCTCTTCTACCATCGCAACCGCAGGAAACCTTGGATCAGTCTCACACTGGTGCACCACAACTAGTTGCACCCACTCCCACCGTAAATTTACCTCGCTTAAACTTGGGAACATTTTCTGGACAACCTGAGAAATGGGTAGCCTTTCACAGTCTGTTTGAAAATGCAGTGCACAAAAATGAAACCATTTCTAATGTGGAGAAATTTACATACTTGCTTTCTTGTTTGACTGATGAGCCGCTAAATTTAATTAAATCGTTGCCTGTTACTAATACAAACTATGCCATAGCCTGGCAAACTTTGCTAAAAAGATATCAAAATTCTAGATTGTTGATAACACTTCACGTAAACAATATATTTGAGTTACCACAATTGCACAATCCTTCAGTTAAACAAATGAGGAATTTTCTGTCGACCTACAATGAAAATTATCAAGCGCTCAAAGCACTAGGACATGATATTGCTAGTGAAAGTTTGTTGTTGACCTCATATATTTTGCGTAGATTTGACACGGAATTCAGGACCAAACTTGAACGTTCGCGAGATAATTTACAAAATGTTCCTACCATTACAGAAGTAATTACATTCTTAGAAAATGAATGTTCTTGCAAAGAGGCAGCGGGTTTAACTAATATCACCTCAAAAAATGAACCTTCTCTTCAAACCTCTCAAAAAATCAGTGGCTTTAAAATGAATAAAAACCAGTTTAAACTGCACAAAATAGCGATGGTCACTACTCACACTTAGCATTGTATCTTCTGTTCATCAAATTCACACAACATATATAGATGTGCAGATTTTTCCGCACTTACTGTACAAGAGAGACAAGCTTTTGTTAAAAATAAGAACTTGTGTCAAAATTGTTTTGGAACACATAAGTTAGTCACCTGTAAGTCCGTCCACACATGCAATGCATGTCATAGGCGTCACCATAGCCTACTACATTTTTTTTGTTGAGAACCGCTCCGCACAACCACAACAAAAATTGACTCAGTCAAATAAACCTACCTTGTGCCCTTCTGTTGAAACGACGATGAATAAGCAAAACCACTCTGCAGAGTGTCACCAGGATACTACCTTGATAGGTGTTTCTTGCAACCAGAATAACACTGTGTTACTCGCAACCGCTTTGGTGCATATCACATCTGCCAATGGAAATGCAGCAGTTGTACGAGCTGTGCTTGATAGTGCATCCCAAACAACAATTATTTCAGAAAGTTGTGCAAAGACGTTGTGTTTGTACCGCTCTCAAACAGATGTTCCAGAACTTAGTGGCATCTCTACAGCCCCAGTGAAAACGAAGGGACTTACCTTTGTGACATTGTCTTCGCTCAGTGGGAATATTTTAGCAAAATCTCACCCAGTCATGATTCTTAATAAAATATCATGCAATCTGCCTCGTGTTCAGCTCCCACCAGAAATTAAAGAGCGACTCAAAGGTTATATGCTAGCGGATCCAACTTTTGATGTTCCGGGTCCAGTTGACCTTCTGATTGGAGCAGATTTATTTGCATTGACTCTTAATGGTACCTTTATCAATCTCGGCAAGAATATGCCATACGCTGTCAATACAATCTTTGGCTATGTTGTGCTTGGTCCGACACCTGTTTCACTTAAGTCTAATCCTTACTCAGGCTTAGTGACTCTTTTATCGACGAATGATCGTGATCTGCACGCAACATTGCAACGTTTTTGGTCCATAGAGGAACCACCTCACACTACAAAACTCGCTCCACAAGATGAAAAATGTGAAGCTCACTTCGTCTCTACTCATAAGAGAGATGCCTCCGGCAGATATGTTTGTCACTTGCCCTTCAGCGGTAACCCTGCTCAACTAGGTGACTCTACAACTTTGGCAAAACGCCTGTTTAATACACTGGAACGTAAATTTGAATCTCAACCTGAGTTTAAACAGAAGTATGTCAATTTTATGAATGACTACTTAGCATGTGGGCACATGAAACTGTGCACATCTGTGCCATCTCTGAACAAGCCGCATTACTTTTTGCCACATCATGGCGTTTTTAAAGATAGGAAAATCCGTGTTGTTTTCAATGCATCAGCACCATCTTCTTCAGGTGTCTCACTGAACCACATTCTACATCAGGGTCCAAAGTTGCACAATGACATTACTGATATAATTCTTCGCTTTCGTCAACATAAATTTGTTTTCTCTTGTGATATCAAACAAATGTTTAGGCAGATATCCATCCATGAAGATGATCAGATCTTTCAGTTAATATACTGGAGAGAAGACACTTCAGTCCCCGCTAAAGGTCTACCAATTGACTACTGTCACTTATGGTATGACGTCCTCGCCTTACCTTGCTAATAGAGTAGTACAACAGCTCATTATGGACGAAGGAAAAAATCATCCACTTGCTGCTGAAGCACTCCAACAGCAAATATATGTTGATGATGCTCTATTAGGGAGCAATTCTCTGGAAGAAGCTCTCCACCTTCAAGAGGATGTTGTTTTACTTTTGAAAAAGGGTGGATTCGAACTGAGCAAGTGGTCTTCAAACCATCCTAAACTCTTAGAAAATGTCATGCAAGATAATCCTGAGACACCCCTCATGTTACGCACATCGGAACAGCCATTTTCAAGTGTATTAGGGCTAAAATGGATCCCAGATATTGATGTCTTTTCATATGTGATGCACACACCTTCAAGTAATTACACAAAAAGAACTTTACTTTCATCAATTGCTCAGATTTATGACCCTTGTGGTTGGATATCCCCAATAGTTTTTTGGTCTAAAGTCTTAATGCAGCATGTATGGACCTTAGGCTTAGATTGGGATTCTCCATTACCTGATCATATTTCCGAGAAGTGGTCACGATTCGTGAAAGAACTTCCAGAAATAGAAAAGCTAAGGATACCACGTTTCATATCCTTAGCAACTGCAGTCAATATCCAGCTTCATGGATTTTCAGATGGAAGTGAATCCGGATATGCAGCTTGTGTCTTCCTGCGCACAGAAGACGCAGAAGGAGATGTCAACATACGACTGCTGATCGCAAAATCAAGAGTAGCTCCACTGAAGCGTGTGACTATTCCCCGCTTGGAACTTTGTGGTGCACACATGTTAGCCAAATTGCTACATTACTGTACAGAACAGCTCTCACAACATCACAAGATCGACAACATTTCAGCATGGTGCGACTCTACAGTAGTTCTATCTTGGATACGCACTCTATCTTTTCGTCTCAAGGTGTATGTTGCTAATCGTGTGGCACAAATACAAGACTTAGTTTCACCGCACATCTGGAAATATGTTTCAACTGTTGACAATCCTGCTGATTGTGCTTCTCGAGGCTTGACACCCACGGTTCTGATGAAACATAGTCAGTGGTGGCTAGGACCACCATGGCTCGCTAAATCAACGCAGACCTGGCCACAATCTATCCTTCATCCAATTTCGGAGGAGTCTATTCCTGAAATGAAACCAAATGTGCTTAATCTTATGATGACCACAAAAGAAGTCCCAACATTTGGATTTCTTACAAAGTTTTCTTCTTGGAAGACTCTTCTTCATGTAATGGCTTATGTCCTTCGCTTTATAACCCGTTTGAAATTTAAAACCACCATAAGTGGATCATTTACAGTAACTGAATTAAATAACGCCTGTAACCGCATTTGCTGGCTCATTCAGAGACTTCACTTTGCAGAAGACATAGATCTACTCTCCAAGAAAAGGACATGCTCAAACCGCATCCAACGTCTAGCACCCTTTATTGATGATGCAGGAATAGTCCGTGTCGGAGGTCGACTGAAGAACTCTGCGCTTACTTACAATGCCAAACATCCTATTCTTCTGCCAAAAAATCATGTCGCTATTCATTTACTCATTGATTACTATCATGGCATGTACCTGCACGCTGGTCCCCAGTTCCTCCAAGCAACACTATCTCAACGCTTTTGGATCCTCTCCGCCCGCAGTGTCATACGCTCAAGAATATTTAAATGCGTACGATGTTTTCGTACAAAATCAACAAACACGTCTCCGCTCATGGGTGATCTACCCGCCGGTCGTGTTACCCCTACTCGTTGTTTCAACACTTCTGGAGTTGATTATGCTGGTCCTTACACGGTCAAGTTTTTTACACTTCACAGGATACAGCCTATAAAGGTGTACCTCTGCCTGTTCATCTGTTTTGCAACAAAAGCTGTACACTTGAAAGTGGTTACTGATTTAACTACAGACGCCTTCATTGCAGCCCTTACGAGATTCATCTCTAGGAGAGGTCTTGTATCAGACCTGTACTCTGATTGTGGGACTAATTTCATAGGAGCTGCTTCTTCGCTCAAAAGATGCTTTCAAGATCTCATGAAGCAACCAGAGATGCAAGATTTTGCTACGAACAACAGTATCACATTCCATTTCATTCCTCCGCATGCACCTCACCAAGGTGGACTTTGGGAACGTGCCATTAAAGGTGCAAAATATCATCTCACCAGAGTCATAGGTGAACACATTTTAACGTACGAAGAATTTACCACCTTAGTTGTGCGTGTTGAAGCTATCCTTAATTCGAGGCCGATAGCTCCTCTCTCGAATGACCCTTCAGATCTTCAACCTCTTACACCAGGACATTTTCTAACTGGAGGACCTCTTAATGCCCTGATCGAACCTCAACTAACCAATGCACCACTTAATCACATAAAACGCTGGAAATTGGTTCAAGCCTTCACACAACATCTCTGGAAAAGATGGCAAATGGAGTACCTCCACACACTTCAAGAACAGTCCAAATGGATCAGACCTCAAGAAAATCTCAAAATAGGAGATTTAGTCGTTATTCATGAAACAAACCTGCCACCCCTCAAGTGGAAGCTCGGGAGAGTCATCTCCGTATCTCCAGGGAATGATGGAGTGGTACGTGTCGTCAACATGAAGACTGCCGGTGGAACCTTGACCCGTCCTTCTGTTAAGGTATCCCGTCTTCCCATTTACTAAAATCCTCGACCAGTCAATTGGCTACTGCCCCTTATAATTTAGTTTTATTATACTCTTCCAAAGGATCAAATTTGTTCTTATGTTCTTTTAATGTTTCTTGTTGAACCAGTTGGTTCAAAGGGGCCAGTATGTCAGATATTTTGTTTTTATAACAATAGTTAAACTCACCCTATCTATATTTCATTATCTCTAATAGAATGCACTCCCATTACCTGTTTCAAAGTTCAATTCACATTGTAATCAGCAGTCATAATTAGAGCGTTTTCCTTCCTGTAGTGTACGGTATATCGTGCAGTTCAGTTCTTTTCGTTTATACCCGCATACCGCAAGAATAGAAAGACTATTCAACGCTCTTGTTATTTTACTTTGTGCTTTTTTTCATGTGTTTATTTATGTGTTTAACGTTTGTTGGGATATTATTGTTAAGTTTAGGACTGCCTAGAAAATCACCAGTGTTGCTTACAACAGGACATTTACAACGCACAAGTACAAGGTCAGTAAACGCTTAATTTTTATGCATTGTTGATTACATGGGAATAAAGCCTTTTAACCATTTAGTTTGACAATATACAGTCCACTGCAAATCAAAAAGAACCCCACAGAGAGAATTGAAGATTTCATGTTTTTAAATGTTATATCTATTTTCTTCACAAGTAACTAATGGCTGGTTATGATTTGTAATCACGTTTTCTTATAATGTATGTTGTTAATGACCTTTTTTTTAAGAGTTTGAATAAAAACAATAGATATCGGTATTTGAAAAAAAGGTGAATTTTATTGGTACATACTAAAGTATAGAGTCCCATTTGTTTCTATTCATTAACAAAGGTCCATACTGTAATAATTTTGTGTGTAATATACAAGCTTTCTTTAATATGTTTACGAGATTCTCCAATTTTATTTGCATTAATTCAGACTGTAGTAACATTAAATTCCACTCTAACCCATTATTGATACTTAATCATTTGCATGTTAACTGATGAACCTTAGTCACTTCCAGGGAACTCGTAGACAATTTGTCTGTCAATTTCCTTCTTTCTGTATTGGGCAAAATTGTCAATATTTGTTAAAAGCTAACAGTACTTTCATCATTTTCATTTAATGCAAACTTTGTAGAAATTCCATTTTTGCTATGTGTAGGCTACATAGTTCTTGAACAATTAGATAGGCATAAAATTTTTTTGGTCTCTCTCCCTCTCCCTCCTCTCATTTTTATTTATTGAAAAAACATAAAAAACTGACACTCCTCTTGAAATTGAAAAAAGGATTTTAATGTAGGCCTACTTGTTTGGTTATACGTTACATTGTACTAGGTTATACGTTCTAAATTGGAACTAGATTTTTATTACGGTACTTCGAGTAAATACAGCCTTTGAATGTACACTAACTAAGGAAATTTTTGTTAAGTGTAATTAATTTTAAAAATCTAAAAGGTTGTTACATTGTTAAACGTAGACACAACCTCCAAAAATCGTCTCTGTACCGTAATTATGTGCGATAAATGGAAACTAATTTCTGTACTTCCAATAAATACACCCTTTTAACGTACACTAACACAGTAAATTTTATTTAAGTTACATTGTCGTACATAACCTGCCATTAGGTACTTGTGATAATACAGATCCAGTAGAAATTTGGACACGGAAAGTAAGTACAAACGAGGAGACAGAAGTCTAACTTTGCCGTACCATCGTACGCTACATCCCAATAATTAACTGATGAATGTGTAAATACCAACTTTGCAACCATGCTATTCACCATATTAACACATTACTCATGTTCAGTGCCATACAATTACAAACAAATCATATATCCTCTCTCTATAGCCACACTCCCCTCCGTAGTACTTTGTTTACCGGAAGTTGACTATCTCTGTATTTAAAATTTTACCAAATTGATGGTCAACATGGCAACATCCGACTGTTGTCCATCACTGCATTAAGAACTAAAGCTTAGTACGCACTGGGACTCTTTGAAACGCCTCTTTGCGTCTTAAGCCTAGTACGCACTGGGACTCTTTGCGCCTGGGGTGAATCCCGCGTGCAACTCGCCTGCGTCCGGGCTGCCCCGACTCATTGTCGCGGTGAATCTGGTGTGTTGCTGGTTAGTGTTTTCTGCGTCGTTTGAATCCCGTCCGATATGGGATTCATTGACTCATTGTTGCACAACATTGGCCAGTGTAGACATGAATCCGAACAGGCTAGCGACTCGCGCCGCTACGCACTCATTTTTCTATCGTTTCGGTGATTGTTTTTTATTTTATTTTTGCAATTATGTTGTGGAGTACTGATTTAACTCTCTAATTTAACGTTACAGTTTATAGAGGAGATGCATTCCCATCGTTGTTTGTGGGATGTGTCCTTCACAGACTATAGAAATCGTGAATTAAAAAGCAAAACATTGACGGCTTTGGCTGGTAAATACAGTGTATCCGTGGCGGAAATTGAAAAAAATTGCATACATTGAAAGGACAATTTCGGCGCGAACACAAAAAGATGAAAAGTGGAACCTCACCAGTAAATCTTGAAGGTGTACATGAGGTTTGTGTATGAGTCTCCACTATAGAGGTGGGCCGATATACCTGTAATAGGTATTTTGGAACGATATTCTTGTGGAACGGATGTAACAGTGACTGAAAAGTTGAAATACCTGTTATTCGCGGCGACGCTGTTCCGAGTCGAGCCACGCCGCCCTCGTTGTTCCGAGTCGAGACACACCCCCTACGCACCTACACAGACACACACACACAAAAAGTACGCAAGACACGTAAACCAAGGCCAAATACTAGGCGTACAAAAATATCGCTGGAACGCAAGGAACAGCCAGTAACGCGTTATTTAAAATACTAGGTATTTCAAATACTAGTGGTATCACCGATACACAAGGAACAACGCGTTCCAGAGTAACAGTAGTATTTTAGTAACACCTAATATTTTAGGAACACCTAGTATTTTAGGAACAGGTAGCATCAAGCATATTTCGAGTAGGAAATATAAGTATATATAGTACGAGCCACTTTTTCGTCCTGTATACTTCATTCTGCGCAAAGAGACGAAGCTGTTTTTAATAAAGGAAATAATTCATCCTGCTGTTACATTTATTCTCGTGTGATATGCAGATATAGAATACAGATTATATGCTAATAAATTATATATTATACTAGTCACCAACTTGTAACTAAAATCGGTTGGTAAAACATTATGTTTTTACTCAAAAAAACTTTGTTCGGAGTAGTTTGTGAAATCGTATTTAATTATATTGAGTTATAACCTATAGAGTGGCTGAGTTGATAAGCTATATTATACTTTTTATTAATGTGATTTCAACTTCACTACACATCTCACGTAAATGATGAGATTGTTGTAATGGACATTTATGCACTTTATCTAGTCCTGTTCCTTAAATAACTGTAATGCATTTAATTTACTTTTGTTGTTGCTTATTATTTATAAGTTTTTATTTACGTATTTATATTTAATTTATTACAATTTATTTTTATTTGTAAAATTTTGTTTATTCTCATTCACTCTTGTGGATTACTGTTGTTTTTTAATGAAGAAATTTGTGTTAGTGGTTGAAATCACAATCAGAATGATCACAGTTGCACACCACTATATAAAAATTATCCCAATTTTTATATTTGGGATAATTTTTATATAGTGGTGTGCAACTGTGATCATTCTGATTGTTATGTTTTTATTATACGTTTCTGATGTTTTTTCACTTTTTTGTGGTATTACGTGTAGGCCTACTCTAAATTATTTAATTGCCCCGAGTTTCGCAACTGATTTGTCTAACCAATGTTAGTTTGTTTACTACTAGTGAAAACTTAAATTGGTATTCCCAAAGGGAGATAGGCCTATAAATTCTCTTGTTTCTTATTTCCATTTAAACAGTAATAGTTTAATAAAGTCACAGTGTAAAGTAACACTGTTAATACATTTAGTTTCAATTTATTTCTTATAACAAATTATATAGTATAGGTTATATAATATCTTCAAATAAATACACAGCAAGTAGGTTTATTAATATATTAATAGGTTTATCTAGGTGAAAATAAACCTACTTGGAGTGTATTTATTTGAAGATATTACATAGGAGACCTGCAGGAAACTCAAAACGAGTTACTTACAAAGGGTAATATAGGTTATGTATATATAGTATATAATAACAGGTATTTGTACCTGTTATTTTTTTGGAACGGTATTTTCATACCTAGTATTTTAAAATAACAGTTTAGCCCACCTCTACTCCACTAGCTAGGAATCTAAGAGTGACAGCTAATCTGTTGGCCGGGAAGATAGATTCCCTAAAGTTGGTACTTTTCTTACAAATTTTATTACCAACTTTGGTTAAAATGGTTTCAAAATCGGTTGGGGACATTCTCAAAAAATGTCTAAACCCCATGCCATCTTCCATTTTTTAAGTGTCCAAAAGATTTTTTCCGCGCTGATTCCCGCCATGAAATAATTTGCGAACCCACCATCTTTTTTGTCGTTTTTTTGCGCTTGTTTCTATTATTAATTATACAAAAAAGAGCTAGGGAAATTCCCGAGAGAGCAATTTCCTCCGTCATTTTTCGCAAAGGACTGAATCGCAACATGAATCTTGGTGTGGACACGGTTTTTTTGTCGCGGATCAGCGTCTGGGCCGAGTCCGAACAATGAATCTACACAGCGCGGATTCTGAATCGCGACATGAGTCGATTCAAAGAGTCCCTGTGCGTACTAGGCTTTAAGCCAGAACGATTCTGGTCGTGGAAAGTTGGCGATACCGTTGATGAAATTTGGTTGAACATCAGCTGTTTTATGGTTTATGGTAAACACGCTTCCAACACCTTTAATCACTTGTAAACAACTTTTGTACACTTGTCAATACTATGCATAATAATTGTTAATTTTTTGTAGAAATCAATAATACAAATCGTTACATTAGAAAGTGTTCGCGTGACAAGATTAGCTTTTAGATTAGTTTATGTTTTATAAAGTATGTGTATAAAAATTTTGATGTTATAACTTATATCCACATGTACTCAGTTTTTAAAGTTAGGCAGGTTGTCTGTGCCGAGCCGATCGCTGTAGTTAACTTTTATTTTAAAAAGAAGGTAATATCTGTTATATATTGTCGTAACAATCATATGTACCAATTAAGTTTACTGTTCCTTGTTTAAAAAACAAAAATTTAAAAAGGTTACTGAAATCAATGTTAACAAAAAAATGACAGTGAATTGTTTATCGTAACTAATTGCGAAACAGAAAGTAACCCGACATTGTTGAAGAATTAAAGACAGCTTGTTTTTAATGAGTTCGCGGCGATAAACATTAGTTTAAAGTTTATGGATTTATTTTGAGAATGAAAATATAAAGAACATACTTTTTGCCAGGAATTGGTTTGTGACCGTAAGTAAATTGCTACAGTTGTAAACTTTAAACAGCTGACTATTCCAAAGTAATTTTTAGAGATGTTTACTTAATGACAGGTTATAGTTGTATTATGTGAAATTATTGAATGCCATTTATTGATGTAAAACGAATTGTGAGACCTTAGGTGACCGAGCACAGTTAAACCACTAGCATTATATTGTATATTAACTGTAATTTTGTAATATAGATTACTACTATAGTTTACCAAGACGGAAGGAAAAACCAAGAGTAGTGATTACAAAGTCTTTATTTAATCGTGTTGGTTGTAAAATTAATTCAGAAAAAGAAATGTGTAGTTATGTCATGTTCAGTACTGCCCTCTACAAACTGCAGATTGTTTATAAATACATGTAATTCTGTGTATTTATTGTTTGTACAATGCCATTGAGTTAGGCAATCTTGTTATGATATGGTTGTTAAATATTGCTGTAAGGTTTTATGTACTATTATCAAGTTCAAACAGTTACCCTTATTGGAATGACAGTTAAGGTACGGTATAGTATCAAAAATCGAATAGGCAACATTAACTTGTTAATCTGATAACTACATAATTAATGCAGGTAGTCTGATTAACTACATTCACATTAAATTGTGTTAATATTAAATAAATTAATTTTGAGGTAAAATCACAATTACATAATTTAGATAGTATTTTTTATATGTAGTTCATTATCCTGAATATTAGCACTTTGTTATTTAGGCCTATTGTAATTAATGCTCTTATGTTTAAAACCCTTGAAACTTTTGAATCGTATAGCCTTGTACGAGTGTAAAATATAAACTGGAATTTTTCTTATTTTATTGATTCAGTAACATAACATAACATAACATAAAAATTTGTTATATAAATTTTCTACATAACCTACGGATTTAGAAATGTATTTTCCAATGAATTTGCAATTTTTTGATACCTTCCTTGAAGAAGTGTATGCTTGCAGCCAGTTGCGAATGAACTTATCTACTCCTGCACCATCGTCAAATTGCTGACCTCTCAACGCTTCTTTAAGTGGTCCAAACAAATGGTAGTCGCAAGGGATGTATATGGACTCTAAGGAGGATGTTCTAGGGCTGTACAGCGTCTCACATGTTATTGCAGCAGTATGAGGCCTCGCATTGTCATGAAGGAGAATGATGTTACTAATTCGTCACTGACATTGATTGTTGCAATAAGCATCTTCCAGTAGCTTACAGTAACAGCTGGTATTCACTGTTCTTCGATTATGAAGAAAATCTGTCTTGAACACCTATGGAGTCCCAAAAAACAGTCACAAACACTTTTCCAGCTGACAGACCTGTTTTGGACTTGACCGACACAGCTTCCCCTTTTTTCCGCCATTCCATGGCTGCTTGTTTCAATTTGGGGGTGTAGTGATGGACCCACATTTCATTACAAGTGAGAACGTGGTGAAAAATCCTCCCCTTCTTCCTCATAGCGAGTTAACGAGGCTTTCACAAACATCTAGATGAAAGTGAACATGATTACATCTTTCTTCCTTGCAAGGAAATGAGGAATACACATGGTAGACACTTCCTGATAATTTAAGTTATTGTTGATGATTGAACACTTTTACAGCTTATTCCTACTGCTGAAGCAATTTCTGAAATTCTTGTGCGCTGATCTGAATCAATAAGGTTATGCATAAATGTTTTGAGGTTTACATATGTTTTTGTATGTGACACTTGTTTGTGGTTGTCGTTGGTGGGGTTGGTTTTACAGTTTTCCATCCAGTAAAGAATTTTGTATGCCAATGAAACACTTGAGTTTTTGAAAGAGTTAGTTTACAGTAATGTGCTCAGAGTCTCCCCAAACATTTAGCAGGTGTAACACTTTCTGTGGCAAGAAATTAGATTGTGAGGTATTGTGCAGTACACCCCTTACTCAGTCACTGTGCTACTGAAAAGTTGTGAGACTTACACCATTAGTCCAGGAGAGTGGCCAACTTCATATGTCCCCACCAATATTCACTCAAGGCCATGCTGTGCTACGTCCACTTACTCAGCCGCTGGACAAAAATCCTGGTTCATATTTGATCAACCCTCATACATGCAGACTGCTAATATGTGTCCTCTGTAATGCAGCTTTTTTACAGAAAGTGGATTTATTTGAAGAACTATATAGTGCTCGTCCTTATGTACACAGTCTGCCAAAAGCTTAAGGAAACTCCTCGTGAACTTATTATTTCATGCCCCTTAAAGTTCTAACACATCATATGAGGTTTATATATTGACTAAATAACCTGCCACAAATCTGTCCTTTATAACTGAAGAGCCCCCTCAAACAACATTGTATATAAAAAATGTCAACTTTTCAGGAAATGAAATGAACAAATACTGGAAAATAAAATTATAAAACTTTATTTATTTACATTAAATACATTATACTATTACATAATTGTAACTTTTATATCAATATTAACAGCTGTAACACATGTTAAAAAATAATAATTACATTTTTCTTCATTTTCCATGGAAGAACATTGTATATAAAGTACTTTGTTAACAGTGGAATAACGTTGTATGCGATTGATACTCAAAATAACAAAATTTTAGCATTATTTAAGGTTAAAATGCTTTTACCTCAAACAAGAAACAATTTACATACTATACTGTGATATGTGACATATTAGTTTCCTAACCTTGATAATAAAAATTACATAAATTTTACATTAAAGAAATTAATTTTCCAAACAGTTTTACATAAAATAAAAAGCAGAAAAATTAAGAAAATTTTGTAAATAAATCGTTACAACAAAATATACCAAGTTTCATAAAAAGCAGTATTACAACACATATTTCTAAACTGAAGGAAGGTTTAAATAAAAATCCCTATGTTGTTCTTCAATGTAAAGTGTCATGTCAGTTAAATCCTTCTTTTTCTCTGCTGAGATAGGCAGAATGGAACTGTATAATTGAGGAAACTCTATTAGAGGTCTAGGTATGATCAAACGATGTTAATTTCCCCGAGTATTTTTTATAATATGGTATCTTAACCAGGGTTGGATGATATTGTGACTTTTTCGAACTGAAACAGCTAAAGGGTCATCGGCAGAGAATTTGAACCACAACATCTGAGTAATTTTAAAATCCTTATCACGTTTCATACTCTTTTCTATCACACTGAAATCTAAAATATCTTTCTGCTCAATTTCAATAACAATAAATGGTTGAGTAAGGCATGCCTCACCTAACATGCTTCCAGTCTGCTGGAACTGTAACATTCATTGTTCTTCTTTTCCTTTCTATAAGAGCGAAATGTCTATCGCATGGCAAAAAGCTGTGGCCAGACGCTAGAAATTTCTGTTCAGTTTTTGTGAAAACCTCAGTCCGTATCAAATAATTATAAAGGCCTATCATTTTCCAATTATTATTCTGCCCCACACACCGGTCTGACCATACAACTAATGTTCTCTGCTTTGGAGCTGGCAAAACTGTGAATTGGCTGATAATATATTTATATACACGTCACCGGACAAAAGGCTTGCCGCATGACAAATGGCGCCAATCGTACACTCTAGTTATTTTGGTGGCCCTAAAAAGGACCTGGTGGCGAGAAAGCTGAAGTTGGTTGTGCCGCACTGAGATGTTCGGCGGCTGCGCCCGCTGATCGTGGCGCACTGCAGTCCTCCTCTTCTTTCGCCATCGGTTGTAGAGTCGGCTGCCGGCCCAGCAACGTCCATCGCTGGCGCGGAACGGGAGTGCGAAGACGCAAGAACGGTGGCGGTTCTATTCTTCGGCTGTTCCTTCCGGCTGACTCCGCCTCGATGTCGTCCGAGGGAGGAGAGGAAATGAAGTGCGTCTGATGGCGTGGCGATGAAGTGTGTCCAAAATTTTCTGCCGGCCCAGGTTTTATTAACTAACCGGGATCGCTAATTGGCTCGCTCCGAATGCTGATGCCGGATTGGCTCGCTGTGTCCACCGCTGGTACCGGAGAGCAGATGTTCACATACCGCTGCCGTCACAACTCCACCGGGTCTTGAATGCTCTCCGGTAGCCAGCCTACTGCTCTTCTCCAGATGTTGTGGAGGTGTCTGTTGGGCGCCATGTTGATTGGTGTGCCGGCTGGTAGCTCGCTGGCGTGGCTGGATCTTGCATCCGCAAGATGATCGTCGCCCCACGTTGGGCGCCACTTGTCACTGGACAAAAGGCTTGCCGCATGACAAATGACGCCAATCGTACACTCTAGTGTTTTTGGTGGCCCTAAAAAGGACCTGGTGGCGAGAAAGCTGATGTTGGTCGTGCCGCGCTGAGATGTTCGGCGGCTGCGCCCGCTGTTTGTGGCGTACTGCAGTCCTTCTCTTCTTTCGGCATCGGGCGTAGAGTCGGTTGCCGGCCCAGTGACATCCTATCGCTGGCGTGGAACTGGAGGGCGAAGACGCAAGAACGCCGGTTCTATTCTTCGGCCGTTCCTTCCGGCTGGCTCCGGGCCGATGTCGTCCGAGAGAGGAGAGGAGATGAAGTGCATCCGATGGCGTGGCGATGAAGAGAGCTCAAAATTTTCTGCCGGCCCAGGTTTTATTAACTAACCGGGATCGCTGATTGGCTCGCTCCGAATGCTGATGCCGGATTGGCTCGCTGTGTCCACCACTGGTACCGGAGAGAGCAGATGTTCGCATACCGCTGCCGTCACAACACATGAAGCAATCTCTGCAGAGCCACGTTTTCCAATTATTTCAGGCCACAGATTCATTGTGACTACGCCAGTGCCAGCATTATGAATGGCAAAATTATATGTTGAAAGTTGTCTTTGATAGTACATGCTGGAGTGCCGTAAAGTTGGGCAAGACAAAACTTGTTGTAAATCAACGCATAATACAATATAATCTTTATTTACCTTTGCAGCATCACAATCAGACCGTAAGTTTTTATACGCACTTTCAGCTTTCATATGATGTAAACGGCTTTGATTTTCAATTTCTTTTCTTTTTTCAATGTCATTAGCAGCAACTAATTGTAAGAACATTTTATCACAATATTTGCATGTATCTGACCGTGGAAGACCAAATTTTAAGTTAAATTCTGAGTTAAAAATATCCTCATACAATCGCTGTGATACGGGACTGCTAGGATAGTTTTCAACAAAGAGCCTATAGCATTTTCTTAGATTTAATTCTGGTGATAAGTATTTTTGTCTGGAACTATTTCTACTATAGTGACTCAGCTGTTTTGGTAAGTTTCTGATGTGTTCCCTAACACTTTCTTTAAAATCATCTGTAATTGCATGAGGTCTGTTTTTATGTTTCCCACGCATATCAAGTGGTAGGTTTGTACCCGACTTAAGTTTATCCTGTAGGATCTGTACACGTCTAGGAGTGATGCTGTAAGTGTCACAGAATGTTTTTAAGCAAACTTCATGTCTCTTTCCATAAATTATTTGTAAATAATACCTGAAGGTACATTTTCTTCTAGATGTAGCATCATTATTATTTCCTTTGCGTTTAGATGGTTCATTAAGTTCTAAACCACAGTACAGCTTGGATGACTGCTGATTATAATCAAGTGCTTAAAACTCATAAAAGAATGTGCTCTTCAGGTCATTCTTCATAATTGCACATCCAGGTTGAAACACCCATTTGGATTGCATACCCTGTCATGTAAGTGAAAGTAAAGTATATGAGCCACTGGTAACACTTTACGTTACACAAAATAGGAAAAATACAGTAAATAAAAGTGTCAAATAATTATAGTAATATTATATTTTCCTCCGCTACTTTTATATAAAACATAACATAGTTACAAAAATAAACAGAAATTGTTATAATCACTTCAAAATAAAAAGAAATATATGTATAAATTGTAACGATACAATTAAGCCAAATCTCGTACCAGTGATAAAAAAGATAATTCTTGATATAAAATTACTTCATATGAAATAAAATGTGTAAAAAATGATTAAAATGTAAATACTTTGACATGACGTACCACGATATTACCCAACCCAAGTGATTGAGCCAAAAAACACAAACATAAAGAAGGGAACCACGTAACATACTTATTAAAATGTAGATATTTTGACATGATTGAGCCGACAACCCAAACATACTTAAGAAAATGTGATTGACAAGCCAATGATGGACATAGAACTAAAGGAGGACCAAACCAAGATGAAGAAAGAAGATGAAGATTATTGAAGAAGAAGAAGAGGAAGAATGAAGAGGAGACAGATAAAACCCAAGGGGAAACTAACACACATATATAAAAGGGAAAGATTGTATGTTAAAGATAGAATACGGTCAATAAACCTTAAATAATTATATATTAATGAAACCAATGTTATTATTATTATTGATTTAACATATGTAACCATTTTTAAGACAATACAATTATAAAGCAAAGTAGTATAGGAAGAGTACATTAACCCTGTCAGAAAGGTTAGATTCAACCAAAACACAACTAGCCTAATATTGTTTATAGTAAACATAATACTAGAACAAAATAGTGAGAAATGGTAGGAAAAAGTATAGGGGTTACCCATTAAATAACACTAATTGCAAAACAGTGAACCAAAGTGAAGTGTTTTAGTGAAGTGTTAATGCCCTATAAAATAGTGAAGGTGAAACATTCAAATTAGAATGCTAAGGAAATAGACACTCTTTAAAACATTGATAAACCACCAATGATTAGAGTGGAATTATAATTAATTGTATACCTAGAAGTAATTAAAAATAGTATTTAAAATTAATATAAGGAAAGCATGTGACATATCAGGGAGAAAGCCCAGTACCATAACTTGTGTTAACATGACATGATAGGATAGAAGTAAAGTTTGTTATTAAAGATTACATTTATAAAGAATACAACACCCCAGGTTGAAAGGGGAATCAACCTTAATAATATTAGAGAAAGTGACAATGTTTATCACCGTACTTTATAAGACAAGATAGAAATCAATGTTAGTACTAAGAATAATTTATGATTTATAAAGAATAGTTGATTCAATGTTAAAGAAGGAATATGACTGAAAAGGGACTTACAGTCCATAAACCTAACTATTATATTTTAAATGAAAAGTAATGAAAATTTATGTTGAATAATAATTAAAACACAAACAAATAAGTGAAGCCCATCAGGCTGAATTCAGAATGTAATTTAAAAGGGAAATACACTAGAAAACAATCATGGCTGTTTGTAACTAGAAAAACAGTTAACTGCCAAGAACATTTTAAATGCAAATTGTATCAATTTCACAAAAAATCTTACTAATCTAAGAACAGTGAATGGACAATGATTGTATATCAGTTATTTCTACACAGAAATATTATTGTAATAATTTAATTCAAGAAAGATATGTTATTTTTTAAATGTCGACTAATTAGACTATAGTTAAAGTGTAACAAAATATGACCTTATGAGGTATCATTGTAAACTTTGAAAGGAAAGAAAAATAATAGTGATGTCATTTATTATCCCAAAGGGAATTATAAGGGAGCAAAATCATTAGGAAAATACTTAATAAATTTGAATAAAAATTCAAATATCTCTAACAATGTAAGCAAAGAGTAATTAAACTAGCATCGAATTATTAGTTACTATGACAACGAGTCATTTGAGGCTTATTTTTCCGTTAAATTATATAGACGCTGAAGAAACGAAGCGTGGGTACGCCACACAAGAAATTGGACAAACTAAAACTTTAATTTAAACAGTTATAACAAGTCAACTAGTGAATTCAAATGATCCCATGTGAAGAGACGTCGATCTGTACAGAATTAATGATGACCAGGAACGAAATTGAACAAACTAATTAAATAAAAAACCCAGACCAGTTTGAAGAAGACGCTGGAAGCCTACAACCAGACCAAATTCGAAAAATAAACGCCTATATTGATGACGACCTTTCAACGTGAGACGAACTGATAAGTACCGAATAATTTCTTACTCCTAAAACCCCAAATCACTTAAATTATTTGCAAATGATGAAATTTCTCACTATTTAAAAAATAGTATTTTCTTTCAATCAAAAACATTTAATTAACTTATAGAGATAACCTTATTTGTGAACATAACTACTGTAACAGAAATACGACACTACTAAACAAATTGTACAAACACATTATAAATCCTGAGTACGTATAAGGTATAATAGAGTACTTTCTTTTTATGTAATCAACATTTATGTCTATTTTCATGATCAAAAGAACTCCAGATTTTAAAAACATAGTAATTTGTTGACATAACGGAACGATAGTGTTTTAAAATCGAAATTTGCCAACCTTGAGATGTTTATGTTTCACGCTCTAAGCCGGGGCATAATATTATAATCTGTTTATGATTCAATTGTCATATTTATTAATAATTAAATTTGTATTAAAAGATACCGTACAACACAATATTCTCTTGTTATTTCATAGGATTTATTTTTGTAAAATATATGTGTGTTAGCGAAGTAGTAAGTATCAGCCAACTAGCGCTTGTTACGAGTGGCCGAGTCGACAACCTGTGTAGCAGCGGGAATAATTCGAATGCCACAGCTGTCCATGCTAATACCACATATTACTTTAAAAATTAAATGTTTTAATTGTTTTAATAAAAACAATTTGGCGCCACCCGGGAATCGTAATCCCTATGAATTAACAGGTAGGTTGTACTGGTGACATTGACAACGCTACGGACTCCAGTAGTGACGTCGATTTATGTAACAACCAGTGTGAGGCAAACACACTACAATCACACTAATACACAAAATAAACAAGTGTGAGACATTTTAACAGGTACGTTGACGACCTTTTTATATTGTTACATATTGGCGACCAGCAACGTGTGGCTGGTAAGAATAACTAGCGGCGATCATGAATAGACACGGGATGGTTACGAGACGCAAAGGGAAGGAAACACCAAACCAAGAAGGAAACCCAGAAGAAGTGGAGGAAGTCGAGGAAGTAGAAATGGAGGAAACGACTGGAGAATTGTCAGAAGAAAACCCACAGGAGGATCAAATGGAAAATCCAAATCCACCTGAACCTGAACCTGAACCTGAACCGGAATTGGAAGCAGAAGTCATGGTGACTGAACAACCAGTCAAACCAACAGAAGAAACGAATTTAAATAGCATGATGAAGTTCATGATGGAACAATTCGGACAAATGAATAAGGATAGAAGACAAGACAAGGAAGACTTGAATAAAAAATTAGAATCACTGCAAGAGGGAAGAAAGGAAGACAAGGAAGAGTTGAATAAAAAATTAGAAAAACTAGACCTAAACAGTGAAGATTTGAATAAAAAACTGGACCAAAATAGTGAAGAATTGAAGAAGCAAATGAAGGTGATACATGAAGGTCAGGAGGCATTGGAAAAGAAGAGCGAAGAGCTAAAGAGACAGATCAAGAAGGATCTGGAGGTAGTGAACAAAAAGATGGAAAATAACCACGATATCCTCCAAAGGAAAATCGAGGAAGAAAGTAAGAAAACCAAGGAGGAATGGAAGCAACAACTAGTCGAATGTCGAGAAGAGATTAGACAAACGGTAACAGAGACCAACGAAACAGTAATACAAATCAGGGAGGAATTAAATAGTAAAATTAGTAATGTTGAAGAGGAAGGTAAATTGAGGGCGACGGAGTTCTACCAAGTCCTTACTGAAGGGTGCCAAAAGAATAAACAAGAAGTGGTCAAGGAATTAGAGGAGAGGCACCAAGAGCTACAACTGGATGTAAACAATCGGGTGGAAAAGGTGTATACCGTCATAGACAAAATCGACGGACTGACCTGAGAAAAAATCCAGGGAATCAGCATGCGAGAGAAACAGATGCAGGAAGAATTAAATGCATTAAGAGAAAAACCATATAATCACACACAGTTCGTAACTAGTGAGAACAGAGAAATGATTAATTTTCGTAGCTACAGGAGAAACCCGATAGAATTCCTCAAACGGGTAGAAGAACTGATAGAGAAGAACAGAGAAACCAGATGGTCTAGTGTGAGGAGTATGATCGACGAGATGTTTCGTGACACCCATGACAATTGGTGGACGGCCACAAGACCTGAGATAAATGATACTCAAGAATTCAAGAAGCAGTTCAGGGAGAAGTATTGGTCCGAATCAACACAGAATGTGGTCCGCAATGACATTAGTAACGGAAGGTACGAGACACAAGGAGGACACACATTAACATCGTACTTCCTGGGAAAGGTATGTTTAGCCAGAAATTTGGAACCCAGAATACCGGAAGAGTCGTTGGTGATACAACTGGGTTACCATTACGAAGAGGCCATCCAAAAGGCCAGGCGACAAGGCCAAATTAAAACAATCCAAGGAATGGTTAGCTTACTGGAAGACCTGGAGAACGATAACCAGTATCGAAAAAACAGGATTACAAACCAGAGATACAATAAGTGGAATGAACACAATAATACACCTAATTTCCAGGGACCATACAATTATCCACAAGACAATAATCGAAATAACTGGGGCCGGAATAACAATAATAATAATGCAGAACCAACATTCCATGGAAACGATCAGCATCGCCATCCAAATAACCAGCCTGGTAACCGAGGACAACAGAACAATCACCCAGGAAGTCAAAACAATAATAGAAGCAGCCCAAATAATAACAACCGACCAAGTGGGAATTATCGAGGAGGAGAACCTGAACAACGTACCAACAGTCACCCCAATGACCACAATTATTACGGCAACCGGTATCATCCCAATTACCAGTACAACCGAGGACCCGGGGGAAATCCAAATAGGAGTGACAATCGACGTCATGTAAATTTTATTAGTGGTAGAAGGCGGAATAACCACCGAAGATACAACTCAAATTGGCACCAAGAACCATGGTACAATGCATCCAACGAGACTGACAACAGACCGTCAGTGAACAGGAACCATGAACCAATACAAAATCCAAATAATCAGCAAAATGTGCCACACAATGAAGCGAACGACCAGCCAAGCAACCTGGCCGTCAGCCAGCAGCCACCTTTAAACTAAAAAGGTCAGTGATAAAGTATGAACGCCCTTCACATGACCAATCACTTGGGTTGATACGTCAAACAATGTCAGATAAACAAACCAAAGGAATCACGATAATTTACAACAATTATTTAAAAAATATTCGAGAAGAACTTCTCGAGGAAGAGGCCACTCAATTACCACAGAACAATAGTGAAATTGTTCATATAAAGGCAACAATAAACGGTACCATAACCAGTATTCTGGTAGACACGGGGTCTAATATCTCTCTCATTAACCAGCCTGAATTAGAAAGAATTCAAGCTCACTCTCGAACACCAATACCTACATTGCCAATAAATAATATAGTCATCATTGGCGCAACGGGCAAACAGAACAGAGCAGTGAAAAAGCAAGTGTCATTGGAACTAGATAATCTAGAATCCACCATCTCCATTGTATTTCTCGTGGCAAATGGGCTACCTTTCAATATGCTCATCGGATGTGATATACTAAGAAAGTATTCAGCGGTAATAAACCTGCAGAAGGGAGTAGTGTTGTTAAATTCAGAACAAGGAACCTGGTCCGCGAACATTATCAATTGTGTACCAAGTCCAACTGCTTTAAGCCAAAACACAGAACTGAAAAGTTATTATTGCCAGAGGCATGAGCCAGATATCACCATAGTAGAGGAGGAGGAGCGTAAGACCTTATGGAACCAAAAGTTGGAAGAGATTATCACCTTCCAAAGAGAGCGGCCTATGCAGGAGATTAGTAAACAACAATCCAAAAAATTAATCGCCATTTACAATGAATATCAGCATGTATTTTCGAACATCCCCGGAAAGGTTAAGGGATATCAATGTAAAATTCAATTCCGAGAACCAGTGGACTTCCACCGGAAATCATATCCAATAGCACATTCTCTAAAAAACGAAGTTAGAATGGAAATAAATAGAATGATTGCCGAAGACATAATTGAATACAGTCATTCACAATATACCAGTCCCATAGTTGCCATCCCCAAGAAAAATGGCAAGGTGCGAATCTGCCTTGACGCCCGAGAAATAAATAAAATGATTATAAATGACAGAACCTCACCAGGAGAAATAGAAGAAATTCTGAAGAGATTCCACGGAATCAGATATATTAGCACTTGGGATACTGTATGTGGGTATTGGCAGGTAGAGCTGCACCCACACAGTAGACAATACTTAGCATTCCTGTTCGACGGTAGAAACTACCAGTTCAAAAGACTACCATTTGGACTAATAAATTCAGTAGCAGTGTTCGTGAAGTGCATGGACCAAGTGTTAGGTCAAGAGGCACTGGAATTTACTACAGTGTACGTTGACGACCTACTTATTACGTCAGCAAACTGGGACGAACACTGTGAAAGAGTCAGACATGTGTTGGAAAAATTATCTAACAACAATATCACACTTAAGTTAGACAAATCAAAGTTCATTGCTAAAGAAGTAAAATTCTTAGGATTCAACCTAACTGAAGAGGGAATCTCTCCATCCCAAGAGAAGGTTGACGCCATACAAAATTTCCCATCACCAAGAAACAAAAAACAGTTGCAATCCTTCCTAGGGGTATGTAATTACTACAGGAAATTTCAGACCAACTACTCCCACCTAACAGCTAAATTTTCCAAGCAGTTATCTTCAAAAGAAAAATGGACGTGGGGAGTGGAACAAGAAGAAGTGTTTAAATTAATCAAACAAAAATTTGTTGACACTGTTATTTTACACCACCCTAATTTTGCAAAACAGTTCTATCTAAACTGCGACGCTAGTGATGTAAGTCTAGGTGCAGAATTATACCAAGAAGACGAAGATGGCAATCACCTAGTCATTAGCTTCGCCAGCCGTATACTCAATAGCTGTGAGCGTAACTATAATGTTACAGAAAAGGAGTTGCTCAGCATAGTATTCGCGTGCGGCAAGTTTAGGATGTACATACTTGGATATAATATAACGGTCCGAAGCGATCATAAATCAATATCGTTTCTAAAACAATGTAAGTTGAATCATGGCCGACTTACTAGATGGATACTTGCCTTGCAAGAATACCACATTACATGGGAATATATTCCGGGACGAAAAAATATAGTGGCTGATGTTTTGTCCAGAATAAATGTAGTAAATCAGACATTTGAAGGAGAAAAGGGGAAGATAGCAAAAGTGTATTATATGTTGAAGGATAGAAAAGACCTGGAAGATATTATGAACCAAATAGTGTTGCAACAAGAGCAAGATACAAAAATATCCAACATCAGAAGAAGACTGATGGAGTCTGAAGCCATTATTAACCAATTTTACTGTGTGTACAACAATATTTTATTTATGAAAACAAGAAAAAACCAAGATACTTGGAAACTGGTAGTCCCTCAATCATTGGAAAGTCAAATTATCAAAGATTATCATGTGAGATACGGCCACATGGGAACGATTAAAATGGTAAAAGCTTTAGAAGAAGACTTGTTTATAAAAAATATTGCAAGAAAAGTAAGTAAAAACATAAAAACCTGCACATTGTGTCAGATGGTCAAAACCAATAACGAAAGGAAGGATGGAACGATGATACCCATCACATCAAGTGCCAAATTAGAGAAGGCGTTCCTCGACATATGTGGACCATTCCCACGTAGCGGAGGACGACACGGCTACAAATTCATTGTTATCATACTTGACCATTACACCAAGTACACCAAATTATATGCTATAAACAGAGCCACAACAAGGAAAATATTAGACATTATCAAAAATAAATACATTATAGAAATTGGAAGACCGTGCATGTTGATAACAGACCACGGAACGCAATTTAAAGGAAGAAAATGGCGAGAAGAGTTATTAAAATTAAATATTAAAACTTATAAAACATCAGTCTACCACCCTAGCAGCAATCCCGCAGAAAGAATGTTGAGGGAGGTGGGACGCATTTTGAGAACCTATTGTCATAACAACCAGAGAGAATGGTACAAATATTTACCTTCAACCGAAGTGTTTTTAAACATCAGTTACCATCAATTCACTGAAAGTACGCCTTACTTTATGATGTTCGAGAGGAAGCCAAACAGAGAGATACAAGAGATAATAGAATTCCCAAAGGACCCAGAAGACCCGTATGACAAAAATAAATGGTACAGCCTAATAGTAGAAAAAATTGAGAAACAAAAGGCCAAAATAATAAAATATAAAGAGGGAGAAAAAATACTAATCAAAAATCGTGAACTGCCAAGTACAATGGAAGGTATAGCAAAGAAATTATTATTGCTATACACCAGTCCGTATATCATCACTAGAGACAATGGTAATAACACTTACCAAATCAGTAATATCAATACAAGGAAAATCAAGGGAGTTTACAATCAAACTTCAATAAAAAAGTTTTACGAGGAAGGATAAAACCATTGTGAAATGAAACAAATTTCAAAATTCTAAAAGAGATTGTAAGAGCAGCTTACTCAAATATTTAGATGATGTATGCGGAACAATAAAAAGTTTTAATGAAAAAAAAAAAAAGAGGAAACAGTTACACAAATTCCTTTCAATTTAAATCAGTTTAAAATATAACAAAAAATTGAAATATGAAGTATGAAGTAAAAAGTGAGATAATCAGGAATAAGTTACACACATTCCTATGTAATAAAAATGTAAGAAGCACAAACTTACAATTATAATTAAAAACAAAAAATAGCTAAAAAGGAATACGCTACAAACATTCCTTTAAGGTAAGACCATTAACTTACCAAAGAATTATCAAAAATGATGTTGAATACAGAGTAAAATAAACAAAAATAAAATCAAGTTCAAATTACTGAGATAAATACTTGAAATTATACTGAACCGAAAGTATTATCAGAAAAAATAAATAAAACTTTACGTGGTACAAGGAGAGAGAGAGAGAGAAATTGTATATAAAACAAATATACAAATATGGCTAAAGCAGAATCCTGCTAAATGACTAAGAAAAAAAAAAAATGTCTAAGACAATTAAAATGATCACATCGAGCATTGAAAACAAAATAATGAAAAGTGAGATATGATGAAATTAACATATGAGTAAAGATAAAATTTCTCAATATAGTATATAGTTAAGGTATAGCGGAAGGAAGAATGAGTAGTAATGATAAAGTGATCTAAAAACAAACCACAAGGTGGACAATCCCAATTATATTATTATATTATTATTATTATTAAGTCACAAGTTGACAAAGATTTAAGATTGACTGTTGAAAAGTCCAGCAATCTATGTGAACTGAGTAGAGAAGATGTGCCTCTAGTCTCAGAAAAATGAGTAGTAATGGGAGAAACCAGCTACTATATAAAGTTAGGGAAATAAAATTTGTGTATGAGGGAATATGCACCAATGGAAATAAAAAAAAACAGATCCAAATAAAATGGAGTGAATTAAGTAAGAAGAGAAATGGAGAATGGAGAAACAAACAAGGAAGAGAAGGAAAAAAGTTATCTATAACTGATAATTTCATAAAACACTATGCTAGTATTTTATTAAAATGATCAATTTTAGAGGAGAGGCATTATGTAACGATACAATTAAGCCAAATCTCGTACCAGTGATAAAAAAGATAATTCTTGATATAAAATTACTTCATATGAAATAAAATGTGTAAAAAATGATTAAAATGTAAATACTTTGACATGACGTACCACGATATTACCCAACCCAAGTGATTGAGCCAAAAAACACAAACATAAAGAAGGGAACCACGTAACATACTTATTAAAATGTAGATATTTTGACATGATTGAGCCGACAACCCAAACATACTTAAGAAAATGTGATTGACAAAACAATGATGGACATAGAACTAAAGGAGGACCAAACCAAGATGAAGAAAGAAGATGAAGATTATTGAAGAAGAAGAAGAGGAAGAATGAAGAGGAGACAGATAAAACCCAAGGGGAAACTAACACACATATATAAAAGGGAAAGATTGTATGTTAAAGATAGAATACGGTCAATAAACCTTAAATAATTATATATTAATGAAACCAATGTTATTATTATTATTGATTTAACATATGTAACCATTTTTAAGACAATACAATTATAAAGCAAAGTAGTATAGGAAGAGTACATTAACCCTGTCAGAAAGGTTAGATTCAACCAAAACACAACTAGCCTAATATTGTTTATAGTAAACATAATACTAGAACAAAATAGTGAGAAATGGTAGGAAAAAGTATAGGGGTTACCCATTAAATAACACTAATTGCAAAACAGTGAACCAAAGTGAAGTGTTTTAGTGAAGTGTTAATGCCCTATAAAATAGTGAAGGTGAAACATTCAAATTAGAATGCTAAGGAAATAGACACTCTTTAAAACATTGATAAACCACCAATGATTAGAGTGGAATTATAATTAATTGTATACCTAGAAGTAATTAAAAATAGTATTTAAAATTAATATAAGGAAAGCATGTGACATATCAGGGAGAAAGCCCAGTACCATAACTTGTGTTAACATGGCATGATAGGATAGAAGTAAAGTTTGTTATTAAAGATTACATTTATAAAGAATACAACACCCCAGGTTGAAAGGGGAATCAACCTTAATAATATTAGAGAAAGTGACAATGTTTATCACCATACTTTATAAGACAAGATAGAAATCAATGTTAGTACTAAGAATAATTTATGATTTATAAAGAATAGTTGATTCAATGTTAAAGAAGGAATATGACTGAAAAGGGACTTACAGTCCATAAACCTAACTATTATATTTTAAATGAAAAGTAATGAAAATTTATGTTGAATAATAATTAAAACACAAACAAATAAGTGAAGCCCATCAGGCTGAATTCAGAATGTAATTTAAAAGGGAAATACACTAGAAAACAATCATGGCTGTTTGTAACTAGAAAAACAGTTAACTGCCAAGAACATTTTAAATGCAAATTGTATCAATTTCACAAAAAATCTTACTAATCTAAGAACAGTGAATGGACAATGATTGTATATCAGTTATTTCTACACAGAAATATTATTGTAATAATTTAATTCAAGAAAGATATGTTATTTTTTAAATGTCGACTAATTAGACTATAGTTAAAGTGTAACAAAATATGACCTTATGAGGTATCATTGTAAACTTTGAAAGGAAAGAAAAATAATAGTGATGTCATTTATTATCCCAAAGGGAATTATAAGGGAGCAAAATCATTAGGAAAATACTTAATAAATTTGAATAAAAATTCAAATATCTCTAACAATGTAAGCAAAGAGTAATTAAACTAGCATCAAATTATTAGTTACTATGACAACGAGTCATTTGAGGCTTATTTTTCCGTTAAATTATATAGACGCTGAAGAAACGAAGCGTGGGTACGCCACACAAGAAATTGGACAAACTAAAACTTTAATTTAAACAGTTATAACAAGTCAACTAGTGAATTCAAATGATCCCATGTGAAGAGACGTCGATCTGTACAGAATTAATGATGACCAGGAACGAAATTGAACAAACTAATTAAAGAAAAAGCCCAGACCAGTTTGAAGAAGATGCTGGAAGCCTACAACCAGACCAAATTCGAAAAATAAACGCCTATATTGATGACGACCTTTCAACGTGAGACGAACTGATAAGTACCGAATAATTTCTTACTCCTAAAACCCCAAATCACTTAAATTATTTGCAAATGATGAAATTTCTCACTATTTAAAAAATAGTATTTTCTTTCAATCAAAAACATTTAATTAACTTATAGAGATAACCTTATTTGTGAACATAACTACTGTAACAGAAATACGACACTACTAAACAAATTGTACAAACACATTATAAATCCTGAGTACGTATAAGGTATAATAGAGTACTTTCTTTTTATGTAATCAACATTTATGTCTATTTTCATGATCAAAAGAACTCCAGATTTTAAAAACATAGTAATTTGTTGACATAACGGAACGATAGTGTTTTAAAATCGAAATTTGCCAACCTTGAGATGTTTATGTTTCACGCTCTAAGCCGGGGCATAATATTATAATCTGTTTATGATTCAATTGTCATATTTATTAATAATTAAATTTGTATTAAAAGATACCGTACAACACAATATTCTCTTGTTATTTCATAGGATTTATTTTTGTAAAATATATGTGTGTTAGCGAAGTAGTAAGTATCAGCCAACTAGCGCTTGTTACGAGTGGCCGAGTCGACAACCTGTGTAGCAGCGGGAATAATTCGAACGCCACAGCTGTCCATGCTAATACCACATATTACTTTAAAAATTAAATGTTTTAATTGTTTTAATAAAAACAATTTGGCGCCACCCGGGAATCGTAATCCCTATGAATTAACAGGTAGGTTGTACTGGTGACATTGACAACGCTACGGACTCCAGTAGTGACGTCGATTTATGTAACAACCAGTGTGAGGCAAACACACTACAATCACACTAATACACAAAATAAACAAGTGTGAGACATTTTAACAGGTACGTTGACGACCTTTTTATATTGTTACAAAATACATTATAATATAATTTTATAAATTGGAAGGCCTCGGACATTGATTATTAAGAAAAAAATGGGGCACTATAGCCTCTGCCTGACTAGGGATCCCCATCAAAAGTATATGCTAATAAAAAAGAATATAGTGTTTCTGGTGGTAGTAAACTCGTAAAATAATTTATAACATTCTACACAGAGTCCAGGTAAAAAGTAAAGGTTACTTATAAATCAATTTAAAACTTGAATGACTACATTCATATTGTAATCTTTGAATGATAATAAAATCGTGTATATTACTTAAACCTAAAAGCCAATTTTTTAAAATTTTCACAAATACACCTTTATTAGTTAGATACTTAATATTCTCAGGCAATTTATTAAAGAATGTTTGAACTGGAAAGGTATGTTTTAATTTAAAAAATTGTAGGCTTAAATTCACAAAAGATTCTTAATTTTACCCTCCCTATTCGTAATAGTTTTCCCCAATTCTTCATAGTTTCAACTCCCCCCCCCCAATGCTCCAATAAATAGTAAATGACAAAGTCCTGTACGTTAAATTCAATACATAACAAAAATAAAAGAGAAATAAATGATGTGTTACTAGTTTCGTTTACATGTTAGGTTATGTTGATATACAACGTTGTTTCACTCACCTGTTCTGATGCACGTTTTTCAGGAACAAGCTGTCCAGATTTTGAAAAATATGATTTGCCACTGTTTCTACACTTTTTCTTCACATTTTGCTTCCACTGGGAAGGCTCAATCTTTCTTTTACGTCCTTTATTTAGTGTTTTAATATCGCAACTGGAGAGAGAAACGCTTGCATCCGCCATGATGGTTAATGATATACAATCGTTGTTCCACGGAAGGCCAGTTTTGAATACGTTTTAAGCGCATCTATCTTCTTTAATCAGCTGATTTATATTACTATAGTACACCTTAGAGGATGTACAACGTTATTACATAAAAATCTCAGAACCACCAAAAATCGATATACAACGTTGTTTGAGGGGCCTCTTCAACTTTCTTATAACTGAGTACCTATACTCAGTGCATTCAAAAGTTCTGGAACTAGTGCTATTAAAAACACAATTTTTGAGATAAATGAAATTTTGTTATTTATTATTCATCATAGATCCCTTCTCTCTACACACGTTTTATGTTTTTATGGTGCTTGTACAGCTGTTGGAAGGCGTAGTATGTAATCCTTGGAAGTGTGCACATAGTCCTCCTTTGAAATTGTATTTTAAAACAGCTGTCACATTCATCTGAATTGACTCTCCATCATCAAAAGACTGACCTTTCAGGGTCATCTCCAGCTTATGGAACAGAAAGAAATCAGCTTGAACCAAATCTGGTGAGTCGGGTGGATGGTTAATCACTGTGACAAATTTTCCTGAAGCTGAAGCATTATTGTGCAGAAAAAATGATTCTTCTGATTGCCACATTTCTGGACTAACCATGAGAATTCTTTCCAAAACATGACCAAGTATCTCTGCATAGAATGATCCAAGTTGCAGTGTGCATGAATTTGCAGTAGATGAGTTCCCATGAATCAAAAAATGCAATCTTCATTGTTTTCATTTTATGACGCTTAGTTTTATCGGTCTGCCGTTGCCTGGGTCACATCATTCAGTCCAACCGATGAAATTTTGTGATGCTTCTACATGCTGTTCTTTTTGTTCTGCTGTTACGGAGTGTGGAACGAGCCTTGTCACAGTTTGCATTTGCCGAGCACATCATGTGTGATAGTGTGAATACTGCATTGTCCACACTGATACCAAGCTCTTATGATAATATTTTGATGCTCAGTTTACGATAAGCAGAGAGTACAGAACATTTGACATTCTCATCAGTCACACTCATGGAGGGACACCCTTCTCTCAGATCATCACCCAGTACTCACGACTATTTTCAAAATATTCATAGGCTACCACTCAAACACTTTGCTATGACTTAAATAATCTCTTTACAATATGCTATTTGCATCGTTGAAAATACTTTTGTTATACTTTTTCCACGTTTAAAACAAAATTTGATTGCAGCTCTTTGCTCCATCTTGAAAATATGACAAAGAAAAGCTACAGACATTAAAGTGTCATTGCTTACATGAAATGAGTCCTCAGCAATGAAATTGTCCCAAGAAGTGGAGAAGGTTCATACCACATAATTCCAGCAGTGACACAGAGATGTTTTGGAAATTTTTGAATTCACCTGGCTCTTGTTCTAGAACACAAAAAATTAAATGTGAGACCTGGTCCTAGGCCTACAGCAGAAATTTTTTTTTGCTTTTTTTGGAAACATTGCTATTTTCTATAATTTTTGTGAAGTTAAAATTTGGGACAAATTAATCTACCATCCATCACTTCCATTTATTTAATTGTAGTGGCAGATCTAATGGATTAAAAAAAAATATATTTAAGTTGATCAATTTTTAAACTCAACTATGGAATTGAAAACTTGCATAAAATTTAGTATATATTATATAAATATATACAAAATATTTGAAGTTTTCAACTTTACTTGTCAGTTTGCTCATTTGTAAAATGGAATTTCAAACATCATCTGTTTATTTAAGTAGTATCCAAAATATTATTTAGAGTTGCTGTCTGTTAGAGCAAATGTAAACTGTGTATGTCAGTAAATGTTTGCATTGCTTTACGTCACTAAATATGTGACACGGAACATTAGAAATATCAAGTTACAATATTGTGACACCTGCATTCAAAGGGGTAATCACCCTCTGTTTCCTAAATGGACTAATAATGCATCAGAAATGTGACCAGTAAACACAACGATAGATAAAACTGAACTGCGGGTTGCGCAGAGGAATATGTCCAGTAAGTATGCATGGAATAACAAGGAGAGGTAAGAAATCTGTTGAATAGATGAGCAACAAAATTGTGATTAGCAAGTTGCATGACATGGTAAGGACATTTGGCTAAGCATGACGACAGCAGATGATCATAAAGATGAACTAGATTGAGGGAGAGAAATGATCTGCATAAGTACTACGGCACAGCTAACTGAACATAAATGATCTGAGAGAGGTCACTGGAGTATGGGTTGTGTTTTAGAACACAAAAAATTAAAGTGAAGCTTGGTCATGAGCCTAAAGCAGAAAGGTTTTTTTTTTTTTTAAACAAACATTTTTTTATATAATTCTCACTGTACAATCATATTGGGAAAATATATTTTAAAATGATAAACTGACTTTTTTAAATATTAAAAGAATTACACCTGAAAACAGTCAGATACAATATTTCAGATTTTGATATATAACAAATTTGAAAAAAAAAGAAACATTTTCTATTTGTAAGACAAACAAATTTTTATGAGTGAGTGTTTCATTTGATAATAATTTTGATACTGTTTTGTAATTTGCAGTTATTACCCTCACTGTTGATGTGGATTTCACAAGTAACACACCATTATTATAAAAATCTTGTTTTATATAATATTGTAATAAATGCTGCTTAAACTTATGACTATTTATTAATTGTATTCATGAATATTTAGTTGTGTGAGCTGGTAAAGTAATTTTAACATCTGTTTGTATTGTTTGGTACTTATTATAGGCTACAATTTTTTTTTTCAGATGCCTCGAAACAGACATTCATATAGAAGAAGAAGAAGTGAGGATTCTTCAGATGAAAACGAAGATAATTTTAGGCATGACCGGTTTAGATCTGAAAGATATCCAGAAAGTAATTACAATTCAAAACAAAGATATGACAATCGTGACAGTCAGAGAGATAGAAAAAGACACAGGAGAAGATCGAAGTCTAGGTCAAGATCACCACATTACCGATCTAGATCGCCACGAAGTAGTTCAAGATCGTCAAAAAAAGAACACAAAAACAGTTCATCATCAGATATTAGGTTGAAGAAAAATGTAGAAAACGTTCCAAAGAAAAATTCTGTAGAAAGTATCACGAATGATGTGCCAGCAAAACCCAAACAGAAAACAAATCTTTCAGACTTATTAAAGCGATTTGATGAGAGTACAAAAAAGTCAGAGACAGCTAATGAAAGTAGTAACAGTTGTTCCACATTGAATACAGACAGTTCTAAATCTTTCAGTAATGACAAGGAAGAATTGTTACCAGATAATCATGTTGCTGTTGGACCAGTCTTGCCTCAGCTCATACAGAGGTCATTATCAAATGAAGCAGTGGAAGAATCACAACAGGAAAATGGTTCACGCGAAACTTGTGTACCAGTTGGCCCTTCTCTGCCTCCATATTTACAGAACTCATCGTCAGAAGACAACGCAACAGAGAAAGAATGTAAAGTTGTTGATGTGAGTGTGATGGAAGATCAATCACCTCAAAATAATACTTCCTCAACAGTTGGATCCTCTGTATCTCCGGACATACAAATTCCAGTCATTCAGTTACCAGACTCATCAATTGGACCAGCTTTACCACCACACTTGCAGAATAGTGGTAGTGACAATAATGGTAAAACAAGTGATAAAAATGAACCTGAATATTATGGACCAAGCTTGCCACCTTCCTTAAAAGGAGATGTGAAAAAAATTATAGGCCCAGTTCTTCCACCAGATTGTAAAATGGAAGTGGAAAACATACAAGAAGAATGTGAAGAAGAAGAAGAAGAAGAAGAAAATGATGATGATTTTGTTGGTCCTGTTCCTGAAGATTCTAAAGAAAGGTCAAGCATGGTGCAACAGCAATTGGATTTGAGAGCAATGGAACTTAAAATAAAAATGTTAGAGGTAAGTAAAGCGCACTGATATTCATTTTCTTAAATAAAATTGAATTTTATAGGTCTACAAGTTTTTTAATAGGGAAATTATTTTTTGTTTATTTATAACTATTTTACAGTCAAGATATAATTTCCTTACTTGTAGCATGTTTTGGGAATCAGATATTTTTCCCACCCATCCTCAGCCATCTTAGTTTTTGATCTTGTTAATATTTGTGTTCAGGTTCCTGTTGGCTTTTGGTAGTTTAAATTGGTATTATTGTGTGTGGGCATGGTATATATATATTTTTTTGAGTGTTTTCAATGTTGAGTATTTTGAAAATTGTGTCGTGTTTTGTGTTAACTTGTATTTATTCAGGTATTCTTGTATTGTGTATTGTGTTTATATATTTGTAAATTTTCTCATATACTCATTATCGTGCCTTTGTGTAGTATATGTTTTATCAGTGTCATTTCAGTTATGTCTGGGAATTCATGTCCCCTATTTATTGCATCAGTAGCCAAATTGGATTTATATATTTCTGTTTTTTACTTCCATGTTCCATAAGGAAATGGAAGTATGGTGATGGCAAAAAAATTCGTGGTCGAGATTATTGCAGATTCTGATTGTACTACGCTCAAAACATGAAAAAAAGTCATTTTTCAAAATGTGTGTGTGTGTGTGTGTGTGTGTGTGTGTGTGTGTGTGTGTGTGTGTGTGTGTGTGTGTGTGTGTGTGTGTGTGTGTGTGTGGTTTTTTTTTCTATGGCAAACGATAACAGCCGCAAATTCAAACAGAATCAAATAATTTTTTGCATACATCCCTTATTTGTAGAGTACTCAGGACCTATTGTTTTTGGTGAAGATCGGTTAAGGGAAAGGGGTAGTTTACCAGCAACTTTTTTTTAATCAAGGGTAATTTTTACTTCCATATTCCTTAAGGAATGGAAGTATGGTGATGGCAAAAAAAATCGTGTTCGAGATTATTGCAGATTCTGATTCTACTACACTCAAAACATGAAAAAAAGTCGTTTTCCGAAAAGTGTCTGTGTGTCTGTCTGTGTGTCTGTCTGTCTGTGTGTCTGTCTGTCTGTGTGTAGATTTTTTTTCTATGGCAAACGATAACTGCCGCAAATTCAAACAGAATCAAATAATTTTTTGCATACAGCCCGGTTTTGCAGAGTTCTCGCGACCTATTGTTTTTGGTGAAGATCGGTTGAGGGAAAGGGGTAGTTTACCTGCAACGGTTTTTTTTTAGCAAGGGAAATTTTGTTTGTTTGGCAAACGATAACAGCCGCAAATTCAAACAGAATCAAATAATGTTTCGCATACAGCCCTGAATTGTAGAGTTCTCAAGACCTATTGTTTTTGGTGAAGATCGGTTAAGGGAAAGGGGTAGTTTACCTGTAACGTTTTATGTTTTAACAAGGGTATTACCTATGGCACACGATAACAGCCGCAAATTCAAACAGAATGAAAAGATTATTTGCATACAGCCCTAAATTGTAGAGTTCTCAATACCTTTTGTTTTTGGTGAAGATCGGTTAAGGGAAAGGGGTAGTTTACCTACAACGTTTTTTTAACAAGGGTATTTTCTATGGCAAACGATAACAGCCGCAAATTCAAACAGAATCAAATAATTTTCTGCATACAGCCCTGATTTGTAGAGTACTCAAGACCTATTGTTTTTGGTGAAGATCGGTTGAGGGGAAGGGGTAGTTTACCAGCAACGTTTTTTATCATGCGTATTTTCTATGGCAAACGACAACTGCCGCAAATTCAAACAGAATCAAATAATTTTTTGCATACAGCCCTGATTTGTAGAGTACTCGCGACCTATTGTTTTTGGTGAAGATCGGTTGAGGGGAAGGGGTAGTTTACCTGCAACGGTTTTTTTTATCAAGGGAAATTTTTTTTTTTTTTGGCAAACGATAACAGCCGCAAATTCAAACAGAATCAAATAATGTTTCGCATACAGCCCTGAATTGTAGATTTCTCAAGACCTATTGTTTTTGGTGAAGATCGGTTGAGGGAAAGGGGTAGTTTACCTGCAACGTTTTTTTAACAAGGGTATTTTATATGGCAAACGATAACAGCCGCAAATTCAAACAGAATCAAATAATGTTTTGCATACAGTCCTGATTTGTAGAGTACTCAAGACCTATTGTTTTTGGTGAAGATCGGTTAAGGGGAAGGGGTAGTTTACCTGCAACCTTTTACGTTTTATTTTCTATGGCAAACGATAACAGCCGCAAATTCAAACAGAATCAAATAATGTTTTGCATACAGCCCTGATTTGTAGAGTACTCAAGACCTATTGTTTTTGGTGAAGATCGGTTAAGGGGAAGGGGTAGTTTACCTGCAACGTTTTTTTATCAAGCGTATTTTCTATGGCAAACGATAACAGCCGCAAATTCAAACAGAATCAAATAATTTTTTGCATACGTCCCTGAATTGTAGAGGTCTCAATGACTTTCGATTTTGGTGAAGATCGGTTAAGGGGAAGGGGTAGTTTACCTGCAACCTTTTACGTTTTAACAAGAGTAAAGTACTTGAAAATTTATTTAAACTTTTTGAAACAATGGTAATTGTTAAAAATAAAATAATTTTGTTGCCAGGCAATAAAATTATAATTTTTTCATTTTAATGTAATATAATATTTTTCATTTAATACAGCAATAAAAAGGCAGGTAAGACACAGCCTGGCTGTTTGGCTGAAAATGATTTTAAATATAAATCTTAGAATATGGAAGTCATGTATGGTTCTCCATACCGATATTTTTCTATGGCAAACGATAACAGCCGCAAATTCAAACAGAATCAAATATTGTTTTGCATGCAGCCCTGAATTGTAGAGTTCTCAAGACTATTGTTTTTTGTGAAGATCGGTTAAGGGAAAGGGGTAGTTTACCTGCAACGTTTTTCGTTTTAACAAGGGTATTTTCTATGGCAAACGACAACAGCCGCAAATTCAAACAGAATCAAATAATGTTTTGCATACAGCCCTGAATTGTAGAGAACTGAAGACGAGTTGATTTTGATGAAGATTGGTTAAGGGAAAGAGGTAGTTTACATGCAACATTGTATGTTGTAACAAGAGAACGTTTTTCATGAAGAACGATAACTACCGTAAATTCAAACAGAATCAAATAATTTTTTACATATGTGCCTGAGTTGTAGAGTACTCAAGGCCTATTGATTTTGGTGAAGATCGGTTAAGGGAAAGGGGTAGTTTACCTGCCAATTTTAATGTTTTAACAAGAGTAATTGTTTCTATGACGAATGATAACTGCCGCACATTCAAACAGAATCAAATAATGTTTTGCATGCATCCCTGAATTGTAGGGATACCTGTAAACATTTTATGTGATAACAAGGGTATATTCTATGGCAAACAATAACTGCCGTAAATTCAATCAGAATCAAATAATGTTTTGCATACCTTCCTGAGCTATAGAGAACTCAATGTCTGTTGATTTTGGTGAAGATCGGTTAAGGGAAAGGGGTAGTTTACCTGCAACATTTTATGTTTTAACAACGGTAATTTTTTCTATGACGAACGATAACTGCCGCACATTCAAACAGAATCAAATAATTGTTTGCATACAGCCTGAATTGTAGAATACTCAAGACCTATTGTTTTTGGTGAAGATCGGTTAAGGGAAAGGGGTAGTTTACCTGCAATGTTTTTTTATCAAGGGTAATTTTTTCTATGGCAAACGATAACAGCCGCAAATTCAAACAGAATCAAATAATGTTTTGCATACAGCCCTGAATTGTAGAGTTCTCAAGACGAGTTGGTTTTGGTGAAGATCGGTTAAGGGAATAGGGTAGTTTACCTTCAACATTTTATGTTTTAACAAGGGTAATTTTTATATGACGAATGATAACTGCTGTAAATTCAAACAGAATCAACTACTCTTTTGCATACCTTTTTGAATTATACAGAACTCAATGGCTGTTGATTTTGTTGAAGATCGGTTAAGGGAAAGGGGTAGTTTACCAGCAACGTTTTTTGTTTTAACAAGGGTATTTTCTATAGCAAACAATAAGAGCCGCAAATTCAAACAGAATCAAATAATGTTTTGCAAACAGCCCTGAATTGTAGAGTACTCAAGACCTATTGTTTTTGGTGAAGATCGGTTAAGGGAAAGGGGTTGTTTACCTGCGACGTTTTTTTATCAAGGGTAATTTTTTTCTATGGCAAACGATAACAGCCGCAAATTCAAACAGAATCAAATAATGTTGTGCATACAGCCCTGTATTGTAGAGTTCTCAAGACCTATTGGTGTTGGTGAAGATGGGTTAAGGGAAAGGGGTAGTTTACCTGCAACATTTTATGTTTTAACAAGGGTAATTTTTTTATATGATGAACGATAACTGCCGTAAATTCAAACAGAATCAACTACTTTTTTGCATACCGTTTTCAATTATAGAGTACTCAAGGTCTGTTGATTTGGTTGAAGATTGGTTAAGGGAAAGGGGTAGTTTACCAGCAACATTTTATGTTTTAACAAGGTTAATTTTTTTTATGACGAAAGATAACTGTCGTAAATTCAAAGAGGAGAATCAACTAATTTTTTGCATACGTTCCTGAATTGTAGAGAACTCAAGGCCTGTTGATTTTGGTGAAGATCGGTTAAGGGAAAGGGGTAGTTTACCTGCAACATTTTATGTTGTAACAAGAGAAATGTTTTCATTACGAATGATAACTGCTGCACATTCAAACAGGTCAAATATTTTTTTGCATGCATCACTGAATTGTAGAGGACTGAAGGTTACTGATTTTGGTGAAGATCGGTTAAGAGAAAGGGGTAGTTTACCTGCAACGTTTTGTGTTTTAACAAGAGTAAAGTACTTAATTTTGATAAATAAAGTATCCTGATAAGAAGCTCATAATAATCCACTGTAGAAACGTAGATGAAATATCTATAAACGAAGAGGTTAGGTGAACGGCGTGGGGGTAATTTTCTATTAATGAAAATAATAGTTGAAGGGGGAGGGGAGAATTTTTTATATGTGTACTACGTTATCGGCAACAAAGAAGTAGTTCTTTGTAAAAATTCCTTCCCGGGCTGTTTAGCTGTAGTCCAATGTTTTTTGCAAAACCAGACTTTTCGGCGGTGCCATCGACTGCCATCATCAGTGAAAATCGAGTGCGAAAACGTGAGGTGGTATACGTTAGTGACCACAGTACTGTGGTTAAGGCTGAAGTAATAAGTAGAAAGAAGTAGTTTCTATGGAATATTTCATTTCGAATATGATTTTAAATATAAATCGTAGAACATGGAAGTCATGTATGGTTCTCCATACCGATATTTTTCTATGTGACATCTATTGCAGTCTTGGCATTCAGTTTTGTATATTCCATTGGTCATTGTATTATCTTTGTCGTGTGGACTATTTAGTTTTTAAGTTGTTTTTGTTTGTTTTGTATGCTTTTTACTTCCATATTCCTTAAGGAATGGAAGTATAGTGATGGCAAAAAAAATCTTGTTCGAGATTATTGCAGATTCTGATTCTACTACACTCAAAACATGAAAAAAAGTCGTTTTCCGAAAAGTGTCTGTGTGTGTGTCTGTCTGTCTGTCTGTCTGTCTGTCTGTCTGTGTGTCTGTAGATTTTTTTTCTATGGCAAACGATAACTGCCGCAAATTCAAACAGAATCAAATAATTTTTTGCATGCAGCCCTGATTTGCAGAGTACTCGGGACCTATTGTTTTTGGTGAAGATCGGTTGAGGGAAAGGGGTAGTTTACCAGCAACGGTTTTTTTTTAGCAAGGGTAATTTTGTTTGTTTGGCAAATGATAACAGCCGCAAATTCAAACAGAATCAAATAATGTTTCGCATACAGCCCTGAATTGTAGAGTTCTCAAGATCTGTTGATTTTGGTGAAGATCGGTTAAGGGAAAGAGGTAGTTTACCTGTAACGTTTTATGTTTTAACAAGGGTATTTACTATGGCAAACGATAACAGCCGCAAATTCAAAAGATTATTTGCATACAGCCCTAAATTGTAGAGTTTTCAAGACCTATTGTTTTTGGTGAAGTTCGGTTGAGGGAAAGGGGTAGTTTACTTGCAACGTTTTTTTAACAAGGGTATTTTCTATGGCAAACGATAACAGCCGCAAATTCAAACAGAATCAAATAATGTTTTGCATACAGCCCTGATTTGTAGAGTACTCAAGACCTATTGTTTTTGGTGAAGATCGGTTAAGGGAAAGGGGTAGTTTACCTGTAACGTTTTATGTTTTAACAAGGGTATTTCCTATGGCAAACGATAACAGCCGCAAATTCAAACAGAATCAAAAGATTATTTGCATACAGCCCTAAATTTTAGAGTTCTCAAGACCTGTTGTTTTTGGTGAAGATCGGTTGAGGGAAAGGGGTAGTTTACCAGCAACGTTTTTTTAACAAGGGTATTTTTTATGGCAAACGATAACAGCCGCAAATTCAAACAGAATCAAATAGTGTTTTGCATACAGCCCTGATTTGTAGAGTACTCAAGACCTATTGTTTTTGGTGAAGATCGGTTAAGGGGAAGGGGTAGTTTACCTTCAACGTTTTTTTATCAAGCGTATTATTTTCTATGGCAAACGATAACAGCCGCAAATTCAAACAGAATCAAATAATTTTTTGCATACTTCCCTGAATTGTAGAGGTCTCAATGACTTTCGATTTTGGTGAAGATCGGTTAAGGGGAAGGGGTAGTTTACCTGCAACCTTTTACGTTTTAACAAGAGTAAAGTACTTGAAAATTTATTTAAACTTTTTGAAAACAATGGTAATTGTTAAAAATAAAATAATTTTGTTGCCAGGCAATAAAATTATAATTTTTTCATTTTAATGTAATATAATATTTTTCATTTAATACAGCAATAATAAGGCAGGTAAGACACAGCCTGGCTGTTTGGCTGAAAATGATTTTAAATATAAATCTTAGAATATGGAAGTCATGTATGGTTCTCCATACCGATATTTTACTTCCATATTCCTTAAGGAATGGAAGTATGGTGATGGCAAAAAAAATCGTGTTCGAGATTATTGCAGATTCTGATTCTACTACACTCAAAACATGAAAAAAAGTCGTTTTCCGAAAAAAGTGTCTGTGTGTGTGTGTCTGTCTGTGTGTGTGTCTGTGTGTCTGTAGATTTTTTTCTATGGCAAACGATAACTGCCGCAAATTCAAACAGAATCAAATAATTTTTTGCATACAGCCCTGATTTGTAGAGTACTCACGACCTATTGTTTTTGGTGAAGATCGGTTGAGGGAAAGGGGTAGTTTACCTGCAACGGTTTTTTTTTATCAAGGGAAATTTTTTTTTTTGGCAAACGATAACAGCCGCAAATTCAAACAAAATTAAATAATGTTTCGTATACAACCCTGAATTGTAGAGTTCTCAAGACCTATGGTTTTTGGTGAAGATCGGTTAAGGGAAAGGGGTAGTTTACCTGCAACATTTTATGTTTTAACAAGGGTATTTCCTATGGCAAACGATAACAGACGCAAATTCAAACAGAATCAAAAGATTATTTGTATACAGCCCTAAATTGCAGAGTTCTCAAGACCTATTGTTTTTGGTGAAGATCGGTTAAGGGAAAGGGGTAGTTTACCTGCAGCGTTTTTTTATCAAGGGTATTTTCTATGGCAAACGACAACAGCCGCAAATTCAAACAGAATCAAATAATTTTTTGCATACAGCCGTGATTTGTAGAGTACTCAAGACCTATTGTTTTTGGTGAAGATCGGTTAAGGGGAAGGGGTAGTTTACCTGCAACGTTTTTTTATCAAGTGTATTTTCTATGACGAACGGTAACTGCCGCATATTCAAACAGAATCAAATAATTTTTTGCATACGTCACTGAATTGTAGAGGACTCAAGGCCTTTTGATTTTGGTGAAGATCGGTTAAGGGGAAGGGGTAGTTTACCTGCAACCTTTTACGTTTTAACAAGAGTAAAGTACATGAAAATTCATTTAAACTTTTTCAAACAATGGTAATTGTTAAAATAAAATAATTTTGTTGCCAGGCAATAAAATTATAATTTTTTACTTCCATATTTCCTTAAGGAATGGAAGTATGGTGATGGCAAAAAAAATCGTGTTCGAGATTATTGCAGATTCTGATTCTACTACACTCAAAACATGAAAAAAAGTCGTTTTCCGAAAAGTGTCTGTGTGTGTGTGTCTGTGTGTCTGTAGATTTTTTTTCTATGGCAAACGATAACTGCCGCAAATTCAAACAGAATCAAATAATTTTTTGCATACAGCCCTGATTTGTAGAGGACTCGCGACCTATTGTTTTTGGTGAAGATCGGTTGAGGGAAAGGGGTAGTTTACCTGCAACGGTTTTTTTTATCAAGGGAAATTTTTTTTTTTGGCAAACGATAACAGCCGCAAATTCAAACAGAATCAAATAATGTTTCGTATACAGCCCTGAATTGTAGAGTTCTCAAGACCTTTTGTTTTTGGTGAAGATCGGTTAAGGGAAAGGGGTAGTTTACTTGTAACGTTTTATGTTTTAACAAGGGTTAAAACATATCCTATGGCAAACGATAACAGCCGCAAATTCAAACAGAATCAAAAGATTATTTGCATACAGCCCTAAATTGTAGATTTCTCAAGACCTGTTGTTTTTGGTGAAGATCGGTTAAGGGAAAGGGGTAGTTTACCTACAACGTTTTTTTAACAAGGGTATTTTTTATGGCAAACGATAACAGCCGCAAATTCAAACAGAATCAAATAATTTTCTGCATACAGCCCTGATTTGTAGAGTACTCAAGACCTTTTCTTTTTGGTGAAGATCAGTTGAGGGGAAGGGGTAGTTTACCTGCAACGTTTTTTATCAAGCGTATTTTCTATGGCAAACGATAACTGCCGCAAATTCAAACAGAATCAAATAATTTTTTGCATACAGCCCTGATTTGTAGAGTACTCGCGACCTATTGTTTTTGGTGAAGATCGGTTGAGGGGAAGGGGTAGTTTACCTGCACGGTTTTTTTTATCAAGGGAAATTTTTTTTTGGCAAACGATAACAGCCGCAAATTCAAACAGACTTAAATAATGTTTCGTATACAGCCCTGAATTGTAAGTTCTCAGGGCCTTTTGTTTTTGGTGAAGATCGGTTAAGGGAAAGGGGTAGTTTACTTGTAACGTTTTATGTTTTAACAAGGGTATTTCCTATGGCAAACGATAACAGACGCAAATTCAAACAGAATCAAAAGATTATTTGTATACAGCCCTAAATTGTAGAGTTCTCAAGACCTATTGTTTTTGGTGAAGATCGGTTGAGGGAAAGGGGTAGTTTACTTGCAACGTTTTTTTAACAAGGGTATTTTCTATGGCAAACGATAACAGCCGCAAATTCAAACAGAATCAAATAATGTTTTGCATACAGCCCTGATTTGTAGAGTACTCAAGACCTATTGTTTTTGGTGAAGATCAGTTGAGGGGAAGGGGTAGTTTACCGGCACCGTTTTTTTATCAAGCGTATTTTCTATGGCAAACGATAACAGCCGCAAATTCGAACAGAATCAAATAATTTTTTGCATACATCCCTGAATTGTAGAGGTCTCAAGGACGTTCGATTTTGGTGAAGATCGGTTAAGGGAAGGGGTAGTTTACCAGCAACCTTTTACGTTTTAACAAGAGTAAAGTACTTGCAAATTTATTTAAACTTTTTGAAACAATGGTAATTGTTAAAAATAAAATAATTTTGTTGCCAGGCAATAAAATTAAAATTTTTTAATTTTAATGTAATATAATATTTTTCATTTAATACGGCAATAAAAAGGCAGGTAAGACACAAACACACAATTCACGTTATTTCTGGCCTCACTCATGTTTATTTTCTTACGTTTGCACGCTTTTTAAATGGAAAGTGCCGAAACCCACACCAACATAACGCGTGCAAGCCGAAAAAATGGACATCAATTTGCTTACTGGCGAAGCTAGTAGTTAATGAATGGGTAGGCAAAAATCTTATCTTAAATTTTTTTTAAGGAATCACTAAAAGGACGGTGGGTCAAATCGGACGCTGAGGTAGAGTTTGCTGTAACCGAATGGTTCCACAAACAGCCGTAAGAATTTTACTAGCAGGGAATCTACAGGTTAGCGCAACAGTGGAACTCATGTCTTAATGTTATTGGAGACTTCTTTTAAAATCGTTGAATAAAAATTGCTTTACAGCTCTATACGTGTGTCTATTGAACAATCCTTGTATTAGTCATACACGATAATACAACTGATTAAACTTCAAATTTTTAAACTTGGTTAGTTTCTATATATATGTTTAATGTTACAAATAATTCGAATAACAATCTTGATCATCTGTTAGTTCAGCGGAATAACAATGACACTTTTAATAACCGCATAAAATAAACACTTAGAAACAACACAGGCGCTTTAACTTAACTGTTTGGACCACAGAAGTGAGGCATGCCTCAACGCTCTATGTGTACAGCGCGGGACAATCCCCCCTCCCTACACTTCCCTATCACACCACTACATTGCTTACATACGATGTATACAAAAAACGCTGAGGCAAGTTCAGGTTGCCTCATTCGCTTTAAACGAACTATGCCGAATCTCACCTGTCACCATCTAGCGGTCGCTCAATAAAGCACGTTTCGGTTTAATAAATTTGACAGTCACAGTAACAATGTATAATCTTTACGTTATGTAGTTCATACATATTTATAATTTTTATTCTACAGAATTTGTTAGGGTAGGCATTGCCTCAATTGCCTCCATGTAACTTCGCCACTGATATATATGTGTACAACATTATCGGCAACAAAGAAGTAGTTTTTGTTAAAATTCCTTCCCGGGATATTTGGCCGTAGTCCAATGTTTTCTACAAAACCAGACATTTCGGCAATGCCATCGACTTCCATCATCAGTGAAAATCGAGTGCGATAACGTGAGGTGGTATACGTTAGTGACCACAGTACTGTGGTTAAGGCTGAAGCAGTAAGTAGAAAGAAGTAGTTTCTATGGTAATATTTCATTTCGAAAATGATTTTAAATATAAATCTTAGAATATGGAAGTCATGTATGGTTCTCCATACCGATATTTCATTTTATTGTAAATCTGTACATAGTATAAAGTAAAGTCGGTGCGTTTTCTCTCTGTGTTTGAAATCGCTAATCTCAGGAAGTACTGAACGGATTTTATTCAAGTTTTCACCAATAGATAGAGTGTCTATCGAGGAACATTTATGTGTATAATTAATACATATATGTTGTACATTAGCTTAGCTATCATGGTTTATGTCAAGTAAGTGGTATAGTTTACATCTTATATATAAAAATGAATGTTTCTTTGTTTGTCCCGTATGCGTTCCTATACCATTCATCCGATTGCGATGAAACTTCGGTGAGTTGTTGTGCGCACGTCCGCGAAGGTTTCTTCCACATCTCCTCCTAAACCACTGTATCGATTTCAACCAAACTTGGCACAAATATTTTACGCAACGGGAGAACCAACATAGGATAGGTGTTTTTTTCGATGGGGTCGTTTTGGGGGTTCTTTGGGGTCTTCCACTTCGCCTCCTAAACCACGGGACCGATTTCAACCAAACTTGGCACAAATAATTTACGCAAAGGGAGAACCAACATAGGACAAGTGTTTTTTCGATACGATCCTTTGGGGGGTCCTTTGGGGTCTTCCACGTCTCCACCTAAACCATTGGACCGATTTCAACCAAACTTGGCACAAATATTTTACGCAACGGGAGAACCAACATAGGACAGGTGTTTTTTTCGATACGATCCTCTGGGGGGGGGGGGGGGGGTCCTTTGCGGTCTTAAAAAACTATTAGATCTGGTTACTATGGCAACCCAATGGAATAGATTCTGTTCTAAATATATTATCGCATTAAATTGAAGACCACACGAACGAAGTTGTGGGCAACAGCTATTTATTTTTAAGAAGCCTACTTTAATTAAACTTTATTAATTAAACTAACATTTTCATTACGTACAACGTGAAACTCCGTAGCGAAGCACGGGTATTCTGCTAGTCATGTATAAGAGAAAATATATCGTGCGTGGCAGGCAAGCATATCTCAGTTATGTACGGTTTACGTTTCCATTTTATTATTATCACTACCGCAATAAAAAGGCAGGGAAGACACACACACACACACACACACACACACACACACACACACACACACACACACACACACACACACACAATTCGCGTTATTTCTGGCCTCATTCATGTTTATTTTCTTACATTTGCACGGTTTTTAAATGGAAAGTGCCGAACCCATACCAACATAACGCATGCAAGCCGAAAAAGTGTCCAGCGTGGATAGCGATTTGCTTCCTGTGGATCGCTGGGCAGTGTAACTGCACGTGTTTACAGAGGAACGATTCATAGACAGACTTTTCGTCTTTAGGGAATGAACCCTCTGCAAGATGCTGAGGGTCCATGAGTGACTTCGGAGCGCTCCTTCTTTTTCGCGTGTTTGTTCTGTGAAACATACACTGTAGATTCGCAGATTTATTCTAAGCAACGCTCAGTAGGAAATGTTGAAAATTTTTGTCCACGGTGAACCCTGCTCTGATGTTTTAATTACGGACATCATAATATTAAAACTTTGGAAACTTGAGCACTACTTAATGGAGATCAATCATTAACTTATACAAGCCATTAATTTTATGCATATTTTTTATATATATGTGTACAACGTTATCGGCAACAAAGAAGTAGTTTTTGTTAAACATCCTTCCCAGGATATTTGGCCGTAGTCCAATGTTTTCTACAAAACCAGATGTTTCGGCAATGCCATTGACTTCCATCATCAGTGAAAATCGAGTGCGATAACGTGAGGTGGTATACGTTAGTGATCACAGTACTGTGGTTAAGGCTGAAGCAGTAAGTAGAAAGAAGTAGTTTCTATGGTAATATTTCATTTCGAAAATGATTTTAAATATAAATCTTAGAATATGGAAGTCATGTATGGTTCTCCATACCGATATTTAATGTCTGTATTTTTAAATAGTTTTGTAAGCTTTGTCATCCTATTGTTTTTGTATGTGAGTCTGGCCCATTTTTACTTCCATATTCCTTAAGGAAATGGAAGTATGGTGATGGCAAAAAAAATCGTGTTCGAGATTATTGCAGATTCTGATTGCACTACACTCAAAACATGAAAAAAGGCGTTTTCAAAAAGTGTGTGTGTGTGTGTGTGTGTGTGTGTGTGTGTGTGTGTGTGTGTGTGTGTGTGTGTGTGTGTGTGTAGATTTTTTTTCTATGGCAAACGATAACGGCCGCAAATTCAAACAGAATCAAATAATTTTTTGCATACAGCCCTGATTTGTAGAGTACTCACGACCTATTGTTTTTGGTGAAGATCGGTTGAGGGAAAGGGGTAGTTTACCTGCAACGGTTTTTTTTTATCAAGGGAAATTTTTTTTTTTGGCAAACAATAACAGCCGCAAATTCAAACAGAATTAAATAATGTTTCGTATACAGCCCTGAATTGTAGAGTTCTCAAGACCTATTGTTTTTTGTGAAGATCGGTTAAGGGAAAGGGGTAGTTTACCTGCAACGTTTTATGTTTTAACAAGGGTATTTCCTATGGCAAACGATAACAGCCGCAAATTGAAACAGAATCAAAAGATTATTTGCATACAGCCCTAAATTGTAGAGTTCTCAAGACCTATTGTTTTTGGTGAAGATCGGTTAAGGGAAAGGGGTAGTTTACCTGCAACGTTTTTTTAACAAGGGCATTTTCTATGGCAAACGATAACAGCCGCAAATTCAAACAGAATCAAATAATTTTTTGCATACAGCCCTGATTTGTAGAGTACTCAAGACCTATTGTTTTTGGTGAAGATCGGTTAAGGGGAAGGGGTAGTTTACCTGCAACCTTTTACGTTTTAACAAGAGTAAAGTACTTGAAAATTCATTTAAACTTTTTCAAACAATGGTAATTGTTAAAAATAAAATAATTTTGTTGCCAGGCAATAAAATTATAATTTTTCCATTTTTTTTGCCATCACCATACGTCTTAAGGAATATGGAAGTAATATCGGTATGGAGAACCATACATGACTTCCATATTCTAAGATTTATTTTTAAAATCATTTTCGAAATGAAATATTACCATAGAAACTACTTCTTTCTACGTACTGCTTCAGCCTTAACCACAGTACTGTGGTCACTAACGTATACCACCTCACGTTATCGCACTCGAGTTTCACTGATGATGGAAGTCGATGGCATTGCCGAAACGTCTGGTTTTGTAGAAAATATTGGACTACGGCCAAATATCCCGGGAAGGAATTTTAACAAAAACTACTTCTTTGTTGCCGATAACGTTGTACACATATATATAAAATATATGCATAAAATTAATGGCTTGTATAAGTTAATGATTGATCTCCATTAAGTAGTGCTCAAGTTTCCAAAGTTTTAATATTATGATGTCCGTAATTAAAACATCAGAGCAGGTTTAGTGTGAATGAGGGTACACTGTGGACAACAATTTTCAACATTTCCTATTGAGCGTTGCTTAGAGTAAAGCTGCGAATCTACAGTGTACGTTTCACAGAACAAACACGCGAAAAAGAAGGAGCGCTCCGATGTCACTCATGGACCCTCAGCATCTTGCAGAGGGTTCATTCCCTAAAGACAAAAAGTCTGTCTGAATCGTTCCTCTGTAAACGCGTGCAGTTACATTGCCCAGCGATTAGAATATGGAAGTCATGTATGGTTCTCCATACCGATATTTGTATTATTATTGTGATTACTATTTATGTGTTGTTCATTTTGATTGTTTCTTAAATGTTTAGTCTTTATTTTATATTTGATTTTATTTTCAATTTTGTGTATAGGTTTTTACTGTATTAATTTTCATCAGAAATTTGGTCAATTATATTTCTTTATTTATTTATTTTCTGTGTGTTTAGGGGTATTTTATAGGTTCTGTTGAAGAGTGAAAAAAAAGCTGCCATTTTATGTGTGGTGGGTGGTCAGAATGATGTGAGGTATAATGATGTTAGTGGAGGTTGGTTTTCTGTATATTGCATATTGTAGTTGGTTATTGTTTCTTGTGATGATTATGTGTTAGGCTGCGGTTACATTGCATCAGAATTTGTGGTCGTGCTGTGCCGTGGCAATATTAAATGTAAATTCCACGGCCAGTTTTTTAAACATAATTCAGTCCGTTTGGTGCGTTATCGTTACAAGTTAGGCTGCACGCTAGCGATAGCGAGATTTAGTCAAACGGTTGGGGTGACCTTGATCAGCGACGTTATTCAGTAGGCCGCGCTGCTAGCATCTATGGCAACGAAATCTGGTCAGCCGTGCATCAGCTGTTGGTGACTTTACTCGGTCCGTTGCTGCGTGAATTCTCTTCTCTTTCTCTTCCAACACTGGTACAGAACGGATCGTGGCAGCGTGCTGTAGTTATCATCTTATAATGAGTCTTTAATTTTATAAAGAGCTTCAGGTGAGCCAGGATTCATGTATTAATATTTTAATGTTAATTTAATTGGGGCTTGTGTGTGTAAAATATTGAGAATGGTGTGTGTGTGTGTGTGTGTGTGTGTGTGTGTGTGTGTGTGTGTGTGTGTGTGTGTGTGTGTGTGTGTGTGTGTGTGTGTGTGTGTGTGTGTGGCCCTGACTGGCCATGTTTGTTCCGGTACAGCTGAGGCACGTGGTCATATGATTTGATGTAAATTTAAAGAACTAACTTTAAAAGCAATGAAAATTTAAAGCAGTTGGTTTGAATGAGTTATAAACAATAATTATGATTGCACTAAAATTTAATTGTTAACTTGAATAGTTCGTAAATGTGTAGTTACTTCGGGTATGCCCGAGACTACGTGGCCGTAAGTTATAGGTAATGTGAATTAAAACTAGAATTTAACGCATAAATATTTTTGCCGGATCAATTGAAGGAGTTGTGATAATTTAATTGTAATGGAAGCGAAATTTAATACATAAATTAGTAACTTGAAATGTGACCTTTACTATTGTTAATGACAGGCAGTTGTTGAATCGGACTTATAGTAGTGTGTGTGATCTGGGTTACGGGGCGAAAAAGATGTGGGGGCAGGGTGTTCTCTTTTGTCTGGCTCCAATGTACAAATGAAATTTTTACAGGGTTCCCCGCATAGTCGGGAGGTAAAAGGTTCGTCGAGATGGGGACATTACTTCCTTCCCCATCCACAGAGCTGAGCGAAAGGATCCCCAGCGCTGTCACACCATGCTAGACCATCAATCTCCAGCTGAACTGCTGCAAAGAAAGCATTCTACTATTCGAAGAGGCTCATCCTGGTAATCATCACCATCACTCACACCCAGGCTTACATAGCAGGAATCTCTATTGTATGTGTCCTCAGAGATCAGGTGGGAAGTTTCTTTTATTCACCACACACACAGTACTCCGCCAGTTATAACGTAACTAACAAACAAAAACTTGGTTAAACAAAATAGACTCATATCTAGGAGTTAAGATTGCCTGGAACATGTTCTGTGCAGACATGCTGTAAACTGTGCTTATTGTGATGACTGTTATTATGAATATGCTTATAATGTATTTAGTATTTTAATTATTCGTAGTGTTAAAGGTTATGATTATTACAATTTAAATTTTTTGTAATTTCTGCAAAAATGAAGCCAATATTAACTTAAAAAACTAAACTTTAAAAATTACAGTATCCAGACAATGAACAACTTGCATCTAACTGTCATATGACTTGTGATTTTATGGGTTAACCATATTACCAGATGGCATTAGTATAAATCGAAACTTTCTTGTATTTATGAATTGAAAATAATTTGGAACTACTTTTAAATTTATAACTTGAAAAATTTAATGTCTGCATAGCAGTGATTACAGTGTGTGATCCTATCATTACATGTTATTCTCATTATTAATTGCAAGTGCTGGGGATAGATAGATGGAAGTAAATTGAAAATCATTTAGAAAATTATATTCAAAAATTTTAACCGTTATATAATGAACAACTTGCACTCTTTGTTATATAGTTCTAGTAATTTCATTGCTGAGTAAATTCTCAACTATTGTTAACGTAAATAGAAAATTTCGGTTGATTGGAACATGAAAAAAATTTTTGTCTGGTTGTTATACATTTGTAGTAATTTAGTTGTGAGATATATTATTGGATGTTATTAGTGCAAGTCGACAACACTAGTGTTTATAAAATTAGATTGATTGAAATTAACCTTAAAACTAAGACAAAAAGAATTGCAGTTTTGTAAAAGGAATGTCTGAAATTAACTAATGCACTAATAAAAAATGTTGTTGCTGTTAAACAAGTGTTTCATTGCAAGACCTGTCACGATGGGCTCAGCACATTTTATTTCCATCTAGACCATGCGTCTAGTTTTAAATAATTAAGTAACGCCCCCACTTAAAAAAAAAAGGTAATAAAAATTGTAACAAAATTTTGGGGGACGTTTCAGTGCGAATTCGTGAGAACTCACGAGTAACGATTCGTAAGAAATCGTAAGAATAGCGTGGAAACACTTTCTTTCTGAAACCTTACGAGTATTGTAAATCGCTGTTGACCAACAATGATTTCTTGCTATGAGATGATCTACAACTTCCAGAGATGGCAAATTTCGTACAAAAACTGATAAAAAACAAATTATTTTGGTCGCATACGACTAGACATACGAATTCGTGAGTACGCAGAGGTTGGAAGCAAACTAACTGCATCTATGAACAACAATGGGGTTGTTCTCTTGTGACAAATTCTCACGATTTCGTATGACCACATTTTCTTACGAATTCTGATGCAATGTAACCACCGCCTAAATAGTTGATTTTGTTTGTTTTTCTTTTTCTTTTGTGATTGTATTTTTGGGTGTAAGTTATTGATTTGTTTTAATATGTTATCTACATTTGTGTTTTTGTTATTACATACATATAGGCCATCATCTACATATCTTATCCAAATTGAAGTATGATTAGTATTTAATTATTAAATTTGTCCCTGTTCGGACGTCAACTGAAGTATTTTCAGAATTTAGATATTAATTGAATATGGATTTTACGTATTAAGTTTAATCCAGGACGTCGTTTAGTGTACTCGGCAGAGAACAATAGGCAAATACAAATACAAAATGCGTATTTATCAAGTAAAATATAACAGTATTTATTTTCTTTTGACAACATGAAACAGGTCATGAAAACATTTATTCCGCCTTAAGACGTAAAACTGCTCACAAATAACTATTACATTAAAATAGATTACGTATATTAAAGGTTACGCAGACTCAGCGTTTCTTATTATATGTATATTTTTCACTCACCCAATCATACACACTTCCATACTTTTATATTTTAATGAGCTCAATTTATAAAATGCCAGTATTTACTTTCCTTTCATTATTCGTAGTTTCACCACATGGGACGTCTCCTTGTGCGTGCACTGTTTTGTTGTTTTATCGTTCTCACGTTACATTTTACGGCCGAACTGTCAATTTATTTCAAATAGTCACTGTTATGAATGAACATTTATCCAAATACTGTTTTTATTTTTAAATATATATAAAAATTCACATTTTATGATTTGCGGGTGAAAACGATACTCAGCCAGCGGCGAGCGAACTGCCCACGTCCGCTATATTTAGATGTTATTTGCCGACTGGCGTTCAGCGTTACAATTTCCGTTTGGTGACGTCTTTGAAACCAGTTCACTCCGTCCCGCCATACATCTCGTCCTCAGTATTGAAAAGTTCCGTTGGGCTTAGTATCACCTTTTCAACTTGCCACTCACAGATTTTCGTCAACAGAATTCTTGCGGTGTTAGTCACTAGCTACAAATAGTCTCTCGATCTGCTTAACCATATATGGTCATGAAACTCTGGCAATCGCCTCACCTTATGGGGGCCTCATCTTCACATGTTATAAAATTTATAAAATTATTATGTAAATTTAGCCCCATTACAAAATGTCATTTGGATCAAACGAATTTATAATTTTTTGTCTTTTGGTGTCTATGTGTTGTATGAATATTTCTGCTATTATACTAGATAATGGAGAGCCCATTGCCAGACCTTGTTGATAAATTTGTATTGTTGAATTCAAAGTAATTTTGTTTTAGTATAAGTTGGAGGCTATTTTTTATCTCAGTTATACATTGTGTGTTTACATTTTGTTTTTTAAGTTTGTTTATTATTATGTCTATTGTTTTATCTACTGGGATGTTGGTATACATATTTGTGATATCATATGATGTTAAAAATGTGTTTTCATCATATTTATTATTTTTAGTTTGTCTGTTAATTCGTATGTACTTTTTATGTTATGATAATTATTTGTTAGACGGTAACTTCTTAGTTTTTGTGCTAATATTTATGCTATTTTGTATGTAGGTACTTTTTTGAAGTTGATTATTGGTCGATTGGGTTGTTTAATTTGTGTATTTTTATTAGGCTATTCATCTTAGGTGTTATGCTATTCCAGTATTGTGAGAGACTGATAATTGTTGTGTATGTATTATCAATTAAAAAAATTGGTGTCATGGGGCACACACTAGGAGTGAGGCTGAGTGGTGAGTGAACTGATTCAGAGTGTAAAAGTTGCTTGTGTATATTTAAAGTAAGAGAGATTTTTCTGTAAAGTCTTAAAATTCAATGAACAGTTAATTAAATGAGACGAGGTCATAGTAGTGTTTATATGTATTTCATTATAATAAATTGATATTTACAGTGAACATAAATATAATCATATCACACGTCATATTAAATAAATAAAATAAATAAACCTCCGCTCCACAGTCCGTTAAAGACCAAGGCGTACCGCGCGGCTTTTGTGTTAGTGTGACGGTGTATGGCTAGTACTATGCGCCACCAGCCGCTAGTTGCGGTATTCACGGCCAGGAGGTGGCGCTGTTATCTCAGCGCCTACTCAGTTTGCCTCACGACGCTGAGTGCACGCCGTATGGAGCCTCCGCCGGGATTTGAACCCGGGACCACGAGCGCATCACTCGCCCGCGTTAGCCACTAGACCACCTGGAGGCTCATCACACGTCATATTGCTTTCAGTAAACATACATAAACAAAGAATATGTAACAAATATTTTTTGTCAATGTAATAATATGATTTATCCAATATTTAGTTGAAAAGTAGAATGTGATATGTGCAGTATTTATTCAATAAAAAAGATTATTGTTTTAATTAAGTTGATTATAAAATCACCAAATCTTCTTTGCTTCTGCACTGTGGTGGTGGCCGTGAAGTAAGCGCCAAACATTTTGTCATCAGATGTTTTCAATCATCAGACAGATTAATTAAAGAATACAATTACTTTTAACAATTACATCATTCTTACAGTATTTAAACATTTTAGAATATGCTCACATTCTTTAAAATATTACGCTTTACTTAAAGCATAAAGTGTTTAAATATAATTCAGAATTGTGATAAATATAATTCATACTTGTGAATATTTTTATAAGTATATTTTTTATTAGTTTTTCTACATAAATGATATTTTTCAGGGTGAAAATGAAGGATGTGATATAAAGAAACGTGAGAGTTGGATGTTAGAATTACCGGCAACCAGAGCAGCAAGTCTTGGCCTGGGACCTCGAACATTTCGAACCCGTGAGGGCCCTGATATGAGTGATCGTTCATGTTGGACAGACACACCTGCAGACAAGCTGCAAAAACTAATGAAGGAGGTAACTGGCAAAATAGTTTGACAAATATAAATTTACTATTTCAAGTCTCTAGACAATTAATATAGGCTTTTTAATAAGTATACTATCTTATTTGCGTGAGTCTGTAAGTAAAACCTTGTTAATTTCAACAGTAATTATATTTGTAGTGAACTTATTCAGATATTTTCAGTTTATTGTTTAATTCTATACTTACTGAAATATGTTTAGGGTGAAGATGTGGTCAAAAGTGGCAAAGATGAACTACGCAGAGCTTCACTAAGTGAACGAGACAAAACAATGGAAGAACTAACAAAAGAACGTTCATCAGATAAACCGCTGTCCCTTCTGGAAATTCATCAACAAAATATGCGGAAAAAGAAAATGGTATTCATTTTAATGTAGGCCTATTATTATTTTTAATGCTCAAGTTGTGTGGTCATTGACTGAATTCATCTGTTAACCGTCATCTTCAATATTTTTTTGTTTAGCCTTCATGTCTGACCTGTCTGGCCTCCTAAATACTGATCTTTAATTCTTTGATCTATCGTATCTTTAATTGAGGACATTGATTTAAAACTTTCTAAGATACTCAAATCATTTTTCTCAAGTATTTTAGTGGTTATGTGTAGCAGTTCCCCAGCATTAACAAAACATTTAGAACCACCAACAGCTCCACCCCACGATCTGGATTTTAAGTGTGAAATTAATCAGTAACAAATTTGGGACAGTCATCGATACTAAGGAAATAGCTCTTTAGATCAGCCCAGTTTTGTACCAATCTTTTAACAGCTGGTATTACAGACAACCATCTAGTAAGGACATGGCAAATTTATTCCGACCATTTAATACTATTTACTCGATATCTGCATCTAGCATATCTCATAGTATTGTGCAAGATGTAGTTAGTGCAATTAACCTTCACAATATTTTAAACTTCTGATTTTAACTATTTATATACAGTATGATTTTTGCCAAACTTAACACTCGCATTATCTGCACTATAAGCAGAGATGTTATCTGGATTAAGATTTTTACCTCAAATACTTTCAAATAACCACTGAAAAGTACAAAACCTAAAGAAATTCTTCAACGGTAGCTTTACATAAATTGTTTATAATTTTGTACAGTGTCATGTGAGTTACTAAATGTTTTGTAAATCTTTTACCAGTCTGGATTGTGAAGGAGACACAATGTTTATGCATGCTCCCTGTTCCAAAAGAGACACAAAATTGAGAAGACAAGAAATCAAAGAAATTAGTTTCATTTAATAAATGCTGAAAACAGAAACTCTTAGAAAAGTGGAAACTCTCATAAAACAAAAGCATAAACCTAACACATGAAAATAACAAGCCAACTTCATTAGACAAGTGACCAAAATTACTCAATATCAGAAACATAACTTATGTGATTAAATATAAGTAATGTGACACTTATAGAAAAATATTTTGATACAAGAAACACAATTCGTTGCATGCATAGAATATTGATAGCATGTTTTAATATGTGCCGTTTTTCGAGAATGTAACAAAGTCTTACAAGTACCAATTAACTTTTCCAAAAGAAACAGAAAGTTACTGTCGAATCAGTGACTTTGGTTACATAAAAACCTTGGCCACCTGTAATCTTAGTATGTCAATTTTAAGGAAACTGTGGTATTAGTTTTATTAATTACTGTTGTGATTATGTAGAAAGAAGAACAGGAGGGCAAGAAACCAGAACGGCGGCCTTTTGATCGTAACATCGACTTGCAAGTCAACAGATTCGATGAAGCACAAAGGAAAACTATATTTAAGAAAGCGCAACTTCTTAATTCAAGATTTTCTCAAGGGGAAAGCAAATATTTATAATAAGAAATATACATATTATTTATATTTTAAGTTTAATTTGCAATGTAAATATTGTAAAATCAAATACATGATACAATTTTTTAAATCATATAAGACATATACAAAGTTTATAAATTATACTTAAGTGAATACATGTTATTTAGTTTAATTGTATGTGTCTGTCTTTGTATATAATTTTTTTTTTTAATAGAATAAACAGAAGATATATAGTTTTTATATGTATGCATGTGCATAATACCAGTGGCCAGTAATTGTACCAGTTACAACATGGGTAGTGTTTTTATGAGTTGTACAAAAATTATGCTTTTAAAGTTAGTTTACAGTGTATGTTCTATGAGAAACTGAATTCGCATAGTTCATTTTCATTAATCGCCATTAGTTTTGTAATTTTTCTGTCTTCATTTTAAATAGTATTTTGCGTGGTTGATATCTGTGCATGTGACTAATGAGCAATTTGAGAAATGTTAACTTAATCTGAACCATTGCATAACTTACATTTATGTAAATGAATGTAGGCTTTCATAGTCATTGTTTTCATTATTATAATTTTCTGGGCCGTTAGGCTGTGGTCTAGATTGTGTATGTTTCTTTGTAAGCTTTGTTCCCATGCTACGGAAGATGTCAGTTATTGCTACAGACAAAATGTCTGGAAGTAAAAGTAGACAATCTAGATCACGGCCTAACAGCCCGGAAAATGGTGATAAATAACATTTAAGTGTTTCTATTTACTGGTCATATATATATATATATATATATATATATATATATATATATATATTGTAAGAAGACGACCTATTGGGTACTGCCTTCTTCCTTAATGCCCAGCGTTGGGTTCGTCACTTTGTAAGATAACGTTACCAGGGTTGGTCCGCCTCGTTTAAGCCCCGCGATGGAAGCCACTTTGTAAGAAGACCCTGTATGCCGGTCATTACAAAAGAATAAAAATAAAATGGAAAATTCAATAATAATAGAATTTTCAAACAATAAAATAATTTTGTTTATGTTTATAGAGGTATGTATACAAGATAAATCTGTTTTTTAAAAGGTTCTGGTAAAATTTTAATAACAGGTAGGTATTTATTGACTGTCGAGCACTTCTTGAAGATTTGCACCAAGTCTGGAGTTAAATAGATTAACTCCAGGTAATAATCGATTGGTGACTTTTCTGACTGGTCCAATATCTTGTTCAAAATAGGATATATTCTTCTCACTTAATTCCCTCTGCCTTATAAATACCCTTAAATTACCCTGTGAAATAAATACAGATACAAAATAATGGAAATATAAAGATTTATTGACAATTTTAAATAAATAATCGATATTTTATCGATGGAGAGCAATTATCGACTCTGTCTCAGGAATTATCGATTGTGTCATACAGAACAAAATTTTATGTTATATTATATTGAAAGACAGGTTCTTTGAGCGATTAGGATTAATAGTCAGAGAAGGGTGACGAGAAAGTATAACATTAACAATTAAAGATATTAATACAATAATTACTATTCAATAGTATTTAAATAATTCCACTATGTAATGTAAATGAATGCTGTCAAACCATACGCAGACGATGACGTCACTGCGAAATCGTGAAGGCGGTCTCTGTAGAATTAAAAGATGGCCGCTACTATTTCTTGCGTAGTTACTGTGAACTCGGCATGTCCCAAAATCACGATAAAATTACCTTTGTGAATGTCTAAAATCTTCCCGCACTGGTGTAATATGCCTGTTAAGTTAGTTGGTGTATTCTGGTGAAGTGTTCCGTGTAAACTTGTGTTAATTTGGTTATTTTGTCTGTTTTCCCTTCTGGGGTTAAGTTTTTTCAAGTTACGGTTAGGTTTGTAAAGTGAATCAGTTGAAATATAATGTTTTACTGTTTACTGTCACTCGTATAGTGAAGTTAGAGGTTTGTTTTCACTATTGTCGTGAATGTTTTATAGTATTGGCTTCAAAAAGTGTCTAACTTGTCTAACTCTCGTTCACTGATTTCAATGGCTAAACGCTAGCATCATGTTCGACTCGATTTTAAGAACGTTTTTGTCACACACCTATTCAGCTTGATATTCAACAAAAGACTAATTAACTTGGTCATAAATCTTGCCCAGTTAATCCTTGAAAAAGTATTGTTAACATTTTTCGACTTCCATACACATTAGAAAATATTACATTATATATGGAATTTTTCTATTTTATTCCTTACTTTTATGAATTACTAACCTTATTATTGGTTTAATCATCTCTTTCCCTTTAAATTGATGTATTATAGTCCATATCTGTAGACATTTTGTGGAAATTAACAAATTTTGTTCACACTTTGGAAATATAGGCTCAAAATTGGATTTCCGTCTTTATACAAAATTCCTTCCATTTTAAACATTATTAATACTATTATAATAAATTTTAATTAGTCATATTACTCTCCCTTTCCTTAAATACATATAAATTACACCTTTGAACTGTGGTTTTTTGTGTTAATTTGTAAATTTGACATTGCTCTTTAAAATTAATTAATTTATATATTTTGACAATTTATAAAATGTTAAGGTATATTTCCTTATTGTCATTTTAATTCATAGGATCATTCCTAGTAGTGGTTAATTGTGTTATCTTATATAAATCTGGGTAGTTTACAGGATTTATAAGTGAATTATACTATTTTATATTGGTTCTCTGATTTCACCAAATGGCCTAGATTTTAGAATTTTATATTTCTTTCTTTCTCAAATAATTTAAACTTAATTCCTCCTCTGACTTTACATAATTACAATTATATCAAAATAACATGATTTATAACTTATTGTATTGTGTAGTAGTTAATTAACACTACATATTTAAAATAAATAATTATGAACATGGTTCAGCAATCTGCACAATTGAACACATTGCAGATATGGTTTGAACATATATCTTTCAACTATTTTTGAGTTAACATAGCATACCTTTTAGAACATTATTACTGGTATGTAGGTTATTATTTATCAAACATAATTCTTTTTAAAACACATAACATAAATCTTATTTTCTAATAAACCTTACAAATACATTTATTTAACACATTGATTTTAGGATTGTGAAATAACAGTCTATTTAAACATGTTACACTTATTCATACTATATTAGTACCAGTCCTTTCTGGTTCAAACCATTACTACTGTGATCCCCCACATCAGTAAACATTAATTCCCATATTCTATTTATTATCATTTTTTACAAATGTCTTGTAAATAAAGATTTACATTAAAATAATAAAATACTGGAAACCTTCCATTTCATTATTTTATTATGCTGTTTATTATTTAGATTTTAAAGTTGTGATATAGCATACTACTAAGTTATAGTATCACCAACTTTAAGTTTATTGCTTTTTTTAAAAAACACTTACACAAATTCACTTTCACTGTTGGTTCTGATATTTTGAGTCTTATTATCTCAGACCAGACCTTTAGTAATCATGGACCGTTAAGACTAGTTTATTTCTTTATTACACAATAGCTTTAGCCGGTGCACTTCTTATAACGCTATACAGCACTTTAGTTTTCTCAATAATTACATTTTATAAGCTTTTGGGTATGTTATACTTTCTTTTGCATAGTTTTTGTGGGTTTGGGATTGATAGTAGTTTATATAATAATAGGTTTTACTACGGTGTTTCTTTCATACTATTTCTTCCTCTCCTCCTGTCTTCCTTCTTGTCCTTCTTCATATCTTCCTTCTGGTATTCATTCTTGTCCCTCTTCTAGTCTTCATTCTTGTCCCTCGTCTAGTCTTCACTCTTCTGTTCTTCCTTCCTCCTTCTTGGGTAAACCAAGGTACTTGGTGTTATCACGACTGAGGTTTAGTTTGGAGTATTTAATTTATTCACTGAACTGACTTTATTCTTCTATACAGGTTTCAGGGTATTGTTTTCTTCCTGTTCACAAACTTTATTCTTCCCTCTTCTTGGTTTTTTGGGGTATTTTGGTCTTCACCACCCTTTAATTGATTCTCTTTTTCTTTGATATAGTCTTATATAACTGGTTTACTGCTCTGAGCTTCCTGGGTAACTTACTGGTATTATACTATGAGTTGATGAGTTGCTTCAATACTTTCTTTGGTTTCTTTTAACAGTGGTTTTTATATATTATGTAGTGAGGATTTTTATCTTATTGTGGTTCATTCCTCTGATTTATTTAAATGTCATTCAATATTATTATAACATTTGTTGGTGTAATTAAACTTTATGATTTCACATGACTTAAAATGTAGTGGATTTTCTGTCACGCTACAATATATATATATATTGTAACAACAAATTAATCAATAAGATTTATTTTAGGTTTCGGGGTTTAATCAAGCTCCACGTTGGTATGCGCCAATTTGTAACAACAAGCCGATGTTATGTGTGTAGCGAGTGTAATACAGTTACGGGTTTCTCGTTAATGCAGCCCAGTGTAATTAACCAATCTGTTATTAAGGAAAATGTTTATTATGTAGTCTTATAGGTGACCTCCTGCAACTCAATAGTAATAGAAAAATGTTATTTATTATATCGTTATTGCAACTTTTATGTAGACCATAGCACTGTGTTAACCAATTACTAAATGTTTACTCAATGATAATTCTATGTTACATGTATTTTAGTTAATAATTTGATAATTCTCTCCAACCCTATTCAGTCCGTATTATTTAAATTAATTCAAAAGTTGCGAAGGAAACACGCTAGTTCGGCAATCTCACGTTCTACCAGCTGTCTTCTGCAAGCGCTGTTATTCGTAATTGATCCACACTTATAGGTTAGCTTGTTTCATCTGATAGTTAATCACCTTCTTTACCTAGTTAATCACCTTCTTTACCTGTAAATTACTCCCCCATCAAAATACAATACCTATTCTACAATAATATAAAACATCATTACATACAAGAAGGATTCTTTATTTGTATTACTTTTTAAAATTCCAACAGTGCTCTTTACGGTTATATGATCGTTATATCGATTGTACAATGTTGAATCGATTTGTCAATGGACTAGTCCTGTTTAATACAATTTAAATATAATTTTATTTATCTCTTATCCCAGGGTACGTGTGATTCTTTTAACGATTAGTAAGGCCAGGTAATGCAAAATTAAGGTTACTAAGTATTACAAATTGTTATTAGTTCTTAATGTATAAAATTAAATATAAGCTGGTGTTACCGTACAATGCAATTCTCAAGATAGCCGTGTCTGTTTACCAACGCTGGAAGACTTCCAGTTGAGGTTACTTTGGTCCAGAAAACGTGTCCAGATTATTAATAAAAATGGAAAGGTGATGTCCTGGAGTGCAACAGGAACTCTTCTATTCTTCGTTCTTCTTCACGATCCTTGTGGTTGTCGGTCCCGGTGGAATTGGTGTCGTATTATAATTTCCTTCTTGAAAGTGAGGTTTATGTCTCCAGTAACAAAGGTTCTTGTATATATTTTGTCTATAATTCCATTAATTCAGACTTCTTATTCAGTCAATAAGTATCCTGGTTACATGGGAAACCGGGTTCATCACTAATTCCAATGGAATTAATTTGAAGAATGAAATAATAATTCCGCTACCTTTTGGAGGTGTATGAGTATATTTCTCGAAATCTAATTAATTAATTATTCATCTGTTTGGTTTGAAGGAATTGATTTTGATACTTTAATTTGTTAATTTTAATTCATTTTATTTTAATTTATTTCTTTTCTTTTAAATTTGTCTACTGATCTGAACTCAATAGCATATAACAATCGAATAATGAAAATCAACAAGCTTCTTTACATTTAGTTACCCTAACAACCATTACTTTCTGTCATTGGATAATATTTGATATCCTAGAGCCAGAATTAGAAAATATTACTACTCTTTTTTAATAAAATACTCCATGCTTGGAATTATACCAAATTACATAAAACTCTCACTTAATCTACCTTATTAAACCGTATATATTTTACCATAGTTTCATCTGACTGGACTTATTAAAAAGGTATTAATTTCCTTTTACTAATATTAAATTTAGGCCTATTGGTTTTCTTACACCTGTTATAATATTGTTTTGTTTTTAACTTAATTTATCTTTACCTGACCTACTGTACAAATAGTCGCTGGCTTATGGCCACTTACATCAATTTTAATTTCCTGGTTTTAATTCATTATATTATTTAGTTCATTACTGAACCCTTCATTATTTTTTAACATAATTATAAGAACTACTTGCCGACTTTTTAACACTTATTGCCTTCCTGGCCAAGTTTACAAACATTATGTCAAACATCTTCATTAATCAATTACAGTAAATACATTTAACATAATATAATACCTAACACATGTACTTATACTTAATTATTTAAATACAATTTTAACATAAATAAAAGGAGTACTACTGACTAAGTACTTCTTCAAAACAACAGCTCCACTCTTACTATCCACAAAACATAAAATAAATATCCTGTAAACACTATATCATGCTACAGCACAACACCCAGTACATTTCATAACACATTAAATATTAATTTGAATAGTATTTTATAATTAATTCCTACACATTAAACTCCTCCCATTAGACAATGTTTATGTTTTACATCTCGTATTATTCCTTACTTATTTTAGATTTAGGTACATCTTTGATGTTTTAATTACTTAGTAACCTTACTATGTACCTCTAATGCATTCTTCAGGTGAGATGGACCCTCTTGTATTGAATTATAACCGGCTTCGGGCATTGTTCTAAACCATTTTTACATAGTTTTTTATGTAACGTTGGGAACCTCAACTCTGTTACGTTACATAACACCCCCCCCCCCCTTCGAAAGAAGTTTATTTTTGCTCAATGCAGTTTAGAAAAAATAAACTTATAGTTCGTCCCTGATTAGGTTATCTTTTTACTCATAATATTTTTTTATTTCCGTTTGGTTATAGGTACCCTTCACCCTATTATTTATTGGGTCAGATACCACGTAGGTATTGTTCTGATTGTCCTGGCTTATTACAAAAGGTCCAACATATAATAACAACAAATTTTTTTCTGTTCCTTCAGAACTGCTTGGTTGCTGACGGTTTCTTATTAAAATTTTTTTTTCGCCGATGGTGTATTTAATGATGTTTTTTCGGGTAGCATCCTGTTTTTTCCTTCTGGTTTCCAGTTTGTGGAGTAGTCTATTATACACATGGGTAAGGTCAAGTTCTTCTTCGGGTCCTTCAGGGAATTGTATTAATTTGGTAATTTCCCGAGGTGGCAGTTTTGAAAACATCATCTGGTATGGCGTAACACCAATAGTTTCGTGATGAGCAATATTTAGAAAGGTTTCGGTTTCATTTATGAATTCACTCCATTTTCTACGATTGTCATAACAATAAGTACGAAGGACTTGCCCTACCTCTCTGAGTACCCTCTCCGCCGGATTACTACTAGGATGGTAAATTGAAGTTTTGTAGGTTTTAATTCCTCGATTTGACATTTCTAATTTCCATTTTCGACCCTTGAACTGGGTTCCATGGTCCGTTATTATAGAATATGGAGTGCCCACATCTATGAGGTACTTTTCTGCGATTACTTTGATAATAACATTGGTGGGTGCTTTACTGATAGGATACAGCTTAGTGTAACGTGTGAAATGGTCCAAGATGATTACAATATATTTATATCGGCGCCTGCCTCCACTACATGGGAAAGGCCCGCAAATGTCAAGAAATGTTTTTTCTAATTTCCTCTCTGAAGTAATTGTTATTAAAGCCCCTCCTTTCGCTCATTGTTTACCTTAACCCTTTGACATATTCCACATCGTTTTATTAATTCCCTTACCTTCTTGTTTAAACCCTTAACATATACATGCTCCTCCAGTGCCTTTACTACTTTGATGGAACCCATGTGTCCATACATTTGATGATAATTATTTATTATTAATGTTTCTGTAGATTTGGGAATGTACAATTTCCACTTATTTTTCACAACAGGGGATTTTATGAAAATTAACCCATTATAGTTTTGATAATACTGCATAATTATAGTATCATTACTGATGAGGCGTTCTCGTATGGTGGATAATCTCTGATCCCTTGCTTGTTCTTCCTGAATTTTGGTTAATACTTCTACTAATTCTTCTCTAGCTAATATTACAAGATATATTTTTCCAACGTCCTCCCTTTCAACTTCAAAAGTACCATTCTCCAGGTTCACCCTCGATAGAGCATCCGCTACAGTGTTCTGTTTACCTGGTACGTATTCCCATGTTATGTTGTATTCCTGGAGAGCCAATATCCAACGAGTTAATCTACCATGGCTTAGTTTGCACCTTTGTATGAATGGTATGGATTTATGGTCGGATCGTACTGTTAAAGGATAGCCTAATACATATGTGCGGAATTTACTGCATGCAAATACCACACTCAATAATTCCTTTTCCGTGACGCTGTAATTTCTTTCACACTGATTTAATACCCTGCTGGCAAAACTTATTACTTGGTGGTGTCCTTCTTGATCTTCCTGGTACAGCTCCGCACCCAGACTCAAAAAATTTCTGATCAAAATCAGGATGATGCAGAATGATATTTTGTAAAAATTTCTCCTTAATTAAAATGAATGTTTCATCATATTCCTCCTTCCACTTCCATTTATGTTTAGATGACAGTAAGTGTGTAAATCTTGCTGTTAATTGGGAATAATTCCTTTGGAATTTCTGGTTGTAGTTGCACACTCCTAGGAATGATTGCAGCTGTCTAATGTTTTTAGGTCTGGGGAAGTTTTGAATAGCTTCCACTTTTTCAGGGGATGTTGATATTCCATTTTCAGAGAGTATGAACCCTAGGAATTGTAATTGATTGGTTAATAATTTTGACTTATTCAATTTCAGAGTAATGTTGCTCTTTTCCAACTTGCTTAACACCATTTCCACACGTTGGCAATGTTCCTCCCATGTGGTTGAAGTTACCAATATATCATCTACGTATACTGTTGTGAAGGCTAACACTTCTTCACCTAGGACCTGGTCCATGCATTTAATAAAAACCGCCACAGAGTTTACTAATCCAAAAGGAAGACGTTTAAAATGATAATTCCTACCTTCAAATATAAAGGCGACGTAATTTCTACTGTTGGGATGTAACTCCACCTGCCAGTATCCGCAAACAGCATCCCAAATACTCATATACTTGCAATTCTTAAATTTCTTCATTAACTCTTCAATTTCCCCTGGTGAGGTTCTATCATTTATTATATTTTTATTTATCTCCCTGGCGTCCAAACATAAGCGTACAGTACTGTCCTTTTTCTTTATGGCTACTATAGGGCTGGTGTATGCTGATGAGCTATACTCAATTATGTCCTGTTCCATCATACTCTGTATTTCCCTTCTCACTGCTGGTTTTAGGGATTGGGGTATAGGATATGATTTCCGGTTAAAATTAATGGGTTCTTTAAATGACAATTCACAAATAAAATTCTTGGCCTTTCCTGGCAAATCCGAAAATACTTTTTTATATCTGTTATAAATCTTTATTAATTGATTCTTTTGTTCAGGTGTTACTCCATTATTATTATTGGCAGTTTTAAACAAATAAATCTCTTGCAATTTTTCTTTCCATTCATTCTCCTTAATACAGGCTAATTCCTCAAAAGGTGTTCTATATTGTTAACTAATAAACTTAGTTTATTTTAGATTTATAAATTTACTAATGTGCTTTGTTTATGTTGTACTCTTACGGCTGGTGCAGCCACCATTTTGTCTAATATGAACTTAAATTTTTACTTACCGTATCCGGAGTATCGTTAGACGAGCCGAAAGATAACAGGATGGTTGCTTGGAAATGATTACTTCGATCTACTATATTCAAACAAACTTGTGTTTATTCATGATTTAGTTTTACTGTTGCATATTAACGACAATGACAAAATTACTCCTCCATTCTTTTACACTTTTACTATTTTAACATTGATAGTGTACAGGATTTATTTTGACCACAACTTTCAAGATATTACTGATAATTAAACTGTTGAACACTAAAACAAATGCTGTAAAGAAATAATACTAAACTAACTTCTCTTAACGTATACCAGTGCCTTTGTAATTACGTAATTCACACTCACCCATACACACTCACAGGCTTTCACATTAGACAAGTTATATTCCCCTTAGAGCTCATATTTCAAATTAATTTTCCCCATCTGTTCTTGTACTGTATGAAAATAATAAAATTTGTTAGTTTACTTCCCTGTTATCACGTTGAAAGTACAACGTATTGTACTCTCCTACAATGTTTTCTCGTATACACGCACTGATTTATTGCCGAACTGTTATATGATTATTTACTTATTATTTTCTCACTGTATCTACTCGGTTTCAAAATACTGTTTTAGATGATCAAATATCAAAATTTTTACATTTTGTATGTTGCGGGCGCCCGCGATTTACGTTCCGGAACTGTATATGTGTGTCAATCGCGCGAGTGTTGAAGTTAGACTGGAGTGAGGCAGATGGCACTATTTTGTGTAGTTGCCTCGGCTGTTTTACCAACTTGTATTGTATTCAGTTCGTATTCCTACGCCAGTATACGGTTTTGGATTACACACCCGAATTCCACAGCGGGGATCGTCTCTGACGTAATATCGTCCGATGTTCAATTATATAACTTGTTTACTGTTTTTGTAAGTCATTGGCTGACCTTGGCACAGTTTTGCTGTCTGTTTATTTCGTTTTATAAAATATTCCTGAATAATTTTCACAGTGTTACCACTGTCGCTACCAATAAAATTTACCTTTTTGTTTACGTTTTGTCCCAATTATTATTTTTTACATTGTAAAATGTTGATTGCTTTTATTCAAAATACAAATTTCTTTATTTGACCCCAGGTAGGCCAAAATGTCCCGTTACAATACCCCCTCAAGGAGAGATTTTATGCCGAAGCATAAAAACTCATTGACACACTCATACTTGCTAAAGGGATCAGCCAGGATATGTCGCCACAACGCCCTGTATGGTTTACAAAAAAATATAATTAACTCACCCTTGGTCCGGTGACTGTGACCGCACCTGAATGACAATACTGGACTTCTCTCTAGAGATCCCAACACCATAAAGTCAGACAGATACTTAACGCCCCTGATCTGACGCGCTGGCCAGCTCAGGACCGCCGCCACAGCATCACCAAACTCTGAAACAACAAATCAAATATCAACTAGTGTCCTTATACAACACCATATCCCCAACTGATCTGTTGCCCCCTAGCGGTGCTGGTTTGCGTTAAGAAGCACTGGTTTTGTTCTTCACTTACTTCTAACATATATAAGAATACCTAACAACACAACATGATACCCATTTTAAAATTCCATAATCTCATTCTGTCTGCTTTCTCTTGTTAACTTTTATCCCAAAATTCAAAATTATTGCCCTGATTCCCATCAGAATTTAAATAAACATTTCCCATTACCATATTACACATTTCTCTTATCCCCAATGTGCATCAAAAAACTTTTTAAATTCATGAAATTCTCTTACATACTAACAAACACAATATAACATAAGAAAACATAGTACATTCATAATTCATATTGTTAGTACTACAGTGGAAATCGGTTAACACGAAATGACGGGGACCAGTTACCTTTTCGTGTAAACCGAATTTCGCGTTAAGCGAACAAAAAGTAAAACAAAATGAGGAAGTGAACAAATAGTGTACTGTAGATTATTTATTGTACTGTCTAGTAAAATGCAACAAATATAACCTTTTATTTATCCTCATGGTTTATTATTGTTAATTTTTCTTAAAATTATTATTAGCTGTTCTAAATTTAGTCCTATGATTTAGGTTTTCTTATAGACTACTGTATGTCTTTCAACTTTACCGTAGTTTTCGTGTTTATCTTTATTTAAAATAATCCGTTATTTTCTTTTGCACACAATTTTGCACTATTTTATTTTCAACAAATTGTTCTAATTTATCAACGTGTTCAAACATTTCACCTTCCGAGTTGGCTTCAAAATATCGACGAACACGGCTCAGCAACGAAAGCATATCGGTAGCGGTAGGAACATTTTCACTATCATTTTCCGTGTCAAGTTCGTTGTCACTGTCATCACCTTCACAGTTGTCAACTTGCGCTGTTTCCACGATATCGGTATCTGTTAATACAGGAGCCGTAGTTACGTTCTCGTCGACAGTCACGTACTCATTTAGAGAAATTGAAACATTTAATACAGATGACACACGATTAAACATTTCAGATAGTGTAGGATCAATTTCATTTTCTTCGGGTTGTTCAGTTTCTGAATTCAAAATGAATCGAGCATGAGCGAAACAATTTTGAATTGTTGTAGGCGTTACGAGGTTCCACGCTGTTCTTAACAAGTTACAAGCATCCAGAACATTTACACAGAATTCTTTTTTCCCCTCAATAGTGGCCAAGTATTTCCGCAGAAGTAACTTTCTGTACTGAAATTTTAAATTTTGAATAATACCTTGATCACAAGGTTGTAGGACACTAGTCGTGTTCGGTGGTAGAAAAACAAGTTTAATTGCCATCAATTTTAGGTCACATGGGTGGGCAGGACAGTTGTCAATAATTAACACAATTTTCCTCTTCTGAGAAGTGAAATGTTTTTCTAACGAAACCAGCCATTCGGTAAAAATTTTAGACGTCATCCACGCTCGTTTGTTAGCTCTATATTCTACTGGCAACTTTTTAACATTTTTAAAACAGCGCGGCTTTAAACTTTTTCCTATAACAAGTAACGGAAGTTTTTCTGACCCATCAGCATGGCAACCTACCATCACTGTCACTCTCTCTTTGGACTTTTTACCACCAGAGCACTGCTCCCCTTTGAATGAAAGTGTTTTATCGGGCATACAATGGAAAAATAGTCCTGTTTCATCGACGTTGAAAATATCCTTACGTGGATAGTCTTTTAAAATTGCAGGCAGCGTAGATTGCAACCACGATGATGTCATTTCTTGTGACACCTGTCTTGATTCGCCACAGATGTTTTTAAAGGTTATGCCATTTCGTTTTTTAAACCTTTCTAGCCAGCCAGGATTTGCAGTGAAATTTAAGTTCATCTGTTCAGCAAAAACGTTTGCTTTCTCCATCAGTAGTGGTCCAGAAATAGGAGCATCTTGTGATCTTGCTTGCTTAAACCAGACAAGAAGAGCAGCCTCTAAGTTTTCATGGTTTGCCTTACAGAAACGTTTTCTGCCTGGTTCAAACTTGCCCGACTCATACGGTTCTAAAGTTTTATCTCTATTTTTTATAATCGTGGATAACGTCGAGTTTGGTATACCGAATGTTTTACAGATTTCTGTTTTAGTTCGAATACCCTCATTAACAGCTTGGAGGAGTTCAACTTTTTTTTCTAAAGAGAGGGCACTTTGTTTACGCACTTTCTTCTCCATTTTACTTCCGGACTGCAAAAACGAAATTTACGAAAGCGTAACTTCACTTAACACGTACACGTCACACGCTAAACGTCACTTAACTGGCTGTAAAAGACTAAGAAGTTTGTACAGTAAAAAAGTAAACAGTTAATCCTCACAACTGAGTAAATTTTTTACAATAAAATGTTATCGGTACCGTACCGCAAACTTTACCACCGCTGTACACGCACAGAATACAACTGAACTGAACTCACCACACCCTATAGAGTAGGTACAGGTAATTAATGTAAGCGATAACGGTTTATTTGCAGTCAATGAACAACACATTTGGTGCTGAAGGAGAGGCTATGGTTTCTCGTAAACAACGGTACACTGTATACAATACGTACTGTAAATAGAACTTGGTACTGAAGACAAAACAAAACAGGTAGACAAAACAAACTGTGGTCACTACCTGCTCTTTCTCTTTTAGATATGAAGAATGGATTCCGTTACATCGAAAACAAGCTTTTGGGCGTACTTGTGTGGCTTTATTTTGTATGCAGTTACTTAAAAGCCAGCCAAAAAAAAAATTATTTTTAACAAACATTTTTCGTGTTAACCGATATTTTTCAGGTAAACCTTTCGTGTTAACCGTACAAATAATACACTGTACATAACAAATGGCGATCGGTACCCGAGTGGTATTTCGTGTTAACTGATATTTTGTGGTAACCGTTTTCGCGTTAAACGATTTCCACTGTACATTAAACAATTCACATTTAAATTTGACCACAATCTACACACTTTACATCATTAACTTTGAATATAAAATTATACAAATTACCTTTTAATCTCAATTGACTTTTATTGATTCGTTTCTCAAAATTTTTTTTTTTTCAAATTTCATAACATTTCATTTATTATTCCATTTCATTAATTTGGGTGATTCTCCGTTATTCATTATAATTCACTTTATCAACTTGGCATTTACCCATAATCTTACCCCTTTTACGACTCTAACGCTCCCTTACAAAATCTTTAACTAGTATGACACCCATCTAACAAAACATCTACTAACCCTTCTCTACCTCTAACTACTTACTACTTTAACTCATTTCGCATCACTTCTATCCTTATATAAAAAAAATACTCTCTAACCCTTTGTACTTAGGATAAGTGTTCCCCCCCCCAAAAAGCTCATTCCCTTATGTTGGTTCCTGGACTCTACCTAAGGTAACCCTTTCCGGCGCCAAACGGTCCCATCCCGTCCCAACCCTTTTGTTGCGGACTCCTCCATTACACTATCCCCTCTTACAAAATTACCATCCCCAAATCTCATTCTTATTACCTCACTTCAACTACAACAAAATAACATCATCATTTATAAACATCAATATATCACTCATTACTCTACATATATTTCCCATGACTACTGTGTCTCCACTTATACTCAAATTCTCTATTACTTGTATTTCATTTTTATTCTCTTTAACACCCATCTATACTCAACTTGGACTTACTCAAATGTCTTACTTAAACAATTACTATCACCCAACTTCTATCTTTTGCAACCCATTGGATACTTTAATTATCTCAAATTTATTTCATTATTCATCTAAAGTCTTTAAACACATTGAAAACTTATTCTATAACATATTATTATATTTTATAATCCTTATTCCTAACATACTACATGCAATTAACACAATAAGACATAATAAACACAATATAGGAAGTATCTAGTGTATCTATTTTTTTCAAATCAAAACAAAACTATTTAGTAGCGAGTCATCATTATCAAAATATCAAATTTTTAATTCGTTACCCCCTGGGTAACCTCCCTGCCACACACACTATGACCCCCCCGGGACTGTAGCATCCAGTTGCTTCCACAAAGACTGAAATTTTGGAGGAATTTGACATCTCCGTGTCCTTGCTTCTGCGTTACATTTAATAAAACTAGATATCATAATATCTAAATGTTCATATTATACGCCCCTAATGCGGGTCTACCACCTGGCTTTGCTGTCCCTCCTCGGACAGAGTGGCAGCCGCTGTTCCATAATTTCCGGGATTTCCCCTAGTTTCACCCCCCTGTTAATTTCTAATATAAACCAATTTCAAGCCAGCTATGGTCAAGGGACTTGATTATGGCCATAGCTGACCGCTAGCCAAAACCACGATTAGTGCTGGTAAGGCAGTAATCGCCCGAAAAGTCGGGGAAATCATCTCTACCTTCAGGTATGTATTCATCATCATTAATTTGCACGGCACGGCAATTTATCAAGTTACAATATAAAATTGTACAAAAGGGTGTGCCGTGCATTTTACGCCATTTTGGCCTCCGATGGAGGTAACACTCTCTGTTACCCCCAACACTTTCCGCTATCTACTGGGGCACATGTCACCCCAGCAATAGCAAATTAATAGCTAAACTAAACCATATCTACAATTGCTGTCTCTACATTCCATTGTTATATCACTTCTATAGACACCACTCTACCCCCCCCCAAAATTCCCCACACATCTTGTATAACAACAAGTCTCTCTTTTATGTATCCAGACACTTCTGCCAGTCCAACTTTTCTAACTCCGACACTTACGTTACTATCTCCTATGGAGCTAAACTAAAAACTAAGTACACATAATTTAACTTACTTTACTAGTTTTAACAAGTGCAACAACTATACTAATGTACTGCGAAACTGCCAACAATTTTGTCACCTTAAATTTCTACGTTCTAAATCTAAACTACAACTAGTTCTTTTTCTCCTAAAACAAATTCGACCGCAATTTAAAATTATTTTTTGTTTATTATTTCATTATCGAGGAGTATAGTTACTTCTCACTGAACTATACTTCTCGGTAATGAAATGACTCCTCACGAGTCGCACTTGTTAAGTTACATGAATTTTGGATCGGTTTATTATATGAAATAAAACTGTTATATGTTATGTTCGTGGATAATTGCCAATTGTAAGTTTCTTTTTTTTTTTAATATATATATTCCATCCACGAACTTTATGGGTCCCCCTCCCCGTTCAACAATAAGATTAAATTTCTACTTACACCAATTTGTGGAGTAGGACCATCGTTGCTTTCACTCCCTTAGAAGTTCCGCCAACCATGGTCCGCCTCCAAACAGCCAAAATCCATGGTCAGGGATGGTGAAGCCGTGACCGCCCGAAAATGGGGGAGAGTCCCTTCTGAAACAACATAAAATAATACATAAAATTCAGACATTTATGGTGACCGATACAACTTCAAGTTCGTCGCATTTTGTGTACTTACTAACTCCTGCGTTGCTGGGTTGCATAACACGTACGCATTACTCATCTTTACTTCTACAATTTCATATGGTCCCTCATATAATAGGAAAAACTTCTTTATCTCTCTATCCTGTGCGCTAGACAAATCATGTCTCCTTACCAATACTAATTGCCCTACTTCATATTTAGTCCACTTACCTTTAGCATCATGCCTCTGCTTTCTCCTTTCTCCTTTTGTGAGTAAATTTTCATTAGCTAGTCGGATCTTCATATTCACATCTATAGTTTGCGTTTCTGGTGGATAGCTAAAAAGTTGCTCCACTATCCTAGGCGGCCTTGTTCCTGTTATTAATTCATACGGCGTAAATCCGGTGGATTAATGGGTGGTACAATTCAGCCACTCCTCTACTTTCTTAATGTAGGATGGCCATTCTGTGTGCTTGGCGTGACAATACGCCCGAAATATCCTACCAATCTCTCTCATCACCCGTTCCACCTGGTTTGACTGTGGATGGTAAACTGCCGTATGTTTGGGTATGATGCCTTCCCATCCAAGAGTTTGTCGCCACTTGCCGCTGATAAACTGTGGTCCATGGTCGGATAAAATTATTTTCGGTTTAACTATATTCACCATATAATCTCTCGTTATCTTCTCGCTTAGCACTCTGCTCGTCGCTCTCTTGATACTATATAATCTAACATACTTAGAGAATGTGTCTAATACAACAAAAACATACATTACTCCACCCCTACCTTTGGGTAATGGCCCATACAAATCAACTGCAACTAAATCAAATGGTCTTTCAACTTTTATATAGTTCAGATGAAAGTCTATAGAAGTCCCTTCTACTCTATAATTCACTACTTTTGATTTCTGACACAAATCACACACCCGTAATAACATCCGTACTCGCCTCTCCATATTCTTAAATATACATGATTCCTTTAAAACATTAGCACACTTTCTTGCCCCAAAATGCCCATACCTTATATGGCAATCCCAAATAATTTTATCTATCAACCCTTCTGGTATAACTAGTCTCCAATCACGCTCACCCCCTTCTACTTTTTTTAACAGAATCCCTTGATATACTTGAAAACGTGTACTATATTCAGACCCATCTACATCCGCTTCTGAACTCACAATTATTTTACCCAATTTATTTTCAGATCTTTGCATATTCTTAATATCCCTTAACTCCTCACCAAAAATTCTATCTTCTCTAGTTAATCTAAAAATTTCTATCTCTTTAAGGTCCCTACCTGTCTTATTTTCTATAATATCTACTCTGCAAAATGTGTGTCTGGTACCTTATTATCTGACCCCTTTATGTATTCCCAGGAAAAGTTGTATTCTTGTAACGCTAACACCCACCTGGTTAGACGACTATGTGTTAACCTGCAGGAGTTCAAAAATGACAGCGCCTTGTGGTCCATCCTGATAACGGTCTTATTTCCCAAGATGTAGGTGCGGAACTTTCCTACAGCAAACACGATGCTCAATAACTCCTTTTCCGTAGTTGTATAATTTCTTTCGGCTGCCAAAAGAGATCTGCTGGCGAAAGCTATCGTGTGGTGTTCTCTGTCGCCATCCCCCTGGTACAACTCCGCGCCCAGGGCGACGTTACTGGCGTCAGTCTGTAAGTAAAAAGGTTTTAAGAAATCAGGATGGTTCATCATTATCATATTTGAAAATTTTCTCTTTATATCCTCGAATGCATCCCTCTCCTTTTCTCCCCACTTCCATTGTTTATTTTTCTGTAGTACAGCACTTAACCTTGCTGTTGTCTGAGCGTAATTTTTCTGAAATTTTCTATAGAAATTGCACAAACCCAAAAAACTTTGTAATTGTTTAATATTCTTAGGCTCTGGAAATCGCATTATAGCTTCTACTTTATCAGGGTTAGCTAAAATTCCTTCAGGAGTTATAATAAAACCCAAAAAATGTATTTCGGTTTGTAAAAATTTCGACTTCTCCCAATTTACTGTCAAACCCCCGTTTTGTAATTTCTCTAATACATACTCAATATGTTCTAAATGTTCCACAAATGTTCTGGATGCTATTAATATATCATCCACATATACAGTCAGAAAATCTAAGTCTTTTGGTTGTAATATCATGTCTAAACACTTAATAAAACTTGCTACACTAGTGTTAAGTCCAAACGGCAAACGTTTAAACTGATAATTCTTACCATTAAAAAGAAAAGCTGTATATCTTCTACTCTCCACTGCTAATGGCACCTGCCAGTATCCTGCGGTCAAGTCTAATGATGTCATATATTTGACTCCACTGAATTTCTGTAAAATCTCATTAATTGGTTCCGGCGATTCCCGGTCAGGTATAATAATTTGGTTAATCTTTCTAGCATCTAAACATAGCCTTACCTTGCCATCCTTCTTAATCACCACGACTAAAGGGTTTGAGTAAGGCGATATTGAGCGTTCAATTATGTCTCCCTGCATCATCCGGTCTAATTCCTCCTGTACAGCTCTTCTCTTCGAAAATGGCACCGGGTAACTTCGCTGCATGTACGGTGCGTGTTCCCGAACCTTCAGCTCACAGATGTAGTCCTTCGCTTTCCCTGGTGATTCATCAAACACCTCTCTGAAACGCTCCACAACGGCCCACAACTCCTCTCACTGGGTATTTCCTACAACTACACCTTCATTAAAAAATTTGTTGGCTCTATCTACCCACACACTCTCATCATTCCCATGCGTCTCTCCCTCCTCATTTTCTATGCTATCACTCTCTCGACACACATTTATTTTAGTCTCTATTTCTCCACCGCGTATCTGCTTATGTAATATTTTTATTCCCGTGACTTTAACTTCATTTACTACTTTCTTAAACTCGACTCTGACTGGTTTATTCCCGTTTTCAAATTATTTCCCAATATTACATCTAAACTCAACCCTCTAACTACTAGGAAAGTGTTTTCAAACTCAACTTCATTTATTAAAATATTTAATTGTACTTGTCTGGTTATTCTCTTACTTCTCACCCCAGTTAACCCCACTACTGTAACTCCCGCAACTGGTAATGATGGTATATTCTTATTTAGCTCTTTTAGTTCTCCCATGACATTTTCAGAAATTACTGAGATCTCGCTACCTGTATCAATTAAGGTTTTATAATTCTTACCTTCGATGTTGACTGTCACCTCCATCAATCCTCGTTTGTTTTCCATCACTTTGTTGTCCTCTTCTTCCAATAATTCCTTAGTCATGTCTACTTTGATAATATTGCTCCAGTATTCCTCGGTTACTTGGACCCGGTTCTCTGTTGACAATGGTTGGGCCCACTTCTCCATTGTCCTCTCTAGTTTACCGTGGATGGACCTGCTACGGCTGGATGGTTTCCTCCTCTCCCTCGGTTGTAATGGATTCCTCCTCTCAGCGCTCCTCTATGAAATTCTGCTCCTCTTGACTGCTGATTTGGCTGTGGATGCATCCTCTCGTTCCTTGTACACTCCCTGTTTTGATGACATCTAAAACAATTGGTTCTGTTAGCATAATTATCTACGTTACATTCCCTACACCTCCAACTCTCGCCCCTATTATCAAAACTTCCTCCCCACGCTCCTCTATGAAAATTCTGTGTACCCCTATTCTGATGGTAATTATTATTATGGTTTGGTACTACGGGTGGGTTTGGACGCCACCCTATGTCACGTTCCCCTATATTCTGTAGCACGTCTAACATGTTCTCTAGCTCGTTTATATTCGTAATTTCTCTGGTCATTAAAGTAATTTGCACTTCTCTAGGCAGGTGTTTGCTAATATGTCTCACAAATGACCGGAATGGTAACGGCGGTTCTAGATACTTGGCCTCGTTGTATATAGTCATCACGTACATAGTTAGGTGGTTATTAATTCTACCAAAAGTCCCAGACCCATTATTTTGCTCCTTAAGATTTCTTGGTCCTCTTCTGACCAATATTTGTTTCGAAAAGCTACCTCAAATTCCTCGTAACTACCCCATTCAGCATTGTGTACTTCTGCCCATATTTCGGCACTACCCTTAAAACACTTCAAAATTTTCAGCAGTTTGACCTCCCAGCTACTACTATTAAATCGATTAAACTCCCATGTTCGGTTCAAAAATTGCATGGGATGCACTCTACGATTCTCACTACTAAAGGTTTCTAGTTCGATTTCATTATTTACGTCTCGTGTAATTAATATACGTTCAGTAACATTACTTAATTTCTGGTTTATTACTAAACTTAACTCATCTTTCACATTACTAATGTTCTGTTCAAGTGAATATAATTTTTTATCATTTACTATATTCAGACTGTATGCTATTTTTTGATATTACATCAATAGATTCATTCAATGCTTGTATTTCTGTCTTACAGGTATTTTCAATTTCATTTACCGTAAAGTCTACATTATTTTTGTGTTCATCAATATTCTGACTCATTTTTTCAATTGTCATTACTACGCTATTAAGCTTACATTCAGTTTCGGTATTACACTTATTAATTTTATATTCTATGTCATTGTTATATTCATTCATTGAATTTATTAACATCTCATTATTCTCATTTATTTGCTTCTCAACTCTATCTATCTGACTATCTATTTCATTAAATTTGACATCTCTCTCCTTTATTGAATTATCTAACTTGGTATCTAATTGGTTAATTTTATTAGTAAATTCTGCTTTGGTATTTTCACAACGTCTATTAATTTCTCGAATATCATTTTTTAACTCATCAAATTTGTTATTCTGAATATTGAATTTAGCGTCAGAGTCACTCTTTATTTCGTTAAATTTTGCCTCTAACATCGCATGTTGCTTTTCTGAACTCTCTTTGAATTTAGCGTCAGAATCACTCTTTATTTCATTTAATGTTATCTCGTTACTGTCAAAACGTTTACTTAGAAGGTTAAATAAGTCATTCATGGACATCTCTTTTTCTTTTGTTTTAATTGTTACGGGAGTGGAAATCGCTCCCGGCGTACTAATTACAGATTCTTCTACATTATGCTCATCTATTGATAGTGACTCTGCTTGAATACCTGAGTCGGTATTTATTTGACTCTCGGTTTGACTGTCAGAGAAGCTGACTTCATCGTTAATATTATCATTAGTATTCATCATTGTTATTTGCGTAATTCTGGCTTATTTACTATACATCTGCTTCAATAACACTGGAACATAACCTTATGTGACACTCGTCACCTACATCTATTTTACGTAATTTATTATTTTTTTTACCTCAAACAACCATTCTGCTCTTTCAACAGGTCCACATTTGCATAAATAGATTTATGCAAATGGTCCAGCTGGACGGGCGCCATTGTTAACTAATAAACTTAGTTTATTTTAGAATTATAAATTTACTAATGTGCTTTGTTTATGTTGTACTCTTACGGCTGGTGCAGTCGCCATTTTGTCTAATACGAACTTAAATTTTTACTTACCGTATCCGGAGTATCGTTAGACGAGCCGAAAGATAACAGGACGGTTGCTTGGAAATGATTACTTCGATCTACTATATTCAAACAAACTTGTGTTTATTCATGATTTAGTTTTACTGTTGCATATTAACGACAATGACAAAATTACTCCTCCATTCTTTTACACTTTTACTATTTTAACATTGATAGTGTACAGGATTTATTTTGACTACAACTTTCAAGATATTACTGATAATTAAACTGTTGAACACTAAAACAAATGCTGTAAAGAAATAATACTAAACTAACTTCTCTTAACGTAAACCAGTGCCTTTTTGTAATTATGTAATTCACACTCACCCATACACACTCACACGCTTTCACATTAGACAAGTTATATTCCCCTTAGAGCTCATATTTCAAATTAATTTTCCCCATCTGTTCTTGTACTGTATGAAAATAATAAAATTTGTTAGTTTACTTCCCTGTTATCACGTTGAAAGTACTCTCCTACAATGTTTTCTCGTATACACGCACTGATTTATTGCCGAACTGTTATATGATTATTTACTTATTATTTTCTCACTGTATCTACTCGGTTTCAAAATACTGTTTTAGATGATCAAATATCAAAATTTTTACATTTTGTATGTTGCAGGCGCCCGCGATTTACGTTCCGGAACTGTATATGTGTGTCACTCGCGCGAGTGTTGAAGTTAGACTGGGGTGAGGCAGATGGCACTATTTTGTGTAGTTGCCTCGGCTGTTTTACCAACTTGTATTGTATTCAGTTCGTATTCCTACGCCAGTATACGGTTTTGGATTACACACCCGAATTCCACAGCGGGGATCGTCTCTGACGTAATATCGTCCTATGTTCAATTATATAACTTGTTTAGTGTTTTTGTAAGTCATTGGCTGACCTTGGCACAGTTTTGCTGTCTGTTTATTTCGTTTTATAAAATATTCCTGAATAATTTTCACAATCAGTGTTACCACTGTCGCTACCAATAAAATTTACCTTTTTGTTTACGTTTTGTCCCAATTATTATTTTTTACGTTGTAAAATGTTGATTGCTTTTATTCAAAATACAAATTTCTTTATTTGACCCCAGGTAGGCCAAAATGTCCCGTTACAATATTCCATTTCATCATCACGCATTAGAGTAAAAGAATGTCGTTGGTGAGTGGCATTTTTATGATCCACTATTTCACTTGACCATTCTCCATTTTCATGGTACAGGGTTATTTTTCCTCTGCCCATATCAATAACAGCTGAGTGGCGCCGCAGCGTATCGCACCCTAGCATCGCTTTAAATGGTAATCCTTGAGCTACCATAAACACCATAGGAATAGTTTTACCTTCACTAGATACTTCCATCATTACTTGTTGCCGTATTGTTTTATTTGGTCTGTCAGTAGCACCTATTATTACCATGTTATTAACTGGTAATGTTGGTATATTTTTCTTATACATCTCCCTTATTCGGTTATATTCCACCTTGTCCAGGAGTGACACATTCGCGCCGGTATCAATCACCATCTCTGTCATAACTCCCTGTAATTCTGCCGTTATATATATAATTTGATTGTCAGTTTTATTCTCTGACTGTAACCCTTCTTCCATTAAATCATTTCGTATGTCTTTTAAATAATTGTTCCTTGTAATGTTTATAATTTTGTTGTTTTCTTTTTGTGTTCGTATATACCCTTCCAATCCCAGCAGTGAGGGGTTACTGGATACTTCCACTGCTGTACTTAGTTTTCCACCCTATCCTGCGGACGATCGTCCCTAGCAGTGGTTCCTGGGTTGCCATCATCGGGTCTAAACTCTCTATGGTTTTCTTGGTGTCTAGGTAGATCCTCCTCTCGACTTCTATTACCGGTTTGATTTCGTTGGTCGTTGTTTGTACGGTTGTTATTCCAATAGTCTCTCCCATTATCAAAATTCCTGCGGCCTGCGCTGTATCTGTTATTATTATAATTATTATAATGATTGCCTTGGTAATGATTGTTACGATAACGATTATTTATAAACTGGTCATTCACCATTCGGTGATAATTATTGTAGTTAAATCGATTTGTTCCTGGACGCGACTCTTGATTTGGCTCCTCCCTTCTATTGTTGGAATATTCACTTTGCCGTCGGGACCTTTGATAATAGTCTTCCATTTCGTAACTGGCCAACAAGGTTTCGATTGCTCCTACAGTCTTTAACTTGTCCACTGCGTCTGGCACGAACTATCTCTTCCTCAAAATGGTAAGATAATTTATTTACCAAACATTCCTCTGGTATTCGCGGTTCTAAATGACGCGCCAAACACACCTTTCCCAAAAAGTAAGTAGTTGGTGACTGCTCTTGATTCAAATTGAATCTCCCGTTGGTAATGTTATCTCTAATCATGTTCTGTACGGAATCCGACCAGTATTTCGACCTAAAAGTCCTTTTAAACTCTTCATAATTACTCGTTTCATTCCGGACCGCCGACCACCAATTATCATTTATACTTTTAAAACAATCATCTAACAAACTTTTTATTATGTTCCATCGGGTCACCTTAATCCTACTAAACCATTCATCTATTCTCTCCAGAAATTCTATGGGATTTCCTCTATAAATTTTAAAATTGATATTTTCTTTTTGCTCAGGGGCTATGTGATGTGCCAGATACATTGGTCGATTTTGTAAAACTTCTATTGACTCTTTTATATTAATCAATTCCTGATTTTTTATATTTTCGACAGTTTCTTTATTTTGATCCACTTGGGTTTTTATTTGTGTTATCTCGTTATTTACTATTTCAATTCTCCCAGCTATATTAATTTGCACTTTGTCCAATTTCTCTTGGGTTTCTAACTGTACTTCGTTTATTCTAGTTTTGTTATTATTTTCCACTTGATTAATTTTGGCCTCTGCTTCCACTGCGAGTTGTACGATGGTTTCATCTGTCTTTTCCAGACCCACCTTAGTTTCAGTTATTTGCTGTCCTACTTCCTCTTCATAATTATCTACCCTTTTGTTAAGTGTTTCATGGACATTTGCGACCCTTTCATTGATGACTTCCCTCAACGCTTGGTTTTGTTCATTTATAATTTGCCGTAACTCCTTATTTTGTTTTCAATTTTCTCGTCAATTTGTTTGTGATTTTCCTGAATCTGCCTTAAGCTCTCGTCGTTTCTGTCAAACCTTTCATTGATTTGGTTTAAGCTTTCATTTATCAGCCGGTTATTCTCATCAGTTTCCTCTTTATTTTTGTCAAATTTCTCATTCATTAGTTTGATTAAGTTCTCACTCAAAATTTCGTTTTGTTTCTTTGAGTTTTCGTTAATACTGTCTATTTTATTTTCCAGCTTCTCTGACCTTTCGTTTATACTGTCTGTTTTATTTTCCAGCTTCTCTGAATTTTCCTTGAATTTTTTATTTAATTCTTCCTTTTGTTCCTTTGAGTTTTCCTCCTGTTTCCTAAATTGTTCATTAGTTTGTTTATTCTGTTCCTTAAATTGTTCTGCCATAAATGTCATCCTGTCTTGCCAATTTGGTTCTTCTCTGGTTACCGCTTTATCTGGTTGGTCCCCTTTTGCATCCTCGTTATTGTTTGTTTGTTGTTCCATTTCGGTGTCTGTAACTACCTCTGCTTCTTCTTCCCGTCTATCTTCTTCTGTTTCTTGCTCCTTCTCCATCCTTTTAGAAACACCTCTAGTATGCATTCCTGTGCCTCTAATAGTTGCCTGCTCCAGTTAAGTAATAATTAAGTCGATTTTTTACTTAACTAAAGCCCACTCGTTGAGCGCCAATTTGTAACAACAAATTAATCAATAAGATTTATTTTAGGTTTCGGGGTGTAATCAAGCTCCACGTTGGTATGCGCCAATTTGTAACAACAAGCCGATGTTACGTGTGTAGCGAGTGTAATACAGTTACGGGTTTCTCGTTAATGCAGCCCCGTGTAATTAACCAATCTGTTATTAAGGAAAATGTTTATTATGTAGTCTTATAGGTGACCTCCTGCAACTCAATAGTAATAGAAAAATTTTATTTATTATATCGTTATTGCAACTTTTATGTAGACCGTAGCACTGTGTTAACCAATTACTAAATGTTTACTCGATGATAATTCTATATTACATGTATTTTAGTTAATAATTTGATAATTCTCTCCAACCCTATTCAGTCCGTATTATTTAAATTAATTCAAAAGTTGCGAAGGAAACACGCTAGTTCGGCAATCTCACGTTCTACCAGCTGTCTTCTGCAAGCACTGTTATTCGTAATTGATCCACACTTATAGGTTAGCTTGTTTCATCTGATAGTTAATCACCTTCTTTACCTGTAAATTACTCCCCCATCAAAATACAATACCTATTCTACAATAATATAAAACATCATTACATACAAGAAGGATTCTTTATTTGTATTACTTTTTAAAATTCCAACAGTGCTCTTTACGGTTATATGCTCGTTATATCGATTGTACAATGTTGAATCGATTTGTCAATGGACTAGTCCTGTTTAATACAATTTAAATATAATTTTATTTATCTCTTATCCCAGGGTACGTGTGATTCTTTTAACGATTAGTAAGGCCAGGTAATGCAAAATTAAGGTTACTAAGTATTACAAATTGTTATTAGTTCTTAATGTATAAAATTAAATATAAGCTGGTGTTACCGTACAATGCAATTCTCAAGATAGCCGTGTCTGTTTACCAACGCTGGAAGACTTACATTTGAGGTTACTTTGGTCCAGAAAACGTGTCCAGATTATTAATAAAAATGGAAAGGTGATGTCCCGGAGTGCAACAGGAACTCTTCTATTCTTCGTTCTTCTTCACGATCCTTGTAGTTGTCGGTCCCGGTGGAATTGGTGTCGTATTATAATTTCCTTCTTGAAAGTGAGGTTTATGTCTCCAGTAACAAAGGTTCTTGTATATATTTTGTGTATAATTCCATTAATTCAGACTTCTTATTCAGTCAATAAGTATCCTGGTTACATGGGAAACCGGGTTCATCACTAATTCCAATGGAATTAATTTGAAGAATGAAATAATAATTCCGCTACCTTTTGGAGGTGTATGAGTATATTTCTCGAAATCTAATTAATTAATTATTCATCTGTTTGGTTTGAAGGAATTGATTTTGATACTTAATTTGTTAATTTTAATTCATTTTATTTTAATTTATTTATTTTCTTTTAAATTTGTCTACTGATCTGAACTCAATAGCATATAACAATCGAATAATGAAAATCAACAAGCTTCTTTACATTTAGTTACCCTAACCAAATTACATAAAACTCTCACTTAATCTACCTTATTAAACCATATATATTTTACTGTAGTTTCATCTGACTGGACTTATTAAAAAGGTATTAATTTCCTTTTACTAATATTAAATTTAGGCCTATTGGTTTTCTTACACCTGTTATAATATTGTTTTGTTTTTAACTTAATTTTTCTTTACCTGACCTACTGTACAAATAGTCACTGGCTTATGGCCACTTACATCAATTTTAATTTCCTGGTTTTAATTCATTATATTATTTAGTTCATTATTGAACCCTTCATTATTTTTTAACATAACTATAAGAACTACTTGCCAACTTTTTAACACTTATTGCCTTCCTGGCCAAGTTTACAAACATTATTTCAAACATCTTCATTAATCAATTACAGTAAATACATTTAACATAATATAATACCTAACACATGTACTTATACTAAATTATTTAAATACAATTTTAACATAAATAAAAGGAGTACTACTGACTAAGTACTTCTTTAAAACAACAGCTCCACTCTTACTATCCACAAAACATAAAATAAATATCCTGTAAACACTATATCATGCTACAGCACAACACCAAGTACATTTCATAACACATTAAATATTAATTTGAATAGTATTTTATAATTAATTCCTACACATTAAACTCCTCCCATTAGACACAATGTTTATGTTTTACATCTCGTATTATTCCTTACTTATTTTAGATTTAGGTACATCCTTGATGTTTTAATTACTTAGTAACCTTACTATGTACCTCTAATGCATTCTTCAGGTGAGATGGACCCTCTTGTATTGAATTATAACCGGCTTCGGGCATTGTTCCAAACCATTTTTACATAGTTTTTTATGTAACGTCGGGAACCTCAACTCTGTTACATTACAATATATATATATACACACAGTGGAACTTGGTTATTACGGCCTCGGCTGTTACGTCAACTCGGGTGTAGCGTTATTTTGTCATAAGTCCGGTCAAACTGATATCTTTAACATTATAAAAATTCCCGGTTTTAACGTCACTAAATATTGTACTACTCTGTTATAGCGTCAAAATTTTCTCAGATATTTTACTCTAAATTTCATATAAACGTATATATGTGCGCGCGCTACGCCCATGGCTACAGACATACATTGTATGCAAGCGATAAGCACTGTAACAGGACCGCCGGTGTCTGGCGACTGACATGTCTCCCCACCACTCTCACCGGGTCAGTAGCACTGCGCGTCTCGAGGCTATTGTTCACGCCACGCTGTTATAATATTCACTGTACAGTATTGTTTACACGTAGTCTCGTCTCTGTTTTTGGTTGTTATTGTTTCTGTATCTGCTCGTACTGTGACAGTTTCTTTTGTGTGTTTTGTAACTTAAGTTTCGGTAGCCACTGTTTATAGAATTTTATACGTAGGTCTACATTTGTATACAGTAATCATGGCAAGTTCTAGTACAAAAAGAAAGGTTCTGTCTATTCAAGAGAAAATACGTGTAATTAGATCATATGAAAGCGGACGTAAAATAGCTGATGTATGCTGTGAGTTTGGTTTAGTGAATTCTACTGTAGGTTCAATTTTAAAAAACGAGGACAAAATTTTAAAAAAATTTGAGGAAGATGGAGAAAAAATTAGGAAATGCGAACATGGTGATGTGGATGCAGCATTATTGAAATGGTTCAAACAGTGTCGATGTTCAGATATTCCTGTGAGTGGACCAATTCTGAAAGAGAAAGCTACAGAATTCGGAAAATTGTTTGGTATTGATTTTACATGCTCCAACGGATGGCTAGATCGATTTAAGGCCCGACACTCGATTTCCTTTGCAAAAATTTGTGGTGAGGCAAAATGCATAGATCTGAACGTACAGGCGATTGGGTGCATAACACTTGGCCAGAAATTAGACGATCATATAAAGATGAAGACATCTTTAATGGAGATGAAGCCGGAATTTTTATAAATTAACTCCAGATAAGACTTTCAAATTTAAAAATGAAAAGTGCGTTGGTGGGAAGCTCTCTAAACAAAGAGTTACAGTTTTTGTTTGTGCAAACATGACGGGTACCGAAAAAAGGAGACTTTTAGTTATCAGGAAAAGTTTGCATCCTAGATGTTTTAAAAGCATCAAAAAACTTCCTGTAATTTACACTGCCAACAAAAAAGCGTGGATGACTTCTAGTATTTTTGAAGATGAACTAAGAAAGTGGGATAAAGAACTGTCATCGAAAACCAGAAAAATTCTACTTCTAGTTGACAACTGTGCAGCCCATCCAAAGTTAAATTTGACAAACATTAATCTGGTCTTCTTACCGGCCAACTGTACGAGTGTCCTGCAACCTATGGACCAAGGCGTCATTAGATGCCTAAAGTGTCACTACCGCAAGCAACTTTTAAACAAAATTATTTTCTGTATGGACACGGCGCAACCTGCCACAATTTCGCTCTTAGAATGCAATACAATTCCTAGACGACTCTTGGAAGAGTGTAACACAGAAGACGATAGCAAAATGCTTTAGTAAAGCACAACTCGTACATGAAAATTTACCCGATGATGATGAAGACGACGACTTGCCGCTCTCGGAGTGGATTAAGAAATTCGACGTAAATGAATTTGGAAATGAACTTGATTCCTATGCATCAGTGGATGACCAAGTAGAAACATTCCGAGTGTTGAGTGACACAGAAATTGTCGCGGAAGTAAAAAACATAGAAGCAGAAGATAGTGTTGAAGAAGATGCTGAGCAAGAGGAGGATGCCAACATCGTTTGTCCGACAGTACAGGAAGCAATGAGAGCCGCCGAAACTCTTTCACGATTTTACTGCTTTAGAGAGATGTCTGACGACACGTTCAATGCAGCGCAGCATCTCCACAGCACAACAGAAAGAATTTATTTTTTTAGAAAGGAGCGTTCAAAAGAAAATTACAGGTTACTTTCGACAGTAAGCCTAAATGTAAGTTACGTGTACTTTCTTTTTGATCTTTTAAAATATTCTTCATGCTGTTTGTATAAATGAAATGCAGTTTGTAAACTTTAGAATAAATATCACGAATAATGTTAATAATGCAAAGATTCTTTTTTTATTTCTCCTTCCTTACTAGTGATTAAAAAGGGTCTTTTATAACGACTCTTTTATAACGTCACTCGGACATAACGTCATTATTTTTTTGGTCCCTTCAATGACGTTATAACCAAGTTCCACTGTGTATATATATATTTTTTTTCAAACTCTTTTTGCTACAGTCCGTTTCTTGATGTATATAATATATTTAATATTTATAAAGAAATTACCTCAAGATATTTTTTTCCTTATTAGGAACATGTTTCGAGAACCATTGTGTTCTCATCCTCAGCCTTCGTGATTTTGCGTCTGGTGAAGTACTTGTGTGTTGGCTTGTCATTATTGTGCTTTCTTGTTGGTCTCGGGTACTTTAAAGTGGTATTATTGTGTGTGATTGTGGTGTATGTATTAGTATTTTGTGTATTTTCAATGTTGAGTGCTTTGAAAATTGTGTCATGTTTGTATTGATTTGTATTTGTTCAGGTATTAGTTTTTGTGTTTTATGTTTGTATATTTGTAAATTTTCCCAAATGTTCATTATGGTTCCTTTGTATGGTATGTGTTTTATTAGTGTCATGTTGGTTATGTCTGGGAATTCATGTCCAGTGTTTATTGAATGTGTGGCCAAATTAGATTTGTACATTTCTGGTTTTTTTGTATGCGTTTAGGTGTTCAAAATAACGTTTTTTCAGTTGTTTTTTTTGTTTGTCCTATGTAACATTTATTGCAATCTTGGCATTCAATTTTGTATATACCATTGGTTGTTGTATTACTTTGTTGTGTGGGTTATTTAGTTTTTGTAGATACTTTTTGTTAGTTTTGTATGCTATTTTAATGTCTGTGTTTTTAAACAGTTTTGTTAGCTTTGTCATTTTATTATTTATGTATGTGAATGTGGCCCATTTTTTATTGTTTTTACTATTTTTGTTTTGTTCATTTTGATTAACTCTTAATTGTTCAGTTTTTATTTTATATTTGATGTTATTTTCTATTTTGTTTACAGTATTTTTATTATATCTTTTCATAAGCAATTTGGTAAATTATATTTCTTTCTCTGTCTGTTTCTTGTTTGTTTAGGGGTATTTCAAACCCAAAAAACTTTGTAATTGTTTAATATTCTTAGGCTCTGGAAATCGCATTATAGCTTCTACTTTATCAGGGTTAGCTAAAATTCCTTCAGGAGTTATAATAAAACCCAAAAAATGTATTTTGGTTTGTAAAAATTTCGACTTCTCCCAATTTACTGTCAAACCCCCGTTTTGTAATTTCTCTAATACATACTCAATATGTTCTAAATGTTCCACAAATGTTCTGGATGCTATTAATATATCATCCACATATACAGTCAGAAAATCTAAGTCTTTTGGTTGTAATATCATGTCTAAACACTTAATAAAACTTGCTACACTAGTGTTAAGTCCAAACGGCAAACGTTTAAACTGATAATTCTTACCATTAAAAAGAAAAGCTGTATATCTTCTACTCTCCACTGCTAATGGCACCTGCCAGTATCCTGCGGTCAAGTCTAATGATGTCATATATTTGACTCCGCTGAATTTCTGTAAAATCTCATTAATTGGTTCCGCCGATTCCCGGTCAGGTATAATAATTTGGTTAATCTTTCTAGCATCTAAACATAGCCTTACCTTGCCATCCTTCTTAATCACCACGACTAAAGGGTTTGAGTAAGGCGATATTGAGCGTTCAATTATGTCTCCCTGCATCATCCGGTAACTTCGCTGCATGTACGGTGCGTGTTCCCGAACCTTCAGCTCACAGATGTAGTCCTTCGCTTTCCCTGGTGATTCATCAAACACCTCTCTGAAACGCTCCACAACGGCCCACAACTCCTCTCGCTGGGTATTTCCTACAACTACACCTTCATTAAAAAATTTGTTGGCTCTATCTACCCACACACTCTCATCACTCCCATGCATCTCTCCCTCCTCATTTTCTATGCTATCACTCTCTCGACGCATATTTATTTTAGTCTCTATTTCTCCATCGCCTATCTGCTTATGTAATATTTTTATTCCCGTGACTTTAACTTCATTTACTACTTTCTTAAACTCGACTCTGACTGGTTTATTCCCGTTTTCAAATTTTACTATTTGTTTATTAAAATCTATTACTGCTCCATTTCTCTCCAAAAAATCATTTCCCAATATTACATCTAAACTCAACCCTCTAACTACTAGGAAAGTGTTTTCAAACTCAACTTCATATATTAAAATATTTAATTGTACTTGTCTGGTTATTCTCTTACTTCTCACCCCAGTTACCCCCACTACTGTAACTCCCGCAACTGGTAATGATGGTATATTCTTATTTAGCTCTTTTAGTTCTCCCATGACATTTTCAGAAATTACTGAGATCTCGCTACCTGTATCAATTAAGGTTTTATAATTCTTACCTTCGATGTTGACTGTCACCTCCGTCAATCCTGGTTTGTTTTCCATCACTTTGTTGTCCTCTTCTTCCAATAATTCCTTAGTCATGTGTACTTTGATAATATTGCTCCAGTATTCCTCGGTTACTTGGACCCGGTTCTCTGTTGACAATGGTTGGGCCCGCTTCTCCATGGTCCTCTCTAGTTTACCGTGGATGGACCTGCTATGGCTGGATGGTTTCCTCCTCTCCCTCGGTTGTAATGGATTCCTCCTCTCAGCGCTCCTCTATGAAATTCTGCTCCTCTTGACTGCTGATTTGGCTGTGGATGCATCCTCTCGTTCCTTGTACACTCCCTGTTTTGATGACATCTAAAACAATTGGTTCTGTTAGCATAATTATCTACGTTACATTCCCTACACCTCCAACTCTCGCCCCTATTATCAAAACTTCCTCCCCACGCTCCTCTATGAAAATTCTGTGTACCCCTATTCTGATGGTAATTATTATTATGGTTTGGTACTACGGGTGGGTTTGGACGCCGCCCTATGTCACGTTCCCCTATATTCTGTAGCACGTCTAACATGTTCTCTAGCTCGTTTATATTCGTAATTTCTCTGGTCATTAAAGTAATTTGCACTTCTCTAGGCAGGTGTTTGCTAATATGTCTCACAAATGACCGGAATGGTAACGGCGGTTCTAGATACTTGGCCTCGTTGTATATAGTCATCACGTACATAGTTAGGTGGTTATTAATTCTACCAAAAGTCCCAGACCCATTATTTTGCTCCTTAAGATTTCTTGGTCCTCTTCTGACCAATATTTGTTTCGAAAAGCTACCTCAAATTCCTCGTAACTACCCCATTCGGCATTGTGTACTTCTGCCCATATTTCGGCACTACCCTTAAAACACTTCAAAATTTTCAGCAGTTTGACCTCCCAACTACTACTATTAAATCGATTAAACTCCCGTGTTCGGTTCAAAAATTGCATCGGATGCACTCTACGATTCTCACTACTAAAGGTTTCTAGTTCAATTTCATTATTTACGTCTCGTGTAATTAATATACGTTCAGTAACATTACTTAATTTCTGGTTTATTACTAAACTTAACTCATCTTTCACACTACTAATGTTCTGTTCCAAGTGAATATAATTTTTTATCATTACTATATTCAGACTGTATGCTATTTTTTGATATTACATCAATAGATTCATTCAATGCTTGTATTTCTGTCTTACAGGTATTTTCAATTTCATTTACCGTAAAGTCTACATTATTTTTGTATTTATGAATATTCTGACTCATTTTTTCAATTGTCATTACTACGCTATTAAGCTTACATTCAGTTTCGGTATTACACTTATTAATTTTATATTCTATGTCATTGTTATATTCATTCATTGAATTTATTAACATCTCATTATTCTCATTTATTTGCTTCTCAACTCTATCTATCTGACTATCTATTTCATTAAATTTGACATCTCTCTCCTTTATTGAATTATCTAACTTGGTATCTAATTGGTTAATTTTATTAGTAAATTCTGCTTTGGTATTTTCACAACGTCTATTAATTTCTCGAATATCATTTTTTAACTCATCAAATTTGTTATTCTGAATATTGAATTTAGCGTCAGAGTCACTCTTTATTTCATTAAATTTTGCCTCTAACATCGCATGTTGCTTTTCTGAACTCTCTTTGAATTTAGCGTCAGAATCACTCTTTATTTCATTTAATGTTATCTCGTTACTGTCAAAACGTTTACTTAGAAGGTTAAATAAGTCATTCATGGACATCTCTTTTTCTTTTGTTTTAATTGTTACGGGAGTGGAAATCGCTCCCGGCGTACTAATTACAGATTCTTCTACATTATGCTCATCTATTGATAGTGACTCTGCTTGAATACCTGAGTCGGTATTTATTTGACTCTCGGTTTGACTGTCAGAGAAGCTGACTTCATCGTTAATATTATCATTAGTATTCATCATTGTTATTTGCGTAATTCTGGCTTATTTACTATACATCTGCTTCAATAACACTGGAACATAACCTTATGTGACACTCGTCACCTACATCTATTTTACGTAATTTATTATTTTTTTTACCTCAAACAACCATTCTGCTCTTTCAACAGGTCCACATTTGCATAAATAGATTTATGCAAATGGTCCAGCTGGACGGGCGCCATTGTTAACTAATAAACTTAGTTTATTTTAGAATTATAAATTTACTAATGTGCTTTGTTTATGTTGTACTCTTACGGCTGGTGCAGTCGCCATTTTGTCTAATACGAACTTAAATTTTTACTTACCGTATCCGGAGTATCGTTAGACGAGCCGAAAGATAACAGGACGGTTGCTTGGAAATGATTACTTCGATCTACTATATTCAAACAAACTTGTGTTTATTCATGATTTAGTTTTACTGTTGCATATTAAGGACAATGACAAAATTACTCCTCCATTCTTTTACACTTTTACTATTTTAACATTGATAGTGTACAGGATTTATTTTGACCACAACTTTCAAGATATTACTGATAATTAAACTGTTGAACACTAAAACAAATGCTGTAAAGAAATAATACTAAACTAACTTCTCTTAACGTAAACCAGTGCCTTTGTAATTACGTAATTCACACTCACCCATACACACTCACACGCTTTCACATTAGACAAGTTATATTCCCCTTAGAGCTCATATTTCAAATTAATTTTCCCCATCTGTTCTTGTACTGTATGAAAATAATAAAATTTGTTAGTTTACTTCCCTGTTATCACGTTGAAAGTACTCTCCTACAATGTTTTCTCGTATACACGCACTGATTTATTGCCGAACTGTTATATGATTATTTACTTATTATTTTCTCACTGTATCTACTCGGTTTCAAAATACTGTTTTACAATCAGAATGATCACTGTTGCACCACAAGGGTTAAGGGTTGGGTTTCACATATTTCCTGTCTATTCCCGATCTGACGATGAGCTGTGAAGCTTGAAAGCGCTAATCGGAATAATTTTTATATAGTGGTATGCAACAGTGATCATTCTGATTGTGATTTCAACCACTAACACAAATTTATTCATTAAATACTGTTTTAGATGATCAACTAACAAAATTTTTACATTTTGTATGTTGCGGGCGCCCGCGATTTACGTTCCGGAACTGTATATGTGTGTCACTCGCGCGAGTGTTGAAGTTAGACTGGGGTGAGGCAGACGGCACTATTTTGTGTAGTTGCCTCGGCTGTTTTACCAACTTGTATTGTATTCAGTTCGTATTCCTACGCCAGTATACGGTTTTGGATTACACACCCGAATTCCACAGCGGGGATCGTCTCTGACGTAATATCGTCCGATGTTCAATTATATAACTTGTTTAATGTTTTTGTAAGTCATTGGCTGACCTTGGCACAGTTTTGCTGTCTGTTTATTTCGTTTTATAAAATATTCCTGAATAATTTTCACAATCAGTGTTACCACTGTCGCTACCAATAAAATTTACCTTTTTGTTTACGTTTTGTCCCAATTATTATTTTTTACGTTGTAAAATGTTGATTGCTTTTATTTAAAATACAAATTTCTTTATTTGACCCCAGGTAGGCCAAAATGTCCCGTTACAATATTCCATTTCATCATCATGCATTAGAGTAAAAGAATGTCGTTGGTGAGTGGCATTTTTATGATCCACTATTTCACTTGACCATTCTCCATTTTCATGGTACAGGGTTATTTTTCCTCTGCCCATATCAATAACAGCTGAGTGGCGCCGCAGCGTATCGCACCCTAGCATCGCTTTAAATGGTAATCCTTGAGCTACCATAAACACCATAGGAATAGTTTTACCTTCACTAGATACTTCCATCATTACTTGTTGCCGTATTGTTTTATTTGGTCTGCCAGTAGCACCTATTATTACCATGTTATTAACTGGTAATGTTGGTATATTTTTCTTATCCATCTCCCTTATTCGGTTATATTCCACCTTGTCCAGGAGTGACACGTTCGCGCCGGTATCAATCACCATCTCTGTCATAACTCCCTGTAATTCTGCCATTATATATATAATTTGATTGCAGTTTTATTCTCTGACTGTAACCCTTCTTCCGTTAAATCATTTCGTATGTCTTTTAAATAATTGTTCCTTGTAATGTTTATAATTTTGTTGTTTTCTTTTTGTGTTCGTATATACCCTTCCAATCCCAGCAGTGAGGGGTTACTGGATACTTCCACTGCTGTACTTAGTTTTCCACCCTATCCTGCGGACGATCGTCCCTAGCAGTGGTTCCTGGGTTGCCATCATCGGGTCTAAACTCTCTATGGTTTTCTTGGTGTCTAGGTAGATCCTCCTCTCGACTTCTATTACCGGTTTGATTTCATTGGTCGTTGTTTGTACGGTTGTTATTCCAATAGTCTCTCCCATTATCAAAATTCCTGCGGCCTGCGCTGTATCTGTTATTATTATAATTATTATAATGATTGCCTTGGTATTGATTGTTACGATAACGATTATTTATAAACTGGTCATTCACCCTTCGGTGATAATTATTGTGGTTAAATCGATTTGTTCCTGGACGCGACTCTTGATTTGGCTCCTCCCTTCTATTGTTGGAATATTCACTTTGCCGTCGGGACCTTTGATAATAGTCTTCCATTTCGTAACTGGCCAACAAGGTTTCGATTGCTCCTACAGTCTTTAACTTGTCCACTGCGTCTGGCACGAACTATCTCTTCCTCAAAATGGTAAGATAATTTATTTACCAAACATTCCTCTGGTATTCGCGGTTCTAAATGACGCGCCAAACACACCTTTCCCAAAAATTAAGTAGTTGGTGACTGCTCTTGATTCAAATTGAATCTCCCGTTGGTAATGTTATCTCTAATCATGTTCTGTACGGAATCCGACCAGTATTTCGACCTAAAAGTCCTTTTAAACTCTTCATAATTACTCGTTTCATTCCGGACCGCCGACCACCAATTATCATTTATACTTTTAAAACAATCATCTAACAAACTTTTTATTATATTCCATCGGGTCACCTTAATCCTACTAAACCATTCATCTATTCTCTCCAGAAATTCTATGGGATTTCCTCTATAAATTTTAAAATTGATATTTTATTTTTGCTCAGGGGCTATGTGATGTGCCAGATACATTGGTCGATTTTGTAAAACTTCTATTGACTCATTTATATTAATCAATTCCTGATTTTTTATATTTTCGACAGTTTCTTTATTTTGATCCACTTGGGTTTTTATTTGTGTTATCTCGTTATTTACTATTTCAATTCTCCCAGCTATATTAATTTGCACTTCGTCCAATTTCTCTTGGGTTTCTAACTGTACTTCTTTTATTCTAGTTTTGTTATTATTTTCCACTTGATTAATTTTGGCCTCTACTTCCACTGCGAGTTGTACGATGGTTTCATCTGTCTTTTCCAGACCCACCTTAGTTTCAGTTATTTGCTGTCTTACTTCCTCTTCATAATTATCTACCCTTTTGTTAAGTGTTTCATGGACATTTGCGACCCTTTCATTGATGACTTCCCTCAACGCTTGGTTTTGTTCATTTATAATTTGCCGTAACTCCTTATTTTGTTTTCAATTTTCTCGTCAATTTGTTTGTGATTTTCCTGAATCTGCCTTAAGCTCTCGTCGTTTCTGTCAAACCTTTCATTGATTTGGTTTAAGCTTTCATTTATCAGCCGGTTATTCTCATCAGTTTCCTCTTTATTTTTGTCAAACTTCTCATTCATTAGTTTGATTAAGTTCTCACTCAAAATTTCGTTTTGTTTCTTTGAGTTTTCGTTAATACTGTCTATTTTATTTTCCAGCTTCTCTGACCTTTCGTTTATACTGTCTGTTTTATTTTCCAGCTTCTCTGAATTTTCCTTGAATTTTTTATTTAATTCTTCCTTTTGTTCCATTGAGTTTTCCTCCTGTTTCCTAAATTGTTCATTAGTTTGTTTATTCTGTTCCTTAAATTGTTCTGCCATAAATGTCATCCTGTCTTGCCAATTTGGTTCTTCTCTGGTTACCGCTTTATCTGATTGGTCCCCTTTTGCATCCTCTTTATTGTTTGTTTGTTGTTCCATTTCGGTGTCTGTAACTACCTCTGCTTCTTCTTCCCGTCTATCTTCTTCTGTTTCTTGCTCCTTCTCCATCCTTTTAGAAACACCTCTAGTATGCATTCCTGTGCCTCTAATAGTTGCCTGCTCCAGTTAAGTAATAATTAAGTCGATTTTTTACCTAACTAAAGCCCACTCGTTGAGCGCCAATTTGTAACAACAAATTAATCAATAAGATTTATTTTAGGTTTCGGGGTGTAATCAAGCTCCACGTTGGTATGCGCCAATTTGTAACAACAAGCCGATGTTACGTGTGTAGCGAGTGTAATACAGTTACGGGTTTCTCGTTAATGCAGCCCCGTGTAATTAACCAATCTGTTATTAAGGAAAATGTTTATTATGTAGTCTTATAGGTGACCTCCTGCAACTCAATAGTAATAGAAAAATTTTATTTATTATATCGTTATTGCAACTTTTATGTAGACCGTAGCACTGTGTTAACCAATTACTAAATGTTTACTCGATGATAATTCTATATTACATGTATTTTAGTTAATAATTTGATAATTCTCTCCAACCCTATTCAGTCCGTATTATTTAAATTAATTCAAAAGTTGCGAAGGAAACACGCTAGTTCGGCAATCTCACGTTCTACCAGCTGTCTTCTGCAAGCACTGTTATTCGTAATTGATCCACACTTATAGGTTAGCTTGTTTCATCTGATAGTTAATCACCTTCTTTACCTGTAAATTACTCCCCCATCAAAATACAATACCTATTCTACAATAATATAAAACATCATTACATACAAGAAGGATTCTTTATTTGTATTACTTTTTAAAATTCCAACAGTGCTCTTTACGGTTATATGCTCGTTATATCGATTGTACAATGTTGAATCGATTTGTCAATGGACTAGTCCTGTTTAATACAATTTAAATATAATTTTATTTATCTCTTATCCCAGGGTACGTGTGATTCTTTTAACGATTAGTAAGGCCAGGTAATGCAAAATTAAGGTTACTAAGTATTACAAATTGTTATTAGTTCTTAATGTATAAAATTAAATATAAGCTGGTGTTACCGTACAATGCAATTCTCAAGATAGCCGTGTCTGTTTACCAACGCTGGAAGACTTACAGTTGAGGTTACTTTGGTCCAGAAAACGTGTCCAGATTATTAATAAAAATGGAAAGGTGATGTCCCGGAGTGCAACAGGAACTCTTCTATTCTTCGTTCTTCTTCACGATCCTTGTGGTTGTCGGTCCCGGTGGAATTGGTGTCGTATTATAATTTCCTTCTTGAAAGTGAGGTTTATGTCTCCAGTAACAAAGGTTCTTGTATATATTTTGTGTATAATTCCATTAATTCAGACTTCTTATTCAGTCAATAAGTATCCTGGTTACATGGGAAACCGGGTTCATCACTAATTCCAATGGAATTAATTTGAAGAATGAAATAATAATTCCGCTACCTTTTGGAGGTGTATGAGTATATTTCTCGAAATCTAATTAATTAATTATTCATCTGTTTGGTTTGAAGGAATTGATTTTGATACTTTAATTTGTTAATTTTAATTCATTTTATTTTAATTTATTTCTTTTCTTTTAAATTTGTCTACTGATCTGAACTCAATAGCATATAACAATCGAATAATGAAAATCAACAAGCTTCTTTACATTTAGTTACCCTAACAACCATTACTTTCTGTCATTGGATAATATTTTATATCCTAGAGCCAGAATTAGAAAATATTACTACTCTTTTTTAATAAAATACTCCATGCTTGGAATTATACCAAATTACATAAAACTCTCACTTAATCTACCTTATTAAACCGTATATATTTTACCATAGTTTCATCTGACTGGACTTATTAAAAAGGTATTAATTTCCTTTTACTAATATTAAATTTAGGCCTATTGGTTTTCTTACACCTGTTATAATATTGTTTTGTTTTTAACTTAATTTTTCTTTACCTGACCTACTGTACAAATAGTCACTGGCTTATGGCCACTTACATCAATTTTAATTTCCTGGTTTTAATTCATTATATTATTTAGTTCATTATTGAACCCTTCATTATTTTTTAACATAACTATAAGAACTACTTGCCGACTTTTTAACACTTATTGCCTTCCTGGCCAAGTTTACAAACATTATTTCAAACATCTTCATTAATCAATTACAGTAAATACATTTAACATAATATAATACCTAACACATGTACTTATACTAAATTATTTAAATACAATTTTAACATAAATAAAAGGAGTACTACTGACTAAGTACTTCTTTAAAACAACAGCTCCACTCTTACTATCCACAAAACATAAAATAAATATCCTGTAAACACTATATCATGCTACAGCACAACACCAAGTACATTTCATAACACATTAAATATTAATTTGAATAGTATTTTATAATTAATTCCTACACATTAAACTCCTCCCATTAGACACAATGTTTATGTTTTACATCTCGTATTATTCCTTACTTATTTTAGATTTAGGTACATCCTTGATGTTTTAATTACTTAGTAACCTTACTATGTACCTCTAATGCATTCTTCAGGTGAGATGGACCCTCTTGTATTGAATTATAACCGGCTTCGGGCATTGTTCTAAACCATTTTTACATAGTTTTTTATGTAACGTCGGGAACCTCAACTCTGTTACCTTACAATATATATATATATATATATATATATACACACACACACACAGTGGAACTTGGTTATTACGGCCTCGGCTGTTACGTCAACTCGGGTGTAGCGTTATTTTGTCATAAGTCCGGTCAAACTGATATCTTTAACATTATAAAAATTCCCGGTTTTAACGTCACTAAATATTGTACTACTCTGTTATAGCGTCAAAATTTTCTCAGATATTTTACTCTAAATTTCATATAAACGTATATATGTGCGCGCGTTATGCCCATGGCTACAGACATACATTGTATGCAAGCGATAAGCACTGTAACAGGACCGCCGGTGTCTGGCGACTGACATGTCTCCCCACCACTCTCGCCGGGTCAGTAGCACGGCGCGTCTCGAGGCTATTGTTCACGCCACGCTGTTGTAGTATTCACTGTACAGTATTGTTTACACGTAGTCTCGTCTCTGTTTTTGGTTGTTATTGTTTCTGTATCTGCTCGTACTGTGCAGTTTCTTTTGTGTGTTTTGTAACTTAAGTTTCGGTAGCCACTGTGTATAGAATTTTATACGTAGGTCTACATTTTTATACAGTAATCATGGCAAGTTCTAGTACAAAAAGAAAGGTTCTGTCTATTCAAGAGAAAGTATGTGTAATTAGATCATATGAAAGCGGACGTAAAATAGCTGATGTATGCTGTGAGTTTGGTTTAGTTAATTCTACTGTAGGTTCAATTTTAAAAAACGAGGACAAAATTTTAAAAAAATTTGAGGAAGATGGAGAAAAAATTAGGAAATGCGAACATGGTGATGTGGATTATTGAAATGGTTCAAACAGTGTCGATGTTCAGATATCCCTGTGAGTGGACCAATTCTGAAAGAGAAAGCTACAGAATTCGGAAAATTGTTTGGTATTGATTTTACATGCTCCAACGGATGGCTAGATCGATTTAAGGCCCGACACTCGATTTCCTTTGCAAAAATTTGTGGTGAGGCAAAATGCATAGATCTGAACGTTACAGGCGATTGGGTGCATAACACTTGGCCAGAAATTAGACGATCATATAAAGATGAAGACATCTTTAATGGAGATGAAGCCGGAATTTTTATAAATTAACTCCAGATAAGACTTTTAAATTTAAAAATGAAAAGCGTTGGTGGGAAGCTCTCTAAACAAAGAGTTACAGTTTTTGTTTGTGCAAACATGACGGGAACCGAAAAAAGGAGACTTTTAGTTATCGGGAAAAGTTTGCATCCTAGATGTTTTAAAAGCATCAAAAAACTTCCTGTAATTTACACTGCCAACAAAAAAGCGTGGATGACTTCTAGTATTTTTGAAGATGAACTAAGAAAGTGGGGTAAAGAACTGTCATCGAAAAACAGAAAAATTCTACTTCTAGTTGACAACTGTGCAGCCCATCCAAAGTTAAATTTGACAAACATTGATCTGGTCTTCTTACCGGCCAACTGTACGAGTGTCCTGCAACCTATGGACCAAGGCGTCATTAGATGCCTAAAGTGTCACTACCGCAAGCAACTTTTAAACAAAATTATTTTCTGTATGGACACGGCGCAACCTGCCACAATTTCACTCTTAGAATGCAATACAATTCCTAGACGACTCTTGGAAGAGTGTAACACAGAAGACGATAGCAAAATGCTTTAGTAAAGCACAACTCGTACATGAAAATTTACCCGATGATGATGAAGACGACGACTTGCCGCTCTCGGAGTGGATTAAGAAATTCGACGTAAATGAATTTGGAAATGAACTTGATTCCTATGCATCAGTGGATGACCAAGTAGAAACATTCCAAGTGTTGAGTGACACAGAAATTATCGCGGAAGTAAAAAACATAGAAGCAGAAGATAGTGTTGAAGAAGATGCTGAGCAAGAGGAGGATGCCAACATCGTTTGTCCGACAGTACAGGAAGCAATGAGAGCCGCCGAAACTCTTTCACGATTTTACTGCTTTAGAGAGATGTCTGACGACACGTTCAATGCAGCGCAGCATCTCCACAGCACAACAGAAAGAATTTATTTTTTTAGAAAGGAGCGTTCAAAAGAAAATTACAGATTACTTTCGACAGTAAGCCTAAATGTAAGTTACGTGTACTTTCTTTTTGATCTTTTAAAATATTCTTCATGCTGTTTGTATAAATGAAATGCAGTTTGTAAACTTTAGAATAAATATCACGAATAATGTTAATAATGCAAAGATTTTTTTTTTATTTCTCCTTCCTTACTAGTGATTAAAAAGGGTCTTTTATAACGACTCTTTTATAACGTCACTCGGACACAACGTCATTATTTTTTTGGTCCCTTCAATGACGTTATAACCAAGTTCCACTGTGTATATATATATTTTTTTTCAAACTCTTTTTGCTACAGTCCGTTTCTTGATGTATATAATATATTTAATATTTATAAAGAAATTACCTCAAGATATTTTTTTCCTTATTAGGAACATGTTTCGAGAACCATTGTGTTCTCATCCTCAGCCTTCGTGATTTTGCGTCTGGTGAAGTACTTGTGTGTTGGCTTGTCATTATTGTGCTTTCTTGTTGGTCTCGGGTACTTTAAAGTGGTATTATTGTGTGTGATTGTGGTGTATGTATTAGTATTTTGTGTATTTTCGATGTTGAGTGCTTTGAAAATTGTGTCATGTTTTGTATTGATTTATATTTGTTCAGGTATTAGTTTTTGTGTTTTATGTTTGTATATTTGTAAATTTTCCCAAATGTTCATTATGGTTCCTTTGTATGGTATGTGTTTTATTAGTGTCATGTTGGTTATGTCTGGGAATTCATGTCCAGTGTTTATTGCATGTGTGGCCAAATTAGATTTGTACATTTCTGGTTTTTTGTATGCGTTTAGGTGTTCAAAATAACGTTTTTTCAGTTGTTTTTTTGTTTGTCCTATGTAACATTTATTGCAATCTTGGCATTCAATTTTGTATATACCATTGGTTGTTGTATTACTTTGTTGTGTGGGTTATTTAGTTTTTGTAGATACTTTTTGTTAGTTTTGTATGCTATTTTAATGTCTGTGTTTTTAAACAGTTTTGTTAGCTTTGTCATTTTATTATTTATGTATGTGAATGTGGCCCATTTTTTATTGTTTTTACTATTTTTGTTTTGTTCATTTTGATTAACTCTTAATTGTTCAGTTTTTATTTTATATTTGATGTTATTTTCTATTTTGTTTACAGTATTTTTATTATATCTTTTCATAAGCAATTTGGTAAATTATATTTCTTTCTCTGCCTGTTTCTTGTTTGAAATACCCCGTTCACTCGCGCTCTCTCTCTCTCTCTCTCTCTCTCTCTCTCTCTCTCTCTCTCTCTCTCTCTCTCTCTCTCTCTCTCTCTCTCTCTCATCACATGGTTAATAATTTTGATTGTTACAATTTATAGTTCAAATTTTGTTTATGAGCTCATTTTTTGATAAAGTTATTTAAAAGTGCACTTCCCTGAATGTAGAGGTTTCCTGCGATTATATGCGTTTCATGGCTAGTCTGATGTTCGACGTGCTGATAACGGATCGTCTGGCTGTTGTCACTGAATCTACATTACTGAACTGTTATTAAATTTAGATTAATTTTGCTGCCTTTTATATTTTTTGATTAATTATAAACACTCATACTGGCCCACTTTGTACCAGCACACTTTCTCAACGTGCTCACTTCATGACGACTTGTAGTTGACTGGGCCGACATTTTGTCGTATTGTCGACAGGTGGTGGGGATTAATTGTGATCAACCCTTTGTTCGATACAGCTGATGACATTGTTTCTCGTCATCACTATGACGTGTGTCATAATTTGTCATAACAATTTGCTTTTGTCGATCAGTGCAACCATTGAATACATTTTGTTTTGCACGTACGCCCTTGGCCTTGAGATGAATTGTACCGATGAACTGCGTCGTTTCTTTAGACATGGGGAAAATTGACCTAACCCTTTCGTCAATTCATTTGGGTGACACCGTTATTTACTATTATCCATATCTTATTTTGGCATTTGTCTTATCTAACCTTACTACCCCTTTTTTCTAACAACCACTGCTAACAACCATTAACATATTATGACACCAATATCTCCATAATAACTCCCCTCACTAATTCCACTTACCTCTGGCACCGCTCGTCTTTGTACTAGGATGTGTGTTCCCTACCTGGCGATACACATTCCTAAACTTTTGCCCTCCACCAAATATCGGCAAACACTCTAACCCAAATTGCTCCACAACGCCGCATGCTGGTCTCTTGCCACGCCGCACGCTGATCACTCCTTACACCACTACCCTTACTACAAAATATCATCATCAATAAATATATTTACCATTCACATTACTCACCTCTCTACATATAATCACTAACTACTGTGTCCCTAAAATATCTAACACCCTCTTTGTATATTATCTGTATCTCAACTTTCTTATTTTCTGTAACTCCCATTAACTCTATTTAACTAACTCCCATGCCTCTATTTTTAATTATTATCACCCAAGCTCTATCCCTTGTTAACATTTTACCTTTCTGTGATCATTGACAATTGCATTAGAAAATTCATCCCTCACCTACTATAACAATGTTATAGTCACCTACGATAACATACTACATACTATAAATTGTCACCTACGATAACAATACATCTCAATATCCAAATATGTTACCTGCTTAATCATTTATTATCCATTTGAATCTAAATCTCATAATTATTTCAATTCCTTATCAAACTTTCTTCAATTATTTAAACTTCTATAGTACATGGTTTACATAAAAAATATATAAAATACACAACGTCAAGAATACACAAATACATTGACATTAATACACAAAAAAAATATACAATCCAAATTATCATTTTATCATTTACCAAAATCAGTTCATAAGACAGTCCATTTCAAAAACACTGTCCACATATTTAAATGTTCATTAACACCATAAAATAATTATCCTCCATTGTCAAACAATAGTTTTATAAATATCACTATAATATTGACGACTCGGAACACAAAGTTTTTTATAAGTAAAAACGTAAAGTTTTACCTTACAGCCTAAACCGGCTTTCACCTATAGAAGGCTTCATCAGAGGCTGTCGTTAGTAGCGCTGCACGTCTTGTTGTTGGCGACGAGAAAGTGTTTCGAAAGATTGAAGCTGTGTGTGTGTGGTGAGATGTGTTCGAATAATGCGTGCGATTTGAATTGTGTCTGTTCGTTTAGGATGTCGTTTTTATTTGTTTTTGTGTGTTTGTATATTTCTAATTGTTCTAGAGTGTCTAGTTTTCGGCCTTTTGTGTGTACGTGTAGTATGTTCATGTTATTGTCGATGTTTTTATATGTGTGGTTTGCTTCAATGAGGTGGTTTGCGAAGGTAGATTCACAGAATCACATTGAAGCAAACCACACATATAAAAACATCGACAATAACATGAACATACTACACGTACACACAAAAGGCCGAAAACTAGACACTCTAGAACAATTAGAAATATACAAACACACAAAAACAAATAAAAACGACATCCTAAACGAACAGACACAATTCAAATCGCACGCATTATTCGAACACATCTCACCACACACACACAGCTTCAATCTTTCGAAACACTTTCTCGTCGCCAACAACAAGACGAGCAGCGCTACTAACGACAGCCTCTGATGAAGCCTTCTATAGGTGAAAGCCGGTTTAGGCTGTAAGGTAAAACTTTACGTTTTTACTTATAAAAAACTTTGTGTTCCGAGTTGTCAATATTATAGTGATATTTAGTTAAGTAACGGACACGTCATGGACAACGAAATCCAAGAATAGTTTTATCTTTGGTCTGTACAATTTATTTTTTATTAAATACATTATATTAACATCATTAATATAATACATATTTAAATTCTTATATTTTATAAAACCATCATAATTAATAGGGTTATTCCCTATCAATTCATCATACAACCTGTCACGATTGGTTATTGTCCTGTCACCTCCAGTATAATTAGTCACCACTAGGTACGTTATAAAGTCATTATTTCCATTATCATCTTCTTCTACTGCTATATCAGCTTCATTACAAGGTAAGTTCTTATTTTTATTATACATCATCTCTACTCCTAACTTTTCCATAAATTCTTCATAAGTTCTACTCATCTTAAAAATCTCTGTTTCTCTCTTTCTCTCACAATATTTCTCACAACACCTCTCTCTCTCAATATATCTCTCTCTCTATCACCCCAAGCTACATTCTCTCTTTCAATATTTGCAGGGGACACTAATCCACAACTACTGCACCACTTGTGAAGTGCACAAAAAAAACCAGGGACAACTTTATTTGTAGACCATATGTCTCCCAAATATACATTGAAGGCACTCTCGTCCTTCCTCAACACATGTACTTCACCCCCAACTATGCCATTAAGGGAAAAATTTACCCCCTGCAACTCTTTTACAATTATACTCTCCCTCCTTCTCTCTGATTTATTACTATACATTAACATTTCATCATTATCATATTCAATTCCCATTAAACTCTCATTATCACTACCCATGTTTACATATTCGTTTTCTAACATCATACTTTTATTTTTATTATTACAATTCTCTCCCTTATTTATGTTCAAATTGTCTATTACTTTACTCTTAGAATTGTCATCTATTTCATTAATCTTATTTTGTAACATGCTCATTCTATTACTAGCATTATTCTCATGTTTTGATACTGTTTGGTCTATTTTTTCCATATGTTTGGTTATGTCTATTACGTTTGATTCAAATTTCTCTAGCTTATTTTGTAAAACATTAGTTTTAATTTCTATTTGTTTATTTACTTCACATTTAGTTCTACTCTCTATCTGCTCATTAACTGTGGTCAAACATTTATTCTCTATTTTGTGTTTCTCTTTGGTTTTGAACTGTCTCATTGATTTGATTAATTTTATCATCTAAATTACTTATTTTGGTATGGAATTGCTCATTAATGGTTTCTGTTTGTTTTTTAATACTGTCACAATGTATTTCTATCTCATTTATTCTTTTGTCAACATTAACATTTTGTCTTTGTATTTCTTTTTTCACTTCATCGAATTTTACATCAAACTTAATACTCTGTTCTCTTAATTCATTATTTTGTATTTTCATTAATTGAAAAAGGTCCTCTAATGATACCTTATTGTTTACAATAGGTGTTGAGTTTGCCTCGGGTTCACTCATTAATAAAGATTCTGTCGCTGTATCATTCATATTTATACTTTCATTATTTGCCATTTTGATCATAATAATAATAATTTTTTAATAATAAACTATCGTTTATTTTCGTGCTTTCTATTTTAATTAAACAATAACATAACCTCTCATTGTAATGTTACGTGCTGTTTTATTACTTCGGTACCCGTTTGTTTCTGCTCTTTGGCTTATTCATATAATTTTTTGGTTTTATACAAAGTCCCTGTTCGGGCGCCATTGTTAACTCACTCCCACCTTTTAACAATACAGATACATAAATATGTGAATAATAGGTAGTTTTGGTACTTACCACGTGTTTGTCACTCTTCCTGTAGGCACACGCTACTCACATGTATATTAGTTTTATACCCAGGGTCCAAAGTTCTCTAAGCGAAAGTGCAGAAAACAATCGGGTTGTGTGAAATAATAAACGAGTTGGCATTGAGAGGTACAAAACTTGGTTTAATTACTGCATTTTGATGATCATTCAATTTACAATTGGTGGCTTACACCATGCCCAACATGGCAGCCATTTTCTTCCGCTCTTTATATATAATCTGTTTCACAATATTTATTTTCTCTACGTGTGTCTCATATCAAAATTAGTTTTTTACTGCAGTATTTAATTTTAATTTAACATTATCATACTATAAGATCTTTTAAAACACAAACCAACGGCTCTTTTAAAAGACGTGGCCGGCCTGTTCACTCACGCGCTCTATCTCTCTCTCATCACATGGTTAATAATTTTGATTGTTACAATTTATAGTTCAAATTTTGTTTATGAGCTCATTTTTTGATAAAGTTATTTAAAAGTGCACTTCCCTGAATGTAGAGGTTTCCTGCGATTATATGCGTTCCATGGCTAGTCTGATGTTCGACGTGCTGATAATGGATCGTCTGGCTGTTGTCACTGAATCTACATTACTGAACTGTTATTAAATTTAGATTAATTTTGCTGCCTTTTACAATTTTTGATTAATTATAAACACTCATACTGGTCCACTTTGTACCAGCACACTTTCTCAACGTGCTCACTTCATGACGACTTGTAGTTGACTGGGCCGACATTTTGTCGTATTGTCGACAGGTGGTGGGGATTAATTGTGATCAACCCTTTGTTCGATGCAGCTGACGACATTGTTTCTCGTCATCACTATGACGTGTGTCATAATTTGTCATAACAATTTGCTTTTGTCGATCAGTGCAACAATTGAATACGTTTTGTTTTGCACGTATGCCCTTGGCCTTGAGATGAATTGTACCGATGAACTGCGTTGTTTCTTTAGACATGGGGAAAATTGACCTAACCATGCTTTATATGTATAAATACAATAAAAACTACAATGCAAAATTCTTGAACGCCATAATTATGACAACAGGCTTTTTGTCCTGTTACAAACTCTCTTGTTTCTGGTGTCACTGTTTATTAGGTTTGATGACTTTACTTTTTGACAGTCACTAAAATTCATTTCAAGTTGATGTTCATTTTTAGCTTTATGTTCAGTCAGAACAGCAACCTTGTCATTAATTTTTAGATTTTTTAAAACATGGTTGTCTTTTATGATGTACAAATATAACGTTTTTTAAGTGTATTACCTTTTTTAGGCTTTCCTTTACTTATTTCATGAGTTTGTTTTAGTTTACAAGATGTGTTTCGCTATTACAAACAGATTTTGTAATAACAAAATCTCTGTGTCCAGGCAGTGTTTTATTACAAACTGTTCATTTGTCTTGTAAAGACAGTCACGTGAACTTGAAAGAATTTTAATCGTTGATATGTCACAATCATCTTGTAAATAACTCTACAAGTTGTATAACTGTAATCACTGTAATCAACAAAGTAGCCGGATACAGTTGTTCTGTTTCCACACACACCTTGCTCAGACTAAAGTTTGGGTGCAATTAACTGGAACTTAAAATACAAGATTTGTAGCAAAGTACACTCCTTAAGTTACTTTTATACATATTTTCTGTTATTATTGAAGCATTTTTGTAGAGGGGCACCAAGCGTTGTATACCTTCGTCATACGCCTTCCTGCCTGTGATTTGAACTACATATTAACAGCGTGTTTGACATTGTTATGCTATGGACACCACTAGCCACCAAGGAATTATTTCAGATGCTTGAAAAGGTGGTAACAGCAAGGTGAGAGGTCTGGGCTGGACAGCGGATGATCATATTATTCGCAGCCAAAGGTTGTGAGAACATACTGTGTTGCAGTGGCAGTGTGTGTGGTCTGGCATTGCCATAAATAACACAGTGCCCTAGTTAAGCATCCCGTGTTACTTATTTTGGAACTCGCAACACAATTTTGTAAGCATTGTAATTGACATCTGAGTTGATTGTCTAAGGCAAGACATCCATAAACAAAACCCGTTTTTTGTTCCAAAAGACTGTGCATATGATTTTCTGAGAGGAAAATGTTGACTTGGATGTTTTCTTTGCAAGCATTAAAGTGTGCCTCCACTCCATGGATTGTTGTTTTGTTTCATCAGTGTGTGTTTTGACACCCACGTCTCGTCCCCTTGCTTCCATTGTGTCAAAAAGCCAGTGCACAGTCCTGTTATTTTATTTTGTGTTGTTCTGTAACCATCTTTATAACCCAGCATGCACTCAATTTCCGGTGACTTAGTTTTGAAGACACAGTTTCATGAGGAAGTGGACATGAAATTCCAGGGAAATACAAGAGGAGTGATATCATCATAGTGAATCATCTGTTCTTTGTATCTCCAACTGCCTGCACCGTATTGTGATTCATTAAAGATGGTTGTTTGCTCCATTCATAGTCGTGAACATTTTCACGACTTTCACTAAAAATACCTTGCCCATCTCCATACCATCCAGTCACTCATTCCTTCTTTTCCATAAACATCATAAATTTGAGAGTAAATTCCAGCTAATTTAAAGTCTTTCACATTCAAGAAAGGGATCACACACCTGATTTTACATGCAGCGTGAGTTTTGATTTTCATCAACATTGTAAACATGTCCAGTGAGGTTTACTCAGTGCACAATTGTTTAAAAATGGCGTTGTTGCTTGCCAACAAATCATCAACAAATTTGCTGTACATGTGTGACAGCGTGGTCACACCAATACTGCAGAAATATGTAAAAATGAAACTTACTATCTGTACGTATATTCCTTATAATTTGATATCTACTCAGTACTCCAAATTTGAACAATAGTATCAAGTGCTTATTAACTTTCCTCAATAACAGAAAAGATAACAACATAGGCATCACACACACCAGTACATGCAACAAAGTTTGCCACCTACCTAACCAAATCTAACCACTTACTAGCAGCAGTGTTGTTGTCACACCATTACAACATGGATCTAGTACATACACTGAACATGCACATAAAAAATCAACATATACTCTCAAGAAACATATTACAGCACTTTCACCGATACTTCTCAATAGAAGAGGCAGAGAACGATACAGTATTTCATTATTTATCTTGATTTTTCACTCCTCTTGAAAATTAAATGGTCAAAGCAAGGAATGAATTCCTGCATAGGATTACTAAACAATTTTAAAATGTTCATATAATTTCTAACCTGTCGTCTGCAGTGGTGCCATTTCAGAGACACAAGTTGGATCATTCCATAGGGTAGCGAACAAAATTTGCAGACTGTACAATGCATTTTGAAATTAATGTCTGTAAAAACAACTATAGTAATAATGAATACTAATAGTAAAAAAGTAATCCTGTATTATATAAAAAAAATCTAAAAACATTTTTAACAATGTATATACAGTAGAGTCTCGATAGTTCGAGGTAATTCGGACCAAACCAACCTCGAACTATGCAAAATGCCAGTATTATCTGCCGCGCTCTGCTGGTGCGCTGTGCTTTCTAATGTGGAGCATCTCTGCATGATAATGTAAAGTGTATGCTGAAAATTTATCTAAAGGAAATGTTATACAAAATCTGTAAACTGGTGTGCTGTGTATGTGGGTTTTGTTTATTAATTTGCACAAGCTTTCAAGAACACTCGTGAGTGAAAGGAAAATGAAAAATTGACGACGAATCATCATTTGTTTAATTACTGTAGGTTATATTCATGAGGGTTAAATAAAAATTCAAAAAATTTTTCGTTAACACTTGCAAATCTATATTAAATTCATACACTAAAATGTAAAATGACAGTAATATTAAAAACTGTACTGCATGTATATTTGAAAACAAAATACTTTGCATGAAACTTACTTTTCAAAAATGAATCAAGAGTTTTTGTTGTTGAGTTGATGGTTTTTTTTCTGGTACTAATAGCCCACCATTTTCAGAGTACATATTATGTTTATAGTGGGGTATCTTGAACTATCGAGAGTCTACTGTACACTAATAACTTGTGGGGGGGGGGGTTAGACTGAACATACTTGTAAAGCATGTGAGGTTAAATTCATTGCACATATGTACTGGGAGTAGTGTGATATAATTGTGTCATATTTAGGTTCAATTCTGGTGGCAGGCAGAATTTCTGAGGTATATTAGAATGAGTAGTTTTATCCCTTCCTAGTACTACCTCTGTACTTTGCTGTCTACAGACAAATTAACACGTACATCTGTACAAAAAATTATTTGCATGTATATACGTAGGGAGAATTGCTGGTTAAAGAAGAATTTGTTGCAGTCATAAGAAATAAAATTTGTAATATTTGGTAGAAGAAAGTAGCTTTGAGCTTTTAATTTTTGACGAGTATGAATTTCTTTTGTGAAATTTTATGTTCATTTTGCATCATCGAAAGATAATTTTTCAGTTTCCTAAGATTACACTAGCAAGGTTTTTCCCAATCCCATGATACTAATGTTTCTGTGGTTCGCAAACTGGTCCTCACAAATTCCCAAGGGTTGGATGAAGTGAAATGATCCTGGACCAGCTTGTCTTTAAATATTACAGTTCTAAATCTAGTTGGATTTAATTGGCTCTAATACTGTGTACCTGAGCTGCAGCCTTGCAGATAGGAGTTGGCCCTGCAGAGGCTAGGAAAAACGTATACAAAAATCACCTGGTCCTCCAGGTTGGGGATTTTGCATCGGGTTACCATCCTGAAAAAGTAAAATAAAATTATTATAATACCAACAACCAAGCCTCGGAACAGACTGTCTTCTTGGAAAATTAACTGGAATCAGAATAAGGATATGAGGAATGGATCAGGGGAGGAGAAACCAAAACATGACTTAATTGTGACTACTTGGAATGTGGGATGATGAGGATAAGATGGTTGGTTGGTGTGCTGGAAGATCTCTGAAGAATGAACCGTTAGGGGTTATGATGAGATTGCAATTGATAGGAGACATGGGAGAAGACTGGTGTTGGAAACCAGGACTCATGTTGGGCTGTAGTGCTAAAAAAGAAGAGATTCACAAACTGATCATTACATCACTTCTTAGGTGGCCATGACTGATATTGCTCTGTGAAAACAGTTTGTCAAGGCTTACCAATGGAGTACTCGCTGGTCAACAGAAGGAGAAGAACCTTTCTTTGGAAATGCCCATAAGATAAAACTCGGGCACAAGAGGAACCCTCCAGGTGTATAGCTCCCTCGGTCAGAAGGTAACAGTTGGCATCAAAGCAACTGCTGTCAATGGTAATTAATTGTTTATCCTGCATCAGTGTAGTTATGTTGTTGGCATGTTTCAGCACATAATTTTACTGACTGCAAAATGACGATTTGACAGGTCAGCTCCATCAGAGGTGATAAGCTGTGTTTGATGATTACCAATTTGGCAACACTGTGGCAGTGCAATGTGACTGGTGCACAGAGACAGCATCAGAAAGTGTCGCACATTTAAGAACACATTATTATATAAAAGGCTTCCAACAGTTATCCTTCTGACTGAGGGAGCTATACAGAAAGAGGCCTAAAGGTGCCAGCTCTCATGAATAGTCTTTTTCTGCAAAATGCCAGTAGCATATTCAGGGAACATCCATGTTCATTACTGCAACTGCAGTGTAACAACTAACAGAAACAATGACTCATATGAATCTGATTGCACATCAGTGTGTCAGTGAAATTATTCAGATTTTGAATGTTAAATTTTAAGGAAATTTAAATTAAGCCAAAAGTGTATTGGACTGTTAATATTTTTTTATCACACGTTACATTATTTTAAAATGTCTGCTTTCTGGCCATTTGTTATGTATGCAATTACAAATTGTTTCTGTGCTAAATATGATGTTTTAATGATATTAAGCTCTTTTATTTTAAAACAAAACGTATATTTAATTTGTACTATACCTATAGCAGAGTACAAATTTTTTATTTGGTAAATAAAGCAAATGATGATACACTGTTGGTATATTTTTATTTTCTTTCACCAAACACTAAATATGACGTGTTAGGAATTTTGTAGTTCATGAATGTCTAGCAGTGGCACATGGGTAGTAAGCACTTGTGTCGTCTATTTTATTTTGTGTTCAGTCTTTCTATATTGTGAAATGAACACTGACTTCAAGTCCCATCTACAAAAAGTTGATTCCATCTGTCCGTGTTCTCCACTTTCTAAAAGTAAGCCTTCTCAGATCCTCTCCTACAACCTCGTACTTGGTTTCCCCCTGGGCATACTACTCATTAGCCACTGGTAAACTGTTGGCCTGTGTGTCTTCTGTTTTTTATAACTCAATTAGACGTTTCATTGAATGCCTACCAGTTTTGTATGAAATAAAATTGTTTAATGTTTTACAGTATAGAACAGGAATGAAGAACTCGTTTTATTTCCATTTGAGAAAAATGATGTCAAATGTTTAATGTGGGGTAAAGTGACTCATCACTCCCATCTGTCTTAATGAGTCAGAAGATCCTGAAAGAGTGGCTAATTGATGTTTTAGATAATTAAAAAAAAAAAACAATTTTTCTCAATGGAACTATGGAATTGGTGTTTTTTAAAGAGTTTGATATAGTTGCCTCTGAGGGATCCATCCCAGTTTTATGGAGTTTTTGTGTTCTGTTAAATTTTCAGTTTTGTTAAATATGATTCAGTCATATTTAGGAAATCTTTATTTCGTCTTTGACCACTACTGTTGCAACCATATTTATAAATTGACCTAGTAATCGACAAAGTTCAAGTTCTGTTAGGTACTAGACACTATCTGCTTAATGTAGCAATAGTAATTTGTTGTGACATTTTTGAATTTTCAAGTTCTCACCACAAAAACTGTAAGTTGCAATTTACAACTAGTGTATCTATGTATTGTGTTAAGTTAAAATCAAAATGCACAAATACATGTTTTTATTCGGGGGCCAAAATTTCTAGGTCCAGGTCTGAACTGATGAAAACATAATATGAGACATGTAATAACATCTGTTTTTTTATATAAGCCACAGCCCAATTTATCTTCTTGGATTTTGTTCTCTTCCACAATTTATCTGTTCTCTCTTGCTGTTCAATGTATGTGTAGATATCAGATTAGGTGCTACTGCCATTAGCACACCTTAGTTGAGATGTGGTTTCATCTTTAGAGCTCAGAGCTGCTTGCATGGCACTTAATCATAAACTTTATTATCTGAACTAGTGTAAATTAAACAATTAGTAATTATTATAAGGCAGTTGTTATAGAGGTGTGTATGAGGTATATGTAAGGCAGTTGTTATAAATGAAGTTCTAGAAATGTGAGGATGGTCTAAAAAATTCTAGGCCTAATTATAAAAGAGTAAATATATAATTTTATTTTTATTTCTTAACATAACAAATGTTTTTCTGTAAAGAATGCAAAATGCCTACCAATTAACAACTGCAGTTCTTGATTTGATGAAAATGATGACTACCAAGGAAGACTTTTAGATTTCGGAAGAGATGGAAATCAGAGGGAGCCAAATGTGGGAGAATAGGGTAGATGTTCTAACAATTCGTAGTTCAAATCCTTTGATTTTCCTATTAACAAAACACTTTTTAGTGGGCAGGTCCATTGTCTTAAAAATGATTTTCTTCTTTAACAAAGTGGGTCTTTTGAGTTTTTTTAAATTAATTTTTCATCTAGTTGGTTTGAAAGTTTATAAAAACATTCTCTGGATACTGTTTCATCACTTTCAAGATAATAAAATCATATTAGTGTCCCAAAGTGGCAAATGTTGTAACCTTTCCTGCTGATGGAAGCAATTTTGTCTTTTCTGGTACTAAACAAATGGTTTCTGTCCATTGTTTTGACTTGGTGTGTAATATTAATCCAAAACTCATCCACAGTACATAAAATCAGTTTCATTTTTCTTAAAATGCTGCAGACACTCATGACAGATTTCCATATAAATATGTTGTTGATCTGCTGTATGCAAGGATAGCAACCCTGGAAGCAAGGCGACTCACCAGGCAGCTTACAGCACTTAACAAGGAGATAGTTATCCAGTGGATCCCATCTCACATAGGCATCTCGGGAAATGAGACAGCGGACATCTTGGCAAAGTGAGGGACGAAGATCTACCACCAGGAAAGTAACCACAACTTCAGCACCCTAAGAAGACTGATGATGAGGAAAACAAACTCTCGCTTCCTGGAAGAAGCAAGAAACATATCAAAATGAAAAACATGGTCAGGGATTGAACAGTTATAGAATAAGAACTGTAGAAAACCGAGAAAGAAATCAGTTGACAACTTTAGATTGGAAACTGGCCATGACTATCTCTCAGCGCATCTCTACAAATTAAAAATTTCCACCACAGAAGAATGTGTATTGTGCAGGAGAGAAGACTCAAAAATGAACAAAAATCACCTATTGGAATGTGTGAAGCTGAACCGGGAAATACAAGAACTCAGAATTTACAGTGGTTTTTATTGGGAAGCTCGCTACCAAATGGGTTAAATGTACCAAGGGGGAGCCATTGGAAAACAAACAGGATAGCAACTGCCTTGCACAAAGCTTTTTCATATGGAATTCTTCACTCAAAAAAAAAAAAAATTCTACACATTTTCAAATAGCTACAGCCTCAGCAATTTAATGTACTTTTATCTGTTGGAGATCTATTATCATAAAATGTAACATAGTAATTTGTTCAATGATTTCTGCTGTTGTTACATTTTTTGGACATCCTTCATGTGAATCATCTTCAAGCCTGGTACAGCCTCATGTGAATTAAGCAGCCCATTTTTTTCTAATCACTGAAAAAGAAATAGTGTCGTCTTCTAGGTCAGTGATTGAAATAAAACACTCGTATTACTGTCGACACCTTGTTTATTAACCAGTATCACAAATAATTTTTTACAAATAAAAATATAACAGAAAATATAATTTTGATCCACAAATGTGGTATGAAACACGTGCCCTAACTCGCTAATTGAATTGAATTTCATACAGAACATTCTAGTGTATTCTATAAATAGTGTCTATCGATATACGCAAGATGTAAATCAATTGTGGTTAATGTAAATACACATGAGTAACTTAACCTATGTAGTTAACCAATGTATTATTCTAATGACAAGTAGTTATAATAATATCAATAAATATTCATAATATTACTTTGAATGTGGGTTTGGAGTTCTCTAGTATACAAAAAAAGAGGAGTCCCTACAAACTTTAATGAACTTAAAATTTTGTATACACACATATAATACATTGACAGTCTCACAGTGGATAGAATGGGTATAAACCTAACACTAGGACAGAAGATTATTTTCAAGCCTATTTTTTATTTAGTAGTTTATGTCCTCCAGAGTTTAATTGTTTTGTATACATATTGTAACGTGACGGTTCACTTAAAATAAAGATTTGAAACCCATTTATATTGAAGTACAGAACAGTAGAGAAGTAATAAACTTATATAGTAAATTATATGCACTAATAAGTGTAGTCAAGACTAAATAATGATAGAATATAATAAAAGAATACTAAACATGTCTAGTTAAAACCTTGTAACCACTAGTTCCAGTAAAGACTTCATAGTAAATTATATAAAGAATAGGTAAAAGCCCTATAATATCAAGTATAGCTGATTAACATTGGACTGTGAAGTGAAGGTGTGTACATCCATCAATCAGTTATCTTAAATAATGATTGTTTAGTAGTAGGTATAAAATGTAATAAAAACAGTATGACTGGATTAGGTAGTTGTATCTACCTATGAGAAATGAACATATAGACAATTTAGAGAGGAAAAATGGTATTACCTAAATGTGTAAATAAAGTTTTATTACATTAAAACTATTATAATATAGAGTTAGCAAAAGGACAATGATTATGTTTTAAAGGACTAACAAGATGTTAATAATGTTCTGTAATATTTGTTAAACTAATTATTGCAATCCAGTTTGTCAGAATGACCATTATTATATGTTGAAGAAGTACCAAGATGTAATTAATAGTGTTATATAATACGGTACTTGTAGTACCGGTAATAGGAATATGAAACATGAACTGACTATTATATTAGGGAATAGGTAATAATAATTATTTGTAATAGACTAACTGAGAATTTGTTCAGTAAGAAGTTATTTTCTAGAATGTGTAGTTATATTAGGTAATAGGTCATAATGATTATTGGTAGTAGATGAGTTAAAATTGTTTGATTCAATGTTATTTTTACAGAACTTGCATTTACTTCAGGGAAAGTAAAAAAAGAACTGTATAAAGGATAAAGAATAGATACTTAATATTATTATGTGTTGTAAATAAGCATTTGTACATTAAGAAATAGATAATGTTCAAGGGTACACTAGACAATATTATGTCTAAGGTACAATCAATGTTTTATAAGAAATTAATGTTCACATTTGTTATAATTAGTATTAAAATCAATTTTGTTAACAGTTAAGATCATAACAACAGTAAAGGGAAATGGGTGTGTATCAAAAGAATACTTTTAAACATGAAATATTATATTAGGCCAAAATTAGAAAAAATGTCACTTTGAGAAATACTGAACAAAAACCTATACTGTGAGATCTCAAAATGATCAGTAGAGAAAGAGGATTTCATTGGTAATAATTTTATTACTATAGTACTTAGCATAAGACAGGTATGTTAAAATTAATATTTTGATGTAATTTTGACAAGAAAAACCAACGCCATGAGATGACAATGCTGGGAGTTTCAGCCAATGGGAATTTCGCATATTTTGCACCAGAAAGCCCCAAAATGTAACCCAATCTAATTAGTTGATTGTTAAACCTCGAGTAGTAAAGATCAGAGCCTCCGCAACACTTTTGGACAGGAAATTGCAATCGGGCTCGAACATCAGACAGGTTAGGTGTACAGTGAACCTGAATTAAATTATAATCGAGTGATAAATCTATATAGTGAATTGTTAAAATCATAATAAATGAATTATGTAGTGAAAACAACCAAAAAGGAATAAGAAAGTGTGAACATAAAAAGGAAAGTATTGATATTAATTCAAGTTAAAAAAAAAATAGCAGTTATTATAAACCAACCTGTGACACTATATACACTAGTGAACTATTTTTTCACAAACACTGAACTATCAAACACTAACACTGTTGTATTTTTTAGTGATTAAGTAATTATTTTTCTGTGTTTAATTTTAAAGAAGTGTAGTATTCCTTAACCCAAAAAGACACTGTTCGGCACTCACGAACTGTTCAGTACTATAGTTATAAGTTATTCTTTTGTTGTACCATTTTATACCAACATAATTTTAAACTGTGATGTTTTGTACTTCACTAATGACATTTTCTCAATAATTATTGTAGTCAGAAGAACACACGTGGTTATATTTACATAGTGTAAACAGATAACCATTCTGAGATTGAAAACTTTCAATAGTACCAACCTCTGAGCAGTGTCGTAGCTAAGGTCATGAGCGCCCAGGGCAAGATTTGAATTTGCACCCCCCAAAACTTATTTTGTAGGAAGAGAAACAATACAATAACTTTAAAGTGTAATTTAAGTTATACATTTAATCATTAGATATAAAATTAGTTCTTACTTATTTTGTAGGAAGAAAAACAATACAATAACTTTAAAGTGTAATTTAAGTTACGAATATCCTTATACATTTAGGCATAAAGTATATATGAAATCACTGAAATTTGAAAATATGTTAAAAATTTACTTTTCTGGCTTTTTCTGAGGCCAATTTGTCAATCGTATGGTCTACATCAATACTTTTTGGAATGTCTTACTCAATCGATAGTATAGGGAGATTACTCAAACTTCTTGACCAATCTGCGATCGTAAATAATTTTTTATTAATTTTAATTTGCTGAGAGATCTTTCACAGCTGGCAGAAGTCAGAGGTAGCGTCAATGCTAGGCGAAGAGCAATCCCTATCAGTAGCGTAATTTCAGCTTTTTGACTGGGGTGGCAAGGCCTACCGGGGGGTCTGGAATACCCCCCAGGTAGAAGGGGGGTCCTCCCCCGGAAAATTAAAAAAAAACTAGCGTTAAATTGTTAGTTGTTGAAGCTTTTTCAGACTATTTTTACCACAAAATAATTGCTAACATTCTCTATTTACCCTAAAACAATCATTGTTAATTACTCGAATTAATAACCAAACCACTTGTAAAGTAAATATCGTTCACACACAACTCAAGAGTAGGCCTATTTTTAATTGATTGTGTGCTCAGCCTGTTTTTTTATCATGAAAGTAAAAATCAAGCAAACATCATAGAAAAAAAACAAGCTTTATTTAACTTTTACTCAATGTCATCATAAGTTATTTTTATACAAAATGAAGTCTTCTCTTTTGCCTTGAATTAAAGTCATCAATAGCTTTGGAAATGTCTACATCAACACTCCTTTCGATAGCCAAAAGAGCTAACGAGGACAACCTCTCTTGGCCGCTCGTGTTACTGGTGTATGTTTTCAACCGCCGCAAGCACGAAAAAGACCTCTCACAGGATGCTGAGTCCATTGGAATTGTAAAAAACAAACGGTGAAGTTCAAAAAGCAGAGGGAACACACTTTTCAAAGACTTCTCTACAAAAACGGCAGCTCTTTCTTGGATATTTTTGTTTTTTGACTCTTCCATTTTGTAAAAACATCTCAGTTCAGACAGAAGAAGTTCATTGTCCAAAGTGTAATATTTGCACACATACTGTACACTGGCTATGTCTACATCAGTTCCACCTAGAACTTTGCTTAAGTGGTTAAGTAAATATAGGTTGTTTTCTTGAAGTCTGGCCTCTATCTCCTGGTTTAGGATGTCAATAACTGGCCAAAGGATTGAAACTTTATAATACTGTTCTACAGATTCAAATGGAGCTTTACTCCCTCCCCCAATTATGGAGGGAATTTTGCCCTTTCTTGGCAGCTCGGCTGCTCTAAACCCGCACTTGTCAGCGATTTCTGTGCAGTGATTGAACAACTGAGTAAAAAACTCATCTGTTCTGAAGGATTGTAACACTTCAAGTGTGCTGTTTTTTACAGATTTCACAACTTCGTAGGTCACACTGCTTGTCTGAAGGGTCTTTGACAGTAAGTCACATTGTGTTAGAACTCTCCTGAGTAATAGCAAGTCAAATACAAAGTTGAAGTCCTCCATACTTTTTAACAAAGCATTGGCTTGTCCACCACTGCCAGGGTCTGTCTGTGCAATTTCTTGTAGTCGTCAGAGTGGTTTCAAAATTATCTAACAAAGAATGCACTGCTTCGACATGGCAAGCCCATCTGGTATCACTCAAAGAATTCAATGTTGCTGTTCCACCACTAAAGCTTTTTGCACTTTTTTGAATGTTTTAAAAAACAGCATGTCGTTTAGTTGATTTCTCAATAAAGTTGTAAAGACTTTGAAGTACAAAGAACGTGTTTCTTATTGAAGTCACGCTTGTGCAACAGCTTACAATGCACAAGTTCAATATATGTGCATTGCAGTGAATGTACATTGTCATTGGGGCTTCTTGCATAATTATAGCCGCCACTCCTTTATATGGGCCCCTCATGTTCGAGGCCCCATCATAGCACTGAGCACGCAGATTGCTAATGTCCAAGTCCAGTGAAATCAAAACGTTCTTAAGTTCATTTGCCAGTGTTTTGCCGTCAGTTTTTTTAGCACGATAAAACCCTACAAGTGACTCATGAACTTCTAACTTATCATTGACATGTCTCAAGACAGTAGCTACTTGTTCGTGATTTGCTATGTCTTGAGTCTCATCAGCTATAATGGCAAAAACTTTTGCCTCTTTAACTTCTTTGGCAATGTGCAGCTTGAGTTGTTCCCCAATAATGGACAGTAGCTCATTCTGGAAAGTCGCTGAAGTGTACTGAAAATTTGTTCGACGCTCAATGTAGAACTTCTTTACTATATTACTATCTTTGGAACGAAGCTTCATCAGCTCCAAAAAGTTTCCTCTGTTCTTCGAATCTGCAGATTCGTCATGACCTCTTAGACCAATAGATTGTAAAGGTACTTGTCTTTTTTACCTATTTTTAAAAATACTACAATCATTATATAATACTCACCGCTGCCAGAATTTTACTGACCATCATTGTCCCCGTTAAACTTACCTTATTAAACTGCCCAGGTCGCCACGATATTTTTATGGTTTAATATCGAAACCTTCTACACTCTTGCCCTTATGAAAATCCCGCTATCTGACTGTTCTTTTAAAAATTCAGAAAACCCCCGATTACGTTAGACGAGTTTATCAGCACAGAATACTAGGAAGTGGTTATAGAGTAATAATTTACAGCTAAACCATTTTATATGATGGAACAAATAGATTTACTGTTCGTCTTACTTTTTTAACAATTACATAAAATAGAAAAAAAAATACAATCAATCATTCCCGTGGTTGAATTACTACATTAAATCTTATAGATATATATACTTATAAAAGCGGCCCAGTATTTACATCCACACACTACATTCACATACATTTAAATGATTCCTTTCATTAAGAGCGCTATTTCGCATTAAATAATTTAACAAAATGGGTAGTCTCCTACTTAACCTTCATCTCGTGCCTCACTGTGTACCGGCTCGAATGTTTTATTTGTTCGCCACTTTTACAATCCCGTTCTTTCACTCCACTCACGTCACTCTGAGATTTTGGTTTCACTGTTTGATGGTAGTTTATTGATGTTTAGACTTTTACATCTGAAAAAGTTTATTTGGGAACACTGAGTCGTAGCGAGCGTCCGGCTGACGCCGCGACGGTATCTCGACTGCCTTTTCATGCGGGCGGACATCACTGCCTTCTGGTGTTAACAAATTTCTTCGCTGTTCACAGCCTTTGCTGCTAAAGTCTTATGAGTTGCACCCACAACACGTGTTATTTGTGGGTGTTGGCAGTAGATGAAATCTAGTGTCCACTGGTTTCGTCACAAAGGTAGGCGGGACTTCGTCTTGCGTTTCCACCAGCACAGGAGCACGTGGTGAAAAAATATCGTCTCTGGGCCATATTGTTTTACCAAATCGGCGTCGGTTGCGCACCTGCTGGTGTTTGTGCATGTTACTCAACACTACAGTTCCTGGAATTTTATTGCATCGTTGCACCTTGACACATTCCATCATACAGCTACACCCCACAACTTCTTTGTTTGAATAACGCTTTTATTCAACACGTGGCTGGCCACACTGATGAAATGAATTTACAAATTTTTAATAAAATAAAAACCCCTCCCTTTTAGCCCTGTTACAATACCACCCCCCAATGAGAGATCTTCTGCCGAAACAGAAGAAATCTCATTGCTAAACCCCTAAGAGGATCGGTGAGGATATGGTGCCAACAACCCCCCATTAGTTCTTATACATCATGGGTAAACTACCCCCCTGGCTCGGCGACCATGGCCACATCTGAACGAGATTATTGGACTTCTCTATCCGAGATCCCAACACCATAAAATCGAACAGACACGCACCACAGCGCACCTAACCTTCGAACATGCTACCCCAAACTCCAAATCCCTGGCCTTATTCCATGCCAGATCCTAAACCGATATGTTCCTCCTTACATGCATACTGGGCTGCCTTTAGCAGTTACTGGGCTCGTACACACACTCCTAATTACTCACTAAACAAAATTATCCTATAAAATTTTCAAAACATTTCTCTTTATATTCAAAATTCATTTACGTTAAAATCAAATTGTATTTCCTCAAAAATCACAATAAGAAAAATCTTTTACATGAATCCCTAATTCTCTTCACTACTACTAACAATCCTAAAGAAAACAAATTGAATACCTTATTAAACATGAATTCACTTACTCTAACATTTGTTTACACATATATTCTAAACAATATAATTTAATAAAACCCTCGCAATACACATAAACAATAATACACTTAAAACTCAAACATCATCTATATGGCAGATAAAAAAAAAATCAAAAATTTTTTTCCAAAAAAAATTTTAATTTATCAAAATATCATTTTTATCAATTTTCAGAAAACAAAATATTTAATTCAATAAAAAAAAAAAATGGCATCAATCAATTACTAGAAACTGGTCTGGTCTATACCCTCAACCATCAGCTGATCACACTGGGTCAAGTCAACGACCTTGACCTACATATGTTATACATAGATCTACATCATGAAGTACATAGAACATCTTCAAAATTTTTTATCTTTAAACACAATACAACATAATAAAATAAGACATTTAAAATTAACATAGTATTATTGCAATTGACAATAAAACTGACATTTAAATTAATCAAACATTACCTTTTATAGCTTTACATTATTCTCAAATTCTATTAAAATTTGTCACTTGTTTCAATTAATTTTTTCATTTTAACCATGATTTACTTTCTTTAACATTCTCAATCTCCATTATTTTGGGTGATTTAATTATTCATAACAATTCAGATTATAAATGGGTGATTAAACATAACCTCACCCCCCTTCTGACTCTAATACTCATTAACAGCTTTAACTAACATGACACCCCTCTCTCAAAAACATCTATCAACCATTCTCTAAACTCAACTTACTACTGAACTCATATCGCATCATTCTACACTCATATAAAAAAATACTCTCTACCCCTTTGTACTCAGGATGTGTCCCCCCCCCAAAGCTCACTCCCTTATCTGGTCCCTGGACTCTCCCTAGGCAACCCTTTCCGGCGCTACTCGGTCCCTTCCTGTCCCAACACCTTTTGTTGCGGACTCCTCATCACACCACCCCCCTTACAAAATTCCCATCAACTAATTACCCTTCTCATACGTCACTCTCCTCTACAAAATATCTCCACTTATTTATTAACTCAATATATCAATCAATACCCTACATATTTTCCCCATAGCTACTGTGTCACTATCAACACTTCTCAAATTCTACATTACATTATTCATAACAATATTATTCTCTCTAGTACCCCTTTAAATTCAACATGGACTGATCTAAATGTCCTACCAAAATATTCATCACCCAAAATCAACTTTATCACCTTTTACAAACCATTTAAAATTCTTAACTATCAAATCATTTTATCATCATTTATATAAAAATCTTTTAACCACATTGAAATCATTATATTCAACCATTTAATTACATTGGAAATTTGCAAATTATTTATAAGTGACATACTACATATCTACCTCCAGCCATCAGCTGATGTTCTAGGTCGGGTGAATGATCTTTGTTCAAAAATGCTACACAAAATTATGTAACAAAAAATACATAACACATATTTATAATTCTTACACTCTAACACAACAAGATTAATGACCCACTGAAACATGATAACCAAAATATAATAAACATCTACTGTATCCATTTTCTCAAATCAGAACAATTATTTAATTACTTCAAGAGCGAGTTGCCATTACTAAGTTACAACAAAATTTTTTAATTCGTTACTCCCCTGAGCAACCTCCTTAACCACACACACTATTGTTTTCTGAGGGTGGAGTGTTGTGCCCATTTGCTTCCACAAGGACGGCATTGGTGGAGGAATTTAACATCTCCGTGTCCTTGCTTCTGCGTTACATTTTAAAATTAAGTAGATATCATCATATCTATGTTATATATTAATAAGCCCTTAAAGCGGGTCTACCACCTGGTTTACTGTTCCCACGCGAACAGAGTGGCAGCCGCTGTTCCATAGTTCCGGGGATTTCCCCTAAAGTCACCCCCCATTAATTTCAAATATACACAAATTTCAAGCCAGCTATGGTCAAGGTTCCAACTTTTTGGCCATAGCTGACCGCCATCCAAAACCACGATTAGTGCTGGTAAGGCAGTAATCGCCCGAAAAGGCGGGGAAATCAACTCTAAATTCAGGCATGTTCTCTTCATCATTATGATACACGGAACGGCAATCAATCAGCATATAATATAAAATTATACAAAAGTTGTGCCGTGTATTTTACGCCATTTTGGCCTCCGATGGAGGTAACACTCTCTGTTACCCCAACACTTACCGCTATCTACAGTGGCACATGCCACCACTGTACTCACCAACCTAATAACTAAACTAACCCTTCTACAGTTACAGTTTCTACCTCACGTAAATACATCACTTCTATTAACACCACACAACCCCCCAAAATTACCCACATATCTTGTATGATAACATAACATAACATAATAAACAAATAGACATTAACCTTGATCATTAGCATTGTTACATTTACATTAAACAAACAATTCTCTTTTAAATAACTTATACAGAAAATTATAAACGTTATCACTTGTAATTTTCATTAACTCTTTTATATATATCATCATTTCATTATTTATCACTTACTACAATCAGATTCCTCAAAAATTTCAAATTTATTATCAACATTTATTTTATCTCATATTTCAATCATTACCACCTTTTGAGTATGGTTTCTATTTAGTACAATTATCGCAAATTAGTTTCATCATTGAGTTAAAATCTTTTCAACACCTGTAAACATTTTACTCTATTTAACTTGTATTATAAAATTGATACTCACAGTACATCATTCAAAACATGATTCCAAAACAATACATCTCCATTACCTTCTGAAACAATAACGATAATATGATTCCACAACTAGATACCATTTAACATTTATTTATTTATTAATTATTATCACATTTAAATCTCATAACATAATTTAAATTCATTAGAAAATTCAATTATATAACATCGTAAATCAATCAAAAATATGTAAACATCTCAAATTACTTTAATTAAATCAATTATTAAAAACACAACATATTTCAATTATTATCAAAACAATTGCAATTCATCAATTACTGTCTGTAAAATTATTTTCATTATCTATTTAGTCTACTGAAATAATCTTATTATTATTAAAACAATTACCTACACACATTGTTTACTTTATATACTTGTTACAATACACACAACTAATTTCACTATCAATTATTTACAAACTTTTGTCATTATTATTCAATTTACCACACTTCATTTTCCAAATTCAGCAAGGTCATAACCATAAACTAAAATGTTTAGAATGTCCATACCCTGATTTTTTAATTCAACCTCCATCATCGTGTAATAGTCTTACCTTTTTATAACATTTCTCCTTCTTTCTTATACTCAATTTATTATTATTATTATAATAAACCATTACCTCTATATCATTCATCTTCCCTTTTATTATTTCATAAACCTTGTCAATATTGGTTAATTTTGTCCAGTCTCCGTCAGTATTTGTTGTTACACCCAGGTAAATTATTTTCTCATCATATTCCTCCACTACAAGTACACTAATTCTTCCTACAGGTACATAATTATCATCAATATAATCATTGTCTACTATTGCACAAGGTATGTCTACATTATTTATCATAATTCTCTTAATATTCATCTTCTCTATCAACTCTCCATAACCTCTCTTTAGCTTGACCCACTCTAACTGTTTCTCTCTCTCATAATCACTTTCATCACTACACCCTTTCACATGCCCTCTCACTCCATGCAGAGGGCAATACCACAAAATTCTTTAAACACCATCTGGCCCTACCAGATAAACACAAAAAACTTATTTGACCATTTGCCGACCCATCGTCACCCAAATGTCCTAGTGAGGATCTTTTATCCCCATACACAACTTGTGAAAACTCTGTTTCACATTTAACCCCATAAAAATTTGCCCCCTGTTCACCCTTTAAATTATCCTACATTCTTCCTCCAACTCATCAATACTAATCATTACTCCATTACTAACACCAACTAACTTTCTACTCTTATTTTCACTATTATTCACCGTATCATTCTTAGATACCCCATTTTCAGATATATTCTTATTTAACGTTATTTCACCATTATAATTACTTATATTACTACCACCACAAACACTTACCTGTTTTGATACACCTGTATTTGCCTTTAATTGACATTCATCTCCTCCCCACTTTTTGTCTATCTCGTTCAAATGTTTCTTCATCATATCAAAACCCTTATCCAGTACTTCCTTTGTTTCATCTAATTTTGTGTGTAACTCATCAAAACCCTTATTCATATTATCCAAATGTTTATCCACCCTATCAAAATGTTTGTTCCTCATTTCCACCCTTTCTTCAAATTTTGTATCAATCATTCGCAACATATCCATTATAATTTTATAATCAGATTCACTCATCTCATTACTTACCTCATTATCTGCCACCTGATTGTCTTGCTTCTTGTTAAATTGGTCTATCTCTTCCCCACTTTCTACTCCCATTATACTATCATCCTTAACATTAGGCCTATTCACTGTCTTATTTTCTACCACTGTTACTTCAACTATCTTACCTTTATCCTCACTATGTTTTTTAATTTCTGCGAATATTCCCTCTTCTTGTTCTTCCATTCGTGTTAAACTATCATCCAAATTACCCCACTCCTCGTCTGTCATTTCACCTACCACCCCTCTAAATTCGCTTTCCCACTCGTCCCACGCGAAACCAATATCATTCTCTAGTACTTCGCCCATATTTATACTCGTACTTCAAAATTTATTTATACACCTTTTTATATATATATAAAAAACTACTATTATTCTATAACTACACACATCTACACAATTGTAAACATAATACTCCTACCAAAACATAACCTTTCTACGTAATTATATACGATAAATTCACGCAAATACGCCCATTACCAATTCCTATTTTCTGTGCTTTAAAACAGGTCTAGTTCCTATAATTTTCATACGAACATCCTGGCAGCGAGTCGCCACTGTAAAGGTACTTGTCTTTTTTACCTATTTTTAAAAATACTACAATCATTATATAATACTCACCGCTGCCAGAATTTTACTTATCGTCATTGTCCCCATTAAACTTACCTTATTAAACTGCCCAGGTCGCCACGATATTTTTATGGTTTAATATCGAAACCTTCTACCCTCTTGCCCTTATGAAAATCCCGCTATCTGACTGTTCTTTTAAAAATTCAGAAAACCCCCGATTACGTTAGACGAGTTTATCAGCACAGAATACTAGGAAGTGGTTATAGCGTAATAATTTACAGCTAAACCATTTTATATGATGGAACAAATAGATTTGCTGTTCGTCTTACTTTTTTAACAATTACATAAAATAGAAAAAAAAATACAATCAATCATTCCCGTGGTTGAATTACTACATTAAATCTTATAGATATATATACTTATAAAAGCGGCCCAGTATTTACATCCACACACTACATTCACATACATTTAAATGATTCCTTTCATTAAGAGCGCTCTTTCGCATTAAATAATTTAACAAAATGGGTAGTCTCCTGCTTAACCTTCATCTCGTGCCTCACTGTGTACCGGCTCGAATGTTTTATTTGTTCGCCACTTTTACAATCCCGTTCTTTCACTCCACTCACGTCACTCTGAGATTTTGGTTTCACTGTTTGATGGTAGTTTATTGATGTTTAGACTTTTACATCTGAAAAAGTTTATTTGGGAACACTGAGTCGTAGCGAGCGTCCGGCTGACGCCGCGACGGTATCTCGACTGCCTTTTCATGCGGGCGGACATCACTGCCTTCTGGTGTTAACAAATTTCTTCGCTGTTCACAGCCTTTGCTGCTAAAGTCTTATGAGTTGCACCCACAACACGTGTTATTTGTGGGTGTTGGCAGTAGATGAAATCTAGTGTCCACTGGTTTCGTCACAAAGGTAGGCGGGACTTCTCCTTGCATTTCCGCCAGTACAGGAGCACGTAGTGAAAATATCGTCTCTGGGCCATATTGTTTTACCAAATCGGCGTCGGTTGCGCACCTGCTGGTGTTTGCGCGTGTTACTCAACACTACAGTTCCTGGAATTTTATTGCGTCGTTGCACCTTGACACATTCCATCGTACAGCTACACCCCACAACTTCTTTGTTTGAATAACGCTTTTATTCAACACGTGGCTGGCCACACTGATGAAATGAATTTACAAATTTTTAATAAAATAAAAACCCCTCCCTTTTAGCCCCGTTACAAGATTGCCTGCCACAAAATATCAATGATTCGCACAAAGCTCCTAAATACAATCTGTTTTCTTGTACTTCTTCTGAATACTGTTGATTTACTTTTTCAACAACAGTGCCACTTTTGTCTGCTTCTTTTAGAGAATTGAGTTTAGTGTTACTACTCCTATGCGTGCGAGTTACTCTTCTCATGATTCTCAAATACTTTTATAGCTTTCTTCCACTTGGAAAACCCACTGAGTGTAAACACATCTTCTGCATTGTTTTTTTCTTCTGGGTTGTAAAACGCACGGCAGACAAAACAGAATGCTTTATCGTTTAGAGGGCTGTATTCCAACCAAGAAAACATTTTATACCACTCTGGCCTAAATTTCCTTCCATCCGTTTTAGGGAAATTTAAATCTCGTGGTTGAAATAAGCCTTCCCTAACATGCGCCATAGCCAAAGCTGAACCATGAGCAGGATCACGTTTATTAATTAGCCCAATTGACAATCGGTCAGTTGAACTGTAGGAACAGCAGGGACTTGGCCTACGCCCTTCATTTGCAGGAGTATTGTCCTTGGTAGTTGTGGACGACTGAGCGGATGACAAACCTAACATATCTTCTACATGTGGTTCTGGTTCATGTTCCAAAGCACCTCCTTCTGGCGGTTCATCTTCTAAACACCGTTTCTTTTTGCTTGCTGGGCCTGAGCAAAAGTAAGACAGCAACGAACTCTGCCCTTTTTTGTTCTTCTGAGCCTGGAAAAAAACAGTAAGAATTCTTATTCATATATAAGAAATATGTAATTCCTTAATTGTCGATTAAATGTAGAACAATCATTTCTAGGTATTCTTGACTCAATGAAAGAATGAAGAAGCGCCCACGCTTTTAATTTTGATCATGCAGAGTTTGATTTTTATAATACCCGTATGCTGAAAATAGACATGTGCAATTCAATAAATAATGTATTCTAATTTCGCCAAATATCAACTGATTTTAAAAATTCAAAGTTTGTTTTTATCAGTAAAATAAATTGGAAAATATATATGCATTTGCAAATCGAAAATCAAAAAAATTTTATAAATTCAAAAATTGTAATTTTGATCCAGAGTCATAAAAATAGGGTCTTCGGTCCCTCTCGAAATTCTCCGCACGGTCATATAAGACCCTTTTTTATGACTCTGGATCAAAATTACAATTTTTTAATTTATAAAAATTTTTTGATTTTCAATTTGTAGCCTAAATGCATATATATTTTTCAATTTATTTTACTGATAAAAACAAAATTTGAATTTTGAAAATCTCTAGAGCCTCGGTTTTTTCAGAACTCGTCGCCGAGTCGCCGCGAATTCACACGTATAATAAAAAATACATCGATATAAATCGCGTACTGTAATTAATTGAATTTTGAAATTTTTTTTCATAATATTGTATTGTCACGTGATTCAAGCGAGTGTACAAAATTTCAAGTCGCTAGCACATCAGGAAGTATGCGAAAATTCAATTTAAAAAATCCACTGAGACTTTAACCATGAGCAAGTTAAATAAAAGCATTTAATAAAGGGCTACTACAAGACAGTGGCGTAGGAAGGAGGGTGTGTTGATTTTTTTAAGAATAAAAACCTAAAAAAGAAATCCGTTTTTATATTGAACTCCTCAGAAAAAAAGCAGTGCGATTTCGTATACTATAAGTCTCCGTACAGTAATGTTAACGGAATTTTCAGAGGAAAACAACAAACCAAATTTTTAATTAATAATAGGCTCGCCTTCACCTATACGGCCATACAGCCAATAATTCCTATCTTTCTCTTTATCCATGAATACTTACTTTGGTATTGGTTCAAATAAATAATAACAAAGCGAACTCTGATTTTGAGAGTAGACTCTACTCAGCCAATAAGTTAACCTATGAAATAATTGAAATGAACTTACCATGTCTCAGTCGATGCAATCGTACGGTGGTTCACTTGAAGTGTAATTAAATTAAAATCACTTCACTTGTCATCCATTGTCATTTATGTGATGATAATAAATAAACTAAAGACAAAGAAAACTAAAACAACACAAACGTACACATCATACTGCACTAATCTAATAGGTCTCTTCAAGGTGTATAGAATATAAGGTGTGCTCATTCTGTGTAAACATGAAATTTTTTTTTCCACTTCCCGCAGGGTCTATCGGCGATCTGACGTCACTCGTATGATACGATACGAGATACGATACGATACGAGATACGATACGATACGAGATCTCTTTTTGTTGAAAAGAGCACACCAACAACAGGCAGATGACACGACAGACAACACTCTTGCTTGCAAAGACAAAAGACTACAGTGTGGCCCGCGGGTCCACCCCTGTTGCCAAATCTCGCTCTGCAGTCTGCATATTACAGAGTTGCCACTTCCGGACGTCGACATCGCTCATTCTCGTTCTTCACGCATCTAATGTTTGTTATTTTATTACATCACGCCTACTACTCCCTATTTCTATCTAACTTTATAATGTACAAGTTTTAAACACACATTTTATTTTTCTGCGCTAAATTAGGCATGATTAATGAAGAATCAAGAAAGTTCAAGAAATTGCCGTGCTTGTAGAATTGTATTTTCCAATTGTTTGTAAATTATTGAGATTTTTACTTCAAAATTCTGGGGTGGCAAAATACTGGGTTGGACAATTCTGGGGTGGCAACGCCACCCCTTGCCACCCCCGAATTATGCCTATGATCCCTATATTTGGATAACTGGTCACTAAGCCATATTCTTCATGGCAATTAAGAAGTGCAATGTAATCTGCATTTTTTAAATCAGGCAATCATGATTTTATTTGGTGTTTGTAGCTTCAGTCTCTAAACATAACTTGTTGGCATTTAAATCATCTTTGTATTTTAATGCGAGATCAGCTGCAGATTTCTTTAGTTCTTCAGTGGAGGTTTCGTGTAACGAAAGTCCTGTTAGGAAACCAAAATCAGAAGCTACGGCAGCTAAACTTTGAAATCTCCATCCCATTTGCTGAATAAGTGTGTCCAGTACACAGTAAAGCTGAATTTTAAACTTTTGAAGTGGAGTCATTATGGCCGCATTATCCTTGGCCCTTTCGTCGAACATTGGTTTAACCTTTCGTTTATGCTTTTAAGAAAATTCCGGTTCTATCGATAGCTCGTTTGCTAGATTTGTCGCTGAATCAATACATAGCTCTATTTGATTTTTCCTGAAATCATTCAAAAAATCCACAAGGCCCTGCAAATGTTTTGATGCAACCTCAATGGACACGGTTTTTTCCTGTAAAATGTGATTAACGTTGTCAATGCTTCTAAGAATATGATTCCATTTGACCAATAAACAAATAAATTCAAAATTAATTATTTTTAAAATACTTTTAGCTGAAGATACAGAATCAGCTGTATATTTCCTCCTTTCATCACTTCCTTCTGCAATGGTATGTAATATTTTTATTATTTGCTGTAGTTGAGTATGTAATGAGTGAATTGAATGATATTTTGATGACCATCTCGTATCAGAATGACCCTTCAAAGTCAATTTTAAATTTGATAAAGCTTGCCAACGTTCAATCGATCCAGAAAAATAATTAAAAATATTTTGCACTGTGCCAAAAAACGTAGTCATTTCTGGTGTTACACAAGACGCATGAACTCCAACTAAATTTAGTGAGTGAGCACTACATGGTAAAAATCTGGCATGTTCATTCAGTTGTAAGATTCGTGCTTGAACACCTTGATATTTACCCGCCATGTTAGCGCCATTATCATATGACTGTCCCGTACAGTCTGATAGTATAAGACCATCTTTGCTTAATTTATTTACAGTTTCGTCCGTAAGTCCACTGCCGGTTTTTTCGTCAGTTTTTATAAAAGCTAAAAAACTTTCTTCAACTGTACACTTTCCATTATTTGTATCTACATAGCGCACAATTTCTGACATTTGTTCTTGGTGACTGATATCTGGAGTACAATCAAATGAGATACTGCAATATTTTGCTTGCAGGATTTTCGCCATAATTTTATTTTTGACTGCTGATCCTAGTGCAGAAATTACTTCATTTTGTGTAGTTGGTGAGAAGTAAGAAAGGCTTCCCTTTGTAATAGAGGACACGTGTTCTTTCATTTGTAGATTATGCTTGGCCAGGAGCTCTACAGTACTCAAAAATATACCAGATTTACGATGTCCTATTTTTTCGACTCCACCTCTCAGTGCCAGGTTGTTTTTGGCACAAAACAGTACCACGTCTATTATAACCTTTAGAATGTATCTCCACTTTTCTTTTTCTGCAGATATTCCACATTGCAACATCGTCTAAGGTTTTACCTTTTATAAGTTTGCATTTCCATTTCTTTCCATGTTACGTAACATTTACGGTGTTCTGCAGAGTTCTCGTGTTCACCGATCCTTGGATTTAAATGTTTCCAATCACGAAAACCTATTGAAAAAATTGTTTCTTTCGTACCGAATAATAAGCAAGGAAAACAAAAAATAGATTTGGCATTTTTACTGTAAATGAGCCACTTCCTCTCTATTTTCTCATTATTTGACAAAGTCTTCTGAAACCAATCAGCTGAAAAAGTTCTGCCATCATCAGTCATTGAAAACCTAAAATTGCAGTTTTTTCCTTGCTCTGGTCCACGTTCAATGAGAAAACACCTAACCTTGTCATCTATCTGGGGCCATGACCTAGGGTCATTATAATTTATGCACTTTGACTTATCAAAATCAGCATCTTCGGAATCCAATATATCTAATATCAGTTCAACGCCTGAAAGAAAAAGCGATTATAAAAATATGAATGCGGTTTCACACGATGATACAAAATAGTAGCTTTTGCCCACGGCAAATACACGAAAAAACTATCGAGAGTCTATTGTATAGGTACCAAACCAAGTACCTAACCTAATATAATAAATTAGTCAATGCATACCATAATTTTCTCTTGCATCTGAAGCTGCTTCATCGTCAATGTCACTTTTGTTTTTTTTTCGAATCTATCCAGTGGGGTATCAACATCTTCTTTAGGAGAAGCTGTGGTGTCAGTTTGTAATTGTGATGTACTAGCCGCGCTATCTTGTTGTGGATTCGATAATATCCATTTATTTATTGTATGGGCTAAATTATTTTGTTCTTCTTTGCGTGCATTTCTGATCTTTCGGTATTCGGCACCAGACGGTTTTTTTGGTGGTGGCATTGTAGATAAACAAAGATAATAACTTAAATATCTCGACTAGGTTGGAAATACTTTCAATGTTTTGTGTTCACTTCACAAATAATTAAAATAATATAAGTATTAACTAAATCTTAACTTACTTTTATCGCACTATAACACTTTATCTACTTTATAACACTATCTACTTTTTCTACTGATGACGTATTTTTTACACTTTTCACTCGTAAGTTTTAGCTAAAAATGAAAATAGCGTCATCACATCGCTTGATCCATCGCACAGTGCTGCCAATGCTATGGTAATAAATAACCGCGTGCTAGTCAGTCGAAACAAGACAATTTCAGACCAATGCGAATTTTGGCGGGCAGAAATAAATTAATAAAAATTATTAAATTAATAATAAAATGTTATTTTTTCTATTATATCTAAATTTTCCTATCATTAAAATACTATAAGATTTTTTGCTGCACTATTAGTCTGAAATTATCTCATTTCGACTGGCTCCAGACATTAAAACTCCCAGTTTCATTACAGGTAATATGAAAAATATAGTGTGTGGCACGGGATAAAACACGATTTCAGACTTCGGGTGATGCCAGCCCTCGCTTCACTCGGGCAGTCAACACTAACGCTCGTCTGAAATCGCCTTGTTTCATCCCTAGCCATACAATATACTATTTTACGGGATTGAGCAGGAAATTTTTACCGTTACGACTTGTACATTTATATAAATTCTGGTACACACAAGAAAATTTACATGGTGCAATTGAATTTTTCTAGTATCTTTCAGTAAAATTTATTTTTTATCTGGTTGCCCTATAGTTACTGTTTGTGACGGTAATTTTTCCCATTAAATTCAAATAATTTTTCACTTCTTTTTCTTTCCGTGTATTATTTATCCTTCAATCTACGGATTTTTTTACGTATGGCAAATGGCAAATATCGGTATGGAGAACCATACATGACTTCCATATTCTAAGATTTATATTTAAAATCATTTTCAGCCAAACAGCCAGGGAAGGAACTTTAACAAAAAAATACTTCTTTCTTGCCAATAACGTAGTACACATATAAAAAATATTATCCCAGCCCGTTCAACTAGCCTCTTCATTTATAGATATTTCATCTACGTTTCTACAGTGGATTATTAAGATCTTATCAGGATACTTTATCAAAATTAAGTACTTTACTCATGTTACAACAAAAAATGTTTCAGGTAAACTGCCCTTTCCCCGTAACCGATCTTCACCAAAATCAACAGACATTGAGTTCTCTATAGGTCAGGCACATATGTAAAAAATTATTTGATTCTGTTTGAATTTACGGCAGTTATGGTTCTTCATATAAAAAATTACCCATGTTAAAACATAAAACATGAGATTTATAAAACATATCTAAGATTTATATTTAAAATCATTTTTGAAATAAAATATTTTCATAGAACCTACTAACGCTGGGAAATCTGAGGAGCCAATCAGAGTTGGGCCTACCTGTCGCTCTGCTGAATTTGGTGGAAAGCCCTGTCACTGTCGTCAAAGTATCAGCATTGACAGGGTCCTCTTTTTCTGCAAAATGGGAGAGGAGGCTTGAGATGGAGTGAGTGACATGGTCCCCACCTCAATGAAGAACCCATTGTTTTATAAAAATATATTTAAATTTTGAAAACTGAAAATTCTTTTCTTGTTGTAAATATTTATATTTTATAATCAAAATGACTTTATCAAAAAACAAACATTATTTTTTTATAATAAGTACTTACATATGTTTCTTAATATGCTTACTTTTTCTTCAATGTTGATGATCATTTCCAAACATTCTGACAAAATTGTATCTACAGAACAGTTAACATTCCCCAGGTTTCCATTTCTGCTAATTTCTCATTACACCTTCCACTGACGTATAATTAACCATTTCATAAACTATCGTATAATCTTTTCAGATTTTGTAGTACAAAATCTGAAATTTTCAGATTGCCTGGCAACAAAATTATTTTATTTTCAACAATTACCATTGTCTGAAAAAGTTTAAATGAATTTTCAAGTACTTTACTCTTGTTAAAACGTAAAAGGTTGCAGGTAAACTACCCCTTCCCCTTAACTGATCTTCACCAAAATCTAAAGGCCTTGAGTCCTCTACAATTCACTGACGTATGCAAAAAATTATTTGATTCTGTTTGAATTTGCGGCAGTTATCGTTTGCCATAGAAAATACGCTTGATAAAAAACGTTGCAGGTAAACTACCCCTTCCCCTCAACCGATCTTCACCAAAAACAATAGGTCTTGAGTACTCAACAAATCAGGGCTGTATGCAGAAAATTATTTGATTCTGTTTGAATGTGCGGCTGTTATCGTTTGCCATAGAAAATACCCTTGTTAAAAAAACGTTGTAGGTAAACTACCCCTTTCCCTTAACCGATCTTCACCAAAAACAATAAGTCTTGAGAACTCTACAAGTCAGGGCTGTGTGCGAAACATTATTTGATTCTGTTTGAATTTGCGGCTGTTATCGTTTGCCAAAAAAAAAAAATTCCCTTGATAAAAAAAACCATTGCAGGTAAACTACCCCTTCCCCTCAACCGATCTTCACCAAAAACAATAGGTTGCGAGTACTCTACAAATCAGGGCTGTATGCAAAACATTATTTGATTCTGTTTGAATTTGCGGAAGTTATCGTTTGCCATAGAAAATACGCTTGATAAAAAACGTTGCAGGTAAACTACCCCTTCCCCTCAACCGATCTTCACCAAAAACAAAAGGTCTTGAGTACTCTACAAATCAGGACTGTATGCAGAAAACTATTTGATTCTGTATGAATTTGCGGCTGTTATCGTTTGCCATAGAAAATACCCTTGTTAAAAAAACGTTGTTGGTAAACTACCCCTTTCCCTTAACCGATCTTCACCAAAAACAATAGGTCTTGAGAACTCTACAATTTAGGGCTGTATGCAAATAATCTTTTGATTCTGTTTGAATTTGCGGCTGTTATCGTTTGCCATAGGAAATACTCTTGTTAAAACATAAAACATTACAGGTAAACTACCCCTTTCCCTTAACCGATCTTCACCAAAAACAATAGGTCTTGAGAACTCTACAATTCAGGGCTGTATGCGAAACATTATTTGATTCTGTTTGAATTTGCGGCTGTTATCGTTTGCCAAAAAAAAAATAACCGATCTTCACCAAAAACAATAGGTCTTCAGTACTCTACAAATCAGGGCTGTATGCAGAAAATTATTTCATTCTGTTTGAATTTGCGGCTGTTATCGTTTGCCATAGAAAATACCCTTGATAAAAAAAACGTTGTAGGTAAACTACCCCTTTCCCTTAACCGATCTTCACCAAAAACAATAGGTCTTGAGAACTCTACAATTTAGGGCTGTATGCAAATAATCTTTTGATTCTGTTTGAATTTGCGGCTGTTATCGTTTGCCATAGGAAATACCCTTGTTAAAACATAAAACGTTACAGGTAAACTACCCCTTTCCCTTAACCGATCTTCACCAAAAACAAAAGGTCTTGAGAACTCTACAAATCAGGGCTGTATGCGAAACATTATTTGATTCTGTTTGAATTTGCGGCTGTTATCGTTTGCAAAAAAAAAAAAATTCCCTTGATAAAAAAAAACCGTTGCAGGTAAACTACCCCTTTCCCTCAACCGATCTTCACCAAAAACAATAGGTCGTGAGTACTCTACAAATCAGGGCTGTATGCAAAAAATTATTTGATTCTGTTTGAATTTGCGGCAGTTATCGTTTGCCATAGAAAAAAAATCTACAGACACACAGACAGACAGACACACACACAGACACTTTTCGGAAAACGACTTTTTTTCATGTTTTGAGTGTAGTAGAATCAGAATCTGCAATAATCTCGAACAGGATTTTTTTACCATCACCATACTTCCATTCCTTAAGGAATATGGAAGTAACAACAAATCAGAACGAATACATTGCGGGGATTCCCCACGCAGTGTTTTGCTACCCTGGTCGTTCTGACAGAGTATGATAGATGTATTTTCTGTATGAGTGTGACAAAGATATATAGGTAGCAATATTTTCGTTCAGCATGAGTCGGCAGTGAATATTTTGTACAGATATCTGTTAAATACTTTTGATTAAAGGTTCTTCTAGGCGCTATCGTAATCAAGTGCAAGTTAGCATAAACTCGTGTTTTAATTTTGGGTAAGTTCTTAATGTGCCCGTGCCCCAGCGGCTCGCAGGCTGCGGGTCTGCGAGTGCGCCCCCTTGAGGTTTGCACCCCTAGCGGTCGCCCCCGCGGCCAGCCCCTAGCTACGACGCTGCCTCTGAGCATTAATATACCAAGCCATGTGCAGTTACAATTAAAATTATAAATAAATAAATAAAATAATTTCTCTGCCAGAACCTTACCTGCGATCCTTTTTCGCTACTTACCTTTTTATAAATTCCATCAGAAGTTCAGAGTCGCCACCAATATCTTTGCAGGACAGATATGGAAACCTTTATACATTACCTTAATTAAAACTGGACAATTTTGCAATCTGACTTCCCCCCCAATTCAGAAGATTCCCGGAAACGTTAGACGAATTTTTCAGCACAGAACACTAGGAAATGGTAACGACGAAATAACTACGCTAACACATACTTATATTAGTAATAATCGTCTGATTTATTGTTATTAAAAATGAACTTATCTTTTCCTCATAACATATTATTTCATCTTATTTCTACTATGTAACTTTTTTTATACTAATTTCTTTTTTCTAACCAGTACTGTTTTTCGCTACATGGATATTTTTCCCACTCACACACACTCTTACTCTGTACAATTCCTTAATAACCCCTGTTTCATTAAAGAGCTCTTTATTATTTGAGATATACCAAACTGTTAATCAGACTGATTGTTTTTAGAATACCTGCACGTGCGATTCGCATATTCCCACCATCTTTCTCACTTCACTTCCACTTTTGTCCTCGCTCAACACTGTTCTAATTCTTTTCACTCACCGATTTCATTTTGTTTCACACTCACTAATTCGTGACTATTGTAATACGTTTCGGCAGGTCTAGGCTACTATTATTGCTTCGACCTACCGAAATTTCCGAGGCCACTGTGAAATTACGTTTGTACTGTTCAAGTAATGGTGTCCAATTCACTGCTACAACTGTCGACTGTCTTTGTTCTCTGCGCACTGTATGTGTGTGTGCGTTTGGTTGCCTACCCTCCAGGTGTTAGGCGCTGCCGTTAGCACGAACGCTGGCCGACATGTGCGTGCGTACGCGTGAATGCGCACCCTTGCTGATAACTTGCGATTTGGTAATATGCTGTGCCTTACACGGAGCTACAGTCTGTTAACAAAATATACTCTGGTTAGGAAAAAACTTTAGATTACAGACCCCTTCATTCTGTACCGTTACAATACCCCCCAATGAGAGGTTTTCTGCCGAAACAGAAAAACTCCTCATTGCTAAAACCTAAGAGGACCAGCAAGAATATGATGCCAACAACCCCGCTTAAATCCTTACTAAAATCATGGGTAACTTACCCCCCTAGTCTGGTGACTGCGGCTGCATGTGCATGACTACTGGACTTCCCTCTTGAGATCCCAACACCGCAAAGTCAGACAGGCACCTGCCACAGTATCACCAAACTCGGTAACAATTAAGAAAAATATCAATAACTGGCTTTTTCACCATACCATATCCTCAATTGACTTGTTTCCCCTTAGTCGTACTGGTTTGCCTTTTCGCAATGTACAGGTTGTATATCTCAATGAACTACTTAAAGAAACAATATTTTTTAACACATGTATCGTTACCTTGAACATATTACATTTTCCTGTATTATATATTCTATATTATTTTTACTTCTGTAACCTATACACTTTAGGTTAGACACAACAAACAAAAAATTAGACTCCAAAACAATTCAACTTCATTTACCAATTCCAATTAAAATTCCATTTTAGTTACCAAGGTAGATTACTATTACCATTTATACACAATACATGTTTAAAATTCCTATACTCTAAAATACATAATCAACATAATAGACATTAATATTGCTACATTAAACTAAACAATTCACCTTTAAATGATTTGTATAGAAAAGTATAAACATTACAACTTGAACTTTCTATTAACTCTTTAACTTGTTACATTTATTATTACATTTCAACTATGAATTTCTATTAAGCATTTTCATCATTAATTTGTTCAGGTGATTCTCAGTTATTCACAATGATTTGATTTATTGAATGGGCATTAAATAACCTTACCCAACTTTTTCCTTTTAACGACCACTAACAGATTTGAATAAGGTGACACCAATCTCTCAATAATATTTACCTCCACTAATTTCTCTAACTCCACTTAAATCATCCTCCTCTTTTTCAAAATACCTGATACCCTCTTTGTACCTAGGATGTGTGTTCCCTTCCCTTATACTCATTCCCTTATTAGTTCCTGGCCTCCCCCAGGTAACTCCGCCAAACCCCCTTTAAAACTATTCACCTCCCGCCACAACGCCTTGCGTTGAGGACTCCTTACCACACCACCCTCACTACAAAATTTATGTACCCTGCTCTCACCTATTTACTCTCCATTTACATCACTCTCGCTTTCTCTACATACATGCACTCTCGCTACTGTGTACCTACTAATACTCCGTTTCTGTATTACTTTTTATTCCAAAATTCTTATTTTGTCTAATGCCCATTAAAATTACCTTTGACTGACTCAAGTGCCTTATTGAAATAATTATCACCCAAACTCCATCTTTTACAACATTTTACATTAAGTTAATCATTGAAAATTACATTAGAAAATTCATAACTACCTCAAACCTCATATCACCTAATTTAAAACCTTTTACACTCATTTAAAATTTATTATTCAAACATTTTACCTTTCTTCAAAGTCAATATCAAATTCATACTTACATATGGTTAATCACTCCATCAAATGAACACATCATCACTTGTCATAGACTCAAAAATATAAACATTCATCACCACAAATATAACGTACAAAACCATATGTACCTTCTGAAACATTATAACAACCATATGACTCAACAACTAAACACATTTTACCTTTACTCATTTACTATTTATTATAAAGTTCAAATCTCAGAAAAAACATTTAAATTGATTAGCAAAGTTCATTTATACAACATTAATTAATTAATTCATTCATCTCAAATTATTTAATTCAATCAGTTCTTTTCAGAAACACCACGTTACTTTAATCACCTTACTCCAAAACAATTACTGTTCATTTGCATTATAAACTTCACCATTATTTATTTAGTCTGGTATACTATTATTATTATTGTCATTATTATACAATCAATTTACCTTGCATACATACCTTGTTTACATGAAATACAAAGTACAACATAACCTATTATACAAACACAATTAACTTCACTACAAATTTATTTACACTTTTTCGTCATCATATTATTGTTTACCACACCTCATTACATAAGTTAGCCAGGTTATCACCATAAACTAAAATAATTAAATGTTCATTCACTGTTTCTAAACACCATCATCGTAAATCCATCTTATTTTCACATAATAATTCTCACCTTTACTTACTCTCATTACATTATTATTATTTACATAATAACCCATTAACTCTGCGTCATTCGTTATACCATAATAATCTATAGGATTATTCCTTATTATTATCTCATAAACCTTGTCAACATTAGTTATTTTTGTCAAGTCTCCCTTAATATTATTCGTTATCCCCAGGTAAGTTATATCATCATACTCGTCTACTATGTCCATTACCTCACAAGGTAAGTGCTCATCATCTACAGTGGTGTCATCAAAATAATCATCAATATCTACTACAACCGGTAAGTATTTCATATCGTCTTTTTTCAAATTTTAACCTCTCTCTTAACTCCTTATAGCTTCTACTTAACGTAAACATCTCTATCACTCTCTCTCTTGCAAAATACTTCTCATCATAACACCATCTCACTTTCTCTCTCTCCATCCATACAGAAGGTAATACAACTTTGTTACTACACCATCTGGCTCTACCAGATGCACAAAAAATCAAGGTAGACCATTTATCTACCCAATACATTTGTGAAGACCTTTCTTGACCCCCAACAACACCACGGGAAAAATTTACCCTCTGCATCTCCTCTACCTGTAAACTCTCTCTTTAACTCATCAACACTCACTAACATTCCATTATTAAATTCTACTCCCACTAAAACTTCATCAGCACTCTCAATATTCACAACCTTACTCTCTAACACCACATTTTCAATTATACCATAATTTTTCTCACCCCTACTTACCGTATTATATGTTACCTGATCATCTTTATTTTCGTATAATTGGTCCGTCTCTTCACCACTTTCTACCCCAATATAATCTCATAATTGTAATTAACATCATTACAACCACTTACCTTATTTGATTCACCTGTATTCTCCTTTAATCGATATCTATCTCCTTCCCACTTCTCGTCTCGTTTATTCATCTGTTCTTTCAATTCATTAAACTGTTTAATTAAAAAACTCATTACGTCTTTTTCAAATTTGCTATTACATTGAAGTCCCCCCATGACAGCTGACTCGCTCACTTTAATCTCATCGTTACTTAGGCCTACCTTATTATCTGCTACCTCATCGTCTTTATTCTTGTTAAATTGGTCTGTCTCTCTACCCTTTTCTACCACCACTACACTATCATCATTATCGTTAGGCCTATTCCCTGTCTTACTCTCTACCACTGTCACTTCAACTATTTTACCTTTTTTATTTGTCATCTCACTACCAATAATAGTATCCTCACTATGTCGTTTAATTTCGGCGAATATTCCCTCTTCTTGTTCTTCCATCTGTCTCAAATTATCATCCAAATTACCCCTCATCCGTCATTCTATCCACAATCCCTCTGAATTTGCCTTCCCATTCATCCCACACAAAATCTATTTCGTTTACTTGCGCCATGTTAAACAAAATTTATTTATATTTTAACCAACAATTTATATGACACCCTTAAAAATTACCACCCTCCTACTACATCATAATTACAGTCCTTATCAATATATAAACGTAACCATAATAAGCACATACGTTACACTACCCAAACATAACCTAGTCACATACGTAAATATATACGATAAATCTTACAAATACGTTATTACCAATTCCTATTTTCTGTGCTTAAAACAGGTCTACCTCGTATAAAGTTATACTCGGATCCTGGCAGCGAGTCGCCATTTGTGAAGTTACACCCAAACTTATAAATAAAAATAAAATAATACTCTACCAGAACCTTACCTGCGATCTTTTTTCGCTACTTACCTTTTTATAAATTCCATCAGAAGTTCAGAGTCGCCACCAATATTTTTGCAGGACAGATATGGAAACCTTTATACATTACCTTCATTAAAACTGGACAATTTTGCCATATGACTTCCCCCCAATTCAGAAGATTCCCGGAAACGTTAGACGAATTTTTCAGCACAGAACACTAGGAAATGGTAACGATGAAATAACTATGCTAACACAATCATATATTAGTAATAATCGTCTGATTTATTGTTATTAAAAATTAACTTATCTTTTCCTCATAACATTATTTCATCTTATTTCTACTATGTAACATTTTTTTTTTATACTAATTTCTTTTTTCTAACCAGTACTATTTTTCGCTACAGGGATATTTTTCCCACTCACACACACTCTTACTCTGTACAATTCCTTAATAACCCCCGTTTCATTAAAGAGCTCTTTATTATTTGAGATATACCAAACTGTTAATCAGACTGATTGTTTTTAGAATACCTGCACGTGCGATTCGCATATTCCCACCATCTTTCTCACTTCACTTCCACTTTTGTCCTCGCTCAACACTGTTCTAACTCTTTTCACTCGCCGATTTCATTTTGTTTCACACTCACTAATTTGTGACTATTGTAATACGTTTCGGCAGGTCTAGGCTACTATTATTGCTTCGACCTACCGAAATTTCCGAGACCACTGTGAAATTACGTTTGTACTGTTCAAGTAATGGTGTCCAATTTACTGCTACAACTGTCGACTGTCTTTGTTCTCTGCGCACTGTATGTGTGTGTGTGTGTGCGTTTGGTTGCCTACCCTCCAGGTGTTAGGCGCTGCCGTTAGCACGCACTCTGAGTTTCTTTGTTCCCATCACATGTTCGGCTCTGGAATGTCTGTACGTGCCATTTTCGTGGGTACGCTGGCCGACATGTACGCGTGAATGTGCACCCTTGCTGATAACTTGCGCTTTGGTAATATGCTGTGCCTTCGGAGCTACAGTCCGTTAACAAAATATACTCTGGTTAGGAAAAAACTTTAGGTTACAGACCCCTTCATTCTGTACCGTTACAGCCAGGGTAATTCATGTTAAGAATTAATTGTTTATTTTGTAACGTAACAGATTTGAGGTCCCCAACGTTACATAAAAATGAAGTAACTATGGTCTAGAACCATACCCAATTATTAAGGTTACTCAGTAATTAGTACATCTGAGGTGTACATAAATTTAAAAGATGTAATAAATAACATAGATTGTGAAATATAAACATTGTATCAAATGGGAGGAGTTGAATAGGTAATAATGAAGTGTAAAATACTATTCCAATTAATGTTTAATGTGGTACAAATTGTACTTGTTGTTTTGCTGTAGCATGGTAGTGTTTACAAGATATTTATTTTATGTTTGTGGAAAGTAAGAGGGAACTGTTATTTTATAGAAGTACTGAGTCAGTGGTGCTCCTTTCATTTATGTTAAAATTGTCTGTTGACAATTAAGTATAAATACCTGTGTTAGGTATTATATTATGTTAAATGTATTGACTAAAATTGATTAATGAAGTTGTTTTGAATTAATGTTTGTAAACTTGGCCAGTATGGCAATAAGTGTTTGAAAGTTGACAAGTAGTTCTTCTAATTATGTTGTAAAATAACGAAAGATTCCAGGATGAATTAATTAATAGAATAAATTAAAAACCAGGAAATATAAGTTAAAGGAGGTAGCCATAAACCAGTAACTATTTGTACAGTAGGTCAGGTAAAGAAAATTAAGTTAAAAACCAAACAATATTATAACAGTTGTAAGAAAACCTATAGGCCTAAATTTAATATTTGTAAAAGGAAATTTAATACCTTTTTAATAAGTCCAGTCCAATGAAACTATAGTAAATTATATACGGTTTAATAAGGTAGGTTGGGTGAGAGTTTTAGGTAATTTGGTATAATTCCAAGCATGGAGTATTTTATTAAAAAAGAGTAGTAATGTTTTATAATTCTGGCTCTAGGATATCAAATATCATCCAATGACAGAAAGTAGTGGTTGCTAGGGTAACTAAAATGTAAAAAATCTTGTTGATTTTCAATTATTCGATTGTTATATGCTATTGAGTTCAGATGAGGAGACACTTTTAAAAAATAATGACACAAATTGAAAAAAAATGAATCTAAATTAATAAATTAAAGTCGAAAACTAATCCTATAACCCAACTGATGAATAACAATATAAATTAGACTTCAAAATTATAACCAAATACCTCTAAAAAGGTCGAGAAATTCTTACTCCACTCATCAAGATAATTCCGTTGGATTTAGTATTAAACCCGACTTCCCATCTAACCAGGAGACTAATTGAGGGAAGCAAAAGGCCTAAACTAACGGAATTATAGAAAAATATACAAGGACCTTGTTTCTGAAGAAATAACCTTCACTTTCAAGAAGAAGCTATAATACGACTTCAATTCCACCGAGACCGACAACCACCAGGATCATAAGAGAAGAACGAAGGTCAGAAGAGTTCCTGGGGCTTTCCAGTACATCACACCGTCAATTCAATAAAGAATCGGAACACCTTTTCTGGATGGAAGTAAACTAATTTGCCAGTTTACAACTGTTTGCAGACGTACAATGCCACTTTGAGAGTCATCAACCCGGTAACACCAGCTTATTTTTAATTTCAGTATATTAAGAACTAATAACATTCTGTAATACTAAAGTAACCTTAATTTTGCATTACCTGGCCTTACTAATCGTTAAAAGAATCACACGTACCTTGGGATAAGAGATATTTATTATTATAGTTAATTTGTATAAAATAAAAGTAACCTGGTCAAGGAACAATCGATGTATCATTGTATAATCGATATCATGCTATTATCATCTTGAAGAGAACTGTTAGTTTGAATTAAAGTACAAAATCAAAGAATCTTTCTTGTATATGATGATGTTTTATGTTATTGTAGAATAGGTATTATATGTTGTGGGTGGAGTAATTTACAGGTAAAAGGGTGATTAAAATCCGGTGAACCAGTTAACCTAGACGCAAGCTAATTACGAATAACAGCGCTAATTGTCAACAGCTGGTGGAACGTGAGATTGCCGAACTAGCATGTTTCCTATAAAAATTTTGAATTGAATTACACAATACAGAGTGACTAGGGTTGGCGAGAATTCTTAATTCATTAAGTCAATACATGAAGTATATCATTGATATTGCGTAAACATTGAATAATTAGGTAAACCTGTATTATAGTATACCTAAAAGGTTATAATAACATAATAACAAATATATTTGCCTATTAAATTTGAGATACAGGAGGTCACCTATAAGTAAAAACATCATAACATAAGTTGGTTGGTGTGTTTCAAATTGCCGCCTTCAACGTGGGGCTTGACGTTGATACACGGGAGTCACACATAAGTGACAACGCAACTGATTTAATTTGTTGTTTCAAATTGGCGAACCCAACAGTGGGGCATCATCATCCACTATTTGCATGGTTTGTTTCAAATTGGCGCTCAACGAGTGGGCTTTAGTTAAGTAAAAAATCGTCTTAATTATTACTTAACTTGAGCAGGCAACCATTAGAGGCACAGGAAAGCATACGAGAGGTTTCTAAAAGGATTGCGAAGGACCAGGAAACGAAAATGCCCGAACAAGAAAGACGACTAAGTTACGCGGAATGGATGACGGTGCTATTTAAAAAGTTCAGCAAGGATATGGAGTATATTAAGAAGAACGCCACCGATCACGAAAGAGCGCAAATGAGTCACGCGAATGCAATGGGAACACCAAACGACAAAATGACTGAGAGAGACATTTATGATGAAATGTGGAAGTTAGATGCCAGGTGTAATAAAGAAAAGACTATTGGGACAGCCCATGAAAAAGACGATAACAAGGTGGAAAGGATGACTAAAGAAGATTGGGAAAGATGGGACGATAATGAAGAACAAATGAAAAACGAAAGAACAGGGAGTATACGCCCAGGTGACAGAACAATATACTCAGGAAGAATATGAACAATGGAGACGAGTAATAAGACAAGCTGAAAACCCAATACAAACAGAAAACACAGAATTAAGGGAATGGATAAGGGTGATGTTTGAACTATCCAGAGAAGATATGTGTAACTGGAGAAAAGAACATAATCAAACAGAAGAATTTATAGGAATGCCAAATCATAAAAACTTAGAACAATCAAATAAGCAACAGAAGAAAATATCAAAACAACAGGCGGGTGATAAAGAGGAAGCCAGAGGAGGCCTAGATTTACAAAAATTATGGGAATTAATTAAATAAGATTCCAAGAAACAGAAGGAAGAATTAAATAAAAAATTTGAAGAAAACTCTGGAAAAATAGACAGTATTAAGGAAAGTACTAGTGAACTTTTAAGGCAAACCATAAATGAAAATAATGAACAATTGAAGGCCGATTTTAGACAAATCAATGAAAAGCTGGAAAATAAAATAGACAGTATTAATGAAAACTCAAAGAAACAAAACGAAATTTTGAGCGAGAATTTAATTAAACAAATGAATGAAAGGTTTGACAGGAACGATGAGAGCTTGAGGCAGATTCAGGAAAATCACAAAAAGCTAGACGAGAAAATTGAAAACAGTAATAAGGAGTTGAGACAAATTATAAATGAACAAAACCAAGTGTTGAGGGAAGGCATCAATGAAAGGGTTACAAAGGTCAATGAAACACTCAATAAAAGGATAGATAATAATGAAGAGAAAGTAAGACAGCAAATAACTGAAATTAAGGTGAGTCTGGAAAAGACAGATGAAACCATCGTACAACTCGCAATGGAAGTAGAGGCCAAAATTAACCAAGGGGAAAATACTAACAAAACTATGATAAAGGAAGTACATTTAGAGACCCAAGAAAAATTTGACGAGATACCAATTAACGTAACCGGAAGAATAGAACGGGTTCATAATGAAATGAAGACAATGAAAATAAGACAAATGAGTAAAAGGAAAAATACACGGGAAGAAGTAGATATGATTAAGAGTGGGCTGGTTAATGTACTTGATCTCACAATCGTTAATTACAGAGAATTGACTGTTTTGAAAAGTTATAGAAAAAACTTAACTAAATCTATATTTAAATTAAATATACCAGTAAATAAAAGGTCAATGACATCACCAGTAAATGATATATCATCAACATATTTGTGTAATAGACTACATATAGATATGATAGAAATGAGTGTATTAGAAGAATTACAAGACATGGTAGTAGAAGAATATGTTACAAACGTGAAAGAAAGAGTTCGGAAAACGATGGTAACCATTGAATTTAATGAAAATTCAATATCAGCAGAGTTACAATATCAGATGATAGAGAGCTATTTGACAAGGACAAAAATCATTATGGACACTGCAGTAATCCGAGAACAGGGAGCACCTGAGTTAATGGACCATGGTTAACCGAAATAATAACAACCAGAAAAATGGGACTGATTTTCTGAAAACCGAACAAGCAATCCATTGGAAATAAAACCCCAAAATTCAAAAAACTGTAAGAACAACTTACTCAATAATTATTCAGAAATGATATGATTTAATAAAAAGTATGTAAGTACAACTTACTTAAGATATTTCAAAACCATTTAATTTAACAAAAAATAAGAACAGATTATCCAATAATATTTATAAAGAATGGATTTAAAATGAAATAATATGAAAAAGTAATATTTTATGGTAACAAACAGAAGAATAAATAAATAAATAAAAACAATTGATGGTAATGTACTCAGATAAGAAGAATAAAGAATAATTTAATGACTCCAATGAAACTGAAGGAGGATAATAATTAATACAACAATAATTTAGAATTTCTCGGAATTGAAGATTATATAAGAAGAAATGATACGGAGAAAAATGTCACAAGAAGGAAAGTTAAAAGGATTTTAAAATAATGCCTATCAATAAGGTTATGTGCTATTAGTTAATGGAAAAGAAGAAGGAATCAAGAAGAAGAAGAAATATATAAATAAATGTAAACAGCAACTGTATGAAGAATCCCAAAGGTGTTTAATATTAGTCGCTAATTGACTACTTATAATTTTTTTATTTTTAATGTATTGACCGTAGGAATGTTCCGGCAATAATTTTTATGAGCAGGGATGATGTTCCCCTGGTCTCAGAAGGTGTAAGGATGGACAGCGGAGTTATGGACCCAAGAGTGGCCACCCGACTGGTACCACCGCACAGGATAGGGAAAAATGTTAGGGAAATTAAGTATTTTAGGGATAATGATAAAATAGCTGTATAGATGGATATTAGATTCCAGAAGTATAGATGAAGAAAATAGAAGGAAGATAGACAGAAGCTTAATTGAGAAAGCTAATTTATAGAAGTAAATAAGAAAATAAATGTTAAAACAACTTTTTATGATTAGTGTGACCAATCCTTATCAAGTAAAATGTGGAAGTACCACTACCCAGAGAAATAAATAATTTATGAATTTGCCTCCAAGAGAGAGAGTTGAACAGTAAAACAGCGATTACCACCAGTCTGAAATTCCAGTCCGTATATAACCAGTCCGAAATAAAAAAAAAATATTATGAGTAAGAGGAAACCTGGTCAGGTACGAGTTATAAGTTTATTTTTTACTAAACTTCGTTGAGACAAAATAAACTTCTTTTGAAGGGGGGGGGGTGTTATGTAACGTAACAGATTTGAGGTCCCCAACGTTACATAAAAAATGAAGTAACTATGGTCTAGAACCATACCCAATTATTAAGGTTACTCAGTAATTAGTACATCTGAGATGTACATAAATTTAAAAGATGTAATAAATAACATAGATTGTGAAATATAAACATTGTATCAAATGGGAGGAGTTGAATAGATAATAATGAAGTGTAAAATACTATTCCAATTAATGTTTAATGTGGTACAAATTGTACTTGTTGTTTTGCTGTAGCATGGTAGTGTTTACAAGATATTTATTTTATGTTTGTGGATAGTAAGAGGGAACTGTTATTTTATAGAAGTACTGAGTCAGTGGTGCTCCTTTCATTTATGTTAAAATTGTCTGTTGACAATTAAGTATAAATACCTGTGTTAGGTATTATATTATGTTAAATGTATTGACTAAAATTGATTAATGAAGTTGTTTTGAATTAATGTTTGTAAACTTGGCCAGTATGGCAATAAGTGTTTGAAAGTTGACAAGTAGTTCTTCTAATTATGTTGTAAAATAATGAAAGATTCCAGGATGAATTAATTAATAGAATAAATTAAAAACCAGGAAATATAAATTAATGGAGGTAGCCATAAACCAGTAACTATTTGTACAGTAGGTCAGGTAAAGAAAATTAAGTTAAAAACCAAACAATATTATAACAGTTGTAAGAAAACCTATAGGCCTAAATTTAATATTTGTAAAAGGAAATAAATACTTTTTTAATAAGTCCAGTCCAATGAAACTACAGTAAATTATATACGGTTTAATAAGGTAGGTTGGGTGAGAGTTTTAGGTAATTTGGTATAATTCCAAGCATGGAGTATTTTATTAAAAAAGAGTAGTAATGTTTTATAATTCTGGCTCTAGGATATCAAATATCATCCAATGACAGAAAGTAGTGGTTGCTAGGGTAACTAAAATGTAAAAAATCTTGTTGATTTTCAATTATTCGATTGTTATATGCTATTGAGTTCAGATGAGGAGACACTTTTAAAAAATAATGACACAAATTGAAAAAAAATGAATCTAAATTAATAAATTAAAGTCGAAAACTAATCCTATAACCCAACTGATGAATAACAATATAAATTAGACTTCAAAATTATAACCAAATACCTCTAAAAAGGTCGAGAAATTCTTACTCCACTCATCAAGATAATTCCGTTGGATTTAGTATTAAACCCGACTTCCCATCTAACCAGGAGACTAATTGAGGGAAGCAAAAGGCCTAAACTAACGGAATTATAGAAAAATATACGAGGACCTTGTTTCTGAAGAAATAACCTTCACTTTCAAGAAGAAGCTATAATACGACTTCAATTCCACCGAGACCGACAACCACCAGGATCATAAGAGAAGAACGAAGGTCAGAAGAGTTCCTGGGGCTTTCCAGTACATCACACCGTCAATTCAATAAAGAATCAGAACACCTTTTCTGGATGGAAGTAAACTAATTTGCCAGTTTCCAACTGTTTGCAGACGTACAATGCCACTTTGAGAGTCATCAACCCGGTAACACCAGCTTATTTTTAATTTCAGTATATTAAGAACTAATAACATTCTGTAATACTAAAGTAACCTTAATTTTGCATTACCTGGCCTTACTAATCGTTAAACGAATCACACGTACCCTGGGATAAGAGATATTTATTATTATAGTTAATTTGTATAAAATAAAAGTAACCTGGTCAAGGAACAATCGATCTATCATTGTATAATCGATATCATTCTATTATCATCTTGAAGAGAACTGTTAGTTTGAATTAAAGTACAAAATCAATAAAGAATCTTTCTTGTATATGATGATGTTTTATGTTATTGTAGAATAGGTATTATATGTTGTGGGTGGAGTAATTTACAGGTAAAAGGGTGATTAAAATCCGGTGAACCAGTTAACCTAGACGCAAGCTAATTACGAATAACAGCGCTAATTGTCAACAGCTGGTGGAACGTGCGATTGCCGAACTAGCGTGTTTCCTGTACAAATTTTGAATTGAATTACACAATACAGAGTGACTAGGGTTGGCGAGAATTCTTAATTCATTAAGTCAATACATGAAGTATATCATTGATATTGCGTAAACATTGAATAATTAGGTAAACCTGTATTATAGTATACCTAAAAGGTTATAATAACATAATAACAAATATATTTGCCTATTAAATTTGAGATACAGGAGGTCACCTATAAGTAAAAACATCATAACATAAGTTGGTTGGTGTGTTTCAAATTGCCGCCTTCAACGTGGGGCTTGACGTTGATACACGGGAGTCACACATAAGTGACAACGCAACTGATTTAATTTGTTGTTTCAAATTGGCAAACCCAACAGTGGGGCATCATCATCCACTATTTGCATGGTTTGTTTCAATTTTAATTTAAAAAAAGAAAGGATTTCAAACCTCAATAAAAAATATTGAAAAGAATTGATTTTGTGCAAGTGTAATTATTTCTAATAATTAATAATTTCTCAAATTACGAGTTCTGGCGTTCATGAGAATTGAAGAGTAAATTTGTATTTCCAGGCGAGCAACGATAATATTTTGATTTTAATTATTGTTCATTTTTCAACAAATTTTATTTTAATTCTGTATCAAAGAAACAAAAACCGAATTAATTATTTGTATAATAAAGATAAAAATTCCGTAAGTATCTCTATAGTAGTGACATTAAAAAACAGAAACAGTGCATTCAAAACTGAGCGCCTAGTGAAGCGTTAACGAAGAACTGACATACCTTAAGAATAATAAAGAAACTAACTGATAATTTATTTTAAAGTATTTATTTACATAATTTGACTTAACAACGAGGCCTAGGAACTCGATTTTAATACAATCAAGGGAGTTAATTAATTAATACAGAAAACAGTTTTGTGTTTTAGCTAATAGACGTTCATAATTGGAGACCTATCCATTACACCCAGCCTATTCAATAATTATTTTTTATTTATTTATATATTTGTTTTGATTTATATATTTGACATTATATAATTGACGCTTACAACGTGAGGCGTTAAAAGAAAAAAACTATATACACAGAGAATTAGGGTATTACATATTTGGCGTCCAACTAGTGTGGCTAGAAGTAGAAAATAATCTTGTATCATTGTACTGCATTCTTTTAACAGTTTTCTACTCTAGCGGTGACTACAATAAAAGACGAAAATCCCACGAAGAGCAACATCATGTTAACGGACCGCGAACACAGAGACTGAGTTAGACATTAGACATGCAAGAAAAGGAGGCAACGCCTGTTGTAGACATTGAAACGATACTATCTACAACAGAAATGGCCAAAACAACGGAGAATACTAACTCCAACAGCCTAATGGAATTTATGAGAGAAGCATTTAAACAAATGAAGGAGGGCAATGAAACCCTCATTAAGAAAATTGACAGTAATAATGAAACATTAAAACAACAAATGGAAAAGAATAACGAAACATTGAAAAAACAAATGAAGGAGGACAATGAAACCCTCAAAAAGAAAATTGACAGTAACAATAAAACACTGAAGCAACAAATGGAAAGGAATAACAAAGCTCTTGGAGAAACACTCAGACAACAGTTGGAAGATATAAGGAGCAGGTGAAGCAACAAATCATTGAAACTAACGAAAGGATTGCGAGAACAAATGATGCAGTGTTGCAGTTCAGAGAAGACCTGATAAATCAAATTAATAATGTGAAAGACAACAACAAAATTCGAGTAGAAATATTACAGCAAGAAACACAAGAAACATTAGAGAAATTAAATGACAAAATGGTGGAACAAATAGAACACATAGGCAATGACTTGGGACAGGTTCGACACCAAGTAATCCACAACAAAGAAAGAATAGAAGATATACAAAAGAGAGAATTAATCAATATTCAAGAAGAATTAGAAATGGTACGGAACAGACCTATAAGTTATACCCATATTCCACTGGGAGACGGTAAAGAAACAATTAATTTCAAGGACTACAGAAGAAACCCGCTAGAGTTCTTGGAAAGGATTGAGGAGCTGATCAGCAGAAACAAGGAAAACAGATGGCATATGATTAAGAGTCTGCTCGATGAGTGTTCAAAAACATAACTGATAACTGGTGGACAGCTATCAGAAACGAAGTCCACACCAACCGCGAGTTCAAACAGGTATTCAAGACTAAATATTGGTCCGAATCAATACAGAATATTGTAAGAGATAATCTGTGCAATAGGAAATATGATCCTACCCGAGACCAATCACCCACAGCCTACTTCCTCGGTAAAGTCTGCCTAGCACGAAACTTGGAACCTAGAATACCAGAAGAGTGTTTGGTGACCAAGTTGTCATACCATTTTGAAGAAGGAATAACACGCAATCGATTGTGCGGACAGGTAAAACCCATTGGAGCAATGGAGGCTCTACTAGAGAGCTGCGAACGAGAAGACTACTGTAGGAGATATCGTCGGAGGACAGAACCACCAAATGAAAGGAGAAATGAGAATAATAGAGACAACAGACAGAGGAGGGTGAATCATGTACGAGCCAACGGCAATAACCGGAGTCCACAAAACCATAGGTTTAGGGACAGAAGAAGAAGCTTCAACAATAATCAATCCTATCGAAATCAATATGGACAGAACGAAGATAACAGACGTCCACAAAGAAGTAGGAGTGCAGAGAGTAGAAGATCAAGGAGCTGGGAAGGGAGAAGAGAAGTCCCATCAGAAAACCCGCGCAGGGACGAACAAAATCGACCAACAACATCTGACGGTAATAGGGGAAATGAGAGTCTGCAGTGAAAACCCAGGACATCCCGTCACTGCAAGCGAAAATAGGGCAAATAAAATTCACCAATAATAAAGAAGAACCAATAAATATCATCAAAAACAACTATCTAAAAAACATTCAGTCAGAATTAATGGAAGAAAGAATGGCCGAAGAGGCAAAACAAACTAATGAGATCGTGTATGTCAAGGCAGAATTGCAAGGTGTACGTACTGAAATGATGATAGATACTGGAGCAAATATATCGCTAATAGATCGAAGTGAATTGAATAGAATACAGGAAACGTACTGAGAGAATACCAACTTTGCCAATCCACAATGTAACACTAATAGGAGCAACAGGCAAACAGAATAAAACGATTAAGCTACAGGTAATTATAAATGTTACAAGTAACGGAATAGGAATTCCTATGGTGTTTTTAGTAGCCCAGTGGCTACCTTTTAAGGTTTTATTAGGGTGTGATATGCTACGGCGCCACTCTGCAATAATTAATCTGAACAGTGGAATAGTGACACTGAAATCAGAAAGTGATGAATGGTCAACTGATATAATAGGAAGCACAAGTGCCCCTCAGTACCAATGTTTATACCATGTTGGGGAGAATATTAGGACACCCATAGGAAATAATGAAAATGTAACATATGAAACAGATTTATGGAAGGATAAGTTGCAAGAAATACTGTCGTTTCAAGTAAAGAATCCAACGGAAGAAGTAAGTATGGGACAGAGGCAAGAGTTAATAAACATTTATAATAAGTATAGAAGTGTATTCTCAAACTCACCAGGGAAAGCCAAGAATTTTGTATGTGAGTTAAGATTTCATAATTCAGTAAACTTTAATAAAAAATCGTATCCAATTGCCCAGTCACTAAAAGAAGCCGTTAGACAAGAAATTCAAAGAATGATTGAAGAAGACATCATTGAAAGAAGCAATTCGCCATATACCAGCCCAATTTTAGCTATACCTAAAAAAGATGGACAAGTACGATTATGCGTAGATGCCAGAGAAATAAACAAAATAATGTAAAACAGACCACCACCAAGGGAAATCAATTCAATTATACAATTTCCACCCAGGGAAAAGAGGAGTTGGCTATCGCAGCATTATACAACAGAGTCCTTCATAAGGCTGAACTACGCCAAAGAAGAGAAGAGAGGAATGACATTAAAATAATAAAGTACAATCTAGGAGACAAGGTATTGATCAAAAATTGGCAACTGCCAAGTTCTATTGACGGTATAGCCAGGAAGCTGTTATTGCTGTATTATGGGCCATTTGTAATTACCCAAGGTAAAGGGAATAATACATATGAGTTAACTATACCCGGAACCAATAAAATAAAGGGTATTTACAACCAATCGGAAATAAAAAAGTTTTATGAAAGTTGACAACTAAATTAAAAGCCGTTTATTTCAGTAAACCTTAAAGATATTACTGAAATAACCAGACCTAAAGGGGGGCATTATGTAACGTGACAGTTCCCTTAAAATAAAGATTTGAAACCCATTTATATTAAAGTACAGAACAATAGAGAAGTAATAAACTTATATAGAAAATTATATGTACTAATAGGTGTAGTCAAGACTAAATAATGATAGAATATAATAAAAGAATACTAAACATGTCTAGTTAAAACCTTGTAACTACTAGTTCCAGTACAGACTTCATAGTAAATTATATAAAGAATGTGAAGTGAAGGTGTGTACATTAGGGTGGAACGAAAATGGCCTTTTTTTAATTTTTTTTTTTTTTAGTTTTGTAATAGTGGGGAAAAGTTGCCTTTTAGGTTCAGAAAGAAGAAACGAAAATTTTGTTGCTATACTACAACATCTTGAGGTGCCGCAAAGAGCTTAAAGTTTGTAAAAAAATTTTAAAAATTGAAAAATTATAAACTTTGATAAATTATTTTTTATGGTTTTCTCGTACATATAATGTTACAAAAGATAGTTGTAAATACATATATAAGCATTAGAATTTGAAAAAATTATTAATTACAAAATATAATAATAATAAAAAAATATTTTTTAATGTCAAAAAGTTTGTATTTTTGATCATTTTGAAACTTTTGCGAACATTTTGGTTGTTACAAATAGTAGTAAATAAGGTTGAAATAAAAGCTCGTCAAATCAATTATATATTTTTTTTATTAGAGCACACGTAAAAAATATCATAATACACTTTTAAAGACATTGAAAGTTCATTTTTTATGATTTAAAAAACCCTTAATAATTACAAATGTTACAGCTGCAAAATGTTTGTTTCTACTTCATTGACACATTAAACTGTTTTTTTGTATCAAATTTTGGCATGTTCTCACGTGAGTCAATTTTTGCTCTTATATATCCTTCTCTTGCGATTGAACCACAGACATTTTGAGTCGATTCGGTCACCAGTTTCACAGCTCTTTCCACTGCTTGCGTGTGACAAGAAAGCCGGGGAAAGTCGATAAGCGGGTCCACTTTACTATTTGGTTGAGCTTCAGATGTCTTCCGTATAAAGTCTTTGAGAGAGTCAATGGAAACATGTTTTACCAAGGGGGGTTCAGTTACGTCATTTTCAGCCCATGAGATCATGTCGATGTAATCCTTTGTGTCAAAGGTTATCTTTGTAACTTTAAACTTCCTGACTCCGCCTCTACTTTCTGTTCTTGCTTTTAAAACACGTCGTAAACCAAGTTCTCTTACATTTTTGCGCTCATCACATAGCATGGACAAAAGGAGATTTTCTGCAGCAGCAAAGTATCCATTTATTTGAATAACCGGGTCTAGAACGTTCTTGAAATCATCAGAGAGATAGCGTGAATATGAGATAAGCTTAAACAGATGTTTGGAACCATAAGTACATGAAGGTTTTAACTTAATGTTAAACCACACAGGTGCATACACTTTCACAATGTACTCAGTCAGAGTCTTAAGGTTTTCAGTTGGATTTTCAGTTGCCACATACAATCTAAGTATACGGTTTGCTAATGTAAGCCACCTGGAGTGAGCAAGTTTTCCAGGGTTTCTTAAAGATAAATCTAGTGAGCAATTTCCACTTGATACAGCGATACACATATCCAATAAATACTTCTGATCTGTACTTAAATCATTTATGTTCTCCAAAAGAGGAAGGTTATTTTCAATTGGCAAGAAAGTAACCATAGGAAGATTAGCACAGTTTTCCAGCTGCTGACCTATTTCGCCTTTAAACTCATTGGGTCCCTTCATTTTACCATCTAAATGACCAAAAAAAGATGTCGCAAAGGTAGCTCATTTCCATGGAACAAACAAACTAACCATTGTAAAGGTCCTCCTATTTCATTTTCCATCAAAGAAATCACACCATTATTATGTCCAGTGTTTACAACGGTTCCATCACACCCAATAGGAGTAAAGTTCAAAAGTTGTTCATTGTGTTCTCTATCTTCAAGAAACTCCAGTATACTGTCTGCTATGTCTTTTCCAGTTTCCAGTACTTTTAGGTGTTACGTGGCCTAAAAACTTTGAGTTTGGTTCCTCTATTAGTGAAACGTGCTCTTCTGAAATAACTTTTTTGTACAACTTAATTCCTTTCTTTTCTTGAACAATTGTTTTGTCTCTTCTTCCATCAAAAAACAATCCTCTATTTTCGGTTATCTGATCATAAAGACTGTCATTAATGAGATCTCTTCGATTTTTTGATCTTGCTCGTCTAATTTTCATCCTGTCTATTACTTTGGTTTTGTCTTCCCCTGTGATTACACCCAAGTCCTGTAAAGCAGCACTAGCTATAGCTGCAGCAGCTCTATCTGATATTCCGGTACGGTCACAAATGGAAGCTACAGATGGCAATTTAATACGCATTTGAGTGCTTATCTTTTTCTCTTTTTTCAGTTTTGAAGGGCCTGGTAGATTTATCTCTTCTTGTATATTTGAAGGACCTGGTTGGTTTGCCTCTTCAGCGCTGTCATTGTCGTCAGTAACCATTTCTGATACAATAATTAAACTGTTTTTATCTTTCTATTCATATTAAAACACCTATTTGAAACTTTTTATTGCATAATCGAGACACGTAAAATTCTTTGAAAAAGTTACAAAAAGTGTGTTTTTATAAAACTTTACCGCTCTTGCAGCACCTCAAGACATAATCCAAAAAGTTAAAAAAAAATTGTATGTCTTTATTGATATAAAAACTGCTTTTTTGACAGTATTTGAAATTTAAAAAAATTTTTTGACAACTTCTTAAAAAATTTTAAAAATGTAGCGAAAATTGCAAATTTATGAAAATTTATCGTCCTTGCGGCACCTCAAGACGTGCTCCAATATTTTTCATATCTTTTTTTTTATCTTATCTACACCAAAAGGCAACTTTTCCGCGCTATTACAAATTAAAAATCCAAACTTGATTTTTTCGTTCCACCCTAGTGTACATCCATCAATCAGTTATCTTAAATAATGATTGTTTAGTAGTAGGTATAAAATGTAATAAAAACAGTATGACTGGATTAGGTAGTTGTATCTACCTATGAGAAATGAACATATAGACAATTTAGAGAGGAAAAATGGTATTACCTAAATGTGTAAATAACGTTTTATTACATTAAAACTATTATAATATAGAGTTAGCAAAAGGACAATGATTATGTTTTAAAGAATTACCAAGATGCATAGTTAATTTATGCTATGTTATATTTCTTGGACTAATTATTGTAGTATTGAGTTGTCAAAATGACAATTATTATGTTTTAAAGGACTAACAAGATGTAGTTAATAATGTTCAGTAATATTTGTTAAACTAATTATTGTAATCCAGTTTGTCAGAATGACCATTATTAAATATAATTATTTCACTACGACTCGGAACACAAAACTTTTTATGGGTAAAAACGTAAAAGTTTTACCTTACAACCTGAACCGGTTTTCACTTTTAAAAAGCTTCTGCAGAGGTAGCCGCTGGTAGCACTGTCCGTCTTGTTGTTGGCAACGGAATCGATTTTCGAAAGATCAATGTTGTGTGTATGGGGTGTGATATGTTCGAATAATGCGTGTGATTTGAATTGTGTCTGTTCATTTAGGATGTCATTTTTATTTGTTTTCGTGTGTTTGTATATTTCCAATTGTTCTAGAGTGTCTAGTTTTCGGCCTTTTGTGTGTACATGTAGAATGTTCATGTTATTGTCGATGTTTTTATATGTGTGGTTTGTTTCAATGAGGTGGTTTGCAAAAGTGGATTCTGTAGTGGAGTGGAGTGCCTTTGTGTGTTCAATGTATCTTTGTTTGAAGCTACATCCTGTCAGCTCTATATAGAATTTGTTGCAATCTGAGCAATTTAGTTTGTAAACACCAGGTTAATCGAATTTGTTTTGTGCTTTGTGTGTGTGTATTTGATAGTGTGTGTTCTGTTTTGTTGTAGTTTTGTAAGCGATTGTGTATTCTGCTTTTTTGAATTTGTGGGCTACATGTACACACAAATGCTGAAAACTAGACACTCTAGAACAATTGGAAATATACAAACACACAGAAACAAATAAAAACGACATCCTAAATGAACAGACACAATTAAAATCACACGCATTATTCGAACATATCACACCCCACACACACAACATCGATCTTTCAAAAATCGATTCCGTAGCCAACAACAAGACGGACAGTGCTACCAGCGGCAACTTCTGAAGAAGCTTTTTAAAAGTGAAAACCGGTTCTGGTTGTAAAATAAAACTTTACGTTTTTACCCATAAAAAGTTTTGTGTTCCAAGTCGTAGTGAAATAATTATTTTTAGTTAAGTAACGTACACGTCATGGACAACAAAACCAAAGAATTTAACTCAGCAAGACAAGCTATAGTCCAAAACTACAAATTCACAATATTGAAGGTTAGAAAGATCGTTACACACATAACTTTCAACAAAACATGCCTCAACAAATCAATCACACCAAAATACGCACAAATCAAAATCAAACACAACAATCAGGCCACTCAAATAACACAAAACATTGCACAAAGGACATACATAAAAGAATCCATAAAACAGTTATACAAGAAAAAAGACGCTCTCAACCGCAAAGCACTGACGCTACACCTACAGATCACCAACATATACGGACACAATTACATGACTAAACTAATACATCACACAAATGAATGGACAAAAAAACAAATACATAACATACAGACAAAACACGGGAGAAAATTTAAAAACGTGACACCAATCAGCACAAATATAATTCCTTCACAAAAATTCTACCCACGTACAGTAAACGTCACAATCACTAAAAACGAACAAACAATCCTTGATAAAGGCCTAAAACATAACCTACATTACAAACAAAACTACCAAACACTAACAAAACTCATAGTTAACATTGAAACAAATATACAAAACACAGCACTAGAACATCAAGACATCCTAAGATATAACGTAAACAATATAATAGGAGCACATAAGACACCAGACAACAAGAACCACAACTCAGAAATACACACAGCCATCAAACTGAAAGAAAAGGCACACAAACACAACATTACATTTGCAAAAGCAGACAAAGGCAACACGACTGTAATCGTCTCCACACAGCTAAGTACAAAACTTCATGGAACAGAACAACATCACAGAACTAAAACACGACCCCACGACAGATACCAAAACACAGTAAAACAACTAATCAACAAAGCCAAACACATAATGACACACAAACAAAAGCCCTACATAAAACAAATCCGACCATCAGCCCCTACCCTCCAAGCGCTTCCCAAAATCCATAAAGAAGAAATTCCGATCCAGCCCATTAAAATTACCGTAATCCCCCTGCATACAAACTTGCAAAACATCTAGGCAAAATTATCAGACAACACACACAAATAGACAACAACATTGCAGTAAAAAACAACAGACCTAGTATCAAAATTAAAAGACATACACATCCCCCATAATGCCACATTAGCCTCCTTTGACATTAAAAACCTGTACACAAACATCCCCATCTCTGAAACAATCACCATCGTACAAAACAACACACCAGACGAACTTATCAACGAAATAACAGAAACTCTGAACATTATCACAAAACAAAACTACTTTACACGCATAACATAACAATAAATTTTACACACAGAACGATGGTCTACCCATGGGCTCACCCATATCCAGCTTTCTAGCAGAAGTCTTCCTCCAACACTTAGAAAAAAACAAAAATACTCACAAACAATGACAGACACTCACATAAAATACTATATTGGCACAGATACATTGATGCCATTCTAATACTATACAGGGGCAACAAAAGACAATGTGAACAGTTACTAACGCACATTAAAACATAATCTTTACTGCAGAATACGAATTACAACAATAGCATAAACTTCTTAGACCTCTCCATCACAAAACTTGAACACAAGCACAAATTCAGTATATACAGAAAACCAACTACAACTGACACACTAATACACAACTCCTCCAATCACCCAATACAACACAAACTAGCTGCCTTCAGAACCAGGATACATAGACTTAACAACATCCCCCTAGATGAAAAAGACTACAAAGACAAACTAAACACTATAAAATAACTAGCAGAATCCAACGGATACAACAGAACAATAGTCAATAAACTCCTACACAAAATACAAAACAATCAACAGACAAAGACAGAAAACAACAAATTCGTAACACTAACATACATCAACAAACTGAAAAATTGCCCACAGGCAGGATACAGAATCGGTTACAAAACTACTAACAAAACAGAACACACACTATCAAAACACACACACAAAGCACAAAACAAATTCGATTAACCTGGTGTTTACAAACTAAATTGCTCAGATTGCAACAAATTCTACATAGGCCAGGCAGGATGTAGCTTCAAACAAAGATACATTGAACACACAATGGCACTCCACTCCACTACAGAATCCACCTTTGTAAACCATCTCATTGAAGCAAACCACACATACAAAAACATTGACAATAACATGAACATTCTTCACGTACACACAAAAGGCCGAAAACTAGACACTCTAGAACAATTGGAAATATACAAACACACGAAAACAAATAAAAATGACATCCTAAACGAACAGACACAATTCAGATCACACGCATTATTCAAACACATCACACCCCACACACACATCATTGATCTTTTGAAAATCGATTCCGTCGCCAACAACAAGACCGACAGTGCTACCAGTGGCAACCTCTGAAGAAGCTTTTTAAAAGTGAAAACCGGTTCAGGTTGTAAGGTGAAACTTTTACGTTTTTACCTATAAAAAGTTTTGTGTTCCGAGTCGTAGTGAAATTATTATATTTAGTTAAGTAACTGACACGTCATGGACAACAAAATCCAAGACCATTATTATATGTTGGAAGAAGTACCAAGATGTAATTAATAGTGTTATATAATGTTTGTAGTAATAGGAATATGAAACATGAACTGACTATTATATTAGGGAATAGGTAATAATAATTATTTGTAATAGACTAACTGAGAATTTGTTCAGTAAGATGTTATTTTCTAGAATGTGTAGTTATATTAGGTAATAGGTCATAATGATTATTGGTAGTAGATGAGTTAAAATTGTTTGATTCAATGTTATTTTTACGGAACTTGCATTTACTTCAGGGAAAGTAAAAAAGAAATATATAAAGTATAAAGAATAGATACTTAATATTATTATGTGTTGTAAATAAGCATTTGTATATTAAGAAATAGATAATGTTCAAGGGTACACTAGACAATATTATGTCTATGGTACAATCAATATGTTTTATAAGAAATTAATGGCCACATTTGTTATAATTAGTATTAAAAACAATATTGTTAACAGTTAAGATCATATGTAAAGTAAAGGGAAATGGGTGTGTATAAAAAAGAATACTTTTAAACATGAAATATTATATTAGGCTAAAATTAGAAAAAATGTCACTTTGAGAAATACTGAACAAAAACCTATATTGTGAGATCTCAAAATGATCAGAAGAGAAAGAGGATTTAATTGGTAATAATTTTATTACTATACTACCTATCATAAGATAGGTATGTTAAAATTAATATTTTGATGTAATTTTGACAAGAAAAACTGACGCCATGCTGAGAGTTTCAGCCAATGGGAATTTCGCATATTTTGTACCAGAAAGCCCAAAAATTTAACCCAAGCTAGTTAGTTGATTGTTAAACCTCGAGTAGTAAAGATCAGAGCCTCCGCAACACTTTTGGACAGGAAATTGCAATTGGGCTCGAACATCAGACAGGTTAGGTGTACAGTGAACCTGAGTTAAATTATAATCGAGTGATAAATCTATGTAGTGAATTGTTAAAATCATAATAAATGAATTATGTAGTGAAAACAACCAAAAATGAATAAGAAAGTGTGAACATAAAAAGGAAAGTATTGTGATATTAATTCAAGTTTAAAAATAAACTTTTTAACAGTTATTATAAACCAACCTGTGACACTATATACACTAGTGAACTATTTATTCACAAACACTGAACTATCAAACACTAACACTGTTGTATTTTTTAGTGGTTAAGTAATTATTTTTCTGTGTTTAATTTAACATAAGTGTAGTATTCCTTAACCCAAAAAAACACTGTTTGGCACTCACGAACTGTTCAGTACTATAGTTATAAGTTATTCTTTTGTTGTACCATTTTATAATTTTAAACTGTGATGTTTTGTACTTCACTAATGACATTTTCTCAATAATTATTGTAGTCAAAAGAACACACGTGGTTATATTTACATAGTGTAAACAGATAACCATTCTGAGATTGAAAACTTTCAGTAGTACCAACCGCTGAGCATTAATATACCAAGCCAGGGTAATTCATGTTAAGAATTATTTATTAATTTTAATTTAAAATAAAAAAGTAAAACAATTAAAAAATGCTTTTATTTAAAATTAACAAAATGATCAATGTACTAAAAAGGATAAAATAATTTATCTTATACCAAATACATTAACAACAAATGAAAATAACGTTTATTAATCAAAAATTTTTGTAACATTAAGTATCACTGATAATAAAAGCGTGGGTGCCTAAGGAATCATATTATACAATGTTTAAATCAATCTTCAATAAAAAAGATGTATAACTGATACTATTTGTTCTACATTTATTTGATTATTGAGGAATTGAATTTTTCAGAGTATTGTAATATAAATATTAGATGTCTCCCATGTATCAACGTTAAGTCCCACAGTTGTACGCCTATTTGTAATATAAATATTAGATGTCTCCCGTGTATCAACGTTAAGCCCCACAGTTGTATGCCTATTTGTAATATAAACTTTACTCTATGATTACATGTGTAATACGGTTGCGGGTTTATAGTTATTTCAGCCCCACGTTGTTGACGTCAATTTGTAATATTAATTGCTTCATTAGTATTTTGTTCTTAAGCCCCACTGTTGGGTTCGTTAAATTGTTACCAATCGTTTCTGTTATTAATTAAATTTGAGAATGTTTAAAAGCCCCAACGTTGTCGGTATCAATTTGTAATATAATTTTTCAATGTGGGTGTTTCTTATTCATGAAGTTGTAAGTGGTCTCTTAAGAACTGCAATATCAATCTATTTATAAGGAAACAATATTTTTATATGGGTAATATTATTCAATTATGGATAATATCTCTATATTATATAGTAATTAAGTACTTTACGAAAGAATAACGCTCGACACCAGTTAATATATTGGGTAATTCGATCGTTATTATTCAAGCCTAGTCTGCATCCACTATTGAGAGAGCGGAGAGCGACTGACACGAATTACTTTGCTCTTCTCTCGTAATTCACCAGCCGTCCGCGGACTAGCGCTGTTGTTTACAGCCAACCAGTTATTATAGGTTAAGTTGTTTGAGCCTGGTGTTCCTCTCGTTTCTCCCTTTATACACTATAAGTTCCTTAAAATACACTAAATCGTTAACCAAGAATAATTACTCATCAAATTCAGGAAAGATTCTTTATTTTTTTTATTTTTCTCAAAACAGATGTTTCTCAAGGCACAGATACAACACATCGATCAAACAGGACTTCGATTAGTTATTGAGTTCGGGTTTAGATGTTTTTAAAGTTTAATTATATTATTAATTCTTTCTTAATCTCAGGGTACATGGAATTCTTGTGACTATTGGTAAGGTCAGGCAATGCAAATTAAGGTTACTAGGTATTACAATTTAGTTATAAAATCTTATTAAATAAAGTTCAAACATAAGCTGGTTTTTTACCGTACGTTGACAAGATACTCATTATGGCCGTGTTTCACTGCACAGAGACGGAGAGCAGAATGATAAACCAATGTCTGGAATATATCAGCCTCCAGCTTCTCAATAAAAGTTTGGTGTTGGTGTCCCAGAATGTTGTAGAAGTTTCAGTTTTGATCTTCGCTAATATTCATGGTTCTGGTGGTTTCAGGTCCCAATGGAATTTGTGTAGTATTAAGTCTTCGCTCGATTGTGAAAAGTGAGGTTCTGGACGTAATTTTAAATTTCTTTCTGTTTGTTTTTTAAGATATTTAATTAATCTGGCTTCTCCAGGCTTTGGATTGTCTTCATTTATTTATGGTTAATTTTCATTATTACTCATTTGGCGTTAACAGATTGGTTAATTTATTTTTTTGAAATTTGTTTAACTTTATTGGTAGATCGAATTATATTCTTTGAGTGATAGCCTCGGAAGTCGATCAACTGTCTTTTTAATTAATTACTATTTATGAATTTTAATTTATATTAAATTTATTCATTAGGTTTTTTGGTTTCTTTTCCTAGATTTATATCAACTGAACTGTCCTCATTCATATATAACAATTGAGTCTTGAATCAACAAGATATCTCCTATTTTGTCATCCATGACAACCATTCCTTGTTCTGTTATTGGATAATATTTGTTATCCTAGAGCCGTAATTAGAAAAATGTTCTTGCACTTACTTAATAAAGTACTCCCTTATTAAAATTACATTACATCACATAAAACTTTCACATAATCTGTGTTATTAAACTATATACATTTTGCTACATTTTCTTCTTGATCGACTTAGTCTAATAGGTATTATTTTCCCTTTACAAAATACTAATTTTAGGCCTATTTGTTTTATTACATGTGTTATAATTTTTTTGTATTTTAACTTTTCTGATCTGACTTACTGTACAATGAGTCACTGGCTTATGGCCAATCATTCCGATTTTTGATTTCATCCTGATTTCAATTTTTTATTATTTATTTTAGTATGGAACCCTTCATCTGTTTATACCATAATTACAATAACCCTTTGGCAATTTATTAACAATTATTGCCTTAATGGCCAAGTTTACAAATATAATCTAATAATATCTCTATTATTTATTCAAAGTAAGTATCCAAATATCTACTCTTATAAAGTTTAACATAAATGAAATTAACATCCATGAATTGATGCTTTCTCAAAGCAATTGCTTCACTCCTGCTACATACAAAAGACAAAATAAATACCATGCAAACAAAATAATATGACAAAACATAATACCATGTACATATTATAAAATATTAAATACCAATTAATTAGTCTTCTCTTTACTATATAATTATACTAATTATCTATACACAGTTAATTAATCTGTCTATAGTATTTTAACATTGTTTGACACTGTTTATCGCTTACACTTTCCACTGACCACTTCATAGTTTGTATTTATAAACATTTCTATTTTTTTTAATTTTTATTACCTAGTAACCTTACTTGGTATTATTGATTTGTTTATTTTACGAAGGTTTACTTTTCTGACCTTAATTATAACAAACATTTAATGTTGTTTTATTTTGATAATGACAAAGTTTTTTATGTAACGTAGGGGACCTTAGCTTCGTTACAATACAGTATGCATATATTGTTACAATACAAAAAGCCACACCAATACCAGGAAAAAAACAATGAATCAACTATATAAAATGTTCAAATAACTAATGAAAATAAAAAGACTAAGACGCAACAAACGACTATGACCCAACCCAAGTGATTGACTCAATAAAATGAAATAAAATAAAATCAAATGAGAAGGTAAATGAAAAGGAAACAAACAAAATATAAATGAAATAAAATGAGAAGAAATGAAAAGACACAAACGAATAATATAGAACAGAAAAGGAGAAATGTTACACTCAAATAAAGTAATGAAAAAGAAACCAATAAATAATAAATGTAAATGATAATTATTAGCATCAACTAATTAATCAATGTAAATGATAATTATTAAAGTCCAATAAAGTAATGACAAACTAAAGTACACTAACCAAATAAATAGAGAGTAAATGTTATAAATGACTCTATAATGACATGAACTTGTTAACAGTATAACTAACCATTGTAAAGTGAGAGATAGATAGATAGTACACATGAGTAAGTGAGAAAGAGAATTTAATGTTAGGGAATACCCACTAGTAACACTTAAATACTATAAAAAGTGCAAAGTGCCAGTGTAAAACCCCCAAAAAATAGAAACCCTATTGATAGGTATAGGCACCTAAAAACCAGTGATAAACACTAAAGGTTAATGGTGAAAAGTGTTAGAAAATAAGAATATTGTTATTATTAGGATTAAGAGTAATTGTAGATCAGGAATACAAGGATATTCAGGGAAAAATTCCCAGGAAGAGTCAAAATGGTAGTGTTACCATGGTTAGTTAGTAAAGATTAGAATAGAAAAAATGTGGTAAAGAATATAAATGCAAAATCAATAAACATCCTATGTTCAAAGGGATAATTAGGCAAATAAAGTAAATAATGTGATGATGTTTGTCACCAAAAAATAAATAAGAATAAACAAAATGTAAACAAGAGTAGCATAATAACTGTTAAAGAATTGTTTGATTAAGTTTATGAGTAGGAATATGGCTGAAAGAGTTATACAGACCATAAGCCTAAATGTTATGTTATATTTTATAGAGAATAGTAAATAATAGACAAATAATAAACAATGGCAATATAGATAAGAAAAAAGATAAATTCACGCAAACATAATAATACTGGAAAAGCAGTTAGAAAATAATAGACAAACCATAATATGTAAAATAATGAAAACATACAATTATTATAAAACAAACCCAAATCAATTCATCAAGTAACCAAATCACTTGTAACACAAAACAAAACATGTATAAAGGTAAAATAATATGTAATTTGTATAAAATAAGAAAGTATAGCCAATTACTACTTAGGCCTATGAAATGCCTAACTGTAAAAAACCAAAAACAACAAATTGTAAGAAGTTAACTATGATATTGGCAAATCCAAGGCAAGTAAATAGTTCATGATAATTAGTGGATCATATTAAGAGATAAATGTTAAATTAAGGACATAAAATAAGAAAAAATGTAATTAAATAATATCAACATAACTGTCAAAACATAATACATAAGCAAACCCAGCTTTGAGGGATGTCAAAATGATCTTTGAAAGAAAATACGAATAGTTGTGATAATATCTCATACATAGAGAAGAAGACCGAAGAATAATAGCAATCAGAAGATATTTAGTCATTTTGAATAAAAATTCAAATATTATAACAATGGTCTTAAGTCATGATTAGCCAATGAGAGTCAATCAGTTACCATGACAACTGAACGTTATTTATGAATATTCTGTTAGAAACTGTTAGTCCATTATTGAAGCTCAAAAGGAATAGATGCCAAGCCATAAATGACTCAAATTTTAATTTAAAACAATCAAAGGTTACCAAATTTACTAAAATGAAGAACCAAACTATCTGATGAGGAACTAATACATTCAACCTAGGCAACAGACCAGATTAATTAGATCCAAATTAATAAATTTCGATCAACTTATACGAAAAAGACGCAAGGCGTGATTAAATCCCAAGATGATTGAAGACTGATGACCAAACGATGACCCAACCTATTTCAACTGAATGACACTACACCATAAGTCAACTGATTGATAAGTATTGCTGAATTACCCGAATTTATGAAATAAATTCTCTTTAATTTTTTCTCACAACACTTTTAACTCTCACTATAAACTGAGAATCTAATTTCTTTCAAAGATTAATTAAAAATAAAACAATAAACTTATACAAAATTAGCAAATAACCTGTATAGAAATTACGAACTTTTGAGATACACTTTTTAACACTTCACGAACAAATTGTAATTACACCTTATAGTATATAAGTACCAGTAATGTAATGTAGCATACTTTATTGTAATCAAATTGATATTTTTCGTAAACCAAAAGAATCCAGATTCATGAACGAAATTGAAGAAAAATAAACATTCAGTAGACGCCATGTCTGACTAACTAAATCGTTCAAAAATCGATTTCGCCGAACCTTGAGAAATAATTGTCTTATTATAATTGCCAGAGCAAATTTGTTTAATAACAAAATATAAGTTTGTATAATACTGCATAAATACTAATCACAATTTAATAAACTAGTACAGAATTGTAACCACTGTTCTTTATTCCATAGGAAAGTGCATTATATGAATTGTGTATTTTAGCAACAAGCAAAGGTGACGGTAAGCACTCACGTCGGAAACTCGGCGAACTAACAGCTAGATTAAGAAATTCGCATACGGCGGGAGTAATTGAATTCACTATACCGTCATAGAACGAACGCTCAATCGTCCTATTCTTTTTAATTGTTTTCAGATTAAACAATTTGGTGCCACCCGGGATTTACGAACACATATTAAAGAACAGGTAAGGTTCCCACTCGCGTGTACTGGTAATTTGAGAAATCGCTACGGACATCGTCAGCGTAAACATAAAGTAACGACCACAACGTGTGAGGCGAACACACGAAACTTACACTTCTACAGAGCACGTACAAAGCTAAACATTACAAATTGGCGCCCAACGTGGGACTAGAGTTGAAGACTAGCGGCAGTTATGAAAAAGTATGAAACATTCCATGACCACCAGGGGAAAATCTAAGAAGGGAACTGAGGGTACTGGCGAAAAATAAATGGAAATGATTGAAGAAATGATCGAGGAAATGATCGAAGAGGATGCCCAAGGGGACCAACCAGAAAACCCAACCCAACCAACACCGGAAGTAGAGGTAATAGTCGGCAACCAACCGGAGAAAACAAGTCAAGATAGTGAGAGGGAACAACAGGCGAGAGATCGTGAAAAAGCAAAAGGAGGTCCGAGCATACAAGACCTGATGAATTTCCTAGCCGGAAAAATAGACAAAGGAAATGAAGAATTAAAGGAACAAAGAAAGGAAGACAAGGAAGAATTAAATAAAAAATTAGAATCATTACAAGAGGAAATGAAGGAGGATAATGAGAAAAATCGTGACGAGTTAAAGAAACAACTTAAGGAGGACATAGAAACTCTGAATAATAAGATGGAAAGTAACCACGAAGCCTTGAAGAGAAACCAAGAGATCTTAGAAGAGAAGAGTGAGGAGTTAAAGAGACAGATCAAGAAAGATCTGGAAAAATTGAATAATAAGATCGAGAATAACAGTGAAACACTCCAACTACAATTGAAGGAAGATAGCGAAAAAACCAAAGATGAGTTAAGACAACAGTTGGTAGAATGCCGGTAGAACGTTCAACCAGGACCTATAAATGAAACCGCAATGAACCAGTCCGATAGTCTGGCCAACAATGTGCAACCACCTTTAAACTAACAAGGTCAGTGAAAACCAAAGAATGCCCTTCACATGACCAATCACTTGGGTTACTACGATAAATGACGCAACGAAATAAGCATAAAATTATAACAATCGTCTCCAGCAATTACCTAAAAAATATACGAGAAGAACTCCTTGAAGAAGAGGACAACCAGCTGCCAAGAATAAACAGTGAAATCGTTCACGTACAGGCTACAATAAACGGAACAATAACCATCATAATGATCGACACGGGATCAAACATTTCCCTGATAAACCAGACAGAGCTAGAGCGGATCCAAGATACCAATTCCCACTCTGCCAGTCAATAACATCATCATAATTGGGACAACTGGTAAACAAAACAAAACAGTAAGAAAACAAGTATCATTAGAATTGAACAGTCAAAACTTAACAATACCTGTTGTTTTCCTGGTAGCGAGTGGACTACAATTCAATATGCTCACAGGGTGCGACGTGTTACAACAACACTCGGCAGCAATCAACCTACAACAAGGGATAGTGTTGTTAACCTCTGAAAGAGGAATATGGTCAGTAAACATTATAAACTGCAACCCTACACCAACAGCTTTGAATCAGGATCCAGGCTTAAAAAATTATTATTGCAGAACACATGAACCATCCATAATTGTGAATGATGATGAGGAAAATAGGGAACTATGGGAAAAGAAAATCAATGAGATAAGAATATTCCAAAGAAACAGACTAAAACAAGAAATAACCAAAACACAAGTTGAAAATCTAATAACAATATATAAAAAATACCAACACGTTTTCTCCAATACTCCAGGCAAGGTCAAGGGATACCAATGTAAGATTAATTTCAGGGAACCAGTAGACTTTCATAGAAAATCCTACCCCATAGCATATTCCCTTATAAACGAAGTCAGAGCGGAAATAAACAGAATAATGGAGGAGGACATCATTGAGTATAGCCAATCTCCATACACCAGTCCCATAGTAGCTATACCCAAAAAGAGTGGTAAGGTCCGGATGTGTTTAGACGCCTGGGAAATCAATAAAATGATCATTAATGACCGAACTTCGCCCGGGGAAATTGAAGAGATTTTGAAAAATTTCCACGGAACAAAATACATTAGTACCTGCGATACCGTATGTGGGTACTGGCAGGTGGAGCTGCACCCACACAGTAGACAGTATATGGCGTTTATCTTTGACGGGAGGAATTATCAGTTTAAGAGGTTACCTTTCGGCCTCATCAACTCCGTCACAGTGTTTGTAAAGTGCATGGACCAAGTCCTAGGTCAAGAGGCTCTGCAGTTCACAACAGTATATGTGGACGACCTACTGATAACGTCATCGGACTGGGACGTACACTGTGCACGAACAGAACAAGTGTTGAATAAACTCTCCAACAACAACATAACTCTAAAGCTGGATAAATCAAAGTTCATAGCAGAAGAAGTAAAATTCCTGGATTTAACCTAACAGAGCAGGGAATATCTCCGTCCCAAGAAAAGGTAGAAGCCATCCAGAAATTCCCCACACCTAAAAATAAGAAGCAGTTGCAATCCTTTCTAGGTATTTGCAATTACTACAGGAAATTTCAAAATAACTACTCTTATTTAACTGCAAAATTTTCAAAACAACTCTCATCTAAAGACAAGTGGACCTGGGGAACCGAGCAGGACGAAGTACTAACACTCATAAAACAAAAATTCCTGGAAACAGTGATGCTGCATCATCCCAACTTTGAGCAACCCTTCTATCTGAATTGCAACGCCAGTGACGTCAGTCTGGGCGCTGAGTTGTATCAAGAAGACAAGGAAGGACACCACTGGTCATCAGCTTTGCCAGCAGAGTATTAAATAGTTATGAGCGTACTACAACGTTACGGAAAAGGAGTTGCTAAGCATAGTATTTGCGTGCGGAAAATTTAGAACATACATCCTAGGGTACCACATTACAGTCAGAAGCGACCATAAGTTGATATCCTTTCTCAAACAATAAAATTAAGTCATAGTAGACTTACCCGTTGGATCCTCGCTCTGCAAGAGTACCACATCACATGGGAATATATTCCAGGCCGGAAGAACGTAGCGGGGGATATATTATCCAGAATAAATGTAGATAACCAGACATTTGAAGGAGAAAATCGCCAAGGTGTATTACATATTAAAGGATAGGAAGGACCTGGAAGAAATCGTAAATGAGATAGTACAACAGCAGAAGCAAGATACCAAATTAGCAAACATACGAAGGAGACTGATGGAATCTGAAGAGATTTTTAACAGATTTTATTGCCTACACAAAGATGTATTGTTCATCAAAACAAAAAAGAATCATGGAAATTGGAAGCTAGTAGTTCCAACTTCTCTAGAAAAATTAATTAAAGACTACCATGTCAGATACGGACACATGGGAACATTAAAAATGGTTAAAGCTTTAGAAGAAGAACTATTCATTAAAAGTATAACAAGAAAAGTAAATAAAAATATTAAAACATGCACCATATACCAAATGGTCAAAACCAATAACAAAAGAAAAGATGGAATGATGATACCCATCACATCAAATAAAAAACTTGAAAAAGTGTTTCTTGACATATGTGGACTATTCCCATTTAGCGGAGGGAGACATAGATTCACGTTCATTGTGATTCTATTGGACCATTACACCAAATACACCAAGTTATACGCAATAAACAGAGCAACAACCAAGAAAATATTAGAGATAATAAAAAACAAATACATAACAGAAATTGGAAAACCGTATACAATAATAACCGATCATGGAACACAATTTAAAGGAAGAAAGTGGAGAGATGAATTATTGAAATTAAACACAAAAACATATAAAACATCCGTATACCACCCAAGCAGTAATCCCGCAGAAAGAGTATTGTGAGAGGTGGGACGCATTTTGAGAACATACTGTCGTGATAATCAAAAAGAATGGCAAAAATATTTTAACTTCGACTGAAGAGTTTTTGAACATAAGTTACCACCATTTCATTGAAAATACACCATATTCTATGATGTTTGGAAGAAAGCCGCATCGAGAGATACAGGAGTTAATAGACTTTCCAACCAACCCAGAAGACCCGTATGAAGAAAATAAATGTTACAACCGAATCATGGAGAAGATAGAGAAACAAAAAACTAAATATTCCCAGAACCAGACCAAAACAGTTAAATATAATTTAGGAGAAAAGGTATTAATCAAAAATCGTGAACTACCTAGTACATTCGAAGGTATAGCCAAGAAACTATTATTGTTATACGTAGGACCTTATATCATAACACAAGACAATGGCAACAATACATACGAAACAAGCAATATAAAACAAAAAAGATCAAAGGAGTATATAACCAAGTTTCCATCAAGAAGTTTTACGAGGAAACATGAACAATCATAAAAAATAAAAAATTACAAAATTCAAAAAAGATGTAAGATCAACTCACAATAATATTTAGATAACATATGAGGTAAAATATAAAATAAAGGAATAAGTTACAAAAATTCCTAAAAAGTAAGAACAACAAACTTACAATAATATTTAGAAAATATATGAGATTAAACAAATAAAGTGAAAACAAGAATTAATAACATAAGAGAATTAGAAAGGAGACCAATTAAAATAAACAAAAATAAAACCAAGCAAGAACTGCCAAGACAAATACATAAAAGTTACAAAGAATATAGAATATTCAGAAGAAAAAAAAAACTGGTACAAGAAGGAAAAAAGAAATAATGTATAAAGCAAGTATACAGCAAGTGGCTAAAGCAAAATAATGGAATCAACCAAGAAGAAGAAAAGAAAAGATGTCTAAAATAATTAAAATGATCACAAGAAGAAAAGAAAAACAAACTAATTAAAAGTTAGAAATAATGAAATTAACAACTAAATAAATAAAAAACAATCAACTGTGTGAGTAGATAACAGAATATAGCAAAGGTACAGCGGAAGGAAGAATGAGTAAAAAATTAAAATGATCTAAAAAACCATGAAGTGGACAATCCCCAAAATATTATTAATGAAAGTCACAGGATGACAAAAAAGTATTTAAGATTGACTGAGAATAGGTACAGCAATCAATTAACTGAGCAGAGATGATGTTCCTCTGATCACAGAAAAAAAGGTAGTAATGGAAGAAACCAGCTACTAAAAGTTAGGGAAAAAATTATATAACAGGGAGAACGCACTAATGGAAATAAATAAAAACAGATCTAAATAAAAAGGAGTGGAACAAGTAAGAAGAGAAACAAGAAAGAAGAAATAAACAAGACGAAAAAGGAAAAAATTATGTATAACTGATAATTTCATAAAAAAATATGCTAGTGTTTTACCAAAATGATCAATTTTGAAGGAGAGGCATTATGTTACAATACAAAAAGCCACACCAATACTAGGGAAAAATGATGAATCAACTATATAAAATGTTCAAATAACTAATGACAATAAAAAGACTAAGACACGACAAACGACTATGACCCAACCCAAGAGATTTACTCAATAAATGAAATAAAATAAAATCAAATGAGAAGGTAAATGAAAAGGAAACAAACAAAATATAAATGAAATAAAATGAGAAGAAATGAAAAGACACAAACGAATAATATAGAACAGAAAAGGAGAAATGTTACACTCAAATAAAGTAATGAAAAAGAAACCAATAAATAATAAATGTAAATGATAATTATTCTTGGATTTCATTGTCCATGACGTGTCCATTACTTAACTAAATATCACTATTACATTAACGACTCAGAACACTAGGTTTTTTATAAGTAAAAGCATAAAGTTTTAACTTACAGCCTGAACCGGTTTTCTCCTTTAAAAGGCTTCTTCAGAGGCTGCCGCTGGTAGCGCTGTCCATCTTGTTGTGGGTGACGGAATTGAATTTCGAAAAATCGATGCTGTGTGTGTGGGGTGAGATATGTTCGAATAATGCGTGCGATTTGAATTGTGTCTGTTCGTTTAGGATGTCGTTTTTATTTGTTTTTGTGTGTTTGTATATTTCCAATTGTTCTAGAGTGTCTAGTTTTCGGCCTTTTGTGTGTACGTGTAGAATGTTCATGTTATTGTCGATGTTTTTATATGTGTGGTTTGCTTCAATGAGGTGGTTTGCAAAGGTGGATTCTGTAGTGGAGTGGAGTGCCTTTGTGTGTTCAATGTATCTCTGTTTGAAGCTACATCCTGTCTGGCCTATGTAGAATTTATTGCAATTTGAGCAATTTAGCTTGTAAACACCGGGCAGATCGAATTTGTTTTGTGCTTTGTGTGTGTGTTTTGATAGTGTGTGTTCTGTTTTGTTAGTAGTTTTGTAAGCGATTCTGTATCCTGCTTTTTTGAATTTGTGGGCTATTTTTTCAGTTTGTTTGTTGATGTATGTTAGTGTTATGAATTTGTTGTTTTCTGTCTTTATCTGTTGTTTGTTTTGTGTTTTGTGTAGGAGTTTACTGACTATTGTTCTGTCATATCCGTTAGATTCTGCTAGATATTTTATCGTGTTTAGTTCGTCTTTGTAGTCTTTTTCATCTAAGGGGATGTTGTTAAGTCTATGTATCATGGTTCTGAAGGCAGCTAGTTTGTGTTGTATTTGGTGATTGGAGGTGTTGTGTATTAGTGTGTCAGTTGTAGTTGGTTTTCTGTATATACTGAATTTGTGCCTGTGTTCTAGTTTTGTGATGGAGAGGTCTAAGAAGTTTATGGTATTGTTGTGTTCGTATTCGGCAGTAAAGGTTATGTTTTTATGTATTTTGTTTATGTGCGTTGGTAACTGTTCACATTGTCTTTTGTTTCCCCTGTATAGTATTAGAATGTCATCCAGCATTCTAGCAGAAGTCTTCCTCCAACACTTAGAAAAAATAAAAATACTCACAAATAATGACAGACACTCACATAAAATACTATATTGGCACAGATACGTTGATTTTGGTACAAATACATTCAACCTAGGCAACAGATCAGATTAATTAGATCCAAATTAATAAATTTCGATCAACTTATACGAAAAAGATGCAAGGCGTGATTAAATCCCAAGATGATTGAAGATTGATGACCAAACGATGACCCAACCTATTTCAACTGAATGACACTACACCATAAGTCAGCTGATTGATAAGTATCACTGAATTACCTGAATTTATGAAATTAATTCTCTTTAATTTTTTCTCACAACACTTTTAACTCTCACTATAAACTGAGGATCTAATTTCTTTCAAAGATTAATTAAAAATAAAACAATAAACTTACACGAAATTAGCAAATAACCTGTATAGAAATTACGAACTTTTGAGATACACTTTTTAACACTTCAGGAACAAATTGTAATTACACCTTATAGTATATAAGTACCAGTAATGTAAGGTAGCATACTTTATTGTAATCAAATTGATATTTTTTCGTAAACCAAAAGAATCCAGATTCATGAATGAAATTGAAAAAAAATAAACATTCAGTAGACGCCATGTCTGACTAACTAAATCGTTCAAAATCGATTTCGCTGAACCTTGAGAAATAATTGTCTTATTATAATTGCCGGAGCAAATTTGTTTAATAACAAAATATAAGTTTGTATAATACTGCATAAATACTAATCACAATTTAATAAACTAGTACAGAATTGTAACCACTGTTCTTTATTCCATAGGAAAGTGCATTATATGAATTGTGTATTTTAGCAACAAGCAAAGGTGACGGTAAGCACTCACGTCGGAAACTCGGCGAACTAACAGCTAGATTAAGAAATTCGCATACGGCGGGAGTAATTGAATTCACTATACCGTCATAGAACGAACGCTCAATCGTCCTATTCTTTTTAATTGTGTTCAGATTAAACAATTTGGCACCACCCGGGATTTATGAACACATATTAAGGAACAGGTAAGGTTCCCACTCGCATGTACTCGTAATTTGAGAAATTGCTACAGACATCGTCAGCGTAAACATAAAGTAACGACCACAACGTGTGAGGCGAACACACAAAACTTACACTTCTACAGAGTACGTACAAAACTAAACGTCACAATATGTGTAAATTTGTCTTACAAGTACAATCGTACGCAATTCCAAAATTTACATTCTATAAAGAGAATCATAGTATAACTAAATTTGGAAAAATAGCAGATATTTGAAGATTCCTTTCCATTGAATCAAGTTATAACATTATACTTCACGTTACAAACTATTATTAAGAGGGGACGTTGAAATTATGATTGTCAAGGATTATATTTTTAAATAAAAAAATACACAATGCACTGAATATAAACAAATAGTTTTTATAATATTTTTGAGATACAAAATTCATTTTGATATTGATTAATTATATTTTTGAATTCATGTTTAAGATCACATTGTCTAAATGAAGGCGCCCACACTTTTATTATCAGTGATACTAAATGTAGAACAAATAGTATCAGTTATACATCTTTTTTATTGAAGACTAATTTAAACATGGTATGATATCATTCCTTAGGCGCACACGCTTTTATTATCAGTGATACTTAATGTTACAAAAATTGTTGATTAATAAATGTTATTTTCATTTGTTGTTAATGTATTTGGTATAAGATAAATTATTTTATCCTTTTTAGTACATTGATCGTTTTGTTAATTTTAAATAAAAGCGTTTTTTTAATTTTTTTTTTTACTTGTTTTTATTTCACACTTTTTAGTCAAATTTTATAGATAAATTATATAATGAAAAGAGAATGATACATAAACAATAAACAATTATTTATGAAATAGATAAATAGATAGATAAATTGCTTTTTATTGTATAAAATATACATAATTAAATGATCACAGTAATTTTACAATTGTATTCGTACATTGCAGTGTATTGGCAACACAGTAGTATTTACAAGATTAAATACAAATTAATATAATTACAATAGTTTACAATATCGTTGTTATCATATACTATATGTTTTAACATTTATCTTGGATGGTGTGATAGCATTCTGTCCATTTCAGCTAATGCATCATTATTACATGGTTTTTCCAAGAAGTTTTGTGTTATCTATTTCTTCAATTTGAAGTCCTTTTAAAGATTTGACTCTACTAAGAGCGACGTATGCCTGTCCTTGTGCAAACATTTTTGGTCCCAAATAAACAACCGCATGATCTACAGTACTGCCTTGCATCTTGTGCACTGTTGAAGCCCACGACAAGACCATTGGGAGCATTCTTCTTTCAACAGTGCCATAACTGAATTTTGCAGGAAATTGGATAGACATTGGATCAATTTTATGTATTTCACCTTGGCCAAAGTCCACACGAACTGATGGTATGTCTGCTTCATACATTTGTGCGCTACGAAAATATGGCCATATAATTTTGGTGATAAATCCAATCACACCATTAACAAGACCTTTATTAAAATCTATGTTTGAACGTAACATAATTTTAGCTCCTACAAAAATTTCCAACTCTTTTGGCTTACCTCCTGTTTTGTTAATATCAGTCGGGTGGCATCCACCAATATATCTTGAGCTTTTATTTCATTCATGGTGATTCCTTTGCTTTTGAAATGGTTAATTACTAACTGATTATGTTTGAATACTTGCTCATTTGTAGGATAGATTCTTAGAGCTATTTCTATTGAAAATTCACCAATCGCTTCATCACTGACTATTTTCATTAATATCGCAACATGTTCAGCTGTAAGTTTTCCAATTCTCAAAGCGTTGAGAATATCAATAAAAGTTGTATCTCCTTGTTGTCTCATATTCTCAGTAAGTTCAACTAGAGTAAACAATCGCCACAAATGTGTTACCAGTGCTAGATGGAGAGGCTGGTGGAATACTTGACTTCCTCTGACAGGTGGTAGCTGCATTAGATCACCAAATAATATAACATTGATACCCCCAAAAAACTCATCACAATTCTTTAATTGCTTTAATCTTGAATCAATCATGCATAGAATTTTGTAAGCTACCATAGATATTGCATCTATGAATATAAATTCAACATCTTTCCACTGCAGACGCATATGTCTTAAGTAAAGTCCAGTCAAAAGGGGCAGTTGTAAAATTCTTCCATCTTTTTGAACGGGTAGCTTTAAAGTGCTGTGTAACGTAGAGCCTCCAACTATTCGTGCTGCTACTCCAGTTAGTGCACATACCTTTACAGCATTTTTCCATAACATCGATTTACCTGATTTTTAAGAAGATGTAATGTGAAACTCTTTCGTGTTCCTGCATTTCCTGTAATGAATAATCTAATGCGATCTTTATTGCCGTTCATGATTTGGTCGTGGACGTTTCGTGTAATGAATGAAAACACTTCTCTTTGTCCAACATTCATTGCTCGTTGTGCTTGTTGGAATTCATCTTGATTCATTGGTCGATGTAATACTTCTTCATCATTATCAGAATCTGTAGAAACAGGCATTAAGTATCTCGAATGCATGTACTTGATTAATTGCATTCTCGAGTTGTTGGTCTCGTTTTCTAAACAATTGCATGTGTTCGTTCATCTGTTTCATTTGTTCTTCTCGAGCCATAAATGCTTCTTTTAATTACTATAGTCTGCAAGCAATTCACTTTCAACACGATAAGGTAAGTATTGCAGAAGCATACTGTAATAGTAATTTCCTGGATCATCTGATACCTTGAAGTAAGGTACCCGCACAACTGCTGGTTTATTTCTTATCAACATTTTAGTATTGTCATTTAACGTAATGAATCGATTTCTAGTTTGTACAACCTCATTTTCAAATTGGTCAATGGATTCTTCATTATCATCTTTTTTTATTGTAATGTGGTTCAAATCGCATTGCGAATTCGAGCAAATTCATGTTTTGAAAGTCGTACTCACCATGTTCAACAGGCTGTTTCTCGTATCGCTCAAAGATATTTGCACAATATCGATACCCCGGCCTAAAGCATCAAATTTCAAAACCTTGTATCGCTGTTCAGGTTTTCGTGTATTGAGAAATACGCATTTTCTGGAGCTTTCTCGTAAGTGAAGATGACACAATCTAAATACGCATTCACATGCAGATACTTGTCTTTCCTGCAATATTCTCATACATATTTTGAACAACCTACAAAAAGTATCATTTTCTTCACACTGTATTTCTCTAATAGCTTGTGCAATACATTGACTCAGATCTGTTGGCTCAGATTTCGATAAATGTTTACCAATGTAGTATGCTATTGCCTCATTTGAACCACATGGTTGTATATTGTAACGTTACAAAACGTTCCATAATATTAAAACCACCAGAAGAGTGAATGATACTAAAATAAATATAAGTAAAAACCAAGTATAAGTAACAAGGAAGAATGTAATAGTTAAAATTATAAACCATTAAAGAATGAAAGGAGATAAGACCTTCAAGTGAACAGTGGTAAATCCACTATCTGCATAATATGACACTACAACATACACAGACAAGTTGACAGAGACGAATTGACAAGACAAGTTTCCCAAATAGACTGTTAAGTGAGCTTAGTAAAACATTTAATAAACCAAGTCAAATAAAATAAATAAGATAAAAGATGACAAGAATGATATTTGTAACATGTATTATTATTAGAAACAGCACATTAGCTGAATAATGTCAAAGTACTAATTAGAAAGACAAACATAAAGAAAGATATTATGGTTAATCATGAACTATGAAAGATAATGAGAGAACCAATTGTATAAGTTATAATAATGAAATGAGCTAAAGGTAACAATCAATGTAACAACTAAATGTATCTAGATAATGTTATAAGAAGATAAAATATGTAAAGAGATGTGCTATTAGTCAAGGAACAAAACCTTATAATGAAATAATAACAAACCAATGATGACACAAATAAATCATGAAAATAAGAATCATGTAGAGACCCTACAAAACATAGGAAGATATAATAATATTAATGACAGTAAAGGTGTAAATCACCATACTATGAGTAATAGTATAAGTATAGGAAATAAGAAAAAATGTTGAAATAAGAATAGTCAAGTAAGGAAGTTTATAATCAATAATCAACAAATGTGTACTAATAATTAATATTGTTCAGCTGGATACAGCATTTATAAATAATAATATGTTCATTTCAATCAAATAATTATGTTCAGAATAGAAATTAAGGATAGTTAAATAAATATTAAGAAAAAAGTTAAACGTCGGATCTGCAACGTTTAGCAGACGATGCCTGTAAACTATGCATTATTTAGAGTAGGCTATTATTAAAATAGAAATTGTTAATGAAAAATATAACCAAACTGGTATCAAGTCATGTCAAAATAATGAGAAAGAAACAAGCTATACAATGCTAATAGTAGAACCTAATTTGTACTTAAAATAACTGAGATATAAACGTTAGCATCATAAATTTTGAATAAATACAAGAAATAATATTAACATCGAAAATAGACGCTTCCAATACAATTATGTAATGGCTATAAATAGAATGACCTCATCATGACATCATTTTCAACCAATCAGGAATTACCTTAGAAAGCAGTTAACACAGCCTTGTGGCGATCTAAGAAAAGTATATATATAAACGCACGTGTAAACGAACCACATTTTGTCAATTTCCACTCAACCAGCAACAACGAATCCAGACCACAATTATCATCAAAATTTATTAATCAACAAGAAGGAAGAAGTTTAAATATAGTAAAGTGCATCGAAACCAGTAGTGATATCTTTACCAGAAGTGCGATTTAAAAGAATGAGGTTAAGTGCAATACCTAACCAAGTAAATTGTTGTTCAAGAAGAAAATATAATCGTTCATACGCGTAAACAGTGCAGTGAAATCACGATCAGTGTACCAGATCGTGAAGTGTGTTAATAAATAATCCATCCATTCAGGGAGTACTGTGCATATATTTACATTGTTTATGAATAAGCTGTTAGCAGTATAACATAATACACCTGTATACTAACGCAAAAAACAATAATACCATATGTACTAAGAACTGTCTTTACTTTATTTAGAGGAATTATATTATTCCGAATACAAGAATTAATGTATTAGTGATACCATAGTTAACCTCAATTTGTCAAGGTTAAACGAACGTTTCATCAATTGATTTCAATGATTAGAGGTGTCTAACCTATTAATTTAAATTCTTGTAATAGCATTGTATTGCAAGGCATTGGCGTTTTATCCTGTAATTTAAAAGAAGTCACCCTTGAGGTATGAAATATTTGTAAACAAACAATCGATTATTATTAGAGTTATCATTGCAAACCCACTGGGTCAAAATAGTTGAAAGCCGGATGATTTGTAATTAGTTAGCAGTATCAATTTGAATGTATTTATTTGAAACAAGTAAACAGTGAGCAATAAACAAATGAATGTGAACTAACAAACATTGTCAGTAATTATTTAAACAAATGATTAATTCTTTTTTAACAATTAATGAGTTGCGAATTCAAAGCAAGCAACCAGTTAAGTTGGCTACTATTCAGACAAGTGAACCGCCAACAGTTAGAATCAAATAAATAGATAAGAAGGAAATTAATCCCTGATATTATTTTAATCACTCAATCAACCAATAATTTAAATTCAGTCAAAATTAATTATTTTATTATTCAAATAAATTCTTTTTATGGAATATTTAACCAGAATTTCCATATGGCGCCCAGGTAAAATTCAAATGTGCTCACTTAAACACAAAAAGTGCAGTCATACATTTTTATGAAAACTTAACAGTTTACAAACAAACTGAGACCAACTGAACTTCTAGTACGACACTAAAGGTACCTGAAGGTTTCAATTATTTAAATAACTTTGTCAAAACTACACATTAACATACACAGATGATATAATTCAACGGAACTATGAACGAACTTTGAGAGGTCTCCACAGCTGTTTACATTCAACTAACAGGGATTACAACCATTAATTAATCAAATATAATTTTAAAAAAATTAATTAAACAAGAACATCATAATTGAATTGAACCAATTAAATAATTAATTATTAATTAAAAAATTATTTAACGAAACAGTATTAAATTAAATTCAGAGTCAAGCAACGTGTGACAAGTGATATTTAATAAACAAGTATGTATAGAGAATCAATTTGTATATTATAAATTGGCGCCCAACGTGGGGCTTTAAGTAGACAGGACAATATTTTATTTCAATTATTATACTTTAGCCCGGCAGTTACAGTAAAACGACCATACCAAGAAGAGTGATGCTACAACCAGACAAGATGATGCCCGAACCAGAGAGACGATTCAGCTACGCAGAATGGACGACCATGTTATTTAAAAAATTTAGCAAAGATATGGATTATATTTATGAAAATACTACTGACCACAAACGAGCACAGATGGGTCGGGCGACTATAATGTTGACACCGAACGACAAAATGTCATTGAGACAAATTTATGATGAAATGTGGAAGCTAGACGCAAAGCATGATAAAGAAGAGGCTATCGGGAAAACCCACGACATTAACGATAAAAAGATGGAGAAAATGACTAATGATGATTGGAAGAGATGGTACAATAATGAAACGCAAATGAAAAACGAAAGAACGGGAGTATACGCACATGTGACAGAACAATATACACAGGAGAAGTATGGACAATGGAGACAACTAATCAGACACCCAGAGAAACCAATACAAACGAAAAATGCAGAGTTAAGAGAGTGGATAAGGGCTATGTTCGAACAATCCAGAGAAGACATTTGTGAATGGAGGAAAGAATTAAATGAGGTGCGAGAAGATAAAATAATGGAGATGAATAAGAAGATGGACGATAGTAAGAATTCCACAGAACCACTAAAAGAAGAGTTAAATAAAAATACTCAAGAACAGATTATTGATGATAATAATAAAAAAGAGGAAGAAATCATAAATACTAAACCAGTGATCGAACCGATAAAAGAAAATGACCAATAATAAATCATGTGAACCTTTAAATGAACACAGTGAAACCGTGAATAAAAACATGGAAACCCCCTACAAGAAAATAAATAATAATAATGATATAACGAAAGTGAATAATAAAGACACCGAAGAAATAATAACTGATAATAAACCATTAATAAAAACAATCATGGAAAATACCGATAAAACACAGAACCATTAAATGAAAAATTAAAAGAAACCAATAATACGAAAACACCTGAAGTAAAGGTTACAGCAAATGATACAGTAAAAACCCAACCTGAGAAACCCATGCTAACAAGGGACGATATGCTCAGGGAAATGATGAGGATGCTTGTGGAAATGAATAAGAAACTAGATGACATGAATAAGAAAATAGACGATGGGAATGAAAAAAATTCAACTATGGAGGGAAGAAATAAAAAATGATGGCAAACCGGCGATAGAAGAAATACCAAATGAGGAACAATTAAATAAAGAAATAGAAAATGAAGAAGACTCGAGTACATTGTTATCTGGTAATAAATATAACAGAAAAAAGAAAATATTCAACACAGAAGTAGACACTAAAAGTGTAAAGAACCAAGTGATTCAGAAAACCAAAAAAATAGAAAAAATACGTCCTAAGAAAATAATAAATACGTGAGAAGGAATGGAGATGATTAAAGGTGGGTTAGTTAACATATTTAACCTCCCTATTAATGAACAGAGAGAATTAATTAAGTTTAAAAATCATAGAAAGAACTTAATAAAAACGTTAAAATTAAGTCACAATAAAATAGTGAATATAAACTTAATTAAAGATATATTAAAATTGAATATACCAGCGATTGAAATGCATCATAGAATTATGATGATATTATCAATAAGTAATGTATCATTAAAATATTTGGTTAATAATCCAGGTGATAAAGTGATAGAATGTGTATTAAATACTAGTAACAATTTTATGTTAGAAAAGTTACAATACCTGTTAATTAAAAACGAATTAACAACGACGGAAGACCGTGACATAAGTGAAAATGTTGGAGCAGCAAAGTGAAAGAGCCGAGTGATAGAGAGGTACTTCACCAGGACAGAAATCAATCTGGACACCAAGTTGATCCGAGGAAACAGAGCGACAAGGATAACCGACCATGGTTAAACCAAGTAATCATCAACCATTGAAGAAGAAGGACGGATGTTATAGTTAACCAAATGAAGTAAACCAGAGAAGAAGAATCATGTGAAGCTGAATAAAATATATTAAACCAACTATGAGTGAAAATAACCTAATTACGCGAACAGATGAAGACAAGGAGATATCATGAACAATCCAACTAATATAAAGTGTATAATAAATAATAAGAGATAATGATTAAATGACTAACAAGAGGATGATGCAAAATGAAACAATTACATAAATGAATAAATTAAAAGGAACAAACCAACATAGAAATGTTACAAACTATTATATAAACAATGTTATGAATGAATAATGATTAAAATGAAGAAGAGTAGAATACTACAGTATGATGTGATGATGAATTTATAAATATAACTGCATAATTAAATGGTGATGAAAATAAATATGAAAATAAAAATATGTATAATAACGAAAACAACGTCTAATATAGTATTGATGAACAACAACAAAGCTTATGATAATACAGCTTATATGTTGAATAATGTTAACCAATTACCTGTGAAGAAAAATATGTTAAATGAATTGATAAAGCATCAGAAGTGAGATAGTAATGGAATTTATGTAATGGAACCTCTAATCCCTTGAGTATTCTAATAAATGAATATAATGTTTTATAATGAAATATGAATAATATATTATGTCTTATGTGTTGTGATAGTGCAACTGTTGTTATGTACAACCTTTTAATTGTCTCAGACAGAGATGAAGATTCCTCTGATCTGTGAGTATATAGTTAAGGAACGGCGGAGAATGGATGCCAATGAGAGCCCCTCTGACTCCGAACCAACTATAAATGTTAGGGAAAAAATGTTAGGAAATTATAATATTTCAAGGATTAGATAAACAACATCAAGGTAAATGAAAGAGAAAAGGAGAATGGTTATATAAGAATTAAGATGCTTTTAATGAGAAGGAGAAATGTATTACTACAGGAGAACAGGGAAATTATCAAGATACGAACAAATGTATAAATAAACAAATAACCAAGAAAATGAAAAATCGATAACAATTATTTGTAAGCTAAATAAATGAGACTAATGAAGAACATAGTAAAAACCAATACACAACAAACCATTGAATTATATAAGAAGAAAGCAGGAGTTTTATAGATAATTGAACCAAATTAAAATGATAATTTAATCAAACCAAGGAACTTGTTTTTTCCCAAATTATCAATTTTGAGAGGGCAGCATATGTAACGTCACAAAACGTTCCATAATATTAAAACCACCAGAAGAGTGAATGATACTAAAATAAATATAAGTAAGAACCAAGCATAAGTAACAAGGAAGAATGTAATAGTTAAAATTATAAACCATTAAAGAATGAAAGGAGATAAGACCTTCAAGTGAACAGTGGTAAAACCACTATCTGCATAATATGACACTACAACATAAACAGACAAGTTGACAGAGACAAATTGACAAGACAAGTTTCCCAAATAGACTGTTAAGTGAGCTTAGTAAAACATTTAATAAACCAAGTCAAATTAAATAAATAAGATAAAAGATGACAAGAATGATATTTGTAACATGTATTATTATTAGAAACAGCACATTAGCTGAATAATGTCAAAGTACTAATTAGAAAGACAAACATAAAGAAAGATATTATGATTATTTTGTTGATTCATCCTCTTCGTTCACTTTATAAATATTATTATATATATATTGTAATGGAACATATCTTCACCTAACCATAATGAAGAAGACATGGCCAGATAATTTATTTAGTCATTGACACTAGAGTAAAAAGGGATGAATTATAATAGAAGAATGGGTGAATCAGAATAATAAAACGATCAGACATATCAAGGTAGTCAGAACAGTAACTTATATTAATTCTTAGTAGTAACAAACAAACAAGTCAAAATGGTAAATACTGAAACAAGACGATTTAACCCGAATAGCCCAATAGATGGTAAGTGAGAGAGTAGAGCTAGCTCCAAAGGACCAAGAACAACCTGATGATGACAACTACAAATAGAATAGATATAGCCATCACACCAACACAAGTGTAAATAAGAAGAATAGTGACTAAAAGACAATTGACGTATAAGTATAGTGAAATAATCAGCCACAACGCTAAGGAAGTGACGGTTAATGTAGGACAAAAGAAAATGAACTAAGAAAGAACACCAAACTTGTATTAAACCAAAGAAAATTGTATGTCATATTAATAATTGTAAGGACAGACAAACTAGAGATACTAATTATTAAGTCATTAAAATATAGAAGGGCTCAGTAAACCCCAAACAGATAGAGTAAACTATGACAAATCACATTAGCACAATACTAACATATTTGTGATACAATAAACCAACATGAACTTGTTAATATTATAATTAAACCTTGTAAACTGAGAGGTAGAGAGTTAGAGAAATAGTGAACATAGTAGAGTGAGAAAGAGAATTTAAAGTTAGGTAATACCCACTAGTAACACTTAAATTAAACATATAAAGTGCAAAGTGATAGTGTGAAAACCCCAAGTTAAATAGAACCCTATTGATAGGGAGTGACGCCAAATAATCAGTGTTAAAACCATTAGTAAAGAGTTAAGAGTGATCGAAGACCATCAGTGAGTGGTAAAATAATAAGTGAAGGCTGATAATGGCTAGTCACAGAAAGGACTGTGACACTTAATAGCAATTATCCAGTGAACATAAGAGTATTAATAACAAGATGAAACAAAGTGTAACAGACTAGATAATAAGTAGATTTTAGATAATAGTAGTACTTACTACTTGCCACATTTTAGTTTGCAAGTCTTAATATTAGGGAATAAGTTGTTAATTAGTATTGTTAATCATGTATTCAAGAACGAATGACTATCAGTGTGTTAATACACCAAGATATATGAGTTTATTCACAGAAATAAGAATCTAATATCATTAATTTAAAATGATACATTAAAGAATATTTTTCATGACAAACTGATAATAATAAAAACAAAATATTAACATTAGATAATAAACAGTTGTTAGTTAGTCATAACAATATACCATTGTATTAATTATTAATCCATGTTTATGTCTTTATTTGTTATGTCAAGTAATAATTATAATTTGTCAAAGAGTATGAGTGAATAAGATGTCTCAAATAATTATGTTTAAATGGATAAGAATTGTGTTTTAATGACTAAGGTTTATGTTCCAATAATTATGTTTAAATGATAAGAATTATGGCTATGAGAATAGTTAAAACCATTAGATGTTATGCCATATGTTATAAGAAATAAGATTTAAAAACCATCAGACACCAGTAAACAAGAAACAAACCATACATTCAAACACAATGACACCAAAAATGAATTATCACAGTAGACAAGTTAATATAGGGAAACAATAAAATTATACGCAATTACAAGAACCGACTTAAACATTGAATAAATAAACAAAATCTTGTATTCAAACAATTATAACCCATTACAAGGAAAATAGTCAATTGCTGTTCAAGCCTATGCAGATTCCCAACTGTCAACTACCAAAAGCTTCAATTTATAGAATTAAACACTGACATTAGGAAGACTAAACCACATAAACTATGAAATACAAATAGACAATCATTATAAGACAGAAATATTATGATAATAATGTAAACTGAGAAAACAGTATAATTAAATAAGATTCACAAAACTGTCAAAATGTTGATACCTAAGTGAACACTATAATATTGGATGTCAAATTAATCCTTGAGCAAAAATATGAACAGTGGTGATAATATTTACTACTAAAAAGGGAGTACTGAAGATTAATTACATTTAGAAGATCTGTAACCAGTTTGAATACAAATTCAAATAATAATTAACCAATTTCAGCCAATCAAAAAACTTTGAGTAACCATGACAACAACCGTATATTGAAAAAATTCAGTTAGGAACAATGACTTTATGTAGTGACGCCAAACTGAAGAGACGCCACGCGATGAAGGGCCCAAATTTTCATTAGAAAAAGCGTATTAGTGCCCATAAGTTGGAGAAGGAATAGCAGTACATCAGATGAGAGGCCTTTACAACCAATATCTACCAAGGACCAGCCAAAATTAATCCAGATGACCGGAGAATACTAGTAATCCAACCCGAAGAAGATAACCCAATTTTGAACCCAAGATCAGAAGTAGGAAGAATCTACATTGACACATTACTTCATATGGACGAATGACTATGCCCATCATAACTACTAACGTCGAGTATTGCTGAAGTTATTTGATTATTATTATAAAACAAATTCTCTTTCCAAAATTTTAACTATAAAAAATAAAACTCTCACTATAACTGAATATTTTCAAGGATTAATAAACCAAAGAAATAACTTTGTAAACGTTGAATGAACACATGATAACCTATGTTACACAAAGACACTGTCACACTTCAACACCACAATATTCAATTTATAACAAACCTTGTATAGTTTCAATGATCACAAACTTTTAATTATATGTTCTAATTTTGTTATCTTGTTATGTAAACCTCTGTTTCGTACTTAAAAGAACCCATTTGGCAGATTTATTTTGTGAAATAATAACCAGAGTCATTTGTAAACATTGCACTGCCAACCCAGCGCTACGCTGAGCGAGAGATTATATTGCCGAGGCTAAAACTTTTATTATAATAGTCATTATTTTCATGAAGCTTTAACTACAATTAACAAGCGAAAGTATAATAAAAAAGTGCATACTGATAACAAACTGTCCAGTATTTATTTGTAGAATATATTATGTATGTTTTGTTTGCTAGCAGTGGGTCGACATAACCAACACTAATTCAAGTTGGCAACACGTATTCCCCCACTCACACGAGAATCAGTCACAAGCCAGACGGCGAACTATTTGAATTTTCGATAACAAAAAATCAACATACTATACAAACAACAAATATTATAATTACACACGCAACACGCATTGATATATTTTTATTACAAAGTGGCGCACCAACTAGTGAGGCTAGATTGACGAGAAATATTAACGTCTAGCGGCAAGTACGACAGAAGGTCAACAAGATGAAGAGAGCATCATCATTAAGGCGGACGAAAGAGGCCGAAAAGGAAGTTCGAGCGGAAGGGAAGGAAGTGACTTCGGTAGAAGACGCCGAACAAATGTTACCTCCCATGGAGCCAGTCAAATACGTGCAGCCAGAAAACCAACCGGAAAAACCAACACAGACTGAGGACGGGAGATTCCACAAGAGATGATGAGAGCAATCATGGGAATGAACAATAATATAACGTCATTGAGTAAGAAAATTGATGACCGAAAAGAAAGATTTCAAGGAAGAATTGAAGGAATTCAATGAAAAATTGGACAAAAATAAAGAGGAAATTAATGAAAAATTGGACCAGAACAGGGAAGAAACCAATAAAAATATGGAGTCGTTAAAGGGTGATAACCAAAAACTTAGCCAGCAAATGGCCGAAAACAGTAAGACCATGTAGAAAAAATGGGCGAACTGAGGCAAGACAGCCAGAAAAATATGGAGGCATTGAATCAGAAGATGGCGGAGAACAACGAAAAGGTGAATAAGAAAATCGAGGAGGAGATGACGAGCATACGGCAAGAGATTTCCGAAATACATGGGAAATGGGAAATTACGAGCCATGACCTGCAACAAACGAAGGAAGACTTCGGCGAACGAATGACCAACATGGAAGAAGACAGCCAGATCCGAATAGAATCCATAAAATCCGCAACTGACCAAAATATAACACAGGTACGGACAAAATTTGGAGAGAAATGCCGAGAGATCGACACCGCCGTAAACGAAGTTCGCGGACAAGGTCAACAAAACAAAAACAGAATTGAAGAAATCCAGCAACGAGAGATTGCCAAAATCAGGGAGGAGCTGGAAGTAATTAACAACAGACCGCCAGTAATAACACAGTACCAGCACATGGACAACCGGGAAGTAATTAACTTCAAACAATACCGGCGAAACCCGATGGAATTCTTGGAGAGAGTGGACGAACAACTGGCCAAGACTCGGGAGAATAGATGGACCATTATCCGAGGGTACCTGGACGAGTATTTTCGTGATATAAATGACAATTGGTGGACGGCTACGAGACACGATCTCACGAATTACGAAGAATTTAAAGACGTGTTTAAAAGGAAATACTGGTCGGAAGCAACACAAAACATCGTGCGAGACAGTTTATGTTTCGGCAGGTATGACGCCACCAGAGGGACGACTTTCACGGCATATTTCCTGGGAAAGGTATGTCTAGCCAGGAATCTGGAGCCGAAAATCCCAGAAGAAAGTTTAGTGACTAAACTCGCCTTTCATTACGAAGAGGGTGTCTCCAGAGCGCGGCTGGGTAGCCAAATTAAGACCATCCAATCCATGGCAGCTCTACTAGAAGATTACGAAAGGGAGCGTTATTACCGCAGAAGCCGACAGCGGGACGACAGGGGCGAAAACAAAAATTTTCAGAACGGCTACCAATATAACAACAATAACTACCGTCCTAATTATAACAACCGCAACAATGCAAATAACCCGACTAACGAGTCGCATAATAGAACAAATAACAATCCGACCAACCAACCAAATAACGGCTATAATAACAATAATAGGCCGAACAATCATTATAACCAATACAACCGTCCAAATAACACACAACATCAACCCTATAGGCAGAATAACACCAGTTACAACCGGCCAAATTTTAACAGCAATACAAATGACAATCGAAATCGCAACAACACAGATCGTAACTATCGTCAAGTACATTACGTGAGGGCCGAAAGAGACGGGAGAAATAGGTCGTTTTATCAGGAACGAAGAAGTGCCGACCGAAATGCCTACGGACACCGGTACAGTGATAGTAATTACGGACGTGACACCAGAACCAACACGGGCCGAAGTCGTAGCCAAGAAGTATACAGGCGTGACCGGTACGAAGAGGATCACAACCAGCCTGAACCCCGACCGTCAACGAGCGGAAGTCCGACAACAAATCAACAAGACGATCGTAACAATCAGTCCGAGATGACGTTAAACTAGGAGCGGCAGTGAAAAACCTACTCGTACCCTCACTGAACCAGTCTATTGGGTTAAATCGCACCGTTACTCAAACCAACGGCGAACACACAATTACAATCGTGCGCAATAATTATTTGAAGAGTATTATAGAGGAACTCATCGAAGAAAGTAGCAACCAATCTGACAGTAAACATAACGAGATTGCTTATATATCAACGCAAGTCAACGGAGTACCAGTACAAATTATGATAGACACTGGATCCAATATCTCATTAATCGACAGTATTGAACTTCAGAAAATTCAAGAAGCAAGTAAGACAATTATACTTACGTTACCCATCAGCAACATTGTCCTTGTAGGAGCGACCGGACGACAAAACAGAACCGTCTGAAAACAAGTGCAACTCGAACTGACAAGCAATGGACAAACCGTGACAATGACTTTTTTAGTAGCCAGTGGATTGCCATTCCGGATGCTAATTGGTTGCGATATGCTGCGCCAATACTCAGCCATAATTGACCTGAGTCAGTACAAACTTATTTTGAAAAAGAATGACATACAGTGGATAGCTGAACTGACCAATAGTGAAGAAGTACAGCCACATGAAACAATGTACCATATCCAAAAGTACAGAAATACTGGAGAACATGTACTAAATAATGGGATTTATGATGAGACCGACAATGAAGAACTATGGCAAGAAAAACTCGAAGAAATCCGAACTTTCCAGAGAGAGAAAACGAGCGCTCAATTAACAGCTCAACAAGCTGAACAACTGATCGAAGTATATAAGCGTTACAAGCACGTATTTTCAAATACACCTGGAAAGGTCAGAGATTATCAGTGCGAGATTCAATTCCGAGAGCCTGTCAACTTGATAAAAAAATCTTACCCGAGCGCATTCTCATTAAAGGAGGCGGTGAGAGCAGAAATCAATCGATTAATAGCTGAAGACATAATTGAACCAAGCTACTCACCATACACCAGCCCTATCCTTGCAGTTCCAAAGAAACACGGGAAGGTGAGAATATGTCTAGACGCCCGTGAGATCAACAAGTACATAATAAATGATCGTACATCCCCAGGAGAAATAGATGAGATCCTGAAAAAATTCTATGGAACCAAATTCATCAGTATATGGGATACTGTCTGCGGCTATTGGCAGGTTGAATTACACCCATCCAGCAGAAAGTACATGGCGTTCATATTTGAAGGACGGAACTTCCAATTCAAAAGATTACCCTTCGGATTGGTGAATTCAGTAGCAGTATTTGTAAAAATTATGGACCAGATGAGTTGCAGTTCACAACAGTCTATGTAGACGGCTTGTTAGTAACTTCAGATGTGTGGGACGAACATTGTCACCGAGTAGAATATGTGCTGAAAAAACTATCAAATAACCATATAACCCTTAAGCTAGAAAAATCCAAATTTTTATCTGATGAAGTGCAATTTTTAGGGTTCAACTTGTCTGGAAATGGGATAACACCATCACAAGAAAAGGTGGAGTGCATACAGAAGTTCCCAACACCAAAAAATAAGAAGCAACTCCAATCATTTCTCGGTCTATGCAATTATTACCGAAAGTTCCAAAAGAATTATTCTGAAATGACAGCTAAATTTTCACACCAACTGTCATCTAAGAACAAATGGACGTGGGGAGTCGAACAAGATATAACACTCCAACTGATTAAAAATAAATTCATTGAATCAGTAATGTTACGTCATCCTAATTTCACTAAACCATTCTATTTAGACTGCGACGCCAGTGGCGTTAGCCTTGGATCCGTTTTGTACCAGGAGGATGAAGAGGGAAATCATTGTGTGATAAGTTTCGCAAGTAGAGTGCTAAACAGCAGTGAAAGAAATTATAACGTTACTGAGAAGGAATTGCTGAGCGTTGTGTTCTCATGTAGAAAATTTAGAACCTACATATTGGGATACCCGATTACAGTGAGGACTGACCACAAGTCCATATCATTCCTCAGAAATTGTAAGTTAAGTCATGGAAGATTGACTAGATGGAGTTTGATATTGCAGGAGTATGATCTAAATTGGGAATACATCCCAGGCAAGAAAAACATTATAGCAGATACCCTATCCAGAGTAAACATTAAAGAGCAGACGTACGAAGGAGAAAAGGAAACTGTTATCAAATATACCACATAATTAAAAACAGGACTGATTTGGCCAACATTATGAAAGAAATGGAACGACAACAAGCACAAGATCCCAAATTAAGCAAAATTCTATCACGCTTAACAGACAAAGATGACCACATATCTCAATATTATTGCAAACACCAAGGGATACTTTTCATAAAACCACAAAATAAATTCATAACGTGGAAATTAGCAATACCTCAAGCCACAGAGAAGGACTTAATTCTTGATTACCATGATAGATATGGGCACATGGGCGCATTAAAAGTGATAAAGGCCTTACAAGAGCATGTATACATGAAGGATGCTAACAGAAAGGTAAGGAAATATATAAAGCAATGTCACATATGCCAACTAGTGAAGGTCAACAATAACAGAAAGGAGGGAACCATGATACCGATAACTACATCTTGTAAATTCGAGAAAGTCTTCGTTGACATATGCGGACCATTTCCGCGTAGTGGAGGCAGGCACCAATACAAATACCTCATCATTGTATTTGACCACTACACAAGGTTCACAAAGCTTTTCCCCATCAATCGTGCTACTACCCAAAAAATTTTAAAAATAATCCTAGAGCCATACATTAGAGAAGTGGAAGTGCCCAAATGCATAATTACTGATCATGGAACGCAGTTCAAGGGTAGAAGATGGAAGGACACTTTACTAAATCATGGAATAAAAACGTACAAGACATCAGTGTACCATCCCAGCAGCAACCCTGCAGAGCGAGTCTTGAGAGAAGTGGGGAGAATTCTCCGTACATATTGTTATGAGCAACACGATGAATGGTCCAAATACATACCAGCAGCCGAAAATTTTATAAACTTATCGCACCACCAATTTATTGAAACAACACCATATACTGCAATGTTCCAAAGACCACCACCAAGAGAAATTACTTCCCTAATCCAATTTCCGTATGACGAAGGATATCAATTCGATGAAGTTCAATTTCACAATAAAATATTAGAAAAGACTGACAAAATCAGAGAAAAATATAAGCAAATGCAACCGAAGCCCATACAATATCAAATTGGAGAGCAAATATTACTCAAAAACAGAGGATTACCAAACACCATGGAAGGGATAGCCAAGAAGCTATTGTTACTGTACACAGGACCCTACATAGTAAGCAAAGACAACCAAAATAATACATATGAGATCGTAGACCCAAAAACACAAAGAATAAAGGGGACATTTAACCAAACCTCTATAAAAAAATATTATTAAAAATGAGAAAAAACCATCCTGAAACCAATTAATAAATAACTAGTGTTAAACAGTAAGAAAAATAAACAAAACCAATAATAATAAAAAGATCATGTATACCATACCCACTAACAATATCGAATCACTAAGAGCTAGAGAGTGTGAATAAAAGAAAAAGAATATAATTTGAAACAATGTATTGTATAAACTAAATAATAATAATGTGAAGAATCCTACAAATGATATTTATTTTATAGTCGCACTAAGACTACTTGTATAATTTTATAATGATTGACTGTAGATAAGTCCAGCAATCAAATGTGTATTTTACGGCGGAGCAATGGAGTCAAAAGTACCCCTCCGATCCGATTCAATATAATGATAGGGAAAAATGTTAGGGAATTAGATATCAAAGGGATAAGAACATTAAAATAAAATATGATACAAAGATCAAGAAGAATATTGACACTCAAAAATTAAAAGAACCTATTGCTCTAAAATAATCAGTGATTGAGAAAATAAAATGAAATAATGATTGATAATTCCAATCAAAAAACTGAACGATATTTGTTGAAATAATCAATTTTAGTGGCAGGGCAATATGTAATGGTACATATCTTCACCTAACCATAATGAAGAAGACATGACCAGATAATTTATTTAGTCATTGACGCTAGAGTAAAAAGGGATGAATTATAATAGAAGAATGGGTGAATCAGAATAATAAAACTATCAGACATATCAAGGTAGTCAGAACAGTAACTTATATTAATTCTTAGTAGTAACAAACAAACAAGTCAAAATGGTAAATACTGAAACAAGACGATTTAACCCGAATAGCCCAATAGATGGTAAGTGAGAGAGTAGAACTAGCCCCAAAGGACCAAGAACAACCTGATGATGACAACTACAAATAGAATAGATATAGCCATCACACCAACACAAGTGTAAATAAGAAGAATAGTGACTAAAAGACAATTGACGTATAAGTATAGTGAAATAATCAGCCACAACGCTAAGGAAGTGACGGATAATGTAGGACAAAAGAAAATGAACTAAGAAAGAACACCAAACTTGTATTAAACCAAAGAAAATTGTATGTCATATTAATAATTGTAAGGACAGACAAACTAGAGATACTAATTATTAAGTCATTAAAATATAGAAGGGCACAGTAAACCCCAAACAGATAGAGTAAACTATGACAAATCACATTAGCACAATACTAACATATTTGTGATACAATAAACCAACATGAACTTGTTAATATTATAATTAAACCTTGTAAACTGAGAGGTAGAGAGTTAGAGAAATAGTGAACATAGTAGAGTGAGAAAGAGAATTTAAAGTTAGGTAATACCCACTAGTAACACTTAAATTAAACATATAAAGTGCAAAGTGATAGTGTGAAAACCCCAAGTTAAATAGAACCCTATTGATAGGGAGTGACGCCAAATAATCAGTGTTAAAACCATTAGTAAAGAGTTAAGAGTGATCGAAGACCATCAGTGAGTGGTAAAATAATAAGTGAAGGCTGATAATGGCTAGTCACAGAAAGGACTGTGACACTTAATAGCAATTATCCAGTGAACATAAGAGTATTAATAACAAGATGAAACAAAGTGTAACAGACTAGATAATAAGTAGATTTTAGATAATAGTAGTACTTACTACTTGCCACATTTTAGTTTGCAAGTCTTAATATTAGGGAATAAGTTGTTAATTAGTATTGTTAATCATGTATTCAAGAACAAATGACTATCAGTGTGTTAATACACCAAGATATATGAGTTTATTCACAGAAATAAGAATCTAATATCATTAATTTAAAATGATACATTAAAGAATATTTTTCATGACAAACTGATAATAATAAAAACAAAATATTAACATTAGATAATAAACAGTTGTTAGTTAGTCATAACAATATACCATTGTATTAATTATTAATCCATGTTTATGTCTTTATTTGTTATGTCAAGTAATAATTATAATTTGTCAAAGAGTATGAGTGAATAAGATGTCTCAAATAATTATGTTTAAATGGATAAGAATTGTGTTTCAATGACTAAGGTTTATGTTCCAATAATTATGTTTAAATGATAAGAATTATGGATATGAGAATAGTTAAAACCATTAGATGTTATGCCATATGTTATAAGAAATAAGATTTAAAAACCATCAGACACCAGTAAACAAGAAACAAACCATACATTCAAACACAATGACACCAAAAATGAATTATCACAGTAGACAAGTTATAATAGGGAAACAATAAAATTATACGCAATTACAAGAACCGACTTAAACATTGAATAAATAAACAAAATCTTGTATTCAAACAATTATAACCCATTACAAGGAAAATAGTCAATTGCTGTTCAAGCCTATGCAGATTCCCAACTGTCAACTACCAAAAGCTTCAATTTATAGAATTAGACACTGACATTAGGAAGACTAAACCACATAAACTATGAAATACAAATAGACAATCATTATAAGACAGAAATATTATGATAATAATGTAAACTGAGAAAACAAGATTTAATTAAATAAGATTCACAAAACTGTCAAAATGTTGATACCTAAGTGAACACTATAATATTGGATGTCAAATTAATCCTTGAGCAAAAATATGAACAGTGGTGATAATATTTACTACTAAAAAGGGAGTACTGAAGATTAATTACATTTAGAAGATCTGTAACCAGTTTGAATACAAATTCAAATAATAATTAACCAATTTCAGCCAATCAAAAAACTTTGAGTAACCATGACAACAACCGTATATTGAAAAAATTCAGTTAGGAACAATGACTTTATGTAGTGACGCCAAACTGAAGAGACGCCACGCGATGAAGGGCCCAAATTTTCATTAGAAAAAGCGTATTAGTGCCCATAAGTTGGAGAAGGAATAGCAGTACATCAGATGAGAGGCCTTTACAACCAATATCTACCAAGGACCAGCCAAAATTAATCCAGATGACCGGAGAATACTAGTAATCCAACCCGAAGAAGATGACAACCCAATTTTGAACCCAAGATCAGAAGTAGGAAGAATCTACATTGACACATTACTTCATATGGACGAATGACTATGCCCATCATAACTACTAACGTCGAGTATTGCTGAAGTTATTTGATTATTATTATAAAACAAATTCTCTTTCCAAAATTTTAACTATAAAAAATAAAACTCTCACTATAACTGAATATTTTCAAGGATTAATAAACCAAAGAAATAACTTTGTAAACGTTGAATGAACACATGATAACCTATGTTACACAAAGACACTGTCACACTTCAACACCACAATATTCAATTTATAACAAACCTTGTATAGTTTCAATGATCACAAACTTTTAATTATATGTTCTAATTTTGTTATCTTGTTATGTAAACCTCTGTTTCGTACTTAAAAGAACCCATTTGGCAGATTTATTTTGTGAAATAATAACCAGAGTCATTTGTAAACATTGCACTGCCAACCCAGCGCTACGCTGAGCGAGAGATTATATTGCCGAGGCTAAAACTTTTATTATAATAGTCATTATTTTCATGAAGCTTTAACTACAATTAACAAGCGAAAGTATAATAAAAAAGTGCATACTGATAACAAACTGTCCAGTATTTATTTGTAGAATATATTATGTATGTTTTGTTTGCTAGCAGTGGGTCGACATAACCAACACTAATTCAAGTTGGCAACACGTATTCCCCCACTCACACGAGAATCAGTCACAAGCCAGACGGCGAACTATTTGAATTTTCGATAACAAAAAATCAACATACTATACAAACAACAAATATTATAATTACACACGCAACACGCATTGATATATTTTTATTACAAAGTGGCGCACCAACTAGTGAGGCTAGATTGACGAGAAATATTAACGTCTAGCGGCAAGTACGACAGAAGGTCAACAAGATGAAGAGAGCATCATCATTAAGGCGGACGAAAGAGGCCGAAAAGGAAGTTCGAGCGGAAGGGAAGGAAGTGACTTCGGTAGAAGACGCCGAACAAATGTTACCTCCCATGGAGCCAGTCAAACACGTGCAGCCAGAAAACCAACCGGAAAAACCAACACAGACTGAGGACGGGAGATTCCACAAGAGATGATGAGAGCAATCATGGGAATGAACAATAATATAACGTCATTGAGTAAGAAAATTGATGACCGAAAAGAAAGATTTCAAGGAAGAATTGAAGGAATTCAATGAAAAATTGGACAAAAATAAAGAGGAAATTAATGAAAAATTGGACCAGAACAGGGAAGAAACCAATAAAAATATGGAGTCGTTAAAGGGTGATAACCAAAAACTTAGCCAGCAAATGGCCGAAAACAGTAAGACCATGTAGAAAAAATGGGCGAACTGAGGCAAGACAGCCAGAAAAATATGGAGGCATTGAATCAGAAGATGGCGGAGAACAACGAAAAGGTGAATAAGAAAATCGAGGAGGAGATGACGAGCATACGGCAAGAGATTTCCGAAATACATGGGAAATGGGAAATTACGAGCCATGACCTGCAACAAACGAAGGAAGACTTCGGCGAACGAATGACCAACATGGAAGAAGACAGCCAGATCCGAATAGAATCCATAAAATCCGCAACTGACCAAAATATAACACAGGTACGGACAAAATTTGGAGAGAAATGCCGAGAGATCGACACCGCCGTAAACGAAGTTCGCGGACAAGGTCAACAAAACAAAAACAGAATTGAAGAAATCCAGCAACGAGAGATTGCCAAAATCAGGGAGGAGCTGGAAGTAATTAACAACAGACCGCCAGTAATAACACAGTACCAGCACATGGACAACCGGGAAGTAATTAACTTCAAACAATACCGGCGAAACCCGATGGAATTCTTGGAGAGAGTGGACGAACAACTGGCCAAGACTCGGGAGAATAGATGGACCATTATCCGAGGGTACCTGGACGAGTATTTTCGTGATATAAATGACAATTGGTGGACGGCTACGAGACACGATCTCACGAATTACGAAGAATTTAAAGACGTGTTTAAAAGGAAATACTGGTCGGAAGCAACACAAAACATCGTGCGAGACAGTTTATGTTTCGGCAGGTATGACGCCACCAGAGGGACGACTTTCACGGCATATTTCCTGGGAAAGGTATGTCTAGCCAGGAATCTGGAGCCGAAAATCCCAGAAGAAAGTTTAGTGACTAAACTCGCCTTTCATTACGAAGAGGGTGTCTCCAGAGCGCGGCTGGGTAGCCAAATTAAGACCATCCAATCCATGGCAGCTCTACTAGAAGATTACGAAAGGGAGCGTTATTACCGCAGAAGCCGACAGCGGGACGACAGGGGCGAAAACAAAAATTTTCAGAACGGCTACCAATATAACAACAATAACTACCGTCCTAATTATAACAACCGCAACAATGCAAATAACCCGACTAACGAGTCGCATAATAGAACAAATAACAATCCGACCAACCAACCAAATAACGGCTATAATAACAATAATAGGCCGAACAATCATTATAACCAATACAACCGTCCAAATAACACACAACATCAACCCTATAGGCAGAATAACACCAGTTACAACCGGCCAAATTTTAACAGCAATACAAATGACAATCGAAATCGCAACAACACAGATCGTAACTATCGTCAAGTACATTACGTGAGGGCCGAAAGAGACGGGAGAAATAGGTCGTTTTATCAGGAACGAAGAAGTGCCGACCGAAATGCCTACGGACACCGGTACAGTGATAGTAATTACGGACGTGACACCAGAACCAACACGGGCCGAAGTCGTAGCCAAGAAGTATACAGGCGTGACCGGTACGAAGAGGATCACAACCAGCCTGAACCCCGACCGTCAACGAGCGGAAGTCCGACAACAAATCAACAAGACGATCGTAACAATCAGTCCGAGATGACGTTAAACTAGGAGCGGCAGTGAAAAACCTACTCGTACCCTCACTGAACCAGTCTATTGGGTTAAATCGCACCGTTACTCAAACCAACGGCGAACACACAATTACAATCGTGCGCAATAATTATTTGAAGAGTATTATAGAGGAACTCATCGAAGAAAGTAGCAACCAATCTGACAGTAAACATAACGAGATTGCTTATATATCAACGCAAGTCAACGGAGTACCAGTACAAATTATGATAGACACTGGATCCAATATCTCATTAATCGACAGTATTGAACTTCAGAAAATTCAAGAAGCAAGTAAGACAATTATACTTACGTTACCCATCAGCAACATTGTCCTTGTAGGAGCGACCGGACGACAAAACAGAACCGTCTGAAAACAAGTGCAACTCGAACTGACAAGCAATGGACAAACCGTGACAATGACTTTTTTAGTAGCCAGTGGATTGCCATTCCGGATGCTAATTGGTTGCGATATGCTGCGCCAATACTCAGCCATAATTGACCTGAGTCAGTACAAACTTATTTTGAAAAAGAATGACATACAGTGGATAGCTGAACTGACCAATAGTGAAGAAGTACAGCCACATGAAACAATGTACCATATCCAAAAGTACAGAAATACTGGAGAACATGTACTAAATAATGGGATTTATGATGAGACCGACAATGAAGAACTATGGCAAGAAAAACTCGAAGAAATCCGAACTTTCCAGAGAGAGAAAACGAGCGCTCAATTAACAGCTCAACAAGCTGAACAACTGATCGAAGTATATAAGCGTTACAAGCACGTATTTTCAAATACACCTGGAAAGGTCAGAGATTATCAGTGCGAGATTCAATTCCGAGAGCCTGTCAACTTGATAAAAAAATCTTACCCGAGCGCATTCTCATTAAAGGAGGCGGTGAGAGCAGAAATCAATCGATTAATAGCTGAAGACATAATTGAACCAAGCTACTCACCATACACCAGCCCTATCCTTGCAGTTCCAAAGAAACACGGGAAGGTGAGAATATGTCTAGACGCCCGTGAGATCAACAAGTACATAATAAATGATCGTACATCCCCAGGAGAAATAGATGAGATCCTGAAAAAATTCTATGGAACCAAATTCATCAGTATATGGGATACTGTCTGCGGCTATTGGCAGGTTGAATTACACCCATCCAGCAGAAAGTACATGGCGTTCATATTTGAAGGACGGAACTTCCAATTCAAAAGATTACCCTTCGGATTGGTGAATTCGGTAGCAGTATTTGTAAAAATTATGGACCAGATGAGTTGCAGTTCACAACAGTCTATGTAGACGACTTGTTAGTAACTTCAGATGTGTGGGACGAACATTGTCACCGAGTAGAATATGTGCTGAAAAAACTATCAAATAACCATATAACCCTTAAGCTAGAAAAATCCAAATTTTTATCTGATGAAGTGCAATTTTTAGGGTTCAACTTGTCTGGAAATGGGATAACACCATCACAAGAAAAGGTGGAGTGCATACAGAAGTTCCCAACACCAAAAAATAAGAAGCAACTCCAATCATTTCTCGGTCTATGCAATTATTACCGAAAGTTCCAAAAGAATTATTCTGAAATGACAGCTAAATTTTCACACCAACTGTCATCTAAGAACAAATGGACGTGGGGAGTCGAACAAGATATAACACTCCAACTGATTAAAAATAAATTCATTGAATCAGTAATGTTACGTCATCCTAATTTCACTAAACCATTCTATTTAGACTGCGACGCCAGTGACGTTAGCCTTGGATCCGTTTTGTACCAGGAGGATGAAGAGGGAAATCATTGTGTGATAAGTTTCGCAAGTAGAGTGCTAAACAGCAGTGAAAGAAATTATAACGTTACTGAGAAGGAATTGCTGAGCGTTGTGTTCTCATGTAGAAAATTTAGAACCTACATATTGGGATACCCGATTACAGTGAGGACTGACCACAAGTCCATATCATTCCTCAGAAATTGTAAGTTAAGTCATGGAAGATTGACTAGATGGAGTTTGATATTGCAGGAGTATGATCTAAATTGGGAATACATCCCAGGCAAGAAAAACATTATAGCAGATACCCTATCCAGAGTAAACATTAAAGAGCAGACGTACAAAGGAGAAAAGGAAACTGTTATCAAATATACCACATAATTAAAAACAGGACTGATTTGGCCAACATTATGAAAGAAATGGAACGACAACAAGCACAAGATCCCAAATTAAGCAAAATTCTATCACGCTTAACAGACAAAGATGACCACATATCTCAATATTATTGCAAACACCAAGGGATACTTTTCATAAAACCACAAAATAAATTCATAACGTGGAAATTAGCAATACCTCAAGCCACAGAGAAGGACTTAATTCTTGATTACCATGATAGATATGGGCACATGGGCGCATTAAAAGTGATAAAGGCCTTACAAGAGCATGTATACATGAAGGATGCTAACAGAAAGGTAAGGAAATATATAAAGCAATGTCACATATGCCAACTAGTGAAGGTCAACAATAACAGAAAGGAGGGAACCATGATACCGATAACTACATCTTGTAAATTCGAGAAAGTCTTCGTTGACATATGCGGACCATTTCCGCGTAGTGGAGGCAGGCACCAATACAAATACCTCATCATTGTATTTGACCACTACACAAGGTTCACAAAGCTTTTCCCCATCAATCGTGCTACTACCCAAAAAATTTTAAAAATAATCCTAGAGCCATACATTAGAGAAGTGGAAGTGCCCAAATGCATAATTACTGATCATGGAACGCAGTTCAAGGGTAGAAGATGGAAGGACACTTTACTAAATCATGGAATAAAAACGTACAAGACATCAGTGTACCATCCCAGCAGCAACCCTGCAGAGCGAGTCTTGAGAGAAGTGGGGAGAATTCTCCGTACATATTGTTATGAGCAACACGATGAATGGTCCAAATACATACCAGCAGCCGAAAATTTTATAAACTTATCGCACCACCAATTTATTGAAACAACACCATATACTGCAATGTTCCAAAGACCACCACCAAGAGAAATTACTTCCCTAATCCAATTTCCGTATGACGAAGGATATCAATTCGATGAAGTTCAATTTCACAATAAAATATTAGAAAAGACTGACAAAATCAGAGAAAAATATAAGCAAATGCAACCGAAGCCCATACAATATCAAATTGGAGAGCAAATATTACTCAAAAACAGAGGATTACCAAACACCATGGAAGGGATAGCCAAGAAGCTATTGTTACTGTACACAGGACCCTACATAGTAAGCAAAGACAACCAAAATAATACATATGAGATCGTAGACCCAAAAACACAAAGAATAAAGGGGACATTTAACCAAACCTCTATAAAAAAATATTATTAAAAATGAGAAAAAACCATCCTGAAACCAATTAATAAATAACTAGTGTTAAACAGTAAGAAAAATAAACAAAACCAATAATAATAAAAAGATCATGTATACCATACCCACTAACAATATCGAATCACTAAGAGCTAGAGAGTGTGAATAAAAGAAAAAGAATATAATTTGAAACAATGTATTGTATAAACTAAATAATAATAATGTGAAGAATCCTACAAATGATATTTATTTTATAGTCGCACTAAGACTACTTGTATAATTTTATAATGATTGGCTGTAGATAAGTCCAGCAATCAAATGTGTATTTTACGGCGGAGCAATGGAGTCAAAAGTACCCCTCCGATCCGATTCAATATAATGATAGGGAAAAATGTTAGGGAATTAGATATCAAAGGGATAAGAACATTAAAATAAAATATGATACAAAGATCAAGAAGAATATTGACACTCAAAAATTAAAAGAACCTATTGCTCTAAAATAATCAGTGATTGAGAAAATAAAATGAAATAATGATTGATAATTCCAATCAAAAAACTGAACGATATTTGTTGAAATAATCAATTTTAGTGGCAGGGCAATATGTAATGGTACATATCTTCACCTAACCATAATGAAGAAGACATGACCAGATAATTTATTTAGTCATTGACGCTAGAGTAAAAAGGGATGAATTATATTAGAAGAATGGGTGAATCAGAATAATAAAACTATCAGACATATCAAGGTAGTCAGAACAGTAACTTATATTAATTCTTAGTAGTAACAAACAAACAAGTCAAAATGGTAAATACTGAAACAAGACGATTTAACCCGAATAGCCCAATAGATGGTAAGTGAGAGAGTAGAACTAGCCCCAAAGGACCAAGAACAACCTGATGATGACAACTACAAATAGAATAGATATAGCCATCACACCAACACAAGTGTAAATAAGAAGAATAGTGACTAAAAGACAATTGACGTATAAGTATAGTGAAATAATCAGCCACAACGCTAAGGAAGTGACGGATAATGTAGGACAAAAGAAAATGAACTAAGAAAGAACACCAAACTTGTATTAAACCAAAGAAAATTGTATGTCATATTAATAATTGTAAGGACAGACAAACTAGAGATACTAATTATTAAGTCATTAAAATATAGAAGGGCACAGTAAACCCCAAACAGATAGAGTAAACTATGACAAATCACATTAGCACAATACTAACATATTTGTGATACAATAAACCAACATGAACTTGTTAATATTATAATTAAACCTTGTAAACTGAGAGGTAGAGAGTTAGAGAAATAGTGAACATAGTAGAGTGAGAAAGAGAATTTAAAGTTAGGTAATACCCACTAGTAACACTTAAATTAAACATATAAAGTGCAAAGTGATAGTGTGAAAACCCCAAGTTAAATAGAACCCTATTGATAGGGAGTGACGCCAAATAATCAGTGTTAAAACCATTAGTAAAGAGTTAAGAGTGATCGAAGACCATCAGTGAGTGGTAAAATAATAAGTGAAGGCTGATAATGGCTAGTCACAGAAAGGACTGTGACACTTAATAGCAATTATCCAGTGAACATAAGAGTATTAATAACAAGATGAAACAAAGTGTAACAGACTAGAAAATAAGTAGATTTTAGATAATAGTAGTACTTACTACTTGCCACATTTTAGTTTGCAAGTCTTAATATTAGGGAATAAGTTGTTAATTAGTATTGTTAATCATGTATTCAAGAACGAATGACTATCAGTGTGTTAATACACCAAGATATATGAGTTTATTCACAGAAATAAGAATCTAATATCATTAATTTAAAATGATACATTAAAGAATATTTTTCATGACAAACTGATAATAATAAAAACAAAATATTAACATTAGATAATAAACAGTTGTTAGTTAGTCATAACAATATACCATTGTATTAATTATTAATCCATGTTTATGTCTTTATTTGTTATGTCAAGTAATAATTATAATTTGTCAAAGAGTATGAGTGAATAAGATGTCTCAAATAATTATGTTTAAATGGATAAGAATTGTGTTTCAATGACTAAGGTTTATGTTCCAATAATTATGTTTAAATGATAAGAATTATGGATATGAGAATAGTTAAAACCATTAGATGTTATGCCATATGTTATAACAAATAAGATTTAAAAACCATCAGACACCAGTAAACAAGAAACAAACCATACATTCAAACACAATGACACCAAAAATGAATTATCACAGTAGACAAGTTATAATAGGGAAACAATAAAATTATACGCAATTACAAGAACCGACTTAAACATTGAATAAATAAACAAAATCTTGTATTCAAACAATTATAACCCATTACAAGGAAAATAGTCAATTGCTGTTCAAGCCTATGCAGATTCCCAACTGTCAACTACCAAAAAGCTTCAATTTATAGAATTAAACACTGACATTAGGAAGACTAAACCACATAAACTATGAAATACAAATAGACAATCATTATAAGACAGAAATATTATGATAATAATGTAAACTGAGAAAACAGTATAATTAAATAAGATTCACAAAACTGTCAAAATGTTGATACCTAAGTGAACACTATAATATTGGATGTCAAATTAATCCTTGAGCAAAAATATGAACAGTGGTGATAATATTTACTACTAAAAAGGGAGTACTGAAGATTAATTATATTTAGAAGATCTGTAACCAGTTTGAATACAAATTCAAATAATAATTAACCAATTTCAGCCAATCAAAAAACTTCGAGTAACCATGACAACAACCGTATATTGAAAAAATTCAGTTAGGAACAATGACTTTATGTAGTGACGCCAAACTGAAGAGACGCCACGCGATGAAGGGCCCAAATTTTCATTAGAAAAAGCGTATTAGTGCCCATAAGTTGGAGAAGGAATAGCAGTACATCAGATGAGAGGCCTTTACAACCAATATCTACCAAGGACCAGCCAAAATTAATCCAGATGACCGGAGAATACTAGTAATCCAACCCGAAGAAGATGACAACCCAATTTTGAACCCAAGATCAGAAGTAGGAAGAATCTACATTGACACATTACTTCATATGGACGAATGACTATGCCCATCATAACTACTAACGTCCAGTATTGCTGAAGTTATTTGATTATTATTATAAAACAAATTCTCTTTCCAAAATTTTAACTATAAATAATAAAACTCTCACTATAACTGAATATTTTCAAGGATTAATAAACCAAAGAAATAACTTTGTAAACGTTGAATGAACACATGATAACCTATGTTACACAAAGACACTGTCACACTTCAACACCACAATATTCAATTTATAACAAACCTTGTATAGTTTCAATGATCACAAACTTTTAATTATATGTTCTAATTTTGTTATCTTGTTATGTAAACCTCTGTTTCGTACTTAAAAGAACCCATTTGGCAGATTTATTTTGTGAAATAATAACCAGAGTCATTTGTAAACATTGCACTGCCAACCCAGCGCTACGCTGAGCGAGAGATTGTATTGCCGAGGCTAAAACTTTTATTATAATAGTCATTATTTTCATGAAGCTTTAACTACAATTAACAAGCGAAAGTATAATAAAAAAGTGCATACTGATAGTTTGTAGTGATACTGCAAACTGTCCAGTATTTATTTGTAGAATATATTATGTATGTTTTGTTTGCTAGCAGTGGGTCGACATAACCAACACTAATTCAAGTTGGCAACACGTATTCCCCCACTCACACGAGAATCAGTCACAAGCCAGACGGCGAACTATTTGAATTTTCGATAACAAAAAATCAACATACTATACAAACAACAAATATTATAATTACACACGCAACACGCATTGATATATTTTTATTACAAAGTGGCGCACCAACTAGTGAGGCTAGATTGACGAGAAATATTAACGTCTAGCGGCAAGTACGACAGAAGGTCAACAAGATGAAGAGAGCATCATCATTAAGGCGGACGAAAGAGGCCGAAAAGGAAGTTCGAGCGGAAGGGAAGGAAGTGACTTCGGTAGAAGACGCCGAACAAATGTTACCTCCCATGGAGCCAGTCAAACACGTGCAGCCAGAAAACCAACCGGAAAAACCAACACAGACTGAGGACGGGAGATTCCACAAGAGATGATGAGAGCAATCATGGGAATGAACAATAATATAACGTCATTGAGTAAGAAAATTGATGACCGAAAAGAAAGATTTCAAGGAAGAATTGAAGGAATTCAATGAAAAATTGGACAAAAATAAAGAGGAAATTAATGAAAAATTGGACCAGAACAGGGAAGAAACCAATAAAAATATGGAGTCGTTAAAGGGTGATAACCAAAAACTTAGCCAGCAAATGGCCGAAAACAGTAAGACCATGTAGAAAAAATGGGCGAACTGAGGCAAGACAGCCAGAAAAATATGGAGGCATTGAATCAGAAGATGGCGGAGAACAACGAAAAGGTGAATAAGAAAATCGAGGAGGAGATGACGAGCATACGGCAAGAGATTTCCGAAATACATGGGAAATGGGAAATTACGAGCCATGACCTGCAACAAACGAAGGAAGACTTCGGCGAACGAATGACCAACATGGAAGAAGACAGCCAGATCCGAATAGAATCCATAAAATCCGCAACTGACCAAAATATAACACAGGTACGGACAGAATTTGGAGAGAAATGCCGAGAGATCGACACCGCCGTAAACGAAGTTCGCGGACAAGGTCAACAAAACAAAAACAGAATTGAAGAAATCCAGCAACGAGAGATTGCCAAAATCAGGGAGGAGCTGGAAGTAATTAACAACAGACCGCCAGTAATAACACAGTACCAGCACATGGACAACCGGGAAGTAATTAACTTCAAACAATACCGGCGAAACCCGATGGAATTCTTGGAGAGAGTGGACGAACAACTGGCCAAGACTCGGGAGAATAGATGGACCATTATCCGAGGGTACCTGGACGAGTATTTTCGTGATATAAATGACAATTGGTGGACGGCTACGAGACACGATCTCACGAATTACGAAGAATTTAAAGACGTGTTTAAAAGGAAATACTGGTCGGAAGCAACACAAAACATCGTGCGAGACAGTTTATGTTTCGGCAGGTATGACGCCACCAGAGGGACGACTTTCACGGCATATTTCCTGGGAAAGGTATGTCTAGCCAGGAATCTGGAGCCGAAAATCCCAGAAGAAAGTTTAGTGACTAAACTCGCCTTTCATTACGAAGAGGGTGTCTCCAGAGCGCGGCTGGGTAGCCAAATTAAGACCATCCAATCCATGGCAGCTCTACTAGAAGATTACGAAAGGGAGCGTTATTACCGCAGAAGCCGACAGCGGGACGACAGGGGCGAAAACAAAAATTTTCAGAACGGCTACCAATATAACAACAATAACTACCGTCCTAATTATAACAACCGCAACAATGCAAATAACCCGACTAACGAGTCGCATAATAGAACAAATAACAATCCGACCAACCAACCAAATAACGGCTATAATAACAATAATAGGCCGAACAATCATTATAACCAATACAACCGTCCAAATAACACACAACATCAACCCTATAGGCAGAATAACACCAGTTACAACCGGCCAAATTTTAACAGCAATACAAATGACAATCGAAATCGCAACAACACAGATCGTAACTATCGTCAAGTACATTACGTGAGGGCCGAAAGAGACGGGAGAAATAGGTCGTTTTATCAGGAACGAAGAAGTGCCGACCGAAATGCCTACGGACACCGGTACAGTGATAGTAATTACGGACGTGACACCAGAACCAACACGGGCCGAAGTCGTAGCCAAGAAGTATACAGGCGTGACCGGTACGAAGAGGATCACAACCAGCCTGAACCCCGACCGTCAACGAGCGGAAGTCCGACAACAAATCAACAAGACGATCGTAACAATCAGTCCGAGATGACGTTAAACTAGGAGCGGCAGTGAAAAACCTACTCGTACCCTCACTGAACCAGTCTATTGGGTTAAATCGCACCGTTACTCAAACCAACGGCGAACACACAATTACAATCGTGCGCAATAATTATTTGAAGAGTATTATAGAGGAACTCATCGAAGAAAGTAGCAACCAATCTGACAGTAAACATAACGAGATTGCTTATATATCAACGCAAGTCAACGGAGTACCAGTACAAATTATGATAGACACTGGATCCAATATCTCATTAATCGACAGTATTGAACTTCAGAAAATTCAAGAAGCAAGTAAGACAATTATACTTACGTTACCCATCAGCAACATTGTCCTTGTAGGAGCGACCGGACGACAAAACAGAACCGTCTGAAAACAAGTGCAACTCGACCTGACAAGCAATGGACAAACCGTGACAATGACTTTTTTAGTAGCCAGTGGATTGCCATTCCGGATGCTAATTGGTTGCGATATGCTGCGCCAATACTCAGCCATAATTGACCTGAGTCAGTACAAACTTATTTTGAAAAAGAATGACATACAGTGGATAGCTGAACTGACCAATAGTGAAGAAGTACAGCCACATGAAACAATGTACCATATCCAAAAGTACAGAAATACTGGAGAACATGTACTAAATAATGGGATTTATGATGAGACCGACAATGAAGAACTATGGCAAGAAAAACTCGAAGAAATCCGAACTTTCCAGAGAGAGAAAACGAGCGCTCAATTAACAGCTCAACAAGCTGAACAACTGATCGAAGTATATAAGCGTTACAAGCACGTATTTTCAAATACACCTGGAAAGGTCAGAGATTATCAGTGCGAGATTCAATTCCGAGAGCCTGTCAACTTGATAAAAAAATCTTACCCGAGCGCATTCTCATTAAAGGAGGCGGTGAGAGCAGAAATCAATCGATTAATAGCTGAAGACATAATTGAACCAAGCTACTCACCATACACCAGCCCTATCCTTGCAGTTCCAAAGAAACACGGGAAGGTGAGAATATGTCTAGACGCCCGTGAGATCAACAAGTACATAATAAATGATCGTACATCCCCAGGAGAAATAGATGAGATCCTGAAAAAATTCTATGGAACCAAATTCATCAGTATATGGGATACTGTCTGCGGCTATTGGCAGGTTGAATTACACCCATCCAGCAGAAAGTACATGGCGTTCATATTTGAAGGACGGAACTTCCAATTCAAAAGATTACCCTTCGGATTGGTGAATTCGGTAGCAGTATTTGTAAAAATTATGGACCAGATGAGTTGCAGTTCACAACAGTCTATGTAGACGACTTGTTAGTAACTTCAGATGTGTGGGACGAACATTGTCACCGAGTAGAATATGTGCTGAAAAAACTATCAAATAACCATATAACCCTTAAGCTAGAAAAATCCAAATTTTTATCTGATGAAGTGCAATTTTTAGGGTTCAACTTGTCTGGAAATGGGATAACACCATCACAAGAAAAGGTGGAGTGCATACAGAAGTTCCCAACACCAAAAAATAAGAAGCAACTCCAATCATTTCTCGGTCTATGCAATTATTACCGAAAGTTCCAAAAGAATTATTCTGAAATGACAGCTAAATTTTCACACCAACTGTCATCTAAGAACAAATGGACGTGGGGAGTCGAACAAGATATAACACTCCAACTGATTAAAAATAAATTCATTGAATCAGTAATGTTACGTCATCCTAATTTCACTAAACCATTCTATTTAGACTGCGACGCCAGTGACGTTAGCCTTGGATCCGTTTTGTACCAGGAGGATGAAGAGGGAAATCATTGTGTGATAAGTTTCGCAAGTAGAGTGCTAAACAGCAGTGAAAGAAATTATAACGTTACTGAGAAGGAATTGCTGAGCGTTGTGTTCTCATGTAGAAAATTTAGAACCTACATATTGGGATACCCGATTACAGTGAGGACTGACCACAAGTCCATATCATTCCTCAGAAATTGTAAGTTAAGTCATGGAAGATTGACTAGATGGAGTTTGATATTGCAGGAGTATGATCTAAATTGGGAATACATCCCAGGCAAGAAAAACATTATAGCAGATACCCTATCCAGAGTAAACATTAAAGAGCAGACGTACGAAGGAGAAAAGGAAACTGTTATCAAATATACCACATAATTAAAAACAGGACTGATTTGGCCAACATTATGAAAGAAATGGAACGACAACAAGCACAAGATCCCAAATTAAGCAAAATTCTATCACGCTTAACAGACAAAGATGACCACATATCTCAATATTATTGCAAACACCAAGGGATACTTTTCATAAAACCACAAAATAAATTCATAACGTGGAAATTAGCAATACCTCAAGCCACAGAGAAGGACTTAATTCTTGATTACCATGATAGATATGGGCACATGGGCGCATTAAAAGTGATAAAGGCCTTACAAGAGCATGTATACATGAAGGATGCTAACAGAAAGGTAAGGAAATATATAAAGCAATGTCACATATGCCAACTAGTGAAGGTCAACAATAACAGAAAGGAGGGAACCATGATACCGATAACTACATCTTGTAAATTCGAGAAAGTCTTCGTTGACATATGCGGACCATTTCCGCGTAGTGGAGGCAGGCACCAATACAAACACCTCATCATTGTATTTGACCACTACACAAGGTTCACAAAGCTTTTCCCCATCAATCGTGCTACTACCCAAAAAATTTTAAAAATAATCCTAGAGCCATACATTAGAGAAGTGGGAGTGCCCAAATGCATCATTACTGATCATGGAACGCAGTTCAAGGGTAGAAGATGGAAGGACACTTTACTAAATCATGGAATAAAAACGTACAAGACATCAGTGTACCATCCCAGCAGCAACCCTGCAGAGCGAGTTTTGAGAGAAGTGGGGAGAATTCTCCGTACATATTGTTATGAGCAACACGATGAATGGTCCAAATACATACCAGCAGCCGAAAATTTTATAAACTTATCGCACCACCAATTTATTGAAACAACACCATATACTGCAATGTTCCAAAGACCACCACCAAGAGAAATTACTTCCCTAATCCAATTTCCGTATGACGAAGGATATCAATTCGATGAAGTTCAATTTCACAATAAAATATTAGAAAAGACTGACAAAATCAGAGAAAAATATAAGCAAATGCAACCGAAGCCCATACAATATCAAATTGGAGAGCAAATATTACTCAAAAACAGAGGATTACCAAACACCATGGAAGGGATAGCCAAGAAGCTATTGTTACTGTACACAGGACCCTACATAGTAAGCAAAGACAACCAAAATAATACATATGAGATCGTAGACCCAAAAACACAAAGAATAAAGGGGACATTTAACCAAACCTCTATAAAAAAATATTATTAAAAATGAGAAAAAAACATCCTGAAACCAATTAATAAATAACTAGTGTTAAACAGTAAGAAAAATAAACAAAACCAATAATAATAAAAAGATCATGTATACCATACCCACTAACAATATCGAATCACTAAGAGCTAGAGAGTGTGAATAAAAGAAAAAGAATATAATTTGAAACAATGTATTGTATAAACTAAATAATAATAATGTGAAGAATCCTACAAATGATATTTATTTTATAGTCGCACTAAGACTACTTGTATAATTTTATAATGATTGACTGTAGATAAGTCCAGCAATCAAATGTGTATTTTACGGCGGAGCAATGGAGTCAAAAGTACCCCTCCGATCCGATTCAATATAATGATAGGGAAAAATGTTAGGGAATTAGATATCAAAGGGATAAGAACATTAAAATAAAATATGATACAAAGATCAAGAAGAATATTGACACTCAAAAATTAAAAGAACCTATTGCTCTAAAATAATCAGTGATTGAGAAAATAAAATGAAATAATGATTGATAATTCCAATCAAAAAACTGAACGATATTTGTTGAAATAATCAATTTTAGTGGCAGGGCAATATGTAATGGTACATATCTTCACCTAACCATAATGAAGAAGACATGACCAGATAATTTATTTAGTCATTGACGCTAGAGTAAAAAGGGATGAATTATAATAGAAGAATGGGTGAATCAGAATAATAAAACTATCAGACATATCAAGGTAGTCAGAACAGTAACTTATATTAATTCTTAGTAGTAACAAACAAACAAGTCAAAATGGTAAATACTGAAACAAGACGATTTAACCCGAATAGCCCAATAGATGGTAAGTGAGAGAGTAGAACTAGCCCCAAAGGACCAAGAACAACCTGATGATGACAACTACAAATAGAATAGATATAGCCATCACACCAACACAAGTGTAAATAAGAAGAATAGTGACTAAAAGACAATTGACGTATAAGTATAGTGAAATAATCAGCCACAACGCTAAGGAAGTGACGGATAATGTAGGACAAAAGAAAATGAACTAAGAAAGAACACCAAACTTGTATTAAACCAAAGAAAATTGTATGTCATATTAATAATTGTAAGGACAGACAAACTAGAGATACTAATTATTAAGTCATTAAAATATAGAAGGGCACAGTAAACCCCAAACAGATAGAGTAAACTATGACAAATCACATTAGCACAATACTAACATATTTGTGATACAATAAACCAACATGAACTTGTTAATATTATAATTAAACCTTGTAAACTGAGAGGTAGAGAGTTAGAGAAATAGTGAACATAGTAGAGTGAGAAAGAGAATTTAAAGTTAGGTAATACCCACTAGTAACACTTAAATTAAACATATAAAGTGCAAAGTGATAGTGTGAAAACCCCAAGTTAAATAGAACCCTATTGATAGGGAGTGACGCCAAATAATCAGTGTTAAAACCATTAGTAAAGAGTTAAGAGTGATCGAAGACCATCAGTGAGTGGTAAAATAATAAGTGAAGGCTGATAATGGCTAGTCACAGAAAGGACTGTGACACTTAATAGCAATTATCCAGTGAACATAAGAGTATTAATAACAAGATGAAACAAAGTGTAACAGACTAGATAATAAGTAGATTTTAGATAATAGTAGTACTTACTACTTGCCACATTTTAGTTTGCAAGTCTTAATATTAGGGAATAAGTTGTTAATTAGTATTGTTAATCATGTATTCAAGAACGAATGACTATCAGTGTGTTAATACACCAAGATATATGAGTTTATTCACAGAAATAAGAATCTAATATCATTAATTTAAAATGATACATTAAAGAATATTTTTCATGACAAACTGATAATAATAAAAACAAAATATTAACATTAGATAATAAACAGTTGTTAGTTAGTCATAACAATATACCATTGTATTAATTATTAATCCATGTTTATGTCTTTATTTGTTATGTCAAGTAATAATTATAATTTGTCAAAGAGTATGAGTGAATAAGATGTCTCAAATAATTATGTTTAAATGGATAAGAATTGTGTTTCAATGACTAAGGTTTATGTTCCAATAATTATGTTTAAATGATAAGAATTATGGATATGAGAATAGTTAAAACCATTAGATGTTATGCCATATGTTATAAGAAATAAGATTTAAAAACCATCGGGCACCAGTAAACAAGAAACAAACCATACATTCAAACACAATGACACCAAAAATGAATTATCACAGTAGACAAGTTAATATAGGGAAACAATAAAATTATACGCAATTACAAGAACCGACTTAAACATTGAATAAATAAACAAAATCTTGTATTCAAACAATTATAACCCATTACAAGGAAAAGAGTCAATTGCTGTTCAAGCCTATGCAGATTCCCAACTGTCAACTACCAAAAAGCTTCAATTTATAGAATTAAACACTGACATTAGGAAGACTAAACCACATAAACTATGAAATACAAATAGACAATCATTATAAGACAGAAATATTATGATAATAATGTAAACTGAGAAAACAGTATAATTAAATAAGATTCACAAAACTGTCAAAATGTTGATACCTAAGTGAACACTATAATATTGGATGTCAAATTAATCCTTGAGCAAAAATATGAACAGTGGTGATAATATTTACTACTAAAAAGGGAGTACTGAAGATTAATTATATTTAGAAGATCTGTAACCAGTTTGAATACAAATTCAAATAATAATTAACCAATTTCAGCCAATCAAAAAACTTCGAGTAACCATGACAACAACCGTATATTGAAAAAATTCAGTTAGGAACAATGACTTTATGTAGTGACGCCAAACTGAAGAGACGCCACGCGATGAAGGACCCAAATTTTCATTAGAAAAAGCGTATTAGTGCCCATAAGTTGGAGAAGGAATAGCAGTACATCAGATGAGAGGCCTTTACAACCAATATCTACCAAGGACCAGCCAAAATTAATCCAGATGACCGGAGAATACTAGTAATCCAACCCGAAGAAGATGACAACCCAATTTTGAACCCAAGATCAGAAGTAGGAAGAATCTACATTGACACATTACTTCATATGGACGAATGACTATGCCCATCATAACTACTAACGTCCAGTATTGCTGAAGTTATTTGATTATTATTATAAAACAAATTCTCTTTCCAAAATTTTAACTATAAAAAATAAAACTCTCACTATAACTGAATATTTTCAAGGATTAATAAACCAAAGAAATAACTTTGTAAACGTTGAATGAACACATGATAACCTATGTTACACAAAGACACTGTCACACTTCAACACCACAATATTCAATTTATAACAAACCTTGTATAGTTTCAATGATCACAAACTTTTAATTATATGTTCTAATTTTGTTATCTTGTTATGTAAACCTCTGTTTCGTACTTAAAAGAACCCATTTGGCAGATTTATTTTGTGAAATAATAACCAGAGTCATTTGTAAACATTGCACTGCCAACCCAGCGCTACGCTGAGCGAGAGATTGTATTGCCGAGGCTAAAACTTTTATTATAATAGTCATTATTTTCATGAAGCTTTAACTACAATTAACAAGCGAAAGTATAATAAAAAAGTGCATACTGATAACAAACTGTCCAGTATTTATTTGTAGAATATATTATGTATGTTTTGTTTGCTAGCAGTGGGTCGACATAACCAACACTAATTCAAGTTGGCAACACGTATTCCCCCACTCACACGAGAATCAGTCACAAGCCAGACGGCGAACTATTTGAATTTTCGATAACAAAAAATCAACATACTATACAAACAACAAATATTATAATTACACACGCAACACGCATTGATATATTTTTATTACAAAGTGGCGCACCAACTAGTGAGGCTAGATTGACGAGAAATATTAACGTCTAGCGGCAAGTACGACAGAAGGTGAACAAGATGAAGAGAGCATCATCATTAAGGCGGACGAAAGAGGCCGAAAAGGAAGTTCGAGCGGAAGGGAAGGAAGTGACTTCGGTAGAAGACGCCGAACAAATGTTACCTCCCATGGAGCCAGTCAAACACGTGCAGCCAGAAAACCAACCGGAAAAACCAACACAGACTGAGGACGGGAGATTCCACAAGAGATGATGAGAGCAATCATGGGAATGAACAATAATATAACGTCATTGAGTAAGAAAATTGATGACCGAAAAGAAAGATTTCAAGGAAGAATTGAAGGAATTCAATGAAAAATTGGACAAAAATAAAGAGGAAATTAATGAAAAATTGGACCAGAACAGGGAAGAAACCAATAAAAATATGGAGTCGTTAAAGGGTGATAACCAAAAACTTAGCCAGCAAATGGCCGAAAACAGTAAGACCATGTAGAAAAAATGGGCGAACTGAGGCAAGACAGCCAGAAAAATATGGAGGCATTGAATCAGAAGATGGCGGAGAACAACGAAAAGGTGAATAAGAAAATCGAGGAGGAGATGACGAGCATACGGCAAGAGATTTCCGAAATACATGGGAAATGGGAAATTACGAGCCATGACCTGCAACAAACGAAGGAAGACTTCGGCGAACGAATGACCAACATGGAAGAAGACAGCCAGATCCGAATAGAATCCATAAAATCCGCAACTGACCAAAATATAACACAGGTACGGACAGAATTTGGAGAGAAATGCCGAGAGATCGACACCGCCGTAAACGAAGTTCGCGGACAAGGTCAACAAAACAAAAACAGAATTGAAGAAATCCAGCAACGAGAGATTGCCAAAATCAGGGAGGAGCTGGAAGTAATTAACAACAGACCGCCAGTAATAACACAGTACCAGCACATGGACAACCGGGAAGTAATTAACTTCAAACAATACCGGCGAAACCCGATGGAATTCTTGGAGAGAGTGGACGAACAACTGGCCAAGACTCGGGAGAATAGATGGACCATTATCCGAGGGTACCTGGACGAGTATTTTCGTGATATAAATGACAATTGGTGGACGGCTACGAGACACGATCTCACGAATTACGAAGAATTTAAAGACGTGTTTAAAAGGAAATACTGGTCGGAAGCAACACAAAACATCGTGCGAGACAGTTTATGTTTCGGCAGGTATGACGCCACCAGAGGGACGACTTTCACGGCATATTTCCTGGGAAAGGTATGTCTAGCCAGGAATCTGGAGCCGAAAATCCCAGAAGAAAGTTTAGTGACTAAACTCGCCTTTCATTACGAAGAGGGTGTCTCCAGAGCGCGGCTGGGTAGCCAAATTAAGACCATCCAATCCATGGCAGCTCTACTAGAAGATTACGAAAGGGAGCGTTATTACCGCAGAAGCCGACAGCGGGACGACAGGGGCGAAAACAAAAATTTTCAGAACGGCTACCAATATAACAACAATAACTACCGTCCTAATTATAACAACCGCAACAATGCAAATAACCCGACTAACGAGTCGCATAATAGAACAAATAACAATCCGACCAACCAACCAAATAACGGCTATAATAACAATAATAGGCCGAACAATCATTATAACCAATACAACCGTCCAAATAACACACAACATCAACCCTATAGGCAGAATAACACCAGTTACAACCGGCCAAATTTTAACAGCAATACAAATGACAATCGAAATCGCAACAACACAGATCGTAACTATCGTCAAGTACATTACGTGAGGGCCGAAAGAGACGGGAGAAATAGGTCGTTTTATCAGGAACGAAGAAGTGCCGACCGAAATGCCTACGGACACCGGTACAGTGATAGTAATTACGGACGTGACACCAGAACCAACACGGGCCGAAGTCGTAGCCAAGAAGTATACAGGCGTGACCGGTACGAAGAGGATCACAACCAGCCTGAACCCCGACCGTCAACGAGCGGAAGTCCGACAACAAATCAACAAGACGATCGTAACAATCAGTCCGAGATGACGTTAAACTAGGAGCGGCAGTGAAAAACCTACTCGTACCCTCACTGAACCAGTCTATTGGGTTAAATCGCACCGTTACTCAAACCAACGGCGAACACACAATTACAATCGTGCGCAATAATTATTTGAAGAGTATTATAGAGGAACTCATCGAAGAAAGTAGCAACCAATCTGACAGTAAACATAACGAGATTGCTTATATATCAACGCAAGTCAACGGAGTACCAGTACAAATTATGATAGACACTGGATCCAATATCTCATTAATCGACAGTATTGAACTTCAGAAAATTCAAGAAGCAAGTAAGACAATTATACTTACGTTACCCATCAGCAACATTGTCCTTGTAGGAGCGACCGGACGACAAAACAGAACCGTCTGAAAACAAGTGCAACTCGACCTGACAAGCAATGGACAAACCGTGACAATGACTTTTTTAGTAGCCAGTGGATTGCCATTCCGGATGCTAATTGGTTGCGATATGCTGCGCCAATACTCAGCCATAATTGACCTGAGTCAGTACAAACTTATTTTGAAAAAGAATGACATACAGTGGATAGCTGAACTGACCAATAGTGAAGAAGTACAGCCACATGAAACAATGTACCATATCCAAAAGTACAGAAATACTGGAGAACATGTACTAAATAATGGGATTTATGATGAGACCGACAATGAAGAACTATGGCAAGAAAAACTCGAAGAAATCCGAACTTTCCAGAGAGAGAAAACGAGCGCTCAATTAACAGCTCAACAAGCTGAACAACTGATCGAAGTATATAAGCGTTACAAGCACGTATTTTCAAATACACCTGGAAAGGTCAGAGATTATCAGTGCGAGATTCAATTCCGAGAGCCTGTCAACTTGATAAAAAAATCTTACCCGAGCGCATTCTCATTAAAGGAGGCGGTGAGAGCAGAAATCAATCGATTAATAGCTGAAGACATAATTGAACCAAGCTACTCACCATACACCAGCCCTATCCTTGCAGTTCCAAAGAAACACGGGAAGGTGAGAATATGTCTAGACGCCCGTGAGATCAACAAGTACATAATAAATGATCGTACATCCCCAGGAGAAATAGATGAGATCCTGAAAAAATTCTATGGAACCAAATTCATCAGTATATGGGATACTGTCTGCGGCTATTGGCAGGTTGAATTACACCCATCCAGCAGAAAGTACATGGCGTTCATATTTGAAGGACGGAACTTCCAATTCAAAAGATTACCCTTCGGATTGGTGAATTCGGTAGCAGTATTTGTAAAAATTATGGACCAGATGAGTTGCAGTTCACAACAGTCTATGTAGACGACTTGTTAGTAACTTCAGATGTGTGGGACGAACATTGTCACCGAGTAGAATATGTGCTGAAAAAACTATCAAATAACCATATAACCCTTAAGCTAGAAAAATCCAAATTTTTATCTGATGAAGTGCAATTTTTAGGGTTCAACTTGTCTGGAAATGGGATAACACCATCACAAGAAAAGGTGGAGTGCATACAGAAGTTCCCAACACCAAAAAATAAGAAGCAACTCCAATCATTTCTCGGTCTATGCAATTATTACCGAAAGTTCCAAAAGAATTATTCTGAAATGACAGCTAAATTTTCACACCAACTGTCATCTAAGAACAAATGGACGTGGGGAGTCGAACAAGATATAACACTCCAACTGATTAAAAATAAATTCATTGAATCAGTAATGTTACGTCATCCTAATTTCACTAAACCATTCTATTTAGACTGCGACGCCAGTGACGTTAGCCTTGGATCCGTTTTGTACCAGGAGGATGAAGAGGGAAATCATTGTGTGATAAGTTTCGCAAGTAGAGTGCTAAACAGCAGTGAAAGAAATTATAACGTTACTGAGAAGGAATTGCTGAGCGTTGTGTTCTCATGTAGAAAATTTAGAACCTACATATTGGGATACCCGATTACAGTGAGGACTGACCACAAGTCCATATCATTCCTCAGAAATTGTAAGTTAAGTCATGGAAGATTGACTAGATGGAGTTTGATATTGCAGGAGTATGATCTAAATTGGGAATACATCCCAGGCAAGAAAAACATTATAGCAGATACCCTATCCAGAGTAAACATTAAAGAGCAGACGTACGAAGGAGAAAAGGAAACTGTTATCAAATATACCACATAATTAAAAACAGGACTGATTTGGCCAACATTATGAAAGAAATGGAACGACAACAAGCACAAGATCCCAAATTAAGCAAAATTCTATCACGCTTAACAGACAAAGATGACCACATATCTCAATATTATTGCAAACACCAAGGGATACTTTTCATAAAACCACAAAATAAATTCATAACGTGGAAATTAGCAATACCTCAAGCCACAGAGAAGGACTTAATTCTTGATTACCATGATAGATATGGGCACATGGGCGCATTAAAAGTGATAAAGGCCTTACAAGAGCATGTATACATGAAGGATGCTAACAGAAAGGTAAGGAAATATATAAAGCAATGTCACATATGCCAACTAGTGAAGGTCAACAATAACAGAAAGGAGGGAACCATGATACCGATAACTACATCTTGTAAATTCGAGAAAGTCTTCGTTGACATATGCGGACCATTTCCGCGTAGTGGAGGCAGGCACCAATACAAACACCTCATCATTGTATTTGACCACTACACAAGGTTCACAAAGCTTTTCCCCATCAATCGTGCTACTACCCAAAAAATTTTAAAAATAATCCTAGAGCCATACATTAGAGAAGTGGGAGTGCCCAAATGCATCATTACTGATCATGGAACGCAGTTCAAGGGTAGAAGATGGAAGGACACTTTACTAAATCATGGAATAAAAACGTACAAGACATCAGTGTACCATCCCAGCAGCAACCCTGCAGAGCGAGTCTTGAGAGAAGTGGGGAGAATTCTCCGTACATATTGTTATGAGCAACACGATGAATGGTCCAAATACATACCAGCAGCCGAAAATTTTATAAACTTATCGCACCACCAATTTATTGAAACAACACCATATACTGCAATGTTCCAAAGACCACCACCAAGAGAAATTACTTCCCTAATCCAATTTCCGTATGACGAAGGATATCAATTCGATGAAGTTCAATTTCACAATAAAATATTAGAAAAGACTGACAAAATCAGAGAAAAATATAAGCAAATGCAACCGAAGCCCATACAATATCAAATTGGAGAGCAAATATTACTCAAAAACAGAGGATTACCAAACACCATGGAAGGGATAGCCAAGAAGCTATTGTTACTGTACACAGGACCCTACATAGTAAGCAAAGACAACCAAAATAATACATATGAGATCGTAGACCCAAAAACACAAAGAATAAAGGGGACATTTAACCAAACCTCTATAAAAAAATATTATTAAAAATGAGAAAAAAACATCCTGAAACCAATTAATAAATAACTAGTGTTAAACAGTAAGAAAAATAAACAAAACCAATAATAATAAAAAGATCATGTATACCATACCCACTAACAATATCGAATCACTAAGAGCTAGAGAGTGTGAATAAAAGAAAAAGAATATAATTTGAAACAATGTATTGTATAAACTAAATAATAATAATGTGAAGAATCCTACAAATGATATTTATTTTATAGTCGCACTAAGACTACTTGTATAATTTTATAATGATTGACTGTAGATAAGTCCAGCAATCAAATGTGTATTTTACGGCGGAGCAATGGAGTCAAAAGTACCCCTCCGATCCGATTCAATATAATGATAGGGAAAAATGTTAGGGAATTAGATATCAAAGGGATAAGAACATTAAAATAAAATATGATACAAAGATCAAGAAGAATATTGACACTCAAAAATTAAAAGAACCTATTGCTCTAAAATAATCAGTGATTGAGAAAATAAAATGAAATAATGATTGATAATTCCAATCAAAAAACTGAACGATATTTGTTGAAATAATCAATTTTAGTGGCAGGGCAATATGTAATGGTACATATCTTCACCTAACCATAATGAAGAAGACATGACCAGATAATTTATTTAGTCATTGACGCTAGAGTAAAAAGGGATGAATTATAATAGAAGAATGGGTGAATCAGAATAATAAAACTATCAGACATATCAAGGTAGTCAGAACAGTAACTTATATTAATTCTTAGTAGTAACAAACAAACAAGTCAAAATGGTAAATACTGAAACAAGACGATTTAACCCGAATAGCCCAATAGATGGTAAGTGAGAGAGTAGAACTAGCCCCAAAGGACCAAGAACAACCTGATGATGACAACTACAAATAGAATAGATATAGCCATCACACCAACACAAGTGTAAATAAGAAGAATAGTGACTAAAAGACAATTGACGTATAAGTATAGTGAAATAATCAGCCACAACGCTAAGGAAGTGACGGATAATGTAGGACAAAAGAAAATGAACTAAGAAAGAACACCAAACTTGTATTAAACCAAAGAAAATTGTATGTCATATTAATAATTGTAAGGACAGACAAACTAGAGTTACTAATTATTAAGTCATTAAAATATAGAAGGGCACAGTAAACCCCAAACAGATAGAGTAAACTATGACAAATCACATTAGCACAATACTAACATATTTGTGATACAATAAACCAACATGAACTTGTTAATATTATAATTAAACCTTGTAAACTGAGAGGTAGAGAGTTAGAGAAATAGTGAACATAGTAGAGTGAGAAAGAGAATTTAAAGTTAGGTAATACCCACTAGTAACACTTAAATTAAACATATAAAGTGCAAAGTGATAGTGTGAAAACCCCAAGTTAAATAGAACCCTATTGATAGGGAGTGACGCCAAATAATCAGTGTTAAAACCATTAGTAAAGAGTTAAGAGTGATCGAAGACCATCAGTGAGTGGTAAAATAATAAGTGAAGGCTGATAATGGCTAGTCACAGAAAGGACTGTGACACTTAATAGCAATTATCCAGTGAACATAAGAGTATTAATAACAAGATGAAACAAAGTGTAACAGACTAGATAATAAGTAGATTTTAGATAATAGTAGTACTTACTACTTGCCACATTTTAGTTTGCAAGTCTTAATATTAGGGAATAAGTTGTTAATTAGTATTGTTAATCATGTATTCAAGAACGAATGACTATCAGTGTGTTAATACACCAAGATATATGAGTTTATTCACAGAAATAAGAATCTAATATCATTAATTTAAAATGATACATTAAAGAATATTTTTCATGACAAACTGATAATAATAAAAACAAAATATTAACATTAGATAATAAACAGTTGTTAGTTAGTCATAACAATATACCATTGTATTAATTATTAATCCATGTTTATGTCTTTATTTGTTATGTCAAGTAATAATTATAATTTGTCAAAGAGTATGAGTGAATAAGATGTCTCAAATAATTATGTTTAAATGGATAAGAATTGTGTTTCAATGACTAAGGTTTATGTTCCAATAATTATGTTTAAATGATAAGAATTATGGATATGAGAATAGTTAAAACCATTAGATGTTATGCCATATGTTATAAGAAATAAGATTTAAAAACCATCGGGCACCAGTAAACAAGAAACAAACCATACATTCAAACACAATGACACCAAAAATGAATTATCACAGTAGACAAGTTAATATAGGGAAACAATAAAATTATACGCAATTACAAGAACCGACTTAAACATTGAATAAATAAACAAAATCTTGTATTCAAACAATTATAACCCATTACAAGGAAAAGAGTCAATTGCTGTTCAAGCCTATGCAGATTCCCAACTGTCAACTACCAAAAAGCTTCAATTTATAGAATTAAACACTGACATTAGGAAGACTAAACCACATAAACTATGAAATACAAATAGACAATCATTATAAGACAGAAATATTATGATAATAATGTAAACTGAGAAAACAGTATAATTAAATAAGATTCACAAAACTGTCAAAATGTTGATACCTAAGTGAACACTATAATATTGGATGTCAAATTAATCCTTGAGCAAAAATATGAACATGGTGATAATATTTACTACTAAAAAGGGAGTACTGAAGATTAATTATATTTAGAAGATCTGTAACCAGTTTGAATACAAATTCAAATAATAATTAACCAATTTCAGCCAATCAAAAAACTTCGAGTAACCATGACAACAACCGTATATTGAAAAAATTCAGTTAGGAACAATGACTTTATGTAGTGACGCCAAACTGAAGAGACGCCACGCGATGAAGGACCCAAATTTTCATTAGAAAAAGCGTATTAGTGCCCATAAGTTGGAGAAGGAATAGCAGTACATCAGATGAGAGGCCTTTACAACCAATATCTACCAAGGACCAGCCAAAATTAATCCAGATGACCGGAGAATACTAGTAATCCAACCCGAAGAAGATGACAACCCAATTTTGAACCCAAGATCAGAAGTAGGAAGAATCTACATTGACACATTACTTCATATGGACGAATGACTATGCCCATCATAACTACTAACGTCCAGTATTGCTGAAGTTATTTGATTATTATTATAAAACAAATTCTCTTTCCAAAATTTTAACTATAAAAAATAAAACTCTCACTATAACTGAATATTTTCAAGGATTAATAAACCAAAGAAATAACTTTGTAAACGTTGAATGAACACATGATAACCTATGTTACACAAAGACACTGTCACACTTCAACACCACAATATTCAATTTATAACAAACCTTGTATAGTTTCAATGATCACAAACTTTTAATTATATGTTCTAATTTTGTTATCTTGTTATGTAAACCTCTGTTTCGTACTTAAAAGAACCCATTTGGCAGATTTATTTTGTGAAATAATAACCAGAGTCATTTGTAAACATTGCACTGCCAACCCAGCGCTACGCTGAGCGAGAGATTGTATTGCCGAGGCTAAAACTTTTATTATAATAGTCATTATTTTCATGAAGCTTTAACTACAATTAACAAGCGAAAGTATAATAAAAAAGTGCATACTGATAACAAACTGTCCAGTATTTATTTGTAGAATATATTATGTATGTTTTGTTTGCTAGCAGTGGGTCGACATAACCAACACTAATTCAAGTTGGCAACACGTATTCCCCCACTCACACGAGAATCAGTCACAAGCCAGACGGCGAACTATTTGAATTTTCGATAACAAAAAATCAACATACTATACAAACAACAAATATTATAATTACACACGCAACACGCATTGATATATTTTTATTACAAAGTGGCGCACCAACTAGTGAGGCTAGATTGACGAGAAATATTAACGTCTAGCGGCAAGTACGACAGAAGGTCAACAAGATGAAGAGAGCATCATCATTAAGGCGGACGAAAGAGGCCGAAAAGGAAGTTCGAGCGGAAGGGAAGGAAGTGACTTCGGTAGAAGACGCCGAACAAATGTTACCTCCCATGGAGCCAGTCAAACACGTGCAGCCAGAAAACCAACCGGAAAAACCAACACAGACTGAGGACGGGAGATTCCACAAGAGATGATGAGAGCAATCATGGGAATGAACAATAATATAACGTCATTGAGTAAGAAAATTGATGACCGAAAAGAAAGATTTCAAGGAAGAATTGAAGGAATTCAATGAAAAATTGGACAAAAATAAAGAGGAAATTAATGAAAAATTGGACCAGAACAGGGAAGAAACCAATAAAAATATGGAGTCGTTAAAGGGTGATAACCAAAAACTTAGCCAGCAAATGGCCGAAAACAGTAAGACCATGTAGAAAAAATGGGCGAACTGAGGCAAGACAGCCAGAAAAATATGGAGGCATTGAATCAGAAGATGGCGGAGAACAACGAAAAGGTGAATAAGAAAATCGAGGAGGAGATGACGAGCATACGGCAAGAGATTTCCGAAATACATGGGAAATGGGAAATTACGAGCCATGACCTGCAACAAACGAAGGAAGACTTCGGCGAACGAATGACCAACATGGAAGAAGACAGCCAGATCCGAATAGAATCCATAAAATCCGCAACTGACCAAAATATAACACAGGTACGGACAGAATTTGGAGAGAAATGCCGAGAGATCGACACCGCCGTAAACGAAGTTCGCGGACAAGGTCAACAAAACAAAAACAGAATTGAAGAAATCCAGCAACGAGAGATTGCCAAAATCAGGGAGGAGCTGGAAGTAATTAACAACAGACCGCCAGTAATAACACAGTACCAGCACATGGACAACCGGGAAGTAATTAACTTCAAACAATACCGGCGAAACCCGATGGAATTCTTGGAGAGAGTGGACGAACAACTGGCCAAGACTCGGGAGAATAGATGGACCATTATCCGAGGGTACCTGGACGAGTATTTTCGTGATATAAATGACAATTGGTGGACGGCTACGAGACACGATCTCACGAATTACGAAGAATTTAAAGACGTGTTTAAAAGGAAATACTGGTCGGAAGCAACACAAAACATCGTGCGAGACAGTTTATGTTTCGGCAGGTATGACGCCACCAGAGGGACGACTTTCACGGCATATTTCCTGGGAAAGGTATGTCTAGCCAGGAATCTGGAGCCGAAAATCCCAGAAGAAAGTTTAGTGACTAAACTCGCCTTTCATTACGAAGAGGGTGTCTCCAGAGCGCGGCTGGGTAGCCAAATTAAGACCATCCAATCCATGGCAGCTCTACTAGAAGATTACGAAAGGGAGCGTTATTACCGCAGAAGCCGACAGCGGGACGACAGGGGCGAAAACAAAAATTTTCAGAACGGCTACCAATATAACAACAATAACTACCGTCCTAATTATAACAACCGCAACAATGCAAATAACCCGACTAACGAGTCGCATAATAGAACAAATAACAATCCGACCAACCAACCAAATAACGGCTATAATAACAATAATAGGCCGAACAATCATTATAACCAATACAACCGTCCAAATAACACACAACATCAACCCTATAGGCAGAATAACACCAGTTACAACCGGCCAAATTTTAACAGCAATACAAATGACAATCGAAATCGCAACAACACAGATCGTAACTATCGTCAAGTACATTACGTGAGGGCCGAAAGAGACGGGAGAAATAGGTCGTTTTATCAGGAACGAAGAAGTGCCGACCGAAATGCCTACGGACACCGGTACAGTGATAGTAATTACGGACGTGACACCAGAACCAACACGGGCCGAAGTCGTAGCCAAGAAGTATACAGGCGTGACCGGTACGAAGAGGATCACAACCAGCCTGAACCCCGACCGTCAACGAGCGGAAGTCCGACAACAAATCAACACGACGATCGTAACAATCAGTCCGAGATGACGTTAAACTAGGAGCGCCAGTGAAAAACCTACTCGTACCCTCACTGAACCAGTCTATTGGGTTAAATCGCACCGTTACTCAAACCAACGGCGAACACACAATTACAATCGTGCGCAATAATTATTTGAAGAGTATTATAGAGGAACTCATCGAAGAAAGTAGCAACCAATCTGACAGTAAACATAACGAGATTGCTTATATATCAACGCAAGTCAACGGAGTACCAGTACAAATTATGATAGACACTGGATCCAATATCTCATTAATCGACAGTATTGAACTTCAGAAAATTCAAGAAGCAAGTAAGACAATTATACTTACGTTACCCATCAGCAACATTGTCCTTGTAGGAGCGACCGGACGACAAAACAGAACCGTCTGAAAACAAGTGCAATTCGAACTGACAAGCAATGGACAAACCGTGACAATGACTTTTTTAGTAGCCAGTGGATTGCCATTCCGGATGCTAATTGGTTGCGATATGCTGCGCCAATACTCAGCCATAATTGACCTGAGTCAGTACAAACTTATTTTGAAAAAGAATGACATACAGTGGATAGCTGAACTGACCAATAGTGAAGAAGTACAGCCACATGAAACAATGTACCATATCCAAAAGTACAGAAATACTGGAGAACATGTACTAAATAATGGGATTTATGATGAGACCGACAATGAAGAACTATGGCAAGAAAAACTCGAAGAAATCCGAACTTTCCAGAGAGAGAAAACGAGCGCTCAATTAACAGCTCAACAAGCTGAACAACTGATCGAAGTATATAAGCGTTACAAGCACGTATTTTCAAATACACCTGGAAAGGTCAGAGATTATCAGTGCGAGATTCAATTCCGAGAGCCTGTCAACTTGATAAAAAAATCTTACCCGAGCGCATTCTCATTAAAGGAGGCGGTGAGAGCAGAAATCAATCGATTAATAGCTGAAGACATAATTGAACCAAGCTACTCACCATACACCAGCCCTATCCTTGCAGTTCCAAAGAAACACGGGAAGGTGAGAATATGTCTAGACGCCCGTGAGATCAACAAGTACATAATAAATGATCGTACATCCCCAGGAGAAATAGATGAGATCCTGAAAAAATTCTATGGAACCAAATTCATCAGTATATGGGATATTGTCTGCGGCTATTGGCAGGTTGAATTACACCCATCCAGCAGAAAGTACATGGCGTTCATATTTGAAGGACGGAACTTCCAATTCAAAAGATTACCCTTCGGATTGGTGAATTCGGTAGCAGTATTTGTAAAAATTATGGACCAGATGAGTTGCAGTTCACAACAGTCTATGTAGACGACTTGTTAGTAACTTCAGATGTGTGGGACGAACATTGTCACCGAGTAGAATATGTGCTGAAAAAACTATCAAATAACCATATAACCCTTAAGCTAGAAAAATCCAAATTTTTATCTGATGAAGTGCAATTTTTAGGGTTCAACTTGTCTGGAAATGGGATAACACCATCACAAGAAAAGGTGGAGTGCATACAGAAGTTCCCAACACCAAAAAATAAGAAGCAACTCCAATCATTTCTCGGTCTATGCAATTATTACCGAAAGTTCCAAAAGAATTATTCTGAAATGACAGCTAAATTTTCACACCAACTGTCATCTAAGAACAAATGGACGTGGGGAGTCGAACAAGATATAACACTCCAACTGATTAAAAATAAATTCATTGAATCAGTAATGTTACGTCATCCTAATTTCACTAAACCATTCTATTTAGACTGCGACGCCAGTGACATTAGCCTTGGATCCGTTTTGTACCAGGAGGATGAAGAGGGAAATCATTGTGTGATAAGTTTCGCAAGTAGAGTGCTAAACAGCAGTGAAAGAAATTATAACGTTACTGAGAAGGAATTGCTGAGCGTTGTGTTCTCATGTAGAAAATTTAGAACCTACATATTGGGATACCCGATTACAGTGAGGACTGACCACAAGTCCATATCATTCCTCAGAAATTGTAAGTTAAGTCATGGAAGATTGACTAGATGGAGTTTGATATTGCAGGAGTATGATCTAAATTGGGAATACATCCCAGGCAAGAAAAACATTATAGCAGATACCCTATCCAGAGTAAACATTAAAGAGCAGACGTACGAAGGAGAAAAGGAAACTGTTATCAAATATACCACATAATTAAAAACAGGACTGATTTGGCCAACATTATGAAAGAAATGGAACGACAACAAGCACAAGATCCCAAATTAAGCAAAATTCTATCACGCTTAACAGACAAAGATGACCACATATCTCAATATTATTGCAAACACCAAGGGATACTTTTCATAAAACCACAAAATAAATTCATAACGTGGAAATTAGCAATACCTCAAGCCACAGAGAAGGACTTAATTCTTGATTACCATGATAGATATGGGCACATGGGCGCATTAAAAGTGATAAAGGCCTTACAAGAGCATGTATACATGAAGGATGCTAACAGAAAGGTAAGGAAATATATAAAGCAATGTCACATATGCCAACTAGTGAAGGTCAACAATAACAGAAAGGAGGGAACCATGATACCGATAACTACATCTTGTAAATTCGAGAAAGTCTTCGTTGACATATGCGGACCATTTCCGCGTAGTGGAGGCAGGCACCAATAAAAATACCTCATCATTGTATTTGACCACTACACAAGGTTCACAAAGCTTTTCCCCATCAATCGTGCTACTACCCAAAAAATTTTAAAAATAATCCTAGAGCCATACATTAGAGAAGTGGGAGTGCCCAAATGCATAATTACTGATCATGGAACGCAGTTCAAGGGTAGAAGATGGAAGGACACTTTACTAAATCATGGAATAAAAACGTACAAGACATCAGTGTACCATCCCAGCAGCAACCCTGCAGAGCGAGTCTTGAGAGAAGTGGGGAGAATTCTCCGTACATATTGTTATGAGCAACACGATGAATGGTCCAAATACATACCAGCAGCCGAAAATTTTATAAACTTATCGCACCACCAATTTATTGAAACAACACCATATACTGCAATGTTCCAAAGACCACCACCAAGAGAAATTACTTCCCTAATCCAATTTCCGTATGACGAAGGATATCAATTCGATGAAGTTCAAGTTCACAATAAAATATTAGAAAAGACTGACAAAATCAGAGAAAAATATAAGCAAATGCAACCGAAGCCCATACAATATCAAATTGGAGAGCAAATATTACTCAAAAACAGAGGATTACCAAACACCATGGAAGGGATAGCCAAGAAGCTATTGTTACTGTACACAGGACCCTACATAGTAAGCAAAGACAACCAAAATAATACATATGAGATCGTAGACCCAAAAACACAAAGAATAAAGGGGACATTTAACCAAACCTCTATAAAAAAATATTATTAAAAATGAGAAAAAACCATCCTGAAACCAATTAATAAATAACTAGTGTTAAACAGTAAGAAAAATAAACAAAACCAATAATAATAAAAAGATCATGTATACCATACCCACTAACAATATCGAATCACTAAGAGCTAGAGAGTGTGAATAAAAGAAAAAGAATATAATTTGAAACAATGTATTGTATAAACTAAATAATAATAATGTGAAGAATCCTACAAATGATATTTATTTTATAGTCGCACTAAGACTACTTGTATAATTTTATAATGATTGACTGTAGATAAGTCCAGCAATCAAATGTGTATTTTACGGCGGAGCAATGGAGTCAAAAGTACCCCTCCGATCCGATTCAATATAATGATAGGGAAAAATGTTAGGGAATTAGATATCAAAGGGATAAGAACATTAAAATAAAATATGATACAAAGATCAAGAAGAATATTGACACTCAAAAATTAAAAGAACCTATTGCTCTAAAATAATCAGTGATTGAGAAAATAAAATGAAATAATGATTGATAATTCCAATCAAAAAACTGAACGATATTTGTTGAAATAATCAATTTTAGTGGCAGGGCAATATGTAATGGTACATATCTTCACCTAACCATAATGAAGAAGACATGACCAGATAATTTATTTAGTCATTGACGCTAGAGTAAAAAGGGATGAATTATAATAGAAGAATGGGTGAATCAGAATAATAAAACTATCAGACATATCAAGGTAGTCAGAACAGTAACTTATATTAATTCTTAGTAGTAACAAACAAACAAGTCAAAATGGTAAATACTGAAACAACACGATTTAACCCAAATAGCCCAATAGATGGTAAGTGAGAGAGTAGAACTAGCCCCAAAGGACCAAGAACAACCTGATGATGACAACTACAAATAGAATAGATATAGTCATCACACCAACACAAGTGTAAATAAGAAGAATAGTGACTAAAAGACAATTGACGTATAAGTATAGTGAAATAATCAGCCACAACGCTAAGGAAGTGACGGATAATGTAGGACAAAAGAAAATGAACTAAGAAAGAACACCAAACTTGTATTAAACCAAAGAAAATTGTATGTCATATTAATAATTGTAAGGACAGACAAACTAGAGATACTAATTATTAAGTCATTAAAATATAGAAGGGCACAGTAAACCCCAAACAGATAGAGTAAACTATGACAAATCACATTAGCACAATACTAACATATTTGTGATACAATAAACCAACATGAACTTGTTAATATTATAATTAAACCTTGTAAACTGAGAGGTAGAGAGTTAGAGAAATAGTGAACATAGTAGAGTGAGAAAGAGAATTTAAAGTTAGGTAATACCCACTAGTAACACTTAAATTAAACATATAAAGTGCAAAGTGATAGTGTGAAAACCCCAAGTTAAATAGAACCCTATTGATAGGGAGTGACGCCAAATAATCAGTGTTAAAACCATTAGTAAAGAGTTAAGAGTGATCGAAGACCATCAGTGAGTGGTAAAATAATAAGTGAAGGCTGATAATGGCTAGTCACAGAAAGGACTGTGACACTTAATAGCAATTATCCAGTGAACACAAGAGTATTAATAACAAGATGAAACAAAGTGTAACAGACTAGATAATAAGTAGATTTTAGATAATAGTAGTACTTACTACTTGCCACATTTTAGTTTGCAAGTCTTAATATTAGGGAATAAGTTGTTAATTAGTATTGTTAATCATGTATTCAAGAACGAATTACTATCAGTGTGTTAATACACCAAGATATATGAGTTTATTCACAGAAATAAGAATCTAATATCATTAATTTAAAATGATACATTAAAGAATATTTTTCATGACAAACTGATAATAATAAAAACAAAATATTAACATTAGATAATAAACAGTTGTTAGTTAGTCATAACAATATACCATTGTATTAATTATTAATCCATGTTTATGTCTTTATTTGTTATCTTGTTGTTGCATCCTCTTCGTTCACTTGTTAATTTAATAATATATATACACTTTCACTTATGAAACTTACTATTGTCACTTCCCAAACGTTTCAAGATGTTGTTTCTCTTCTTCAGTGGGTTGAGTGCTAACTGTCGATTACAGAATAACCGTTACGGAATGGAGTGTGTGGTGGGGGTTGATGGTGGGAAGGGGTTGGCGCTGAGGTTCGAATTATGTGTATGGATCAGTGTGTCAAATAGTGTATGTGATTTGTAATGTATCTGTTCATTTAATATGTTGTTTGGTTGTAATGTGTGATATCTGTATATTTCAAATTGTTCAGCTGTGTTTAGTTTTCTACTTTTTGGTAAGTAGTGTAATATTTCCATGTTGTGTTCTATGTTTGTGTAGCTGTGGTTTTCGTTATGTAAATGTGTGGCAAATGTGGAATGTATGTAGTTTGTGGTGAGGGCTTTTAAATGTTCAGAAAACCTGGAAGAAAAAGATCTTCCCGTCTGGCCGATGTAGAATTGTTGACAATCATTGCAATTTAATTTGTAAATCCCTGTTTTGCTGTATGTGTCAATGTCTTTGTTAGTATTGTTTATGTGTTTTCTAATGGTGTTGTTGGTTCTGTAAGCTACTTTATAATTTTGTTTCCTAAATGTGTTTGCAATTTTATGTGTATTGGAGTTGTAGTATGTAAGTGTTATGTATTTACTGGGTTGTGTGCTGTTGGTCAGATGTGTTTTACTTTTTGTGTTGAGGATTCGTTTATGTAGTTTATTTATTAATTCAGGGTTGTATCCGTTTTTACAAAGTAAAACACATCTGACCAACAGCACACAACCCAGTAAATACATAACACTTACATACTACAACTCCAATACACATAAAATTGCAAACACATTTAGGAAACAAAATTATAAAGTAGCTTACAGAACCAACAACACCATTAGAAAACACATAAACAATACTAACAAAGACATTGACACATACAGCAAAACAGGGGTTTACAAATTAAATTGCAATGATTGTCAACAATTCTACATCGGCCAGACGGGAAGATCTTTTTCTTCCAGGTTTTCTGAACATTTAAAAGCCCTCACCACAAACTGCATACATTCCACATTTGCCACACATTTACATAACGAAAACCACAGCTACACAAACATAGAACACAACATGGAAATATTACACTACTTACCAAAAAGTAGAAAACTAAACACAGCTGAACAATTTGAAATATACAGATATCACACATTACAACCAAACAACATATTAAATGAACAGATACATTACAAATCACATACACTATTTGACACACTGATCCATACACATAATTCGAACCTCAGCGCCAACCCCTTCCCACCATCAACCCCCACCACACACTCCATTCCGTAACGGTTATTCTGTAATCGACAGTTAGTACTCAACCCACTGAAGAAGAGAAACAACATCTTGAAACGTTTGGGAAGTGACAATAGTAAGTTTCATAAGTGAAAGTATATATATATTATTAAACTTTATTTGTTATGTCAAGTAATAATTATAATTTGTCAAAGAGTATGAGTGAATAAGATGTCTCAAATAATTATGTTTAAATGGATAAGAATTGTGTTTCAATGACTAAGGTTTATGTTCCAATAATTATGTTTAAATGATAAGAATTATGGCTATGAGAATAGTTAAAACCATTAAATGTTATGCCATATGTTATAAGAAATAAGATTTAAAAACCATCGGGCACCAGTAAACAAGAAACAAACCATACATTCAAACACAATGACACCAAAAATGAATTATCACAGTAGACAAGTTAATATAGGGAAACAATAAAATTATACGCAATTACAAGAACCGACTTAAACATTGAATAAATAAACAAAATCTTGTATTCAAACAATTATAACCCATTACAAGGAAAATAGTCAATTGCTGTTCAAGCCTATGCAGATTCCCAACTGTCAACTACCAAAAAGCTTCAATTTATAGAATTAAACACTGACATTAGGAAGACTAAACCACATAAACTATGAAATACAAATAGACAATCATTATAAGACAGAAATATTATGATAATAATGTAAACTGAGAAAACAAGATTTAATTAAATAAGATTCACAAAACTGTCAAAATGTTGATACCTAAGTGAACACTATAATATTGGATGTCAAATTAATCCTTGAGCAAAAATATGAACAGTGGTGATAATATTTACTACTAAAAAGGGAGTACTGAAGATTAATTACATTTAGAAGATCTGTAACCAGTTTGAATACAAATTCAAATAATAATTAACCAATTTCAGCCAATCAAAAAACTTTGAGTAACCATGACAACAACCGTATATTGAAAAAATTCAGTTAGGAACAATGACTTTATGTAGTGACGCCAAACTGAAGAGACGCCACGCGATGAAGGGCCCAAATTTTCATTAGAAAAAGCGTATTAGTGCCCATAAGTTGGAGAAGGAATAGCAGTACATCAGATGAGAGGCCTTTACAACCAATATCTACCAAGGACCAGCCAAAATTAATCCAGATGACCGGAGAATACTAGTAATCCAACCCGAAGAAGATGACAACCCAATTTTGAACCCAAGATCAGAAGTTGGAAGAATCTACATTGACACATTACTTCATATGGACGAATGACTATGCCCATCATAACTACTAACGTCGAGTATTGCTGAAGTTATTTGATTATTATTATAAAACAAATTCTCTTTCCAAAATTTTAACTATAAAAAATAAAACTCTCACTATAACTGAATATTTTCAAGGATTAATACCAAAGAAATAACTTTGTAAACGTTGAATGAACACATGATAACCTATGTTACACAAAGACACTGTCACACTTCAACACCACAATATTCAATTTATAACAAACCTTGTATAGTTTCAATGATCACAAACTTTTAATTATATGTTCTAATTTTGTTATCTTGTTATGTAAACCTCTGTTTCGTACTTAAAAGAACCCATTTGGCAGATTTATTTTGTGAAATAATAACCAGAGTCATTTGTAAACATTGCACTGCCAACCCAGCGCTACGCTGAGCGAGAGATTATATTGCCGAGGCTAAAACTTTTATTATAATAGTCATTATTTTCATGAAGCTTTAACTACAATTAACAAGCGAAAGTATAATAAAAAAGTGCATACTGATAACAAACTGTCCAGTATTTATTTGTAGAATATATTATGTATGTTTTGTTTGCTAGCAGTGGGTCGACATAACCAACACTAATTCAAGTTGGCAACACGTATTCCCCCACTCACACGAGAATCAGTCACAAGCCAGACGGCGAACTATTTGAATTTTCGATAATAAAAAATCAACATACTATACAAACAACAAATATTATTATTACACACGCAACACGCATTGATATATTTTTATTACAATGTATATATAAATATATTATATTATTATAAAACACATCAGATCAACAGCACACAACCCAGTAAATACATAACACTTACATACTACAATTCCAATACGCACAAAATTGCAAACTCATTTAGAAAACATAATTATAAAGTAGCCTACAGAACCAACAACACTATTAGGAAACACATAAATAATACTAACAAAAACACAGACACGTACAGCAAAACAGGGGTATATAAATTAAATTGTAATGATTGTCACCAATTCTACATCGGCCAGACGGGAAGATCTTTTTCCTCCAGATTTTCAGAACATTTAAAAGCCCTCACCACAAACTACATACATTCCACATTTGCCACACATTAACAAAACGAAAACCACAGTTACACAAACATAGAACACAACATGGAAATATTACACTACTTACCTAAAAGTAGAAAACTAAACACAGCTGAAAAATTTGAAATATACAGACATCACGCGCTACAACCAAACAACATATTAAATGAACAATTACATTATAGATCACATACACTATTCGATACATTGATCCAAACACACAATTTGAACCTCCGCGCCAATTCCCTCCCACCATCAACCCCCACCACACACACCAGTCCATAACCGTTATACTGTTAAAATGACATTCAGTATTTAATCCCACTGAGGAAGAGGAAAATCACCTCGAAATGTTTGGGAAAGATAAATGAAAATAAGTTCAATTGTGAAAGTTTATATATATAATAAAAGATATTATGGTTAATCATGAACTATGAAAGATAATGAGAGAACCAATTGTATAAGTTATAATAATGAAATGAGCTAAAGGTAACAATCAATGTAACAACTAAATGTATCTAGATAATGTTATAAGAAGATAAAATATGTAAAGAGATGTGCTATTAGTCAAGGAACAAAACCTTATAATGAAATAATAACAAACCAATGATGACACAAATAAATCATGAAAATAAGAATCATGTAGAGACCCTACAAAACATAGGAAGATATAATAATATTAATGACAGTAAAGGTGTAAATCACCATACTATGAGTAATAGTATAAGTATAGGAAATAAGAAAAAATGTTGAAATAAGAATAGTAAAGTAAGGAAGTTTATAATCAATAATCAACAAATGTGTACTAATAATTAATATTGTTCAGCTGGATACAGCATTTATAAATAATAATATGTTCATTTCAATCAAATAATTATGTTCAGAATAGAAATTAAGGATAGTTAAATAAATATTAAGAAAAAAGTTAAAAGTCGGATCTGCAACGTTTAGCAGACGATGCCTGTAAACTATGCATTATTTAGAGTAGGCTATTATTAAAATAGAAATTGTTAATGAAAAATATAACCAAACTGGTATCAAGTCATGTCAAAATAATGAGAAAGAAACAAGCAATACAATGCTAATAGTAGAACCTAATTTGTACTTAAAATAACTGAGATATAAACGTTAGCATCATAAATTTTGAATAAATACAAGAAATAATATTAACATCGAAAATAGACGCTTCCAATACAATTATGTAATGGCTATAAATAGAATGACCTCATCATGACATCATTTTCAACCAATCAGGAATTACCTTAGAAAGCAGTTAACACAGCCTTGTGGCGATCTAAGAAAAGTATATATATAAACACACGTGTAAACAAACCACATTTTGTCAATTTCCACTCAACCAGCAACAACGAATCCACACCACAGTTATCATCGAAATTTATTAATCAACAAGAAGGAAGAAGTTTAAATATAGTAAAGTGCATCGAAACCAGTAGTGATATCTTTACCAGAAGTGCGATTTAAAAGAACGAGGTTAAGTGCAATACCTAACCAAGTAAATTGTTGTTCAAGAAGAAAATATAATCGTTCATACGCGTAAACAGTGCAGTGAAATCACGATCAGTGTACCAGATCGTGAAGTGTGTTAATAAATAATCCATCCATTCAGTGAGTACTGTGCATATATTTACATTGTTTATGAATAAGCTGTTATCAGTATAACATAATATAGTTTCGTCAGTATACTAACGCAAAAAACAATAATACCATATGTACTAAGAACTGTCTTTACTTTATTTAGAGGAATTATATTATTCCGAATACAAGAATTAATGTATTAGCGATACCATAGTTAACCTCTATTTGTCAAGGTTAAACGAACGTTTCATCAATTGATTTCAATGATTAGAGGTGTCTAACCTATTAATTTAAATTCTTGTAATAGCATTGTATTGCAAGGCATTGGCGTTTTATCCTGTAATTTAAAAGAAGTCACCCTTGAGGTATGAAATATTTGTAAACAAACAATCGATTATTATTAGAGTTATCATTGCAAACCCACTGGGTCAAAATAGTTGAAAGCCGGATGATTTGTAATTAGTTAGCAGTATCAATTTGAATGTATTTATTTGAAACAAGTAAACAGTGAGCAATAAACAAATGAATGTGAACTAACAAACATTGTCAGTAATTATTTAAACAAGTGATTAATTCTTTTTTAACAATTAATGAGTTGCAAATTCAAAGCAAGCAACCAGTTAAGTTGGCTACTATTCAGACAAGTGAACCGCCAACAGTTAGAATCAAATAAATAGATAAGAAGGAAATTAATCCCTGATATTATTTTAATCACTCAATCAACCAATAATTTAAATTCAGTCAAAATTAATTATTTTATTATTCAAATAAATTCTTTTTATGGAATATTTAACCAGAATTTCCATATGGCACCCAGGTAAAATTCAAATGTGCTCACTTAAACACAAAAAGTGCAGTCATACTTTTTTATGAAAACTTAACAGTTTACAAACAAACTGAGGCCAACTGAACTTCTAGTACGACACTAAAGGTACCTGAAGGTTTCAATTATTTAAATAACTTTGTCAAAACTACACATTAACATTCACAGACGATATAATTCAACGGAACCACAAACGAACTTCGAGAGGTCTCCACAGCTGTTTACATTCAACTAACGGGGATTACAACCATTAATTAATCAAATATAATTTTAAAAAAATTAATTAAACAAGAACATCGTAATTGAATCGAACCAATTAAATAATTAATCATTAATTAAAAAATTATTTAATGAAACAGTATTAAATTAAATTCAGAGTCAAGCAACGTGTGACAAGCGATATTTAATAAACAAGTATGTATAGAGAATCAATTTGTATATTATAAATTGGCGCCCAACGTGGGGCTTTAAGTAGACAGGAGAATATTTTATTTCAATTATTATACTTTAGCCCGGCAGTTTGTAATGGGACAGAATTGGGTGATGGATTTTAATTCAGTGGTAAATATGACGCACAAGAATTACCCACACAGGGCCTCAGTTTTTAACAATAGACATTCCTTGTCGGGGCAACCAGTTGCACGTTTGTTCTGTACACCTCGCAGTAAGCTGCTTTTCCAGGTGCATCAAAGCGCGCACATGCTTGCCCGCAGATATAATTCGTCACGTGCGAGGCTCGCTGATCAACTATAGTGAATGTACTGTACATCGGGGTGGCTAATTACTGTGTCACGTGATGCCAGCTCGACCTATCACAGAACGAGCTGGTCAGCAGGAAAACGCCCTGGCCATCTTGAAGAAGCTTGGCTTTTAGAGTCGACCACCATCTTTTGCGCTGTGCAGAAGCAGTCGTCTCGCCCGCATACAACAAATATGTGAATCTTTATATACATTTCAAAGTGAAAACAGTATTCGGCTAAATATTCATCAACAGTGACTAATTAAAACAAATTGACAGTTCGGCAGTATTACGTAAAAATGTAACACAGTGTAAACCACGAGTTGACACCCAGGTGTTGAATTTCTACGCATTTAACAGGAAAGTAGACATTTTCAAATTGAGCTCAATAAAATAAAAAAGAAATGTAGAAGTGTGAAAGAGAGCGTTATTGAGTGAATGATAAAATATAGGCCTAAAAAGAAGTGTTGAGTTTGCGTAATTTGATATACGTAGTAGTAATTTGATATACGTAGTAATTATTTGATATACGTAGTTTATTAATAATCAGTTTTATGCTTTAAGGCGAAATAAGTGTGTTCATAAACTTTTCTATGTTTTCAAGAGAACATAACTAATGTTCTATTTTACTCAAAACACGCATTGTGTTAATCGTATTTGCATACTGTTCTTTGCAAATTTGACTCCATCACAGAGATAAAGTTAATTACTCAATTACTCAGTAAGACTTCATATGGCTTGAATAACATTCTAATAAAGTGTATTCATGATATTTTTTATGTTCCAAAGAAAAATAAATAATATTATATTTTACTTGATTTGCGTATTGTTATTTGTATTTGCACACCGTTCTCTGCCAAAGTACACTAAACGTTTCCTTGGACCAAACTTAACACATAAAAAACAATATTAAATCTAATTACTTAATTACGTGTAACACTTCAAGTTACAGAACGACCATACCAAGAAGAGCGATGCTACAACCAGACAAGAAGATGCCTGAACCAGAGAGACGATTCAGCTACGCAGAATGGACGACCATGTTATTTAAAAAATTTAGCAAAGATATGGATTATATTTATGAAAATACTATTGACCACGAACGAGCACAGATGGGTCGGGCGACTATAATGTTGACATCGAACGACAAAATGTCATTGAGACAAATTTATGATGAAATGTGGAAGCTAGACGCAAAGCATGATAAAGAAGAAGCCATCGGAAAAACCTAAGACATTAACGATGAAGAGGTGGAGTAAATGACTAATGATGATTGGAAGAGATGGTACAATAATGAAACACAAATGAAAAACGAAAGAACGGGAGTATACGCACATGTGACAGAACAATATACACAGGAGAAGTATGAGCAATGTAGACAATTAATCAGACACCCAGAGAAACCAATACAAACGAAAAATGCAGAGTTAAGAGAGTGGATAAGGGTTATGTTCGAACAATCCAGAGAAGACATTTGTGAATGGAGGAACGAATTAAATGAGGCGCAAGAAGAGAAAATAATGAAGATGAATAAGAAGATGGACGATAGTAAGAATTCCACAGAACCACTAAAAGAAGAGTTAAATAAAAATACTCAAGACCAGATTATTGATGATAATAATAAAAAAGAGGAAGACATCATAAATACTAAACCAGTGATTGAACCGATAAAAGAAAATGACAATAATAAATCATGTGAACCTTTAAATGAACACAGTGAAACCGTGAATAAAAACATGGAAACCCCCTACAAGAAAATAAATAATAATAATGATATAACGAAAGTGAATAATAAAGACACCGAAGAAATAATAAATGATAATAAACCATTAATAAAAACAAACATGCAAAATACCGATAAAACACAGAACCATTAAATAAAAAATTAAAAGAAACCAATAATACGAAAACACCTGAAGTAAAGGTTACAGCAAATGATACAGTAAAAACCCAACCTGAGAAACCCACGCTAACAAGGGACGATATGCTCAGGGAAATGATGAGGATGCTGGTGGAAATGAATAAGAAACTAGATGGCATGAATAAGAAAATGGACGATGGGAATGAAAAAATTCAACTATGGAGGGAAGAAATAAAAAATGATGGCAAACCGGTGATAGAAGAAATACCAAACAAAGAACAATTAAATAAGGAAATAGAAAATAAAGAAGACTCGAGTACATTGTTATCTGGTAATAAACATAACAGAAAAAAAGAAAATATTCAACACACAGAAGTCGACACTAAAAGTGTTAGAACCAAGTGATTCAGAAGACCAAGAAAATAGGAAAAATGCGTCCTAAGAAAATAATAAATACGCGAGAAGGAATGGAGATGATTAAAGGTGGGTTAATTAACATATTTAACCTCCCTATTAAGGAACAGAGAGAATTAATTAAGTTTAAAAATCATAGAAAGAATGTAATAAAAATGTTAAAACTAAATCACAATAAAATGGTGAATAAAAACTTAAATAAAGATATATTTAAATTGAATATACCAGCGATTGAAATGTATCTGTTATTATATTTACCAGGAAGCAATTACTGATAAAACACAATGATCTAATTAAATGAATTGATATTTATTAGTACATTAAACAATACATTAAATCACTCATGACATCCACACATATAATGTAAATAACACGTAGCTATCTAGGATACATAACTCATGCGACCGACATAGATGGCGACACACTCAAGTAACAAACATAATGATTTAAACTGCATTCAAAGTAGATTACATAAATTAATAAACTAAATATCACTATAGTATTGACGACTCGGAACACTATAGTGATATTTAGTTAAGTAACGGACACGTCATGGACAACGAAATCCAAGAAAATAATAAAGTATAATAAAATAATTATTTATTAACACTCCTCCATAATAATTTTATTTCTAAGTCGTTCAAATACTTTCTTCGACAATGGTTTTGTCAAGATATCTGCCAACTGGTCAACGCTGCTTACTTTGTCCAAAAAAAACAGTATTTCCAATGTGTTGCTGTATAAATTTTCTAGGAATGTCAATGTGCTTCTTCATTGAATCTTCCATTCTAAATCTTTTCAATATCTTTTCAGTGTAATGATGTTGGCTTACAAAAATTCCCTTATGTCTAATTTCAATTTCCATGCCAAGGTAAGTTAATTTGTTGTCTGACCCAGAATTATAAGTAATTTCAAATTCTTTGTAAAGTTTATCTAGTATATCTATCATTTTATGTTTTTCTTTTCCTATAATAGCACCATCATCTACAAAAAGTACAATTATAATGCTTCTGTCACCATTATAATAAATACAAGGATCATCGTCAGAACAAACAAAATTTAATTTCCTTAGGTAGTTTGTGAACTTCACATTCCAATTTTTCGATGACTGTTTAAGTCCATATATACTCTTGAGCAACTCACAAACTCTACCTGAGCCATCATCAAAGCCTACCGGTTGATACATGTAAATCTTCTCATCCAAAGATCCATGTAAAAACGCTGTCTTCACATCAAAAGTCATCAGATGCATTCCATCGGAGGCTGAAATGCTGAGTATCAGTCGAAAGGATGCATGTTTGGCAACAGGACTGAAGGTCTCAGTATAATGGATTCCTTGTTCTTGCTCAAACCCTTTTGCAACTAGCCTGGCTTTGTATCGCTCATCTTGTTTTTGGCATACAACCCACCGACAAGTCAAGGCTTTTTCTTCTTTTGGTAGACTTACTAGTTTCCAAGTTCTCATCTTCATCAAAGATTCATACTCTTCTAACATTGCTTTCTTCCAGTTTTCATCCTGTAGTGCTTGTAAAAAGGAAATATTTTCTTCCTCACCTATCATGGCCATATTTACATTTTGGTTTCTGTTGTCTTCAACTACATAATCTACCATCCTTGCTGGCATCCTTAAAGTAGCCCTGTTTCGAAGACTTCTTTTCTCTGGTTGAATACAGACAGTTTGATCTCGTTCCAAACACTTTACACAATGATTTTCTTGACATTCATTTTGCATATTATTGTCAGACACAGAGCTTTCATAAACACTTTCACTATCAGATTTTTCTTCTTCACTTGACACTATGTATTCCTTTTCTTCATTTGACAAGGTAGCTTTAATTTCTGTACAACTAGACTTACTGTTTACTTTTTCATCAAATATCACATCTCCTGATGTTACAACTTCATTTTTGTCTCTTAAGTAAACTAGGTAACTACTTGAATCTAAACTGTACCCTAAGAAAATTCCTTTTTCTAATTTCTTCTGTGTTTTGGCTCTCTTAAAATCCTGAATGAAAACATAACAAAGATTCACATCCAAAGATTCTAAGCTTATTTACATCAATTCTGCGTCCAAACCATAAATCCACAGGACTTTTACCTTTCACAGAACTTGTTCCAGTCTGATTCAGTGTAAATGTAGCATAACTAATTGCTTCTGCCTATAAGTTTTCATTTAGATTTCTTGCATGTATAGCTGATCTAGCAGATTCTACAATGGTTCTCATCTCTCTCTCAATTCAACCATTTTGTGGTGCAGTGTATGGGTTCGACTTAATGTGGAAAACTCCAAGTTCTTCACAAAACTTCTTAGTATCTCCATTTTTAATTTCTTTCCCACAATCGGACTTTAAAACTTTTATTTTCTTTCTAAACTGATTCTCAACTAAAGTCATGAAGATTTTCAATTTCTCAAAAGTTTCATTTTTAGTTTTTAAGAAATAGACAGTGCGAAAATGAGAGAAATCATCTTTGAGCATAAAAAAATATTTTGCTCCTCCAAAAGAATTTATATTCATTTTGCACAAGTCTACATGAATTACATTAAGTACCTCTTTTGCCACTTCAAAATTTCTTGGATGTGGGAGACGATGGTGTTTGCCATAAACGCATCCTTCACACACATAGTCATCCCAGTCGTCTACATACTTTATATTATTTTTCTTCAAAATATCTCTTACATAACTAATATTCTGATGTGCTAATTTTTCATGCCACTTTTTAATTGACATAGCAACAATACACTTTTCTAAGTTTTCATAGCGAAACATCATTCTAAACAATCTTCCATCTCTGTTTGCCATGGCTGTTAATTCACCAGTGTCTGAATCAAAAAAATACGAGCAATTTGTGTCTGCTTCCTGACGATAACCCTTGTCCAAGGCACTAGTGACGGAAAATAAGTTAAAGGGTATCTTTGGTGTATACAAAACATTTTTCAGTGTTATGTTACACCAATCTTGACCATTATAAGCTAACAAATCTATGTCTCTGACACCAACACCTTCTATAAGTGTTGAATCTCCAATCATGACTTTTACTGGTTCTTGTAAAACAGTATAATTTTTCAACCAGTCATTCCTTAAAGTCATGTGCTGAGTGGCACCACAATCTTGGTACCATAGATCTTGATAGTCATTCTTCATTGATATATATTTTATATTAGTAACAGACAATCCAACATTAATCATCAATTTACTTTTTGACGTAGAATTGTCTGATTTTTCTGACTTACTATCTACATTTTTGGTACAATATTTGGCAAAGTGACCTTTTTCGTTGCACTTATTACACGGATAATTTATCTTACAATATTCAATGTAACTTTTACTAGGTTTATTCTTGCAGTACTTCTTTATGTGCCCTTTTTGTCCACATTTAAAGCATTCCTTTACGGTCACTTGTTTAGTTTTATTATTGTTCTGTCCCTTTGATATGAAAGCTTTCTGACACTCATTATTGGCCTGTTCACTTTCTTTTTGCCTGTCTTCTTCAAGTTTCAAATACTCAAACATGTTGTTCAACGTTTTGTCTGTGGAAATAACATTATACCAAGATGTTCTAAAATGATGTAGTCTTGTTAGAAGTATACCTAATATCCTTTGCATAATCCAGTTTTCTTTAACGCTTTCACCTAATGCAGACAGTTCATCAGCATATTGTTGAATTGTCATGCAATTTTCTATTACTGATTTGTGCTCATCTTACTTATAATTAAAAAATGATCTTTGCAGGTCTTCAACTGAAATGTTTGATTTTTTTCTATATAAGGTTTCCAACTTTTCTAACATAGCATTTGCGGACTGGCACCTTGCAATTTTCTTGGCTATATTACTGTCAACATTCAATCCAATTAATATTTGTGCTTCTAAATCCTTTTCAATCCATTCTTTTACAGCTGCGCTTGATTCATCTCCTTCAGGCTTAATTTTAACTGCCGTTGCAATTTGATAAATACCTTTTGATTTTAAGGTTAGGTTAAGTTTGAATATTCATGAATCATAGTTGGAACCTCCTTGCAAATCATCTTTCAACATTTCTAAATTTGATCTGACTAAATCCATTTCTATTGTTTAATGTAGTTTCTTCTCTACAACTGACTTTGTGCACTCAATTCTTACTGACACGTGCAACAAAAAAAAGCTTTCTTGCATAATTTTACTGTCCACAATTCGATTCAACAATGTGTTTTATTACTTCTCTGGGCCCATAACCTGTTATTATATTTACCAGGAAGGAATTACTGATAAAACACAATGATCTAATTAAATGAATTGATATTTATTAGTACATTAAACAATACATTAAATCACTCATGACAACCGCACATATAATGTAAATAACACGTAGGTATCTAGGATACATAACTCAATGCGACCGACATAGATGGCGACACACTCAAGTAATAAACATAATGATTTAAACTGCATTCAAAGTAGATTACATAAAATAATAAAGTATAATAAAATAATTATTTATTAACAGTATCATACAATGTTGATGATATTATCAATAAGTAATGTACCATTAAAATATTTGGTTAATAATCCAGATGATAAAGTGATAGAATGTGTAGAGGAAAAGGTGCAAATATGGGCTACCATTTTTTTTTCTTTAAATAACTGAAGTTTTAATGGAAGTTAAGAAGTGCCATTTTGTAATTACAATCTCATTTATATTTCCTATAAAATATACACGATAGAACTTAAAAAACAAATTCCAGATTCAGTTAATAAATACTTTCTGTAAATGTGTAAAATCAATGATTTTAAAATGGTGGTCCAAATACAGGCTACTATTAAAAAAGTGGAAAAAATAACGTTTATTAACAAATAATTACTTGAAAGTACCAATTTTGTTTAGCAAATTTTACAAATAGATCTATGACATTTATGGATTACGTTTATTATATAAAACCGTTACAGGTAAAACATTTTTTAATATTATTTCAGTTTATCTCTTAATATTTTATAGTCAACACGTAGAATTAAAACACCAAAAAATTTGTGATTTTGTTCACTACTTAACCTACTGACAAAAGTCACACACATAAATCTCCTGAACATTCATTGTGTGCCCACATTGAACACATGACGCACTGCACCCATAATTCACCTTTTGTGTCGTCTGAAAATTTACTTTCACAAAAAATGCACGTTGCATCTTCATCTTCAGGCTTTTTCATCCCAATAGGCAACTCCAAGTCACTGTCACTTTCAGGTAAGTTTGGATCTGGTTCATTGTTTGATTCTTCTGAATCTAGATTTAATCTCCTAGTAGGTTTCAATTTTTTCTTAAGTCCACTCTGCGATTTGCCTTTAGTCTGCCTTTTCTCACCTCGAAACTCTAGGATCTTTTTTTCATTCTTTAGACTTGATTTCTCCAAAGAATGGGTAAGCAAATTTTTGTAAGGGCTCCCAGTTATTAGAGCTGCACTGGTGGACTTGCGACCTCTGTTATTTGTCTTTTTTTTAATGACAGGGGGAGGTGAAATATGGAATGGGCTGATGATTACCGACGAACCTGCCTGAGAGAGTAGTCCAGAATTGCTTGTTGGCGACTGACTTTCTGTACCTGGGTTATTGGCCTTGGTCTGCTGTTCTAGATTTTGACTTAGTCCATGCTGTGCTGAAGGTGATAGTTGTGAAGTAAAGTTTGGAGTACTGCATGTCTTTAGTGCTTCAGTTTCTGCTGCGATAAAGTCCGCATCGGTGAAAATGTTCCTGTTGAACGGCATAATTCCCGTTACACGAAATCCTTTTACTGCTATGTCAGGTCTCTGAACTTTTAGGTACGGTTTACCGAAGGGTTCCATGATGTCATACTGACTGAGACAACCGTTTGAATGCAGGAGGGCGGATCTGATTTCACTGCTGTAATAATGTTTTAGAGGGCCCATGAAGGTTTTATCAAGAGGCTGCAACTTGTGTGTACAGTGCGGCGGCAATGAAATTATCTTTATATGATTTGCTCGAGCTATGTCAATGACGTCGAGGTTTCTGACGTGACTATAATGTCCGTCTAATATCAACAACACAGGCGACTCCTGTGGGATGAGTGTACTTAACGAAATGTTGGAGCCATTCTGCAAAGAGGTTGATTGAACCCAACCTGAAGGATGAGCCTTACCAAAGGAACCAACAGGTTTACCTTTCATAAGTAGTTCCGACATATTCTTCCTTGGAAAGATAAACATTGGTGGGACGAAATCGCCTTTTGCACTCATACAAGCTAAAACAGTCATCGTTGAACCTCTTTCGGCTGATGTCAAAGCTCTGATCTGCCTCTTTCCTTTCCTGCCAATGATTTTTGGTATCTTGCTCTGTACAACACTGAGTCCTGTCTCATCAACATTGTATACCCGATCAGGAGAGTACTGGTGTGCAGTGTACGCTTCTTCCAAAACGTCTCAACATTCTTTATTGAAGCCGCAAGCCCTGGCATAAGACGTCCCTGTTGGTTTGCGAACAGACAAAACAGCTTTATGCCATTGCAGAAACAGATCTGCCCATGCTCTACCTGCTTCACCTGTTTTGAAAGGATGAGGCAAAGTATTTTTTATGGCTAACTGGTAAGCAAGACGTCTCAAATCCATTATGATGAAACCAAAAAAAGCAGGATTCCATATACAGCAGATACTGTACTAACATGTCTTCTAAAGTTTCCCCTAAAACATTCTTTCTCCCAAGCTTTTTAGGGGCTGCTAATTGAGGAGTGAGGGATGTTTCCTTACTCAGTGTTTGTAATGTAGTACGAGGAACATTGAATGCTTTTGCTGCTTTTAATGTACCCATTTTATTTTCTCTTACACCAGCATCTTCTTCACTCCATTGCTTTCTTTTATTTTGTGTCACATACGGTGGTTTGTTCCTAGGCATCCTGAAACAAAAAACAGTGTAATAAGTTTTTTGTAACAGGATGCAAACAGGTGGTGTAAATATGGGCTACTAGCCCATATTTACACCAGCTACAGTAGCCCATATTACCACAAACACATCATATGAAAAGTTTAGCTTGTGTTTAAAAATGCTGTTAATATGTACTAATAAAGTATCAACTATCTAAACGCTTATTTTTTTGACTAAACATCTGCTGTAGGACAGACGAAAATAAGCACGCATTTCTAAGAAAAAAACATGAGCAAACATACCTGTAAAAACTTTTGGCGCACGGGTAGACAAAGCAACGACGTAACACACTAACCACGTGGCGGACTGCACGCAAACTAAACAGAATGCTTCAGCGAGCTTGGGAGAACTATTCACATAACTCCCAGTAGGTTGCAGCACCTTACAGTCGTGTAATCGTGTTTGCCTATATTTACACCCTAGCCCATATTTGCACCTTTTCCTCTATTAAATACTAGTAACAATTTTATGTTAGAAAAGTTACAATACCTGTTAATTAAAAATGAATTAACAATGACGGAAGACCGTGACATAAGTGGAAATGTTGGAGCAGCAAAGCGGAAGAGCCGAGTGATAGAGAGGTACTTCACCAGGACAGAAATCAATCTGGACACCAAGATGATCCGAGGAAACAGAGCGACAAGGATAATCGACCATGGTTAAACCAAGTAATCATCAACCATTGAAGAAGAAGGATGGATGTTATAGATAACCAAATGAATTAAACCAGAGAAGAAGAATCATGTGAACCTGAATAAAATATATTAAACCAACTATGAGTGAAAATAAACTAATTACGCGAACAGACGAAGACAAGGAGATATCATGAACAATCCAACTAATATAAAGTGTATAATAAATAAAAAGAGATAATGATTAAATGACTAACAAGAGGATGATGCAAAATGAAACAATTACTTAAATGAATAAATTAAAAGGAACAAACCAACATAGAAATGTTACAAACTATTATATAAACAATGTTATGAATGAATAATGATTAAAATGAAGAAGAGTAGAATACGTCAGTTTGATGTGATGATGAATTTATAAATATAACTGAATAATTAAATGGTGATGAAAATAAATATGAAAATAAAAATATGTATAATAACGAAAACAACGTCTAATATAGTATTGATGAACAACAACAAAGCTTATGATAATACAGCTTATATGTCGAATAATGTTAACCAATTACCTGTGAAGAAAAATATGTTAAATGAATTGATAAAGCATCAGAAGTGAGATAGTAATGGAATTTATGTAATGGAACCTCTAATCCCTTGAGTATTCTAATAAATGAATATAATGTTTTATAATGAAATATGTTACGTCTTCCACGCTCTCGAAATATTCTTGAGTTGGTCTTACAACGTGAGGTGATTTGGCTGGTATGATATGAAATAAAGTAGTAGACTGTATTTTTTGAATTAACCGTTTATTGAAGTTTATATGAAAATGATTGCATGGCACGTGCAGTGTAGCGCGGCATACATTGCCAAAGTAGAATTAAATTAAGTGTTGAAAGGCATAATAATAAATTGAAGCGGAATTTGCCAAAGTAGTAATGAATTAAGTACTGAAAAGCATATAATAAGATGAATTGGAATATTCCAAAATGAAAGAGTTACATAGCCGCGGCGAATGAAGGATGTTGCCCGATCAGAGTTGAACAGTTAAATAACTAGACTGCTGCGAGCGTAGTGGGACACGCTGGCAGCAGTTTAGCGGGGGGGATGACGTCACTGCACGCGTCTGCCATTTACATATGCAGATATTGAAAGGTACAAAGTTTAACATACTGCCCGCACAAAATCGGGTGATTTTGCAGTTTGAATTGTTATATGAACAGTGCATCATAAGTGTCAAGGCATAGTAATACATAATAATATGAGAATAAGACAGACATAATAATTGACATTGCATAATAATGGAATAATGACACCCAAAATTCAATAATACATAATAATATGATAATACGAAAGACATAATAATTGACAGTACATAATAATAGAATAATGACCCCAAAAATTCAATAATACATAATAATATGATACAGAAACATAATAATACAACAATAAAAAGGCTTAATAATTGACATGCATAATACTAGAATAATAACACCCAAAAATTCAATAATACATAATAATATGATAATACGAAAGACATAATAATTGACAATAATAAAAAGGCATAAAAATAATATAATAAGAATAACAAATGAAAAGCATGCGATCACCCAGGGTATGTCCCGGGCATGAAGCACGAGAATGCGCTAAAAGTTTAAGTCAATAGTACATGCCGTTTGAACGTTAGTGTAATTAATCTGAGGACACTGGAAGTGGGCATAATTTGTGAATGGGCCTACGTAGGATGCCGTTTGCGGTGCGAACATCCGCTACGCGCACTGGGGAATCCTGACCCAAATGGACCTGAGTGACTACACCGCATTTCCACTGCAGGGGGGGGGAATTATCTTCCAAAATAAGGACGAGTTGTCCGGGAGCCAAATTTTTTGACTGGAGACGCCATCTGTTGCATTGTTGCAACTGGTGCAAATAATCCCTTAACCACCTCTTCCATATAGAGTGGGTGAATCTTTGCAGCAGCTACCATCTACCCAAACGACCAATTTTGACTTCGAAATTGTCAGAGTAGGTAGGTTATGAGAGTTCTAATGCGGAAGTAACGTCATACCCCCTCTTTTGGCACGAAATTCAAAAATAGTGGTGGTGGGGGTAAACTTCCAGTGCTGTGTGTCGTCCAAGCTAGAGGTGGTGATGGATTGGGGAGTAGTGGTGTGTGCCACGTGACCGTGGTGGGCGTGACGAAGTTGTGATTCGTAGGTCGGCCATGTTGTCGGCATCTGCCATGTTGTCGGCGTCGGCCATTTTGTGGTGGGGTGGTTATCTGTGTGTTGATAGGTGGAGGCGTGGCCGTGGTATGTTCGCCGTTCGCTGTTCGCCGTCCAGTGGCGGCCTGGTCGTGGCTTGATCGCCGCCAGGAGTGGTGGGGTCGTCGTCCATGTTGGTGGGCGTCGGTCATGTTGTCGTGGGTGGGAGATTATTGTTGGTTTTCGGCCATGTTGGAAAAGTGGCGAGGTTGTCGGGTTGTGGAGGAGTGTGCTGGTTAAGGTTCGGCCACGTTGCCGACTCGTGCGTGTGTTATAGTGTACGGTGTTACTAAACCTTTATCCGAGTTCCGATCTTATCATATACCTTATATATAATTATATCTTAAACTCCACTATTGTGAGCCAATTTGTTAACCAATTATGTTTTTTTTTTTTTAATAAATGTTTTGTTATTATTTAAATTGATTGTTGGGGTCTTTCACTGTTTCCTGCGGCCAAAGACAACTTCCGTCTCCACGTTTGTATTTTTTTTCCGTTTTCGATGTGTACTAGAACTGTTTTCTTCACAAGTAACTAATGCCAGTTTATGGAGGTTATGTAGACAATGTAACTTAAATAAAATTTACTTTGTTAGTGTACAATAAAAGGGTGTATTTACTGGAAGTACAGAAATAATTTTCCATTTATCGCACATAATTACGGTACACAGACGATTTTTGGAGGTTGTGTCTACGTTTAACAATGCAACTTAACCTTTTAGATTTTTAAAATTAATTAGATTTAACAAAAATTTCCTTTGTTAGTGTACATTAAATTATTGTATGCATACAAGGCTGCTGTACATAACATTAAAGGCTGTATTTATTCGAAGTACCGGAATTAAAACCTAGTTCCAATTTAGAACGTAGACCTATAACCTATTTGCATATTTTATTGGGGTTTATTGGCACATATTTTATTAAAAGGGTGTATTTATTGGAAGTACAGAAATTATTTTCCATTTATCGCACATAATTACGGTACACAGACGATTTTTGGAGGTTGTGTCTACGTTTAACAATGCAACTTAACCTTTTAGATTTTTAAAATTAATTAGATTTAACAAAAATTTCCTTTGTTAGTGTACATTAAATTATTGTATGCATACAAGGCTGCTGTACATAACATTAAAGGCTGTATTTATTCGAAGTACCGGAATTAAAACCTAGTTCCAATTTAGAACGTAGACCTATAACCTATTTGCATATTTTATTGGGGTTTATTGGCACATATTTTATTAAAAGGGTGTATTTATTGGAAGTACAGAAATTATTTTCCATTTATCGCACATAATTACGGTACACAGACGATTTTTGGAGGTTGTGTCTACGTTTAACAATGCAACTTAACCTTTTAGATTTTTAAAATTAATTAGATTTAACAAAAATTTCCTTTGTTAGTGTACATTCAAAGGCTGTATTTATTGTATGGATAAAAGGCTGTATATACATTAAAGGCTGTATTTATTCGAATTAAAACCTATCGGTACTTCCAATTTAGAACGTATAACCTAGTAGGCTACGTTATTCGTACATACAGTATTTTATTGGAGTTTATTGGTACATATTTTATTAAAAGGGTGTATTTATTGGAAGTACAGAAATTAGTTTCCATTTATCGCACATAATTACGGTACAGAGACGATTTTGGGAGGTTGTGTCTACGTTTAATTATCTAACTTAACCTTTTAGATTTTTAAAATTAATTAGACTTATAGGGGTGTGCATGGCAGAACTACTTGTGCACCCACTTTATAATCATATTTTTGGTAACACTGAGAACTTTAAGCCTTCTTTTATGCTTAAACAAATTATATATACACTTAATTATAGAAAAGCAAAAAGCAAATATGTAATTCAAAAGACTAATTTGCTCTAATAAACACATGCTGAAGTTAAAAACAAAAGAGTTTTTACTTGCCTAACTAATCATTAGTTACTAATGTGACAGTTGGAGCTGCTTTTTCTGCAAAAGCTGGGGTATGTTGGATTCAAGAGTGGTTAAATTAAGTCATAAATCTGAGTGTGCGTCAAGTCTATTTGTGTGCTTGCTTTTCACTTGAGATGAAAATCCCATTTCACTCAAGAATGAGGTGGTGAATGGGATGAGCAACTCCGAAAGTTCAGGATAAAGATATCCAGAACTTTGTTAAGTCAGAATCTAAAAGTTTATGGATTTTGTTGTCCATGACATGTCTCATGTTATCACTAACTATACAAAATAATTTACTAAAAATTTAGTTTTAATCCCAGCATCACAGATGATATCACACAATTGCTCATTTAGTTTTACTGACAACATGTTAGAACTTTCAAAATACAAGAATGGGTCTTGAATCCAATTGAATTCACTGTATCCCTCTGGGAAGCAACTGTCAATCTGGTTATAGAGAGTTAAACTTCAGAGCTGGTAAAAAGCAATGGTAGAGCATGAATAACAAAAATGTACAGTTTAGACTATGTACAAAACAGGTTGAATTTAAATTGTTAAAATGATATATCTTAGTTATTTACATGTAGTAGCTTTTTAAGACACAGTAAATAAATTTCCGAACCTGACTTTGCAACCCACCAAATGCCCTCTCGGGACCCTGCAGTGGCTCATGCCCAATAGGTTAAGAAATGCTGAACTAAAGGCATGTTTGTGGAGTGAAACATAAAAGATAACCCAGACTTCTAAAATGCTCTTAATGAAATGGGATTTTCAGGAGTAACAACACACTATTTGATTAACAAGCACATTTTACTAATATTCTAATACCAAGTCAATTAGATAGCTTAAATGTGTAGTACTCTATGTGATGCTGATCACATACTGTTAATCAGCAGCACTGCAGAATATTCTAGAGCCACACTCTTGGCATTCATCTGGAACTTTATCACATTAGCCTGATAATTAGGATGTTGCCACCAGCTGAGTTTTAGAAAGTTGGTGTAGTAGGTTGTGCATTCATATAGGATGATATTAGACAGCAGTTTTTAATAAAAGTGACAAATGATCAATTGTTTACTTGTGTTGTAAACTATTGTGATTTTTTTATTACTGTTTGTAGGCTATACAGTGTGTCCTGGATAATTATATAAAGAGAACTCTTGTAATATAAGTGTGTTTGTTTTAGCAATTGAGAGTATCTGGTATTCAGTAATTCATTCCACTGTTTTAAGTTCATAATTCTTGTCACTGGTCGTAAGAATATTATTCTCATTAATTTTCCAATTCTATGAAGTCTTCAGTAGTTTTACCACGATGAGACTCAACTTTATCACTGAAGATGCCACATCACTGAATGAGCAAAACTTTTCTTTAATAATCTCAACAAAGCATGGTTATCAGCTGAAAAAAAGTTTTAGTATTAAAAGTTTTGATCACGCGAATCTATAAGGGATACTAAAAAGAAATAACATAATAATTGTATTGGACATAAAGTTATGTCCACAAAACAGATTTTGTTTGAAATAAATAAAACACAATTTGACACAAATATTAATTTTATGAATACTTGTTTGGCACATATTACAGAAGGTTACACCATTAAATGAGTTTGCCTAAGTATAAAATTCTTGTCAGATGAAAAACGTGTACAGTCAGAATACTATTTGTTATGTACAATACAAATGATTCACTATGGGTAGCAGTGACACATAAACACTAGACATTGACACTGAATTGTACTTGTTTTGAATGATTCATTGTGTCCTACCTGACCAGAGTACAGGTATTAACCAAGAGATGTTTAGTATACTGCTGTGTAACTGCTACAATGATGAATTATAAGTAGTACTTTTTGTTTTGGTCATCAACCTTGAAAAGGATAATAGAAACTTTGTATACCATGCTTCCAGCAGTTTTACATGATACATTCCTAGCACAAATAAGAAAAGTTTAAATCTGCTGATGATCTAAAGGAGTGATAGTTATTTGCAGACTGACAGGGTTATAAAATAATTCTGAAAGAATTGTTGCTTTTACAATACCATCCTTTATCAAGTGGCTACTCAAATCTGCCAGCTTTTCACAGAAACTGAAGTTTGATTATTAGATCCATCATGATGACCTACTGATGCTCCAAACATTTCAAGGATTCTCCTAGCCTTAAAAAACTGGACTGGCCTCATTTATTGACATGATTAATGTTAAATTTACTTTGGGATACTTCCAAACATAATACAGTTTAAAATAAACAAAAAAAATTGTATTTCTAATTTTTCCAGAACTGTATACACATAATTTGATCTGGATAGAACGTGTATTAAACAATACTATTTGATGCAAATAATTAAAATATCGGTGTGGAGAACCATACATGACTTCCATGTTTTAAGATTTATATTTAAAATCGTTTTAGAAATGAAATATTTCTACAGAAACTACTTCTATCTTCAGCCTCAACCACAGAATTGTGGTCACTAACATCTACCACCTCACATTAGCGCACTTGATTTTCACTGATGATGGCAGTTGATGGCACTTCCGAAACGTCTGGTTTTGCAGAATACATTGGACCACGGCCAAACAGCCTGGAAAGGAATTTTATCAACAAACTACTTCATCGTTGCCGATAATGTAGTACACATATAAAAAATTATCCCCTCCCCTTCACCTATCATTTTAAATTATAGAAAATTATCCCCTCCCCCTTCAACTTCCCCCTACCCCTTTTCATTTATCGATATTTCATCTACCTTTCTAGAGTGGATTATTATGACCTTTTCAGGATACTTTATTTATCAAAATTAAGTACTTTACTCTTGTTAAAACATAAAACGTTGCAGGTAAACTACCCCTTCTCCTTAACCGATCTTCACCAAAATCAACAGACCTTGAGTCCTCTACAATATGCAAAAAATTATTTGAATTTGCGGCAATTATCATTCGCCATAGACAAAATTCTATACACAGACATCTTTCAAAAAATTACTTCTTTATGTATTGAGGGTAGTACAATCAGAATCAGCCCTTATCTCGAACACGATTTTTTTCGCCATCCATTTCCTTATGGAACATGGAAGTAAAAACAATATCCTTCTTTTTATAATATGTATTGCACATGTTTTCTAACTCGGGACACTAATTATTAGATAAAATGTTTACCTTCATTTAAGCCAGCTTCCACTCACTGTGTTCTTTCTCAGAGGCCATAACATGTTTTTTTTTTAACGTTGCTGAACATAAATTGATGTTGAATTAAAAATAAAGTAAAGGATTAGCACCTGAATTTTGCAACGTGCAAGTTGAAGAATCTATTTAATTATTGCACTTAACTTGATATAAGTACTGATTACATTTCAGGATTATTATTTTCAGAAATAATGTTATGTAAACCAGATTTCCCCATATAAAGTTAATTAAAATTCTTTAACGCATAGCATTCCAGGCCTTTATGGTAGTAGATTTGTATTACTAAATTTGAATTTACACAAATAATTCTCTTTGATTAACCAGAGTTACACACACAAACTTAAGGCTAGGAGAATCCTTGAAATGTTTGGAGCATCAGTAGGTCATCATGATGGATCTAATAATCAAACTTCAGTTTCTGTGAAAAGCTGGCAGATTTGAGTAGCCACTTGATAAAGGATGGTATTGTAAAAGCAACAATTCTTTCAGAATTATTTTATAACCCTGTCAGTCTGCAAATAACTATCACTCCTTTAGATCATCAGCAGATTTAAACTTTTCTTATTTGTGCTAGGAATGTATCATGTAAAACTGCTGGAAGCATGGTATACAAAGTTTCTATTATCCTTTTCAAGGTTGATGACCAAAACAAAAAGTACTACTTATAATTCATCATTGTAGCAGTTACACAGCAGTATACTAAACATCTCTTGGTTAATACCTGTACTCTGGTCAGGTAGGACACAATGAATCATTCAAAACAAGTACAATTCAGTGTCAATGTCTAGTGTTTATGTGTCACTGCTACCCATAGTGAATCATTTGTATTGTACATAACAAATAGTATTCTGACTGTACACGTTTTTCATCTGACAAGAATTTTATACTTAGGCAAACTCATTTAATGGTGTAACCTTCTGTAATATGTGCCAAACAAGTATTCATAAAATTAATATTTGTGTCAAATTGTGTTTTATTTATTTCAAACAAAATCTGTTTTGTGGACATAACTTTATGTCCAATACAATTATTATGTTATTTCTTTTTAGTATCCCTTATAGATTTGCGTGATCAAAACTTTTAATACTAAAACTTTTTTTCAGCTGATAACCATGCTTTGTTGAGATTATTAAAGAAAAGTTTTGCTCATTCAGTGATGTGGCATCTTCAGTGATAAAGTTGAGTCTCATCGTGGTAAAACTACTGAAGACTTCATAGAATTGGAAAATTAATGAGAATAATATTCTTACGACCAGTGACAAGAATTATGAACTTAAAACAGTGGAATGAATTACTGAATACCAGATACTCTCAATTGCTAAAACAAACACACTTATATTACAAGAGTTCTCTTTATATAATTATCCAGGACACACTGTATAGCCTACAAACAGTAATAAAAAAATCACAATAGTTTACAACACAAGTAAACAATTGATCATTTGTCACTTTTATTAAAAACTGCTGTCTAATATCATCCTATATGAATGCACAACCTACTACACCAACTTTCTAAAACTCAGCTGGTGGCAACATCCTAATTATCAGGCTAATGTGATAAAGTTCCAGATGAATGCCAAGAGTGTGGCTCTAGAATATTCTGCAGTGCTGCTGATTAACAGTATGTGATCAGCATCACATAGAGTACTACACATTTAAGCTATCTAATTGACTTGGTATTAGAATATTAGTAAAATGTGCTTGTTAACCAAATAGTGTGTTGTTACTCCTGAAAATCCCATTTCACTAAGAGCATTTTAGAAGTCTGGGTTATCTTTTATGTTTCACTCCACAAACATGCCTTTAGTTCAGCATTTCTTAACCTATTGGGCATGAGCCACTGCAGGGTCCCGAGAGGGCATTTGGTGGGTTGCAAAGTCAGGTTCGGAAATTTATTTACTGTGTCTTAAAAAGCTACTACATGTAAATAACTAAGATATATCATTTTAACAATTTAAATTCAACCTGTTTTGTACATAGTCTAAACTGTACATTTTTGTTATTCATGCTCTACCATTGCTTTTTACCAGCTCTGAAGTTTAACTCTCTATAACCAGATTGACAGTTGCTTCCCAGAGGGATACAGTGAATTCAATTGGATTCAAGACCCATTCTTGTATTTTGAAAGTTCTAACATGTTGTCAGTAAAACTAAATGAGCAATTGTGTGATATCATCTGTGATGCTGGGATTAAAACTAAATTTTTAGTAAATTATTTTGTATAGTTAGTGATAACATGAGACATGTCATGGACAACAAAATCCATAAACTTTTAGATTCTGACTTAACAAAGTTCTGGATATCTTTATCCTGAACTTTCGGAGTTGCTCATCCCATTCACCACCTCATTCTTGAGTGAAATGGGATTTTCATCTCAAGTGAAAAGCAAGCACACAAATAGACTTGACGCACACTCAGATTTATGACTTAATTTAACCACTCTTGAATCCAACATACCCCAGCTTTTGCAGAAAAAGCAGCTCCAACTGTCACATTAGTAACTAATGATTAGTTAGGCAAGTAAAAACTCTTTTGTTTTTAACTTCAGCATGTGTTTATTAGAGCAAATTAGTCTTTTGAATTACATATTTGCTTTTTGCTTTTCTATAATTAAGTGTATATATAATTTGTTTAAGCATAAAAGAAGGCTTAAAGTTCTCAGTGTTACCAAAAATATGATTATAAAGTGGTTGCACAAGTAGTTCTGCCATGCACACCCCTACAAGTCTAATTAATTTTAAAAATCTAAAAGGTTAAGTTAGATAATTAAACGTAGACGCAACCTCCCAAAATCGTCTCTGCACCGTAATTATGTGCGATAAATGGAAACTAATTTCTGTACTTCCAATAAATACACCCTTTTAATAAAATATGTACCAATAAACTCCAATAAAATACTGTATGTACGAATAACGTAGCCTACTAGGTTATACGTTCTAAATTGGAAGTACCGATAGGTTTTAATTCGAATAAATACAGCCTTTAATGTATATACAGCCTTTTATCCATACAATAAATACAGCCTTTGAATGTACACTAACAAAGGAAATTTTTGTTAAATCTAATTAATTTTAAAAATCTAAAAGGTTAAGTTGCATTGTTAAACGTAGACACAACCTCCAAAAATCGTCTGTGTACCGTAATTATGTGCGGTAAATGGAAAATAATTTCTGTACTTCCAATAAATACACCCTTTTAATAAAATATGTGCCAATAAACCCCAATAAAATATGCAAATAGGTTATAGGTCTACGTTCTAAATTGGAACTAGGTTTTAATTCCGGTACTTCGAATAAATACAGCCTTTAATGTTATGTACAGCAGCCTTGTATGCATACAATAATTTAATGTACACTAACAAAGGAAATATTTGTTAAATCTAATTAATTTTAAAAATCTAAAAGGTTAAGTTGCATTGTTAAACGTAGACACAACCTCCAAAAATCGTCTGTGTACCGTAATTATGTGCGATAAATGGAAAATTATTTCTGTACTTCCAGTAAATACACCCTTTTATTGTACACTAACAAAGTAAATTTTATTTAAGTTACATTGTCTACATAACCTCCATAAACTGGCATTAGTTACTTGTGAAGAAAACAGTTCTAGTACACATCGAACACGGAAAAAAAATACAAACGTGGAGACGGAAGTTGTATTTGGCCGCAGGAAACAGTGAAAGACCCGATTGTTTTGTGTTACTTAATATTTATGAAGTGATAAGTGGTCTCTCTTAAACACCGCAATGTCAAGTTATTTGTGAAGAAATAATATTTTTTAATTGGTGATATTAATCAAATATTAATAATATCTCAATATTATATAATAAGTTAGTACATTCTGAAATAATAACGTTCAACACCAGTTGATTTATTGGGTAATTCTATGGTTATTATTCAGGCCTAGTCTGCATCAAGTGTTGAGAGAGGAGAGTAAAATCCTTGAATAAGTTTCTCTTCTCTTGTAATTCAACAGCTGTCCGTGGGCTAGCGCTGTGGTTCACAGTCAGCTGGTTATTGTAGGTTAGTTGTTCCGCTTACTGTACTTCTCACGTTACTCTCTCTATAAATTACCTCTCATTCAACATGCACTAAATACTATACAAATAATAAGAAATTGCCAATTTCAAGAATGATTCTTTATTTTATATTTTTTCTTTGAAAACAAATGTTCTTCCTTCACTAAGACACAAAAATCGATCGTACTGGAATGAATCGATTAATTATCGAATTCAGGTTTATATATTACTTTTGTTTATTATTGTTTTTCTTAAACACAGGGTATGAAGGTTCTTTTGACTATTAGTAAGGTCAGAAAAATGCAAAAATAGGACTACAAGGTATTACAATCTATTACTAAATTCTTATTAATTAATATTTAAAATAAGTAGAGTTTACCGTCTGATGACTAGGGATGAGCATCGCCAGAAAACCATCGATGTTTAACATCGATTAACACATCGTGAAGAGTACATCGATGTTAAAAAAACATCGGTATGAAAACATCGATGTTTTTACGCCAATGTAGCAATTCAAATAAAAATCTGTGCTTTTTACATGTTTGTAATAGTACAAATAATTGGGGATGAATAATAAATAAAAATAATTAAAGAGAAGAATAATATACCCCGGTACTTTACTCACTTACCTTATCAGAAGATTCTGAAAAACCAAAAGCCCTTGGGTCACCACCACATTTTGACAGGCGGAATGTGGTAACCTCAACACTGTACCCGAGAAAACAATTTAAATACATCTAACTTCCCCGTATCAGAATTTCCAGGGCCGTTGACGAACTCGTTGAGAACAGGTTAGGGGAAGTGACGTTAAAATAATTTAACTCACATTCATAATTAACTAAATCTGTTCATTATTATTTATTATTATAATGATTATAAAGTGTTTTGAACAAACATACATAAAACCACCTCCTTTAACAAAAACTGAAACCTCTTTAAATCTATGTCAAATTTGATTACTCCTAGTGAAAGTTTAAATTAGTATTCCCAAAGAGAGATAGGCCTATAAATTCTCTTATTTTCTTTTAAACAGTAAAAGCTTAATAAAATCACAGTGTAAAGTAACACTGTTAATACATTTAGTTTCAATTTATTTATTATAACAAATTATACAGGTATATGTATAATAAGTGTATAATAACAGGTATTCGTAATTCGTACCTGTTTTTTTTTTTGGAACGGTTACGTTGGTACCTGTAACTTTCGAATACTAGTTTAGGCCACCTCTATAAAGAACAGAATATGAGATAAAGTAATACAAATAGGGTATATGGAAAGAAGTGTAATTCATTTTAAAAATACCTGTAACGTTGCAATGTGGGTGGCATAATTAACGGGTAGATAATTATGAACGATGCTGATGATATTAAAAATTCAAATGTAAACTATTTAGATTATATTCTAACACTATCACAATCAAAAAAGAAAAACGCTATACTCGGTATGAAAAATAACTAAAAAATCTAAAACTACGTAAAACTGAATGAAAACCAAATACGACTAACGTAAAGAGTAAACCATTATTTCGTACGTATGTCACGTATGTAAGCTAAAGCTAACTTTGAAACTAATTGTTGAAACCTATGTAACGGTCTCCTATAAAATGGTTTTGTTTACTTTTACCATATTATTACGTCACTAGAGGTGGGCCGATATACCTGTAATAGGTATTTCGGAACGATATTCTTGGGGAACGGATGTAACAGTGACTGAAAAGTTGAAATACCTGTTATTCGCGGCGACGCTGTTCCGAGTCGAGACACACCCCCTACGCACCTACACAGACACACACACACACAAAAAGTACACAAGATCACGTAAACCAAGGCCAAATACTAGGCGTACAAAAATATCGCTGGAACGCAAGGAACAGCCAGTAACGCGTTATTTAAAATACTAGGTATTTCAAATACTAGTGGTATCACCGATACACAAGGAACAACGCGTTCCAGAGTAACAGTAGTATTTTCTTGGATTTCGTTGTCCATGACGTGTCCTGGACTAAAAGTAAATAGTAAAATAGTAGTATTTTAGTAACACCTAATATTTTAGGAACACCTAGTATTTTAGGAACAGGTAGCATCAAGCATATTTCGAGTAGGAAATATAAGTATATAGTACGAGCTACTTTTTCGTCCTGTGTACTTCATTCTGCGCAAAGAGACGAAGCTGTTTTTAATAAAGGAAATAATTCATCCTGCTGTTACATTTATTCTCGTGTGATATGCAGATATAGAATACAGATTATATGCTAATAAATTATATATTATACTAGTCACCAACTTGTAACTAAAATCGGTTGGTAAAACTTTGTTTTTACTCAAAAAACTTTGTGTTCCGAGTAGTTAGTGAAATCGTTGTATTTAATTATATTGAGTTATAACCTATAGAATGGCTGATGTTGATAAGCTATATTATACTTTTTATTAATGTGATTTTAACTTCACTACACATCTCACGTAAATGATGAGATTGTTGTAATGGACATTTATGCACTTTATCTAGTCCTGTTCCTTAAATATCTGTAATGCATTTAATTTACTTTTGTTGTTGCTTATTATTTATAAGTTTTTATTTATGTATTTATATTTTTTTTATTGCAATTTGTTTTTTTATTTTTATTTGTAAAATTTTGTTTATTCTCATTCACTCTTGTGGCTTATTGTTATGTTTTTATTATACGTTTCTGATGTTTTTTCACATTATTTTTTGTGGTATTACGTGTAGGCCTACTCTAAATTATTTAATTGCCCCGAGTTTCGCAACTGATTTGTCTAACCAATGTTAGTTTGTTTACTACTAGTGAAAACTTAAATTGGTATTCCCAAAGGGAGATAGCCCTATAAATTCTCTTGTTTCTTATTTCCATTTAAACAGTAATAGTTTAATAAAGTCACAGTGTAAAGTAACACTGTTAGTACTTTTAGTTTCAATTTATTTCTTATAACAAATTATATAGTATAGGTTATATAATATCTTCAAATAAATACACAGCAAGTAGGTTTATTAATATATTAATAGGTTTATCTAGGTGAAAATAAACCTACTTGCAGTGTATATATTTGAAGATATTACATAGGAGACCTGCAGGAAACTCAAAACAAGTTACTTACAAAGGATAATATAGGTTATGTATATAATAACAGGTATTTGTACCTGTTATTTTTTTGGAACGGTATTTTCATACCTGGTATTTTAAAATAACAGTTTAGCCCACCTCTATACGTCACTACGCTACTACGTAGCTCATACACATGGTACTTATCGTTTACCTACGTTAGGGAGCAAACTACGTAGCCATTAATATCTAAAATTAAAATTTGTTGATTTAAAATAAACTAAATTTAACAAGCAACTTAAAAAAAGTCTTCATTACAAATTAAAAAAAAAGTGTTCAAAGGAAAACATCGAAACGAAACCATCGATAGTATGGAAACATCGCAACTGAACCATCGATGGTAAAAACATCGAACATCGAACGTTAACCATCGATGTTTTTGGAACATCGGCCATCGATGCTCATCCCTACCGATGACACAGTTACTTGTAATGGCCGTGCCCAGATAACCTCATGCTTCGAGATGGTTGATCAACGCCAAGATACAGGTGTATAAATCCTCGCCAGTCTTCACTCCAGTTTCGAAATAAAGTTTGGTGTCTTGGTCCTGGGATGATGCAGAAATGCCAATCCTTAATCTTCGCCAATGTCCAGTTCTTGTGGTTACTGGTTCCACTGTATTTTGTGTCGGAATATGTTTTCTCTGTCGAGTCATGAAAAGTGAGGTTCAAGTACAATTTTAATTTCTTCTTTCGTCCTTTAGAATACTGGATTACTTTAATTCAGTCAGGTAGTTATTTATCTTCATTTGTCTATTATTTAAATTTAATGATTACTCCTTTCAGATTACTCCTTTTACTGGGTTTAATTGGTAAAGTTCTTCCTTTAGACTTTCGTCAATTTTAATTGATAGGCTTAATTGTACTCTTTTATATATGACCGTCAAAAGTCAGTGAGCCCTCCTTTTGTTAGTTAATATTTAATTTTGTTGACTCGTTAATTTATTCGATATAATTTTCTCATTTTTTCTCGTTTCATAAAAACTAAACTGTCCTCATTCAATAATCGAATAAACAAAATTTATTCCATTTTGTCGTCCTTGACAACCAGTCTTTGTTCTCTTATTGGATAATATTTATAATCCTAGAACCATAATTAAACAATGTTCTTGCACTTAATAAAATACTCCCTTACATTATATCATATTAAACCTTTACATATTTTTTGTTATTAAATTATATACATTTTGCTATCGTTTCCTCTTAATCTACTTATTCTAACAAGTACTATTTTCTCATTACAAAATATTAATTTTAAGCATAATTGTTCTATTACATTTCAAGATTTTATTTTAATTGAAGTTACTTATCTGCTATCTTACTTATTATCTTGCTATATTATCTAATATCAATATTACTTATTGATTTCACCTAACTTATTACATTACACTTAGTGTTTTTACAAATTTTGTTACCTAACTTTTCTGACCTGACTTCCTATACAATGTCACTGGCTTATGGCCTATCATTACATTTTTATTTCATTCTGATTTTAATTTATTATTACCTATGTTAGCATAGAACCCTTCATTTGTTTATAACGTAATTACAATAAACCCTTTGGTATCTTATTAACAATTATTGCCTTTCTGGCCAAGTTTACAATTATAATCCACATACTAAATAAGTACATATATACAAAATATTTAATCTTAGAAAGTTTAACACCAGTTCTATGGTGATATATTTGTTAACATAAAATGAAATTAACATCAGTTAATTGATATTCTCTTAAAACAATTGCTTCACCTGCTACATACAAAAAACAACATAAATACCACGATAATAAAACAACATGATAAAACATAATAACATGCACATTTTTATAAAATAAATTATGCACTAATTAATTAGTCTCCTCTCAGTTAATTCATTAATTGTTCTAAAACTGTCTATGTTATGTTTCACATTACTTGTCACTATGTTTATCGTTTACCCGTTTCACTGAACACTTAATAGTTTGTATTTATAAACATTCTTATTTTTTCTTTTACCTTGTACTCTTATTTGGGGATTATTTATTCATTTAATAATGGTTTACTTTTCTGACCTTTTATTACTACGGACAATAATTATTATTTTTTTATTTTTTTTTTTTAGTTTGAGAATTATAAATTTTTTATGTAACGTAGGGGACCATATTTTTGTTATGTTACAACGGGTATAGATATGTATGGTGTTTTCCAGAAGGGTGGCCATGTTGGAAAAGCACGACGTTGCCAACTTGTGCATGTGTGTTGGTTTAGCGTCGTCCATGTTGTCAACTCGTGCATGTATTATAGTATATAGATTTAGATATGTACGCCGCCGCCACTGCCGTCCGGATATCGTCGATGTGAAGAGACTGAGTGAGGTGAATTGCATTGTTGCCAACTTGTGAACTGTAAATTCGAATGTGTGCCTTTGTGGTAAGTATATATTGTAAAAATAAAAAATGTGCACATCATCACTGTGAAACTCTCGATGAGTCGGTCCTTCGGTGCAAAATTGAAAATCAATTCACTTGTAAAAATTGAATATCACGCATTTGTGCATTATATAATATTCTGACTGACACTTCACTTGTAAAACATGCATCATGCATGGAAAAAGGATAGTTGAAAATAAACAATTAAGCAAAGAAAAATTTATATATATAATGTAAACAAACAAAAAAATTTATAATAAACTACACACACAATATATATAAAGAGGAAAATATACATGAAACTATTTACAGTTATACAAAATTTTTACAATTAAGCAAAGAAAAATTTACATATATAATGTAAACAAACAAAAATATACATTAAACTACAGAGACAATATATATATGTATGTATATATATATATATATATTGTAACATAACAAAAATATGGTCCCCTACGTTACATAAAAAAATTTATAATTTTAAAACTTAGAAAAAAAAAAAATTGTCCGTAGTAATAAAATGTCAGAAAAGTAAACCATTATTAAATGAATAAATAAACCCCAAATAAGAGTACAAGGTAAAAGAAAAAATAAGAATGTTTATAAATACAAACTATTAAGTGTTCCGTGAAAAGGGTAAACGATAAACATAGTGACAAGTAATGTGAAACATAATATAGACAGTTTTAGAATAATTAATGAATTAACTGAGAGGAGACTAATTAATTAGTGCGTAATTTATTTTATAAAAATGTGCATGTTATTATGTTTTATCATGTTGTTTTATTATCATGGTATTTATGTTGTTTTTGTATGTAACAGGTGAAGCAATTGTTTTAAGAGAATATCAATTAACTGATGTTAATTTCATTTTATGTTAACAAATATATCACCATAGAACTGGTGTTAAACTTTCTAAGATTAAATATTTTGTATATATGTACTTATTTAGTATGTGGATTATAATTGTAAACTTGGCCAGAAAGGCAATAATTGTTAATAAGATACCAAAGGGTTTATTGCAATTACGTTATAAACAAATGAAGGGTTCTATGCTAATATAGGTAATAATAAATTAAAATCAGAATGAAATAAAAATGTAATGATAGGCCATAAGCCAGTGATATTGTATAGGAAGTCAGGTCAGAAAAGTTAGGTAACAAAATTTGTAAAAACGCTAAGTGTAATGTAATAAGTTAGGTGAAATCAATAAGTAATATTGATATTAGATATTTAATAATATATATAATACTTTCACTTATGAACTTACTGTTGTCACTTCCCAAACGTTTCGAGATGTTGTTTCTCTTCTTCAGTGGGTTTAATACTAACTGTCGATTACAGAATAACCATTATGGAATGGAGTGTGTGGTGGGGGTTGATGGTGGGAAGGGATTGGCATGAACAGATATGAACAGATACATTACAAATCACATACACTATTTGACACACTGATCCACACACATAATTCGAACCTCAGCGCCAATCCCTTCCCACCATCAACCCCCACCACACACTCCATTCCGTAACGGTTATTCTGTAATCGACAGTTAGTATTAAACCCACTGAAGAAGAGAAACAACATCTCGAAACGTTTGGGAAGTGGCAACAGTAAGTTCATAAGTGAAAGTATTATATATATTATTAAATTAATAAAGTGAACGAAGAGGATGCAACAACAAGATAATGATATTAGATAATATAGCAAGATAATAAGTAAGATAGCAGATAAGTAACTTCAATTAAAATAAAATCTTAAAATGTAATAGAACAATTATGCCTAAAATTAATATTTTGCAATGAGAAAATAGTACTTGTTAGAATAAGTAGATTAAGAGGAAACGATAGCAAAAATGTATATAATTTAATAACAAAAAATATGTAAAGGTTTAATATGATATAATGTAAGGGAGTATTTTATTAAGTGCAAGAACATTGTTTAATTATGGTTCTAGGATTATAAATATTATCCAACTAGATGACCCGACAGACGTTGTCCTGTCCAAATTTCAATAAATTTGTTTTTGATCGTTTTGTGAATTTGTGAAAAGCTATTGGAAATGTGTAAACAAAGTAAAAATGAGAATAAAACGTATTTCTGAGTGTTCATTGTATCTTTTAACGATTGTGGCCATGGATATTCAATTTGAGGAGTACATTCAGAAGTACGCCAATGGGAAATTTTACATGCGAGATGAATTCTATCGGCAGTACACCGCTGAAATGCTGGAAATGTGTGATGTGCCTGGAATGTGATCAACTTGAAACCATGCGGTTTTGTTCCAGAATTTAAGACACAATTGAATTAAGTCAGAATTTCATGTCAACCAAATGATTTATTTTCTTCCATTAAATTTGAAATCACAATGAATCTCAAGGTGTTTTATTTACATTTCGATTTCGATTGCAAGATCGATGTTCAAGTAAACAATCAAAACAAAGAAATGCTTTGTTTCGATTGGTTTGCTGTGACATCACCATTTCGTTCATTGCAATGCTTTATGATACACGACATTTTTTGTTTTGTTGTCTGACGCGTAAACAAACAAAGCTGATGGTTTTCCGACACGGGAACAGGCGACATACAATTGACCATGCGAGAAGCATGGATTTTCAAGGTTAATGCCGCAAACACTCAATGACTGCCCTTGTGATTTGTTTATTGTCATTGCGAATGCAAGCCGCACCGGAAACTGCAAGCGTTTAAAGTCGAATGGCATGTCGGTCGGAATCATTGGGATGCGTGGTATCAAAACGTCTTCTTCTTTGTACTTTCCTTTAAGAATGGTTGCTTCGATGACGTTGTTTATCAGTTTCTTCACCGCAAGCCGGGTGCCATTACAAAGAATTGGTTGGTTGATATTTCGCAACATTATGATTACCGATCCGACTTTCAATTTGAGATTGTGAGGCGGCAATCCGGGCAATTCCAGCGAGTTTAAAAATTCGGTTGGATAGTTGACGACATCATCTTGGCTAGTAACGGAATCCACCGATTTGTACGTCATCAATTCGCCAGCAATTTCACTTTGAATGTTGAAATTCAATTCGTCGACATCAATGTTTTTCGCAGCCAATATAGCACGTTCGCTCAACCAAACATGATTTTTGTAATTTTGAGCAATGTTTGGGAACACCTTTCGGATGAGTTCGGTCTTTGATTCGGTGAACTGGCAAAAATCGACGGGGAATGTAATGCAGCCAGTCGAAATGTCAACGGGGATTTTGCCATTGCCAATGTTCAGCAATTGTTTTGAAAATACTTCTCCAGATTGGTCGTTCTGCAACTCGACACGCATGTTCATACTTAATTTGAGTGTCTTGACGTGTTTCCACAAAACGGACGACTTCAAACATGCATTAAGTTCATCGGCTGGCGTTGACCATGGAATCACTGGCAATGTTTGGCGAAAATCACCTGCCAACAGAATCACGGAGAATTGTTATTTAATGTTCCACAGGGGCCATGAATCACGTTCTTAGTAACAACCTCATGCAAGCCTGGATCTTCTTCTTCATCGGGAATTTCCGCTGATATCACATCATCGATTTCATTCGGTCTTATCTTCTCAATCAACCAAATGAGAATATGTGCGTGTGGCAATCCGCGTTTCTGCCACTCCACTGAATACATCCAGCAGCGCGTCTCGCCGAACACGCGATGCTTCACAATGAAATCCATCAGTGATTTCAATTTCTGTTTGAAGACTCTCGCGGTGATGTCATGGCGATCGATGGGTGATTGGCCAGGATATAACTCTTGCCGAATTTCTATCCACTGCGGATTGCACGTGAACGTGATGAACAAATCTGGTGTGCCGTAATAGCGAACATACGACATGGCATCTTGAGCGTATCATGCATATGTCGCGGACTTCCGACGTACGTTGCTGGGAGAATCGTCATTCGTCCGACATTCTGTGCGTTTCCGTCAGCATTGATGGCATCTCGAAGGTGAATATACTCTTCGGAACGGAGTTTTGTCTGGTTCAATCTGATGAATGTCAATCGCTCAGTTTCAACTTTTGACGTACATATCGACAGCATATTGGTGAAATAGACGCCGACATTTCAAGATGTGATTGTCCTCATTTTCACGAACCATCAGTCGATATGAATAATAGTTCATTGAACTGACTTTTTGTTCGTTTCAGCGCCTGTAAATGAATTTTTGTGTCAATGAAATGAATTAATCTTATTAGAAAAAATATAGATTTGCTATTCACCTGTAAGCGGATTTATCATCTTGATCGAGAAATGATAACCGTCTTCACCTTGCCAAAATATGATGGGATATTGCAACGTATCGTATGATCGGTGCGTTTCGTACACACGCTGCAGCTGATCGTTCCACCGATGTAGAACGATATCACGGGATTTCAAATTTTCACCAACGACGACAATGGCGACTTTATCAATTGCTGGCGCATTGAAACGTCTTGCGTGTTCTCCCGCAGGCGTCTTATCGGCTCTGATTACAATTTTGTGATTATCAGATGGCATGCGGTCCAGTGCGGTTTTGAACAATGCAATAAATTCATTGTATTGATGAAAAAAATTTGCAGTTGTTCCACAATTGGTCTTTTCACCGAACTGTTGTGTGCACAACGCTTATCTACTTCTTGTGGTGAATTGCCCATGAAATAAATCTGCAGAAATTTATAGTCTGCATCCGGCGGTGGCAATAGCGAACCTGCTCGATGATATATTTGACCTTGAATCTGTAAAGGTTAAAGAAGCGAAATATAGACTGCTATATATTATATACAGCACGAATTTAATTTTTATTTATATAGATAATATAATAATGATAATAATGTTGTTGTCGAATAATCATGTTGTGTGGAAGTGTCGAATGGTGTGAAAGATGATTGTGTTGCAATTACCTTGAAAGTGGGCATGAATTGTCCCGAACCACATTTGTTGCGCCAAATGAAGTCATTTGGAAGCAACTGTTGTATTTGTGGATTTGTGTTAGGAAATGTGGAATCTGTTCCTGTTCCAGAAACCAATGAGTGCAATGGCTCTGGTGGCGGGACCAATGGCGCCAATTTGACTTTGCCACTTGCGCAACACAATCCATGGGTTTCATTTCTGTATTTCAATGCCTTACAATGTGGGCACACAACGCTCATCGATACAATAGCAACGGATTGGTCTGCACTGTAATCAGTTGTCACGTTGTAACGGAATGCAGCTCGATGAGTATTCAACGCAACATTTGTTTGCCTTCTTGCACGATTATTCAAATCCATTATCGCGCGATTGGTTTCTACTGACCGATGATGTCTCATTCGATGCATATCATCTTCGTTTGCATTTTCTCTTTCTTCTTGTGTACGTGCTGAACGTGTTTGTGATAATCGATTCCGTTCAATTTCATTTCGCTCTTCCCGTTGCTCTGCAGTTCGATTATAGATCGAAAATTCGTTTGGTTTGTAGCATTGCGAGTTCTGCGACCTAAATTGCTCCGTCTTATTGGCGGCATTGCAATGCGATTAATTTGTGTCAATTCAATTCAATTGTGTCGATTGCGACACAATGTGCGATGCGAAGAATCACAATTCAACTGAAAATGGACAATTGATGCACTTTGTTGTTACTGTATAAGCGTTTGTCACTTCAAAACTCACCGTATTTCGTAGGTAAATCTGTCATAGATCCATGTTTTTCGGTATCCAAGCCACTTATAGTATATAATTAGTAAGATAGTTTACCTTTTTCTTGTCCGTCTGGTGGCCTTTTCTCTATATTTCATTCAACGCGTTTCAGGACATATGCCCCATCATCAGGATATCCCTTGTTGAAGTTCGTCGATCGTTAAAATATTAAAAACACTGTACACACAATTCTACACATAACAATAAATACAATATAAACATAAAAACACATAAAATACCCAGATTTTAGACACACACGATATCGGTGGTGCGCACCACGACATGCTATAGTCGACTGCAGTGTTCATGTTGTTATATGTCGTGCACTATGGACCTTGTTCTGTATTCTTATCGCTGTGTCGTATAATAGATTGGACTGGAAATTCAGCTGATCGTTAAGGATGACTTCTTCTGTTTTTTTATTTTTGTAAGCTTTATATATTTCGTATTCTTCGATAGCATTCATATAATTTCCTTTTCTGCATATATGGAGGGGTTGAAAGTTCGTTGTGAAATCAGTATAACTATGGTTGTTGTCCATCAGATGGCGCGCGTAATTTGACACTGTTTTACTAAATTCTTTTTTAGGTAAATGTTCTTTGAATCGTCTTTTAAAAGGTCTACCAGTTTGGCCAATGTAAAAGCTGTCGCAGTCATTGCATATTATCTTATAAACGCCTGTCCTGTCTTCAATTGATTTTGAATGTTTAGGTAAGAGTATCTTATTAATGTTATTATTAGTTCGGTAAGCCATTTTAATATTTATCCCACCGAATACTTTGTTTAAAATTTTGGGTAGGGTGTTACCATATTCTGATGCTATATACCTAATTTTATTTCTATTATTTTCTTGTAATTCTATGTTGTTTTTCTTCTTTCTGTGTTTCTTGACTAAATTATCTACGATTGATCTTTTATAACCATTGGCCTTAGCTATGTATTTGATCGTGTTCAGTTCTTCGTGAAAATCTTTGTCTTCTAATGGTATGGAAAGTAACCTATGTATTAAACTATGATAAGCTGCCATTTTCTGAGAAAAGGGATGATGTGATTCAGCATTTATCGTGAGATCCGTGGTTGTCGGTTTTCGGTATATTTGATATTGGAATTTTTCATCTAGTCTTGTAATTGTCAGGTCGAGGAAGTTAAGTTTATTATTTATCTCCGTCTCAAGTGTGAACTGTATGTTTTTATTGACACTATTCATGTATGATTTCATATTTTCTATTTGTCGTATTGTGCCATTAAAAATTATAAACGTATCGTCAACATAACGTGTATATGATATTATTTTCTTAGAAAGTTTATTTACGTTATTGAGCAAATATGTATTCTCATAGTGGTTTAAGTATATGTCAGCCAATAAACCAGATAAAGGTGACCCCATGGCTAGGCCCTTTTTTTGGATGTAATAATTATTATTAAATGTAAAATAATTTTGGTCAAGTACAACTTCCAGTAAATTAACTAAATCATTGATTTCTTCAGAATTACATATTTTGGCGTTAATAAGATTTTCTTTAAGGATAGTGAGAGTTTCTTGAACAGGGACGTTCGTATATAAGTCAACAATATCAAAAGATGCTATTTTATAATTAGGTCGTAATTTAATGCTTTTCAATTTGTTAACAAGATCAATGTTATTTCTTATACTACGGTTATTACTTATCTTTATACTGTTTCTTATTTTCACTGCAAGGTTTTTGCTGACATTGTAGCTCGGGGCAGTTGTGAAATTTATCAATGGCCTAATCGGTATATTGGTCTTATGGATTTTTGGTAGGCCAACAAATTGTGGTGCTTCTGCGTTAATGGGTTTTAGTGCACGGCGTGTGGTGTTATCATACAGCCGTGTACATAGGTTAATTTTATTATTCAAAACTTTGACGAACTCTGCAGTTGGGTCCGATTGTATCATTACAATATTATTATTTGATATGAACTCATTAACCTTTGAAGTGTATTCGTCTCTATCTATTACGACTACGGTATTCCCCTTATCAGCCTTTGTAATCAGTGCATTGTTATCTACCAATTTAGTTTTTATATGTTTCAAGGTTTTATTTTCTTTCAAGTATCTTTGATTAACTTTACAGCGCTTTTCATTATTTGTTATAGTTTTTAGGCATTTATTCAAGCTATTATTAATTACGGCACGGGTTTCATTTTGTAAAGTCTGGTTTGGTATTGTTTTTATGGCGGCCTCTGCACTAATAATTTCTCAAATCATGTGGTCTTTACCGGTATAAGGAATATTATAATTTAGCCCCTTGTTAAGAATATCTCTTTCATCAGATGTAAATTGTATACTCGTCAAATTTGAGACACGCGTGTAGAACTTGTGTTTACATTCAAAGTCCACCTCTCTTATCTGCTTATGTTTAAGAGCTTGAAGTTTTATCTTTTGTTTTTGGTAAACACGTTGCAGTACGTCATGAACGTATTTGTTGTTTTTCTGGATTGTGTTATCTAGTAGGGCCACATGAATGCTATCAAGTAGTTTTAAATGAGTCATATATAAATCTCTGTTTAATTTTGCTTTCTTTTTATACAAATATTTAAGTTCCTCTTTCATCCACATTATTTCAGCATGTCTTTTGATTTTCACTGCAGTCTCTGATTTTCTGTTTATTTTATGAAGGCATATCTAGGTATTATATTATTTGTAATACACTCTTGATTGAACTTTATGTGTAAACTTGTTTTAAGTAGTTTTATTTTAATATTTTGAAATTTAAATACCGTATGTGCTTGACAAGCTTCTAGTTTTAGATCCATGTTTTTCGGTATCCAAGCCACTTATAGTGGTTATAAAAGATCAATCATAGATAATTTAGTCAAGAAACACAGAAAGAAGAAAAACAACATAGAATTACAAGAAAATAATAGAAATAAAATTAGGTATATAGCATCAGAATATGGTAACACCCTACCCAAAATTTTAAACAAGTATTCGGTGGGATAAATATTAAAATGGCTTACCGAACTAATAATAACATTAATAAGATACACTTACCTAAACATTCAAAATCAATTGATGACAGGACGGGCTTTTATAAGATAATATGCAATGACTGCGACAGCTTTTACATTGGCCAAACTGGTAGACCTTTTAAAAGACGATTCAAAGAACATTTACCTAAAAAAGAATTTAGTAAAACAGTGTCAAATTACGCGCGCCATCTGATGGACAACAACCATAGTTATACTGATTTCACAACGAACTTTCAACCCCTCCATATATGCAGAAAAGGAAATTATATGAATGCTATCGAAGAATACGAAATATATAAAGCTTACAAAAATAAAAAAACAGAAGAAGTCATCCTTAACAATCAGCTGAATTTCCAGTCCAATCTATTATACGACACAGCGATAAGAATACAGAACAAGGTCCATAGTGCACGACATATAACAACATGAACACTGCAGTCGACTATAGCATGTAGTGGTGCGCACCACCGATATCGTGTGTGTCTAAAATCTGGGTATTTTATGTGTTTTTATGTTTATATTGTATTTATTGTTATGTGTGGAATTGTGTGTACAGTGTTTTTAATATTTTAACGATCGACGAACTTCAACAAGGGATATCCTGATGATGGGGCATATGTCCTGAAATGCGTTGAATGAAATATAGAGAAAAGGCCACCAGATGGACAAGAAAAAGGTAAACTATTTTACTAATTATATACTATAAGTGGCTTGGATACCGAAAAACATGGATCTAAAACTAGAAGCTTGTCACGCACATACGGTATTTAAATTTCAAAATATTAAAATAAAACTACTTAAAACAAGTTTACACATAAAGTTCAATCAAGAGTGTATTACAAATAATATAATACCTAGATATGCCTTCATAAAATAAACAGAAAATCAGAGACTGCAATGAAAATCAAAAGACATGCTGAAATAATGTGGATGAAAGAGGAACTTAAATATTTGTATAAAAAGAAAGCAAATTTAAACAGAGATTTATATATGACTCATTTAAAACTACTTGATAGCATTCATGTGGCCCTACTAGATAACACAATCCAGAAAAACAACAAATACGTTCATGACGTACTGCAACGTGTTTACCAAAAACAAAAGATAAAACTTCAAGCTCTTAAACATAAGCAGATAAGAGAGGTGGACTTTGAATGTAAACACAAGTTCTACACGCGTGTCTCAAATTTGACGAGTATACAATTTACATCTGATGAAAGAGATATTCTTAACAAGGGGCTAAATTATAATATTCCTTGTACCGGTAAAGACCACATGATTCGAGAAATTATTAGTGCAGAGGCCGCCATAAAAACAATACCAAACCAGACTTTACAAAATGAAACCCGTGCCGTAATTAATAATAGCTTGAATAAATGCCTAAAAACTATAACAAATAATGAAAAGTGCTGTAAAGTTAATCAAAGATATTTGAAAGAAAATAAAACCTTGAAACATATAAAAACTAAATTGGTAGATAACAATGCACTGATTACAAAGGCTGATAAGGGGAATACCGTAGTCGTAATAGACAGAGACGAATACACTTCAAAGGTTAATGAGTTCATATCAAATAATAATATTGTAATGATACAATCGGACCCAACTGCAGAGTTCGTAAAAGTTTTGAATAATAAAATTAACCTATGCACACGGCTGTATGATAACGCCACACGCCGTGCACTAAAACCCATTAACGCAGAAGCACCACAATTTGTTGGCCTACCAAAAATCCATAAGACCAATATACCGATTAGGCCATTGATAAATTTCACAACTGCCCCGAGCTACAATGTCAGCAAAAAACTTGCAGTGAAAATAAGGAACAGTATAAAGATAAGTAATAACCATAGTATAAGAAATAACATTGACCTTGTTAACAAATTGAAAAGCATTAAATTACGACCTAATTATAAAATAGCATCTTTTGATATTGTTGACTTGTATACGAACGTCCCTGTTCAAGAAACTCTCACTATCCTTAAAGAAAATCTTATTAACGCCAAAATATGTAATTCTGAAGAAATCAATGATTTAGTTAATTTACTGGAAGTTGTACTTGACCAAAATTATTTTACATTTAATAATAATTATTACATCCAAAAAAAGGGCCTAGCCATGGGGTCACCTTTATCTGGTTTATTGGCTGACATATACTTAAACCACTATGAGAATACATATTTGCTCAATAACGTAAATAAACTTTCTAAGAAAATAATATCATATACACGTTATGTTGACGATACGTTTATAATTTTTAATGGCACAATACGACAAATAGAAAATATGAAATCATACATGAATAGTGTCAATAAAAACATACAGTTCACACTTGAGACGGAGATAAATAATAAACTTAACTTCCTCGACCTGACAATTACAAGACTAGATGAAAAATTCCAATATCAAATATACCGAAAACCGACAACCACGGATCTCACGATAAATGCTGAATCACATCATCCCTTTTCTCAGAAAATGGCAGCTTATCATAGTTTAATACATAGGTTACTTTCCATACCATTAGAAGACAAAGATTTTCACGAAGAACTGAACACGATCAAATACATAGCTAAGGCCAATGGTTATAAAAGATCAATCGTAGATAATTTCGTCAAGAAACACAGAAAGAAGAAAAACAACATAGAATTACAAGAAAATAATAGAAATAAAATTAGGTATATAGCATCAGAATATGGTAACACCCTACCCAAAATTTTAAACAAGTATTCGGTGGGATAAATATTAAAATGGCTTACCGAACTAATAATAACATTAATAAGATACACTTACCTAAACATTCAAAATCAATTGATGACAGGACGGGCTTTTATAAGATAATATGCAATGACTGCGACAGCTTTTACATTGGCCAAACTGGTAGACCTTTTAAAAGACGATTCAAAGAACATTTACCTAAAAAAGAATTTAGTAAAACAGTGTCAAATTACGCGCGCCATCTGATGGACAACAACCATAGTTATACTGATTTCACAACGAACTTTCAACCCCTCCATATATGCAGAAAAGGAAATTATATGAATGCTATCGAAGAATACGAAATATATAAAGCTTACAAAAATAAAAAAACAGAAGAAGTCATCCTTAACGATCAGCTGAATTTCCAGTCCAATCTATTATACGACACAGCGATAAGAATACAGAACAAGGTCCATAGTGCACGACATATAACAACATGAACACTGCAGTCGACTATAGCATGTCGTGGTGCGCACCACCGATATCGTGTGTGTCTAAAATCTGGGTATTTTATGTGTTTTTATGTTTATATTGTATTTATTGTTATGTGTAGAATTGTGTGTACAGTGTTTTTAATATTTTAACGATCGACGAACTTCAACAAGGGATATCCTGATGATGGGGCATATGTCCTGAAACGCGTTGAATGAAATATAGAGAAAAGGCCACCAGACGGACAAGAAAAAGGTAAACTATTTTACTAATTATAAATCTGTAAATTTGTTTGAGATAAAACGACGAAACTTAATTCATTTCATGAAACAATTGCGATGAACTTTCAACAGAATCACAATTCAACCGAAAATAAACAACTGAATCAATTTTTCGTCACTATGTAACCGATTGGCTTGATTCACAATGTGACAATCAGCTGTCAAACGACATTTGCGCACGTATAGCGAAATATGTCGGAAAACCATCAGCTTTGTTTGTTTACGCGCCAGACAACAAAACAAAAAATGTCGTGTATCATAAAGCATTTCAATCAACGAAATGGTGATGTCACACCAAACCAATGGAAACAAACCATTTCTTTGTTTTGATTGTTTACTTGAACATCGATCTTGCAATCGAAATCCAGCGGCGTAGCTAAACCGAACGTGGACGTCGGCGAAATCCGCTTTGCGAGGCCCTTTTCATGTCTCGGTTAGAAAAGTGCTAATAAATTGAATTATACTACAACACATCACAAGAATGAGTTTGTTATATATTAATTAACCAAATATTTATTTAATTTCAATATATAATTATCATTCATTACGATATTCTACGACTATTAATAGAAAGATCAATCAATATCACTTAACCTTATGTATCATTGTGATACAGTACATATCACATCATCAGTATGGCTTTGTGTAAATAACAAACCCTTGAATAACAATTACCTCTAGACATCTAAAGCTAAACAAACATATTATAATATTCGCACTTTTCGGCTTTTTGCTTCACTGAATTTTTTCAGAACTGAGTCATAGCTTAAACCAGACGCTATTTCAGCTTCAATCGATAAAACAGCCAATGCAGATAGTCTCTCTTGGCTCATCGTGCTTCTCAAATAGTTCTTAATCAGTTTCAACTTTGAGAAGCTTCTCTCAGCAGAAGCTGTATTGACCGGAACTGTCAGCATAATTCTGATCGTTATGTAAACATTTGGATATATTTCTTCAAATTATTTTCTAAAATGTATCGTATAAGTTGTTTTACATCTTTTATAGAGTCTGGTGAATTAGACCTGAAAAGCTGGAGTTCCTCGAAAAGCTCGAAGGGCTGAATGTCACTGTTTTCACCTTCCCGTAGTATTGTGTCAAGATCATTACAATGCTTTTGTAGGTCTTCTTTTGATAGAGATTTCAAATAGTTCATGTCATAAATAAAGCCAAATCTTTTAAAATATTCGTTGAGAGATTCGAATCGACATTCAGTGTCGGCTATGATAGCATCTATCATTATTATAAAAAAGTCAACTTTGAACTGTATTTCTGCAGATTGTATAGGTTCATCAATATGTTCATACCTAAACATTCTTTTCTTTCTCACTATTCTTTTCTCTTTAAATTGTGTCGGGATTTCGTAACTACTTTTTTCTACAAACAATCGAGCTTGTGCAACAGCTTTTTCAAATCCTATATTACGATATTCTTGTATCCAGTTACAAAAAGAACATAAAGTGTCAATGGCGCCCTTCAAGTTGACTTCAACTGACTGCCATAGTTTGCTTATATTGTTGACACGCAGCAAAATTTCGTACCATACGTGTACTGCAACAACAAACTCAAAAGTGAAAATTTCATTCAAGATAGCTTTACAGTCACTCAGAGTATCGGAATCTTTATCTTTCAGATCATTCACGCAATCGATGACATCATCAAATTGCAAAAATATCGCTTTTACTGCTGCAATCCGACTCTCCCATCTCGTCTCAGACAGAGCTTTTAACGTCAATTTTAATTTAGATTTAACAAGCTCCCAGCGTTTACTAGATGCTGAAAAGAGAACATATTTTATTTATAAAGCCAAAAAATGTTTTGGCTGTTATAGAAGAATTTGCTGCATCTATCAAAAGCAAATTTCAACTGTGACAACCACACAAGGCGTGAAGAATGCTCTTGGATTAATATTAAGTATTCTTGTTTTGACGCCATACCATATTAGCGCCGTTATCGTATCCTTGTCCTCGACAATTCTGGATATTGTTACAAAACAGATAATGTAGATGTGTAGATACTTTAGAAGTTAATATACTCAAGTCGAGTACGCGATGTTATTGTTTATAATTATTATAAATGTTATTATTAATGAGATTTGAATGAGTGTTCTCGTTTAAGGTTTGTCGTTTAAAAGAGTATTTATCACTTCACTGTGTCAACCTCCCCACTTACCATATGTGGATGTCTTCAATATTCTCGTTGGTGACTTCTTCTACTGCAAAAATACTGGATATACATACATGGATATTCCGTTTGAATACCATAAATAATGCACATACACAATAAAAATAATTTAAAAGTTCAACTGCAATTTGAATGATATTGGTCATTCAAATCCTACCGCCACCTTATGATAGAACTGTTCATGAAAAATTAAACTACTTTATCTATTATAAAAAAAAATCAAAAACTCTGTTCCACTGGTAAATAAATTGGGGATTTATTAACAATTATTAAAATGCGATGAACTCTTTTAAAAACAATGAATAATGTCTTTTGACAAACAATAATAAATTTAAACAATTCCTGAGATCTCTGTACCTCAAGGCTGGTAACACTGATGTATGGTACAATGTTTTTGGTGAACGAGGTTATGTTCACTTTATTCAGTTATATTACCAAATTAGTGAGTTCTTTGAAGATACATGATACCAGATTACAATATGTGATTTTAATTAACAATATTTAATTATGTATTACTATAAAAAAGTACAAAATTGAAAATTATAAAACTCGGTACCATAACCGATATATCGTACTATCGTACGCTAGGTTAACGCATATAGCAGTGGTGGTCAAAACACGTGCTCTGTGCTTGCACTGTTAAAAATATTATTATTATTTATTCATTAACTATCAAAATCATGTACTGGCAAGAGAAAAATCTAGAGAAAAAAACTCTTGTTATAGCTTTCATTTAATCAAAATTATTTGAGAACAGAATTATTTCTTGGTGACAAAATTATAATCATCAGTTCTAGGTTAGTTACCTAGTAAACGTAAGTCATTATTTTGAATAAGTATATTGCTTATTAAATTCTTAACGATATGAACATAAACATTCTATTTATAAGTCATTTGACGTATAATTATCAGTTAATTCAAATATTTGCACAAATAAACAATTATTTGTTAAATCAAAAAGTTTAGTCAAGTAAGCGACTAAATACTATTTACTAATGATCGGTATCTAAATTAATTCCGACCTTCTCAATTATTGTTAAATTGTAAAATATTTATTTTTAAATTAATCATTGTGCTACAATTCATTTGTTGGGCACTGATAATTTTTCATCATAGTTTAAGCACTTGAGTATCTTTGACTAGTGCAGTCCAAAACAATATCGTTCGTTTATTAACGGAAGTTATTATTTTTCATTAATTTCTTTTAAAGTAATTAAAATATAGTACTCCCTGATTTAAAACACAAAACACGACCTTTATTATACACTGGTCGAGTTATTTTTACTGTTCACTTAATGCACTGGACACTCGGTAATAGATTGTTGTGTATAGGTTAGCGTATGTAGACTTATTACTGTTTGTGACGCGCACATTTTGAAATAATTTTGACGACTTCTTGCGTGGACCTTCCGTGTTGAATGATACAGAACGAATGATTCCTTCACCGAAGCGTCTCCTTCTCGTCTGGTCATTTTAAGCTATTTGATTGGTTCAAAAGGTCAAACTCTCAACCCCAAAACACTTTGGTTAAATAAAACTTTTAATTTTTTACAATTTATAGCGTGGGTTCGAGGCTATGAGTGACGTATGCATTGATACACAAAATGATTGAAAAGTTTATAATTGTCATAACTTTCTTATCAATTGTCGTATCGTCGATTGGGTAGTGGCATTAAATCGCGGACACTTGTGGCTTTATTTTAAGTCTAAACAAGGATTAAATCCGTTCATTATTAATTCACTTAGCCATCCCAAAAACTCATATGGTGATTCTTAATATAAATAAGTTTGTTTCACCATATTTTGTTACAATTACACTATAACACTTATTACTAAACGTCTCGAGTCCATTTCTCTTTCATTTTAGTACATAAAACAGTCATAATTACAATTTAAACAATATCTGGTAATGGCGTCCATAGCGATCATGTTCGATTGTTTATAATTACATGTAACGCCATTATTCCTTATCTTATTACACATGTTTGACATCCTAACACTAATATGTACATTTATTTACATTGGTTCACATTTTATTTTGCAAAAATGTTATTTTTTTATATACTTATAGTATTATCAAAAATACCTTCTGTTCTCATTTCTCTAATTTGTCACTTTTTTAATTATTTTATCACACAAGGTATATAATGTTATTAATTAAAATAGTGTACAATTGTTGTACGTTGTTGGTTTAATGTATTTATTAACTTTTCGTTATCTGAAAGCTCTTCAATTCATAGTACAATGTTTATTTACATCTGGTTTGACAAGTGCAGTTAGTTAGTTTATAATATTTCAATTATAAAACTACTACTATTACATTTGAGATGTGTTCTCATAGCAGTATCAGACATTTCTCTAACTACTGATAACATTTTTTGTAATCTTCTGATAAGTTTTGATATTGCTTTTTGATTAACTATCTTGTCACATTGGGTTTCTGTTCTTTTGGCTTTATGATATCATATTCAATCTGATTCATTTGCTGTGTATTTCAGTACACGTGGTATTTTAATGGTTTGCATTATTATTCATAATTAGTCTTTGTTTGAAACAATTGTTGATAGTTGCTTGGTTTAACTAATATACATGATTTTATGTTATAGGTGCACTTTCTATGAGGTTATGTGTCAGTTGTCTGACAACAATGTGCAACATATTCTTATGCAGTATTTGACTCTACTATTACCATTTCATTATGGCATTCTACTACAATGGTTTAATTATTAAGTAATACACATGTTTACACTATTTGTTGAAACAATAACACAGGTATTCTTAGTCTAATAATATTACATTTCTTGGTGGGTTGCACCTAGTTTTTGGTACATTGATTGTTTTATACCTAACAAACTAGCTTATTTGCTACTGTTTGTTCTGGAATTTATTTATATTTTGTCCTGACTTGCTGTGGCATTCAGGCACATTTCATTTTAAGGCTTACAAAGCTTTTATTATTAGTCCCTACGAACAATTATTTTACTGTTCTGTCTCATATTTCTTTTGGTGGTCTTAATGATTATTTATATGATATTACAATCTTGATTAAACTTGTCACACTAATTGTCTGTGCATTTTAACTAGTTAATCTTGGATTCTTTCACTTATAATGGTTAATCATTTCCCTCTGTTATAAACATTCTCACTTGTATTGTCTGTGGTGTTTAGTTGGGGTAAAAATGGTTATCATATCACAGGTTGTCACACTTATATTAAGTTTTCACTGTTATTGTTTGTGATCACTCAGTGATGCTAAACACTGGTTTCTTTATAGTTGATCTTCGAATAATCATTACACTTCTTCCGGTCATTATCTTAATTTTAGTTCCTTGCATATCTTGTGAATATTGACGCCTTGTACTGTTCATACATTATCTTCATTCTTCATGGTATGTTTCCTTTCTTCTTCTTCTTCTTCCTTTCTTCTTCTGGTTAGTTGTTGCTCACTATCGGTGTTCTCCTGGGTTATACATTATTTGTGATAATCAATGTTCCCTTAGTCTTGTCATATTCTTCACTATTTTTATTTGTGGTAGTCATTGTTCCATAGTATTTTATACTAATAAACAAATTTGTTTGTTTTATTATCATGGTGGTTGTACTTGAGTTGGCTCCTCTTCATTTAAATGACTATTTCCGTCACGTCCCCTCACTATTTTGGACCTATTGTCTCCTCTTCATTTTAATAATTATTTTTGTCATGTTCCCTCACTATTTTGGATCTATTGGCTCCTCTTCATTTTAATAATTATTTTTGTCATGTTCCCTCACTATTTTGGATCTATTGGGCCTGGATTCTAACATATTATATTGGCTCGTTGTCATTTTCTCTCTCTTTTGTACTCGATGATATCCATATTACTCTTCCTTCTTCTTTGTTGGGTTGTTTCAATAATATACATTTGTAGATATACACTTTGTTGATATTCTCCTGTTCCTTCTTTTATGTACGTTGAAATATTTTCATGATATCCTTTTATTTGACGCATTATATAGTTATCTTATGTAACTGCCAATTTGGTACATTACAATATCCAAACCATTTTTTTCTAGTTCTTGCAAAATTGAATTTGTCAAATACTCTCCTGTTGTTTCTGCTACAGCAATAAATTCAATAAAGTATTCCTCTATTTCTCCAGTCGAGGAATTGCAAAATCTTAATATGATTGACATTTGTTCAACACGGCTCACATCCCTGGTGCAATCGAGCATGAACGCATAGTATTTTGCTTGTTTGACTCTTTGTATTATTTCCTCAATAACTCATTGAGACATTAACGTAGTCAACTCATTTTGGATATCAGGACTCAAATAATGTTGAGCAAGACGTTTTTCATTCATGCGTTGCAAGTGTTCCCGCAGTGTCAGATCATATTTGGATAACAACTTAAATAGGTCCATAAAATTGCCACTGTTCCGCTATAGTCTAACTTATAGGACTCTCGATGACCTCTAAATGCAAGATTATGTGAGGCGAAATAGTTGATAATGTCAATCAGTCTTTCAAACAAATTGTACCAATATTTTTGCGATTCTCTAATTAATCTCTCGTTTTCCATGTCGATTGTTTTCCATGTTTGATTCCTTTGTGAAATTCCATCCATTTAAACATGCACCCCATGTGTCCTGGACTTTGTTCATGTCTTTGCAATATCCGACTAAGATCTTTCCAGTCACAACATCCTCCTTGCACCATCTGTGTTTGTAAATGCGAAAAAAGTCTACATGGAAAGCAATAAACTTTGTCTTGAGTTATGGAGTAAACTAACCATCTACGATGTTGCGTTCCGTCGTTACTCAACTTTCGAGTAAAATGAAATTTTGAAAATGTCTTTTGCTGCGTCTTTTGGTTATTCTTCATCGGATATTTCCAGATTTTGATAAGGACCATTTTGAATAAGGTCATGACGCTGTAAATCCGTTATTGGAAGTACCCACTTCCCTGGGCCCAAGTCTTCAAACGACTCTCTTCGTAAATGAATTGTTTCCTCTTGATTTTCTGTCTCACAAATGTTCTCACTTTCGAATTCTTTATTGAGTTCAGAAACTTGGATTACAGCAGATCCATATGACTCTGAAGCTGGTTCAGCAATTTAGACAACCGATTCATCCGACTCAAAAGAAGTAACTTCAGAACAAGGTTTCTTACTAAGATATTTCATCATACTGGAACTCAAAGTTTGGTTAGACATAACCGTTTCAGCTTTCCTTCGTTTTTTTGATGCACCAGATTCCCATTTCCTCCCTATATCTCTGTCTCTAGAGGGCCCACCTGACATGACCTAAAAAAATATTTCAGTTAAAAAAACGATCGGCAGCCACAGCCTAAAACTTACTCTAAGCCTACCGTTTAAATGTCTAAATGTCAAGTAACTAATAACCTTATGTATAAACTACAGTATATATAAGATAAAAATGTTTCTCTTTGTTTTTTTTCCTAGTTTTTTATACATCATATTAATTTTTAAAATCTGAGCCCTACAATAGGAGTGCCTTCAGTTCATGATATTGTTAATAATAACGATTTTCATTATATTAACTAATTTTTTAACTATATTGTGTAATTTACCGAATCACATTAAATTTCTATTAATGATGTAGATAATAATAATAATAATAATAGTAATAATAATAATAATAATAATAATAATAATGGATATGACTAGTGAATAAACTGTACAATACAATTGAAATAAAAATATAAATTTACAAAAATGAATAAAATAGTTTGATGTGTTTACATGAATTTTGGTATCACCAGCCTTGTATATTTTTTAATAGTATGTTAATTTTAAAACTTCAAAACAAAGTTTGAGCATTCAGAAAACTGAATGATATTAACAAAATGTTGATATAGTTAATTTGTTACTAATATAAAATTCAGTTTATACCAATCATTTGTTGAATGGCTACATAATTTACAATTAATTAATTATTAAGAAAAATATAATTACATATATATTATTATAAATTATTGTTAAAAAGTAATTAAGTATTAATAGTATTATATTTAAAAAAAATAAAAATCGTTATTTACAAAAAAAATAATCCCACAAATAAAAATTGTCGTAATTGTTTGAATTTTATAAATATTTTAATACTGCAGAACACTTTATTATCAACGAAAATTTAATATACCGACAGTAAAAATTAGTTACTTGATATTTAGAAATTTAAACGGTAGGCTTAGAGTAAGGCACCCCCAAAATTTTCACAATCACAACACCTTCTTTAGTACATATACTTTCTACAGTACTTCGAGAAAGTTATAAAGAAGGACAAACAAACAAACACAATTGCTCATTTATAACATTAGTATAGGATTAATGACGATTTGGATTTCTATTGACAAAATAAAATAGCAAAGTTATATAGGTTATGTTACATAATCTGTAATAATATACAGATTATAGGTTATTACAGATTAGGTACAGACTATAGGTTGTTATAGGTTCTGAAATAATGTTATGTATTGACTTACCTTACAAAATTTCTATAATTCACAAAACTCCACAAAACGTTACGATAGGGCTGATAAGCAGAACTAAACGAGTATGGGAATCTCATATATTTCTTTAAATTAGTTTCTGGCCTGAATACGGGCATGGCGCATACTTCTTGGAACGTTCTTTTAGGTTGGCACACTGGTCATTTACTTTGGCTGGGGATTTCCATAAATGTCAGTGTTGCCATTTATTAGAATCGTCTGCAGACGACTCAACTAACTTAAAATGACGGGGGAAAATTGATTTTTTCCCAAATTTTTTTGCTAATTCAATTGTTCGTCGTTTGTTCTTCAATGTTCGATCAAATTGATTTTTTGTTCGTTTTCCTTTTTTTTAATACAATTACTATATCAATTATTGCTCTTTTTATTATTATAATTTTTAATGCTCATTTTAATGCTAACTGAATAAATATATTATAAATGAGATTTAAATAAAATCGCATAATTCGCTGAATTTCCGCACATGCGCAGTTTTAATTATTGTAATTTAAAAATTGCCGTGATTATGATTGCATTAAAAAATTAATTAAAAATATAAATAAGACCGAACAAAAGTTTTTTTTGGACGAACAAATAATAACTGGTCAAGATTAATAAAAAAAATCCAGAAATAAGTATATTCAGAGACAGGTTAAGGGTCAAAGACGACTCTAATAAATGCTACTGACTTCTACGATTTTTTTTAGAATGGTGATTTTTTTGCGAGGCCCCTTAAGGTGCGAGGCCGTCGGCGGTTGCTGACGTCGCCGACGCCTAGCTACGCCTCTGTCGAAATCAAAATGTAAATAAAACGATCACAAACAAATTTATTGAAATTTGGACAGGACAACGTCTGTCGGGTCAGCTAGTAGCGAAATAAATTGGAATAGAAATAAAATAACTACATTTTTCTCCAGATCTTCCAGATTTTTTTTCAATTGAAAACATTCAATTGAGTTATTTCCATCCCGGGAGCATAACGAACAAAACAAAAAAAGAATCAACCAAATATGTCGTTCCTATTGTCAGTTATGATCGAGAGTGCATACAAAAATTATGATTTTTGCAGTTTGTCTGAATTTTCCGACTTTCCTTTGTAATTGTCCCGAATTTTTTTTCCTGAAAACTTTTCCAGGACTATAACGAACAAAACAAAAAAAGAATTACGCATATCCATCGTTCGAATCGTGAGTTATGGTCTTGAGGTCATACAAAAATCCCATAGAAAAAAGCACTTTCATTTTTTCCCGAATTTTCCAATTTTCCAGGCAACTTTTCCAATTTTTCTTTCCCTAAAAACCTTACTCGGACTATTATGAACATTTAAAAAAAAAATTAGCAAAATCGGTCCAGCCGTTCTCAAGTGATGCGCTTACCAACGAACAGCATTTAATTTTTATTTATATAGATAAGAGAACAAAGACTGGTTGTCAAGGACGACAAAAGGGAATAAATTTTGTTTATTCGATTATTGAATTGTTATCCATGAATGAGGACAGTTTAGTTTTTATGAAACGAGAAAAAATGAGAAAATTATATAGAATAAATTAACGAGTCAGCAAAATTAAATAATAACTAACAAAAGGAGAGCTCGCTGACTTTTGATGGTCATATATAAAAGTGTACAATTAAGCCTATCAATTAAAATTGACGAAAGTCTAAAGGAAGAACTTTACGAATTAAACACAGTAAAAGGAGTAATCATTAAATTTAAATAATAGACAAATAACAACCTGAATGAATTAAAGTAATCCAGTATTCTAAAGCACGAAAGAAGAAATTAAAATTGTACTTGAACCTCACTTTTCATGACTCGGAAGAGAAAACATATTCCGACACAAAATACAGTGGAACCAGTAACCACAAGAACTGGACATTGGCGAAGATTAAGGATTGGCATTTCTGCATCATCCGAGGACCATGACACCAAACTTTATTTCGAAACTGGAGTGAAGACTGGCAAGGATTTATACATCTGTATCTTGGCGTTGATCAACCATCTCGAAGCACGAGGTTATCTGGGCACGGTACTTATTTTAAATATTAATTAATAAGAATTTAGTAATAGATTGTAATACCTTGTAGTCCTATTTTTGCATTTTCTGACCTTACCAATAGTCCAAAGAACCTTCATACCCTGTGTTTAAGAAAAACAATAATAAATAAAAGTAAAATATAAAAAACCTGAATTCGATAATTAATTGATTCATTCTAGTACGATCGATTTTTGTATTTTAGGGAAGGAAGAACATTTGTTTTCAAAGAAAAAATATAAAATAAAGAATCATTCTTGAAATTGGCGATTTCTTATTATTTGTATAGTATTTAGTGCATGTTGAATGAGTTGTAATTTATAGAGAGAGTAACGTGAGAAGTACAGTAAGCGGAGCAACTAACCTACAATAACCAGCTGACTGTGAACCACAGCGCTAGCCCACGGACAGCTGTTGAATTACAAGAGAAGAGAAACTTATTCAAGGATTTTACTCCCCTCTCTCCACACTTGATGCAGACTAGGCCTGAATAATAACCATAGAATTACCCAATAAATCAACTGGTGTTGAACGTTATTATTTCAGAATGTACTAAATTATTATATAATATTGAGATATTCTTAATATTTGATTAATATCACCAATTAAAAAAATATTATTTCTTCACAAATAACTTGACATTGCGATGCTTAAGAGAGACCACTTATCACTTCATAAATATTAAATAAACACAAACAATCAATTTAAATAATAACAAAACATTTATTTAAAAAAACATAATTGGTTTATAAATTGGCTCACAACAGTGGAGTTTAAGATATAATTATATATAAGGTATATGATAAGATCGGAACTCGGATAAATGTTTAGTAACAATATATGTATCATTTTCTATATAAGTAACTCGATGTTTCTTGCAGTAATTATATAATTTGTGATGTTTTCAATTTGTTTCTTCTGCAAGTAGATAATATTGTTTTTTTTTTTTTTTTTTTTTTTTAAAGAATATACAATATTATCTACTTGCAGAAGAAACAAATTGAAAACATCACAAATTATATATATATATATATTATAACGTTCTAGATTTGTGTTATCTGTGTCCGTCTTCTTCAAGCCCCGCGATGGAAGCCAATCTATAACGTTGAGATTTGTTACGGGTGTATTTTATGAACTGCGGATAACGAAATAAGTTACCCTTCAAAACTTGGTTGTACTCGTTAATCGGTTCGTAAATGTCCTTATGTTGCGACTATTATTTATATTAGTTATTTTATTATCGTTTACTGTGTTGTCGTTCAGTATTCGATGATTAGCAACGATTTTATAGGAACGAGAATTTAGTGTGTCACCGTTCGTTTGAAATCGGCGCGCGAATAATATTTGTTCAGTAATGGTCAAATAGATCGTGTATGCAGCCCACTGGATCTACTTTCGTGTCTGGATGTCCTTGCGCCCACTTCAGATTTTCTCTTCTGTTTCCTGTAATTAATAGTCTTTATAATTACTTTACTGGAATAAAATAGGACTGATATGATTGACAAATTATATCTTTTATTCGCTATTTCTTTGAAACATTGGTCAAATTACCGTTCCATTAGTCGAGCATTTACAATTGGATGAGTTCATCCGCCGTGACAAATAGTCCGTAACAACAACAACAAAATTCACAATATATATATTTTATGTTTCTCAGGTAATGGGTACTTGGAGTTGGTAGGAAAGATAGGAAATATGCTTTCACTTAAAAATACAATGCATTACAAACATATATTTACTTCTTATTAACTAACAAAATGTATATAATAATGTTTTCCAAAATTGTTCGCATTCAAAAGTTGCAACAGTGCTTTAATAATACAACATGGCGGACTACCTGGTTCTCACCTCAGAAAAATATGTTTTTTAAATTCCAATTAAAGTGTTTTAAATAAAGTCTTAGTTATAGTAGTTTATAGTAATAATTTGTATATAGCCTCCTTTATCTGGAACAGCTATGTTTTTTAGTGGAAATTGTGTTGTGATGTTATGTAGTATTCTCCTAGAATTAACCAAAATTTCTCACCGATCGATGGCTCCGTATATTGTAACGTCTCTCGCTGAGCTTACCCAAATAAACTCTCTTAGTAGTTAAGCCCAACGTGTGTACGTTATCTTGTAACGTCTCTCGCTGAGCTTAAGTCTTGAGTAATTTACGTCTATTTGTTATTTTTCAGAACGCTCGCTTAATTAAGAGTCACAGAATTTATTTTTATGTTATATGCTTTCAAAATCAAGGGTGTGTGATTATGCAAAGATTTTTGAAAGATTTTCTTAAATTTTGTTTATGTAAAATCAATACCGTTGTTTGACAGTAGTTAGGAGAGAGAGTGCAAAGAGAATTACTCTCTTAGTATACGATTGAGTATTTCAAATTTTTCCGCTCGTGGTACCAGCTGACTGCTACTTTTACGAACCCATTTGAGGTTAAAGTGACTTCAAATGGTACGTAATAAATTCTGGATGTCCGGGCTGATGTCCTTTCTCCTCTCGATCTTCTTACAATCTATAACTAACTACCATCTACTGGAAATAATACACATTTTATTATTTAAACCACAAGGCATTCCTTGAAATTATTTAACGTTTTTTATGGTCTCCCAAAACATAAATGAATAATCAATTCTTACATAATGAGACGTTCATTATTAAATGACATCATAATAACATAAAATCAATGTTAATACACTTCTACTTACCATTGCGTGGCTTCAAGGTTGCGTCATACGTATGTTTGGGATGCAGACATAATTTCTTAAGGTTGTGAGAATAATTTGCACAACACATTTATATGGAGAGAATTGAGATTTTACTTCTGATTATGTCAGTTAAATTTACATATAGAAACAAATATTATACTGCTTATTGCATTTTACTCATGATCATCTACAACTATGGCTTACCTTATGTTTGATACTTGCACAATTTGATTTATACAAATACAGAACACAATTAGAAAACACAAACAAAAAAAACACAGCCCAGCTTTGCCGCTCTCGCACTCATTCATTATTTATAAAGCCCTTAACATTTTATATGAAGCCCACCCCAGCCCTTACGTAAACCGTTGCCACGTGGTGAGTACGCGCACTCATAGTTTTAAGCGAAAGTTGATTGCTATCTTTCTGTAAAATACTGAATTCACTACTCCAGATCATCGAATTGACCGCGGTCACATAAAAATTTGCTGTATTGCCACTTTTTTCACTGATAGATTAAGAACTTTTCTGACGAACCTACTTTGATTGTACCGGCGCCGGTGGCTTCAACTGGTAGACTGACAACGGTAATGTAACAGGTACCGCTATTGTGATCTCATAGTTGTATGGAAGTCACGGCCTTATCCTTCGTCGCCGAAGTTTCGCTCCATGCCATGCATGTAGTTTTTAGGTTAACATGGTCAATGATTTCAATTAGGCACAGGCTGACGTTATGGTAGGAACCGGACGTAAACAGCACTTCCTGCCGCTCAAAAGCGCATTGCTGAATTTTACTCGTCCCAGGACATCCTGTTTTGTGGCTGGATGCGTCACTCGAGTTTGTGGTGGTACAGTTGCGTCTGTGTGCTGCTACACAAGTACAGATTTCTGAGAAGTTTGAAGGGGGTAAATGCTTCGCTCGTCGCGTTACACAATAACACCTGCGTCTTACTGCTTTGTTTCACTGTTTCTCAACATCGTTCTGTTACACGGAAAATAACGTGGCACAATAATTTTCATAACTTTTTTACAAACCCGCCCAAAATGAAAGAAATAAAAATATAAATGCCCCATACGGTTAAAATAAAAACACCCAAAAATTGACCCGCTACAATACCCCCTCGATGAGAATTCTGCTGTTCACAACAGAAGAAATCTCATCGATAACCCCGAAGAGGACCGGTGAGGAACTGGTGCCAACAACCCCCTTGTTCTTAATCTACATGGGTACACGACCCCCCTGGCTCAGCGACTATGGACTCATCTGAACGAGATCACTGGACTTCTCCGTAAGAGATCCCAACACCGAGAAATCGAACAGACTCGCACCACAGAGCACCTCACCTTCTAACATGCTACCCCCCAAAATCCTCAATCCCTGGCTCAGAGTATGCCAGATCCTCCACCGATATGTTTCCCCTTGTATGAAAGCTGGGCTGCCTTTAGCAAATACTGGGCTCACTCACACTCACATTCCATATTGACATACCACATAATAAAACTGAAAAATTCTCTTTTAAGACTTATAAAAAATTTAAAAAATTCAAAATAATGTTTTATCAAAAAAATTCTCTTCATTATATTTTTTTTTGTTTCTTTTAAAATGACTTAAATTAAGCGTTTCTTCTACTTGAACAAATCCTTAACCTAACATGTAATCACTTATAGGCTAACAATACAATGCACTACAACCAATCGATAAAATAAACATGTTAAGTACACCCATAATAAAATAATCATTACTGAAAATTCATTCGCTGGCAGGCGAAAAATCTTTTTTTTTTTCCAAAAAAATTAAAATTTCCAAAAATTGTAAAAATAAAAAATATTTAAATTTATAAAGCTGCTTCTTTTATATTTAGACATTATTTAAAATTTGGTTAAATTGATTAAACAAACAAATTAAATTGACTTCCTACTATACAGGCTTAGTAGGTGTATGACCTCATCAGCTGATCGAAACTAGGTCAAGTCCCAGAACCCTTGACCTACATATGTTATGCACAATTTCTATCTAAAACACATTTGACATCTGTAATATCCCACCTTGAAATACAAAACATAGTAACATAAAATATTTAAAATTACAGAATATTAATATAAATGATCAAGTTGACATTTCAATTATTTACAATAAACAATTCTTAACTTGACATTATTTTCAATTCTACCAAAAGTTTGTCACTGGCTTAAAAAAATGAAAAATTTTATATTCTTTATCATAAATCTCTCTCTTTATAATCATCGGATTCTCCCTTATTGTGGGTGATGTAATTTATTTATTCTCATTTACTGTATTAGATCTGTATACATATATAACCTTTCTCCCTCTGACTCTAATATTCATCCACTTTATTGTATTTTGTTGAGGTCGGGGTTGCTTGAATCCCTGAATCCTCTGTATTATCTTTTTCATTTGTGTTACTTACATTCATAGTTTTATCGTCTTGACCTACATTCGGTGTTGAATGTATGTCAAGACTACTCATCACAGCTGATTCGTCAAATTCCGCTGTTTCACTTATCACAGTCGAGTCGGACAAATCGACTCCGTTCTCTGCTGTATTTTCCATTATTATTATTTTTAGATATTTACTCTGTTTCTTATGTGAACAAATATTCTTTACTTATTTTGCGTAACTTTACATAAGTACCTTTTGCGTATTTTCACTCAACCTCCAAATTACGATTGCATCCCATTTATAGGTATGGAATTTATATTATTAAATTCGTCCCTGTTCGGGCGCCATTGAGACGTTCATTATTAAATGACATCATAATAACATAAAATCAACGTTAATACACTTCTACTTACCATTGCGTGGCTTCAAGGTTGCGTCATACGTATGTTTGGGATGCAGACGTAATTTCTTAAGGTTGTGAGAATAATTTGCACAACAAATTTATATGGAGAGAATTGAGATTTTACTTCTGATTATGTCAGTTAAATTTACATATAGAAACAAATATTATACTGCTTATTGCATTTTACTCATGATCATCTACAACTATGGCTTACCTTATGTTTGATACTTGCACAATTTGATTTATACAAATACAGAACACAATTAGAAAACACAAACAAAAAAAAACACAGCCCAGCTTTGCCGCTCTCGCACTCATTCATTATTTATAAAGCCCTTAACATTTTATATGAAGCCCACCCCAGCCCTTACGTAAACCGTTGCCACGTGGTGAGTACGCGCACTCATAGTTTTAAGCGAAAGTTGATTGCTATCTTTCTGTAAAATACTGAATTCACTACTCCAGATCATCGAATTGACCGCGGTCACATAAAAATTTGCTGTATTGCCACTTTTTTCACTGATAGATTAAGAACTTTTCTGACGAACCTACTTTGATTGTACCGGCACCGGTGGCTTCAACTGGTAGACTGACAACGGTAATGTAACAGGTACCGCTATTGTGATCTGATAGTTGTATGGAAGTCACGGCCTTATCCTTCGTCGCCGAAGTTTCGCTCCATGCCATGCATGTAGTTTTTAGGTTAACATGGTCAATGATTTCAATTAGGCACAGGCTGACGTCATGGTAGGAACCGGACGTAAACAGCACTTCCTGCCGCTCAAAAGCGCATTGCTGAATTTTACTCGTCCCAGGACATCCTGTTTTGTGGCTGGATGCGTCACTCGAGTTTGTGGTGGTACAGTTGCGTCTGTGTGCTGCTACACAAGTACAGATTTCTGAGAAGTTTGAAGGGGGTAAATGCTTCGCTCGTCGCGTTACACAATAACACCTGCGTCTTACTGCTTTGTTTCACTGTTTCTCAACATCGTTCTGTTACACGGAAAATAACGTGGCACAATAATTTTCATAACTTTTTTACAAACCCGCCCAAAATGGAAGAAATAAAAATATAAATGCCGCATACGGTTAAAATAAAAACACCCAAAAATTGACCCGCTACAATAAAACACAGAGTTAGTTCGATCTTGCTTTTACAAACATATATCATATAAGTAGTATATAAATGGGAACGACAGGACAAGGTCATCCCCCCTCCCCCTCCCCTCATAAGTACCGTTAGGTCATTCACCCCCACAATGTTATCAAAACAAACATACGTCATCAGGTCATCGTCCCCTTGTAAACAAACATACGTCATCAGGTCATCGTCCCCTTGTAAACAAACATACGTCACCAGGGGGTCATCATCCCCCTCCCCCTGACATCATCGGTTCAACGTAACAACATATACGTCAAGTATCGTGTACATCATCGCATCGTAAACGTAACGTATACGTCATCGCACGGTTGTATTATCTTGAAAATATGATTTAGTCGAGCGCGGTAAAATAACTTCCTATAATATCAGGTATTAAGTGTACCCCCTTCGTAGGTTCAATTCCCCCATTCGACTAAATCATATTTTTTTTATTTTTTTTTTTAAGAAATGATTTAGATTTTCTCATCGGTTTAGTTGAGCAGTAACACCACATCGAGATGGATCGATCATCGTGTTTAACAGCAGCGAAGTTATTAGAAGATTTCTTCAAAAACGAATGTTTTGATTTTATAGAATTTCGTGTGATATTGTGTGTAATAATAAATGTGGTTTTGTAACGAAAACATATCATACTATAACACATATTCAGTTTATTCACAAACTTTTACACTCGAAATGTAAAAATGTTCGTTATATACCATACAAATACGAAAACTTTGCCAAATCAAAAGAATCTATTGAAAATTATTCAGAAGCGAAAAAGTGTGTTGCTATAACTGAAGAAATGATGGTGTCTACATTTTATTCTTGGCCAAAACGTGCACCATCAGTTGATAAACTTGTGTCAGCCGGATTTTTTTATACAGGAACCAGTGATGAGGTTATGTGTGTAGAGTGTAAAGTTCTTTATATGATTGGAACTCTAACGACGATCCGTGGATTGAACATGAAAAAGCGTCACCGAATTGTTTATTAGTTAGATTATACAATAATCAGTTTTAGATAAAAACAGCGTCATTATTTATAATAAGAATTGGAAAGACGGCTGTAATTACTCAACCATGAAGTAGAGACAGAACTACAAGATGACTAACGATAATTGCGTACTTCACCTTTATCAAGTCACGCGCTCAGAGTTGCAATTCATTACATACGGAAACTGGTTTGAAAATAATGAGTTTTGCTATTTCTCCTTCTTAACAACATTGTACAACAAATCTACATACGGAACGGAAATTAATTATGTTATTTTTGTTATTTCCTTTTCCTGATGACATTGATAGTTTTACTATATAACATGAAACTATTGTTAACTCAATCACAGTTACTTCTAACGAAGAATAAGCTACTTTAATTATGTGTGATAAAACTGAGAAGCGAGTTTTTTATTTACACGGTACAGCCGCCTGCTTTAAGTCTAGCATCTTATCTAAGCTTAATGAAGAAGGCGTTTGTTATACATCTTCGTCGGATTTATCAGATTTGAGAGAGTCGTTTCCAGCGCTATATACACGTAAGGATGGTGTGCAGTTTAATACTATTGCATGGTATAGTATGTATCAATCTCAATTATTTTTGGATGGGAAAATGAGTGCAGAATAAAATAATGTAATGTGTTGTGACAGGTCACCATTGGCAGCGTTCGTCTACGGCATCATCAATAAGAAGGAGAATAAATTAACTGATAAGGAGCTGGTAGAAATTATTCCTACTTGGATTATAGATTATTTTAAATCGACAAATGCGATGTTTTTAATCGATTCAGATATTAAAGCTGTTAAAGAACGACTAGTAAAAAGGGGTGGGTTTGATGTTCATTTAGCGACGAACGAATATTTCTTATTACAAAATAATTATTTTAGAACTATCGCAGAATTATGTGATATTCCAATTATAGATATAAAGGGGAGAGATTTTTTAGAACTGTACGAATATATCAAATCTTGGATATTAAATAAAATTAAATTTAAAAATACGGTATGATGATATCATGATATCTATTTATTCACCTAACAATACAGGTGATACATTTAAATCAATGTGTATCTTTCACAGGAAATCAATCTCTAGAAATATTGATATGAATGGTTGTAAATGTAAGAATATATTTGATTGTAAAAACAATTAGAAAAAAGATGATTTTATATGTTTATATTAATGTGAGTGTCGTATACACTGATTGTTAAATCTGTTTAATGTAAAATGTGAGGAAAGATATAACTAAAAAATAAAATGTATAATTTCAATATATTTGTAATTTTTTTTCTCTTCACAACTAGTTACAAGTGAGAGAGGTTGGGTATAAATAAAAAAATAGAAGTTTTTTTTAAATTAATTTTATTTATACATAAATACAATTATTTAGTGAAACTTTTTAAGAATTCCACTAGTTTATAAATTAATCGGTTACTTACACAATTTATTTCAAATAGATTTAAATCATATTTTTCAGTTTGTTCAACAACATTTTTAATTCATTATATTTGTACACATAACCATCTTTAAAGAAGTAAAGAAATCCGTCAATGAATCTAAATACGGAATCAATATTTTTTGGAACACCAGGAAAGTCGTCGTATGTATATCCATGTTTTTTAACTGAGAAAGAACATTCATCCAGTTCAATATAATATTCATCATTATAAAATATAAAAGTACGTCCTGTATATGTGTTAACAGCTCCATTTATTTTGGTTGTCGAATCAAAACCAATACTAGTTGTTGAAACAGGAAAATTATTAACTAAACGTAATGATTTTATATCAAACATATAAATGTTGTTATCAACAAATATTACAACCTCTCCCGACGGTCTCTGGTACATCGCTGATATATTAGCAAAATTCGGCGGTAAAAACTTTAACCATTTTGTAATATTTTGAGATTTTCCATAGGATTTTTCTCTAATATTAAACATCCAAAATAGTTTATTCTGTAATGATGATTGTTGATTACTAGAAATAAATGGGATCTATTAACTTTGCAAATATCAAATTGTGAATCTGTCTCTGTTTTTTTATGAAGCGGTGGTTTTACAGTTGTAGAAGACGTTATAGCTTTCGTAGTTGGAGTAACTGATGGAACCGGTGAGGGTGGAGGTAATGATGGTGGTAATCCGTATAAGCGTTGTATACCCTGTACATCATCCTTTCCTAAATCAATATTTTGACCATTATTCAATATGTAGAATGGGAACATAATTGAAGTATTATCGCTCGAATGCCCGAGCCCCAACGCATGACCAATTTCGTGTGTTAAAACGGATAATAAACTAATTTCATCACCAGCTAAATTTGAATCGTTGTTATAATACCATTTTTCTTCAAAATCCAAATGAATTTCAACATGTGCATGGTGGGGGAGAGGATAGAAGGCATGACCAAGTGAGATGTTCATTAATAAATGACATAATAAAAATGCAAAATAAAAATGAAGAAACTCCTACTTACCATCACTCAGTAACCTCGGCTTCAGGGTTGCGTCATACGTACGTTAGGATACAGGCGTAATTTCTTAAGGTTGTGTGAATGATTTGCACAACACATTTTTTATAAAGAGAATTAAGATTTTAATTCTGTCAAGTCATTTAAATTCAAATTAGAAAACAAATTTTATCATGCTTTTGCATCTTACATAACTTCTTACTAATTTCCTCTTTTGTTTGATTCGGTACATGAATACTACTTGTACTTACTTATGCTATGGTCTTACGTTAATTAGATCACACAAACACAAACAGCCCAGCTTTGCTCACTCACGCATACTCACAGAAAATTTATTTAGCCCTTAACTTTTTATAATAAGCCCCCCCAGCCATTACACTTAAACCGCCGGCACGTGGTTCGCGCGCGCACTCATCGTCTGTTACTTTCTTGTGGTTTACTTTCCGAAAATCATACCGTTACGTTCTTTAATCTTTTTTAAGCTCGACTGCGGTCACATAAAATTTCTCTTGTGACACTTTTAACTGTTAAAATAGAAAGTTTTATCACGAGCCTACTTTGCTCGTTCCGGCGCCGGAGAGTTCAGTTAGCAGACTGGGGGCGATAACGTAGCAGGTGTTGCTGATGTGGTCTCATACTTTTAACGGAAAGCACTGCCTTGGGCTTCGTCGCAAAAGCTTCGTCCCATGCATGTAGTTTTTTGGAGTGACGATAGCAGACGATTTCAGCTAGGCACTGGCTGACGTCACAAAAGGGCAGGACTTAGCCATGATTTCCTGCCGCTCAAACGCACATTGCTGAATTAAATTTGCTCAAGCCATCTTGCTTTAAACCAACTCGGCGTCCTGGCAGAGCGCGTACTTGAGTAGTGGCGTGCGTGCATCGCCACACATATACAGAGTTCTGAGAAAATTAGGGTGACGCGAATTCCTTGCCGCGTTACTCGACAACAACTGCGTCTTACTGCTTTGTTACACCACTGTTTCTCAACACGTGTTCTGTTGTAATGGACATAACGTTCGCCGGGAAATAAAACTTTCACAATAAATTTATAAAATCCCACACAAAATGAAATAAATAAAAATGCGAATACCCCATACTGTAATAAACAAAATGACCCAATTTTGGACACGTTACACAAGTACTCCTCCTCTACCATCAAAATTTTTATCACAAAATGAAGACGAATTTTTTATACAACGATGGTGAGACCATCGAAACGAGATAAGTATGTCAGGTTTCTGTTGATCTCGATAAAATTTTAACGCTGAGTGTTTCTCCCATATATGGAAAGCTTCTGTCGTAAGTTCAATAATATTTTTTATGGGAGATATAAAATCCCAGCTTAATATTCTTTTATTCCACCTCGATGTTGCACGAAATTCTCCTAGATCTTTATTTCCACATCTCGGTTTCTTAATTAGATTTAACGTTTCATTGTTTAATTTACCATCATTTGGTAAACCAAAGTATTCTTGAAATATTGTAAGGTATGAGGATAGAGACGACTCGTTTAACACAGAAAGTTCATCAACATTGTTTATATCTAAAAAATTTGAAAGATAATTAGTAATATAGTACAAGTCGGTCTCGTTCTCGGGCCGAACACTGGAAATAGCAATTAAAAGAGGTATTAGAGTTTTAGCTAACCACATTCTGATATCTCTGCTGAACACATCAGCTTTTTGTCGTTTAATATATAGAAGATATTGCATCATTTTATTTTTTGGAGAGGGGGAAATATATTTGTAAATTTTCGGTTTTAATATTAACTCAATTCTGTTATGTAATGTCTAATAGTTGTTAAAAATAATAATTGAATAAATCATGCTTTGAAATTTTTTAATTGTATTACATCTGTAATTTGAATCTAAATTATTGTATGAATCATTCAATATATTAAATTCCAAATTTAAATACTCTAAATTTAGATTGAATAATTTTTGATTAAAATTTATAGATCTAGGAAATGAAATAAATACATTTACATTTTCTTTAATTTTATTAACAAAACCATAATCTTTTTCATTTATAAGAGATTTTAGATATTCCATCCATTTGGTATGACCCACATCATCTTTCATGTTAAACATTTTTTTAAATTTTAATCGCATGATGTATTCAACTAAGGCCAGTGTATGTAGTGAAGTGTGTTTATATTGTTTCGTATGTTTTAGGTTTAGAAGGTGGTATTTGTTACAAAATTGTTTTAATATATTATAATGTGTTGTACAATATTTATATTTTGTGTATTTATAGCAGTGGCGGTTCGTTCTTAGGGCGCTAAGGTGCGCGCCCCCCAGATTAAATCATATCATTAAACAACCCATTATCACTACTTGTGGAAAGTCCTTACATATTTCTTTAATACTTCGGACAAGAAAATTTTTTTGTATTAGATAATAGCAGATATGTTTTTGGAACAGCATGCATTACGGCGCTCTGACAACATAGATATATACTACATAGCTATGTAGTATATATCTATGTCTGACAATCGCGCCCATTTCTCAATTCCCCCACTCTATCCAAAGTTTAACGAAGTTGTAAGCTTAAATACGGCATTTAGACGGTCGCTCGTCGCGCCGGCTTCCGCGCCACGTTTAGCATCGCAGACTATTGATAATAATATGAGATTTGCTCTTTTTAGTGTTTATAGTTCCTCTGGTGTGGTTAATTGAGTGCGGGCATTTGTTTAGGTTTAGAGTTTGTGTGTTTTTTTTTAATAGCTTCACGAATAATTTAGGGAAATACTGTAGTATCGAATTATTAGGTTTTGTTTTAACATTTAATCCAACATTCCAACATTTAGTGCTGGCCCTTAAAGCAATAACTTTTGCAAGATCAAAAAATTGAACTAAAGTCATTAGGTAGGCCAACTCCTGAATTCTGCATGATGCAAACAGAAAATAAGAAAAGTAAGAATCGTGTTTTCAGATGGCAACTGCTTTCAAAAGATGCATACCAAAAAAATGACTGGATCTGGGTGGCTGCGACGTCCAGAAATCTTTGTTCTGTTTTCCATGTATTTTATTGTCGCCCAGAGACAATGGTGATCTAATAATGTTGGATGCAGCACTAGAATAGGGGATGCAAAAGAAGTACGTGACATCATTATAACTCACATAAAAGATAGATTTACTTACACGGGTCACCTAGAAGCAGCTTCATTGATGTCCAATGACTTATTTCCATTTTTTTCTACAAACTTTCCGGAAGAACGATTCAAGCTAGTGATTCAGCATTAACCTTTCTTACAAGAAAACAAACTCCGGAGTGAATTGGAACTATTACACAGACGGCATGATTATAATATTAAAGGCGCAATAAAACTTCTTAACTTTATAGAAGAAAACAATCTTACGTCAGTTTTCAAAGAAGTGTTGATACTTCTGAAAATTGTCATAACTACCCCCATGACAACTGCTGAACCTGAGCGCTGCTTTTCGACTCTGAAAAGACTAAAGACTTTCTTGAGAAATACAATGAAAAACGATAGACTGAATGCCCTTGCGATGTTATCTATCAACAAGGAACTTGTTAAAGAAATGAAGGACTCTGATGCTAGAAAGTTCGTTAATTTAAAGGAAAGGCGAATGGACTTTGTATTTATATTTATAAATGGTCTGTTTAAAGTGTAGGTATCATAAAAATAATATAATGTAAATATAGTATATTACTTTTTTTGTGGAAACAGCATAGACATTTTTGTGGACACTTTCGACAGTTTGTGGTTATGTTTATTAATAAAGCTGCTGACTCTACAAGAGCTCACAATATTTGAGGTGAGATCAATTTTTAAATAATCGTTCCATGCTGCACGTGTTACTATTCTTATTTTATTAATGAATTATGTGATCAAACATTGGCGACACTTCCATTGTGCGTTAACTTCAATACTGATAAATAATTAAGAAGCCTAAAGGCCGCGCCCTCCAGCCTCTTAAGTCACGAGCCGCCACTGATTTATAGCACTGCTTCCCTGTAATTAAACAAACCGCATTACAACGATCTGCTTCATCCCACATTTTTTTACCAAACCAACACCATTTTTTATTTGTTCCTCTTGAAAACCTATCGAATTTTTTATTTCCATATCTTCTATTTACAGACATCTGAAAAAACCAACCAAACAGGAAGAAAAAAATAATAATAATAAAACAATAGAAATTTACGAAATTAGGTTTTTATTAGTTATAATAATTTTTACAATACATTTATCTTTTGTTATAATTTAACTTCAGTTTTTACTATTATATTTTTATCTACAATTTTTTCACTTTTTTTATAATATCTAGCTTAGTTACAGTTACAGCTTCTAATCCGATACTTATACCAACGAAATTGTTTTTACAATCTATTAATATTGTAATTTATAACATTGTATGTATAATATAATTGTAAATGTATAACATTTATCTTTTGTTAAACAAAATATAACATTCAACATATTTCAGTTTTACTACAATATTTCACTAGAAATTTTTATTATAAATAGAACATTCGAGCTTATTTACAGTTACAGCTTCTATGCCGTTACTTATACCAACCAAATCGTTTTTACAATGTATTAACATTGTAATTTATAACATTGTATATATATAATATAATTGTAAATGTATAACATTTATCTTTTGTTAAACAAAATATAACATTCAACATATTTCAGTTTTACTACAATATTTCACTAGAAATTTTTATTACAGATAGAACACTCGAGCTTAGTTACTAGAGGACAGAGGAAATGATAGTTATTACAGTTACAGCTACTATGCCAATACTTAATTATAAATTCAAGATATATTTGCACATTTCTTTTAGTACAATATTCTATATTATGTGGAAATGAACAATCATCAAGATTATCTTTCAGTTTTTCTTTTAATTCAACCAAATTACTACCACCCAAGTCATCAATATTTATAATTTTCATACACCCTGGTCGAGTAAAAATGTTGTTGAGAAATTGTTTCTTTTCACTACCTTTCACATAGATAGTGTTACACTGTTGAGATAATTCAAAGTATATTTCGTATAATTTATTATACTGTTCGAGACCGTCAGACCATGAAAAACCATGAATATTTGTTTTCACCCAAAGCGCTTGTTTTTGCTGATCTCGTGACAACTGTTCAAAATTAAAGGGTGGTAATAACAAATAGTGATTTACATTAAATTTTCTTTTGGATATAATACATTAAAACATTTATTGCATAAATAAACTTCCGTTTCTTTTCTTCTGTCTCATAATACACAGGTTTGTCTATCATATTAAACTCTTTTTTGCATATAGTACAATGTTTCTCGATTTTCAGCATTAACAATCTGGCTTCGTCATCTCCAAATATTTCGGAGTAATACAATACATTTCTTAAATTTTTTTTTAATAATTCATCGTAATTAAATTTAATGAAAGATATTTCTTTTATAATATATTGGTTTTTCGCTGCCTTAAACCACTGTACATCTAGTACTGCTCTGTCCATTATTTGATCTAAAGAAAAAAGAAAATAAAAAAATATATATTAATTACCGGTCGACCCAAAACCTCTATCTCCACACTCATTAAAATCATTAAAATATACCGAAATATATGTTTCTAATTCAACAACATCTTTTGGTTCAACATATCTTTCAATTATTATTTGTGCGATTTTATCCCCTCTATGTACGTAATATTGTCTAGGACTATTATTTACTAATATAACCCCAATATTCCCCATATAATCTCTATCAATTACACCACCAGTTACATCTATAGAGCTAAGCCTGAACGTGATGCTATCCTACCATAACACCCAGCAGGTATTAATATTTGTAAGTCAGTTGCGATCAGTTCTCTAGAAAATGGTAATAAACAAGTATATCTAGGGCTTCTGAGGTCTAATCCAGCCGACTGTGAAGTGCTTCTAATTGGTGCAAAAGCGAAAGGAGATAGACGTGCAAAGCTGATGGTTTCCATTTTTTTTTTCTAAAAAAACAATATAATTATAAATATTTAACTTTTTTTCTAAAAATTAATAGGGTCTGTTTCTATATATTTTTTTAATTTCTTTTTTCACACCCGGTGTTGAGGCGATGTTTTTCCCCGCTTCATGCAAAATTTTATTTAAAATTTTGAGATTATCATCATCAGATGATTTAATCAGAAAAACAGCTTTTTGTTCAATTTTTTCCAATGGTCATTTTTTGGAACGCATTTTAAATCACGAGTATCAGTGAGTTCAATTTTTACTAAATGACTACCCCACTCACCGGGTTTGGTGAGAATTTTCTGTTTATCGTTCGAAAAAATTTGAATTACTTGAGGTATCGCTTTTTTTCTTTTCTTTTTTTCTTACTATCATCAGTAATTGAATCAAAAATCTTACTGAATTCATCATCAGAATCATTATTATTACTATCCTCGTCCTCACTTTTTTCAGTTACATTATCATTAGTAGTAGGTAAAACGCTTAGAATTTTTGATTTAAAAGCTAATACGATATTCTTTTTATAAGATTTTATACTAAAATCTTCAGAGAGTGATTTAATATGGTTCATAAGTTCGTCCAAACTAAATATGTATTTTTGTAATTGTATCATTTTTAGTTGAGAATTTATTTCTGATGATAGTTCATTTTTATAGGAATTAATAATTGAATTTAATTGTTCATATAATTTAAAAATAGCTAAATCAGTATTCTCAATGAATAATTCTGTTAATTTTTTGAATAAATCCTCCCACAAGCTAAATGTAGTTATTCCAGAAAAGTAAAATATTTTGATTATCTCTTCAATTGAGTAAACTTCTTCTGGCATTTGATCGGCTACTGGCGTTACTTCAGACATGATTTATTTAATAAAAATAGATCTAAAAAAGAAAAAATATATTGCTAATGAATTATTATTAGAGTTTTACTAATAAAGCGAATTAATATAAAAAATATTTACCTGTAGAGTAGCGATTTACAAACTTAGAAGCTGTAACTGTGAAGCTGATTGAAGCAAGAGAGCTCGGTATTGGGTTGTGTGTGTGTCGAATCATTGAAACTCAGGGGTTTATATAGTTCAGAAGAGTAATGTTGGGAAACAGGATACATCTTGCATTAATCAACAACACGTGTATTCAAGGTAGTTGAGTAATTACCATACTTGAATGAAAGACGGAAAAGTGTTCAAGGTGAATATGTAATCCGTGTTTGTGCAACCAGTATGATAATGGTAAATACATCATCGATATAAATATATAATCAATGTTTATGGGAACCAGGATATATTTGAGATAACCACTAATAACATGATTGCTAAAGACAAACCTTCGTCATCGATATAAATAGGAGCATGTAACGTGTTTTTTTTTTCAATCGCTTTTATATCTATTTCTAGTATAAACCAAACCGGAGAATCGTTCGAAACATTATGCTGTTCTTAGATACCAGTTTAGACATTTATTTCACTTATGGATAAGAATTTACCTTTTAAAAAACGGATCTTCGTTAGAGAAGACAGCTATAACACCGAGTTAACAAATTCACCAGAAGCATTACATCATGATTTGGAGAATACAGCTAAACACAACACTTCAAACACTTCAAACAAAACACAACAGATGGGGTATTTGTCATCATCATCATATTCTGATCTAACCGACTCTGCTGATGAAATGGAGGATGAACCCGCTCTGGGCATGACGTACAAGAGAAAAGTCAACCGCTTAAAAAACTTGCAAGCCGAGGATGATTTTATTCAAATTGAAAACGCTTTTAGAGGTAATCTAAAAACTTTTTATTATAAGAACCACAACAAAAATATTAAAGATATTTGTCTATTATTAATTCATATAAAAACAAAATTAGAAAATATTTAAACACCCTACTTACCGAATTTGGACCTATAAAATTTAATATGGTTGTTGAATGCACTTATATAAAACATGTTATAAATGAAAAACAAGATAGAGCGTTTAAAACTAAAAACACTGAATTATTTCTAGAGTCTGATGTGAGTAAAATATTAGATAATTCAATAAAAAATATTTGTTATGAAGAACAAACATGAAAGTCATAAATCTGGATGGGCTCTTCACAATGTAGGTGGAATATTGTTACATATAAATAAATATCGACCTTTGAAAGGTTCGTCATATATTGCTCTTCCAAATTTTTTAATTTCAAGAAATTGTATTATTATCCAAAAAATTTGAATGATGAAAAATGTTTTAAATGGGCAATACTATGTTGTTATGTAAGTGGTTTACATGTTGAATGTATAAATTATAGATATAATGATTTGGAGACAAAGTTTAATTTTTCTAAAATTTCATTTCCTACACCTATTAAAGAAATTAGAATTTTTGAAAAAAATAATACTGTCTCTATAAACGTTTACGCTATAGATGAGGAAAAATAGTTATCCAATTAAAGTTTGTGATAAAGAAAAAAAACAATCATTTTGATTTGTTATTATTATATGATGGAAATACAGGAAAACAACATTATTGTTATATTAAAAGCTTTAATATTTTAGTTAGAAAACAATTAACAAAACATCATGGAAAAAAATAATTTGTAAACGATGTTTTATGCATTTTTATATTTCAAAATTAAAGTTGCATAAAAAATACTGTGGTAAATTTCAACCAACACGTGTAGTAATGCCTGAAGATACTGTTTTAAAATTCAAAAATTATCAATTTAGTTTCCGTATCCCAATTGTAGCTTACGCTGACTTTGAGTGTATTCTGAAACCTATTAGTGGACGTTTTCCAAAATCAACAAAATCTTTTACAGTAGCTAATGTGACACATTCCTATGAGTTTTTGTATTTATTTTCTTATTGATGAGGAAATCCCCTATAGTATACGATGTCAGTTACCAAAAGTACCTTATATATATCGGGGTAAAAATGCTGCAAAAGAATTTATGATGTATCTTGTTAAAGTTGTTAATACCATAGGAAAGCTTACTAAGGAGATAAACCCACTGAAGATGACTGATAGAGATAAATATAAATTTCGCACAACCACTCACTGTGAAATGTGTAAAGACGAATTTACTATGATAAAAAAACCAGTTCGTGATCATTGTCACTTGTCGGGTAGATATCGTGCAGCACTATGTAATAATTGTAATTTAAAGAGGAGAAAACAATGTTTTATTCCAGTTTTTATTCATGGAAATTCTAATTATGATTCTCATTTTATTATACGACAATTAGGATATGATAATAAACAAATCTATGTAATTCCAAATTCGTCTGAAAAATACATTTCTTTTTCTAAAAAAACACAAAGTGGGATAATAATTATATTTGTTGATACATATCGTTTTCTAAATTTCTCCTTAGCGGATTTATGTAGTTTTCTTCCAGAAGATTGTTTTATTCATTCAAAAAAATTTTTCTCATTAAACGATATTAATTTAGTTACAAAAAGAGGTGTATATCCATATGAATATACGGATTCTTGGAAAAAATTAGAAGAAAAACAGCTACCACCAAAAAAAGAGTTTTTTAGTAAATTAAACAATGATGACATATCTGACGAAAAATATCAACACGCGGTAGAAGTATGGAATCATTTTCAAATAAATACGCTTGGTGAATATAGCGATTTATATTTAAAAACTGATGTTTTAATATTATGTGATGTTTTCGAAAATTTTCGCAAACTCTGCTTATCAATATATAATCTAGATTGTGCTCATTACCTAACTGCACCAGGTTTTGCATTTGATGCTATGTTATCCTATACTAAAATAAAATTGGAATTATTATCTGAATATGATAAATATTTAATGATTGAAAAAGGGATAAGAGGAGGGGTTAGTCTCTGTATTAAAAGACATGTGGTTGCGAATAATAAGTGTATTGACAACACGTATAATATTAATCTTCCCAACACTTATTTAGCTTACTTAGACGCAAACAATTTATATGGTTGGGCAATGAGTAAATATATACCTTATGGTGGGTTTACCTGGTGTACAACAGATACTGATATACTTAATATACCGGACGATTCTCCGGTTGGATTTATATTAGAAGTAGATATTGAATATCCTCAGTTTTTACATGATAATCACAGCGATCTTCCTTTTTTACCAGTTAATAAATGTACAAATAAAAGTAAACAAAGTAAATTATTAACAACACTAGAATTAAAAGAAAACTATATTTGTCATTATGTAAACTTAAAACAGGCTGTTAACCATGGTTTAGTAATTAAAAAAATACATCGTATTCTTCAATTTTTTGAAAGTCAGTGGTTAAAATCATATATTGATTTAAACACTGAAAAACGTCAAAATGCTAAAAACAAATTTGAAATTGAATTTTTTAAATTATTAAATAATTCTGTTTTTGGAAAGTGTATGGAAAATTTAAGAAAACGATCAAATCTTGAACTTGTAAGCAATGTAAAAAGATTACAAAAACTTATTGCACAACCTGTCTTTAAGTATAGAATTATTTATGATAAAACACTATGTGCTGTATTATTAAATAATAAATCGATTTGCTTTAATAAACCGATCTATGTCGGATTTACTGTACTAGAATTGAGTAAGACATTGATGTATTCATTTCATTATGATGTAATGAAACGAAAATACCAAAACAATATTGCTCTTTTATACACAGATACTGATAGTTTATTTTATGAAATTAAAACAAATGATTTTTATCATGATATGCTTAGTGAGGAATTAATAGATTATTTCGATACATCTGATTATCCAAAAGATAATTTTTGCTATTCATTAAAAAATAAAAAAGTTTTAGGTAAATTTACAGATGAATGTAGCGGTCTTCCAATAATAGAATTCATTGGATTAAGACCGAAATTGTATTCGTTCAGAATAAAAAAAGAAAAAAAATAATATTATAAAGAAAGCGAAAGGTATTAAGAAAAATATAATTGAAAAAACATAAAATTTGAAGATTATAAAATATCTTTATTTTCACCAGGTAATAGTGGAAATATGTACAGATTAATGCGACTTTTTCAATCAAAAAAACACGAAATAAAGACGATTTCATGTAACAAACTTGCATTAAACAATGCTGATGATAAACGTGTGATTTGTAATGATAAAATAAATACTCTACCCTATGGTCATTACAAGCTATTAGAAAGTAATGAAATCAAATTGTAATAAAAAAGTTGTAAATGTAAACAATATTTTCCAATAAAGAATTTATTTATGTATAGTTGTACATATATTCTATGTTCTCACCTGTTTACCTTTTTAACAAAAAATATCATACTTTGCATTTACAGGATAATTAAATGAAACAAGAAATAGATATTAAGAATTTTTTATTGATTAAAAAAAAAATGGTACATATATTTTACACCAATGATTTTCTTACAGTTCCACTTAACGGCGTATATTCAAGTACTGTATCATAGATAATTAAACAATTAATCGTTGTTTTGTCGGAGATATCCTCCATTGTTTCTATTTCCAGGCGAACATCTACTGAACCTGTTTTTAAATTTTCACTCTGTTTTGAACAATCTATAACATATAAAGGAGATTTGGCTAAAAACGATGTTACATTCATGATAGGCTCGTTGTTACTTCCATAATAATAGGAAGACTGAAAACGTGTGTAAAGCATATGTAGAAGTACAGCATCACCATTTATATTATCGTATGGATAATATTCTGAATTCAGATATAATTTTATATTTCTCATCGAGCAAAAATCAAAATTTGATAAACTTGATACTTATTATTTTTTCTATTTGTTTGAAAAGCAACTATAACATATCGTGGTTTCTCCAGCTGAGCAGTAGATTTAATCGTCCAAATAAGTTGCTTTGTTTTTGGTGCTGAAGGGTACTCATTAAGTTCCAATCTACAGAATGGAATTGGTATAGGAATATCGTTTCTAACAATTTCTAGTAGATCCAACCTTTTTTTATCACTCACATGAACATAAGGAATTTTCAAAGAAATATGTGTTAATGTTAATTTATAGTCTTTCGTGGTACTAGCTGTCATGTATATTGCATTATCATTGGTCGATGAGCGAATAAGCACCAATTCCTGCTTTACATTCAAAATAATTTTTTTATAATCTTCCATAAATCCAAGCATCATTTTCAATGGTACACAACATGAAAAATCTTTATTTACAGTGAGATTATCTAGTAAATTTCTATTACAACCCGCAGTAGTGAGAATATTCTTTTCTTGCGGTTTAAAAGTTAGTAGGTTCTTCATTATCGATGTTAGTCCAACATTTTTAACACGATCCACTTCAGTTCCACATATTTCGTATCGAATTTCATCAAATAAATGTCCTACTCTATTTGAAACCATTTGAATCGTATTATCAGCCGCATTATTAGCCCCAACCAATTCACCTTTAATATACAGAAAGCTTTCACTCGGTAATGTATAAATATCTTGCTGATGAATTGGAATACGAATTTCATCATTGTTATTAAACGTTGTAGAGGCATAGGGTGTATGTGTATGAAAATCATATCTAATTATAGTATCATCTTCATATACTGATTTATTTAATACATTTAAGATATTTAATGAAGAAATTTGTGTTAGTGGTTAAAATCACAATCAGAATGATCGTGCAATATTGATCAGTGGTGTGCAATATTGATCATTCTGATTGACATTTAAGATACTTCCACTCATTTTCTTTTTGGATATTCTCTTATTATTGTTAATCCTAGAGATTGTAAAAAATGTTTATTCAACGATGTTAACCGTTTAGTGTTTGTATCTTTACTAACGTTGATTGAGGTGTTAATACCTGTTTTATCGGCTCCATATGAAAAAAGTAAACCCATTATTGTTTTCTCAAATGCAATCGTAACGTTATTGCTTCGTCTCTGAAATTAATTAACTCTCCGTTTTGATCTTCTAACCTTATACTAATATTTCGAATCTTAAATGTGTTTACTGGTAAATATATCACGTTTTTTGGTATTTCTATAATTTTAAACCCTGGTGCTACAGCTGGATAAAATTTGTGTAATACGTGACTTTCGAATCCGTTAATATATGATCCACAAACAATACTGCATATGACTCTGATGCTGTCAACTCTAATAATAGATACTTGTGATGTAGAACTGTGTAATATATTCGGTTTTAATTTGATTTTTTGAAATCCTAATACCGATGCTAGTGAATCAGGTTTTTCAAAATTAATCCAAACATTTAAAAAAATTTCACTTTTTAGAGTATTATTATTAGCTTTAATCGATATTTTAATATTATTTTTCTTTTCTTTTTCAAGGTAATCGTTTATATATCTGTTAATATCTTCAATTTCATAGGAACCTGTAGATAATTTAATTTCTTCATCATCACCATAATACAACACGTTATTAACATTCTCTTCTATATTTGGAATTGAATTATACGTCATTAGATCTATTAAAGCAATTTCCCACTTGTATTTTCCATCGAGTTCGAGCGGCGGAAAAATATCACAGCTCAAAGCAGAACTTCTACCACTTAAACAGAACATTGCAGAGGAACATCAAACACAGATGTCCGCAAATAACTGTGTTCATATTCTGTCTACACTCATAATTATAAACAATATTAAGCGGTTGTTGTGAGGATGTATTAAAATAATCAACTAACTCTAAGGGTGGTCCAAGATTACCATAGCTATCGAAATAACATATATTTTTCCCATTTTTTGAATAGCAAACCCAATGTGTTCCGCTACCAAAAATACTATCTAAATTAACAACTCCTGTCTCGGTATACCAAATTCTGTTTGGTAAAGTATCACGCATAAATACCCCTCTAAAATTTGGGATTTTTAAAAGATTAGCGTATTTTAGTAATTCACCAGCTGACAGTGAGTGGATAGGAATTTTTTTAATTATTTCCATTAACGTTTTTTGTTTTTCCTTCTTTTTTCAATTTTTTTTTTTAATACCTTCCCCCGTTTGTTTATAAGGTTTTAAATATAATCCCTTTCCTTGTGTAATACATTTTAAGAGAGATGATTTTATTTTAGAGGAAACGGATTTTTTTCTTCCTTTATTCTTTTTCCTCATTCCACCCCCAAATTTACTTTTTGCTTTCATTATGTTTGTTACAGTCCAAGCCGCTGCTTTTTGCCTGAATGAAGAATCGCTTGCTTTTACACGTTCCCAAGCTCTCTCCGCTAATCGACGATCGGCTACTGCACAATTTGTACTATCCGAATACTTCGAATATGCGATATCATGTTCTTTACAAGCTTGATCAAGTTTATTAACACCAGGGTCACCCCTTTGTAACCGTTTTGATAGTTTTGTACCGGGACCGCAATATTGATAACCTGGTATATGTAGCTCTACTGGTAATAAATCGATTGATTTATTTATAACGGTTCCGGCTATATCACTTAGTAAACCACTACCTTCTATCTTCTTTGAATACGCATGCATTTATGATGTTGTAACGTTAAATACACATTCTTTTATATTATTCTCCAATATATATATATATATATATATATATATATATATATATATAATCACGTTATTTTTACAGAAAATTAATTTGTAGTATATCTCCATTTTTCGTAAAGCGGAAACAAATCTTGTGATATCAACATTTTCTTAAATTCATCAATATTTTTAACCTGCTCATCTCTAGTTAATTCAATATATATTCTGTACAAAATTGATAGAATTTTTTCATCAATTGAACCTAATATGTCGATAATATAACGTACACTTACAGCGTCATTTTCATTATCCGGTCTACCTATATTAATTAATCTTTCATTGTTAAAATCCAACCCTTTTTCAGTTTTTTTTATAACGAATTTTTCTGGTAAATTCATTTTCTAAATCTTTCTTATAAGTATCCATCACGTGAATTAATGTCTCCTTGTTCACAGCATAGGTTGTGTTTAGAGGTTTACCTATATTAGTTAATTTTAAGTTTTTAAAATCTAATCCATATTTATTTTTTGCATAATGGATTTTATCATTACAATAACTTTCTAAATCGTGTTTATAATCGTTCATCGTTTTGATCATAGTTCTTTTATTTACACAGTCGTTACTATTTATTGGATCATTAATGTTAATTAATCTCGTTTGTTGAAAATCACACTCACCATTTTCAAAAATTGGTAATTTGTTATCAACATACGTTTTATTAGCAACATGCGACTGTTCCTCAGGTATTTTTATTCCTCGTATAAAGTTATCATTAGCGTTAAACCCGTCTTTGTCTAATATAAGAGTATTTTCTTTCATATATTTTAAATTTACAGCATCCTGTTCGTTGATAGGTTGTCCTGTTTCTGTCATTTGGTATCCATTAAACGATAAACTATTTTCTGAATTAACAATTAATCGTTTATCTAAGTGTGATTTATTTACTGCATCTAGAGGTGATTTCGGGTCACTAACGTTATAAAGTCTTTTGTTGTGAATATTGTAATTTCCGTCTTCTGTAAGACTAAAACCTTCTCCTGGAGGACCGCGAATAACTTTTAGTTTTGAGGAGGTGCTGTGATCTCCGAATTTATCAACACTCGTTTTCCAAATGTATATCTAACCATTGATGCACTCTCATTTATTATACCAGCTTCGTGTAATTCCTCAATAATAGATAATATTTCATTATCGTGACCTGTATGACCCGCATTTTGTGATGCTATCAACAATCGTAATCTATCGCAAAGTTCGTTTACATTGTCCCAATAAATATAGCTTGGTTTAGTATTATTTACTTTCATCATTCCACGACCGTCCATATGGTCCCACCAGTATTGTTGTAAGGGCTGGTTTAATTATTTTATTATATTTTGCACTCTTACTACTTTTTATTCATCCTAACGGTAAATGAATATGAGCTTTAGTTGTTTTTAGTATATCTGCATCAGGGCCCGCTCTAGTGGTTACGTCGCCCCGGACAAAAAGACAAATTGCCGCCCCTTAAGAATATATATATATTTTTTAAATAAAGGTACATATTTTTTATTTTCAATAAAAATCAAATCATTTTATTTAAATTTTAATAAAAGCATATATTTAGAAAAAAACATGTAACATAACATAATATTGACAATCAGTAGTACAAAACAGTAGATTCTACTTTTTATGTTAAATAAAAGTCAAATCGTTTTAAATTACAACACATACATATACACATATTTAGAAAGAAACATGTAACATAACATAAAATTGATAATCAAGCAGTACAAAACAGTGAAAATAAAACAAGGTAACATCAACTATGCTAAAATCACAAAAAACTTTTTTTCTCATTTTCAGTTCTGCAAACTTTTTTATTACATCTTTTAAATTTACTTGATCAGCAATTCCATGCTCAATTGCCAAAATGGCCAAACCATTAAGACGATTTTGTGTAGTAGTCGAACGTAAAAAGTTCTTAATTAATTTTAACTTAGAGAAACTCCTTTCGCCCCTTGCTACAGTTATTGGTATCGTTAGCAATATTCTTAAAGCAATAGTAAGGTTTGGGGCAAAATTTAACTATGTAATTAAGCTCAGTACATTGCTTAGGCTTTGTTTTTTGCCCAAAAGCGCAGATACTGCTGAAATTTCCTCTGCTAATTCTACCCCATTTATGTCAACAGAATCACCACCAGTTAAAATACATTCTAAATTCTTACAGTGTTTTAGTAGCATTTCTTTGGACATGGTATTTAAATCATATATATTATATAAGAATTGAAAATAGTTACTATGATTACTAAGTTGTTCAAATCTAGCATCTAGTGCTTTTAGTGCTTGATCGATTGTAAAATAAAAAAAATCTATTTTATATTTTTCTTTTGGATCTTCGATCGGTTCATCTCGTGCTTCGTATGAGAAGTTCCTTTTTATTCTTCTTACGCGGTGTCGTGTTATTTTAATCCAAAATTAGCCTCCACATCAATTTCGGTAGCAAGTTCTTTTGCATCAATAATAGTTTCATCGAAGGACGAATCCGATCGAAGATTCTTGCAAAATATTTTGCAGTTTTGTAAAAGATCAAGTGCAGAGGCTAGATCAAAATCTTTTGTTTGCATCAACTTGCTTATTGGATTAATGCAATTTAGTATTTTATGCCAAATAACTAATGAACACAAAAACTTAAATTGTTTAATACAATTTAATAAACCCGAGGCCTCGTCTCTTATTAAATTATCAATTTCTTGGTTTTCATAAATGCTTAGCAAGGCGTCGTATACATCTCCCAAATGGAATCTCAAAGGCTTTAAGGCCTCTATCCTACTCTCCCATCTAGTGTCACTCAATGGTTTCAAAGTTAAACCTTGAACATGTTTTAAAAGTATTGCCCATCGAAAAGTAGATGCCAAAAAAAATAAATATATTTTTTGGACCATGTTGAAGAAATTAGCGGCTTCCAAGGATGCTTTTGCCATATCATTAACAACAAGATTGAGAGAGTGGCTACGCTACTACATGGAACATAGAATGCTCGTGAATTATATTGTTTAATTTTAGATTGCACTCCTGCTTTATCGCCCCTCATATTGGACCCGTTGTCGTATCCCTGCCCTCTGATATCCTGCAAATTTAAACCCAAGTCATTAAGTTCTCCAATTATAATATCAGTCATTTGTTTTCCTATGGATCTTTCGACTGGTAAGAAGCCTAAAAAGCTTTCATTAATTTTAATTTCAACATCAGCGTCAAATTGATTGATTGAAACATATCTGATTACAAGAGTCATTTGCTCTACCTTACTAATGTCAAGAGTACAGTCTAAAATTATGGAAAAATATTTCATCAATAATATGAGACTTTACACTTTGATGGAGCAGATCTATTATCTCGTTTTGTATATTTTTCCCGAGATAGTGAGCTTTAGTCTCTTCTTTTTTGAGCACTCTGCGGACATGCTCTTCCATAATGGGATCAAATTCAGATAGCAACTCAACTATTTTTAAGAAATTACCGTTATTATACTCAAACAACTTGTCGCTTGTACCTTGAAAAGCTAGACAACTTTTACCAAGCATTTTAGTAATTGCTACAATTCTTAGAAGCACCTCATTCCAATGGTTTGTTTCGGCATTAATAATTCTTTGAGCAGCCGCATCTATAGTTTTACAACACTTTAACCTTTGGTTCATTTCTAGCCATATTTTTGGGCCTGAATATGATTTTTGGAAATTTCATGCTCTTTTAAAGTTTCGCCGAGGTGCTTCCAACTTTTAAAACCCTCCTTTGAAAGAGAACTAACTATACAGCCGAAAATTTTGCAACAGAAGCAGTAAACGCAGTTTTGTGAAAGAGAGTACACTAGCCAGTCTCGTAAAACTTGCTCTCCATTGCTTCAAATTCGTGTATAATAATTTGCGCTAAAATGTCGACCAGTGTCATTGGAAGGAAATTTGTAATTATGCAATGGTTTAGGTGGACCTTGTCTTACTAAAAAACTTCTTTCGGTGTCTCCTAAAATTCTTGGCCACAATGCTGGATCTGTACTCAAAGTTTGTAGAACGCTTTCTGTGGGTGTCACGTTGGTGTCAATTTTTTCAATGCTTTCATGTGGTGATGGTAGAGTCAGAGTGTCGTCAGTTCCAATTGATTTAGAAACTTCGTCCATTTGTTTGTCATCATCATTCTCTGATGATTCCGTATTTTCTTTTATAACCGGACTTGATGTTGGATTCTCAAAGTCGTCATTTGTTATGGTACAACTCTTGATATAATTTTTTAACACGCCAGCTTGTTTTTGCCTTTCGGCTTCCTTTTCCAGCCTTCTTTTTTTTGTACTGGTAACCAGACAGTTTTCTTAGACCGTCAGACATTCTGGAAGAGGCACGCACATAACTCAAATTAAACAATGTAAACTATAAAATAATAATTAAAAATGAAGATTTATCCTTGTTCTAAATAAGCTAAAACCGTAATTAACATAACTTCAAAATTATATTCCGTCAACCGACATAAAAAATATTTATGCACAACACTACACAAAATATTTTTCATATCCTGTGAACGTAAAGAAAGTCTAGTGTAATTATGTATTTTATAATAACAAATATTTCAGCAAATCATAAATAGTCATTAAAAACAATTTTATAATTCTTGATTTTGAGATTTTATTCTGTTCAATTATTCAAATATATTATTATAAAACACGTTTTATCGAAGCAATGAACTTAATAAATGTCTTATATTATTGATTCAAATAATTATTTTCATAAAACAAAAATATAAATAATTATACCTATACAATACATTCAAATTTGATACAATATTTTATTGATTCAATAAACAGCCTTTTTGGATTAAAATATTTATTTTATTTAAAAACGCTTTCATTGTTTCGATTCGATAATCGATTTACGATAAACTAGTATCTGTCAAACTAAACAACAGCTTAATTATAGATGTACTTACCTTTCAAAATTAAGAAATCGCACTGAAGTAAATTTTATGAACTTCCACTTGTTATCACTACCGACGTAATAGCAAGAATAATGATATTGTGTAATGAAACCGCTCGAGGTTAGAGGTAATAAGCAAGTCTATGCATGTTCAAACACAAGTTGAAGCAGCGCTCTGCTCGCGTGCTATTCTGTTCAGAGAAGTATATGCATTGCATGTTCAAACAAGCGTTAATTTATTAATAAAATAAATTATTAGTTTATAAAATGTTTCCTTTTCGGAATTATAAAAATTTACTAGATTTTTGTAAGTTTAGAGTCAACTTTTATTGTTTAATGTGTTTAACATAGATTGCCGTAATAAATGTTTTAAAAAATGAATCACCGTCCAATCTTTCATATCTCTGAAATCTTTAAATATTGTGATATGTATCACAATCTCACGAAATTAAATTAATGCTGGGTTTTTCCGTTCTCCCCTGAAACGGAAAAACGGTTATTTAATTAAACATACCGCTCTTTTATGATTGTTTTCTTTAGAATCAAGAATTGTAAATATTTTTAGCTTTTAGACATAAACAATATAAATACGCTACGCACTGTAAATTTTTAGCGAACGAAAAAATTGATGTGAAATTTTCTATTAATTGGGTATTTAACACATCAATATTTTTCTCACACTTACAGCCAAAATGCCGCCCCCAAATTTTGGCGCCCCGGACAAATGTCCGGGTTGCCCGCCCCTAGAGCGGGCCCTGTCCGCATATGATTGTAAATCCTCTTGTGTATAAGTATAACTATCCGGGTTCTTCATAAAAAGAAGTTCGTATAACCCCGGCGTTCCTCCGTATGTGTTATTATTAATTATAATATCATCATTGTCAAACGTGATGGGTTCTTTTCCAACCATTAATATTTCATTATCGTTATAATATGGTCCAAAGACATGATCGATTTTGTAACTTTATTATTTTTGGTTATTATTCTATTTTATTCAGATCACAACTCCCACTTACCTTTCAACTTGGATCTGGCCGGATCGAGTAGTGGCGGTACACCCATTTCGTTTGACGAACTATGACAGTACATAAAACGAACTAAGGTTGTGAAAGAAACTAACTCGCAATTTTGTAGAAGAGAAATTAGATTTTTTAATTAATCAGAATCATATTTAAATTTTGTTCACAAACTTTTGATCACTGTTTTACAGATTAAGTTACAGTTTTCTTTGTTCGGTTAGCCTCTGCTACATGCTACTTATTCTAAGAGCTTACCTTAGTGATCACTATACAAAACAAATATACAGACAGAGCCCAGCCTGCCATTCACTCATTCTCTCAATTTATACCCCCTCCCCTGAACATTTTTATTACCCCGAACCCTTAAACATGTTGTGAAATTCTATAGTCGGCAACGTGGTCATCATTCACACTCACTATTTAACGTTTGGCAATCACTGGTTTGTCCGGAACTAAACGTAGATATTCTTCACTGAATGGTATTAACCGCGGTTACATGGATTTAAACTGTTATTTCACTTTTGCTTTAAAATAAAACTGTAAGAGTTAGCAGGGCGCACTCGGCGCTGTGTCGGCCGACACGATCAACGACTAACTGGGCAGGAAAACGTCGCAGGTGTAGCTAACGTGATCTCATACTTTTTGATGGAAATCACAGCCTTGGGCTTCGTCGCCGAAGCTTCGGCCCATGCTATGCATGTGGTTTTTGAGTCAATGTCGCACATGATCTTCTATAGGCAGTGGCTGACGTCATTTAAGTGGGCCGGACTTAAAACAGTGTTTCCGGGGGATCTTGAAGAAGACGACAAATATTATTCTCTCTAGCCATCTTGGTTTTTTGTTAGAGCGTCCTTTGAGCGTGATTGAGCAGTTGCGTATGTGCGCTGCCACACACAGGTACAAAGTTCTCAGAATTTTGTGGAGGTGCAGATACTCCGCCGCATTCCTCAACAACAACTGCGTCTTATAGCGTTGTTTCACTGTTCTGTTACATTGACTGTTATACTGACACATACGTTGCACAATGATTTTATGAAAAGTCCGCCCAAAACGAAATACATAAAAATATACTTGCCCCATACGGTAAAAATAAAAACACCCAAAATTCGACCCGCTACAATACCCCCTCGATGAGAATTCTGCTGTCCACGACAGAAGAAATCTCATCGATGACCCCGAAGAGGACCGGTGAGGAACTGGTGCCAACAACCCCCTTGTTCTTAATCTCATGGGTACACGACCCCCCTGGCTCAGCGACCATGGACTCATCTGAACGAGATCACTGGACTTCTCTGTAAGAGATCCCAACACCGAGAAATCGATCAGACTCGCACCACAGCACACCTCGCCTTCTAACATGCTACCCCCAAAATCCTCAATCCCGGGCTAAAATTATCCCAGCTCCTCCGCCGATGTGGATCCCCTTTTTGCAAGCTGGGCTGCCTTTAGCAGATACTGGGCTCACACACATTAACATTACATATTACCATAACACACTAAAAATAAAAAATTTCTTTTAAAATTTATTAAAAATTTAAAAAAAACTCAAAATTCAAAAAAAAATATTTTATCAAAAAATTCTCTTCCTTGTTTTTCTACTTTTTGTTGCAAATGACTTAACCTAGACATTTCTACTAATATAAACACATCCTTACTCTAACATGAGAACCACTTATAGTCTACCAATACAATGCAATACAATAAAATAAATATGGTTAATGCACACATAATAAAACAATCCCTACCTAAAATATGCGTTCGCTGGCAGGCGAAAAATCAAGTTTTTTTTTTTTTTCTAAAAAAAAATTAAAATTTTCAAAAATTTTAAAATTCAAAAAAAAATTTTAAATTTATTCATTAAAAAAAAATTTTATTAAATTTATTTCTTAAACAACATATTTATTAAAATTATTCAAATATTGGTTTGACTTAATTAAACAAACAAATTAAAATTGGCTTCCTACTATACAAGCTTAGTAGGTGTATGAACTCATCAGCTGATCATAACTAGGTCAAGTCCAAAACCCTTGACCTATATATGTTATGTATAATTTCTGAAAACACCTTGAACATTTTCAATATCCTACCTTGAAATACAAAACATAATAAACAAAATATCTAAAACAAACAAATTATTAATACAAATAATAAACAGATTGACATTTAAATTATTTAAAATAAACACTTCTTGACTTTACATTATTTTCACTTCTATCAAAATTCTGTCACTGGTTTAAAAAACAATTGTACATTCTTTATTATAAATTCCTCTCCTTAGTTAACAGTTAATTCTACCTTACTGGGGGTGATGTAAATTATTTACTCTCGTTTTTCTGTATTAGATTTCTATACCTATATAAACTTTCTCCCTCTGACTCTAATATTCATCAACTCAATTATCATGACACCCATCTCTATCAAAAATATCTACTAATCAAAACACTCTAGTCCACAACTTACCATTTAACTCAATTCGCCGCCTTCTCTACATATATGAAAAAAAATACTCTCCAACCCTTTGTACATAGGATACGTGTTTCCTTCCCAAAAACTCATTTCCCTTATTTGGCCCCCGGATTTTACCTAAGGCGGCCCCTCCTCACTAAAATCTATTCCAATTCCCGTCCCAACCCTTGTTGCGGACTCCCCAACTACACTACCCCCTAATACAAAATTGCCATCCCCAAAAATCTCAATCTCATTACCTCACTACAAATACACAAAATAACCTCATTAACTATAAACATAAATATAGATCATTCAAAATCTACATAAAGTCTCCATTACCACTGTGTCAACATTAATATTTCTCAAAATTCTGTTACATCACATCAACTCAAAAACAACATTGCAGCATAATCATCTCTACTATTTCACATTCAACTTTTAATTCAACTTGGACAGGTCTGCATGTCCCATAAAACATTTATCACCCACGAATTATCTTTTATTGATTTGCATAAATTGTTATTTTATTTCTCATATTCCTTTTATCTTTACTTCAAAATGTCTGTAGTACACTAAACATTAATTACTTGTAACATTTACAAACCAATATACCAGTGACATGGTATTGCTGATCAGCTGATATCCTAACATAATTAAAACACCATGAATACCTTTCAAAATTGAACAATTACATGTAATACATTATCAACACTTACTTCTATTATGTTGATTGCCTGCCAGGCGTCTAATGATTGGCTTAGAAAAAAATTACACACATAATGAAAATACATTTTATCAACAACTATATCTAACACACAACAATAAAATGATACCTTTAAAATCATAGTATGAACCTTATTTTACGAGTCTGAGCATATAATTATGTGGACAGAGCACAAGCATTTTTGATTGGATTACTTTGAATAAGCAAAACTTTTACGTCATAAAATTTTAAATTCGTGACTCCTTTACGTCACCTCCCAGCCACACACACTATTTCCGATTATGGAGGACTGTTTCGCCCTTTCGCTTCCACAGAGACTGTATATTTTGGAGCAGGGTTTTACCTCTCCGTGTCTCTGCTTCCGCTGTTAAGTTAAAATTGGTGAACATCATCATGTTCTTGTTATAAAATCATGCACCCTTAAACGGATCTACCACCTGGCTCTGCTGTTCCTTCTCGAACAGAGTGGCAGCCGCTGTTCCATAGTTTGGTGATTCCCCTTTTTATTTACCCCCCATCAATTTCAAAATACACCTTTACAACGATAACAGCTATGGCCAGTTAAGGCAGCGCGCAATCGTAATGTGCCCCAACCATAGCTGTTAAAGCTAAACCAATTCCACGGTCAGGGTTCGGTGAGGCCGTGACCGCCCGAAAATTTGGGGAATCACAAGTAAAATATCTTTCGTAATATTAAATTTACGAATTTATATTTAAATGACAATATTAATTTAGGTGGTGTTTTTAACCCACTCTATATGGAAGCTTAACCATTAGTAACATAAAATAATTAATACAAAATCTACAACCTTCCCCCATAGCAGTTCCACACTACACTGTTATGTCCCTTCATTGAGCACCAAACTACCCCCCAAAATTATCCCCACATCTTGTATTGATAACAAGTTCTTATATTACCACATTTCTTCAAAACGTTCTTATACCCACTACTACTAAAATCTAACAATTATATTTGGTCACCTAATGCTAAAAAATTTAGAAGAAAAAAAATTATATCTTAAATTTAAAATTATACACATCCAAAGTTTTTTTTTTTTTTTTTTTTTTTTTTTTTTTTTTTTTTTTTTTTTTTTTTTTTCCAACAATCTATTTACACTGGAGGCTGACTAACATTCCAAACTCAAGATTAGTGCTGGTAGACAGTAACCGCCCGAAAAGTCGGGTTTCGCTGCAAAACGGATTGGAACCAGATAGATATACTACGTGAATTCACGTCCCCCCTCTGAAACACACTACTTCCCCTCTACTACCATTTCTTCTACCCCGCTTTCTATCGTGCTCCAAAACGTCTTGCCCCAAAACTCGTCGTTTCAGGCCAATCAGAAAATATTGTCAAAGGCTCCATTTTAATTTTGCCCTGGACACCAAAAAATTTAATTTGAATGCACTGCCTTTTATTTAATGCAGCCTCCATTATATACAACCACTCTAAGGCAGTGCAGGCACGTGACAGGCACACCAAAACCGCTGCACCATGAGTGTATTAAAAAATTTTAAGTCGAGTCACGTACCTGTTGGGGTCCCCCTCCCCGTTCAAATATATGTGGTTAAATTTCTATTTTGTACCAATTTTGTTGGAGCCGGACCATCGTTGTTTTCACCGCCCGAAGGAAGATCCTGCCAACCATGGCCCGCCTCCGCTTTCCAAATTCCACGGCCAGGACTGGTAAGATCGTGGCCGCCCGAAAATGGGGGAGGAGCCCTTCTAAAAACATAAAAGAATAATTAAATAACATTCATACCTTTACAAATTAACGAAATACTTATGCTGACCAAAATAATTTCAAATTTGTCGCATTGTGCGTACCTACTATCTCCCTGGTTTCTCTATTCTGTAACACATATGAATTTCTCATTTTTATTTCCACTACCTCGTACGGCCCCTCGTACAATAAGAAAAACTTCTTGATCTCCTTGTCTTGTGCACTTGATAAGTCATGTCGTCGTATCAATACCAGCTGTCCAACCTCATACTTCGTCCACTTACCTCTCATGTCATGTTTCCGTTTTCTCCTCTCCCCTTTTGTCAACAGACTTTCATTTGCTAGTCTCAGCTTAACATTGTTACTAATAGTGTTGGTTTCCGGTGGATATTCAATTAATTGTTCCAAAATCCGCTGTGGGCGCTTTCCTCGTATCAACTCGTAAGGCGTGAACCCCGTCGACTCGTGGGTGGTGCAGTTTAGCCAGTTTTCAATCTTCTGCACATAGAGTGGCCACTCACTATGTTTGGCATGGCAGTATGTTCGAAAAATTCTGCCCAACTCCCTCATGACTCTCTCAGCTTGATTCGACTGTGGATGATATACGGCAGTGTGCTTTGGGATAATACCTTCCCATCCAAGAGTCTGGCGCCATCTTCCGCTGATGAACTGCGGACCGTGGTCGGATAATATCACCTTCGGCTTTCCCACGTTGATCATATAGTCGCGTGTGATCTTCTCGCTCAGCACCTTGCTCGTGGCTCGCTTTACACTATATAGCCTGACATATTTAGAAAAAGTATCAAATACAACAAAAATATGCATCACTCCACCCCTACCTTTCGGCAGTGGGCCGTACAAATCTACAGCTACTAAATCGAATGGTTTTTCTACTTTAATATAATTTAGTTCGCCCTCTAACCTATAATTTACAACTTTGGATTTCTGACATAACTCACAAACTCTAAGTATTCTTCGGACTCGTTTCTCCATGTTCTTAAATAAACAAGATTCCTTTAATACATTCACACACTTCCGTGCCCCAAAATGCCCGTACCTAAGATGACAGTCCCACACTATTTTCTCTATCAACCCTTCAGGTATAACTAATCTCCAATCTCTCTCTCTCCCCTCTACTTTTTTAAACAAACTCCCTTTAAACACTTGAAAATATTGTTTATACCCAAACTCATCTACATCTGATTCTATACTAGTAATTATTTTATTTAATTTATTATCAGTTCTTTGCATTACATTTATATCTTTCAATTCCTCCCCAAAAAGTTTATCTTCCCGGGATAGTCTATAAATTTCTATCTCTTTGATATCTCTGCCTGTTCTATTTCTGTCTGTGTCTATTCGTGATAGTGTGTCTGGCACCCTGTTCTCTACACCCTTAATATATTCCCAAGAAAAATTATACTCTTGAAGAGCTAACACCCACCTGGTTATCCGGCTGTGTGTGAGTTTACAAGTATTCAGGAACGACAGCGCTTTATGGTCTGTCCTAATGATAGTTCTGTTACCCAGCAGATACGTTCGGAACTTCCTCACAGCGAACACTATACTGAGGAGCTCCTTTTCGGTGGTAGTGTAATTGCGCTCGGCGGCCAGCAACGTCCGGCTGGCGAAGGCGATGGTTTTATGCTCTTTTGCCTCGTCCTCTTGGTAAAGCTCCGCTCCCAATGCTATATTACTAGCGTCTGTCTGCAAATAAAATTTGTCATTAAAATTGGGATGGTTCATTAATATCATGTCTGTGAACTTAATTTTGATGTCATTAAACGTCGCTCTTTCGTCATCGCCCCATCTCCATTGCTTGTTCTTCTGTAACACTGCGCTGAGTCGGGCCGTCGTCTGTGCGTAGTTCCTCTGAAACTTCCTGTAAAAATTACAAAGACTAAGAAAACTTTGCAATTGTTTTATATTTTTGGGCTCTGGGAATGTCAAGATGGATTCTACTTTATCCGGGTTAGCACGTATTCCTGTAGGTGTTATTATAAAACCTAAAAAATGTATCTCAGTTTGCAAAAATTTCGATTTGTCCCAATTCACTGTCAAACCTCCCTGATATAACTTCCCCAACACATATTCCAAATGCTCTACATGCTCTTCAAATGTTCTGGATGCTATTAAAATGTCATCGACGTAAATAGTTAAAAAATCTAAGTTGTGTGGTTGCAAAATTTCGTCAAGACACTTGATAAAGCTAGCTACACTTGTGTTCAAACCGAACGGTAGTCTCTTAAATTGGTAATTCTTTCCATTGAATAAAAAAGCTGTATATTTTCTACTATTTGCTGCCAATGGAACTTGCCAATACCCGGCGGTTAGGTCTAAAGAAGTCATATATTGTACACCGCTAAACTTCTGAAATATTTCTTCAATAGCTTCAGGTGACTCCCTATCTGGAATAATTATTTGATTGATTTTGCGGGCATCTAAACATAACCTAACTCTACCATCTTTTTTAATCACGACTACTAAGGGGTTGGAATATGGTGACACAGATCGCTCAATTATATCTCCGTCTAACATTTTCTCTAACTCAAACTGGACCGCTCTTCTCTTCGCATAGGGCACCGGATAACTTCTTTGCACATAGGGTGCGTGTTCCCTTACCTTTAACTCGCATTCATAGTTTCTTGCCCTCCCTGGTACATCGGCAAACACTTCTCTAAAATTCTCTACTACCCGCCACAACGATTCACGTTGAGAACTCCCTATCACGTCACCCTCACTACAAAATTTCAGTGCTCTTTCATTCCATAAGTGATCCACATTCTCATCATACTCTATCTTACTCTCACTGCATACATTCATACTAATTTCCATGTCTTGTTTATCATTCCGATTGTGTATCACCCTTACCCCTGAAATTCTTACAGCATCTAACACCCGTTCAAAATTAATACGTACTGGTTCCCCTTCATTATTTAATTCTAATACCCGTTTATGAAAATCAATCAACGCCTTATGTTTAATCAGAAAATCATTTCCAAGTATAACCTCAAGATTTAGTCCCCTTACAACTAAAAATGTATTATCATACCCTACCCCGTTAATTATCATGTTTAAATGTACTTGTTTCGTGACTCTCTTACTTCTAACTCCCGTAATACCTACAATCGTCACCCCCGCTACTGGTAAAGATGGAATATTTTTATTTATTTCTTTTAATTCATCTAATACATGTTCAGAAATAACAGAGATTTCGCTACCCGTATCGATTAAAGTTTTAATCTCCTTACCTTCTATGTTGATTTTCACCTCAGTCAGTCCATTCTCCCGTCTCACTGCTTCGAAGTCTTCCTCCTCCAATAATTCCTCAGATAAATCTGTAATCACAACGTTGTTTTGGTATCTATCATCCATTAGGACCCCAGAAACTTCCGGCGACAACGGTCGGGTCCAGTGTTCCATTGTCTCTCTTAGTTTCCCGCAGAGGTGCTCGCCACTGCATGGTTGTATCCTCGCGGTTCATGAGTTTGGCCTCTCTGTGCTCCTCCTGGGCCCTCTCCCCTTCGCTGGTATGCATGCTGGTTCTGTGCGGGTGGTGGTCCCTGTCGCTGACCCGGTCTCTCTCTCCTGCATCTAAAACAAAAATTTTGTGTCGCATAATTCTCTTGTGAACATGCTGGACAAGTCCACGTGGGTCCTCGATTATTTTGTTCTCGTCTAGGGTATGCCGGTCCATTTGTAGGTCCCCTCGGCGGTCCCTGATTACCTCCATTATTTCCATTCTGCTGGTTCTGACGGCGACTCAATTCTTGGTCCCGGATATTCTGAAACACATCTAAAATATTCTCTAGTTCGCTAATATTAGCTACCTCCCTTGTCATAAGTGTTATCTGTACTTCCCTTGGCAAATGCTTGCTGATATGCCTCACAAAGGATCTAAATGGCAATGGCGGTTCTAAGTATTTCGCCTCGTTAAATATTTTCATCACATACCCTGTTATATTATTATTGGGCCCCCCGAAATTCCCTGTTCCCATGATTCTACTTCGTAACACTTCTTGATCTTCTTCAGACCAATATTTATTTATAAATGCAGACTCAAAATTTTCAAAACACTCCCATTCCGTTTTATGTACCTCGGCCCATATCTCCGAACTACCTTTAAAACATTTTAAAATTTTTAATAATTGGACTTCCCAGTTATTAGTACTGAACTTATTGAACTCTCGCACTCTGCTTATGAACTGCATAGGGTGTACTTTTTTGTTATCACAACTGAATGTCTCTAACTCAACTTCACTGCTTACGTCACGAGTCATGATTACTCGCTCGGTAACAGTGTTGACTTGTTGGCTGATGGCCTTGCTCAATTCATTTTTAACATTCATTAATTTAAGGTTATTATCACATTCAAGGTCATTTATTGTATTATGTATGGTCTTAAATTCGATCTTACAATTGTTTTCTATTTCACTTATTTTAAGGTTATTATTTTCAATCTGACTCATAGCGTAACTAACCTTACATTCAGTATTGGTGTTACATTCACTTATTTGTTGCTCAAAAATTGTATTCATTATGCTATATTGTTCCGTGATCTGTTTCTCTACTTTATCAGTTATATTATTAGTAATATCAGAAACACGGCACTCTAATTGCTCATTTAGTGACTCTGACAGGTGTAATTTCATACTTTCACAACGTTCATCAATATGTTTGTCTAATACATGACTCAAATTATCAAATTGCACATTAATATTCTGCTGCAACTGAATATTCTGTTGTTCACATTTTCTTCTCTGTTCATCTAATTTATTGTTGAAATCACTTTTCATTTTATTTAAAATTATTTCGTTACCATCAAAACGTTTATTTATTGCATTGAAATTACTATTCATATTGTTCAAAATTATATCATTATCATTAAAACGACTATTCATTGCATTGAAATTACTATTCATTCTCTCGAATTGACTGAGCATAACACTCATCATATTTGTTTCCTCTGATTGTTTACTTTTATTAATTGAAACGGGGGTCAATTGAATCCCCGAATCAACGTATATTTCGTTTGTTTGTGGTTGAGACGCAATCGGAGTGGAATGAACTATTACATTGCTGCCGCCAGCTGTTTCTGTAACGGCACCCGTCTCCCCCCTCAACATACCACTTTCATCCAGCGATTGCGACTCAAGGCCACTTTCACTCATTTTTACGTTAGTTATATTGCTTTGTTTAGTATTCTCAGACATTTTTTCTAGTTTATAGCTTAGTTTTACTTAAGTGTTAACTACAATTGGTTACTCTTCCCTTCCAAAACGTTATACTACAGCATATATAAAATAAACCTTACCATAATTACGTACATTTCACGTAACTAAAATTTCGCTTTCACAACCGTACTTCATTCAATGCACTGTCAAAATGTAGGCCGGTGTAATACAACTTTTTTGTTGTATTACATCCTGCAGTCACGGCACCAATTGTAACTTTATTATTTTTGGTTATTATTCTATTTTATTCAGATCACAACTCCCACTTACCTTTCAACTTGGATCTGGCCGGATCGAGTAGTGGCGGTACACCCATTTCGTTTGACGAACTATGACAGTACATAAAACGAACTAAGGTTGTGAAAGAAACTAACTCGCAATTTTGTAGAAGAGAAATTAGATTTTTTAATTAATCAGAATCATATTTAAATTTTGTTCACAAACTTTTGATCATTGTTTTACAGATTAAGTTACAGTTTTCTTTGTTCGGTTAGCCTCTGCTACATGCTACTTATTCTAAGAGCTTACCTTAGTGATCACTATACAAAACAAATATACAGACAGAGCCCAGCCTGCCATTCACTCATTCTCTCAATTTATACCCCCTCCCCTGAACATTTTTATTACCCCGAACCCTTAAACATGTTGTGAAATTCTATAGTCGGCAACGTGGTCATCATTCGCACTCACTATTTAACGTTTGGCAATCACTGGTTTGTCCGGAACTAAACGTAGATATTCTTCACTGAATGGTATTAACCGCGGTTACATGGATTTAAACTGTTATTTCACTTTTGCTTTAAAATAAAACTGTAAGAGTTAGCAGGGCGCACTCGGCGCTGTCGGCCGACACGATCAACGACTAACTGGGCAGGAAAACGTCGCAGGTGTAGCTAACGTGATCTCATACTTTTTGATGGAAATCACAGCCTTGGGCTTCGTCGCCGAAGCTTCGGCCCATGCTATGCATGTGGTTTTTGAGTCAATGTCGCACATGATCTTCTATAGGCAGTGGCTGACGTCATTTAAGTGGGCCGGACTTAAAACAGTGTTTCCGGGGGATCTTGAAGAAGACGACAAATATTATTCTCTCTAGCCATCTTGGTTTTTTGTTAGAGCGTCCTTTGAGCGTGATTGAGCAGTTGCGTATGTGCGCTGCCACACACAGGTACAAAGTTCTCAGAATTTTGTGGAGGTGCAGATACTCCGCCGCATTCCTCAACAACAACTGCGTCTTATAGCGTTGTTTCACTGTTCTGTTACATTGACTGTTATACTGACACATACGTTGCACAATGATTTTATGAAAAGTCCGCCCAAAACGAAATACATAAAAATATACTTGCCCCATACGGTAAAAATAAAAACACCCAAAATTCGACCCGCTACAATTTCATGTTTTACATCGTTAAAAAATGTCTGCATATAACGTCGTACGAGATTTCCTTTAAAAAGATTATCAATATAATCAACTCGTATTCGTTCATCTGATGTTGACAACGCTTCTTGTACTGATGGTGGAGATTCATAAACAGTTTCCTCGTTCACTATCGGTATTTCCTCGGTGAACATAATAGAATCGTTATTAGGTTCTTCTATTACTGGTCGTTTTATTTTTTCACTTTCATGTAGTACCGAATCTTCATGCGATCTTTTATTTTTCATTCATTGTTCTATATCATCCATTTCTATATCTTGACTATCATTTATCTTTTTCTCTATTGCCTTTGGTTTTTTCTCCTTCTCTATTAACAGTTTTAAAGGTTCTGTAATGGGTTTCAATGATTTTTCCATCTGTTGTTCTACATTCATAATATCCTGTGTTAAAGCATAATGTTTTTGACGTATATTTTTCTTTATCTTGCTAATTTCTTTAACAAGATTTTCACGTTCATTCACCTTCGACGCCATTCTGAGTAATAACTAAATGTTTGTTGAAATATTATTAATATAGATATCAAAACCAATACGATAATGTCCGCAATTTAAATCATCTTCTTTGTTTATAACAAGAAAACCTTTTTTTTTTTGCTCGAATTCCATGCTTTACAACATATTTCTTTAAACTTATCAAAATCCATGTCTGTATTAACATGATCGCTATAAATATGTTTTAGATTAAGCTCATCTTGAGAAAATACGATTATTACATTGGTGTTATCACGAACTAGTTGTTTTGGAACTTTACTATAAGTTTGACATAAATAAAAAACATCTACATTATTGTGTCTGCCCATTGTAAAATAATTTGTGATATTATTCTGACGTTCACACGCAATATCATCAAATATCATAACTGAATTCTGTTTAACATCGTTGGGATGGATAACTTGCTCGTTTTCAGTAAACGTATAGTATCCAATCAGTGGAATTTCAGATAACACTTTTTCTAGAAACACGTATTTTGGCTGATATAATGATTTTGAAAACACATAAACATTTTCAAAATATAATCCATTAATATCAAATAATAAGTTAAACATTAAATTTGTTTTCCCGATGACGATGGTCCTGATATTATACATCTAATATTATCAGGTAATAAATCACCATGTTTTTTATTTTCCATTACTTTATCGTTACAAACTATTTTATCGAAGTTACTAATTCGCAACCTTTTCCTCTGACGCACAAACTCCATTAATAAAGATTTCAATTTTTTGTTAAGCTTTATATTACAGTACTTTTATCAACCCAGCTATCATAAGATTTGTCATAACCTTTCCATCGCACAAGTAATTTATCTCCTTTACGTCTCAATACTTTTTCAATCAAATATACATCTCCAAATTTTGTTTTACTAATTTCCTGTTCATAGAAACCACCGGATAAAATATTACCTTTATCATCTTTCAATATATATGTTTTTGGGTTAGTGGTTTTAATTTTGTAAACAGTAAAAAGTTCGTTAGTCCAATTAGGTAAGTACCCCTTAGTGAACGTTTTCTTGTATTTACTGATTCTTACTCTATCACCAACTTTAAATTTTAAAGGTTTTAACTTTCGATTTTGTATTAACTTTGAATGTATCTTGTTTAATATGATTTTTTCATTACTCATGTTTACGTTAATTGGTTTCATTCCAATAGTTCTATGAGGTGTATTATTATACAATTTAATCAAATCCGGTAATATATTCACCCATACATAACTCCCCAATTCTGTCATTTTTCTCCACATTAATTTTTTTAATGTACGATTAAAACGTTCAACAATCGACGCTTTCTTTTCCGAAAAAGTTGAATAATGATTTATATTGTAATTCTGTAGTAACTTTTTCACTGATGAATTAAACCATTCTTTACCTTGATCCGTTTGAAAATGTTTCATTTTATTAGATTTCAATATTGGTGTAAGAGCTTTTACAATTTCAGATGCTGTTTTTGTTTTCAAAGGAATGGCGAACGCGAGTTTTGAAAAACAATTAATCATAGTTAGTATATATTTAAAACCCTTATTCAACTTTGCAAACGGAATCATTTCTACAAGGTCGGCTTGGTATAAATCATTAATACCTTTCAACTCAACATAACGAGTTTTAAAATTTCTACGAGCCGGCTTATGTAATTCATAAGCGATATGTTTTCTTATATCTGTCATCCTCTAATGCATATAATGAAATAAAAGAAAAAAGAAAAAATAAGATATATTAAAGGAAAAACAACACCTGACTCATCTGAAATATTGTATTTTAAATCAATATACAAAAAATACATTGTTACATTGCTTTAATTATAGCACATATCTCATCAGAATAAGGATTTGTTACAATCACGTCGTAGCAGTTCTTCAGTTTATCCTTCAATCTCTCCAAACTGATAGCACATGGTGAAATAATTCTAATTGTTGAATGAATGCTGCTGGTTATTATTTGAGCATCATAAAATTCTACTGCAAGCATGAAACAAAGATCTGTATAAGTTAGTTGCTCACTAAATGATGGTTCGTAATGTAAACACCAATCACGACTGCTGAAATCCATTGTAAATATATAGTTAAGACTGATGTTATCCTGACAAAGCTTGTAGACAAACTGACTAATGAAAAAATATTGTTGTTGAAAATAAGCTTTTTTAATCGATTAGAATTTCTTAACTTAAGTGGGAGGACTAATTAGTAATTGACGTGAATATCCTACTAATCTTTCGCGTAATTGTCGACGAGTAAAGTTTACATCTGTACGCATAAAAATAATTGTCCTTTCAATGTTATTTATTAGAATAATGTCGACATCAGGAAATCTGGTTATCACTATTTTACAGATTTCCTCAAAACAATAATAACCATTTAAATAAGATAGACACCATTGAGTTGCGAGGGTATTATCATCACAACTGATTGAATTCGTTCTGATTTTTTTTTTTTTTTTTAATAGAGTAAAAAACTAATGATATTAAATGAATAGAATACCTACAAGGCCGGAATAAGGATTAAGCGGTGCATAGTAGTTAACACTTTCATGAGTCTCTGGCTCTTCATAAAAATCACATCGGTTGGTGTGAATACATTCGGTATTCAACAAACGATTAGTTGTTCTCCAAACGGATAGATTAGCCTCTTCTAGTTGAGCACAGCGAGTACACTGAGAAAGATGTAACTGCCACAATTCATATTCCTTATCTTTGTTTTTATTGTTGTTGAGAGTAGACTGTAAACGCCAATTTGACTCGTTTTCTTCAAAAGATCGTTTAACACCAGCACTATAACTATATAAACAATAATACTCTTCTATTTTACGTTTATGAAATCGACCGAGCCGACAATAACATAAATTGAAATGAAGAACACCGGATATCTGTGTTTCATATAAATTATTCACTATATTTTTATTTCTATGACTTTAACGTTTTTGTGTTCGAAAAAGTAACGATCAGCACACATTGTTACGATAGAACGAATATATATATAGAATCATCGTACTTAAGTAGTGGATATTCTCGAGGTAAGTCATGTGGGAAAAGCGGATGTTACTAGGAAAAATATAATATCTAATCGATAACACGTGCATTCAAGGTAATCATGTAACTTTCCAAGTATGCGGAAAGTGGTTTCAAGGTAAATCACTATGATGAAACGGTATATGTTGCAACAACTATGCAAGAAATGAAATCATGCTACGATCACGTGGACAACGCGTGCGATGACGTATACGTTACTCGACGTATACGTTACGTTTATGATGCGATGACGTACACGATACTTGACGTATATGTTATTACGTTGAACCAATGATGTCAGGGGGAGGGGGGATGATGACCCCCCGGTGACGTATGTTTGTTTACAAGGGGACGATGACCTGATGACGTATGTTTGTTTTGATAACATTGTGGGGGTGAATGACCTAACGGTACTTTAGTGGTGAGGGGGAGGGGGGATGACCTTGTCCTGTCATTCCCATTTATATACTACTCATATAACGAATATTTTTATTTCAGTTTTAATAACAAGAAAGAAATAATTAATTAATTTACCAGGGTTATTTTAGAGTTCTTTGTACTTTGAGAAAGTCAGAAATGTATACAGGTCAGTACCAAGCTTTACATGAATTATTTTAAAATTTAGTATAATCTTTATTATGCAGTTGAATTGTTGACCGCTAGAGCGCAGATTACGTTTCTTCATAGATGACAACAAACACTAAACATCATGGCAGCGGGAATGTTAGTAACAAAACTACGTTTTGCTGTTTTTTGGGTTAACAAAATAATAAAGTTTATGTTCACCTCTTTTCCAGAAGTATTTAAAGGGATTGTGCTGTTTCTAGTGTTATAAATTTATAGTTGAGGTATAATTTAGTTAAATTTAATAGGTAACGATCTCACCAACAATGTCGAATTTCGGTAGGCTAGGCTTGGAAATGGAAGGTTGATTTTTTCAAATTTTCATTAATTTGCGGGCGTGAATTATTCTGTTCGAAGGATGTCTAAGATGTAGTGGATATCACTCATTAATTTTATTAATTTGTCACTGATTATTTCCGAATGGTATTTATAAATTTCTTAATTTTTTCTAGACATTACACTTTTTTAAACTGCTCACTTCCAATATATCTGAACAATTAATTTCCAATTCTTGTTAGTCAGTTACTCTTAGTAACCAAGAATTTTTATGGGTTTTTATTGGCTAATCTATATTCCTTTTAGTATATAGGCTATTAATAATTATTATAATTTCATTTCTTCTTTTTAGAAAAATAATCCTTTATAGATTTTATCTATAATCAAATTGAATTTATTTACGGTTTTTCTTTATATTTTTTCTTAAACTTGTCCACTGGTATTTTATATTTTAATCCCTTTTATTTTGATTTATTTATGATTTATAATTCATTTAATGTTTCCTTACTCTACACTATTTTTTACATGCCATCTTGCTAACATAGTATTATTTGATATATTATTATTATTTTATATATAACCCTGGTTATCTTACATTTAAACAAAATAATTATATTAAACAAAAATATTATTCCTAGTTACAAGACCTTTGTGGCCTTCACAATATAAAATTACAAAAAATACAAAACTTGTCAGTAGTATCATAGACTATTGCTACAATACTGATTTTGTTTTAATCTCCAGCACAACTTTGTGAGATGCTCTTTTTAAAGGTTTTACACTTTCACCGATTACACTATGTTCCACTCTGTACACTGCACTTTTATGATTATTGTTTACAGTGTTTTTAGAGTACAAAGGTTCTCATAGCTTGATACCTAATCCCCATTTCTGACTTTTAAAAATGGGTGATTACTGGTTTTAACTCTGGTGATTATGTTATCATATTTGGGCAGGGTTTATGTAACGTTACATAAAGCTCCCCCACTAGAACAGATTTATTTTTATTTACTTGTTTTAAAAATAATCGTTGAACTCTTCACTCTTCGGATTCTTTCATCATTCTTCATAATATCTCTTTATTTCTGATTGGTTATACACCCCTTTTATTTTGTTATTGTTAACAGATTTAATCTCATATGTATTATTTCCTTTCACCTGAGTTACTAGGTATGGCCCGGTATAAAGTAAAAGTAATTTTCTTGCAATACCCTCTATAGAACTGGGTAATTGTCTATTTTTTATTAACACCTTATCTCCTACTTTGTATGGATTTATTCTTTTCTTCTTCCCCGTTTCCTTTTTATGTTGAAGTTCAGCTTTATGCAGCAACCTGTTGTGCATTTCGATCTTGTTGAATTCTACTCTCTCTCCTGGAGGAAAATTTATTAATGATGTGATTTCTCTGGGTGGTGGTCTTTCAAACATTACTTGATAAGGGCTGGTTCCGATAGTGTCATGGTATGCCCAATTAAGGAAGGTTTCTGCTGGTTCAAGGTACTGGCTCCATTTACCATGTTCTTGGTGACAGTAGGTCTGCAAAATTCTACCAACTTCCCTCAAAACGTGTTCGGCAGGATTACTACTAGGGTCGTATACTGACGTTTTATATGTTCTTATTTGCAATTTCAACAATTCTTCTTTCCACTTTATTCCTCTAAACTGTGTCCCATGATCCGTTACTATGGTTTCAGGTTTTCCCACTTCTGGTAAGTATTTTTGGTATAATGGTCAAAAATAATTATTATATATTTAAATTTATGTCTCCCTCCACTTCTGGGAAAAGGTCCACATATATCTAAGAAGGCCTTCTCAAGTTTACCGTTGGATGTTATTGTAATCATAGCTCCAGTTCTTTTGTCATTATTTATTTTTACTAATTGGCATATGTTGCAGTTTTTCAATACTAATCTTACTCGCTTATTTATTGCTTTTATATAACAAGGTTCAGACAAAGCTTTAATAATTTTGAGTGATTTTTCATATCTTTCATGGTAGTCCTTTATTATGGTTTTATAACGTCTCCCTTGTCAAGACATTACAAAAATCGGGAACCAGTTCAATTGTTACCTGTTAATTAAACTAGCTGCCGTTGTTAGTAAACTTTACTTACCAACAAATTATAACAAATTATATTTCAGGAATTAGTCAAGGATTGCATAAATTTATTCACTCGCTGGGTGTTAGCGAAAACATCTCTTTATTGTCATATTTATATCTCATACTTTACTTTACTTTTAAAAGAAAGATTCTAATAAATTCTGCATTAAATATTTTTTAAATTTTTACTTCTTACTCTTTTTATCTCAAAACCATTCAGCTAGGTATTATTTCAAGTACCACGGATCCAGGTCTCAACTTTGCAATATTTTAATTTATCACAACTTCAACCAAATTATTTGAAGAATAGTTTGGTGTAAATTTTAGAATTACTTTACATCTAAACATCGTAATGTTATTACTATATCGTTACAGAGATTACAAAAATTTATATGTTAATCTTTAAGTTATCAAAAGCTCTTTACAGTTCTTTGTTAATTTTTGTTGAAACAAATTATCACAAATGTTATGATTTAATATCACCTGAATAGAACATGAGTTTGCTATGGGGTCCGTGATGGTCTTCTTCAGTCGTCTTCTTGGGTGTGATACAATGTTCCTCTTGATGCTCCATTTGGTTGATTGTTTCCGTAAGGTAGTCTAGTTGATGACGATTGGATTCTGGTACTAGAAGTTCATATGGTTGTTGTTGTAATTTTCTTCTTCTGGAGTCGGTTGTTCACATTTTAGATTTTAATAGTTCTAATTTTAGCAGCACTAAAATATGGTAAGGAACATATCTTACCACTTACTGTTTGTTAAGAGATGTGTATACTAAGTTCTTTTTTTTTTATTACATATTACCCATATTTCTTCACGCACTACATTACTATTTTTTATTTATTATTTCCCAACGCTACATTGGGTTAAATCAAAATAACTACTAAGTGATTGTATAGTATTTGAGCAGTATACACCTACGTGTAACTTGACAACACATTAGCGACATCCTTATATGTCGAAGTTTCTCCGGCGAATGGGGCATTGTTTAGCAGCGAAGATTCTGTAAGCTGGCGCGGTTTTACGCGCTGAAAAAGTAGTTCGTTCCTTTAGTAGTATTAATTATTCATTAATTAACTATTAACATTTTATGCTACCATTTGTTTATGAGTTAGTAAATTTCCTTTTTTATTAGTACGTCTTTTATTTAATTAACGGTATTATTATTTTTCGCTTAATAACATCGTACTTTGCGTGTTCGTACTGGACAATTTGCACGTTGATGCAGGAATCTAGGTACAGATAAGGGGTGGATAATACTCCTACTTATTATAAGAACAAAATTTTAATTTGTGCTATTTAAACATTTTTTTAAATCGTCACAATGGCTACTTCAGTTGCTTCAGGTACATACATTTTCCACACATGATCCTCAATGGTTGGACGGATGAAAAGGATTTCTTCATGAACACAGATAAATTTTGTTTATATAGGATCCTTTTGTAATATCCTGTCTCTAATTTTTATTAATTTGGTGTCCGTTTCTTGATCTATTTTTAGTTTACTAATTATATTCTGTAACTCTTTCTTCAATTTGATAATGTAATATATCTTCCCAATACTCTCCAGTTCTACTTCAAATGTTCCTTTTTCTAGGTTAATCCGTGACAGTCGGTCTGCTATTATATTCTTTTTCCCCGGGATATATTCCCAATCTAAATTATACTCTTGAAGTATTAACACCCATCTTGTGAGCCTACTGTGGTTAAGTTTACAGTTTTTTAAAAAAGAGATTGACCTATGGTCAGTCCTTATGGTTACTGGGTATCCCAATATAAATGTACAGAATTTTATACATGAGAACACAACACTCAGCAGTTCCTTTTTAGTTACTGTATAATTCCGCTCACAACTACTCAGTAACCTGCTTGCAAAACTGATGACCCAATGATTTCCTTCCTCATCTTCCTGATATAATTCACTTCCAAGACTAATATTGCTGGCATCAAAATTTATGAAAAAAGTTTATCAAAATTTGGGTGGTGTAGCATTATGCTATCCAAGAATTTATTTTTTATTATCTTAAAATTATTGTCTTCATTTTCTTCCCACTTCCACTTGTTTTTCTTTGAAAGTAAATATTGGAAGTTGGCTGTTACTTCTGAATAACCCTGTTGAAATTTCCTATAATAGTTGCATATCCCCAAAAAAGATTGTAATTGTTTTAAATTTTTTGGTTTTGGAAAATCTTGGATAGCCTTTACTTTCTCAGGAGATGGTTTTATTCCAGTAGCTGACAGAATGAATCCTAAAAATGGTAATTCATGTCTGATAAATTTAGATTTATCTGGTTTCAATGTTATATTATGTTGTAACAGCTTATTTAACACTGTTTCCACTCTATTACAATGCTCCTTCCATGTACAAGAAGTAATTAGTATGTCATCAACATATACCGTAGTGAAGTCTAAAACTTCTTTACCCAGAATTTGATCCATACATTGGATGAACATGGCCACAGAATTTACCAATCCAAAAGGCAAACGTTTGAAATGATAATTTCGTCCTTCAAATATGAAAGCGACATATTGTCTGCTGTTAGGGTGCAACTCTATTTGCCAATATCCGCAGACTGCATCCCAAGTACTCATGTTCTTACATCCATAGAACTTTTTCATTATTTCGTCCATCTCACCTGGAGACGTGCGGTCGTTAATGAGCATTTTATTCAGCTCCCGAGCATCGAGGCATAATCTTACTTGACCATCTTTCTTTGGTATAGCTACCAATGGGCTGGTATACGGAGAATTGCTTCTTTCAATTATATCTTCCATTATCATCCTTTGAATTTCCTTTCTTGCTGATTCTTTCAAGGCTTGAGAGATGGGATATGACTGTTTATTCAAATTGACATTGTCTTTGAACTTTAATTCACACAGGAAGTTTTTAGCTTTTCCGGGTGAATCCGAGAATACTGATCTATATTTAATATAAATTTTTATAAGTTGTTGTTTTTGTTCTATACTGATTGTTTCCTGGGCCTGCCTATCTTGAAACTCTATGATTTCTTCTATCTTCTCTTGCCACATCTTTGATTCTGTTACTTTAGTATTTTTACGTAGGGTTAACCTATTATTCTCCCTAATATAGAATAAGCTCAGATACTGAGGGGCACTTTGGCTACCAATTATCTCAGCCGATAACTCACCTTCTTCTGCGCTCAGTGTTACTATACCACTGGCCAGATTTATAACTGCAGTGTGTCGCCGTAGCATATCACACCCTATTAATACCCTAAAAGGTAGCCCTTTGGCTACTAAAAATCCCATAGGTATTCCTATCCCACTGTTAGTAACATTCAAAGGCACTTGTTTTTTAATTGTTTTATTTTGTTTCCCAGTGGCGCCAATAATTGTTAAGTTATTAATTGGTAAAGTAGGTATTCTCTCAGTAGTTAATTCAGTAATCCGGTCAAGCTCTAATTGGTCAATAATTGAAACATTTGCTCCTGTATCAATCATGGCTTCTGCTAATACTCCATTTAATTTTATTCGTATATAAACTACATCATTGTTTTGTGATGACTCTTTAATTGCTCTCTCTTCCATTAATTCCACCTGTATATTCTTTAAATAATGGTTTCTGATAATTGTTATTGGTTTCTTTAATTTATTATTATTATTAGGACTGTGGTAAATTCTGTGCCCGGTTGTCTCTAGCAGTGATGGGCAGTCACTTCTTCTCACTGCTGGTACCCGTTTCCCCGACTTCCGTCATTATTATTAGGTTGTTCAACATTCTCACTATGTTGAGGTTCGCTTAATTGCCTTCTTTCTTCCTCACTGGTTCTGAATCTAGGTTGTTCTTCGCTCCTACTTCTTTGCGGACCTTCTTCTCTCTGATAAGAGTGTTTCCATACCTCCAATTGTCTTTATTTGACCACTTAGTTGAGCACTGATAATCTTTTCCTCAAAATGATATGCGATCTTAGTTACCAAACACTCCTCAGGGATCTTTGGGTCTAAATACTTCGCCACACACACCTTCCCCAAAAAATAAGCAGTAGGTGTCTGTCCTGTACTGTGGTCATACCTCCCATGACAAATATCGTCTCGAATAATGTTTTGCACTGACTCAGACCAGTACTTCAGCTTGAACATCATCTTAAAATTTCCATAATCACACACCTCGTTTCAGATTACAGTCCACCAATTGTCATTGATGTTTTTGAAACACTCATCTAGTATGCCTTTGATCATGTTCCATCGGTTCTCCTTTGACCTATTTAAAATTTCATCCACTCTTCCTAAAAATTCGAGTGGGTTTCTTCGATAATCTCTAAAGTTTACACTTTCTCTACTATCTTGGATAGTATGTTGAGTGTTCCAGGTAGATCTTGAACCCATTCTATCTACCTCCCCTTGTAAGTTTGTTTGTAGCTGTTGTAAATTTTCTAATTTTTCTCCCTGGTTATGGAACTGGTTCTTGACATTTTCTATCGTTTCATTAAAATCGGTGAATTTACTGGTTATGTTGCTTTTTATACCATCCAACTGATCATTATTCTCCTGGCGTATGGCCATTATGCGAACTTGATTACTTTGTTCCTCTCGGTCCATTTGTGCATCTATTCCTGTTTTAATTTGTTCCATTGTTTCTTCTGTTTTATCTAATCTTTGATTGGTTTCTATTATTTTCTTTTCTGCCAACTCCTTGTATTCATCTGCTCTTTGGCTAAGTGTAGAGATGTACAAAATGGTTTGATAAAAATATTTAAATACAAAATACAAATACTTTTTGTGTTTTCCATTTCAAATGCAAATACAAAATAGTTTCTTCGTTTTGTATTTAAATACTAAATGCAAAATAGGTATTTTTAAAATACGTTTTTCAAATAAAATGCTTTTATAAAGACAAATTATCAGTTTTCTTTATTGATATCAATATTGCTTATAAAGATCATGAGGCCTTGAGGCCTCATAGACAAATTGAAAAGAGTACTTATATAGGTATATTATAATCCAGACTTTAACACAACAATTTGTTCAAATAAATTATCAGTCATCTTTCTTCTATGAGGCTTCATGATCATGCCACCAAAGGAAAATAAACGCTCTACTGGTGCAGAACTTGGCAAGCACGTATTAAATTTTAGGAACACTTTTTTGATATTTGGGTATTTGTTTAGTGAATCCAAACTCGTATCGTCATCTTTCAAATATTGAAGCGTCTCTAAATCAATTGTGGTGTTAGCCGTGTCACTAGCTGCAGAAGAGTCGGAATCCTCTACAAACATGTAGTATGACTCATTTTTTTCTCTTATTTTTTCATACTGATTAGGTTTTTTTATGTCTTCATTTTTCATCTTTCTTACTTCTGCAACAAACAATTCTTTCACAAACTCCCTACTTCCTTTCGGCACCCATTTCAGTTTAAAAAAGGGATATGATACAGATGCCAACACACTTTCTTTAGCTCTAAGCTCCTCGAATGAATAAAATTTTTCAAAACGCTTTTCTAGACTCTTCTTGATTATATCTATAAGCACACCACAATATGCTGGATTATCCATTTTTAATGAGTCTAGTATTCTTTTCATTCGCATTAATTCAGGTAGAAGGCATCCGTAAAATGTTTCTTTATCTCCTTCCAAACTCCTGATACCTTCAGCTATGGGCCTTGAGCAATTGGTATATTCAATTAGGAACTGTAATTCAATCTCCTTAAAAACTGCTAAACCTAGTTTTCTCAAAGCTTCATTTATAGTCTCCTGAACCGTCAAAAGATCCATAATACAGTTATAATATGAATTCCATCGTGTTGGGCATGGACTTGTTGGAGATTTTCCTGTAGATTCTAAATATATCTCACACGCTTTAGGCGACCTGGAACACAAATTCCAAACTGCATGGCATTTAGACATTGCTGCATCATGCAGTTTTCTGTATGAATTATTTTGAGATCTAGCCTTATCAATATCACAAGAAGGAATCAGATGTAATGTGTGGGTGGCACATTTTTCATGGTTAGGTAGTTGGTACATGTCATCAAATTCATCAGATCCAGGAAATTCTTTCAAAAGTAATACCCCATCCTCATCATAATCATCATCATTATCATTATGGTTGTCTTCATTTTCGTTCATTTCAGTATTTTCATTATTAGGTAAATTTCCATCACTTGTGTCTGTTTCCAAATCGGGTTTCCCATATACTTTAAAAGCTTTGACCATATTGGAGCCATTATCAGTTACATTTTTTGTTATTTTTGCCAACCTCAAATCATATTCAGAATGTATATCAATGATCAGTTCTGCTACTTTGTAGAAAGTATGAGATCCTTTAAATCTCCTACAGGCAAGAGTAGCACTTTTCCTTTCAAATGTGTTGGAATCAATCCAATGCACAGTCATACCTAGATAACTTCTCTTTGATGATGACCAAATATCAGCTGTGGTGCAAACATATTCCACATTTTTAATTTATTTTTTAGATTTTCCTTATATTCAGTAAATCTTTCAGCAATTTTTTTATAACATGTACGGCGGCACATAATTTTAGGAGGGTGTGATAATTGTTGAGCTCCTTCAATTAGAGCCCTAAAATAAGCATTTTCCACAACTGATATTGGTGACATTGTATCAACCACAAAATTCACAATCAACTTGTCTAAATTAATAGACTTTGGTAAGGTATTCGACAGAGTTGTTTGTTTCATTTTTTTTTTTATGTACTTGCTTTATCATCATCTGAATCTGTAACACCACATTTCCTCTTCTTTGTTTGTTGAGATTTGAGTTCCTCATATTCTTTGAAAAATCACCATGAACTTTTCGCTAAAAAAACATATTTATTATTAAGGTAAAGGCACCAATTATGGAACACTTAATGATTTTCACAACTTTAAATTAATAATAAAATAATAATTATGAGGCAAAAGAAAATGAATCATGGATTTTTGAATTACCAAACATTCAAACTTTTTAAATATATTAGTATTTATTATAATTATTTAATAAATTATTATTAAATTTATAATTAAATTTAAAAAAGCCCAAATCGCCAATAACGGAACAGCTGTATCTAATTATGAAACACTAATTGCACCAATTACGGAACACTTGCTGCAGGATTAGTTTATATTTTTTTTAAATGTTATTTGTTATAATTATAGTATTAATTATGATTATAATAATATTTTTTACTTATTAAAAGTAATACAATATTACATATAAATTAATTTATGCAATATAAATAATTAAAACACGCAGTCATTATGAAGACTAGTATTTATTAAAAAATTTTAAATACTGTATAGCTTATATATTTCAAGGTTTTTTTTCTTATCAAAAAATATTATTACGAAAAAATATTAATAGGACAATTATTTTTATAAAATTAACAAATAAAATCACCAACAGTAATAATTAACTTAATTATTTAAATAAAAATTTTAAATGTAAATATTTTTTTTTTGAGGTTATAACCTCAAAGATTTGTTTTTAAATATGTACATAAATTGGTGAATAACCTGTTCAGCTACACCAATATTCGAACACCCCTTAATTTAATTTCAGTGTAATAATATTATTAAAAAAAAATTATTTTGTGAAAATATAACTCTTTGCAGTACAGATAAAATAAAAAGTTTTAATATTAATAATTTAAAAATAATTTTATTAATGAATCAAAGTACTTCTCCGTTGCACGTGACACTGCTAGAAATCAATGATTTTCAGCAAAACAGCTGAGACGCAATAATTATTAATTATTTTTAAGGATTAACAATTGAATAATACTACTGGTAAAGTACTTATTACACTTATTATAATTGTTAAAATAATTTAAAAAATTTTTTATAACAATTAAACAATTAGAAAATATTAAATTAACATATTTCTACCGAGTTGTTCCGTTATTGGTGTCTGTTCCGTTATTGGTGCATTTACCTTATTTAAATTTCAAGTTAATTCTATTAATTCAGTACTCGGATATTACAAGAATTAAGATTATAAAGGAAAATATTATTTTTATTTATTTACTTTTGTAAATAATGTTTGTGTAAGCTAAGTAACACTACTTACTTTTATATGGTTTAAGAAGTTTGTAGTTGCATTAAGACTTCCTTTCAATGTTTTTGAGCATTGCTTGCAAACAGCGGATATATTAATTTCACTTCCAGCATCCTTTTTGACATCTTTAAAACAGTGTTTCAATACAAATGGGATATTTGTATTGTCCCTGAAATAAAAAATAGTGTAACATAAATCCCCATTCCCCTAACATAATAATAATGTACTTGTGCTTCATGAGCAAAAAATTCCAATCCGTCAGATCCCCAAGCTGGGTAATTTTTTTTTTTGAGAAATTTGTTTCAAGTAAAACACACTTATTTTAACGTATTCTGTATGATAATTGATAAAATAATTTAAAATGGATGCTATAATGACACCATTTTTGCGAAACATTTTCTAAGTTCATCCGTTCTTTAGTACGTTATAACGATAGAGATGGAGTAAACATAACATAATAATAAGTAAAATTTGTGTTAGGTAGTGTAAATAAAACATTATTGCTTTTGTACTTACATTTTGTAGGTTTACTTCATAGAATAACAAAGTAACGTGATGTGCATAGATACAACAGATAACCCCACGCCCACGACGCACAAACCGTAAACAGTCGATCAGAAAGGAACACAATACATACAATTCCACCAATACAACGCAATAACTAGTACTGATAAAACAAACTTGATTCGAAATAAACAAAACAGGCACTGATATCACTGCAATGCAACTTCAATAGTCAGTACCTACATGCAAACTTGTCGCAACTCGAAAACATGGTCCACAGACCACACACAACACACAAAGCTCATAATATAACTTGACTTGCCACGCCTCTAGTGGTCAGTGTGAACAACTTTCGTAAAATTTATATGATAACTTGTAACGTTCGATCGATAATGTTGGTAATACTTGAGAAATGTTAAAAAAATGTATTTTGCATTTAGTAAATAGAAAATACGTTCAAAAAAGTATTTGAAATAAAATACAAAATGCTTTTTTCAAAAAAGTATTTAAATGCAAAATAGAAATAGGTATTTTGCATTTTGTATTTGCATTTTAAATGCAACTATTTCAAACATTTCACATCTCTGGCTAAGTGTTTTGTTAACCTTTTCAATTTTACTCTCGAGATTTTCCCTTAACTCCTTATTGAAATTCTCCATTTTACCCTCAATTTGTTTTAAATTTTCATTATTCTCTTCAAATTTTGCGTTCATATCTTCCCTTTGTCCGCCAATAGTTTCTTTCAATTCGTGGTATTGTTCAATCATGGTTTGTCTGATATCTCCATGAATGGTCTCAATTTTTTCATTGAGTTGTTTTACTAAACTTTCCTGAATACTATCTATTTTCTCATTAGTTTGTTTGTTTTGTTCCTTCAAAGTTTCGTTTTGTTTCTTTGAAGTTTCCTCCTGTTTACTAAAATTTTCATCTATTTTATTAAATTTTTCGCTCAAGGTTTCATTTTGTTTCCTTGAGTTTTCATCTATTTTGTCAAATTTTTCGGCCATAAATTTCATCATGTCTTGCCAATTTGGTTCTCCGCTGGCTTCCGCTTTGTCCCCCGCCTGTAGCTCTTTTATCATGTTTATAACTACTTCGGTTTCTTCTTTATCACCCGTCGGTTGTTCCATTTCACTGTCCGTGACTACTTCTATTTCTTGTTCCTGTCCACCTTCTTCCTTCTCTGTGTCTTCTGCCCTCTTCTTCGACCTGCCTCTGGTATTATGCATTTCTTGTCTTCTCATAGCTGCCGACAAAAAATTAGTTTTTTCATTATATTAACTTGCGTATATCCCGAAATTTCTTTTCTAATTAAAGCCCTTTAAGTTGAGCGCCATCTTGTAACGTCTCTCGCTGTGCTTACCCAAATAAACTCTCTTAGTAGTTAAGCCCAACGTGTGTACGTTATCTTGTAACGTCTCTCGCTGAGCTTAAGTCTTGAGTAATTTACGTCTATTTGTTATTTTTCAGAACGCTCGCTTAATTAAGAGTCACAGAATTTATTTTTATGTTATATGCTTTCAAAATCAAGGGTGTGTGATTATGCAAAGATTTTTGAAAGATTTTCTTAAATTTTGTTTATGTGAAATCAATACCGTTGTTTGACAGTAGTTAGGAGAGAGAGTGCAAAGAGAATTACTCTCTTAGTATACGATTGAGTATTTCAAATTTTTCCACTCGTGGTACCAGCTGACTGCTACTTTTACGAACCCATTTGAGGTTAAAGTAACTTCAAATGGTACGTAATAAATTCTGGATGTCCGGGCTGATGTCCTTTCTCCTCTCGATCTTCTTACAATCTGTAACTAACTACCATCTGCTGGAAATAATACACATTTTATTATTTAAACCACAAGGCATTCCTTGAATTTATTTAACGTTTTTTATGGTCTCCCAAAACATGAATGAATAATCGATTCTTACATAAAATACAGAGTTAGTTCGATCTTGCTTTTACAAACATATATCATATAACAAATATTTTTATTTCAGTTTTAATAACAAGAAAGAAATAATTAATTAATTTACCAGGGTTATTTTAGAGTTCTTTGTACTTTGAGAAAGTCAGAAATGTATACAGGTCAATACCAAGCTTTACATGAATTATTTTAAAATTTAGTATAATCTATATTATGCAGTTGATTTGTTGACCACTAGAGCGCAGATTACGTTTTTCACAGATGACAACAAACACTAAACATCATGGCGGCGGGAATGTTAGTAACAAAACTACGTTTTGCTGTTTTTTGGGTTAACAAAATAATAAAGTTTATGTTCACCTCTTTCCCAGAAGTATTTAAAGGGATTGTGCTGTTTCTAGTGTTATAAGTTTATAGTTGAGGTGTAATTTAGTTAAATTTTAATAGGTAACGATCTCACCAACAATGTCGAATTTCGGTAGGCTAGGCTTGGAAAAGGAAGGCTGATTTTTCAAATTTTCATCAATTTGCAGGCGTGAATTATTCTGTTCGAAGGATGTCTAAGATGTAGTGGATATCACTCATTAATTTTATTAATTTGTCACTGATTATTTCCGAATGGTATTTATAAATTTCTTAATTTTTTCTAGACATTACACTTTTTTAAACTGCTTGCTTACAATATATCTGAACAATTAATTTTCCAATTCTTGTTAGTTAGTTACTCTAAGTAAACAAGAATTTTTATGGTTTTTTTATTGGCTAATCTATATACCTTTTAGTATATTGGCTATTAATAATTATTATAATTTCATTTCTTCTTTTTAGAAAAATAATCCTTTATAGATTTTATCTATAATCAAATTGAATTTATTTACGATTTTCCTTTATATTTTTTCTTAAACTTGTCCACTGGTGTTTTATATTTTAATCCCTTTTATTATGATTTATTTATGATTTATAATACTTTTAATGTATCCTTACTCTACACTATTTTTTACATGCCATCTTGCTAACATAGTATTATTTGATATATTATTATTATTTTATATATAACCCTGGTTATCTTACATTTAAACAAAATAATTATATTAAACAAAAATATTATTCCTAGTTACAAGACCTTTGTGGCCTTCACAATATAAAATTACAAAAAATACAAAACTTGTCAGTAGTATCATAGACTATTGCTACAATACTGATTTTGTTTTCATCTCCAGCACAACTTTGTGAGATGCTCTTTTTAAAGGTTTTACACTTTCACCGATTACACTATGTTCCACTCTGTCCACTGCACTTTTATGATTATTGTTTACAGTGTTTTTAGAGTACAAAGGTTCTCATAGCTTGATACCTAATCCCCATTTCTGACTTTTAAAAATGGATGATTACTGGTTTTAACTCTGGTGATTATGTTATCCTATTTGGGCAGGGTTTATGTAACGTTACAATATACGGGATGGACGCTTTGAGTTGGGTATCTATTTTCTTAGATTCTCGTTAGTGTGTGGTTTTTCTTGGTTCTGGTGTTGTGTCATGTGTTGTCGAACTTTTCGGTATTACTTTTATCGGAAGTGCCTCTCCTGGAGTAAGTTTTCACTCATTTAATATTAATCTTTTACTGCCAGCATTATGCTGTTGAAGTTTATAGTTTTATGTCTAACAATCAACTGTCCCTCTAAAAATATTTAAATCTCGTTGGTGACCTAGCTTTTGGTGTTTGTGATTGGTCTAAGGCCCTGACCCTACGTCACGTGACTAAATTATTTTTGAAAATTGGCGTTTTTAATTCTGTCACCTCAGAATACGTTTCATTTATTTTGATTTAAATTTATCTTTAACTAGTACCATTTTATTGTACATTAAAATTAAATCGTTTTGATACTAATCTTGCCCCATTTTGGCCTCTTATCGGCTGTTTTGACAGGTTTATACTTTTGTGTTTTGAAGCATTGACCTAATCTTGATTGACATTTTTGTTGTATGTCTTACAGATCTAATATTTTCTAACATTGTTATTCTTACTACTAAACATAATTCTGAGTATCCCTACTTTACATACAATATAATTAATTTAAATACCTATACCTATTTTTCTGACAATAACAATAATACTGAAGCCATGTCAGCTTTGTGGCTTACTAAAGACTTTACAATTATGTTCACTATCTATATTATGACAGCAATGGATGGTTTATACATCTCCCTCCATTAACATCTTTATATTTTATCAAAACCAAGCTTTTGTTTTTTGTTTTATTTAATTTAGTAGTGTTTATCTAAATATTTCAATGTTGCTTGAGTCTGGCTCAATTCCTTGGGCCTATATGTCTAGCAGTCAGTTATTTCTGTACAATATCCTTTTTATAACATTAGATCTTTCCCAATTACCTGATTAACATTTTGAACAGTTTATGAACATTCTGTTCACTGAATAACTAACATTTTTTCAACAAAACTTTTATAACATATAAATTAATGGTGCACACAGGCTCCCATATTAACTATTTCTAATATAACTGAACATGGGTGTTTATTACCCTAACTCTTTTGTATGTCACTATATTTATTATTTATATTTTAGCATAAGTCAATAACTGTGCATTATTTAAAATGAATAGGTGTTCAATCCTTATGAATAAATAATTATACATGACATAGAACATTGGATTTTATCAAAACACTTGATAAAAAAATACTTTGTCACTATATTTTGGTTCTTATTTCCATATATGTGGTTCATAAGACCTTTATCATTTCAATGATAACCCCCACTGGCTTTCACTTCCCCACTGGTTTATATTATGATCTTTTGATCATCATTTCATTATTTTGGGCTTTCACTATCTTCACTTGTTTGAACTCATAGATTTACACTGGTTTCTTAAATTATTACATATTTTGTTATTATTTACTCTACTGCATTGCATTCTTAATTTTATTTTATCTTTATTGGGTACTCCTATCAATTGTATTGTTTATTAAAAGAATGTGATTAGTGTATTCATTAAATTGGGTCAATTTGTCATGTTTTTTGGTCCAAACTTCTGTTTCTCAGTTCCAATTCTAGTTCTTTGCCTCTTCTCATTTCTTCTATTCAATGTTGATTTTTTCTTGTGATATTCATTGTTGCCCATTTCATTTATGTTTTATTATCAGTCCATTTGTAGTTCATGCTATATTGTTCATATAGGATCTGTTCATGTCCCTCACCTACCATAACTATTGGGTTTTGTTACGTTATTAGCAATTTTTCTTTTTATAACTATGGTTTCTTACAAAATATTTATTTAATCTTCTCTGATTACTTTTGTTGGATGTTGGAATTGATAATTTAATGTTAATTACATACTTTTTAATAAGTTTTTTTTCCTTTCATGGCTTGTGCTAGTACTTGTTATTTATATTTTATCGTTATAATATCTCTTATACATATGTGATTAAATGTACCATCACATATTGCCCTGTCACTAAAACTGATTATTTCGGAAGATGTCTTTCAGATACTGAAGAAATAATCATTAATTTTTTCAGTTTATTTATTCGAGCTCTTTTTATTTTATTCCTTATATAGATTTACATATATTGTATTTTCCCTTCTGTTTACACAACTTTCTTCCTTCTTTGTTTCATCTCTTGAATAATAAAATTTACCTACTTATGTGAGTTGGAACAGTTCGGGTAGGCACTTTTTGGCTCTAATTCACCGCTGTCCAATGCTTCACCTTATGAGTTCAGAGGAATGTATCGTCTGCTCATGATAATGGTTGCTGGAAGTATCTACAGTCAACTCATTTCAATTAGAATCTCTAAAAAATAGTCTTAATTATGACTAAAAAATCATTCTGGGATTACTTGTGCTGGTTTCATTTCAGTTATTAAACATTAATTATGTTTACTATTCATTTTCTTCTTTGATATGATTTTAGCTCTCTGTTCTTTCATTTTAGTGATGGGTGGTATATATCTTCCTTCTTTAGTTATATGTATAAGATTTTTATTTTATTATTTTTTTTTTCATATTCTGTACTAGTTAATATTAACGTAATTATTTTGTTATCACTGATTTAGTAGTATCGTTTCATAGATGATTGATTATATGTGCCTTTCTTCTTTAATGTATGGGTATCTACAATCTCATAAGTATTGTTACTGTTAACTCTGTTTACAGTATACGGTCCAGTGTCGATCAATTGTTGTTTGTACACTGTTGATTCCTGCAGTTATGTATATAATTTCATTATTATTTTTATTCAGATTCCCTTCTTCTTCTTCCAACAATTCTTCTCTTAAATTTTTTAGGTAGTTATTATGAATTATTGTAATATGATTTTTATTATTTTTAACGTGACTGTTGGCGTTGTTAAACCCAATAGTGTGGTTCAGTGAGGGCCCCGATGGTGTTTTCACTGCCGTGTAGAGTTTAAAGGCGGCTCGGATCCTTCATCTCCTCTGCCGTTTTGGTTCGCTTGAACATTTTCGTTGCTTGTCGATCTGGGTTGGGGCCGTTGGTGATCCTCCTCATAATTCACTCGTCGGTAGTCCTCCTGACTTCGACTCCTACCTCCATTAGTTCGATTATTGTCATGGTTACCTTGGTTCCAGTCGTCATCCTGACTAAAGCTTCGACACCCGCGATAGTATGATCTACCGTTGCCACTGTTATCCGCCCATATATGATTGACCCTTCGATAGTTTTGATTTTGGTCGTTCGGGTTGCGGTTGTTATTATTATTATTGTTAAAATTCCGGTTGTTGTTGTACTGGTTCAGTTGATTTGTATTATATGGCCGGTTATACTGGTTATTCGGGATGTTTTGCCTGTTGCCATAGTTATTCCCATTGTTCCTTGGACCGTTATTGTAGTTTGGCTGTTGGTATGCCCCATGGTTATTATTGTGGCTGTTATTATTACTTGGCCTGTTGTTATAGTTTGTCTGGTTGTACATTCCATTATTATTACGATGGTTACCATTATTATTATTGTTTCTGTTCTCGTAATCCGGAATGTTCCTGCTCCTGTATTGGTAGTTCCTCTGACGGCTTCTTCTCAAGTACTCCTCGCGTTCACGCTCTTCTAATAATGATGTAATTGCCTGTATTGTCTTTATTTGTCCTCCCGAACGTGCTGTAGATATCCTGCTGTCGTAATGTTATGCCAATCTGGCGACAAATATTTCTTCCGGGATATTCGGCTCAAGGTGTTTTGCCACACACACTTTTCCAAGGAAGTATGTGGTCGGTGTGTTACCCCTGTTAGGATCGTACCTTCCATAGCTGATGCTTTCCCTTACCATGTTCTGCGTGGCATCTGACCAGTATCTCTTTTTAAATGCCTCCTTAAACTCTTCATAGTTTTGCAAATCGTGCCTGGTGGCTATCCACCAGTTATCATTTGTTTCTTTAAAATGCTCGTCCAGGTAGCTCCGGATTACTGGCCATCTGTTCTCTCCGGTTCTTGTCAATTGTTCGCTGACTCGTTGCAAAAATTCCATCGGGTTTCATCTAAAAGACTTAAAATTGATAGTCTCCCGATTTTCCATGGGTTGGGTATATGCTATTGTAGCTGGTCGGTTGTCAACTGATCATTGAAGGTTTTCGATCCTTTCATGGTTGCGATGTCCCTGTACCTGGACTTCGTTGACGACTGCACTTATATTTCGGTACTGATTTCTGAAGTCTGTTTGTAGTTGTTCTACTTGAGTTCGGTTTTCGTCTCCTACCTGGACTATCTTGACCTCTAGTTCGGCCCTATTCAGTGTAACCACTGCATCGATTCCTTCCAGCCTTCTATTTGTCTCAGCTATCTCCTGTCTTCTTTCACCGTCGTTTTTGTCTATCTTTTGATTAATGGTTTTACTGGCTTCCTCGATTTTCTTGTTGACTGTTTGTCCTATTTCTTCATTCTGTCTGTTGATAGTGTCCCTCACTTCCTTGTTAGTATGTTCAATCCGTTCATTGATTTGTCTGAAGTTGTTGTCATTGATTTGCTTCAACTCCTCCTTCAATTGCTTATTATTTTCTTCCAAACGTTTAAAATTTTTGTTGGTCTGTTTATTATTTTCTTCCAAGCGTTTAAAATTTTCGCTATTTTCTTCCTTATTTTTGTCGAATTTCTCCCCCATTTGTTTCATCAAATTTTCACTGGTCTGTTTATTATCCTCCTTTATACTGTTCATTATTTCCATGAATTTATTCCAATCTTGGGCCTCCACTGGCTTCTTCTTTTCCCGTCATTTCTATTTCTTCCACCGAAGTTACCTCCTTTCTTCCACGTTGATCCCTTCTTCGGCCTCCGCCGCGCGTTTCTTCGACGTAGCTCTTTTGTGCATTTTCCTTATCTTCTAAAAACTGCCGGCTGAAAATGAGTGACCTGTAATACAGTTATTAAAAAAATTATTCTTCTTTCTTCTTGTTTCAGCCCGAAACGTTGGTGCACCAATCTATACCGTTGTAGATTTGTGTTATCTGTGTCCGTCTTGTTCAGGCCCCGCGATGGAAGCCAATCTATAACGTTGAGATTTGTTATGGGTGTATTTTATGAACTGCGGATAACGAAATAAGTTACCCTTCAAAACTTGGTTGTACTCGTTAATCGGTTCGTAAATGTCCTTATGTTGCGACTATTATTTATATTAGTTATTTTATTATCGTTTACTGTGTTGTCGTTCAGTATTCGATGATTAGCAACGATTTTATAGGAACGAGAATTTAGTGTGTCACCGTTCGTTTGAAATCGGCGCGCGAATAATATTTGTTCAGTAATGGTCAAATAGATCGTGTATGCAGCCCACTGGATCTACTTTCGTGTCTGGATGTCCTTGCGCCCACTTCAGATTTTCTCTTCTGTTTCCTGTAATTAATAGTCTTTATAATTACTTTACTGGAATAAAATAGGACTGATATGATTGACAAATTATATCTTTTATTCGCTATTTCTTTGAAACATTGGTCAAATTACCGTTCCATTAGTCGAGCATTTACAATTGGATGAGTTCATCCGCCGTGACAAATAGTCCGTAACAACAACAACAAAATTCACAATATATATATTTTATGTTTCTCAGGTAATGGGTACTTGGAGTTGGTAGGAAAGATAGGAAATATGCTTTCACTTAAAAATACAATGCATTACAAACATATATTTACTTCTTATTAACTAACAAAATGTATATAATAATGTTTTCCAAAATTGTTCGCATTCAAAAGTTGCAACAGTGCTTTAATAATACAACATGGCAGACTACCTGGTTCTCACCTCAGAAAAATATGTTTTTTAAATTCCAATTAAAGTGTTTTAAATAAAGTCTTAGTTATAGTAGTTTATAGTAATAATTTGTATATAGCCTCCTTTATCTGGAACAGCTATGTTTTTTAGTGGAAATTGTGTTGTGATATAATGTAGCATTCTCCTGGAATTAACCAAAATTTCTCACCAATCGATGGCTCCGTATATACAGGATGGACGCTTTGAGTTGAGTATCTATTTTCTTAGATTCTCGTTAGTGTGTTGGTTTTTCTTGGTTCTGGTGTTGTGTCATGTGTTGTCGAACTTTTCGGTATTACTTTTATCGGAGGTGCCTCTCCTGGAGTAAGTTTTCACTCATTTAATATTAATCTTTTACTGCCAGCATTATGCTGTTGAATTTTATAGTTTTATGTCTAACAATCAACTGTCCCTCTAAAAATATTTAAATCTCGTTGGTGAGCTTGCTTTTGGTGTTTGTGATTGGTCTAAGGCCATGACCCCACGTCACGTGACTAAATTATTTTTGAAAATTGGCGTTTTTAATTCTGTCACCTCAGATTACGTTTCATTTATTTTGATTTAAATTTATCTTTAACTAGTACCATTTTATTGTACATTAAAATTAAATCGTTTTGATACTAATCTTGCCCCATTTTGACCTCTTATCGGCTGTTTTGACAGGTTTATACTTTTGTGTTTTGAAGCATTGACCTAATCTTGTTGACATTTTTGTTGTATTTCTTACAGATCTAATATTTTCTAACATTGTTATTCTTACTACTAAACATAATTCTGAGTATCCCTACTTTACATACAATATCATTAATTTAAATACCTATACCTATTTTTCTGACAATAACAATAATACTGAAGCCATGTCAGCTTTGTGGCTTACTAAAGACTTTACAATTATGTTCACTATCTATATTATGACAGCAATGGATGGTTTATACATCTCCCTCCATTAACATCTTTATATTTTATCAAAACCAAGCTTTTGTTTTTTGTTTTATTTAATTTAGTAGTGTTTATCTAAATATTTCAATGTTGCTTGAGTCTGGCTCAATTCCTTGGGCCTATATGTCTAGCAGTCAGTTATTTCTGTACAATATCCTTTTTATAACATTAGATCTTTCCCAATTACCTGATTAACATTTTGAACAGTTTATGAACATTCTGTTCACTGAATAACTAACATTTTTTCATCAAAACTTTTATAACATGTAAATAATGGTGCACACAGGCTCCCATATTAACTATTTCTAATATAACTGAACATGGGTGTTTATTACCCTAACTCTTTTGTATGTCACTATATCTATTATTTAAATTATAGTATAAGCCAATAACTGTGCATTATTTAAAATGGATAGGTGTTCAATCCTTATGAATAAATAATTATACATGCCATAGAACATTGGATTTTATCAAAACACTTGATAAAAAAATACTTTGTCACTATATTTTGGTTCTTATTTCCATATATGTGGTTCATAAGACCTTTATCATTTCAATGATAACCCCCACTGGCTTTCACTTCCCCACTGGTTTATATTATGATCTTTTGATCATCATTTCATTATTTTGGGCTCTCACTATCTTCACTTGTTTGAACTCATAGATTTACACTGGTTTCTTAAATTATTACATATTTTGTTATTATTTACTCTACTGCATTGCATTCTTAATTTTATTTTATCTTTATTGGGTACTCCTATCAATTGCATTGTTTATTAAAAGAATGGGATTAGTTTATTCATTAAATTGGGTCAATTTGTCATGTTTTTTTATCCAAACTTCTGTTTCTCAGTTCCAATTCTAGTTCTTTGCCTCTTCTCATTTCTCCTATTCAATGTTGATTTTTTCTTGTGATATTCATTGTCGCCCGTTTCATTTATCTTTTATTATCAGTCCATTCGAAGTTCATGCTATATTGTTCATATAGGATCTGTTCATGCCCCTCACCTACCATAACTATTGGGTTTTAAATTATTATAAATAAATCACCTTATATCCATCGTGTGACTTCGTTACGTCGATTAAAATGACGCGTTTCGGAACATCTGTTCCATCATCAGATAAAATCGCTCTATTGAGGTCGTTAAACGTTAAAAACACATGTTACACATAATTGTCCACTACGTAATTCACTTGCTTCTTAAATGGTGCGCACCACGACGAAGCCGATCGGACACTGAACTATTATCTGAGTGATTACGCCTAAGCAGGTTCAAAGCTGTATCGTATAGCGGGTTGGATTTAAAATTTAAGTGGTCATTCAATATGAAGTCTCGGCTGTTTATGTTTAAGTGTTCATATTGAATGACCACTTAAATTTTAAATCCAACCCGCTATACGATACAGCTTTGAACCTGCTTAGGCGTAATCACTCAGATAATAGTTCTGTGTCCGATCGGCTTCGTCGTGGTGCGCACCATTTAAGAAGCAAGTGAATTACGTAGTGGACAATTATGTGAAACATGTGTTTTTAACGTTTAACGACCTCAATAGAGCGATTTTATCTGATGATGGAACAGATGTTCCGAAACGCGTCATTTTAATCGACGTAACGAAGTCACACGACGGATATAAGGTGATTTATTTATAATAATTTACTGTTCATACGTGACTTGGATACCAGAACTAATATACATTTTAAATTATATTGGGTTTTGTTACGTTATTAGCAATTTTTCTTTTTATAACTATGGTTTCTTACAAAATATTTATTTAATCTTCTCTGATTACTTTTGTTGGATGTTGGAATTGATAATTTAATGTTAATTACATACTTTTTAATAAGTTTTTTTTTCCTTTCATGGCTTGTGCTAGTACTTGTTATTTATATTTTATCGTTATAATATCTCTTATACATATGTGATTAAATGTACCATCACATATTGCCCTGCCACTAAAACTGATTATTTCGGAAGATGTCTTTCAGATACTGAAGAAATAATCATTAATTTTTTCAGTTTATTTATTCGAGCTCTTTTTATTTTATTCCTTATATAGATTTACATATATTGTATTTTTCCATCTGTTTACACAACTTTCTTCCTTCTTTGTTTCATCCCTTGAATAATAAAATTTACCTACTTATGTGAGTTGGAACAGTTCGGGTAGGCACTTTTTGGCTCTAATTCACCGCTGTCCAATGCTTCACATTATGAGTTCAGAGGAATGTATCGTCTGCTCATGATAATGGTTGCTGGAATTATCTACAGTCAACTCATTTCAATTAGAATCTCTAAAAAATAGTCTTAATTATGACTAAAAAATCATTCTGGGATTACTTGTGCTGGTTTCATTTCAGTTATTAAACATTAATTATGTTTACTATTCACTTTCTTCTTTGATATGATTTTAGCTCTCTGTTCTTTCATTTTAGTGATGGGTGGTATATATCTTCCTTCTTTAGATATATGTATAACATTCTGTTCACTGAATAACTAACATTTTTTCATCAAAACTTTTATAACATATAAATAATGGTGCACACAGGCTCCCATATTAACTATTTTTAATATAACTGAACATGGGTGTTTATTACCCTAACTCTTTTGTATGTCGCTATATCTATTATTTAAATTATAGCATAAGCCAATAACTGTGCATTATTTAAAATGAATAGGTGTTCAATCCTTATGAATAAATAATTATACATGACATAGAACATTGGATTTTATCAAAACACTTGATAAAAAAATACTTTGTCACTATATTTTGGTTCTTATTTCCATATATGTGGTTCATAAGACCTTTATCATTTCAATGATAACCCCCACTAGCTTTCACTTCCCCACTGGTTTATATTATGATCTTTTGATCATCATTTCATTATTTTGGGCTTTCACTATCTTCACTTGTTTGAACTCATAGATTTACACTGGTTTCTTAAATTATTACATATTTTGTTATTATTTACTCTACTGCATTGCATTCTTAATTTTATTTTATCTTTATTGGGTACTCCTATCAATTGTATTGTTTATTAAAAGAATGGGATTAGTTTATTCATTAAATTGGGTCAATTTGTCATGTTTTTTGGTCCAAACTTCTGTTTCTCAGTTCCAATTCTAGTTCTTTGCCTCTTATCATTTCTTCTATTCAATGTTGATTTTTTCTTGTGATATTCATTGTTGTCCATTTCATTTATCTTTTATTATCAGTCCATTTGTAGTTCATGCTATATTGTTCATATAGGATCTGTTCATGCCCCTCACCTACCATAACTATTGGGTTTTGTTACGTTATTAGCAATTTTTCTTTTTATAACTATGGTTTCTTACAAAATATTTATTTAATCTTCTCTGATTACTTTTGTTGGATGTTGGAATTGATAATTTAATGTTAATTACATACTTTTTAATAAGTTTTTTTTCCTTTCATGGCTTGTGCTAGTACTTGTTATTTATATTTTATCGTTATAATATCTCTTATACATATGTGATTAAATGTACCATCACATATTGCCCTGTCACTAAAACTGATTATTTCGGAAGATGTCTTTCAGATACTGAAGAAATAATCATTAATTTTTTCAGTTTATTTATTCGAGCTCTTTTTATTTTATTCCTTATATAGATTTACATATATTGTATTTTTCCATCTGTTTACACAACTTTCTTCCTTCTTTGTTTCATCCCTTGAATAATAAAATTTACCTACTTATGTGAGTTGGAACAGTTCGGGTAGGCACTTTTTGGCTCTAATTCACCGCTGTCCAATGCTTCACCTTATGAGTTCAGAGGAATGTATCGTCTGCTCATGATAATGGTTGCTGGAATTATCTACAGTCAACTCATTTCAATTAGAATCTCTAAAAAATAGTCTTAATTATGACTAAAAAATCATTCTGGGATTACTTGTGCTGGTTTCATTTCAGTTATTAAACATTAATTATGTTTACTATTCACTTTCTTCTTTGATATGATTTTAGCTCTCTGTTCTTTCATTTTAGTGATGGGTGGTATATATCTTCCTTCTTTAGTTATATGTATAAGATTTTTATTTTATTATTTTTTTTTCATATTCTGTACTAGTTAATATTAACGTAATTATTTTGTTATCACTGATTTAGTAGTATCGTTTCATAGATGATTGATTATATGTGCCTTTCTTCTTTAATGTATGGGTATCTACAATCTCATAAGTATTGTTACTGTTAACTCTGTTTACAGTATACGGTCCAGTGTCGATCAATTGTTGTTTGTACACTGTTGATTCCTGCAGTTATGTATATAATTTCATTATTATTTTTATTCAGATTCCTTTCTTCTTCTTCCAACAATTCTTCTCTTAAATTTTTTAGGTAGTTATTATGAATTATTGTAATATGATTTTTATTATTTTTAACGTGACTGTTGGCGTTGTTAAACCCAATAGTGTGGTTCAGTGAGGGCCCCGATGGTGTTTTCACTGCCGTGTAGAGTTTAAAGGCGGCTCGGATCCTTCATCTCCTCTGCCGTTTTGGTTCGCTTGAACATTTTCGTTGCTTGTCGATCTGGGTTGGGGCCGTTGGTGATCCTCCTCATAATTCACTCGTCGGTAGTCCTCCTGACTTCGACTCCTACCTCCATTAGTTCGATTATTGTCATGGTTACCTTGGTTCCAGTCGTCATCCTGACTAAGGCTTCGACACCCGCGATAGTATGATCTACCGTTGCCACTGTTATCCGCCCATATATGATTGACCCTTCGATAGTTTTGATTTTGGTCGTTCGGGTTGCGGTTGTTATTATTATTATTGTTAAAATTCCGGTTGTTTTTGTACTGCTTCAGTTGATTTGTATTATATGGCCGGTTATACTGGTTATTCGGGATGTTTTGCCTGTTGCCATAGTATTCATTTTGTTCCTTGGACCGTTATTGTAGTTTGGCTGTTGGTATGCCCCATGGTTAGTATTGTGGCTGTTATTATTACTTGGCCTGTTGTTATAGTTTGTCTGGTTGTACATTCTCTTATTATTACGATGGTTACCATTATTATTATTGTTTCAGTTCTCGTAATCCGGAATGTTCCTGCTCCTGTATTGGTAGTTCCTCTGACGGCTTCTTCTCAAGTACTCCTCGCGTTCCGCTCTTCTAATAATGTTGTAATTGCCTGTATTGTCTTTACTTGTCCTCCCAAACATGCTGTAGATATCCCGCTGTCGTAATGGTATGCCAATCTGGCGACAAATATTTCTTCCGGGATATTCGGCTCAAGGTGTTTTGCCACACACACTTTTCCAAGGAAGTATGTGGTTGGTGTGTTACCCCTGTTAGGATCGTACCTTCCATAGCTGATGCTTTCCCTTACCATGTTCTGCGTGGCATCTGACCAGTATCTCTTTTTAAATGCCTCCTTAAACTCTTCATAGTTTTGCAAATCGTGCCTGGTGGCTATCCACCAGTTATCATTTGTTTCTTTAAAATGCTCGTCCAGGTAGCTCCGGATTACTGGCCATCTGTTCTCTCCGGTTCTTGTCAATTGTTCGCTGACTCGTTGCAAAAATTCCATCGGGTTTCATCTAAAAGACTTAAAATTGATAGTCTCCCGATTTTCCATGGGTTGGGTATATGCTATTGTAGCTGGTCGGTTGTCAACTGATCGTTGAAGGTTTTCGATCCTTTCATGGTTGCGATGTCCCTGTACCTGGACTTCGTTGACGACTGCACTTATATTTCGGTACTGATTTCCGAAGTCTGTTTGTAGTTGTTCTACTTGAGTTCGGTTTTCTTCTCCTACCTGGTCTATCTTGACCTCTAGTTCGGCCCTATTCAGTGTAACCACTGCATCGATTCCTTCCAGCCTTCTATTTGTCTCAGCTATCTCCTGTCTTCTTTCACCGTCGTTTTTGTCTATCTTTTGATTAATGGTTTTACTGGCTTCCTCGATTTTCTTGTTGACTGTTTGTCCTATTTCTTCATTCTGTCTGTTGATAGTGTCCCTCACTTCCTTGATAGTATGTTCAATCCGTTCATTGATTTGTCTGAAGTTGTTGTCATTGATTTGCTTCAACTCCTCCTTCAATTGCTTATTATTTTCTTCCAAACGTTTAAAATTTTCGTTGGTCTGTTTATTATTTTCTTCCAAGCGTTTAAAATTTTCGCTATTTTCTTCCTTATTTTTGTCGAATTTCTCCCCCATTTGTTTCATCAAATTTTCACTGGTCTGTTTATTATCCTCCTTTATACTGTTCATTATTTCCATGAATTTATTCCAATCTTGGGCCTCCACTGGCTTCTTCTTTTCCCGTCATTTCTATTTCTTCCACCGAAGTTACCTCCTTCCTTCCACGTTGATCCCTTCTTCGGCCTCCGCCGCGCGTTTCTTCGACGTAGCTCTTTTGTGCATTTTCCTTATCTTCTAAAAACTGCCGGCTGAAAATGAGTGACCTGTAATACAGTTATTAAAAAAATTATTCTTCTTTCTTCTTGTTTCAGCCCGAAACGTTGGTGCGCCAATCTATACCGTTGTAGATTTGTGTTATCTGTATCCGTCTTGTTCAAGCCCGGCGATGGAAGCCAATCTATAACGTTGAGATTTGTTATGGGTGTATTTTATGAACTGCGGATAACGAAATAAGTTACCCTTCAAAACTTGGTTGTACTCGATAATCGGTTCGTAAATGTCCTTATGTTGCAACTATTATTTATATTAGTTATTTTATTATCGTTTACTGTGTTGTCGTTCAGTATTTGATGATTAGCAACGATTTTATAGGAACGAGAATTTAGTGTGTCACCGTTCGTTTGAAATCGGCGCGCGAATAATATTTGTTCAGTAATGGTCAAATAGATCATGTATGCAGCCCACTGGATCTACTTTCATGTCTGGATGTCCTTGCGCCCACTTCAGATTTTCTTTTCTGTTTCCTGTAATTAATAGTCTTTATAATTACTTTACTGGAATAAAATAGGACTGATATGATTGACAAATTATATCTTTTATTCACTATTTCTTTGAAACATTGGTCAAATTACCGTTCCATTAGTCGAGCATTTACAATTGGATGAGTTCATCTGCCGTGACAAATAGTCCGTAACAACAAAATAATTCACAATATATATATTTTATGTTTCTCAGGTAATGGGTACTTGGAGTTGGTAGGAAAGATAGGAAATATGCTTTCACTTAAAAATACAATGCATTACAAACATATATTTACTTCTTATTAACTAACAAAATGTATATAATAATGTTTTCTGAAATTGTTCGCATTCAAAGGTTGCAACAGTGCTTTAGTAATACAACATGGCAGACTACCTGGTTCTCACCTCAGAAAAATATGTTTTTTAAATTCCAATTAAAGTGTTTTAAATAAAGTCTTAGTTATAGTAGTTTATAGTAATAATTTGTATATAGCCTCCTTTATCTGGAACAGCTATGTTTTTTAGTGGAAATTGTGTTGTGATGTTATGTAGTATTCTCCTGGAATTAACCAAAATTTCTCACCAATCAATGGCTCCGTATATACAGGATGGACGCTTTGAGTTGAGTATCTATTTTCTTAGATTCTCGTTAGTGTGTTGGTTTTTCTTGGTTCTGGTGTGTCATGTGTTGTCGAACTTTTCGGTATTACTTTTATCGGAGGTGCCTCTCCTGGAGTAAGTTTTCACTCATTTAATATTAATCTTTTACTGCCAGCATTATGCTGTTGAATTTTATAGTTTTATGTCTAACAATCAACTGTCCCTCTAAAAATATTTAAATCTCGTTGGTGACCTTGCTTTTGGTGTTTGTGATTGGTCTAAGGCCATGACCCCATGTCACGTGACTAAATTATTTTTGAAAATTGGCGTTTTTAATTCTGTCACCTCAGATTACGTTTCATTTATTTTGATTTAAATTTATCTTTAACTAGTACCATTTTATTGTACATTAAAATTAAATCGTTTTGATACTAATCTCGCCCCATTTTGGCCTCTTATCGGCTGTTTTGACAGGTTTATACTTTTGTGTTTTGAGGCATTGACCTAATCTTGTTGACATTTTTGTTGTATTTCTTACAGATCTAATATTTTCTAACATTGTTATTCTTACTACTAAACATAATTCTGAGTATCCCTACTTTACATACAATATCATTAATTTAAATACCTATACCTATTTTTCTGACAATAACAATAATATTGAAGCCATGTCAGCTTTGTGGCTTACTAAAGACTTTACAATTATGTTCACTATCTATATTATGACAGCAATGGATGGTTTATACATCTCCCTCCATTAACATCTTTATATTTTATCAAAACCAAGCTTTTGTTTTTTGTTTTATTTAATTTAATAGTGTTTATCTAAATATTTCAATGTTGCTTGAGTCTGGCTCAATTCCTTGGGCCTATATGTCTAGCAGTCAGTTATTTCTGTACAATATCCTTTTTATAAAATTAGATCTTTCCCAATTACCTGATTAACATTTTGAACAGTTTATGAACATTCTGTTCACTGAATAACTAACATTTTTTCATCAAAACTTTTATAACATATAAATAATGGTGCACACAGGCTCCCATATTAACTATTTCTAATATAACTGAACATGGGTGTTTATTACCCTAACTCTTTTGTATGTCACTATATCTATTATTTAAATTATAGCATAAGCCAATAACTGTGCATTATTTAAAATGAATAGGTGTTCAATCCTTATGAATAAATAATTACACATGACATAGAACATTGGATTTTATCAAAACACTTGATAAAAACATACTTTGTCACTATATTTTGGTTCTTATTTCCATATATGTGGTTCATAAGACCTTTATCATTTCAATGATAACCCCCACTGGCTTTCACTTCCCCACAGGTTTATATTATGGTCTTTTGATCATCATTTCATTATTTTGGGCTCTCACTATCTTCACTTGTTTGAACTCATAGATTTACACTGGTTTCTTAAATTATTACATATTTTGTTATTATTTACTCTACTGCATTGCATTCTTAATTTTATTTTATCTTTATTGGGTACTCCTATCAATTGTATTGTTTATTAAAAGAATGGGATTAGTTTATTCATTAAATTGGGTCAAGTTGTCATGTTTTTTGGTCCAAACTTCTGTTTCTCAGTTCCAATTCTAGTTCTTTGCCTCTTCTCATTTCTCCTATTCAATGTTGATTTTTTCTTGTGATATTCATTGTCGCCCGTTTCATTTATCTTTTATTATCAGTCCATTTGAAGTTCATGCTATATTGTTCATATAGGATCTGTTCATGCACCTCACCTACCATAACTATTGGGTTTTGTTACGTTATTAGCAATTTTTCTTTTTATAACTATGGTTTCTTACAAAATATTTATTTAATCTTCTCTGATTACTTTTGTTGGATGTTGGAATTGATAATTTAATGTTAATTACATACTTTTTAATAAGTTTTTTTTCCTTTCATGGCTTGTGCTAGTACTTGTTATTTATATTTTATCGTTATAATATCTCTTATACATATGTGATTAAATGTACCATCACATATTGCCCTGTCACTAAAACTGATTATTTCGGAAGATGTCTTTCAGATACTGAAGAAATAATCATTAATTTTTTCAGTTTATTTATTCGAGCTCTTTTTATTTTATTCCTTATATAGATTTACATATATTGTATTTTTCCTTCTGTTTACACAACTTTCTTCCTTCTTTGTTTCATCCCTTGAATAATAAAATTTACCTACTTATGTGAGTTGGAACAGTTCGGGTAGGCACTTTTTGGCTCTAATTCACCGCTGTCCAATGCTTCACCTTATGAGTTCAGAGGAATGTATCGTCTGCTCATGATAATGGTTGCTGGAATTATCTACAGTCAACTCATTTCAATTAGAATCTCTAAAAAATAGTCTTAATTATGACTAAAAAATCATTCTGGGATTACTTGTGCTGGTTTCATTTCAGTTATTTAAACATTAATTATGTTTACTATTCACTTTCTTCTTTGATATGATTTTAGCTCTCTGTTCTTTCATTTTAGTGATGGGTGGTATATATCTTCCTTCTTTAGATATATGTATAAGATTTTTATTTTATTATTTTTTTTTTCATATTCTGTACTAGTTAATATTAACGTAATTATTTTGTTATCACTGATTTAGTAGTATCGTTTCATAGATGATTGATTATATGTGCCTTTCTTCTTTAATGTATGGGTATCTACAATCTCATAAGTATTGTTACTGTTAACTCTGTTTACAGTATACGGTCCAGTGTCGATCAATTGTTGTTTGTACACTGTTGATTCCTGCAGTTATGTATATAATTTCATTATTATTTTTATTCAGATTCCCTTCTTCTTCTTCTTCCAACAATTCTTCTCTTAAATTTTTTAGGTAGTTATTATGAATTATTGTATTATGATTTTTATTATTTTTAACGTGACTGTTGGCGTTGTTAAACCCAATAGTGTGGTTCAGTGAGGGCCCCGATGGTGTTTTCACTGCCGTGTAGAGTTTAAAGGCGGCTCGGATTCTTCATCTCCTCTGCCGTTTTGGTTCGCTTGAACATTTTCGTTGCTTGTCGATCTGGTTTGGGGCCGTTGGTGATCCTCCTCATAATTCACTCGTCGGTAGTCCTCCTGACTTCGACTCCTACCTCCATTAGTTCGATTATTGTCATGGTTACCTTGGTTCCAGTCGTCATCCTGACTAAGGCTTCGACACCCGCGATAGTATGATCTACCGTTGCCACTGTTATCCGCCCATATATGATTGACCCTTCGATAGTTTTGATTTTGGTCGTTCGGGTTGCGGTTGTTATTATTATTATTGTTAAAATTCCGGTTGTTTTTGTACTGCTTCAGTTGATTTGTATTATATGGCCGGTTATACTGGTTATTCGGGATGTTTTGCCTGTTGCCATAGTATTCCTTTTGTTCCTTGGACCGTTATTGTAGTTTGGCTGTTGGTATGCCCCATGGTTAGTATTGTGGCTGTTATTATTACTTGGCCTGTTGTTATAGTTTGTCTGGTTGTACATTCTCTTATTATTACGATGGTTACCATTATTATTATTGTTTCAGTTCTCGTAATCCGGAATGTTCCTGCTCCTGTATTGGTAGTTCCTCTGACGGCTTCTTCTCAAGTACTCCTCGCGTTCCGCTCTTCTAATAATGTTGTAATTGCCTGTATTGTCTTTATTTGTCCTCCCGAACATGCTGTAGATATCCTGCTGTCGTAATGGTATGCCAATCTGGCGACAAATATTTCTTCCGGGATATTCGGCTCAAGGTGTTTTGCCACACACACTTTTCCAAGGAAGTATGTGGTCGGTGTGTTACCCCTGTTAGGATCGTACCTTCCATAGCTGATGCTTTCCCTTACCATGTTCTGCGTGGCATCTGACCAGTATCTCTTTTTAAATGCCTCCTTAAACTCTTCATAGTTTTGCAAATCGTGCCTGGTGGCTATCCACCAGTTATCATTTGTTTCTTTAAAATGCTCGTCCAGGTAGCTCCGGATTACTGGCCATCTGTTCTCTCCGGTTCTTGTCAATTGTTCGCTGACTCGTTGCAAAAATTCCATCGGGTTTCATCTAAAAGACTTAAAATTGATAGTCTCCCGATTTTCCATGGGTTGGGTATATGCTATTGTAGCTGGTCGGTTGTCAACTGATCGTTGAAGGTTTTCGATCCTTTCATGGTTGCGATGTCCCTGTACCTGGACTTCGTTGACGACTGCACTTATATTTCGGTACTGATTTCCGAAGTCTGTTTGTAGTTGTTCTACTTGAGTTCGGTTTTCTTCTCCTACCTGGTCTATCTTGACCTCTAGTTCGGCCCTATTCAGTGTAACCACTGCATCGATTCCTTCCAGCCTTCTATTTGTCTCAGCTATCTCCTGTCTTCTTTCACCGTCGTTTTTGTCTATCTTTTGATTAATGGTTTTACTGGCTTCCTCGATTTTCTTGTTGACTGTTTGTCCTATTTCTTCATTCTGTCTGTTGATAGTGTCCCTCACTTCCTTGATAGTATGTTCAATCCGTTCATTGATTTGTCTGAAGTTGTTGTCATTGATTTGCTTCAACTCCTCCTTCAATTGCTTATTATTTTCTTCCAAACGTTTAAAATTTTCGTTGGTCTGTTTATTATTTTCTTCCAAGCGTTTAAAATTTTCGCTATTTTCTTCCTTATTTTTGTCGAATTTCTCCCCCATTTGTTTCATCAAATTTTCACTGGTCTGTTTATTATCCTCCTTTATACTGTTCATTATTTCCATGAATTTATTCCAATCTTGGGCCTCCACTGGCTTCTTCTTTTCCCGTCATTTCTATTTCTTCCACCGAAGTTACCTCCTTCCTTCCACGTTGATCCCTTCTTCGGCCTCCGCCGCGCGTTTCTTCGACGTAGCTCTTTTGTGCATTTTCCTTATCTTCTAAAAACTGCCGGCTGAAAATGAGTGACCTGTAATACAGTTATTAAAAAAATTATTCTTCTTTCTTCTTGTTTCAGCCCGAAACGTTGGTGCGCCAATCTATACCGTTGTAGATTTGTGTTATCTGTGTCCGTCTTGTTCAAGCCCGGCGATGGAAGCCAATCTATAACGTTGAGATTTGTTATGGGTGTATTTTATGAACTGCGGATAACGAAATAAGTTACCCTTCAAAACTTGGTTGTACTCGATAATCGGTTCGTAAATGTCCTTATGTTGCAACTATTATTTATATTAGTTATTTTATTATCGTTTACTGTGTTGTCGTTCAGTATTTGATGATTAGCAACGATTTTATAGGAACGAGAATTTAGTGTGTCACCGTTCGTTTGAAATCGGCGCGCGAATAATATTTGTTCAGTAATGGTCAAATAGATCATGTATGCAGCCCACTGGATCTACTTTCATGTCTGGATGTCCTTGCGCCCACTTCAGATTTTCTCTTCTGTTTCCTGTAATTAATAGTCTTTATAATTACTTTACTGGAATAAAATAGGACTGATATGATTGACAAATTATATCTTTTATTCACTATTTCTTTGAAACATTGGTCAAATTACCGTTCCATTAGTCGAGCATTTACAATTGGATGAGTTCATCTGCCGTGACAAATAGTCCGTAACAACAAAATAATTCACAATATATATATTTTATGTTTCTCAGGTAATGGGTACTTGGAGTTGGTAGGAAAGATAGGAAATATGCTTTCACTTAAAAATACAATGCATTACAAACATATATTTACTTCTTATTAACTAACAAAATGTATATAATAATGTTTTCTGAAATTGTTCGCATTCAAAGGTTGCAACAGTGCTTTAGTAATACAACATGGCAGACTACCTGGTTCTCACCTCAGAAAAATATGTTTTTTAAATTCCAATTAAAGTGTTTTAAATAAAGTCTTAGTTATAGTAGTTTATAGTAATAATTTGTATATAGCCTCCTTTATCTGGAACAGCTATGTTTTTTAGTGGAAATTGTGTTGTGATGTTATGTAGTATTCTCCTGGAATTAACCAAAATTTCTCACCAATCAATGGCTCCGTATATACAGGATGGACGCTTTGAGTTGAGTATCTATTTTCTTAGATTCTCGTTAGTGTGTTGGTTTTTCTTGGTTCTGGTGTGTCATGTGTTGTCGAACTTTTCGGTATTACTTTTATCGGAGGTGCCTCTCCTGGAGTAAGTTTTCACTCATTTAATATTAATCTTTTACTGCCAGCATTATGCTGTTGAATTTTATAGTTTTATGTCTAACAATCAACTGTCCCTCTAAAAATATTTAAATCTCGTTGGTGACCTTGCTTTTGGTGTTTGTGATTGGTCTAAGGCCATGACCCCATGTCACGTGACTAAATTATTTTTGAAAATTGGCATTTTTAATTCTGTCACCTCAGATTACGTTTCATTTATTTTGATTTAAATTTATCTTTAACTAGTACCATTTTATTGTACATTAAAATTAAATCGTTTTGATACTAATCTCGCCCCATTTTGGCCTCTTATCGGCTGTTTTGACAGGTTTATACTTTTGTGTTTTGAGGCATTGACCTAATCTTGTTGACATTTTTGTTGTATTTCTTACAGATCTAATATTTTCTAACATTGTTATTCTTACTACTAAACATAATTCTGAGTATCCCTACTTTACATACAATATCATTAATTTAAATACCTATACCTATTTTTCTGACAATAACAATAATATTGAAGCCATGTCAGCTTTGTGGCTTACTAAAGACTTTACAATTATGTTCACTATCTATATTATGACAGCAATGGATGGTTTATACATCTCCCTCCATTAACATCTTTATATTTTATCAAAACCAAGCTTTTGTTTTTTGTTTTATTTAATTTAATAGTGTTTATCTAAATATTTCAATGTTGCTTGAGTCTGGCTCAATTCCTTGGGCCTATATGTCTAGCAGTCAGTTATTTCTGTACAATATCCTTTTTATAAAATTAGATCTTTCCCAATTACCTGATTAACATTTTGAACAGTTTATGAACATTCTGTTCACTGAATAACTAACATTTTTTCATCAAAACTTTTATAACATATAAATAATGGTGCACACAGGCTCCCATATTAACTATTTCTAATATAACTGAACATGGGTGTTTATTACCCTAACTCTTTTGTATGTCACTATATCTATTATTTAAATTATAGCATAAGCCAATAACTGTGCATTATTTAAAATGAATAGGTGTTCAATCCTTATGAATAAATAATTACACATGACATAGAACATTGGATTTTATCAAAACACTTGATAAAAACATACTTTGTCACTATATTTTGGTTCTTATTTCCATATATGTGGTTCATAAGACCTTTATCATTTCAATGATAACCCCCACTGGCTTTCACTTCCCCACAGGTTTATATTATGGTCTTTTGATCATCATTTCATTATTTTGGGCTCTCACTATCTTCACTTGTTTGAACTCATAGATTTACACTGGTTTCTTAAATTATTACATATTTTGTTATTATTTACTCTACTGCATTGCATTCTTAATTTTATTTTATCTTTATTGGGTACTCCTATCAATTGTATTGTTTATTAAAAGAATGGGATTAGTTTATTCATTAAATTGGGTCAAGTTGTCATGTTTTTTGGTCCAAACTTCTGTTTCTCAGTTCCAATTCTAGTTCTTTGCCTCTTCTCATTTCTCCTATTCAATGTTGATTTTTTCTTGTGATATTCATTGTCGCCCGTTTCATTTATCTTTTATTATCAGTCCATTTGAAGTTCATGCTATATTGTTCATATAGGATCTGTTCATGCCCCTCACCTACCATAACTATTGGGTTTTGTTACGTTATTAGCAATTTTTCTTTTTATAACTATGGTTTCTTACAAAATATTTATTTAATCTTCTCTGATTACTTTTGTTGGATGTTGGAATTGATAATTTAATGTTAATTACATACTTTTTAATAAGTTTTTTTCCTTTCATGGCTTGTGCTAGTACTTGTTATTTATATTTTATCGTTATAATATCTCTTATACATATGTGATTAAATGTACCATCACATATTGCCCTGTCACTAAAACTGATTATTTCGGAAGATGTCTTTCAGATACTGAAGAAATAATCATTAATTTTTTCAGTTTATTTATTTGAGCTCTTTTTATTTTATTCCTTATATAGATTTACATATATTGTATTTTTCCTTCTGTTTACACAACTTTCTTCCTTCTTTGTTTCATCCCTTGAATAATAAAATTTACCTACTTATGTGAGTTGGAACAGTTCGGGTAGGCACTTTTTGGCTCTAATTCACCGCTGTCCAATGCTTCACCTTATGAGTTCAGAGGAATGTATCGTCTGCTCATGATAATGGTTGCTGGAATTATCTACAGTCAACTCATTTCAATTAGAATCTCTAAAAAATAGTCTTAATTATGACTAAAAAATCATTCTGGGATTACTTGTGCTGGTTTCATTTCAGTTATTTAAACATTAATTATGTTTACTATTCACTTTCTTCTTTGATATGATTTTAGCTCTCTGTTCTTTCATTTTAGTGATGGGTGGTATATATCTTCCTTCTTTAGATATATGTATAAGATTTTTATTTTATTATTTTTTTTTTCATATTCTGTACTAGTTAATATTAACGTAATTATTTTGTTATCACTGATTTAGTAGTATCGTTTCATAGATGATTGATTATATGTGCCTTTCTTCTTTAATGTATGGGTATCTACAATCTCATAAGTATTGTTACTGTTAACTCTGTTTACAGTATACGGTCCAGTGTCGATCAATTGTTGTTTGTACACTGTTGATTCCTGCAGTTATGTATATAATTTCATTATTATTTTTATTCAGATTCCTTTCTTCTTCTTCCAACAATTCTTCTCTTAAATTTTTTAGGTAGTTATTATGAATTATTGTAATATGATTTTTATTATTTTTAACGTGACTGTTGGCGTTGTTAAACCCAATAGTGTGGTTCAGTGAGGGCCCCGATGGTGTTTTCACTGCCGTGTAGAGTTTAAAGGCGGCTCGGATCCTTCATCTCCTCTGCCGTTTTGGTTCGCTTGAACATTTTCGTTGCTTGTCGATCTGGTTTGGGGCCGTTGGTGATCCTCCTCATAATTCACTCGTCGGTAGTCCTCCTGACTTCGACTCCTACCTCCATTAGTTCGATTATTGTCATGGTTACCTTGGTTCCAGTTGTCATCCTGACTAAAGCTTCGACACCCACGATAGTATGATCTACCGTTGCCACTGTTATCCACCCATATATGATTGACCCTTCGATAGTTTTGATTTTGGTCGTTCGGGTTGCGGTTGTTATTATTATTATTGTTAAAATTCCGGTTGTTGTTGTACTGGTTCAGTTGATTTGTATTATATGGCCGGTTATACTGGTTATTCGGGATGTTTTGCCTGTTGCCATAGTTATTCCCATTGTTCCTTGGACCGTTATTGTAGTTTGGCTGTTGGTATGCTCCATGGTTATTATTGTGGCTGTTATTATTACTTGGCCTGTTGATATAGTTTGTCTGGTTGTACATTCTGTTATTATTACGATGGTTACCATTATTATTATTGTTTCAGTTCTCGTAATCCGGAATGTTCCTGCTCCTGTATTGGTAGTTCCTCTGACGGCTTCTTCTCAAGTACTCCTCGCGTTCCGCTCTTCTAATAATGTTGTAATTGCCTGTATTGTCTTTATTTGTCCTCCCGAACATGCTGTAGATATCCCGCTGTCGTAATGGTATGCCAATCTGGCGACAAATATTTCTTCCGGGATATTCAGCTCAAGGTGTTTTGCCACACACACTTTTCCAAGGAAGTATGTGGTCGGTGTGTTACCCCTGTTAGGATCGTACCTTCCATAGCTGATGCTTTCCCTTACCATGTTCTGCGTGGCATCTGACCAGTATCTCTTTTTAAATGCCTCCTTAAACTCTTCATAGTTTTGCAAATCGTGCCTGGTGGCTATCCACCAGTTATCATTTGTTTCTTTAAAATGCTCGTCCAGGTAGCTCCGGATTACTGGCCATCTGTTCTCTCCGGTTCTTGTCAATTGTTCGCTGACTCGTTGCAAAAATTCCATCGGGTTTCATCTAAAAGACTTAAAATTGATAGTCTCCCGATTTTCCATGGGTTGGGTATATGCTATTGTAGCTGGTCGGTTGTCAACTGATCGTTGAAGGTTTTCGATCCTTTCATGGTTGCGATGTCCCTGTACCTGGACTTCGTTGACGACTGCACTTATATTTCGGTTCTGATTTCCGAAGTCTGTTTGTAGTTGTTCTACTTGAGTTCGGTTTTCTTCTCCTACCTGGTCTATCTTGACCTCTAGTTCGGCCCTATTCAGTGTAACCACTGCATCGATTCCTTCCAGCCTTCTATTTGTCTCAGCTATCTCCTGTCTTCTTTCACCGTCGTTTTTGTCTATCTTTTGATTAATGGTTTTACTGGCTTCCTCGATTTTCTTGTTGACTGTTTGTCCTATTTCTTCATTCTGTCTGTTGATAGTGATAGTGTCCCTCACTTCCTTGATAGTATGTTCAATCCGTTCATTGATTTGTCTGAAGTTGTTGTCATTGATTTGCTTCAACTCCTCCTTCAATTGCTTATTATTTCTTCCAAACGTTTAAAATTTTCGTTGGTCTGTTTATTATTTCTTCCAAGCGTTTAAAATTTTCGCTATTTTCTTCCTTATTTTGTCGAATTTCTCCCATTTGTTCATCAAATTTTCACTGGTCTGTTTATTATCCTCCTTTATACTGTTCATTATTTCCATGAATTTATTCCAATCTTGGGCCTCCACTGGCTTCTTCTTTTCCCGTCATTTCTATTTCTTCCACCGAAGTTACCTCCTTCCTTCCACGTTGATCCCTTCTTCGGCCTCCGCCGCGCGTTTCTTCGACGTAGCTCTTTTGTGCATTTTCCTTATCTTCTAAAAACTGCCGGCTGAAAATGAGTGACCTGTAATACAGTTATTAAAAAAATTATTCTTCTTTCTCTTGTTTCAGCCCGAAACGTTGGTGCGCCAATCTATACCGTTGTAGATTTGTGTTATCTGTGTCCGTCTTGTCAAGCCCCGCGATGGAAGCCAATCTATAACGTTGAGATTTGTTATGGGTGTATTTTATGAACTGCGGATAACGAAATAAGTTACCCTTCAAAACTTGGTTGTACTCGATAAATCGGTTCGTAAATGTCCTTATGTTGCAACTATTATTTATATTAGTTATTTTATTATCGTTTACTGTGTTGTAGTTCAGTATTTGATGATTAGCAACGACTTTATAGGAACGAGAATTTAGTGTGTCACCGTTCGTTTGAAATCGGCGCGCGAATAATATTTGTTCAGTAATGGTCAAATAGATCATGTATGCAGCCCACTGGATCTACTTTCATGTCTGGATGTCCTTGCGCCCACTTCAGATTTTCTCTTCTGTTTCCTGTAATTAATAGTCTTTATAATTACTTTACTGGAATAAAATAGGACTGATATGATTGACAAATTATATCTTTTATTCACTATTTCTTTGAAACATTGGTCAAATTACCGTTCCATTAGTCGAGCATTTACAATTGGATGAGTTCATCTGCCGTGACAAATAGTCCGTAACAACAAAATAATTCACAATATATATATTTTATGTTTCTCAGGTAATGGGTACTTGAAGTTGGTAGGAAAGATAGGAAATATGCTTTCACTTAAAAATACAATGCATTACAAACATATATTTACTTCTTATTAACTAACAAAATGTATATAATAATGTTTTCTGAAATTGTTCGCATTCAAAGGTTGCAACAGTGCTTTAGTAATACAACATGGCAGACTACCTGGTTCTCACCTCAGAAAAATATGTTTTTTAAATTCCAATTAAAGTGTTTTAAATAAAGTCTTAGTTATAGTAGTTTATAGTAATAATTTGTATATAGCCTCCTTTATCTGGAACAGCTATGTTTTTTAGTGGAAATTGTGTTGTGATGTTATGTAGTATTCTCCTGGAATTAACCAAAATTTCTCACCAATCAATGGCTCCGTATATACAGGATGGACGCTTTGAGTTGAGTATCTATTTTCTTAGATTCTCGTTAGTGTGTTGGTTTTTCTTGGTTCTGGTGTGTCATGTGTTGTCGAACTTTTCGGTATTACTTTTATCGGAGGTGCCTCTCCTGGAGTAAGTTTTCACTCATTTAATATTAATCTTTTACTGCCAGCATTATGCTGTTGAATTTTATAGTTTTATGTCTAACAATCAACTGTCCCTCTAAAAATATTTAAATCTCGTTGGTGACCTTGCTTTTGGTGTTTGTGATTGGTCTAAGGCCATGACCCCATGTCACGTGACTAAATTATTTTTGAAAATTGGCGTTTTTAATTTGTCACCTCAGATTACGTTTCATTTATTTTGATTTAAATTTATCTTTAACTAGTACCATTTTATTGTACATTAAAATTAAATCGTTTTGATACTAATCTCGCCCCATTTTGGCCTCTTATCGGCTGTTTTGACAGGTTTATACTTTTGTGTTTTGAGGCATTGACCTAATCTTGTTGACATTTTTGTTGTATTTCTTACAGATCTAGTATTTTCTAACATTGTTATTCTTACTACTAAACATAATTCTGAGTATCCCTACTTTACATACAATATCATTAATTTAAATACCTATACCTATTTTTCTGACAATAACAATAATATTGAAGCCATGTCAGCTTTGTGGCTTACTAAAGACTTTACAATTATGTTCACTATCTATATTATGACAGCAATGGATGGTTTATACATCTCCCTCCATTAACATCTTTATATTTTATCAAAACCAAGCTTTTGTTTTTTGTTTTATTTAATTTAATAGTGTTTATCTAAATATTTCAATGTTGCTTGAGTCTGGCTCAATTCCTTGGGCCTATATGTCTAGCAGTCAGTTATTTCTGTACAATATCCTTTTTATAAAATTAGATCTTTCCCAATTACCTGATTAACATTTTGAACAGTTTATGAACATTCTGTTCACTGAATAACTAACATTTTTTCATCAAAACTTTTATAACATATAAATAATGGTGCACACAGGCTCCCATATTAACTATTTCTAATATAACTGAACATGGGTGTTTATTACCCTAACTCTTTTGTATGTCACTATATCTATTATTTAAATTATAGCATAAGCCAATAACTGTGCATTATTTAAATTGAATAGGTGTTCAATCCTTATGAATAAATAATTATACATGACATAGAACATTGGATTTTATCAAAACACTTGATAAAAAAATACTTTGTCACTATATTTTGGTTCTTATTTCCATATATGTGGTTCATAAGACCTTTATCATTTCAATGATAACCCCCACTGGCTTTCACTTCCCCACTGGTTTATATTATGATCTTTTGATCATCATTTCATTATTTTGGGCTCTCACTATCTTCACTTGTTTGAACTCATAGATTTACACTGGTTTCTTAAATTATTACATATTTTGTTATTATTTACTTTACTGCATTGCATTCTTAATTTTATTTTATCTTTATTGGGTACTCCTATCAATTGTATTGTTTATTAAAAGAATGGGATTAGTTTATTCATTAAATTGGGTCAATTTGTCATGTTTTTTGGTCCAAACTTCTGTTTCTCAGTTCAAATTCTAGTTCTTTGCCTCTTCTCATTTCTCCTATTCAATGTTGATTTTTTCTTGTGATATTCATTGTCGCCCGTTTCATTTATCTTTTATTATCAGTCCATTTGAAGTTCATGCTATATTGTTCATATAGGATCTGTTCATGCCCCTCACCTACCATAACTATTGGGTTTTGTTACGTTAAAAAAAAAAAAAAAATAGCAATTTTCCTTTTTATAACTATGGTTTCTTACAAAATATTTATTTAATCTTCTCTGATTACTTTTGTTGGATGTTGGAATTGATAATTTAATGTTAATTACATACTTTTCAATAAGTTTTTTTTTCCTTTCATGGCTTGTGCTAGTACTTGTTATTTATATTTTATCGTTATAATATCTCTTATACATATGTGATTAAATGTACCATCACATATTGCCCTGTCACTAAAACTGATTATTTAGGAAGATGTCTTTCAGATACTGAAGAAATAATCATTAATTTTTTCAGTTTATTTATTCGAGCTCTTTTTATTTTATTCCTTATATAGATTTACATATATTGTATTTTTCCTTCTGTTTACACAAATTTCTTCCTTCTTTGTTTCATCCCTTGAATAATAAAATTTACCTACTTATGTGAGTTGGAACAGTTCGGGTAGGCACTTTTTGGCTCTAATTCACCGCTGTCCAATGCTTCACCTTATGAGTTCAGAGGAATGTATTGTCTGCTCATGATAATGGTTGCTGGAATTATCTACAGTCAACTCATTTCAATTAGAATCTCTAAAAAATAGTCTTAATTATGACTAAAAAATCATTCTGGGATTACTTGTGCTGGTTTCATTTCAGTTATTTAAACATTAATTATGTTTACTATTCACTTTCGTCTTGGATATGATTTTAGCTCTCTGTTCTTTCATTTTAGTGATGGGTGGTATATATCTTCCTTCTTTAGATATATGTATAAGATTTTTATTTTATTATTTTTTTTTTCATATTCTGTACTAGTTAATATTAACGTAATTATTTTGTTATCACTGATTTAGTAGTATCGTTTCATAGATGATTGATTATATGTGCCTTTCTTCTTTAATGTATGGGTATCTACAATCTCATAAGTATTGTTACTGTTAACTCTGTTTACAGTATACGGTCCAGTGTCGATCAATTGTTGTTTGTACACTGTTGATTCCTGCAGTTATGTATATAATTTCATTATTATTTTTATTCAGATTCCCTTCTTCTTCTTCTTCCAACAATTCTTCTCTTAAATTTTTTAGGTAGTTATTATGAATTATTGTAATATGATTTTTATTATTTTTAACGTGACTGTTGGCGTTGTTAAACCCAATAGTGTGGTTCAGTGAGGGCCCCGATGGTGTTTTCACTGCCGTGTAGAGTTTAAAGGCGGCTCGGATCCTTCATCTCCTCTGCCGTTTTGGTTCGCTTGAACATTTTCGTTGCTTGTCGATCTGGTTTGGGGCCGTTGGTGATCCTCCTCATAATTCACTCGTCGGTAGTCCTCCTGACTTCGACTCCTACCTCCATTAGTTCGATTATTGTCATGGTTACCTTGGTTCCAGTTGTCATCCTGACTAAAGCTTCGACACCCGCGATAGTATGATCTACCGTTGCCACTGTTATCCGCCCATATATGATTGACCCTTCGATAGTTTTGATTTTGGTCGTTCGGGTTGCGGTTGTTATTATTATTATTGTTAAAATTCCGGTTGTTGTTGTACTGGTTCAGTTGATTTGTATTATATGGCCGGTTATACTGGTTATTCGGGATGTTTTGCCTGTTGCCATAGTTATTCCCATTGTTCCTTGGACCGTTATTGTAGTTTGGCTGTTGGTATGCTCCATGGTTATTATTGTGGCTGTTATTATTACTTGGCCTGTTGTTATAGTTTGTCTGGTTGTACATTCTGTTATTATTACGATGGTTACCATTATTATTATTGTTTCAGTTCTCGTAATCCGGAATGTTCCTGCTCCTGTATTGGTAGTTCCTCTGACGGCTTCTTCTCAAGTACTCCTCGCGTTCCGCTCTTCTAATAATGTTGTAATTGCCTGTATTGTCTTTATTTGTCCTCCCGAACATGCTGTAGATATCCCGCTGTCGTAATGGTATGCCAATCTGGCGACAAATATTTCTTCCGGGATATTCGGCTCAAGGTGTTTTGCCACACACACTTTTCCAAGGAAGTATGTGGTCGGTGTGTTACCCCTGTTAGGATCGTACCTTCCATAGCTGATGCTTTCCCTTACCATGTTCTGCGTGGCATCTGACCAGTATCTCTTTTTAAATGCCTCCTTAAACTCTTCATAGTTTTGCAAATCGTGCCTGGTGGCTATCCACCAGTTATCATTTGTTTCTTTAAAATGCTCGTCCAGGTAGCTCCGGATTACTGGCCATCTGTTCTCTCCGGTTCTTGTCAATTGTTCGCTGACTCGTTGCAAAAATTCCATCGGGTTTCATCTAAAAGACTTAAAATTGATAGTCTCCCGATTTTCCATGGGTTGGGTATATGCTATTGTAGCTGGTCGGTTGTCAACTGATCGTTGAAGGTTTTCGATCCTTTCATGGTTGCGATGTCCCTGTACCTGGACTTCGTTGACGACTGCACTTATATTTCGGTACTGATTTCCGAAGTCTGTTTGTAGTTGTTCTACTTGAGTTCGGTTTTCTTCTCCTACCTGGTCTATCTTGACCTCTAGTTCGGCCCTATTCAGTGTAACCACTGCATCGATTCCTTCCAGCCTTCTATTTGTCTCAGCTATCTCCTGTCTTCTTTCACCGTCGTTTTTGTCTATCTTTTGATTAATGGTTTTACTGGCTTCCTCGATTTTCTTGTTGACTGTTTGTCCTATTTCTTCATTCTGTCTGTTGATAGTGTCCCTCACTTCCTTGATAGTATGTTCAATCCGTTCATTGATTTGTCTGAAGTTGTTGTCATTGATTTGCTTCAACTCCTCCTTCAATTGCTTATTATTTTCTTCCAAACGTTTAAAATTTTCGTTGGTCTGTTTATTATTTTCTTCCAAGCGTTTAAAATTTTCGCTATTTTCTTCCTTATTTTTGTCGAATTTCTCCCCCATTTGTTTCATCAAATTTTCACTGGTCTGTTTATTATCCTCCTTTATACTGTTCATTATTTCCATGAATTTATTCCAATCTTGGGCCTCCACTGGCTTCTTCTTTTCCCGTCATTTCTATTTCTTCCACCGAAGTTACCTCCTTCCTTCCACGTTGATCCCTTCTTCGGCCTCCGCCGCGCGTTTCTTCGACGTAGCTCTTTTGTGCATTTTCCTTATCTTCTAAAAACTGCCGGCTGAAAATGAGTGACCTGTAATACAGTTATTAAAAAAATTATTCTTCTTTCTTCTTGTTTCAGCCCGAAACGTTGGTGCGCCAATCTATACCGTTGTAGATTTGTGTTATCTGTGTCCGTCTTGTTCAAGCCCCGCGATGGAAGCCAATCTATAACGTTGAGATTTGTTATGGGTGTATTTTATGAACTGCGGATAACGAAATAAGTTACCCTTCAAAACTTGGTTGTACTCGATAATCGGTTCGTAAATGTCCTTATGTTGCAACTATTATTTATATTAGTTATTTTATTATCGTTTACTGTGTTGTCGTTCAGTATTTGATGATTAGCAACGACTTTATAGGAACGAGAATTTAGTGTGTCACCGTTCGTTTGAAATCGGCGCGCGAATAATATTTGTTCAGTAATGGTCAAATAGATCATGTATGCAGCCCACTGGATCTACTTTCATGTCTGGATGTCCTTGCGCCCACTTCAGATTTTCTCTTCTGTTTCCTGTAATTAATAGTCTTTATAATTACTTTACTGGAATAAAATAGGACTGATATGATTGACAAATTATATCTTTTATTCACTATTTCTTTGAAACATTGGTCAAATTACCGTTCCATTAGTCGAGCATTTACAATTGGATGAGTTCATCTGCCGTGACAAATAGTCCGTAACAACAAAATAATTCACAATATATATATTTTATGTTTCTCAGGTAATGGGTACTTGAAGTTGGTAGGAAAGATAGGAAATATGCTTTCACTTAAAAATACAATGCATTACAAACATATATTTACTTCTTATTAACTAACAAAATGTATATAATAATGTTTTCTGAAATTGTTCGCATTCAAAGGTTGCAACAGTGCTTTAGTAATACAACATGGCAGACTACCTGGTTCTCACCTCAGAAAAATATGTTTTTTAAATTCCAATTAAAGTGTTTTAAATAAAGTCTTAGTTATAGTAGTTTATAGTAATAATTTGTATATAGCCTCCTTTATCTGGAACAGCTATGTTTTTTAGTGGAAATTGTGTTGTGATGTTATGTAGTATTCTCCTGGAATTAACCAAAATTTCTCACCAATCAATGGCTCCGTATATACAGGATGGACGCTTTGAGTTGAGTATCTATTTTCTTAGATTCTCGTTAGTGTGTTGGTTTTTCTTGGTTCTGGTGTGTCATGTGTTGTCGAACTTTTCGGTATTACTTTTATCGGAGGTGCCTCTCCTGGAGTAAGTTTTCACTCATTTAATATTAATCTTTTACTGCCAGCATTATGCTGTTGAATTTTATAGTTTTATGTCTAACAATCAACTGTCCCTCTAAAAATATTTAAATCTCGTTGGTGACCTTGCTTTTGGTGTTTGTGATTGGTCTAAGGCCATGACCCCATGTCACGTGACTAAATTATTTTTGAAAATTGGCGTTTTTAATTTGTCACCTCAGATTACGTTTCATTTATTTTGATTTAAATTTATCTTTAACTAGTACCATTTTATTGTACATTAAAATTAAATCGTTTTGATACTAATCTCGCCCCATTTTGGCCTCTTATCGGCTGTTTTGACAGGTTTATACTTTTGTGTTTTGAGGCATTGACCTAATCTTGTTGACATTTTTGTTGTATTTCTTACAGATCTAGTATTTTCTAACATTGTTATTCTTACTACTAAACATAATTCTGAGTATCCCTACTTTACATACAATATCATTAATTTAAATACCTATACCTATTTTTCTGACAATAACAATAATATTGAAGCCATGTCAGCTTTGTGGCTTACTAAAGACTTTACAATTATGTTCACTATCTATATTATGACAGCAATGGATGGTTTATACATCTCCCTCCATTAACATCTTTATATTTTATCAAAACCAAGCTTTTGTTTTTTGTTTTATTTAATTTAATAGTGTTTATCTAAATATTTCAATGTTGCTTGAGTCTGGCTCAATTCCTTGGGCCTATATGTCTAGCAGTCAGTTATTTCTGTACAATATCCTTTTTATAAAATTAGATCTTTCCCAATTACCTGATTAACATTTTGAACAGTTTATGAACATTCTGTTCACTGAATAACTAACATTTTTTCATCAAAACTTTTATAACATATAAATAATGGTGCACACAGGCTCCCATATTAACTATTTCTAATATAACTGAACATGGGTGTTTATTACCCTAACTCTTTTGTATGTCACTATATCTATTATTTAAATTATAGCATAAGCCAATAACTGTGCATTATTTAAATTGAATAGGTGTTCAATCCTTATGAATAAATAATTATACATGACATAGAACATTGGATTTTATCAAAACACTTGATAAAAAAATACTTTGTCACTATATTTTGGTTCTTATTTCCATATATGTGGTTCATAAGACCTTTATCATTTCAATGATAACCCCCACTGGCTTTCACTTCCCCACTGGTTTATATTATGATCTTTTGATCATCATTTCATTATTTTGGGCTCTCACTATCTTCACTTGTTTGAACTCATAGATTTACACTGGTTTCTTAAATTATTACATATTTTGTTATTATTTACTTTACTGCATTGCATTCTTAATTTTATTTTATCTTTATTGGGTACTCCTATCAATTGTATTGTTTATTAAAAGAATGGGATTAGTTTATTCATTAAATTGGGTCAATTTGTCATGTTTTTTGGTCCAAACTTCTGTTTCTCAGTTCAAATTCTAGTTCTTTGCCTCTTCTCATTTCTCCTATTCAATGTTGATTTTTTCTTGTGATATTCATTGTCGCCCGTTTCATTTATCTTTTATTATCAGTCCATTTGAAGTTCATGCTATATTGTTCATATAGGATCTGTTCATGCCCCTCACCTACCATAACTATTGGGTTTTGTTACGTTAAAAAAAAAAAAAATAGCAATTTTCCTTTTTATAACTATGGTTTCTTACAAAATATTTATTTAATCTTCTCTGATTACTTTTGTTGGATGTTGGAATTGATAATTTAATGTTAATTACATACTTTTCAATAAGTTTTTTTTTCCTTTCATGGCTTGTGCTAGTACTTGTTATTTATATTTTATCGTTATAATATCTCTTATACATATGTGATTAAATGTACCATCACATATTGCCCTGTCACTAAAACTGATTATTTAGGAAGATGTCTTTCAGATACTGAAGAAATAATCATTAATTTTTTCAGTTTATTTATTCGAGCTCTTTTTATTTTATTCCTTATATAGATTTACATATATTGTATTTTTCCTTCTGTTTACACAAATTTCTTCCTTCTTTGTTTCATCCCTTGAATAATAAAATTTACCTACTTATGTGAGTTGGAACAGTTCGGGTAGGCACTTTTTGGCTCTAATTCACCGCTGTCCAATGCTTCACCTTATGAGTTCAGAGGAATGTATTGTCTGCTCATGATAATGGTTGCTGGAATTATCTACAGTCAACTCATTTCAATTAGAATCTCTAAAAAATAGTCTTAATTATGACTAAAAAATCATTCTGGGATTACTTGTGCTGGTTTCATTTCAGTTATTTAAACATTAATTATGTTTACTATTCACTTTCGTCTTGGATATGATTTTAGCTCTCTGTTCTTTCATTTTAGTGATGGGTGGTATATATCTTCCTTCTTTAGATATATGTATAAGATTTTTATTTTATTATTTTTTTTTTCATATTCTGTACTAGTTAATATTAACGTAATTATTTTGTTATCACTGATTTAGTAGTATCGTTTCATAGATGATTGATTATATGTGCCTTTCTTCTTTAATGTATGGGTATCTACAATCTCATAAGTATTGTTACTGTTAACTCTGTTTACAGTATACGGTCCAGTGTCGATCAATTGTTGTTTGTACACTGTTGATTCCTGCAGTTATGTATATAATTTCATTATTATTTTTATTCAGATTCCCTTCTTCTTCTTCTTCCAACAATTCTTCTCTTAAATTTTTTAGGTAGTTATTATGAATTATTGTAATATGATTTTTATTATTTTTAACGTGACTGTTGGCGTTGTTAAACCCAATAGTGTGGTTCAGTGAGGGCCCCGATGGTGTTTTCACTGCCGTGTAGAGTTTAAAGGCGGCTCGGATCCTTCATCTCCTCTGCCGTTTTGGTTCGCTTGAACATTTTCGTTGCTTGTCGATCTGGTTTGGGGCCGTTGGTGATCCTCCTCATAATTCACTCGTCGGTAGTCCTCCTGACTTCGACTCCTACCTCCATTAGTTCGATTATTGTCATGGTTACCTTGGTTCCAGTTGTCATCCTGACTAAAGCTTCGACACCCGCGATAGTATGATCTACCGTTGCCACTGTTATCCGCCCATATATGATTGACCCTTCGATAGTTTTGATTTTGGTCGTTCGGGTTGCGGTTGTTATTATTATTATTGTTAAAATTCCGGTTGTTGTTGTACTGGTTCAGTTGATTTGTATTATATGGCCGGTTATACTGGTTATTCGGGATGTTTTGCCTGTTGCCATAGTTATTCCCATTGTTCCTTGGACCGTTATTGTAGTTTGGCTGTTGGTATGCTCCATGGTTATTATTGTGGCTGTTATTATTACTTGGCCTGTTGTTATAGTTTGTCTGGTTGTACATTCTGTTATTATTACGATGGTTACCATTATTATTATTGTTTCAGTTCTCGTAATCCGGAATGTTCCTGCTCCTGTATTGGTAGTTCCTCTGACGGCTTCTTCTCAAGTACTCCTCGCGTTCCGCTCTTCTAATAATGTTGTAATTGCCTGTATTGTCTTTATTTGTCCTCCCGAACATGCTGTAGATATCCCGCTGTCGTAATGGTATGCCAATCTGGCGACAAATATTTCTTCCGGGATATTCGGCTCAAGGTGTTTTGCCACACACACTTTTCCAAGGAAGTATGTGGTCGGTGTGTTACCCCTGTTAGGATCGTACCTTCCATAGCTGATGCTTTCCCTTACCATGTTCTGCGTGGCATCTGACCAGTATCTCTTTTTAAATGCCTCCTTAAACTCTTCATAGTTTTGCAAATCGTGCCTGGTGGCTATCCACCAGTTATCATTTGTTTCTTTAAAATGCTCGTCCAGGTAGCTCCGGATTACTGGCCATCTGTTCTCTCCGGTTCTTGTCAATTGTTCGCTGACTCGTTGCAAAAATTCCATCGGGTTTCATCTAAAAGACTTAAAATTGATAGTCTCCCGATTTTCCATGGGTTGGGTATATGCTATTGTAGCTGGTCGGTTGTCAACTGATCGTTGAAGGTTTTCGATCCTTTCATGGTTGCGATGTCCCTGTACCTGGACTTCGTTGACGACTGCACTTATATTTCGGTACTGATTTCCGAAGTCTGTTTGTAGTTGTTCTACTTGAGTTCGGTTTTCTTCTCCTACCTGGTCTATCTTGACCTCTAGTTCGGCCCTATTCAGTGTAACCACTGCATCGATTCCTTCCAGCCTTCTATTTGTCTCAGCTATCTCCTGTCTTCTTTCACCGTCGTTTTTGTCTATCTTTTGATTAATGGTTTTACTGGCTTCCTCGATTTTCTTGTTGACTGTTTGTCCTATTTCTTCATTCTGTCTGTTGATAGTGTCCCTCACTTCCTTGATAGTATGTTCAATCCGTTCATTGATTTGTCTGAAGTTGTTGTCATTGATTTGCTTCAACTCCTCCTTCAATTGCTTATTATTTTCTTCCAAACGTTTAAAATTTTCGTTGGTCTGTTTATTATTTTCTTCCAAGCGTTTAAAATTTTCGCTATTTTCTTCCTTATTTTTGTCGAATTTCTCCCCCATTTGTTTCATCAAATTTTCACTGGTCTGTTTATTATCCTCCTTTATACTGTTCATTATTTCCATGAATTTATTCCAATCTTGGGCCTCCACTGGCTTCTTCTTTTCCCGTCATTTCTATTTCTTCCACCGAAGTTACCTCCTTCCTTCCACGTTGATCCCTTCTTCGGCCTCCGCCGCGCGTTTCTTCGACGTAGCTCTTTTGTGCATTTTCCTTATCTTCTAAAAACTGCCGGCTGAAAATGAGTGACCTGTAATACAGTTATTAAAAAAATTATTCTTCTTTCTTCTTGTTTCAGCCCGAAACGTTGGTGCGCCAATCTATACCGTTGTAGATTTGTGTTATCTGTGTCCGTCTTGTTCAAGCCCGGCGATGGAAGCCAATCTATAACGTTGAGATTTGTTATGGGTGTATTTTATGAACTGCGGATAACGAAATAAGTTACCCTTCAAAACTTGGTTGTACTCGATAATCGGTTCGTAAATGTCCTTATGTTGCAACTATTATTTATATTAGTTATTTTATTATCGTTTACTGTGTTGTCGTTCAGTATTTGATGATTAGCAACGACTTTATAGGAACGAGAATTTAGTGTGTCACCGTTCGTTTGAAATCGGCGCGCGAATAATATTTGTTCAGTAATGGTCAAATAGATCATGTATGCAGCCCACTGGATCTACTTTCATGTCTGGATGTCCTTGCGCCCACTTCAGATTTTCTCTTCTGTTTCCTGTAATTAATAGTCTTTATAATTACTTTACTGGAATAAAATAGGACTGATATGATTGACAAATTATATCTTTTATTCACTATTTCTTTGAAACATTGGTCAAATTACCGTTCCATTAGTCGAGCATTTACAATTGGATGAGTTCATCTGCCGTGACAAATAGTCCGTAACAACAAAATAATTCACAATATATATATTTTATGTTTCTCAGGTAATGGGTACTTGAAGTTGGTAGGAAAGATAGGAAATATGCTTTCACTTAAAAATACAATGCATTACAAACATATATTTACTTCTTATTAACTAACAAAATGTATATAATAATGTTTTCTGAAATTGTTCGCATTCAAAGGTTGCAACAGTGCTTTAGTAATACAACATGGCAGACTACCTGGTTCTCACCTCAGAAAAATATGTTTTTTAAATTCCAATTAAAGTGTTTTAAATAAAGTCTTAGTTATAGTAGTTTATAGTAATAATTTGTATATAGCCTCCTTTATCTGGAACAGCTATGTTTTTTAGTGGAAATTGTGTTGTGATGTTATGTAGTATTCTCCTGGAATTAACCAAAATTTCTCACCAATCAATGGCTCCGTATATACAGGATGGACGCTTTGAGTTGAGTATCTATTTTCTTAGATTCTCGTTAGTGTGTTGGTTTTTCTTGGTTCTGGTGTGTCATGTGTTGTCGAACTTTTCGGTATTACTTTTATCGGAGGTGCCTCTCCTGGAGTAAGTTTTCACTCATTTAATATTAATCTTTTACTGCCAGCATTATGCTGTTGAATTTTATAGTTTTATGTCTAACAATCAACTGTCCCTCTAAAAATATTTAAATCTCGTTGGTGACCTTGCTTTTGGTGTTTGTGATTGGTCTAAGGCCATGACCCCATGTCACGTGACTAAATTATTTTTGAAAATTGGCGTTTTTAATTTGTCACCTCAGATTACGTTTCATTTATTTTGATTTAAATTTATCTTTAACTAGTACCATTTTATTGTACATTAAAATTAAATCGTTTTGATACTAATCTCGCCCCATTTTGGCCTCTTATCGGCTGTTTTGACAGGTTTATACTTTTGTGTTTTGAGGCATTGACCTAATCTTGTTGACATTTTTGTTGTATTTCTTACAGATCTAGTATTTTCTAACATTGTTATTCTTACTACTAAACATAATTCTGAGTATCCCTACTTTACATACAATATCATTAATTTAAATACCTATACCTATTTTTCTGACAATAACAATAATATTGAAGCCATGTCAGCTTTGTGGCTTACTAAAGACTTTACAATTATGTTCACTATCTATATTATGACAGCAATGGATGGTTTATACATCTCCCTCCATTAACATCTTTATATTTTATCAAAACCAAGCTTTTGTTTTTTGTTTTATTTAATTTAATAGTGTTTATCTAAATATTTCAATGTTGCTTGAGTCTGGCTCAATTCCTTGGGCCTATATGTCTAGCAGTCAGTTATTTCTGTACAATATCCTTTTTATAAAATTAGATCTTTCCCAATTACCTGATTAACATTTTGAACAGTTTATGAACATTCTGTTCACTGAATAACTAACATTTTTTCATCAAAACTTTTATAACATATAAATAATGGTGCACACAGGCTCCCATATTAACTATTTCTAATATAACTGAACATGGGTGTTTATTACCCTAACTCTTTTGTATGTCACTATATCTATTATTTAAATTATAGCATAAGCCAATAACTGTGCATTATTTAAATTGAATAGGTGTTCAATCCTTATGAATAAATAATTATACATGACATAGAACATTGGATTTTATCAAAACACTTGATAAAAAAATACTTTGTCACTATATTTTGGTTCTTATTTCCATATATGTGGTTCATAAGACCTTTATCATTTCAATGATAACCCCCACTGGCTTTCACTTCCCCACTGGTTTATATTATGATCTTTTGATCATCATTTCATTATTTTGGGCTCTCACTATCTTCACTTGTTTGAACTCATAGATTTACACTGGTTTCTTAAATTATTACATATTTTGTTATTATTTACTTTACTGCATTGCATTCTTAATTTTATTTTATCTTTATTGGGTACTCCTATCAATTGTATTGTTTATTAAAAGAATGGGATTAGTTTATTCATTAAATTGGGTCAATTTGTCATGTTTTTTGGTCCAAACTTCTGTTTCTCAGTTCAAATTCTAGTTCTTTGCCTCTTCTCATTTCTCCTATTCAATGTTGATTTTTTCTTGTGATATTCATTGTCGCCCGTTTCATTTATCTTTTATTATCAGTCCATTTGAAGTTCATGCTATATTGTTCATATAGGATCTGTTCATGCCCCTCACCTACCATAACTATTGGGTTTTGTTACGTTAAAAAAAAAAAAAATAGCAATTTTCCTTTTTATAACTATGGTTTCTTACAAAATATTTATTTAATCTTCTCTGATTACTTTTGTTGGATGTTGGAATTGATAATTTAATGTTAATTACATACTTTTCAATAAGTTTTTTTTTCCTTTCATGGCTTGTGCTAGTACTTGTTATTTATATTTTATCGTTATAATATCTCTTATACATATGTGATTAAATGTACCATCACATATTGCCCTGTCACTAAAACTGATTATTTAGGAAGATGTCTTTCAGATACTGAAGAAATAATCATTAATTTTTTCAGTTTATTTATTCGAGCTCTTTTTATTTTATTCCTTATATAGATTTACATATATTGTATTTTTCCTTCTGTTTACACAAATTTCTTCCTTCTTTGTTTCATCCCTTGAATAATAAAATTTACCTACTTATGTGAGTTGGAACAGTTCGGGTAGGCACTTTTTGGCTCTAATTCACCGCTGTCCAATGCTTCACCTTATGAGTTCAGAGGAATGTATTGTCTGCTCATGATAATGGTTGCTGGAATTATCTACAGTCAACTCATTTCAATTAGAATCTCTAAAAAATAGTCTTAATTATGACTAAAAAATCATTCTGGGATTACTTGTGCTGGTTTCATTTCAGTTATTTAAACATTAATTATGTTTACTATTCACTTTCGTCTTGGATATGATTTTAGCTCTCTGTTCTTTCATTTTAGTGATGGGTGGTATATATCTTCCTTCTTTAGATATATGTATAAGATTTTTATTTTATTATTTTTTTTTCATATTCTGTACTAGTTAATATTAACGTAATTATTTTGTTATCACTGATTTAGTAGTATCGTTTCATAGATGATTGATTATATGTGCCTTTCTTCTTTAATGTATGGGTATCTACAATCTCATAAGTATTGTTACTGTTAACTCTGTTTACAGTATACGGTCCAGTGTCGATCAATTGTTGTTTGTACACTGTTGATTCCTGCAGTTATGTATATAATTTCATTATTATTTTTATTCAGATTCCCTTCTTCTTCTTCTTCCAACAATTCTTCTCTTAAATTTTTTAGGTAGTTATTATGAATTATTGTAATATGATTTTTATTATTTTTAACGTGACTGTTGGCGTTGTTAAACCCAATAGTGTGGTTCAGTGAGGGCCCCGATGGTGTTTTCACTGCCGTGTAGAGTTTAAAGGCGGCTCGGATCCTTCATCTCCTCTGCCGTTTTGGTTCGCTTGAACATTTTCGTTGCTTGTCGATCTGGTTTGGGGCCGTTGGTGATCCTCCTCATAATTCACTCGTCGGTAGTCCTCCTGACTTCGACTCCTACCTCCATTAGTTCGATTATTGTCATGGTTACCTTGGTTCCAGTTGTCATCCTGACTAAAGCTTCGACACCCGCGATAGTATGATCTACCGTTGCCACTGTTATCCGCCCATATATGATTGACCCTTCGATAGTTTTGATTTTGGTCGTTCGGGTTGCGGTTGTTATTATTATTATTGTTAAAATTCCGGTTGTTGTTGTACTGGTTCAGTTGATTTGTATTATATGGCCGGTTATACTGGTTATTCGGGATGTTTTGCCTGTTGCCATAGTTATTCCCATTGTTCCTTGGACCGTTATTGTAGTTTGGCTGTTGGTATGCTCCATGGTTATTATTGTGGCTGTTATTATTACTTGGCCTGTTGTTATAGTTTGTCTGGTTGTACATTCTGTTATTATTACGATGGTTACCATTATTATTATTGTTTCAGTTCTCGTAATCCGGAATGTTCCTGCTCCTGTATTGGTAGTTCCTCTGACGGCTTCTTCTCAAGTACTCCTCGCGTTCCGCTCTTCTAATAATGTTGTAATTGCCTGTATTGTCTTTATTTGTCCTCCCGAACATGCTGTAGATATCCCGCTGTCGTAATGGTATGCCAATCTGGCGACAAATATTTCTTCCGGGATATTCGGCTCAAGGTGTTTTGCCACACACACTTTTCCAAGGAAGTATGTGGTCGGTGTGTTACCCCTGTTAGGATCGTACCTTCCATAGCTGATGCTTTCCCTTACCATGTTCTGCGTGGCATCTGACCAGTATCTCTTTTTAAATGCCTCCTTAAACTCTTCATAGTTTTGCAAATCGTGCCTGGTGGCTATCCACCAGTTATCATTTGTTTCTTTAAAATGCTCGTCCAGGTAGCTCCGGATTACTGGCCATCTGTTCTCTCCGGTTCTTGTCAATTGTTCGCTGACTCGTTGCAAAAATTCCATCGGGTTTCATCTAAAAGACTTAAAATTGATAGTCTCCCGATTTTCCATGGGTTGGGTATATGCTATTGTAGCTGGTCGGTTGTCAACTGATCGTTGAAGGTTTTCGATCCTTTCATGGTTGCGATGTCCCTGTACCTGGACTTCGTTGACGACTGCACTTATATTTCGGTACTGATTTCCGAAGTCTGTTTGTAGTTGTTCTACTTGAGTTCGGTTTTCTTCTCCTACCTGGTCTATCTTGACCTCTAGTTCGGCCCTATTCAGTGTAACCACTGCATCGATTCCTTCCAGCCTTCTATTTGTCTCAGCTATCTCCTGTCTTCTTTCACCGTCGTTTTTGTCTATCTTTTGATTAATGGTTTTACTGGCTTCCTCGATTTTCTTGTTGACTGTTTGTCCTATTTCTTCATTCTGTCTGTTGATAGTGTCCCTCACTTCCTTGATAGTATGTTCAATCCGTTCATTGATTTGTATGAAGTTGTTGTCATTGATTTGCTTCAACTCCTCCTTCAATTTCTTATTATTTTCTTCCAAACGTTTAAAATTTTCGTTGGTCTGTTTATTATTTTCTTCCAAGCGTTTAAAATTTTCGCTATTTTCTTCCTTATTTTTGTCGAATTTCTCCCCCATTTGTTTCATCAAATTTTCACTGGTCTGTTTATTATCCTCCTTTATACTGTTCATTATTTCCATGAATTTATTCCAATCTTGGGCCTCCACTGGCTTCTTCTTTTCCCGTCATTTCTATTTCTTCCACCGAAGTTACCTCCTTCCTTCCACGTTGATCCCTTCTTCGGCCTCCGCCGCGCGTTTCTTCGACGTAGCTCTTTTGTGCATTTTCCTTATCTTCTAAAAACTGCCGGCTGAAAATGAGTGACCTGTAATACAGTTATTAAAAAAATTATTCTTCTTTCTTCTTGTTTCAGCCCGAAACGTTGGTGCGCCAATCTATACCGTTGTAGATTTGTGTTATCTGTGTCCGTCTTGTTCAAGCCCGGCGATGGAAGCCAATCTATAACGTTGAGATTTGTTATGGGTGTATTTTATGAACTGCGGATAACGAAATAAGTTACCCTTCAAAACTTGGTTGTACTCGATAATCGGTTCGTAAATGTCCTTATGTTGCAACTATTATTTATATTAGTTATTTTATTATCGTTTACTGTGTTGTCGTTCAGTATTTGATGATTAGCAAAGATTTTATAGGAACGAGAATTTAGTGTGTCACCGTTCGTTTGAAATCGGCGCGCGAATAATATTTGTTCAGTAATGGTCAAATAGATCATGTATGCAGCCCACTGGATCTACTTTCATGTCTGGATGTCCTTGCGCCCACTTCAGATTTTCTCTTCTGTTTCCTGTAATTAATAGTCTTTATAATTACTTTACTGGAATAAAATAGGACTGATATGATTGACAAATTATATCTTTTATTCACTATTTCTTTGAAACATTGGTCAAATTACCGTTCCATTAGTCGAGCATTTACAATTGGATGAGTTCATCTGCCGTGACAAATAGTCCGTAACAACAAAATAATTCACAATATATATATTTTATGTTTCTCAGGTAATGGGTACTTGAAGTTGGTAGGAAAGATAGGAAATATGCTTTCACTTAAAAATACAATGCATTACAAACATATATTTACTTCTTATTAACTAACAAAATATATATAATAATGTTTTCTGAAATTGTTCGCATTCAAAGGTTGCAACAGTGCTTTAGTAATACAACATGGCAGACTACCTGGTTCTCACCTCAGAAAAATATGTTTTTTAAATTCCAATTAAAGTGTTTTAAATAAAGTCTTAGTTATAGTAGTTTATAGTAATAATTTGTATATAGCCTCCTTTATCTGGAACAGCTATGTTTTTTAGTGGAAATTGTGTTGTGATGTTATGTAGTATTCTCCTGGAATTAACCAAAATTTCTCACCAATCAATGGCTCCGTATATACAGGATGGACGCTTTGAGTTGAGTATCTATTTTCTTAGATTCTCGTTAGTGTGTTGGTTTTTCTTGGTTCTGGTGTGTCATGTGTTGTCGAACTTTTCGGTATTACTTTTATCGGAGGTGCCTCTCCTGGAGTAAGTTTTCACTCATTTAATATTAATCTTTTACTGCCAGCATTATGCTGTTGAATTTTATAGTTTTATGTCTAACAATCAACTGTCCCTCTAAAAATATTTAAATCTCGTTGGTGACCTTGCTTTTGGTGTTTGTGATTGGTCTAAGGCCATGACCCCATGTCACGTGACTAAATTATTTTTGAAAATTGGCGTTTTTAATTTGTCACCTCAGATTACGTTTCATTTATTTTGATTTAAATTTATCTTTAACTAGTACCATTTTATTGTACATTAAAATTAAATCGTTTTGATACTAATCTCGCCCCATTTTGGCCTCTTATCGGCTGTTTTGACAGGTTTATACTTTTGTGTTTTGAGGCATTGACCTAATCTTGTTGACATTTTTGTTGTATTTCTTACAGATCTAGTATTTTCTAACATTGTTATTCTTACTACTAAACATAATTCTGAGTATCCCTACTTTACATACAATATCATTAATTTAAATACCTATACCTATTTTTCTGACAATAACAATAATATTGAAGCCATGTCAGCTTTGTGGCTTACTAAAGACTTTACAATTATGTTCACTATCTATATTATGACAGCAATGGATGGTTTATACATCTCCCTCCATTAACATCTTTATATTTTATCAAAACCAAGCTTTTGTTTTTTGTTTTATTTAATTTAATAGTGTTTATCTAAATATTTCAATGTTGCTTGAGTCTGGCTCAATTCCTTGGGCCTATATGTCTAGCAGTCAGTTATTTCTGTACAATATCCTTTTTATAAAATTAGATCTTTCCCAATTACCTGATTAACATTTTGAACAGTTTATGAACATTCTGTTCACTGAATAACTAACATTTTTTCATCAAAACGTTTATAACATATAAATAATGGTGCACACAGGCTCCCATATTAACTATTTCTAATATAACTGAACATGGGTGTTTATTACCCTAACTCTTTTGTATGTCACTATATCTATTATTTAAATTATAGCATAAGCCAATAACTGTGCATTATTTAAATTGAATAGGTGTTCAATCCTTATGAATAAATAATTATACATGACATAGAACATTGGATTTTATCAAAACACTTGATAAAAAAATACTTTGTCACTATATTTTGGTTCTTATTTCCATATATGTGGTTCATAAGACCTTTATCATTTCAATGATAACCCCCACTGGCTTTCACTTCCCCACTGGTTTATATTATGATCTTTTGATCATCATTTCATTATTTTGGGCTCTCACTATCTTCACTTGTTTGAACTCATAGATTTACACTGGTTTCTTAAATTATTACATATTTTGTTATTATTTACTTTACTGCATTGCATTCTTAATTTTATTTTATCTTTATTGGGTACTCCTATCAATTGTATTGTTTATTAAAAGAATGGGATTAGTTTATTCATTAAATTGGGTCAATTTGTCATGTTTTTTGGTCCAAACTTCTGTTTCTCAGTTCAAATTCTAGTTCTTTGCCTCTTCTCATTTCTCCTATTCAATGTTGATTTTTTCTTGTGATATTCATTGTCGCCCGTTTCATTTATCTTTTATTATCAGTCCATTTGAAGTTCATGCTATATTGTTCATATAGGATCTGTTCATGCCCCTCACCTACCATAACTATTGGGTTTTGTTACGTTAAAAAAAAAAAAAATAGCAATTTTCCTTTTTATAACTATGGTTTCTTACAAAATATTTATTTAATCTTCTCTGATTACTTTTGTTGGATGTTGGAATTGATAATTTAATGTTAATTACATACTTTTCAATAAGTTTTTTTTTCCTTTCATGGCTTGTGCTAGTACTTGTTATTTATATTTTATCGTTATAATATCTCTTATACATATGTGATTAAATGTACCATCACATATTGCCCTGTCACTAAAACTGATTATTTAGGAAGATGTCTTTCAGATACTGAAGAAATAATCATTAATTTTTTCAGTTTATTTATTCGAGCTCTTTTTATTTTATTCCTTATATAGATTTACATATATTGTATTTTTCCTTCTGTTTACACAAATTTCTTCCTTCTTTGTTTCATCCCTTGAATAATAAAATTTACCTACTTATGTGAGTTGGAACAGTTCGGGTAGGCACTTTTTGGCTCTAATTCACCGCTGTCCAATGCTTCACCTTATGAGTTCAGAGGAATGTATTGTCTGCTCATGATAATGGTTGCTGGAATTATCTACAGTCAACTCATTTCAATTAGAATCTCTAAAAAATAGTCTTAATTATGACTAAAAAATCATTCTGGGATTACTTGTGCTGGTTTCATTTCAGTTATTTAAACATTAATTATGTTTACTATTCACTTTCGTCTTGGATATGATTTTAGCTCTCTGTTCTTTCATTTTAGTGATGGGTGGTATATATCTTCCTTCTTTAGATATATGTATAAGATTTTTATTTTATTATTTTTTTTTTCATATTCTGTACTAGTTAATATTAACGTAATTATTTTGTTATCACTGATTTAGTAGTATCGTTTCATAGATGATTGATTATATGTGCCTTTCTTCTTTAATGTATGGGTATCTACAATCTCATAAGTATTGTTACTGTTAACTCTGTTTACAGTATACGGTCCAGTGTCGATCAATTGTTGTTTGTACACTGTTGATTCCTGCAGTTATGTATATAATTTCATTATTATTTTTATTCAGATTCCCTTCTTCTTCTTCTTCCAACAATTCTTCTCTTAAATTTTTTAGGTAGTTATTATGAATTATTGTAATATGATTTTTATTATTTTTAACGTGACTGTTGGCGTTGTTAAACCCAATAGTGTGGTTCAGTGAGGGCCCCGATGGTGTTTTCACTGCCGTGTAGAGTTTAAAGGCGGCTCGGATCCTTCATCTCCTCTGCCGTTTTGGTTCGCTTGAACATTTTCGTTGCTTGTCGATCTGGTTTGGGGCCGTTGGTGATCCTCCTCATAATTCACTCGTCGGTAGTCCTCCTGACTTCGACTCCTACCTCCATTAGTTCGATTATTGTCATGGTTACCTTGGTTCCAGTTGTCATCCTGACTAAAGCTTCGACACCCGCGATAGTATGATCTACCGTTGCCACTGTTATCCGCCCATATATGATTGACCCTTCGATAGTTTTGATTTTGGTCGTTCGGGTTGCGGTTGTTATTATTATTATTGTTAAAATTCCGGTTGTTGTTGTACTGGTTCAGTTGATTTGTATTATATGGCCGGTTATACTGGTTATTCGGGATGTTTTGCCTGTTGCCATAGTTATTCCCATTGTTCCTTGGACCGTTATTGTAGTTTGGCTGTTGGTATGCTCCATGGTTATTATTGTGGCTGTTATTATTACTTGGCCTGTTGTTATAGTTTGTCTGGTTGTACATTCTGTTATTATTACGATGGTTACCATTATTATTATTGTTTCAGTTCTCGTAATCCGGAATGTTCCTGCTCCTGTATTGGTAGTTCCTCTGACGGCTTCTTCTCAAGTACTCCTCGCGTTCTGCTCTTCTAATAATGTTGTAATTGCCTGTATTGTCTTTATTTGTCCTCCCGAACATGCTGTAGATATCCCGCTGTCGTAATGGTATGCCAATCTGGCGACAAATATTTCTTCCGGGATATTCGGCTCAAGGTGTTTTGCCACACACACTTTTCCAAGGAAGTATGTGGTCGGTGTGTTACCCCTGTTAGGATCGTACCTTCCATAGCTGATGCTTTCCCTTACCATGTTCTGCGTGGCATCTGACCAGTATCTCTTTTTAAATGCCTCCTTAAACTCTTCATAGTTTTGCAAATCGTGCCTGGTGGCTATCCACCAGTTATCATTTGTTTCTTTAAAATGCTCGTCCAGGTAGCTCCGGATTACTGGCCATCTGTTCTCTCCGGTTCTTGTCAATTGTTCGCTGACTCGTTGCAAAAATTCCATCGGGTTTCATCTAAAAGACTTAAAATTGATAGTCTCCCGATTTTCCATGGGTTGGGTATATGCTATTGTAGCTGGTCAGTTGTCAACTGATCGTTGAAGGTTTTCGATCCTTTCATGGTTGCGATGTCCCTGTACCTGGACTTCGTTGACGGCTGCACTTATATTTCGGTACTGATTTCCGAAGTCTGTTTGTAGTTGTTCTACTTGAGTTCGGTTTTCTTCTCCTACCTGGTCTATCTTGACCTCTAGTTCGGCCCTATTCAGTGTAACCACTGCATCGATTCCTTCCAGCCTTCTATTTGTCTCAGCTATCTCCTGTCTTCTTTCACCGTCGTTTTTGTCTATCTTTTGATTAATGGTTTTACTGGCTTCCTCGATTTTCTTGTTGACTGTTTGTCCTATTTCTTCATTCTGTCTGTTGATAGTGTCCCTCACTTCCTTGATAGTATGTTCAATCCGTTCATTGATTTGTATGAAGTTGTTGTCATTGATTTGCTTCAACTCCTCCTTCAATTGCTTATTATTTTCTTCCAAACGTTTAAAATTTTTGTTGGTCTGTTTATTATTTTCTTCCAAGCGTTTAAAATTTTCGCTATTTTCTTCCTTATTTTTGTCGAATTTCTCCCCCATTTGTTTCATCAAATTTTCACTGGTCTGTTTATTATCCTCCTTTATACTGTTCATTATTTCCATGAATTTATTCCAATCTTGGGCCTCCACTGGCTTCTTCTTTTCCCGTCATTTCTATTTCTTCCACCGAAGTTACCTCCTTCCTTCCACGTTGATCCCTTCTTCGGCCTCCGCCGCGCGTTTCTTCGACGTAGCTCTTTTGTGCATTTTCCTTATCTTCTAAAAACTGCCGGCTGAAAATGAGTGACCTGTAATACAGTTATTAAAAAAATTATTCTTCTTTCTTCTTGTTTCAGCCCGAAACGTTGGTGCGCCAATCTATACCGTTGTAGATTTGTGTTATCTGTGTCCGTCTTGTTCAAGCCCGGCGATGGAAGCCAATCTATAACGTTGAGATTTGTTATGGGTGTATTTTATGAACTGCGGATAACGAAATAAGTTACCCTTCAAAACTTGGTTGTACTCGATAATCGGTTCGTAAATGTCCTTATGTTGCAACTATTATTTATATTAGTTATTTTATTATCGTTTACTGTGTTGTCGTTCAGTATTTGATGATTAGCAAAGATTTTATAGGAACGAGAATTTAGTGTGTCACCGTTCGTTTGAAATCGGCGCGCGAATAATATTTGTTCAGTAATGGTCAAATAGATCATGTATGCAGCCCACTGGATCTACTTTCATGTCTGGATGTCCTTGCGCCCACTTCAGATTTTCTCTTCTGTTTCCTGTAATTAATAGTCTTTATAATTACTTTACTGGAATAAAATAGGACTGATATGATTGACAAATTATATCTTTTATTCACTATTTCTTTGAAACATTGGTCAAATTACCGTTCCATTAGTCGAGCATTTACAATTGGATGAGTTCATCTGCCGTGACAAATAGTCCGTAACAACAAAATAATTCACAATATATATATTTTATGTTTCTCAGGTAATGGGTACTTGAAGTTGGTAGGAAAGATAGGAAATATGCTTTCACTTAAAAATACAATGCATTACAAACATATATTTACTTCTTATTAACTAACAAAATGTATATAATAATGTTTTCTGAAATTGTTCGCATTCAAAGGTTGCAACAGTGCTTTAGTAATACAACATGGCAGACTACCTGGTTCTCACCTCAGAAAAATATGTTTTTTAAATTCCAATTAAAGTGTTTTAAATAAAGTCTTAGTTATAGTAGTTTATAGTAATAATTTGTATATAGCCTCCTTTATCTGGAACAGCTATGTTTTTTAGTGGAAATTGTGTTGTGATGTTATGTAGTATTCTCCTGGAATTAACCAAAATTTCTCACCAATCAATGGCTCCGTATATACAGGATGGACGCTTTGAGTTGAGTATCTATTTTCTTAGATTCTCGTTAGTGTGTTGGTTTTTCTTGGTTCTGGTGTGTCATGTGTTGTCGAACTTTTCGGTATTACTTTTATCGGAGGTGCCTCTCCTGGAGTAAGTTTTCACTCATTTAATATTAATCTTTTACTGCCAGCATTATGCTGTTGAATTTTATAGTTTTATGTCTAACAATCAACCGTCCCTCTAAAAATATGTAAATCTCGTTGGTGACCTTGCTTTTGGTGTTTGTGATTGGTCTAAGGCCATGACCCCATGTCACGTGACTAAATTATTTTTGAAAATTGGCGTTTTTAATTCTGTCACCTCAGATTACGTTTCATTTATTTTGATTTAAATTTATCTTTAACTAGTACCATTTTATTGTACATTAAAATTAAATCGTTTTGATACTAATCTTGCCCCATTTTGACCTCTTATCGGCTGTTTTGACAGGTTTATACTTTTGTGTTTTGAAGCGTTGACCTAATCTTGTTGACATTTTTGTTGTATTTCTTACAGATCTAATATTTTCTAACATTGTTATTCTTACTACTAAACATAATTCTGAGTATCCCTACTTTACATACAATATCATTAATTTAAATACCTATACCTATTTTTCTGACAATAACAATTGTGCTGAGTCAAAAGATTCAGCGCGAAGTCAGTAATTTTATCGGCAGTTTTGACGTTATTGGCAGTACGAAATTTAAAGTAATAATGAGTGCTGCTCTTTATCCGCGGATAGGAGAGGCTACCGTTTTCGATTTTTCACTGTTTGATCGGTGTTGCCATCTGCTGAGTTTTTGCAGCAGTTTTAAACAGTGCTGCGTCCTGGTGAGAGTTTCCTTACAAACGGACAATGAACGGAAATTTCTGTTAAGGTCTTGTCTCAACATGGAAGCCTAACTCAGGGCCTCGTGGAAAATCTCTTCGGTGGAGAGAAGTGTGAAAATCTAGCATCTACTTCTTATAACTATGAGATAAGTTTCTTAAACGACTGCGGGTTCACCGAACAGAGACAAGTCCTGCTACACGACTGAAAGAATGACATCTTAAAAGCTCCACACTCGACACCGAAGAGAATAAGACCACAACAACATGCCAATCATAAGATCGCCACGTTACAAATAAGAGATCATCCTTTTGGCCATATAAGCAGGTGAAAAATAACCATTTATAATTCACACGTAGAATCAACATGGCACCAGATATACATAATCATCAGTTTTTACCGTTCAAGTATACATTCATTTGGATCCCCAATTGATGGGACAGTTTAGTGTGAACACTAAGAATTAATTGTAAAATTTCTATATATGTATAGTAAATTGTCAGTTCAGAGACTGACATGTCTACAACACAGCATCCAACTTAGATTTCCACTCATTTCTTTATAGAGCTTCCCTACAGATTTAAAGTCAGTTTTGTTATTAGTAATTTTCTCAAGTTTAATTTACTATGCATAAAAACATATATTTTCTCTTATTTTTAAAATCAGGTTAGGTCATTTGTATAAAAAGATTACTGGGGAGGTAGGTGAATTTTTAATTAGTTTCAACCAAGCTGTGCATGTCGAAACACTTTTCAACTTGTTTGTCGAAACAAGGTTGTTGAGACAAATTTGTTGAGACTGGTCATAAGTTGAAGAAACATGTCCGTCTCTGACACACAAATGTATTTTTTTATATAAGGTGCTAATATTGTGCAATTTTTCTCTTTTCATGAATTGGCCCTATTTTAGTCTATATAAATTCTTTATATTAATCATGGTAACTGGGGGGCGTTCATTATTTTAAACAATTTTTATTTCTCACCTTAATTAAGTATTTTAGCACTTAGCCACTTAGGCACTTGGTTTTAAATTTTAATGTCCTGGGGACATTTGTATGCAATACTTTATGATACACATGACGTGCAATTAACCCACACCATGGGGGTACATTTATAGAAATAAATCTTTAATCCTAATTGGGATTCCTATAAAGAAGAAGTTTAGAATTTATATACACCAGAAGGGTAATATAAAAAAGGGCGTGGCAAGAGACCTTTATGTATTTGTATACTATTGTATAATGTAATTCGTCTTGTGGAACATGTTATGTCTGTATATTTCTGTGTACATTTTGGGGGATATATATATATATATATATATATAAATATTATGCATTACTGTACTTTTGGTGGGATATAGGGATTTATGATTAGAATTTATATACACCAGTAGACGAGTATTCTATCTCAATAATCGTGGCTGATCATTTCTTTAAGGAAATTAATTATTTTATTTAACAAGTATAGGAAGTGTCACCTTTAAAGTTCATTTAATTGGTAGAGTAATTATTTTAATTATTAATAGTAACTGGGAATGAAATCATTTACCTTCATCAATTTATATACTGCATTTTAAAAGAAACACATGATATAAATTTTATATTTTAATAAATAGTTTAATGGGAGTTTTATTTTGAGGTTAATGATTATTTTAAATTTGCAATTCATTGATGGTGACATAGCAATTATTTTCGTGGATTCAGTTTATATTTTTCAGGTGGCCTTGTTGAGAGGGTATACTTCTTTATTTAACCATTTAAAGGGGAATTCTAAATCACTGTTGTTTTTTTTGTTATTTTTATTATATGAGATAGAATAATAAAATGGGATTGTTAATTATTTAATTCTTGAGTTTTTATTGCAAGTCCCGTCTTACTGGATCCAGCGCAATTTTTAGCTTCTCTAGGCCTTAGCCTAGTTTTAAATAACTTGTAGCCCCTCTTTACAAAAAGAAATATTCTTTTTGTTTTAACTACTCAAAATGAAGTAGGGGTTTCATTTAGTACCAGAGCGCGCTTACGATGAGGGTCAACCCTTGGGTCCTAGTGTGTGACGGGGCTTGCAAACTTAGGAAATATTTTGGAATTTTCACAAGGTTAAGTTCAAATAGAACTTAGAAAAATTTTAAAGGCCCTATATCCCAAGGTTGAAAATATTTTGTTAGTTTTAAGGTTTGAAACATATGTATATGTACTTGCCCGCCTTGCATAGTGAATAGTGCCACGTGGTGGGAAATTTTAGAAGGGGAAATCCCTGGGCAAAACTTATCGCAGTCGGTGCTTGGTTAGTTTGAGTTTACCTTGCCCATGTTTGGGGAGGTGTTGTTTTTGTGATTAGGCGGTATGGCCCGATCGGCAGTCGGTTTCTGCCGATAAATGGTAGCCGGAGGTAACCTAAGAAATGGTTGAAATAAATTTTCGTGGTCGGTATTTTTGTTTTCGTGTTGTGTGTGTTGTGTGTGTGTCGCGTTCCTTTTGTCTGGTGTAATCGAGTGTGAGCTGTTCAGGTAGTGGGCTAGTTCTCGCATCGGTAGGTGGACCCGCAGTCTACTCTTTGGAAGAACAGTACGTGAGTTTTTCTTATTCCAATCTTATTATTGTCATTATGTTTATAGGTGTTAGGTATTTGTAGGGTGTTGTGTTTTGTTGATAGTGTTTTGCGAATTGTGTAATTCTGGCGGCGCTATGCTTTCAGAAATTATCTTCCCCCGACCACCAGGAGGAACAGAAATTGCCCCACCCTCTCACCCCAGTTCTCCAGAAATTTTCGGTGATAGATGGATTTAAGGAGGACCAGCTGCTGGTTTTCTTGGACCTTGTCCTGCAGTTGGCAGCCTATCCGGGTATATCCGATGGGGAGGTCTTGTGCCTTATATACCCGTATTGCCAGGGTACGTTGGCACAGAAGGTCACCAACACTTGGCGTCGGGGCGGCACGGTCGACACTTTTCATGCGGAAGTGTTGGATTACTTCATGTATCCTCCACGACGTTCCCAGCTTAGGCTGGATTGGTTCTATCGTTATCAGGCCGATGGAGAGCCGTTGGGGGACTACATGCAGGACATACGAAAAGCTGCCCAGGTATTAAGATTAGGGTTGACCGACACCGAAGTCCTAGATATAATTATAGGAGGACTGAATTCCCAAGACAGTTCCCGTTTGGGAAGGTTTGGGAATCGTCCAAATAATTTCGCGGAGATGGCCCGGTGTTGTGTTGCTTCAAATACGGTCTGACCAAAGGTCGCAGTAATTGTTCCGGTAAATCCATTTCTGCCCAAGGTGGATCCAGAGCCGATAACATCATCATCGCCTACGCCGAAAGAGGAGAAGTCACTTGATGGTGGAGCTTTACCATCGTCAGTAGAAGTTAATTTAGACATTGCACATGGACCTGGACAGCTGGACTCCAGGTTGAGTACTGTTGAGGAAGTTGTAGTTGCTGAGAGTGGTGAAGAAGAGGAATCGAAGGAGGAGGCAGAAGAGTGGTCTGCACATGCTACGCAGGGGAGTATAAGTGTAAGTGTTTCGGAGGCTGCAGGTGTTTCTGAGGTTGCGGATGGACTAGGGGATGTCCAGTCTGCAAGTGTGGTAGAAGTAGATGAGGTAGAAGTTGGGGAGAAACTGGGTGGCAGCGTTGTAGAGTTTGGGGGTGAGATTGATGTAGTGTGTGAAGATGTGCAGACGCTTTCTGTAAGTATTGTTGAGGATTCCGAGGAGTGGAAAGAAGTTCCAGGGGGACCAGGTGAGCAACTAGAAGATGAAGATGTGCAGTGTCGTGATGATGATTTGGATTATGTAGAGGAAGAAAAGGAAGAGGTGGAAGAAATAGAACCAGAAGCAATTGTAGAAGAGAAGAAGATAGAAGCAAAGGAGTTAGAGGTTGAGGATAATCCAAATCGGGGTAAACGTAGAAAGGTAAGTTACCTTGATTATAATTTACATGAAATGAATCGGTACTTCTCAACACGAGATAGTTTCTCAGAGAGTGATGTCCACAAGGAACGAGTTCCTAAAGTTCGTCATAAAAGGGTGAGACAAAGCGGTTAATGGGTAGCGGGTAGATGTTCCCCACAATCCCAGTGGTGTCCATCTACTTCAGGGTTGCGCCCCTGCCTCCGCGAGCCTTGGTTTTCTCCACCTATCCGTATTTTCGGAGGGAACCATGTCCTTTACCTTAGTCCTAGCTTTTGAACTTTCAATGATCCTTGCCCTTTTCATCTTCCCAATGTTCCTACCCTTCCCCTCAGAAAACATAATAAAAAACCAAAAAACAAATAAAAATTAGAAAGGAAAAAGAAAAAACATCCGAGAGGAGTTAGAGAGAAGTTAGTTGGAAGAGTGGTGACTACGTGGATAGTAAGTTTAGTGTCGTTTTTATTTTTCTTTGTTGTAGGTTGTCGTTGATTTTTGTAGAGTCCTGGCCATGCCGCATTCCCTAGTTGCTTTCCGTGGTAGTTATTTTTGATTAAGTGTAGGTTGTTCGAAGTTGCTGTGCTGAAGCAAAACCCCCTCGTTAGTTCTGCAGTAATGAAGACCAAGTGAAGGGATTGATGTTCGCGTGCCCTCGATGCGGTTTTCTCTGTCCGGCTAATAGGGGCCGTCCGCCCTAGTATAGGGATGTTTTTTTTTAACGACCAGTTAGATATGTCAAGGATATGTGATGCCTTGTTTTAGCATATGGCTGGTCAGTCCATATGTGGACAATAAAGTTATAGGCGCTCACATACCAAGGTATTTGTTACCTTGTTTTGGTCTTCGGACGCGTGTGTGAGTGGCAGCAGGAGGAGTAGGTGGTGGTCACCAGAGAGTGTGACGTATTGGGGCGGTCCTGTGGGGTTGGTCGGGCGGAGAGGGTCGCATGAGGATGGTTGCATTGGCGTTGAGATTTCCAATCCAGTAAGAAAGGGGGGGGGTTTGTTGTTGTCCTAAGTAGGTATCAAGTTGGGTCTCAGTCGGTGGGCGAGCCTCAGGAGGTCAGAAGACGTACGTAGGAATCTTTCTTTTGTCTTTGCTGTCTCTCTCTCTTGTGCTGTATGCGGACTCTGATCAGGTCAGCATGCAGCACCCGCACACTTACATAATACATATCTTCTTTCGTCTCTTTCATTTTCCCTTTTTGATTTCTGTTCTCCTGAGAGCAAGCTCAGCTGAGCCAACCCAACCACGACGTCCAGCGGTATCTTTTGGGGAGAGGTACACTGCAGGGTACCCTCCTGGCCTTTAACGTTGGGGCAACTATGTTGCCCTTTTGGGGTGAGGGTGTGCTGAGTCAAAAGATTCAGCGCGAAGTCAGTAATTTTATCGGCAGTTTTGACGTTATTGGCAGTATGAAATTTAAAGTAATAATGAGTGCTGCTCTCTATCCGCGGATAGGAGAGGCTACCATTGTCGATTTTTCACTGTTTGATCGGTGTTGCCATCTGCTGAGTTTTTGCAGCAGTTTTAAACAGTGCTGCGTCCTGGTGAGAGTTTCCTTACAAACGGACAACGAACGGAAATTTCTGTTAAGGTCTTGTCTCAACATGGAAGCCTAACTCAGGGCCTCGTGGAAAATCTCTTCGGTGGAAAGAAGTGTGAAAATCTAGCATCTACTTCTTATAACTATGAGATAAGTTTCTTAAACGACTGCGGGTTCACCGAACAGAGACAAGTCCTGCTACACGACTGAAAGAATGACATCTTAAAAGCTCCACACTCGACACCGAAGAGAATAAGACCACAACAACATGCCAATCATAAGATCGCCACGTTACAAATAAGAGATCATCCTTCTGGCCATATAAGCAGGTGAAAAATAACCATTTATAATTCACACGTAGAATCAACATGGCACCAGATATACATAATCATCAGTTTTTACCGTTCAAGTATACATTCATTTGGATCCCCAATTGATGGGACAGTTTAGTGTGAACACTAAGAATTAATTGTAAAATTTCTATAGAGACTGACATGTCTACAACACAGCATCCAACTTAGATTTCCACTCATTTCTTTATAGAGCTTCCCTACAGATTTAAAGTCAGTTTTGTTATTAGTAATTTTCTCAAGTTTAATTTACTATGCATAAAAACATATATTTTCTCTTATTTTTAAAATCAGGTTAGGTCATTTGTATAAAAAGATTACTGGGGAGGTAGGTGAATTTTTAATTAGTTTCAACCAAGCTGTGCATGTCGAAACACTTTTCAACTTGTTTGTCGAAACAAGGTTGTTGAGACAAATTTGTTGAGACTGGTCATAAGTTGAAGAAACATGTCCGTCTCTGACACACAAATGTATTTTTTTATATAAGGTGCTAATATTGTGCAATTTTTCTCTTTTCATGAATTGGCCCTATTTTAGTCTATATAAATTCTTTATATTAATCATGGTAACTGGGGGGCGTTCATTATTTTAAACAATTTTTATTTCTCACCTTAATTAAGTATTTTAGCACTTAGCCACTTAGGCACTTGGTTTTAAATTTTAATGTCCTGGGGACATTTGTATGCAATACTTTATGATACACATGACGTGCAATTAACCCACACCATGGGGGTACATTTATAGAAATAAATCTTTAATCCTAATTGGGATTCCTATAAAGAAGAAGTTTAGAATTTATATACACCAGAAGGGTAATATAAAAAAGGGCGTGGCAAGAGACCTTTATGTATTTGTATACTATTGTATAATGTAATTCGTCTTGTGGAACATGTTATGTCTGTATATTTCTGTGTACATTTTGGGGGATATATATATATATATATATATATAAATATTATGCATTACTGTACTTTTGGTGGGATATAGGGATTTATGATTAGAATTTATATACACCAGTAGACGAGTATTCTATCTCAATAATCCTGGCTGATCATTTCTTTAAGGAAATTAATTATTTTATTTAACAAGTATAGGAAGTGTCACCTTTAAAGTTCATTTAATTGGTAGAGTAATTATTTTAATTATTAATAGTAACTGGGAATGAAATCATTTACCTTCATCAATTTATATACTGCATTTTAAAAGAAACACACGATATAAATTTTATATTTTAATAAATAGTTTAATGGGAGTTTTATTTTGAGGTTAATGATTATTTTAAATTTTCAATTCATTGATGGTGACATAGCAATTATTTTCGTGGATTCAGTTTATATTTTTCAGGTGGCCTTGTTGAGAGGGTATACTTCTTTATTTAACCATTTAAAGGGGAATTCTAAATCACTGTTGTTTTTTTTGTTATTTTTATTATATGAGATAGAATAATAAAATGGGATTGTTAATTATTTAATTCTTGAGTTTTTATTGCAAGTCCCGTCTTACTGGATCCAGCGCAATTTTTAGCTTCTCTAGGCCTTAGCCTAGTTTTAAATAACTTGTAGCCCCTCTTTACAAAAAGAAATATTCTTTTTGTTTTAACTACTCAAAATGAAGTAGGGGTTTCACAATAATACTGAAGCCATGTCAGCTTTGTGGCTTACTAAAGACTTTACAATTATGTTCACTATCTATATTATGACAGCAATGGATGGTTTATACATCTCCCTCCATTAACATCTTTATATTTTATCAAAACCAAGCTTTTGTTTTTTGTTTTATTTAATTTAGTAGTGTTTATCTAAATATTTGAATGTTGCTTGTGTCTGGCTCAATTCCTTGGGCCTATATGTCTAGCAGTCAGTTATTTCTGTACAATATCCTTTTTATAACATTAGATCTTTCCCAATTACCTGATTAACATTTTGAACAGTTTATGAACATTCTGTTCACTGAATAACTAACATTTTTTCATCAAAACTTTTATAACATATAAATAATGGTGCACACAGGCTCCCATATTAACTATTTCTAATATAACTGAACATGGGTGTTTATTACCCTAACTCTTTTGTATGTCACTATATCTATTATTTAAATTATAGCATAAGCCAATAACTGTGCATTATTTAAAATGAATAGGTGTTCAATCCTTATGAATAAATAATTATACATGACATAGAACATTGGATTTTATCAAAACACTTGATAAAAAAATACTTTGTCACTATATTTTGGTTCTTATTTCCATATATATGGTTCATAAGCCCTTTATCATTTCAATGATAACCCCCACTGGCTTTCACTTCCCCACTGGTTTATATTATGATCTTTTGATCATCATTTCATTATTTTGGGCTCTCACTATCTTCACTTGTTTGAACTCATAGATTTACACTGGTTTCTTAAATTATTACATATTTTGTTATTATTTACTCTACTGTATTGCATTCTTAATTTTATTTTATCTTTATTGGGTACTCCTATCAACTGTATTGTTTATTAAAAGAATGGGATTAGTTTATTCATTAAATTGGGTCAATTTGTCATGTTTTTTGGTCCAAACTTCTGTTTCTCAGTTCCAATTCTAGTTCTTCATCTCTTCTCATTTCTCCTATTCAATGTTGATTTTTTCCTGTGATATTCATTGTCGCCCGTTTCATTTATCTTTTATTATCAGTCCATTTGTAGTTCATGCTATATTGTTCATATAGGATCTGTTCATGCCCCTCACCTACCATAACTATTGGGTTTTGTTATGTTAAAAAAAAAAAAAATAGCAATTTTTCTTTTTATAACTATGGTTTCTTACAAAATATTTATTTAATCTTCTCTGATTACTTTTGTTGGATGTTGGAATTGATAATTTAATGTTAATTACATAGTTTTTAATAAGTTTTTTTTTCCTTTCATGGCTTGTGCTAGTACTTGTTATTTATATTTTATCGTTATAATATCTCTTATACATATGTGATTAAATGTACCATCACATAATGCCCTGTCACTAAAACTGATTATTTCGGAAGATGTCTTTCAGATACTGAAGAAATAATCATTAATTTTTTCAGTTTATTTATTCGAGCTCTTTTTATTTTATTCCTTATATAGATTTACATATATTGTATTTTTCCTTCTGTTTACACAACTTTCTTCCTTCTTTGTTTCATCCCTTGAATAATAAAATTTACCTACTTATGTGAGTTGGAACAGTTCGGGTAGGCACTTTTTGGCTCTAATTCACCGCTGTCCAATGCTTCACCTTATGAGTTCAGAGGAATGTATTGTCTGCTCATGATAATGGTTGCTGGAATTATCTACAGTCAACTCATTTCAATTAGAATCTCTAAAAAATAGTCTTAATTATGACTAAAAAATCATTCTGGGATTACTTGTGCTGGTTTCATTTCAGTTATTTAAACATTAATTATGTTTACTATTCACTTTCTTCTTTGATATGATTTTAGCTCTCTGTTCTTTCATTTTAGTGATGGGTGGTATATATCTTCCTTCTTTAGTTATATGTATAAGATTTTTATTTTATTATTTTTTTTTTCATATTCTGTACTAGTTAATATTAACGTAATTATTTTGTTATCACTGATTTAGTAGTATCGTTTCATAGATGATTGATTATATGTGCCTTTCTTCTTTAATGTATGGGTATCTACAATCTCATAAGTATTGTTACTGTTAACTCTGTTTACAGTATACGGTCCAGTGCCGATCAATTGTTGTTTGTACACTGTTGATTCCTGCAGTTATGTATATAATTTCATTATTATTTTTATTAAGATTCCCTTCTTCTTCTTCTTCCAACAATTCTTCTCTTAAATTTTTTAGATAGTTATTATGAATTATTGTAATATGATTTTTATTATTTTTAACGTGACTGTTGGCGTTGTTAAACCCAATAGTGTGGTTCAGTGAGGGCCCCGATGGTGTTTTCACTGCCGTGTAGAGTTTAAAGGCGGCTCGGATCCTTCATCTCCTCTGCCGTTTTGGTTCGCTTGAACATTTTCGTTGCTTGTCGATCTGGGTTGGGGCCATTGGTGATCCTCCTCATAATTCACTCGTCGGTAGTCCTCCTGACTTCGACTCCTACCTCCATTAGTTCGATTATTGTCATGGTTACCTTGGTTCCAGTCGTCATCCCGACTAAAGCTTCGACACCCGTGATAGTATGATCTACCGTTGCCACTGTTATCCGCCCATATATGATTGACCCTTCGATAGTTTTGATTTTGGTCGTTCGGGTTGCGGTTGTTATTATTATTATTGTTAAAATTCCGGTTGCTGTTGTACTGGTTCAGTTGATTTGTATTATATGGCCGGTTATACTGGTTATTCGGGATGTTTTGCCTGTTGCCATAGTTATTCCCATTGTTCCTTGGACCGTTATTGTAGTTTGGCTGTTGGTATGCCCCATGGTTATTATTGTGGCTGTTATTATTACTTGGCCTGTTGTTATAGTTTGTCTGGTTGTACATTCCGTTATTATTACGATGGTTACCATTATTATTATTGTTTCTGTTCTCGTAATCCGGAATGTTCCTGCTCCTGTATTGGTAGTTCCTCTGACGGCTTCTTCTCAAGTACTCCTCGCGTTCACGCTCTTCTAATAATGTTGTAATTGCCTGTATTGTCTTTATTTGTCCTCCCGAACGTGCTGTAGATTTCCCGCTGTCGTAATGGTATGCCAATCTGGCGACAAATATTTATTCCGGGATATTCGGCTCAAGGTGTTTTGCCACACACACTTTTCCAAGGAAGTATGTGGTCGGTGTGTTACCCCTGTTAGGATCGTACCTTCCATAGCTGATGCTTTCCCTTACCATGTTCTGCGTGGCATCTGACCAGTATCTCTTTTTAAATGCCTCCTTAAACTCTTCATAGTTTTGCAAATCGTGCCTGGTGGCTATCCACCAGTTATCATTTGTTTCTTTAAAATGCTCGTCCAGGTAGCTCCGGATTACTGGCCATCTGTTCTCTCCGGTTCTTGTCAATTGTTCGCTGACTCGTTGCAAAAATTCCATCGGGTTTCATCTAAAAGACTTAAAATTGATAGTCTCCCGATTTTCCATGGGTTGGGTATATGCTATTGTAGCTGGTCGGTTGTCAACTGATCGTTGAAGGTTTTCGATCCTTTCATGGTTGCGATGTCCCTGTACCTGGACTTCGTTGACGACTGCACTTATATTTCGGTACTGATTTCCGAAGTCTGTTTGTAGTTGTTCTACTTGAGTTCGGTTTTCGTCTCCTACCTGGTCTATCTTGACCTCTAGTTCGGCCCTATTCAGCGTAACCACTGCATCGATTCCTTCCAGCCTTCTATTTGTCTCAGCTATCTCCTGTCTTCTTTCACCGTCGTTTTTGTCTATCTTTTGATTAATGGTTTTACTGGCTTCCTCGATTTTCTTGTTGACTGTTTGTCCTATTTCTTCATTCTGTCTGTTGATAGTGTCCCTCACTTCCTTGTTAGTATGTTCAATCCGTTCATTGATTTGTCTGAAGTTGTTGTCATTGATTTGCTTCAACTCCTCCTTCAATTGCTTATTATTTTCATCCAAACGTTTAAAATTTTCGTTGGTCTGTTTATTATTTTCTTCCAAGCGTTTAAAATTTTCGCTATTTTCTTCCTTATTTTTGTCGAATTTCTCCCCCATTTGTTTCATCAAATTTTCACTGGTCTGTTTATTATCCTCCTTTATACTGTTCATTATTTCCATGAATTTATTCCAATCTTGGGCCTCCACTGGCTTCTTCTTTTCCCGTCATTTCTATTTCTTCCACCGAAGTTACCTCCTTTCTTCCACGTTGATCCCTTCTTCGGCCTCCGCCGCGCGTTTCTTCGACATAGCTCTTTTATGCATTTTCCTTATCTTCTAAAAACTGCCGGCTGAAAATGAGTGACCTGTAATACAGTTATTAAAATAATTATTCTTCTTTCTTCTTGTTTCAGCCCGAAATGTTGGTGCGCCAATCTATACCGTTGTAGATTTGTGTTATCTGTGTCCGTCTTGTTCAAGCCCCGCGATGGAAGCCAATCTATAATGTTGAGATTTGTTATGAGTGTATTTTATGAACTGCGGATAACGAAATAAGTTACCCTTCAAAACTTGGTTGTACTCGTTAATCGGTTCGTAAATGTCCTTATGTTGCGACTATTATTTATATTAGTTATTTTATTATCGTTTACTGTGTTGTCGTTCAGTATTCGATGATTAGCAACGATTTTATAGGAACGAGAATTTAGTGTGTCACCGTTCGTTTGAAATCGGCGCGCGAATAATATTTGTTCAGTAATGGTCAAATAGATCATATATGCAGCCCACTGGATCTACTTTCGTGTCTGGTTGTCCTTGCGCCCACTTCAGATTTTCTCTTCTGTTTCCTGTAATTAATAGTCTTTATAATTACTTTACTGGAATAAAATAGGACTGATATGATTGACAAATTATATCTTTTATTCGCTATTTCTTTGAAACATTGGTCAAATTACCGTTCCATTAGTCGAGCATTTACAATTGGATGAGTTCATCCGCCGTGACAAATAGTCCGTAACAACAACAAAAAAATTCACAATATATATATTTTATGTTTCTCAGGTAATGGGTACTTGGAGTTGGTAGGAAAGATAGGAAATATGCTTTCACTTAAAAATACAATGCATTACAAACATATATTTACTTCTTATTAACTAACAAAATGTATATAATAATGTTTTCCGGAATTGTTCACATTCAAAGGTTGCAACAGTGCTTTAGTAATACAACATGGCAGACTACCTGGTTCTCACCTCAGAAAAATATGTTTTTTAAATTCCAATTAAAGTGTTTTAAATAAAGTCTTAGTTATAGTAGTTTATAGTAATAATTTGTATATAGCCTCCTTTATCTGGAACAGCTATGTTTTTTAGTGGAAATTGTGTTGTGATGTTATGTAGTATTCTCCTGGAATTAACCAAAATTTCTCACCGATCGATGGCTCCGTATATACAGGATGGACGCTTTGAGTTGGGTATCTATTTTCTTAGATTCTCGTTAGTGTGTTGGTTTTTCTTGGTTCTGGTGTTGTGTCATGTGTTGTCGAACTTTTCGGTATTACTTTTATCGGAGGTGCCTCTCCTGGAGTAAGTTTTCACTCATTTAATATTAATCTTTTACTGCCAGCATTATGCTGTTGAAGTTTATAGTTATATGTCTAACAATCAACTGTCCCTCTAAAAATATTTAAATCTCATTGGTGACCTAGCTTTTGGTGTTTGTGATTGGTCTAAGGCCCTGACCCCACGTCACGTGACTAAATTATTTTTGAAAATTGGCGTTTTTAATTCTGTCACCTCAGATTACGTTTCATTTATTTTGATTTAAATTTGTCTTTAACTAGTACCATTTTATTGTACATTAAAATTAAATCGGTTTGATACCAATCTCGCCCCATTTTGGCCTCTTATCGGCTGTTTTGACAGGCTTATACTTTTGTGTTTTGAGGCATTGACCTAATCTTGTTTGACATTTTTGTTGTATTTCTTACAGATCTAATATTTTCTAACATTGTTATTCTTACTACTAAACATAATTCTGAGTATCCCTACTTTACATACAATATCATTAATTTAAGTACCTATACCTATTTTTCTGACAATAACAATAATACTGAAGCCGTGTCAGCTTAGTGGCTTACTAAAGACTTTACAATTACGTTCACTATCTATATTATGACAGCAATGGATGGTTTATACATCTCCCTCCATTAACATCTTTATATTTTATCAAAACCAAGCTTTTGTTTTTTGTTTTATTTAATTTAGTAGTGTTTATCTAAATATTTCAATGTTGCTTGAGTCTGGCTCAATTCCTTGGGCCTATATGTCTAGCAGTCAGTTATTTCTGTACAATATCCTTTTTATAACATTAGATCTTTCCCAATTACCTGATTAACATTTTGAACAGTTTATGAACATTCTGTTCACTGAATAACTAACATTTTTTCATCAAAACTTTTATAACATATAAATAATGGTGCACACAGGCTCCCATATTAACTATTTCTAATATAACTGAACATGGGTGTTTATTACCCTAACTCTTTTGTATGTCACTATATCTATTATTTAAATTATAGCATAAGCCAATAACTGTGCATTATTTAAAATGAATAGGTGTTCAATCCTTATGAATAAATAATTATACATGACATAGAACATTGGATTTTATCAAAACACTTGATAAAAAAATACTTTGTCACTATATTTTGGTTCTTATTTCCATATATATGGTTCATAAGCCCTTTATCATTTCAATGATAACCCCCACTGGCTTTCACTTCCCCACTGGTTTATATTATGATCTTTTGATCATCATTTCATTATTTTGGGCTCTCACTATCTTCACTTGATTGAACTCATAGATTTACACTGGTTTCTTAAATTATTACATATTTTGTTATTATTTACTCTACTGCATTGCATTCTTAATTTTATTTTATCTTTATTGGGTACGCCTATCAATTGTATTGTTTATTAAAAGAATGGGATTAGTTTATTCATTAAATTGGGTCAATTTGTCATGTTTTTGGTCCAAACTTCTGTTTCTCAGTTCCAATTCTAGTTCTTCGCCTCTTCTCATTTCTCCTATTCAATGTTGATTTTTTCTTGTGATATTCATTGTCGCCCGTTTCATTTATCTTTTATTATCAGTCCATTTGTAGTTCATGCTATATTGTTCATATAGGATCTGTTCATGCCCCTCACCTACCATAACTATTGGGTTTTGTTACGTTGTTAGCAATTTTTCTTTTTATAACTATGGTTTCTTACAAAATATTTATTTAATCTTCTCTGATTACTTTTGTTGGATGTTGGAATTGATAATTTAATGTTAATTACATACTTTTTAATAAGTTTTTTTTTCCTTTCATGGCTTGTGCTAGTACTTGTTAATTATATTTTATCGTTATAATATCTCTTATACATTGTAACCGGACCTCTGTATGCCAGTCGTTACAAAAGAATAAAATGTAAAAGGAAAATTTTATAAAAAATTTAAAATTTTCAAATAGTAAGAAATAAATCTGTTTTAAAAAGGTTCTTGTAAAAATTTAATAACAGGTAGGTATTTATTGACCGTCGAGCACTTCTTGAAGATTTGAACCAAGTCTGGAGTTAAATAGATTAACTCCAGCTAATAATCGATTGATGACTTTTCTGGCTGGTCCAATAGCTCGTTCAAATAATATATATTCTTCTTATTTAAGTTCTTCAGTCTTAATAAATACTCTTAAATTACCTGTGAAATAAGTAACAGATACGAAATAATGGAAATATAAAGATTTATTGACAATTTAAAATAATAATCGATATTTTATCGATGGAGAGCAATTATCGACTCTGTCTCGGGAATTATCGATTGTGTCATACAGAACAAAATTTATGATATATTATATTAAAAGACCGGTTCTTTGAGCGATTAGAATTAATAGTCAGAGAAGGGTGACGAGAAAGTATAACATTAACAATTAAAAATAAATACAATAATTACTATTCAATAGTTTTTAAATAATTCCAGTATATAATATTTGAATAAATGATTTGTCGAACCAATGAAGACTGACGTCACTGCGATGTAGGAAGCAGACTTCGTTTTCAAGATGGCCGCTACTCTAGTTGGTCTAGGTTAGTGCATATGCGTCGTGTCGGAAAATCACAATAAAATTACATTCATCAAGGTTTGAAATGTCCCCGCACTGGTGTAATATGTCTGTAAAGTTATTTGGTGTATTCTGGCGAAGTGTTCTGTGTAAACTTGTGTTAGTTAGTTTATTTTGAATGTGTTCTCTTCTATGGGTTAAAGTTCTCAAGATGTGGTTAGGATTGTAGAGTAAATCAGTTTGAATATAATGTTTTACTTGTTTCTATCACTCGTATTATTAAGTTAAGTGTTTGTTTTCACTATTGTCGTGAATGTTTTGATAGCTTTAGCTTTAAAAAGTGTCTAATCCATCTAACTCTCGTTTCACTGATTTCAATGGCTAAACGCTAGTACCATTTTCAACTCGATTTTAAAGAAACGTTCTTTACACAACTGTCCAGCTTGATATTCAACAAAAGACTAATTAACTAGGTCATAAATCTGGCCCAGTTAATCTTTGAAAAAGTATTGTTAACATTTTTCGATTACCTGTACACATGATAAAATATTACATTATATATGGAATTTATCTATTTTATGCATCACTTTTATGAATTATGAACCTTATTATTGGTTTAATCATCTCATTCCCTTTAAATTGATGTATTATAGTCCATATCTGTAGACATTTTGTGGAAATAACAAATTTTGTTCACATTTTGGAAATATAGGCTCAAAATTGGATTTCCGTCTTTATACGAATTCCCTCCATTTTAAATATTATTAATACTATTATAATAAATTTTAATTATTCATATTCCTCTTCCTTTCCTTAAATACATATAAATTACACCTTTGAACTGGTTTTTTGTGTTAATCTGTAAATTTGACATTGCTCTTTAAAATTAATTAATTTATATATTTTGAAAATTTACAATGTTTTAAGGTATATTTCCTTATTATCATTTTAACTCATAGGATCATTCCCAGTAGTGTTTAACTGTGTTACCTTGTCTAAATCTTGGTAGTTTACAGGATTTATAAGTGAATTATACTAGTTTATATTGGTTCTGTGAATTCACCAAATGGCCTAGATTTTAGAATTTTATATTTCTGTCTTTCTCAAATAAATTTAAACTTAACTCCTCCTCTGACTTTACATAATTACAATTATATGAAAATAACATGGTTTATAAATTATTGTGTGGTGTAGTAGTTAATTAACACTACAGTTATTAAAATAATTAATTATGAACATTGTTTAGCAATCTGCACAATTGAACATATTGCAGACATGGTTTGAACATATACCTTTTAACTATTCTTGAGCTAACATAGCATACCTATTAGAACATTATTAATGGTATGTAGGCTATTATTTATCAAACATAATTCTTTTTAGAACACATAACATAAATCTTATTGGCTAATAACTCTTACAAATACATTTTATTAACACATTGATTTTAGGACTGTGAATAAACAGTCTAGTTAAACATTTTACACTTATTAATACTATATTAATGCCAGTCCTTTCTGGTTTAAACCATTATTATTGTGATCCCCTACATCAGTAAACATTAACTCCCATACTCTATTTATTATCATTTTTTACAAATCTCTTGTAAATAAAGATTTACATTAAAATAATAAAATACTGGAACTCTTCCATTTTATTATTTTATTATGCTGTTTATTATTAGATATCAAAGTTGTGATATAGCATACTGATAAGTTATAGTATCACCAACTTTAAGTTTATTGCATTTCTAAAAAACACTTACACAAATTCACTTTCACTGTTGGTTCTGATATTTTGAGCCTTATTATCTCAGACCAGACCTTTAGTAATCATGGACTGTTAAGACTAGTTCATTTTCTTTATTACACAATAGCTTTAGTCGGTTCACTTCTTATAACGCTATACAGCACTTTAGTTTTCTCAATAATTACATTTTATAGGATTTTGGGTATGTTATACTTTCTTTTGCATAGTTTTTGTGGGTTTGGGGTTGATAGTAGTTTATATAATAATAGGTTCTACAACGGTGTTTCTTTCATACTATTTCTTCCTCTCCTCCTGTCTTCTTTCTTGTCCTTCTTCGTATCTTCCTTCTGGTCTTCCTTCTTGTCCTTCTTCTAGTCTTCATTCTTGTCCCTCGTCCAGTCTTCACTCTTCTGGTCTTCCTTCCTCATTCTTGGGTAAACCAAGGTACTTGGTGTTATCTCGACTGAGGTTTAGTTTGGAGCATTTAATTTATTCACTGATACTGACTTTATTCTTCCCTCTTCTTGTTTTTGGGGTATTTTGGTATTCACCACTCTTTAATTGAGTCTCTTTTTTCTTGATATGGTCTTATATAACTGGTTTACTGCTCTGAGCTTCCTGGGTAACTTACTGATATTATACTATGAGTTGCTTCGATACTTTCTTTGGTTTTTTTTTTTTAAACAGTGGTTTTTATATATAATGTAATGAGGATTTTTATTTTATCGTGGTTCATTCCTTTGATTTATTTAAATGTCATTCAATATTATTATAACATTTGTTGGTGTAATTAAACTTTATGATTTCACATGACTTAAAATGTAGTGGATTTTCTGTCACGCTACAGAATGCCCTTCTCCAGAAGTAATTTTTTCAGACTATACTTGCTTTGTCTGAAACAATTGCTTATGATAATTATTCAAGGTTTGTTATTATTTTGGACTTCCTTCCATTTTAAAATTTTCTTATTTATATTTGAGTTTATATCATTCTCACTTGATCTCCCTTGATAGTAATAGTCATCTGAGTTTCATATTTATTATTTCATTTTCATATTTCTTCTTAGTATTTTCTCCTTGGGATATTTCCTCCCTATCGTTCCCTACTTTGTGAGCTGGTTCAGTTCAGAGAGGCACTGTACGCTACTTTCCTCTGCTGTCCAATACTTCACACATATTTGAGTACAGAGGCAAATCATCTCTGCTCAAAAAACATATTAATCCTGCTGGAATTATCTTCAGGCAGATTAAAAAATTATTCAGAATAGTACACATATGTTACTATTTAAAAAAAATATCTTTGGGATACTTCACTTATTACTTATTATACTTCTCAGAGATTTTAATATTCCTATCTCAGTTGTTCTTCTGACTCATTAACTGGATGTTTCTTTCATTTGATATTATGGTAGGAAGCTCTTCTATTATTACATTTTTCAACTTTTCTTATCATATAAATCTTTTGGTTATACATTCTTTATTACCTTCTGGTTTTTTCATTATAATCTGCATTATTTATAGTAGCATATCTTTATGACATTTTTTAGACTGTTTCTTTGTTCTTAAATTTCCACTTGTTCTATTTTCTAGAATTTTTATAACTGTCATTATCATAATTGTCATTTAATTCATAAATCATTTTATATTAATTCGTTTAATTACATAAATCTTTGACATTATTTTCACATTATTCCTGTCATTGTTATTATACTTGCGAATGATGGTTTTTTATTAATTTCATAATGAGGTCATAATTTCTCCTCATACCACTTCAAAGTTTCATTCTCTCATAATTCCAAAGAAGTTTTTGTACTTTATTATATTCAATCACTCAAATCGTATTAAAGAAATTTTTCTTTTTTATTTATTTAGCATCATTTTATGGAAAGGTTTTTCCTCTTCATATTGAACTTAGACATGATCATATTGTCCAGAATTATTTGTTTTAATTCTAAATCTGTTTCCTTTTACTCATCCCATTATGATCCTTTGTTACCATGGTAATTATTTTCTATGCTTACCATAAATATGGTATCAAATCTCTTCTGTTTATCTCACCAAAGTGTTTTATTAATAATTGGTTGGTAAGTTGTACTTATACTTGGTTTGGAAACTTGATTTATTCATAATTCAAAATTCACTCGTCTTATATTATTCCATAAAGTTTTCTCAAATAATTTGTATGTAAGGTGGGCTTACATGTGTTTTGGCTGGTTTTATTTCTCTAAACTCTCTTGGTATTATTGTCAAAATGTTTCTCTTCAAATAAATATTTAGTAAGCTGTCCTTATTTGTTTTTGACTTTAGATGGTTTTATTTCTAAATTCTCTCCTTCTTTATTATTATATTATAGCCATAAAGTTCTTCTTCAAATATTTGTTATGTAAGGTGGTCTTACCATTGCTTTTAGAATTTTGATGGTTTACATTCAAAATTCTGTTTTATATATCTTCTTCCAAAATGTTTCTTCTCAAATAAATTGTATGTAATGGGCTTACATTGTTTTTAGAATTTGGAAAATTTAGTCCAAACTCTTCTTCTTATATCCTTTAAATAATCTTTATGTAAGGTTGGCTTACATGTATTTTAGAATTTTGGGGATTTTAAATTCTATCTTATAATTCTTGCCATAAAATTTTCTAATAATTGTAGGTGTTGCGGTTTGGAAGCTCTTGAAGAATCGCGAGTTATTCCAAAGACGCTAATAAGGAAAGCTGGATTGTTTGTTAGAAAGAAGTGGACTGTATTTGAGATATTGAACATGCGTTTATTGAATAATTTGGTTTGTTAGTTACGATCGGCACGTGCGGATGCGTTTTGAGGCGATAATGCCCGAAATCAACTTTGAATGAAATCGTGGTCCATGGTAGATGGACGCAGGTAGACGATTAAAGTTGAATGTTATAAATGTATGCTGAATAATAGCCAAAAGCCGCGGCTGTAAGAGAAGTGTTTAACGAGAGTTGCGCTCGGAGTCGTGTTATATACTAAACTAATACTGGCTTGCAGTCGGCTAGGCTGGCCGATTGCAAGGCTTGATAAAAGCGTGACGTCATCCGCGCGTGCCGTGCAATGTTAGTAGGCTGCTTACAACTGACAAAACAGTACAAAGTTTAAACATACTGCCCGCCAAAATCGGGACGATTTTGTACATTAACGGGTAAATTGAACAATATAATAATTAGACTTACATGTCGTAAGCGATACAATAATTGGCGCACTGGCCAGAGAGCATAGACACAATAAACATAATATACTTAAAGACTTATACATAAAATTTGTAAAAAACAAAAATCATTAATCTAGCACAAAGCTTAAGTCAAAACAAAACAATTTCTGTGCTAGAAAAGGTACAACAAATAAAAAATCGTGACAAAAATGAACCTTTACATAACTGAACATGATCTCTCTTAAAGCATAACATGTGGATAAAAAATACATATATAGAATAATTGCCACTATAACTGACACTTGTGGTTCTCAGAATTTGAATCACACAAACATATTAACGATACACAACATTCATAATAATTGATAGTACATATGAGACATAGTCACTGTTGCTGTAATAGCTAGCGACACTTAACAATGTTACAATGCTTATGATACAATTGACTTGTATGCTCGCCCCGGGGAATGTCCCGGGCGTGTTCCATGTAATGACACGCACACACTCACACACACACACACACACACACACCTCGTGTGTCTCGTATGGCACGCATACGATTAGCTTGTTGCCACCGGAAGGGGGCATAATTTGTGGATGGGTCGGCGTAAGATACCTAGCGCAGTGCGTACTTCTGCGACGCGTACTAAGGAATCTTGACCCGGAAAAACATTGGTAATTACCCCACGCTTCCATTCTAGAGGGGGGGAATTGTCATCCAAAATGAGGACAAGTTGTCCGACCTTCAAATTTTTAAATGGGGTGCGCCATTTATTGCGCTGCTGCAGCTGGTGCAGATAATCCCTAGACCACCGTTTCCAGATGGTCTGCGTAAATTTTTGGAGCAGAAGCCATCTGCCCAAATGAGTATTATTGCCTTGTGTATAGTCGGGTTCCGGAAGTGCCGTCAGTGGAGCACCGACCAAAAAATGAGCGGGTGTTAAGGGTTCAGGGTCTCTAGCATCGTCGGACACGGCGCATAACGGGCGTGAATTAAGGCAAGCCTCAATTTGAGAAAGAAGGGTAGAATATTCCTCAAAATTCAAGATCGTACCGCCAATTACGCGACGTAAATGGAATTTAACACTCCTTACACCACTTTCCCACAAACCACCGAAATGAGGGGCTGAAGGGGGGATAAAGGACCATTTGATGCCGTGGAGACCGCAAAACTCCAGAGAAGATTGTTCAACTTCCTTCGTGAGATGAGAGTGCGGGTGTAAAATTATTTGGTGTTTAGTCTCGTAGCTAAGTTGGGAGAATTGCAAGCGTCCACCCACTCTTAAAATGCCTGATTTATCCAGGAATGGGTTGAGAGCAAGAATTTTACTACTGCGTGGAAGGCACCGGTGTGCCTCAAGTTCCCTAACCTCTACGTCGAAATGCAACTTCTGAGATTGCCGGACAAAAACCAAGAGCGTGTCAGACAATTCTTGAGCCGACAAAAAGGACGTGTCTCTATCAACCACCGCGAGCCTAGAATTGCGAAGAAATCGACGGCATTTAAAACCTTGGACGTTAATTGAGCCAACAATAAACAAGCACAAAGTTCAAGTCTAGGAAGCGTTATCTGTTTCAGCGGAGCGACCCTAGATTTAGCACACAACAAGTTTGATGATATGGCGCCGTTCGAATAGACCGCCCGCACATAAATGCAACACGCGTAACCTTTAACCGAAGCGTCGGCGAATCCGTGCAGCTGCAATGAACTAACTGGGCAACTGTTCGAACTCTTAACCGACCTCGTAATCTCAAAATGAGTGTCGGAGACTAATTGGGTGTATAATTCCGACCATTGATTGGCTAGTGACCCGGACAAGGGTTCGTCCCAATCAGTGCCCGCCAACCACAACTGCTGCACGAAATGCTTGCAGCAAAATGTGATGGGAGCAATTAGACCTAGTGGATCATAGATCCCGGCAATGATTGACAACACGCTTCTCTTGTTGAGAACGGTTAGATTGTCATCACCCCTAACGGTGTACAAAAAGTTATCCCCTCAACATTCCACTGTATGCCCAAGGTACGCACGTTTTGACCCTTGCTGAAGTCACGGGTTACTTGGGCGCGAAGAGTCATAATCTTATGGTGGTTAGAGAACCATTTGTGTAACGAAAAACCATACCTCCTCAACAACTTCTCGATCTCGCCTTTCATTTCAGCTAAGCTGTTCGGATCATCCGAACCCGTTATGAGATCGTCTACGTAAAAGTCATTTGCTATGGCCTTAGCAGCGGTAGGGTAGTCGGCTTTATTTTCATATGCTATTTGAGCCAGACAACGCGTAGCAAGGAAGGAGGCACTAGCAGTGCCATATGTAACCGTCCTCAACGCGTAATGTCGCAATTCCTTATGCGGTGCATCACGCCAAACAATGCGTTGCAAGTTTGAATCCTTAGGATTAACAATGATCTGGCGATACATCTTTTCAATGTCCGCAATAAGTACGTATCGGTGGGTGCGGAACCGAACCATTATCGAAAACAGATCCTGCTGGATCGTAGGACCGACCATTAAAGTGTCGTTAAGGGACAAATTATTGGTGGTTTTAGCGGATGCGTCAAATACCACGCGCAATTTAGTGGTTAAGCTAGAGTCTTTGAAGACTGCGTGATGGGGCAGATAAAAGATCTCTGACCTGTCAAGCGACAGATCGTATTCATTAAGCGGCACCATGTGGCCAAGTCTTAAGTAGTCATTCATGAACTCACTATAATCCTTATAAAGGGTAGGGTTCTGCTTGAATTTGAATTCTAACGATTGGAATCTTCGTATTGCTCCGCGGAGAGAATCTCCCAAATAAGATTTATCAGATCTGCGGGGCAGGGCTACCACGAATCTCCCGTCGCGATTGCGGCTGGTGTTTTTCACGAAATGCCTTTCACACGGTGAGTCCTCAGATCGGGTTTCGCGACTAGAGATTTCCTCCAACTTCCAAAATTCCTTTAGTTGCGAGGAAACCTGATTATCATCCTTACAGACCACAAATGAAGAAACCGTTCTAGTCATGTCGACGTTGAATGGTAAGTCACCGGCCAAAATAAATCCTAACTTGGTTTCCTGAATTATAGGAAAGTGTGGTCCGCGCGTATATTTCACAGGTTCAATTAATTGTAGAAAATATTGAGCGCCGATTAATATATCGACTTGCGATGAGCAATGTAGGTGAGGATCCGCCAGGAATATGCGCTTGGGTAAATTTAAAGAGGTAAGATTGAATGACTCCGCCGGTAAATTATTAGTTATACTGGGTAATACGGCACAATGTACGTTTAACGTGAAGGGTTTATAGCGTGAATGTAGCCTTACGTTAGTACTGAAGTCAGCCTGGGAAAGCGAGTTGTTTATACCCGTGATGGGCAATTGCGATTTAACTAATTGGAGGCCCAACCTGCGGGCGAAATCCATTGTGCAAAAGTTCGCTTGAGAACCGGAATCCAGTAATATCCTAACGGGAAATTTTTTGCCGACCTTATTGTATGTCATACAGACGGCGGTAGATAACAATACCGATTTATTGGTCTGTGATTTCAGTGAACACTGGTTGTTAACAGAAGTTACGTCCCTGTTGGGGACATGAATCATGGTGTGGTGACGCCTAGAACATTTTTTACACGAAAATTTGGAGGGACATTTTGAACCCTCGTGTCCCGAACGGAGACAGTTTAAGCAAAGTTTGTTTTTTAGTAACGCATTTTTTCTATCAGGGATAGACAGCGATATAAATTGTGGGCAATCGTTAAGTATATGTTCACCGTTACATAGCCTGCATAAATTATTTCTAATATGTGAGTGGAATGCGCCCTTTGGAGTGCTTATCTGTTTAACTGCCTTGCGATAAGGAGACTTATCGCTTTTGTTCAACCTGCTCGTTGGGCTAGTCGCGTTATCGATATTTTGCAGTAGTTTCCTACGTGAATTTAAAAAATTTATAAAACTATTAAAATCAGGGAGTTTATGCTCCGATAAACTCTCTTTCCACAAACGTAAAGTATAACTGTCAATTTTTTTGGCTAGATAATTTACTACAATAATTTCAAACGTGTTGACTGGCAGTTTGAGATTATTTAAAGCGTTTATATTTCCAGAGATTTGATCAATAAATTGCGATATGCTACCTTGGGATTCCTGCTGGACTAATGGTACGTCTAGTACATTCCACACGTGGTGAGCGGAGACAATCAGCTTACTATCATATCTATTCCTCAACAGATCGATAGCCACCGCGTAATTTTCATGTGTTATGGGTAATGATTTTATTACGTTAAGCGCCTCGCCATGTAATGACGAGTGCAAATAATGAAGCTTCTGTATATCTGTCAGGTCTGTTCTGACATGAATTAGTTCCATAAAAATATGGTAATAATGTTGCCATTCCACAATACTACCCTCGAACCGTGGTAATTTTATTGGTTCCAATTGAATGGGGGTTGTTTTAGGCTGTTTACCATCAGTATTAATTAGTGGTTTTTGGTTCAAGTGCTCAGATTGCTCCAACAAGTGTTGCAATTTACATTCTATAGCACAGAGATCGTCCTCCGTTTGCACTCTATCACTTGTTGACGCAACGTCTGCTTCCTCAGCCTCGATTTGTGACTGTATCTCGTCATATTTGGTGGATAATTCCATCAAATGACGCAGTTTTATTTTGAGCGCATGAGGATCGCTGTTTAACACATCAAAATTATCCGCGAAGGTATTTATTCGGGATATTGAGGCCTTAATTGTACCTCGTTTTTTTATCAGAGCCCTTACATCGGCCATTATTACAGTTTGAGATAAAAAATGGAAAGATATTTAGAAACAATTGAGCATCGAGCATGTGAACCACAAACTTAATTTTGAATGAGTTTAAATACGTTTGGTAGCTAGCGATCGTTGGTTTGAACATAAACTTACTCTCTCTAACTAATCAAACTCGTTGGCAGTTAAATTATTGAAATTATAAATCTAAATGATTACAAAGTATAGCTTTATCTTTAAAGTTCTGACTGATAATGAGCTGCCAACCATCTATTAATTTATATTGTGTAATAAGTTAATTGTTTATATAAATATGTCAAAAAACACACACTGGGTGAAATATTATTAAAAATAAATCAAATATAGGTAAAGTTTATAGTCACGTGGCCGTCGATTCATTCGTGATGAAGCTGGCTTCGATCCCGTTTGGAGCTGCTACACCTCCTGTCTCTGCCGGTCAGCCGTTGTCTCATGTTGTACCCTCCATCATTTAAAGCTGTGGAATCTCGAAAATGTTGTCCTGTTTCGTCCCGTCGTCTCTGGTCTACTGCTTGGCTGAATCTTGTCGAGATGACTGCGACGTGCTTCACGATAATGGTGTCGCTCAGGACGAAAATGATGCCCGTCTGTCGTGATTAACTTCAGATTGGTTTTTCCAGAACTGATGTATATAAATAAATGTTGTCGCCTGTGTACTCAGGTATGAGAAATCTGTGCCGTTGGGACCAAAAATGATGTAGTTTGTTTTGGCCTGAAAATGTGAAATCCTGCCTGATTGGACCAAAAATGATGTCGTTTTTGGCCTGAAATGTGAAATCCGGTCCGGTGGGACCAAAAATGTTGCGGTTTGAAAGCGCTTGAAGAATCGCGAGTTATTCCAAAGACGCTAATAAGGAAAGCTGGATTGTTTGTTAGAAAGAAGTGGACTGTATTTGAGATATTGAACATGCGTTTATTGAATAATTTGGTTTGTTAGTTACGATAGGCACGTGCGGATGCGTTTTGAGGCGATAATGCCCGAAATCAACTTTGAATGAAATCGTGGTCCATGGTAGATGGACGCAGGTAGACGATTAAAGTTGAATGTTATAAATGTATGCTGAATAATAGCCAAAAGCCGCGGCTGTAAGAGAAGTGTTTAACGAGAGTTGCGCTCGGAGTCGTGTTATATACTAAACTAATACTGGCTTGCAGTCGGCTAGGCTGGCCGATTGCAAGGCTTGATAAAAGCGTGACGTCATCCGCGCGTGCCGTGCAATGTTAGTAGGCTGCTTACAACTGACAAAACAGTACAAAGTTTAAACAGTAGGTAATATGTGCTTATATTTCTTTTTAGAATTTGGCTGATTTATTCTAACTTCTTCTTATGCATATCTTCTAAATGGTTTTCCTTTAAATAATCTTTATGTAAGGTTGGCTTACATGTATTTTAGAATTTTGGGGATTTTAAATTCTATTTTATATATCTTCTTCCAAAATGTTTCTTTGAGCCATACTAGTCGATGCCTCATTCGGGATGCTCAGAGTGGTTACCTGCCGATCTGTCCTATGGTCTTCCGGTCGTTCATGGTGCGACCTCTGTTCAGTGTTGTCCAAACTATTGCTCCTACGCGTCGGATAGTACCTCGGTTGGTCCCGTTCTAGGCTCCTCCGCCTTTCTTCGTATCTTCGGTAACTGTTTCGTCGATTGTGGTTGAATCCTCGCTGTCTTCCATCTGTGGCTCGTGTGAAGTTCACTCTAGGGCGAGGAAACCTATTATTATTAAAATTACCATTATTGGGACCCGTACGATTGGTATTATTAGGGTAAGGACTATTACCATAATTGGGGCTTCTCTGACTATTTACGTTATTAGGGTAGGGATTGCGGTTACCCTGATAACCATTAGAGGGTCGATTCGGGTTTTGATAATTTGGACCCGTATTATTATTATCATTGTAATTAGTATTGTTCCCATTATTATATTGTCTTATATTCCAATATGTCTCTGGTCCATATGCTGTATGACCTGAAAAATATCTGTGAGGGTCTTCATCTGGTTTATCAATTATTTGCTTCTCTGAATCCCCATAATCTGGTTCATCATCACATATCCATCCGGAAGGTACACATTTTTGTGTAATTGTACACTGGAATAGTCCTGGATGGCGCACCAATGGAACACACTCTGGTGATTCACCAGTGCCATCGTCACAGTCTGATAAGATGTTATATTTCCATCTTTCCGAAATACACTGTTCAGTCCCACACTGAAACTGATCTGGTCCACATGTTGTATTCCGTTTACCTCTGGTCCTTTCCCAGTGATAAACTACTGTCTTGTGGTAAATTATTTCTGAAATTACTTCGATTCTCCTTCTATAATTCATAGAATTCATGATGTCTTTGTCATAGGTAATTGGGATATTATTGCCATCAATTAACCCATGTTTCATCATCTCCAACTCTTCCTTCGTTTTTATTACATTTCTTGGATACATTCTCCTTTTCCTTGGTTTAATATCTTCCTGGTTTCGGTTAGTTTCAATTTCAGGTACTACCATTACTTGTTCCTGCGTTTTAACATTTAGTACTTCTTCTGGTTCTGGTTGGCTATCTTCCTGCGTTTTATCATTTATTACTTCTTCTGGTTCTGGTTGGCTATCATTTTTTATTTCTTCGGTCTTCTCCTTTCTTAATTCTTCCCCTTTCAATCTGTCCTCTCTCATTTCCTTAATGTCCTCTTCCAGTTTCTTATTGATATTGTCCAGTTGGTTACCCAATTCTTTTTTTATGGATTGGTTGCTCTCCTTTATCATTTGACTCAAATCTTGTTTGCACCGTCTGTCCTCGTCCATCATATGTTGTAACATTCCTATTATCTTTTCCATTCCTTCTTGTGTAAGTCCTGCCATTTTACTTGTCGTTGTTGCCCTTCTTCCTGACTGTATAACCGCTGCCAGGCTTATATTATCAAGCCCCACGTTGGGCACCACTTTGTAACCGGACCTCTGTATGCCGGTCGTTACAAAAGAATAAAATGTAAAAGGAAAATTTTATAAAAAATTTAAAATTTTCAAATAGTAAGAAATAAATCTGTTTTAAAAAGGTTCTTGTAAAAATTTAATAACAGGTAGGTATTTATTGACCGTCGAGCACTTCTTGAAGATTTGAACCAAGTCTGGAGTTAAATAGATTAACTCCAGCTAATAATCGATTGATGACTTTTCTGGCTGGTCCAATAGCTCGTTCAAATAATATATATTCTTCTTATTTAAGTTCTTCAGTCTTAATAAATACTCTTAAATTACCTGTGAAATAAGTAACAGATACGAAATAATGGAAATATAAAGATTTATTGACAATTTAAAATAATAATCGATATTTTATCGATGGAGAGCAATTATCGACTCTGTCTCGGGAATTATCGATTGTGTCATACAGAACAAAATTTATGATATATTATATTAAAAGACCGGTTCTTTGAGCGATTAGAATTAATAGTCAGAGAAGGGTGACGAGAAAGTATAACATTAACAATTAAAAATAAATACAATAATTACTATTCAATAGTTTTTAAATAATTCCAGTATATAATATTTGAATAAATGTTTTGTCGAACCAATGAAGACTGACGTCACTGCGATGTAGGAAGCAGACTTCGTTTTCAAGATGGCCGCTACTCGAGTTGGTCTAGGTTACTGCATATGCGTCGTGTCGGAAAATCACAATAAAATTACATTCATCAAGGTTTGAAATGTCCCCGCACTGGTGTAATATGTCTGTAAAGTTATTTGGTGTATTCTGGCGAAGTGTTCTGTGTAAACTTGTGTTAGTTAGTTTATTTTGAATGTGTTCTCTTCTATGGGTTAAAGTTCTCAAGATGTGGTTAGGATTGTAGAGTAAATCAGTTTGAATATAATGTTTTACTTGTTTCTATCACTCGTATTATTAAGTTAAGTGTTTGTTTTCACTATTGTCGTGAATGTTTTGATAGCTTTAGCTTTAAAAAGTGTCTAATCCGTCTAACTCTCGTTTCACTGATTTCAATGGCTAAACGCTAGTACCATTTTCAACTCGATTTTAAAGAAACGTTCTTTACACAACTGTCCAGCTTGATATTCAACAAAAGACTAATTAACTTGGTCATAAATCTGGCCCAGTTAATCTTTGAAAAAGTATTGTTAACATTTTTCGATTACCTGTACACATGATAAAATATTACATTATATATGGAATTTATCTATTTTATTCATCACTTTTATGAATTATGAACCTTATTATTGGTTTAATTATCTCATTCCCTTTAAATTGATGTATTATAGTCCATATCTGTAGACATTTTGTGGAAATTAACAAATTTTGTTCACATTTTGGAAATATAGGCTCAAAATTGGATTTCCGTCTTTATACGAATTCCCTCCATTTTAAATATTACTAATACTATTATAATAAATTTTAATTATTCATATTCCTCTTCCTTTCCTTAAATACATATAAATTACACCTTTGAACTGGTTTTTTGTGTTAATCTGTAAATTTGACATTGCTCTTTAAAATTAATTAATTTATATATTTTGAAAATTTACAATGTTTTAAGGTATATTTCCTTATTATCATTTTAACTCATAGGATCATTCCCAGTAGTGTTTAACTGTGTTACCTTATCTAAATCTTGGTAGTTTACAGGATTTATAAGTGAATTATACTAGTTTATATTGGTTCTGTGAATTCACCAAATGGCCTAGATTTTAGAATTTTATATTTCTGTCTTTCTCAAATAAATTTAAACTTAACTCCTCCTCTGACTTTACATAATTACAATTATATGAAAATAACATGGTTTATAAATTATTGTGTGGTGTAGTAGTTAATTAACACTACAGTTATTAAAATAATTAATTATGAACATTGTTTAGCAATCTGCACAATTGAACATATTGCAGACATGGTTTGAACATATACCTTTTAACTATTCTTGAGCTAACATAGCATACCTATTAGAACATTATTAATGGTATGTAGGCTATTATTTATCAAACATAATTCTTTTTAGAACACATAACATAAATCTTATTGGCTAATAACTCTTACAAATACATTTTATTAACACATTGATTTTAGGACTGTGAATAAACAGTCTAGTTAAACATTTTACACTTATTAATACTATATTAATGCCAGTCCTTTCTGGTTTAAACCATTATTATTGTGATCCCCTACATCAGTAAACATTAACTCCCATACTCTATTTATTATCATTTTTTACAAATGTCTTGTAAATAAAGATTTACATTAAAATAATAAAATACTGGAAATCTTCCATTTTATTATTTTATTATGCTGTTTATTATTAGATATCAAAGTTGTGATATAGCATACTGATAAGTTATAGTATCACCAACTTTAAGTTTATTGCATTTCTAAAAAACACACAAATTCACTTTCACTGTTGGTTCTGATATTTTGAGTCTTATTATCTCAGACCAGACCTTTAGTAATCATGGACTGTTAAGACTAGTTCATTTTCTTTATTACACAATAGCTTTAGTCGGTTCACTTCTTATAACGCTATACAGCACTTTAGTTTTCTCAATAATTACATTTTATAGGATTTTGGGTAGGTTATACTTTCTTTTGCATAGTTTTTGTGGGTTTGGGGTTGATAGTAGTTTATATAATAATAGGTTCTACAACGGTGTTTCTTTCATACTATTTCTTCCTCTCCTCCTGTCTTCTTTCTTGTCCTTCTTCGTATCTTCCTTCTGGTCTTCCTTCTTGTCCTTCTTCTAGTCTTCATTCTTGTCCCTCGTCTAGTCTTCACTCTTCTGGTCTTCCTTCCTCATTCTTGGGTAAACCAAGGTACTTGGTGTTATCTCGACTGAGGTTTAGTTTGGAGCATTTAATTTATTCACTGATACTGACTTTATTCTTCTATACAGGTTTCAGGGTATTGTTTTCTTCCTGATCACAAACTTTATTCTTCCCTCTTCTTGTTTTTGGGGTATTTTGGTATTCACCACTCTTTAATTGAGTATCTTTTTTCTTGATATGGTCTTATATAACTGGTTTACTGCTCTGAGCTTCCTGGGTAACTTACTGATATTATACTATGAGTTGCTTCGATACTTTCTTTGGTTTTTTTTTTTAAACAGTGGTGTTTATATATAATGTAATGAGGATTTTTATTTTATCGTGGTTCATTCCTTTGATTTATTTAAATGTCATTCAATATTATTATAACATTTGTTGGTGTAATTAAACTTTATGATTTCACATGACTTAAAATGTAGTGGATTTTCTGTCACGCTACAGAATGCCCTTCTCCAGAAGTAATTTTTTCAGACGATACTTGCTTTGTCTGAAACAATTGCTTATGATAATTATTCAAGGTTTGTTATTATTTTGGACTTCCTTCCATTTTAAAATTTTCTTATTTATATTTGAGTTTATATCATTCTCACTTGATCTCCCTTGATAGTAATAGTCATCTGAGTTTCATATTTATTATTTCATTTTCATATTTCTTCTTAGTATTTTCTCCTTGGGATATTTCCTCCCTATCGTTCCCTACTTTGTGAGCTGGTTCAGTTCAGAGAGGCACTGTACGCTACTTTCCTCTGCTGTCCAATACTTCACACATATTTGAGTACAGAGGCAAATCATCTCTGCTCAAAAAACATATTAATCCTGCTGGAATTATCTTCAGGCAGATTAAAAAATTATTCAGAATAGTACACATATGTTACTATTTAAAAAAAATATCTTTGGGATACTTCACTTATTACTTATTATACTTCTCAGAGATTTTAATATTCCTATCTCAGTTGTTCTTCTGACTCATTAACTGGATGTTTCTTTCATTTGATATTATGGTAGGAAGCTCTTCTATTATTACATTTTTCAACTTTTCTTATCATATAAATCTTTTGGTTATACATTCTTTATTACCTTCTGGTTTTTTCATTATAATCTGCATTATTTATAGTAGCATATCTTTATGACATTTTTTAGACTGTTTCTTTGTTCTTAAATTTCCACTTGTTCTATTTTCTAGAATTTTTATAACTGTCATTATCATAATTGTCATTTAATTCATAAATCATTTTATATTAATTCGTTTAATTACATAAATCTTTGACATTATTTTCACATTATTCCTGTCATTGTTATTATACTTGCGAATGATGGTTTTTTATTAATTTCATAATGAGGTCATAATTTCTCCTCATACCACTTCAAAGTTTCATTCTCTCATAATTCCAAAGACGTTTTTGTACTTTATTATATTCAATCACTCAAATCGTATTAAAGAAATTTTTCTTTTTTATTTATTTAGCATCATTTTATGGAAAGGTTTTTCCTCTTCATATTGAACTTAGACATGATCATATTGTCCAGAATTATTTGTTTTAATTCTAAATCTGTTTCCTTTTACTCATCCCATTATGATCCTTTGTTACCATGGTAATTATTTTCTATGCTTACCATAAATATGGTATCAAATCTCTTCTGTTTATCTCACCAAAGTGTTTTATTAATAATTGGTTGGTAAGTTGTACTTATACTTGGTTTGGAAACTTGATTTATTCATAATTCAAAATTCACTCGTCTTATATTATTCCATAAAGTTTTCTCAAATAATTTGTATGTAAGGTGGGCTTACATGTGTTTTGGCTGGTTTTATTTCTCTAAACTCTCTTGGTATTATTGTCAAAATGTTTCTCTTCAAATAAATATTTAGTAAGCTGTCCTTATTTGTTTTTGACTTTAGATGGTTTTATTTCTAAATTCTCTCCTTCTTTATTATTATATTATAGCCATAAAGTTCTTCTTCAAATATTTGTTATGTAAGGTGGTCTTACCATTGCTTTTAGAATTTTGATGGTTTACATTCAAAATTCTGTTTTATATATCTTCTTCCAAAATGTTTCTTCTCAAATAAATTGTATGTAATGGGCTTACATTGTTTTTAGAATTTGGAAAATTTAGTCCAAACTCTTCTTCTTATATCCTTTAAATAATCTTTATGTAAGGTTGGCTTACATGTATTTTAGAATTTTGGGGATTTTAAATTCTATCTTATAATTCTTGCCATAAAATTTTCTAATAATTGTAGGTAATATGTGCTTATATTTCTTTTTAGAATTTGGCTGATTTATTCTAACTTCTTCTTATGCATATCTTCTAAATGGTTTTCCTTTAAATAATCTTTATGTAAGGTTGGCTTACATGTATTTTAGAATTTTGGGGATTTTAAATTCTATTTTATATATCTTCTTCCAAAATGTTTCTTTGAGCCATACTAGTCGATGCCTCATTCGGGATGCTCAGAGTGGTTACCTGCCGATCTGTCCTATGGTCTTCCGGTCGTTCATGGTGCGACCTCTGTTCAGTGTTGTCCAAACTATTGCTCCTACGCGTCGGATAGTACCTCGGTTGGTCCCGTTCTAGGCTCCTCCGCCTTTCTTTGTATCTTCGGTAACTGTTTCGTCGATTGTGGTTGAATCCTCGCTGTCTTCCATCTGTGGCTCGTATGAAGTTCACTCTAGGGCGAGGAAACCTATTATTATTAAAATTACCATTATTGGGACCCGTACGATTGGTATTATTAGGGTAAGGACTATTACCATAATTGGGGCTTCTCTGACTATTTACGTTATTAGGGTAGGGATTGCGGTTACCCTGATAACCATTAGAGGGTCGATTCGGGTTTTGATAATTTGGACCCGTATTATTATTATCATTGTAATTAGTATTGTTCCCATTATTATATTGTCTTATATTCCAATATGTCTCTGGTCCATATGCTGTATGACCTGAAAAATATCTGTGAGGGTCTTCATCTGGTTTATCAATTATTTGCTTCTCTGAATCCCCATAATCTGGTTCATCATCACATATCCATCCGGAAGGTACACATTTTTGTGTAATTGTACACTGGAATAGTCCTGGATGGCGCACCAATGGAACACACTCTGGTGATTCACCAGTGCCATCGTCACAGTCTGATAAGATGTTATATTTCCATCTTTCCGAAATACACTGTTCAGTCCCACACTGAAACTGATCTGGTCCACATGTTGTATTCCGTTTACCTCTGGTCCTTTCCCAGTGATAAACTACTGTCTTGTGGTAAATTATTTCTGAAATTACTTCGATTCTCCTTCTATAATTCATAGAATTCATGATGTCTTTGTCATAGGTAATTGGGATATTATTGCCATCAATTAACCCATGTTTCATCATCTCCAACTCTTCCTTCGTTTTTATTACATTTCTTGGATACATTCTCCTTTTCGTTGGTTTAATATCTTCCTGGTTTCGGTTAGTTTCAATTTCAGGTACTACCATTACTTGTTCCTGCGTTTTAACATTTAGTACTTCTTCTGGTTCTGGTTGGCTATCTTCCTGCGTTTTATCATTTATTACTTCTTCTGGTTCTGGTTGGCTATCATTTTTTATTTCTTCGGTCTTCTCCTTTCTTAATTCTTCCCCTTTCAATCTGTCCTCTCTCATTTCCTTAATGTCCTCTTCCAGTTTCTTATTGATATTGTCCAGTTGGTTACCCAATTCTTTTTTTATGGATTGGTTGCTCTCCTTTATCATTTGACTCAAATCTTGTTTGCACCGTCTGTCCTCGTCCATCATATGTTGTAACATTCCTATTATCTTTTCCATTCCTTCTTGTGTAAGTCCTGCCATTTTACTTGTCGTTGTTGCCCTTCTTCCTGACTGTATAACCGCTGCCAGGCTTATATTATCAAGCCCCACGTTGGGCACCACTTTGTAACCGGACCTCTGTATGCCGGTCGTTACAAAAGAATAAAATGTAAAAGGAAAATTTTATAAAAAATTTAAAATTTTCAAATAGTAAGAAATAAATCTGTTTTAAAAAGGTTCTTGTAAAAATTTAATAACAGGTAGGTATTTATTGACCGTCGAGCACTTCTTGAAGATTTGAACCAAGTCTGGAGTTAAATAGATTAACTCCAGCTAATAATCGATTGATGACTTTTCTGGCTGGTCCAATAGCTCGTTCAAATAATATATATTCTTCTTATTTAAGTTCTTCAGTCTTAATAAATACTCTTAAATTACCTGTGAAATAAGTAACAGATACGAAATAATGGAAATATAAAGATTTATTGACAATTTAAAATAATAATCGATATTTTATCGATGGAGAGCAATTATCGACTCTGTCTCGGGAATTATCGATTGTGTCATACAGAACAAAATTTATGATATATTATATTAAAAGACCGGTTCTTTGAGCGATTAGAATTTATAGTCAGAGAAGGGTGACGAGAAAGTATAACATTAACAATTAAAAATAAATACAATAATTACTATTCAATAGTTTTTAAATAATTCCAGTATATAATATTTGAATAAATGTTTTGTCGAACCAATGAAGACTGACGTCACTGCGATGTAGGAAGCAGACTTCGTTTTCAAGATGGCCGCTACTCGAGTTGGTCTAGGTTACTGCATATGCGTCGTGTCGGAAAATCACAATAAAATTACCTTCATCAAGGTTTGAAATGTCCCCGCACTGGTGTAATATGTCTGTAAAGTTATTTGGTGTATTCTGGCGAAGTGTTCTGTGTAAACTTGTGTTAGTTAGTTTATTTTGAATGTGTTCTCTTCTATGGGTTAAAGTTCTCAAGATGTGGTTAGGATTGTAGAGTAAATCAGTTTGAATATAATGTTTTACTTGTTTCTATCACTCGTATTATTAAGTTAAGTGTTTGTTTTCACTATTGTCGTGAATGTTTTGATAGCTTTAGCTTTAAAAAGTGTCTAATCCATCTAACTCTCGTTTCACTGATTTCAATGGCTAAACGCTAGTACCATTTTCAACTCGATTTTAAAGAAACGTTCTTTACACAACTGTCCAGCTTGATATTCAACAAAAGACTAATTAACTTGGTCATAAATCTGGCCCAGTTAATCTTTGAAAAAGTATTGTTAACATTTTTCGATTACCTGTACACATGATAAAATATTACATTATATATGGAATTTATCTATTTTATTCATCACTTTTATGAATTATGAACCTTATTATTGGTTTAATCATCTCATTCCCTTTAAATTGATGTATTATAGTCCATATCTGTAGACATTTTGTGGAAATTAACAAATTTTGTTCACATTTTGGAAATATAGGCTCAAAATTGGATTTCCGTCTTTATACGAATTCCCTCCATTTTAAATATTATTAATACTATTATAATAAATTTTAATTATTCATATTCCTCTTCCTTTCCTTAAATACATATAAATTACACCTTTGAACTGGTTTTTTGTGTTAATCTGTAAATTTGACATTGCTCTTTAAAATTAATTAATTTATATATTTTGAAAATTTACAATGTTTTAAGGTATATTTCCTTATTATCATTTTAACTCATAGGATCATTCCCAGTAGTGTTTAACTGTGTTACCTTATCTAAATCTTGGTAGTTTACAGGATTTATAAGTGAATTATACTAGTTTATATTGGTTCTGTGAATTCACCAAATGGCCTAGATTTTAGAATTTTATATTTCTGTCTTTCTCAAATAAATTTAAACTTAACTCCTCCTCTGACTTTACATAATTACAATTATATGAAAATAACATGGTTTATAAATTACTGTGTGGTGTAGTAGTTAATTAACACTACAGTTATTAAAATAATTAATTATGAACATTGTTTAGCAATCTGCACAATTGAACATATTGCAGACATGGTTTGAACATATACCTTTTAACTATTCTTGAGCTAACATAGCATACCTATTAGAACATTATTAATGGTATGTAGGCTATTATTTATCAAACATAATTCTTTTTAGAACACATAACATAAATCTTATTGGCTAATAACTCTTACAAATACATTTTATTAACACATTGATTTTAGGACTGTGAATAAACAGTCTAGTTAAACATTTTACACTTATTAATACTATATTAATGCCAGTCCTTTCTGGTTTAAACCATTATTATTGTGATCCCCTACATCAGTAAACATTAACTCCCATACTCTATTTATTATCATTTTTTACAAATCTCTTGTAAATAAAGATTTACATTAAAATAATAAAATACTGGAAATCTTCCATTTTATTATTTTATTATGCTGTTTATTATTAGATATCAAAGTTGTGATATAGCATACTGATAAGTTATAGTATCACCAACTTTAAGTTTATTGCATTTCTAAAAAACACTTACACAAATTCACTTTCACTGTTGGTTCTGATATTTTGAGCCTTATTATCTCAGACCAGACCTTTAGTAATCATGGACTGTTAAGACTAGTTCATTTTCTTTATTACACAATAGCTTTAGTCGGTTCACTTCTTATAACGCTATACAGCACTTTAGTTTTCTCAATAATTACATTTTATAGGATTTTGGGTATGTTATACTTTCTTTTGCATAGTTTTTGTGGGTTTGGGGTTGATAGTAGTTTATATAATAATAGGTTCTACAACGGTGTTTCTTTCATACTATTTCTTCCTCTCCTCCTGTCTTCTTTCTTGTCCTTCTTCGTATCTTCCTTCTGGTCTTCCTTCTTGTCCTTCTTCTAGTCTTCATTCTTGTCCCTCGTCCAGTCTTCACTCTTCTGGTCTTCCTTCCTCATTCTTGGGTAAACCAAGGTACTTGGTGTTATCTCGACTGAGGTTTAGTTTGGAGCATTTAATTTATTCACTGATACTGACTTTATTCTTCTATACAGGTTTCAGGGTATTGTTTTCTTCCTGATCACAAACTTTATTCTTCCCTCTTCTTGTTTTTGGGGTATTTTGGTATTCACCACTCTTTAATTGAGTCTCTTTTTTCTTGATATGGTCTTATATAACTGGTTTACTGCTCTGAGCTTCCTGGGTAACTTACTGATATTATACTATGAGTTGCTTCGATACTTTCTTTGGTTTTTTTTTTTTAAACAGTGGTTTTTATATATAATGTAATGAGGATTTTTATTTTATCGTGGTTCATTCCTTTGATTTATTTAAATGTCATTCAATATTATTATAACATTTGTTGGTGTAATTAAACTTTATGATTTCACATGACTTAAAATGTAGTGGATTTTCTGTCACGCTACAGAATGCCCTTCTCCAGAAGTAATTTTTTCAGACGATACTTGCTTTGTCTGAAACAATTGCTTATGATAATTATTCAAGGTTTGTTATTATTTTGGACTTCCTTCCATTTTAAAATTTTCTTATTTATATTTGAGTTTATATCATTCTCACTTGATCTCCCTTGATAGTAATAGTCATCTGAGTTTCATATTTATTATTTCATTTTCATATTTCTTCTTAGTATTTTCTCCTTGGGATATTTCCTCCCTATCGTTCCCTACTTTGTGAGCTGGTTCAGTTCAGAGAGGCACTGTACGCTACTTTCCTCTGCTGTCCAATACTTCACACATATTTGAGTACAGAGGCAAATCATCTCTGCTCAAAAAACATATTAATCCTGCTGGAATTATCTTCAGGCAGATTAAAAAATTATTCAGAATAGTACACATATGTTACTATTTAAAAAAAATATCTTTGGGATACTTCACTTATTACTTATTATACTTCTCAGAGATTTTAATATTCCTATCTCAGTTGTTCTTCTGACTCATTAACTGGATGTTTCTTTCATTTGATATTATGGTAGGAAGCTCTTCTATTATTACATTTTTCAACTTTTCTTATCATATAAATCTTTTGGTTATACATTCTTTATTACCTTCTGGTTTTTTCATTATAATCTGCATTATTTATAGTAGCATATCTTTATGACATTTTTTAGACTGTTTCTTTGTTCTTAAATTTCCACTTGTTCTATTTTCTAGAATTTTTATAACTGTCATTATCATAATTGTCATTTAATTCATAAATCATTTTATATTAATTCGTTTAATTACATAAATCTTTGACATTATTTTCACATTATTCCTGTCATTGTTATTATACTTGCGAATGATGGTTTTTTATTAATTTCATAATGAGGTCATAATTTCTCCTCATACCACTTCAAAGTTTCATTCTCTCATAATTCCAAAGACGTTTTTGTACTTTATTATATTCAATCACTCAAATCGTATTAAAGAAATTTTTCTTTTTTATTTATTTAGCATCATTTTATGGAAAGGTTTTTCCTCTTCATATTGAACTTAGACATGATCATATTGTCCAGAATTATTTGTTTTAATTCTAAATCTGTTTCCTTTTACTCATCCCATTATGATCCTTTGTTACCATGGTAATTATTTTCTATGCTTACCATAAATATGGTATCAAATCTCTTCTGTTTATCTCACCAAAGTGTTTTATTAATAATTGGTTGGTAAGTTGTACTTATACTTGGTTTGGAAACTTGATTTATTCATAATTCAAAATTCACTCGTCTTATATTATTCCATAAAGTTTTCTCAAATAATTTGTATGTAAGGTGGGCTTACATGTGTTTTGGCTGGTTTTATTTCTCTAAACTCTCTTGGTATTATTGTCAAAATGTTTCTCTTCAAATAAATATTTAGTAAGCTGTCCTTATTTGTTTTTGACTTTAGATGGTTTTATTTCTAAATTCTCTCCTTCTTTATTATTATATTATAGCCATAAAGTTCTTCTTCAAATATTTGTTATGTAAGGTGGTCTTACCATTGCTTTTAGAATTTTGATGGTTTACATTCAAAATTCTGTTTTATATATCTTCTTCCAAAATGTTTCTTCTCAAATAAATTGTATGTAATGGGCTTACATTGTTTTTAGAATTTGGAAAATTTAGTCCAAACTCTTCTTCTTATATCCTTTAAATAATCTTTATGTAAGGTTGGCTTACATGTATTTTAGAATTTTGGGGATTTTAAATTCTATCTTATAATTCTTGCCATAAAATTTTCTAATAATTGTAGGTAATATGTGCTTATATTTCTTTTTAGAATTTGGCTGATTTATTCTAACTTCTTCTTATGCATATCTTCTAAATGGTTTTCCTTTAAATAATCTTTATGTAAGGTTGGCTTACATGTATTTTAGAATTTTGGGGATTTTAAATTCTATTTTATATATCTTCTTCCAAAATGTTTCTTTGAGCCATACTAGTCGATGCCTCATTCGGGATGCTCAGAGTGGTTACCTGCCGATCTGTCCTATGGTCTTCCGGTCGTTCATGGTGCGACCTCTGTTCAGTGTTGTCCAAACTATTGCTCCTACGCGTCGGATAGTACCTCGGTTGGTCCCGTTCTAGGCTCCTCCGCCTTTCTTTGTATCTTCGGTAACTGTTTCGTCGATTGTGGTTGAATCCTCGCTGTCTTCCATCTGTGGCTCGTATGAAGTTCACTCTAGGGCGAGGAAACCTATTATTATTAAAATTACCATTATTGGGACCCGTACGATTGGTATTATTAGGGTAAGGACTATTACCATAATTGGGGCTTCTCTGACTATTTACGTTATTAGGGTAGGGATTGCTGTTACCCTGATAACCATTAGAGGGTCGATTCGGGTTTTGATAATTTGGACCCGTATTATTATTATCATTGTAATTAGTATTGTTCCCATTATTATATTGTCTTATATTCCAATATGTCTCTGGTCCATATGCTGTATGACCTGAAAAATATCTGTGAGGGTCTTCATCTGGTTTATCAATTATTTGCTTCTCTGAATCCCCATAATCTGGTTCATCATCACATATCCATCCGGAAGGTACACATTTTTGTGTAATTGTACACTGGAATAGTCCTGGATGGCGCACCAATGGAACACACTCTGGTGATTCACCAGTGCCATCGTCACAGTCTGATAAGATGTTATATTTCCATCTTTCCGAAATACACTGTTCAGTCCCACACTGAAACTGATCTGGTCCACATGTTGTATTCCGTTTACCTCTGGTCCTTTCCCAGTGATAAACTACTGTCTTGTGGTAAATTATTTCTGAAATTACTTCGATTCTCCTTCTATAATTCATAGAATTCATGATGTCTTTGTCATAGGTAATTGGGATATTATTGCCATCAATTAACCCATGTTTCATCATCTCCAACTCTTCCTTCGTTTTTATTACATTTCTTGGATACATTCTCCTTTTCGTTGGTTTAATATCTTCCTGGTTTCGGTTAGTTTCAATTTCAGGTACTACCATTACTTGTTCCTGCGTTTTAACATTTAGTACTTCTTCTGGTTCTGGTTGGCTATCTTCCTGCGTTTTATCATTTATTACTTCTTCTGGTTCTGGTTGGCTATCATTTTTTATTTCTTCGGTCTTCTCCTTTCTTAATTCTTCCCCTTTCAATCTGTCCTCTCTCATTTCCTTAATGTCCTCTTCCAGTTTCTTATTGATATTGTCCAGTTGGTTACCCAATTCTTTTTTTATGGATTGGTTGCTCTCCTTTATCATTTGACTCAAATCTTGTTTGCACCGTCTGTCCTCGTCCATCATATGTTGTAACATTCCTATTATCTTTTCCATTCCTTCTTGTGTAAGTCCTGCCATTTTACTTGTCATTGTTGCCCTTCTTCCTGACTGTATAACCGCTGCCAGGCTTATATTATCAAGCCCCACGTTGGGCACCACTTTGTAACCGGACCTCTGTATGCCGGTCGTTACAAAAGAATAAAATGTAAAAGGAAAATTTTATAAAAAATTTAAAATTTTCAAATAGTAAGAAATAAATCTGTTTTAAAAAGGTTCTTGTAAAAATTTAATAACAGGTAGGTATTTATTGACCGTCGAGCACTTCTTGAAGATTTGAACCAAGTCTGGAGTTAAATAGATTAACTCCAGCTAATAATCGATTGACGACTTTTCTGGCTGGTCCAATAGCTCGTTCAAATAATATATATTCTTCTTATTTAAGTTCTTCAGTCTTAATAAATACTCTTAAATTACCTGTGAAATAAGTAACAGATACGAAATAATGGAAATATAAAGATTTATTGACAATTTAAAATAATAATCGATATTTTATCGATGGAGAGCAATTATCGACTCTGTCTCGGGAATTATCGATTGTGTCATACAGAACAAAATTTATGATATATTATATTAAAAGACCGGTTCTTTGAGCGATTAGAATTTATAGTCAGAGAAGGGTGACGAGAAAGTATAACATTAACAATTAAAAATAAATACAATAATTACTATTCAATAGTTTTTAAATAATTCCAGTATATAATATTTGAATAAATGTTTTGTCGAACCAATGAAGACTGACGTCACTGCGATGTAGGAAGCAGACTTCGTTTTCAAGATGGCCGCTACTCGAGTTGGTCTAGGTTACTGCATATGCGTCGTGTCGGAAAATCACAATAAAATTACCTTCATCAAGGTTTGAAATGTCCCCGCACTGGTGTAATATGTCTGTAAAGTTATTTGGTGTATTCTGGCGAAGTGTTCTGTGTAAACTTGTGTTAGTTAGTTTATTTTGAATGTGTTCTCTTCTATGGGTTAAAGTTCTCAAGATGTGGTTAGGATTGTAGAGTAAATCAGTTTGAATATAATGTTTTACTTGTTTCTATCACTCGTATTATTAAGTTAAGTGTTTGTTTTCACTATTGTCGTGAATGTTTTGATAGCTTTAGCTTTAAAAAGTGTCTAATCCATCTAACTCTCGTTTCACTGATTTCAATGGCTAAACGCTAGTACCATTTTCAACTCGATTTTAAAGAAACGTTCTTTACACAACTGTCCAGCTTGATATTCAACAAAAGACTAATTAACTTGGTCATAAATCTGGCCCAGTTAATCTTTGAAAAAGTATTGTTAACATTTTTCGATTACCTGTACACATGATAAAATATTACATTATATATGGAATTTATCTATTTTATTCATCACTTTTATGAATTATGAACCTTATTATTGGTTTAATCATCTCATTCCCTTTAAATTGATGTATTATAGTCCATATCTGTAGACATTTTGTGGAAATTAACAAATTTTGTTCACATTTTGGAAATATAGGCTCAAAATTGGATTTCCGTCTTTATACGAATTCCCTCCATTTTAAATATTATTAATACTATTATAATAAATTTTAATTATTCATATTCCTCTTCCTTTCCTTAAATACATATAAATTACACCTTTGAACTGGTTTTTTGTGTTAATCTGTAAATTTGACATTGCTCTTTAAAATTAATTAATTTATATATTTTGAAAATTTACAATGTTTTAAGGTATATTTCCTTATTATCATTTTAACTCATAGGATCATTCCCAGTAGTGTTTAACTGTGTTACCTTATCTAAATCTTGGTAGTTTACAGGATTTATAAGTGAATTATACTAGTTTATATTGGTTCTGTGAATTCACCAAATGGCCTAGATTTTAGAATTTTATATTTCTGTCTTTCTCAAATAAATTTAAACTTAACTCCTCCTCTGACTTTACATAATTACAATTATATGAAAATAACATGGTTTATAAATTATTGTGTGGTGTAGTAGTTAATTAACACTACAGTTATTAAAATAATTAATTATGAACATTGTTTAGCAATCTGCACAATTGAACATATTGCAGACATGGTTTGAACATATACCTTTTAACTATTCTTGAGCTAACATAGCATACCTATTAGAACATTATTAATGGTATGTAGGCTATTATTTATCAAACATAATTCTTTTTAGAACACATAACATAAATCTTATTGGCTAATAACTCTTACAAATACATTTTATTAACACATTGATTTTAGGACTGTGAATAAACAGTCTAGTTAAACATTTTACACTTATTAATACTATATTAATGCCAGTCCTTTCTGGTTTAAACCATTATTATTGTGATCCCCTACATCAGTAAACATTAACTCCCATACTCTATTTATTATCATTTTTTACAAATCTCTTGTAAATAAAGATTTACATTAAAATAATAAAATACTGGAAATCTTCCATTTTATTATTTTATTATGCTGTTTATTATTAGATATCAAAGTTGTGATATAGCATACTGATAAGTTATAGTATCACCAACTTTAAGTTTATTGCATTTCTAAAAAACACTTACACAAATTCACTTTCACTGTTGGTTCTGATATTTTGAGCCTTATTATCTCAGACCAGACCTTTAGTAATCATGGACTGTTAAGACTAGTTCATTTTCTTTATTACACAATAGCTTTAGTCGGTTCACTTCTTATAACGCTATACAGCACTTTAGTTTTCTCAATAATTACATTTTATAGGATTTTGGGTATGTTATACTTTCTTTTGCATAGTTTTTGTGGGTTTGGGGTTGATAGTAGTTTATATAATAATAGGTTCTACAACGGTGTTTCTTTCATACTATTTCTTCCTCTCCTCCTGTCTTCTTTCTTGTCCTTCTTCGTATCTTCCTTCTGGTCTTCCTTCTTGTCCTTCTTCTAGTCTTCATTCTTGTCCCTCGTCCAGTCTTCACTCTTCTGGTCTTCCTTCCTCATTCTTGGGTAAACCAAGGTACTTGGTGTTATCTCGACTGAGGTTTAGTTTGGAGCATTTAATTTATTCACTGATACTGACTTTATTCTTCTATACAGGTTTCAGGGTATTGTTTTCTTCCTGATCACAAACTTTATTCTTCCCTCTTCTTGTTTTTGGGGTATTTTGGTATTCACCACTCTTTAATTGAGTCTCTTTTTTCTTGATATGGTCTTATATAACTGGTTTACTGCTCTGAGCTTCCTGGGTAACTTACTGATATTATACTATGAGTTGCTTCGATACTTTCTTTGGTTTTTTTTTTTTAAACAGTGGTTTTTATATATAATGTAATGAGGATTTTTATTTTATCGTGGTTCATTCATTTGATTTATTTAAATGTCATTCAATATTATTATAACATTTGTTGGTGTAATTAAACTTTATGATTTCACATGACTTAAAATGTAGTGGATTTTCTGTCACGCTACAACATATGTGATTAAATGTACCATCACATATTGCCCTGTCACTAAAACTGATTATTTCGGAAGATGTCTTTCAGATACTGAAGAAATAATCATTAATTTTTCAGTTTATTTGTTCCAGCTCTTTTTATTTTATTCCTTATATAGATTTACATATATTGTATTTTTCCTTCTGTTTACACAACTTTCTTCCTTCTTTGTTTCATCCCTTGAATAATAAAATTTACCTACTTATGTGAGTTGGAACAGTTTGGGTAGGCACTTTTTGGCTCTAATTCACCGCTGTCCAATGCTTCACCTTATGAGTTCAGAGGAATGTATCGTCTGCTCATGATAATGGTTGCTGGAATTATCTACAGTCAACTCATTTCAATTAGAAACTCTAAAAAATAGGCTTAATTATGACTAAAAAATCATTCTGGGATTACTTGTGCTGGTTTCATTTCAGTTATTTAAACAATTATGTTTACTATTCACTTTCTTCTTTGATATGATTTTAGCTCTCTGTTCTTTCATTTTAGTGATGGGTGGTATATATCTTCCTCTTTAGTTATATGTATAAGATTTTTATTTTATTATTTTTTTTTTCATATTCTGTACTAGTTAATATTAACGTAATTATTTTGTTATCACTGATTTAGTAGTATCGTTTCATAGATGATTGATTATATGTGCCTTTCTTCTTTAATGTATGGGTATCTACAATCTCATAAGTATTGTTACTGTTAACTCTGTTTACAGTATACGGTCCAGTGTCGATCAATTGTTGTTTGTACACTGTTGATTCCTGCAGTTATGTATATAATTTCATTATTATTTTTATTCAGATTCCCTTCTTCTTCTTCCAACAATTCTTCTCTTAAATTTTTTAGGTAGTTATTATGAATTATTGTAATATGATTTTTATTATTTTTAACGTGACTGTTGGCGTTGTTAAACCCAATAGTGTGGTTCAGTGAGGGCCCCGATGGTGTTTTCACTGCCGTGTAGAGTTTAAAGGCGGCTCGGATCCTTCATCTCCTCTGCCGTTTTGGTTCGCTTGAACATTTTCGTTGCTTGTCGATCTGGGTTGGGGCCGTTGGTGATCCTCCTCATAATTCACTCGTCGGTAGTCCTCCTGACTTCGACTCCTACCTCCATTAGTTCGATTATTGTCATGGTTACCTTGGTTCCAGTCGTCATCCCGACTAAAGCTTCGACACCCGCGATAGTATGATCTACCGTTGCCTATGTTATCCGCCCATATATGAAATTAAAATTTCGGTTGTTGTTGTACTGGTTCGGTTGATTTGTATTACATGGCCGGTTATACTGGTTATTCGGGATGTTTTGCCTGTTGCCATAGTTATTCCCATTGTTCCTTGGACCGTTATTGTAGTTTGGCTGTTGGTATGCCCCATGGTTATTATTGTGGCTGTTATTATTACTTGGCCTGTTGTTATAGTTTGTCTGGTTGTACATTCCGTTATTATTACGATGGTTACCATTATTATTATTGTTTCTGTTCTCGTAATCCGGAATGTTCCTGCTCCTGTATTGGTAGTTCCTCTGACGGCTTCTTCTCAAGTACTCCTCGCGTTCACGCTCTTCTAATAATGTTGTAATTGCCTGTATTGTCTTTATTTGTCCTCCCGAACGTGCTGTAGATATCCCGCTGTCGTAATGGTATGCCAATCTGGCGACAAATATTTCTTCCGGGATATTCGGCTCAAGGTGTTTTGCCACACACACTTTTCCAAGGAAGTATGTGGTCGGTGTGTTACCCCTGTTAGGATCGTACCTTCCATAGCTGATGCTTTCCCTTACCATGTTCTGCGCGGCATTTGACCAGTATCTCTTTTTAAATGCCTCCTTAAACTCTTCATAGTTTTGCAAATCATGCCTGGTGGCTATCCACCAGTTATCATTTGTTTCTTTAAAATGCTCGTCCAGGTAGCTCCGGATTACTGGCCATCTGTTCTCTCCGGTTCTTGTCAATTGTTCGCTGACTCGTTGCAAAAATTCCATCGGGTTTCATCTAAAAGACTTAAAATTGATAGTCTCCCGATTTTCCATGGGTTGGGTATATGCTATTGTAGCTGGTCGGTTGTCAACTGATCGTTGAAGGTTTTCGATCCTTTCATGGTTGCGATGTCCCTGTACCTGGACTTCGTTGACGACTGCACTTATATTTCGGTACTGATTTCCGAAGTCTGTTTGTAGTTGTTCTACTTGAGTTCGGTTTTCGTCTCCTACCTGGTCTATCTTGACCTCTAGTTCGGCCCTATTCAGTGTAACCACTGCATCGATTCCTTCCAGCCTTCTATTTGTCTCAGCTATCTCCTGTCTTCTTTCACCGTCGTTTTTGTCTATCTTTTGATTAATGGTTTTACTGGCTTCCTCGATTTTCTTGTTGACTGTTTGTCCTATTTCTTCATTCTGTCTGTTGATAGTGTCCCTCACTTCCTTGATAGTATGTTCAATCCGTTCATTGATTTGTCTGAAGTTGTTGTCATTGATTTGCTTCAACTCCTCCTTCAATTGCTTATTATTTTCTTCCAAACGTTTAAAATTTTCGTTGGTCTGTTTATTATTTTCTTCCAAGCGTTTAAAATTTTTGCTATTTTCTTCCTTATTTTTGTCGAATTTCTCCCCCATTTGTTTCATCAAATTTTCACTGGTCTGTTTATTATCCTCCTTTATACTGTTCATTATTTCCATGAATTTATTCCAATCTTGGGCCTCCACTGGCTTCTTCTTTTCCCGTCATTTCTATTTCTTCCACTGCAGGTACCTCCTTTCTTCCACGCTGATCCCTTCTTCGGCCTCCGCCGCGCGTTTCTTCGACGTAGCTCTTTTGTGCATTTTCCTTATCTTCTAAAAACTGCCGGCTGAAAATGAGTAACCTGTAATACAGTTATTAAAAAAATTTAATCTTCTTTCTTCTTGTTTCAGCCCGAGACGTTGGTGCGCCAATCTATAACGTTGTAGATTTGTGTTATCTGTGTCCGTCTTGTTCAAGCCCCGCGATGGAAGCCAATCTATAACGTTGAGATTTGTTATGGGTGTATTTTATGAACTGCGGATAACGAAATAAGTTACCCTTCAAAACTTGGTTGTACTCGTTAATCGGTTCGTAAATGTCCTTATGTTGCGACTATTATTTATATTAGTTATTTTATTATCGTTTACTGTGTTGTCGTTCAGTATTCGATGATTAGCAACGATTTTATAGGAATGAGAATTTAGTGTGTCACCGTTCGTTTGAAATCGGCGCGCGAATAATATTTGTTCAGTAATGGTCAAATAGATCGTGTATGCAGCCCACTGGATCTACTTTCGTGTCTGGATGTCCTTGCGCCCACTTCAGGTTTTCTCTTCTGTTTCCTGTAATTAATAATCTTTATAATTACTTTACTGGAATAAAATAGGACTGATATGATTGACAAATTATATCTTTTATTCGCTATTTCTTTGAAACATTGGTCAAATTACCGTTCCATTAGTCGAGCATTTACAATTGGATGAGTTCATCCGCCGTGACAAATAGTCCATAACAACAACAAAAAAATTCACAATATATATATTTTATGTTTCTCAGGTAATGGGTACTTGGAGTTGGTAGGAAAGATAGGAAATATGCTTTCACTTAAAAATACAATGCATTACAAACATATATTTACTTCTTATTAACTAACAAAATGTATATAATAATGTTTTCCGAAATTGTTTACATTCAAAGGTTGCAACAGTGCTTTAGTAATACAACATGGCAGACTACCTGGTTCTCACCTCAGAAAAATATGTTTTTTAAATTCCAATTAAAGTGTTTTAAATAAAGTCTTAGTTATAGTAGTTTATAGTAATAATTTGTATATAGCCTCCTTTATCTGGAACAGCTATGTTTTTTAGTGGAAATTGTGTTGTGATGTTATGTAGTATTCTCCTGGAATTAACCAAAATTTCTCACCGATCGATGGCTCCGTATATACAGGATGGACGCTTTGAGTTGGGTATCTATTTTCTTAGATTCTCGTTAGTGTGTTGGTTTTTCTTGGTTCTGGTGTTGTGTCATGTGTTGTCGTACTTTTCGGTATTACTTTTATCGGAGGTGCCTCTCCTGGAGTAAGTTTTCACTCATTTAATATTAATCTTTTACTGCCAGCATTATGCTGTTGAAGTTTATAGTTTTATGTCTAACAATCAACTGTCCCTCTAAAAATATTTAAACCTCGTTGGTGACCTAGCTTTTGGTGTTTGTGATTGGTCTAAGGCCCTGACCCCACGTCACGTGACTAAATTATTTTTGAAAATTGGCGTTTTTAATTCTGTCACCTCAGATTACGTTTCATTTATTTTGATTTAAATTTATCTTTAACTAGTACCATTTTATTGTACATTAAAATTAAATCGTTTTGATACCAATCTCGCCCCATTTTGGCCTCTTATCGGCTGTTTTGACAGGTTTATACTTTTGTGTTTTGAGGCATTGACCTAATCTTGTTTGACATTTTTGTTGTATTTCTTACAGATCTAATATTTTCTAACATTGTTATTCTTACTACTAAACATAATTCTGAGTATCCCTACTTTACATACAATATCATTAATTTAAATACCTATACCTATTTTTCTGACAATAACAATAATACTGAAGCCATGTCAGCTTAGTGGCTTACTAAGGACTTTACAATTATGTTCACTATCTATATTATGACAGCAATGGATGGTTTATACATCTCCCACCATTAACATCTTTATATTTTATCAAAACCAAGCTTTTGTTTTTTGTTTTATTTAATTTAGTAGTGTTTATCTAAATATTTCAATGTTGCTTGAGCCTGGCTCAATTCCTTGGGCCTATATGTCTAGCAGTCAGTTATTTCTGTACAATATCCTTTTTATAACATTAGATCTTTCCCAATTACCTGATTAACATTTTGAACAGTTTATGAACATTCTGTTCACTGAATAACTAACATTTTTTCATCAAAACTTTTATAACATATAAATAATGGTACACACAGGCTCCCATATTAACTATTTCTAATATAACTGAACATGGGTGTTTATTACCCTAACTCTTTTGTATGTCACTATATCTATTATTTAAATTATAGCATAAGCCAATAACTGTGCATTATTTAAAACGAATAGGTGTTCAATCCTTATGAATAAATAATTATACATGACATAGAACATTGGATTTTATCAAAACACTTGATAAAAAAATACTTTGTCACTATATTTTGGTTCTTATTTACATATATGTGGTTCATAAGACCTTTATCATTTCAATGATAACCCCCACTGGCTTTCACTTCCCCACTGGTTTATATTATGATCTTTTGATCATCATTTCATTATTTTGGGCTCTCACTATCTTCACTTGTTTGAACTCATAGTAGATTTACACTGGTTTCTTAAATTATTACATATTTTGTTATTATTTACTCTACTGCATTGCATTCTTAATTTTATTTTATCTTTATTGGGTACTCCTATCAATTGTATTGTTTATTAAAAGAATGGGATTAGTTTATTCATTAAATTGGGTCAATTTGTCATGTTTTTTGGTCCAAACTTCTGTTTCTCAGTTCCAATTCTAGTTCTTTGCCTCTTCTCATTTCTTCTATTCAATGTTGATTTTTTCTTGTGATATTCATTGTCGCCCGTTTCATTTATCTTTTATTATCAGTCCATTTGTAGTTCATGCTATATTGTTCATATAGGATCTCTTCATGCCCCTCACCTACCATAACTATTGGGTTTTGTCACGTTATTAGCAATTTTTCTTTGTTTGTTCTATTCTGAATTTCTTTTTATAACTATGGTTTCTTACAAAATATTTATTTAATCTTCTCTGATTACTTTTGTTGGATGTTGGAATTGATAATTTAATGTTAATTACATACTTTTTAATAAGTTTTTTTTTCATTTTATGGCTTGTGCTAGTACTTGTTATTTATATTTTATCGTTATAATATCTCTTATACATATGTGATGAAATGTACCATCTCAATATATATATATATATATATATATATATATATATATATATATATATTGTTACATACTGTTTACGTGTGTTTTTAAAAATTTAAAGTTTTAAATGTTATTGTTTGGTGTTAAACGTGTTAAAATGTATCTTCTCAGTCGTGTACGGGTAAACCGTATTTTGCTCTGCTGCATTCACATGTTGCCGCCTCGCCACCTGATTGGCGCACAGCTTTCTGCAGTATGACCCAGCTTGCGTCTCGCTTTAACGCCTTCACTTCAATAATTATTAGTCGTTATTCTAAATTAACTGAATCAAACATACAGAAATGCAGATTGAGAACATTTATTAATACTTTAGAATATTTCACTTGATTTATTATACATCAAAATTTGTTTTCCGCACCGGCTATTACAATTGTGCGGTTGGTATTGGCTCAGTTCAGTTTGTATACAATCCGTCAGTAATGTTAGTTTACTGTAAATATATCGTTTTATCTCAGGGGTGTTAAGTCCTTTTGGCTACAGAAATATATACTTACGGCTAACACACACAAAGTTATAACAATTCTTAAGACTAATTACATAAATAAATCGATATCTCATTACATTTAATTAAGTAATCACCAATGAAAACTTGTAAAGCAATTTTGGGTTAGGTTTCGTTGTCAAAGTTCAGTTATCGAAAGGTTCATCAATTATTTTATTATATTTTACTTTCTTAATAATTGTTAATTGATTAAAGTTAAATAGTGAATTTAAATAAGCATTTATTTTGACTCGGAATAGTGATCAGTGATTTGAAATCGTTATATTTAATTCAGACCAAAAATAGTGAATTCGGTTTAAGGGATAATGTTTATACTCATCGGTTAATTGTTGCTGAAGATCCTGCTGTCGTCTTCTTCTATGGATAACTCCTGGGCTGTCGTCTTCTTCTACTCTCCCGTCGTCTGTTTCCCTCGTCTCGGCGCTTCTCCTCGCTGACTCAGGCCTCGTATTTCTTCCGTTGATGTCGTCTTCTTCTTTCAGGATGTTCCACTGATCTTCATTTAGTGTCCGTGGTCGTCTCTCTTCGTCACGGCGTCGTTTCGTCTTCTTCGGATCACTACGGTTTGTTATTTAATTTTTATATATAAAGTTTCGTTCAGGATTCCCTGTACTGTTGTCATTGTCTTCCACTGGTTTTAATTAGTTTCGAAATTACTTGAAGAATAACAATTTTAATTTTAATATGAGAGCTCCTCGGTCCACTCTCTGGCGTTGGTTAATAATGACTACTGAAAATCTAACGGTTTTTTGGCGTTATTTTTCTTGTTGCTATGGTTACTTAATAAATTATGCTAATTTTCATTGGTTATTAACTTAGGTCATTGTTATGATTTATCGTCTTTTTTCGTCTATTTTTACCAAAATATCTTCAACTGAAGATTACTACTTTATACTAATAGCTAGAGTTATTACATTAGCACCATTCTTCCTAATTTTTCATGATGAACATTTTGATATCCATCATGCCCACTCTTGAATAGCTAATTACATTTTTACTATTTTCCATATTTATATCTTACATATATTTTATTCAAAATTAGTTATTAATCACATACTTTGGTACTATGAATACTCACTTACATGGTTTAATCATTTGGCACATTCTGCCTTAACTTTGGATTATTATTTGTTCTCAAATTAATAAATTTATATTCAACAGTTTGGCCTAGAGCCTAGATTCCATTCTACTTCCATCTAACATTTCTGGTAATTCTAATACAATTTATAAACAAAACAAACAATAAACATCAGTATCCCTAATTCTAATTCTTACTATGAAATATTCCTTGTCAGGTTCTAGCCTGAAATAACTTTTAACTACTGTTCTCTGCTTACCCTATAATTTACTCTATGCTATGATTTTCTGAACACTAACAAAACTCTTAATACTTACTTAAAGAAACTCTTATAATACTATTGACAAACTGTTCCTTGCATGATATGTCCTATCTACTATTCCCTTCACTTAAATACAGTGTCAGTCCTTCTTAATTTGCTATTCATTCTAATACCTTAACTCTTACCTTAATATATAATCCTGATATCTTATTACTTAAATTAATAATATTACAATTAGTTCAATCTTACTTACTAACGCACAGTTTATCAAAAATTGTTTATCTGTTTAACATAGTTGGCTTACATAATATTTTGTTCTACACCCCCACTGCACTTTTCCTTTCATTAGAAAGTTTCTTTAATTACTACCCTGCTCACTTTGTTTCATTATTCTATACCTATCACTTCACTACTTATTTAGTTTTACACACACTTTTGGGCTTATTCACTTGTTTATTCAAGGGTTGTCTAATTACTTTATATCACTGTGTGATTATGGTCATGAATAACTAAGTTACCTCCAAATCACACTGATCACTTTTGGTCATCATTCTAATATTGCTTTTGTTTTGGCTCAAAGTATTGTTTATTGTCTTTGGCCATTATCATTACAAATTGTTTGGGGTATGGTTAGCTTCTAACCCCCTACATTATATTATACAAGTACATTCTTTTAAAAACAAGATACATGTGATACTATTACCCTCCATTAATCTTATTGTCCTAGTTACATCTCATATACTACAGACATCAATTCATTATTAAATTTACAATATTCTGTTCACTTTTTTTGGGATGACTTGATTGTACTTAGGTTTTAAACTTCTTCTTCACTGTCTCTTGGTTCCTTTGTTTCTATCCGATCTATTGTGTCAATTCACTGTCAGGTTAATAGTCATTTGTCATTTATTGGGTTACTGGGTTATTGATCTTTAAGTTTATAAGTTTTTTGCCTCTTACTCTTATCTTCAGCTGTTTATTTTATAATTAAATACAATTGAATCTTCGCTACCTTATGTCATGTTACATAATGCATCGCCACCAAAATTGATTATTTCGAAACAAAGATTATTAGATTTTTTCTGAAATCATCAATATAGTTCATTTTATCAAGTTGTTATTATTCAGGAATTCATCCATCGCTACTTCTTCTGTATTCATTCTTTATTAATTCATGGTTCATAATATAATAATTGGTATTATTTTCTTTCTTTATTATTCCCCTTTATGTTCTATTTCCCTAAAATTTTTCTTCTCTCTCCTTCATATAAATTGGTAATAGTCAGAGGGCACGTGTGGCTCTATTACTCTGCTATCCATTTATACACATTTTGAGTTCAGAGGCCTTGCCTATCTGCTCAATAACATATGTTGGACGTATCTCAACATAAAATCATCACATAATAATATTCCTAATAATTATAATAATAGTCGCTCATTTCCGACTCACATAATATTAATACAATAAAACACTTTTGGGATTAATTATTCTCTCCTTTATACATCTCATGACTTTTCATCTCAATAACTTATCTGGATTCCTTTGTTTAAGCTTGTGGCGATATTTAATAGGCATTTTGCATTGTTTCAATGGCTTATTTTATATGGTAGTGATTCTATTTGTCATCACTTTAATGCTCATTGATATTTAAAATTAACATTTGTAGCTGGCTTTGGCTCACTTATATTTTTTCATTGATAGTTCAGTTAATCTGCCAGTGTTATTTTTTATTTGATTGTTTTGGTCTCTTCTTTTGTGAAACATTAATTTTTATTTATCCCCTTTTTGTGATAGGATTGGTTAATGATGTTATGTAGCGTCATCATTATTTGTGTAACATTGAATTATTTACATCTCAATTTTTTTTGATATTTCATTATACATTTTCAAATTCACTTGTGTTTACACATTTTGTTTCACACTTGGTCGTAAGTTTAGCCTTACTTTGTTTTGAATTTAGCTTATCTTTCTTCTAAATTCCCTTTCATTTATAATAATAATAGTTCCAATCAAATACTTATTGTAAGTTGTGCTTACATTTATTTTTGAATTTTGATAATTTACTTACAAAATTCTCTTTAATTTTCTGACACTGGTTCATAATACTTTTTTAAAGAAGACTGGTTATAAGTCCCTTTTATCTTTTTAGTTGTGATTTCACTTAAGACATAGGTATTATTTTTATTATCTTTCAATGTGAGATAGGGTATTTATTTTACTATACAATGGACCCTGTTATATACACTCCTTTTTTCTTGTAGGTTAATCTTCTCATTTATACATTAGTTGGTTTGCATGGTCGTTTTACTTAAAATCAGTCCCATCTCTCAGTGTTCCTTCACACTTGGTTTAACCATGGTCCATGATTATATGATTTGCTCCTGTTCGGATTGCTGTCGTCTTCATAATGACTTCTGTTCGTGTCCACTTTCTTGCTATTATTCTGTATTTAAATGGTTCTGTCATAGAATTCTCACTGGTTTCCATTCCTATCTCCATCATTTCATTATTTTGTTTATACAACAAGTAGGTCAATGCTATTTCCATTGTAGATGCTATCGTTGATATTGGATTATGCATGTCTATTAAGTGTCTTCTCCTTCTTATTCTGTTACACATTATTTTATAGTGATTCCTTTCTAAAGGTTCTAGTAAGTTCCTTCTATTATTTTTAAAATTCATTATTTCATCCTGGTCGTTAATTAGTACGTTAAACATCTCAAACAGTCCATTCTTCATCATCTCCAATTCTTCTCTGGAATTTATGAGTTTCCTTGGATGCCTCTTCTTAGTCGTCACCTCCATGATTTGGATATTCTCCTTGTGGCTGCTATTTTTATTTGCAGGTAATAGTATGCTTTTGTCTTCTGTAGTTTTTATTTCCTTCCTACTATCTTCTATTTTCGTAATTACCGGTTCCTCGTTCTCGTTCAATGTTTCTTTAATACCTTCAGAAACTCTTTCTAGTGTTTCATTCACCTTCTTGAAACCCTTATCCAAAGTTTCACTTAATTTCTCGTTAAATCTGTCAAATTTTTCCATAATTTCTTTGTGATTTTTGTCCATTTCTTCTTTATATAATTCCCAAAATTGCCTTACGCTCATGTCACGTCTGGCTTCCTTCTGTTGTGTAGGTTCTGGCATTTTCTTCGGTTGCTTCACTTCCACGTCTTTGACTATTTCTTTTTCTAATTGAACATTGGGTTGTTCCAGATTTTTACTATTTGGTGGTTGGCTGAACCTTTTTATTTGATTATGTTCCTTCCTCCAATTACACATATCTTCTCTGGATAGCTCGAACATAACCCTTATCCATTCTCTTAGCTCTGTGTTTTCTGTTTGTATTGGTTTTTCTGGTAGTTTTATAGATTGTCTCCATTGGTCATATTCCTCCTGTGTAAATTCCTCTGTCACCTGTGCGTATACTCCCGTTCGTTCTTTTTTCATTTGGTTTTCATTACTGTACCATTTCTCCCAATCATCCTCAGTCATTTTCTCCACCTTTTTATCGCTTTCTCCGTGGGCTGTCCCGATAGTTTCTTCTTTATTGCATTTGGTGTCCAGCTTCCACACTTCATCATAAATCTCTTCCAATGACATTTTGTCGTTTGGCGTTCCCTTTGCATTTGCGCGACTCATTTGTGCTCGTTCATGGTCAGTGGTGTTCTTTTCGATGTACTCCATCTCTCTGCTAAACTTTTTAAATAGTGCTGTCATCCATTCTGCATAGCTGACTCGTTTTTCTTCTATCTCCTTTTCCGATCTCTTTGTCTCCTTTTCCGCCTCCTTCTCGTGTTTTGCCGGTTCCATTTCTGTAGTCGCCGCTAGAATCTGTAAATTTTTAAAGGTATGTTTCCTTAACTATTCTAGCCCTACTAGTTGGCGCGCCACTTTGTAATAAACTTTTTGTGTGGTGTGGCCGCTACCGTTCAAGCCCCGCGATGGAAGCCACTTTGTAATAAAACGTTTACGTGTGGTTTTAAAATATTTAAAGTTTTAATGTTATTTAGTGTTAAACGTGTTAAAATGTATCTTCTCAGTCGTGTACGGGTAAACCGTATTTTGCTCTGCTGCAATCAAATGTTGCCGCCTCGCCACCTGATTGGCGCACAGCTTTCTGCAGTATGACCCAGCTTGCGTCTCGCTTTAACACCTTCACTTCAATAATTATTAGTCGTTATTCTAAATTAACTGAATCAAACATACAGAATTGCAGATTGAGAACATTTATTAATCCTTTGGAATATTTCACTTGATTTATTATACATCAACATTTGTTTTCCGCACCGGCTATTACAATTGTGCGGTTGGTATTGGCTCAGTTCAGTTTGTATACAATCCGTCAGTAATGTTAGTTTACTGTAAATATATCGTTTTATCTCAGGGGTGTTAAGTCCTTTCGGCTACAGAAATATATACTTACGGCTAACACACACACAAAGTTATAACAATTCTTAAGACTAATTACATAAATAAATCGATATCTCATTACATTTAATTAAGTAATCACCAATGAAAACTTGTAAAGCAATTTTAGGTTAGGTTTCGTTGTCAAAGTTCAGTTATCGAAAGGTTCATCAATTATTTTATTATATTTTACTTTCTTAATAATTGTTAATTGATTAAAGTTAAATAGTGAATTTAAATAAGCATTTATTTTGACTCGGAATAGTGATCAGTGATTTGAAATCGTTATATTTAATTCAGACCAAAAATAGTGAATTCGATTTAAGGGATAATGTTTATACTCATCGGTTAATTGTTGCTGAAGATCCTGCTGTCGTCTTCTTCTATGGATAACTCCTGGGCTGTCGTCTTCTTCTACTCTCCCGTCGTCTGTTTCCCTCGTCTCGGCGCTTCTCCTCGCTGACTCAGGCCTCGTATTTCTTCCGTTGATGTCGTCTTCTTCTTTCAGGATGTTCCACTGATCTTCATTTAGTGTCCGTGGTCGTCTCTCTTCGTCACGGCGTCGTTTCGTCTTCTTCGGATCACTACGGTTTGTTATTTAATTTTTATATATAAAGTTTCGTTCAGGATTCCCTGTACTGTTGTCATTGTCTTCCACTGGTTTTAATTAGTTTCGAAATTACTTGAAGAATAACAATTTTAATTTTAATATGAGAGCTCCTCGGTCCACTCTCTGGCGTTGGTTAATAATGACTACTGAAAATCTAACGGTTTTTTGGCGTTATTTTTCTTGTTGCTATGGTTACTTAATAAATTATGCTAATTTTCATTGGTTATTAACTTAGGTCATTGTTATGATTTATCGTCTTTTTTCGTCTATTTTTACCAAAATATCTTCAACTGAAGATTACTACTTTATACTAATAGCTAGAGTTATTACATTAGCACCATTCTTCCTAATTTTTCATGATGAACATTTTGATATCCATCATGCCCACTCTTGAATAGCTAATTACATTTTTACTATTTTCCATATTTATATCTTACATATATTTTATTCAAAATTAGTTATTAATCACATACTTTGGTACTATGAATACTCACTTACATGGTTTAATCATTTGGCACATTCTGCCTTAACTTTGGATTATTATTTGTTCTCAAATTAATAAATTTATATTCAACAGTTTGGCCTAGAGCCTAGATTCCATTCTACTTCCATCTAACATTTCTTACTAACATTTCTGGTAATTCTAATACAATTTATAAACAAAACAAACAATAAACATCAGTATCCCTAATTCTAATTCTTACTATGAAATATTCCTTGTCAGGTTCTAGCCTGAAATAACTTTTAACTACTGTTCTCTGCTTACCCTATAATTTACTCTATGCTATGATTTTCTGAACACTAACAAAACTCTTAATACTTACTTAAAGAAACTTAAAGAAACTCTTATAATACTATTGACAAACTGTTCCTTGCATGATATGTCCTATCTACTATTCCCTTCACTTAAATACAGTGTCAGTCCTTCTTAATTTGCTATTCATTCTAATACCTTAACTCTTACCTTAATATATAATCCTGATATCTTATTACTTAAATTAATAATATTACAATTAGTTCAATCTTACTTACTAACGCACAGTTTATCAAAAATTGTTTATCTGTTTAACATAGTTGGCTTACATAATATTTTGTTCTACACCCCCACTGCACTTTTCCTTTCATTAGAAAGTTTCTTTAATTACTACCCTGCTCACTTTGTTTCATTATTCTATACCTATCACTTCACTACTTATTTAGTTTTACACACACTTTTGGGCTTATTCACTTGTTTATTCAAGGGTTGTCTAATTACTTTATATCACTGTGTGATTATGGTCATGAATAACTAAGTTACCTCCAAATCACACTGATCACTTTTGGTCATCATTCTAATATTGCTTTTGTTTTGGCTCAAAGTATTGTTTATTGTCTTTGGCCATTATCATTACAAATTGTTTGGGGTATGGTTAGCTTCTAACCCCCTACATTATATTATACAAGTACATTCTTTTAAAAACAAGATACATGTGATACTATTACCCTCCATTAATCTTATTGTCCTAGTTACATCTCATATACTACAGACATCAATTCATTATTAAATTTACAATATTCTGTTCACTTTTTTTGGGATGACTTGATTGTACTTAGGTTTTAAACTTCTTCTTCACTGTCTCTTGGTTCCTTTGTTTCTATCCGATCTATTGTGTCAATTCACTGTCAGGTTAATAGTCATTTGTCATTTATTGGGTTACTGGGTTATTGATCTTTAAGTTTATAAGTTTTTTGCCTCTTACTCTTATCTTCAGCTGTTTATTTTATAATTAAATACAATTGAATCTTCGCTACCTTATGTCATGTTACATAATGCATCGCCACCAAAATTGATTATTTCGAAACAAAGATTATTAGATTTTTTCTGAAATCATCAATATACCGTAGTTCATTTTATCAAGTTGTTATTATTCAGGAATTCATCCATCGCTACTTCTTCTGTATTCATTCTTTATTAAGTCATGGTTCATAATATAATAATTGGTATTATTTTCTTTCCTTATTATTCCCCTTTATGTTCTATTTCCCTAAAATTTTTCTTCTCTCTCCTTCATATAAATTGGTAATAGTCAGAGGGCACGTGTGGCTCTATTACTCTGCTATCCATTTATACACATTTTGAGTTCAGAGGCCTTGCCTATCTGCTCAATAACATATGTTGGACGTATCTCAACATAAAATCATCACATAATAATATTCCTAATAATTATAATAATAGTCGCTCATTTCCGACTCACATAATATTAATACAATAAAACACTTTTGGGATTAATTATTCTCTCCTTTATACATCTCATGACTTTTCATCTCAATAACTTATCTGGATTCCTTTGTTTAAGCTTGTGGCGATATTTAATAGGCATTTTGCATTGTTTCAATGGCTTATTTTATATGGTAGTGATTCTATTTGTCATCACTTTAATGCTCATTGATATTTAAAATTAACATTTGTAGCTGGCTTTGGCTCACTTATATTTTTTCATTGATAGTTCAGTTAATCTGCCAGTGTTATTTTTTATTTGATTGTTTTGGTCTCTTCTTTTGTGAAACATTAATTTTTATTTATCCCCTTTTTGTGATAGGATTGGTTAATGATGTTATGTAGCGTCATCATTATTTGTGTAACATTGAATTATTTACATCTCAATTTTTTTTGATATTTCATTATACATTTTCAAATTCACTTGTGTTTACACATTTTGTTTCACACTTGGTCGTAAGTTTAGCCTTACTTTGTTTTGAATTTAGCTTATCTTTCTTCTAAATTCCCTTTCATTTATAATAATAATAGTTCCAATCAAATACTTATTGTAAGTTGTGCTTACATTTATTTTTGAATTTTGATGACACTGGTTCATAATACTTTTTTAAAGAAGACTGGTTATAAGTCCCTTTTATCTTTTTAGTTGTGATTTCACTTAAGACATAGGTATTATTTTTATTATCTTTCAATATGAGATAGGGTATTTATTTTACTATACAATGGACCCTGTTATATACACTCCTTTTTTCTTGTAGGTTAATCTTCTCATTTATACATTAGTTGGTTTGCATGGTCATTTTACTTAAAATCAGTCCCATCTCTCAGTGTTCCTTCACACTTGGTTTAACCATGGTCCATGATTATATGATTTGCTCCTGTTCGGATTGCTGTCGTCTTCATAATGACTTCTGTTCGTGTCCACTTTCTTGCTATTATTCTGTATTTAAATGGTTCTGTCATAGAATTCTCACTGGTTTCCATTCCTATCTCCATCATTTCATTATTTTGTTTATACAACAAGTAGGTCAATGCTATTTCCATTGTAGATGCTATCGTTGATATTGGATTATGCATGTCTATTAAGTGTCTTCTCCTTCTTATTCTGTTACACATTATTTTATAGTGATTCCTTTCTAAAGGTTCTAGTAAGTTCCTTCTATTATTTTTAAAATTCATTATTTCATCCTGGTCGTTAATTAGTACGTTAAACATCTCAAACAGTCCATTCTTCATCATCTCCAATTCTTCTCTGGAATTTATGAGTTTCCTTGGATGCCTCTTCTTAGTCGTCACCTCCATGATTTGGATATTCTCCTTGTGGCTGCTATTTTTATTTGCAGGTAATAGTATGCTTTTGTCTTCTGTAGTTTTTATTTCCTTCCTACTATCTTCTATTTTCGTAATTACCGGTTCCTCGTTCTCGTTCAATGTTTCTTTAATACCTTCAGAAACTCTTTCTAGTGTTTCATTCACCTTCTTGAAACCCTTATCCAAAGTTTCACTTAATTTCTCGTTAAATCTGTCAAATTTTTCCATCATTTCTTTGTGATTTTTGTCCATTTCTTCTTTATATAATTCCCAAAATTGCCTTACGCTCATGTCACGTCTGGCTTCCTTCTGTTGTGTAGGTTCTGGCATTTTCTTCGGTTGCTTCACTTCCACGTCTTTGACTATTTCTTTTTCTAATTGAACATTGGGTTGTTCCAGATTTTTACTATTTGGTGGTTGGCTGAACCTTTTTATTTGATTATGTTCCTTCCTCCAATTACACATATCTTCTCTGGATAGCTCGAACATAACCCTTATCCATTCTCTTAGCTCTGTGTTTTCTGTTTGTATTGGTTTTTCTGGTAGTTTTATAGATTGTCTCCATTGGTCATATTCCTCCTGTGTAAATTCCTCTGTCACCTGTGCGTATACTCCCGTTCGTTCTTTTTTCATTTGGTTTTCATTACTGTACCATTTCTCCCAATCATCCTCAGTCATTTTCTCCACCTTTTTATCGCTTTCTCCGTGGGCTGTCCCGATAGTTTCTTCTTTATTGCATTTGGTGTCCAGCTTCCACACTTCATCATAAATCTCTTCCAATGACATTTTGTCGTTTGGCGTTCCCTTTGCATTTGCGCGACTCATTTGTGCTCGTTCATGGTCAGTGGTGTTCTTTTCGATGTACTCCATCTCTCTGCTAAACTTTTTAAATAGTGCTGTCATCCATTCTGCATAGCTGACTCGTTTTTCTTCTATCTCCTTTTCCGATCTCTTTGTCTCCTTTTCCGCCTCCTTCTCGTGTTTTGCCGGTTCCATTTCTGTAGTCGCCGCTAGAATCTGTAAATTTTTAAAGGTATGTTTCCTTAACTATTCTAGCCCTACTAGTTGGCGCGCCACTTTGTAATAAACTTTTTGTGTGGTGTGGCCGCTACCGTTCAAGCCCCGCGATGGAAGCCACTTTGTAATAAAACGTTTACGTGTGGTTTTAAAATATTTAAAGTTTTAATGTTATTTAGTGTTAAACGTGTTAAAATGTATCTTCTCAGTCGTGTACGGGTAAACCGTATTTTGCTCTGCTGCAATCAAATGTTGCCGCCTCGCCACCTGATTGGCGCACAGCTTTCTGCAGTATGACCCAGCTTGCGTCTCGCTTTAACACCTTCACTTCAATAATTATTAGTCGTTATTCTAAATTAACTGAATCAAACATACAGAATTGCAGATTGAGAACATTTATTAATCCTTTGGAATATTTCACTTGATTTATTATACATCAACATTTGTTTTCCGCACCGGCTATTACAATTGTGCGGTTGGTATTGGCTCAGTTCAGTTTGTATACAATCCGTCAGTAATGTTAGTTTACTGTAAATATATCGTTTTATCTCAGGGGTGTTAAGTCCTTTCGGCTACAGAAATATATACTTACGGCTAACACACACAAAGTTATAACAATTCTTAAGACTAATTACATAAATAAATCGATATCTCATTACATTTAATTAAGTAATCACCAATGAAAACTTGTAAAGCAATTTTAGGTTAGGTTTCGTTGTCAAAGTTCAGTTATCGAAAGGTTCATCAATTATTTTATTATATTTTACTTTCTTAATAATTGTTAATTGATTAAAGTTAAATAGTGAATTTAAATAAGCATTTATTTTGACTCGGAATAGTGATCAGTGATTTGAAATCGTTATATTTAATTCAGACCAAAAATAGTGAATTCGATTTAAGGGATAATGTTTATACTCATCGGTTAATTGTTGCTGAAGATCCTGCTGTCGTCTTCTTCTATGGATAACTCCTGGGCTGTCGTCTTCTTCTACTCTCCCGTCGTCTGTTTCCCTCGTCTCGGCGCTTCTCCTCGCTGACTCAGGCCTCGTATTTCTTCCGTTGATGTCGTCTTCTTCTTTCAGGATGTTCCACTGATCTTCATTTAGTGTCCGTGGTCGTCTCTCTTCGTCACGGCGTCGTTTCGTCTTCTTCGGATCACTACGGTTTGTTATTTAATTTTTATATATAAAGTTTCGTTCAGGATTCCCTGTACTGTTGTCATTGTCTTCCACTGGTTTTAATTAGTTTCGAAATTACTTGAAGAATAACAATTTTAATTTTAATATGAGAGCTCCTCGGTCCACTCTCTGGCGTTGGTTAATAATGACTACTGAAAATCTAACGGTTTTTTGGCGTTATTTTTCTTGTTGCTATGGTTACTTAATAAATTATGCTAATTTTCATTGGTTATTAACTTAGGTCATTGTTATGATTTATCGTCTTTTTTCGTCTATTTTTACCAAAATATCTTCAACTGAAGATTACTACTTTATACTAATAGCTAGAGTTATTACATTAGCACCATTCTTCCTAATTTTTCATGATGAACATTTTGATATCCATCATGCCCACTCTTGAATAGCTAATTACATTTTTACTATTTTCCATATTTATATCTTACATATATTTTATTCAAAATTAGTTATTAATCACATACTTTGGTACTATGAATACTCACTTACATGGTTTAATCATTTGGCACATTCTGCCTTAACTTTGGATTATTATTTGTTCTCAAATTAATAAATTTATATTCAACAGTTTGGCCTAGAGCCTAGATTCCATTCTACTTCCATCTAACATTTCTTACTAACATTTCTGGTAATTCTAATACAATTTATAAACAAAACAAACAATAAACATCAGTATCCCTAATTCTAATTCTTACTATGAAATATTCCTTGTCAGGTTCTAGCCTGAAATAACTTTTAACTACTGTTCTCTGCTTACCCTATAATTTACTCTATGCTATGATTTTCTGAACACTAACAAAACTCTTAATACTTACTTAAAGAAACTTAAAGAAACTCTTATAATACTATTGACAAACTGTTCCTTGCATGATATGTCCTATCTACTATTCCCTTCACTTAAATACAGTGTCAGTCCTTCTTAATTTGCTATTCATTCTAATACCTTAACTCTTACCTTAATATATAATCCTGATATCTTATTACTTAAATTAATAATATTACAATTAGTTCAATCTTACTTACTAACGCACAGTTTATCAAAAATTGTTTATCTGTTTAACATAGTTGGCTTACATAATATTTTGTTCTACACCCCCACTGCACTTTTCCTTTCATTAGAAAGTTTCTTTAATTACTACCCTGCTCACTTTGTTTCATTATTCTATACCTATCACTTCACTACTTATTTAGTTTTACACACACTTTTGGGCTTATTCACTTGTTTATTCAAGGGTTGTCTAATTACTTTATATCACTGTGTGATTATGGTCATGAATAACTAAGTTACCTCCAAATCACACTGATCACTTTTGGTCATCATTCTAATATTGCTTTTGTTTTGGCTCAAAGTATTGTTTATTGTCTTTGGCCATTATCATTACAAATTGTTTGGGGTATGGTTAGCTTCTAACCCCCTACATTATATTATACAAGTACATTCTTTTAAAAACAAGATACATGTGATACTATTACCCTCCATTAATCTTATTGTCCTAGTTACATCTCATATACTACAGACATCAATTCATTATTAAATTTACAATATTCTGTTCACTTTTTTTGGGATGACTTGATTGTACTTAGGTTTTAAACTTCTTCTTCACTGTCTCTTGGTTCCTTTGTTTCTATCCGATCTATTGTGTCAATTCACTGTCAGGTTAATAGTCATTTGTCATTTATTGGGTTACTGGGTTATTGATCTTTAAGTTTATAAGTTTTTTGCCTCTTACTCTTATCTTCAGCTGTTTATTTTATAATTAAATACAATTGAATCTTCGCTACCTTATGTCATGTTACATAATGCATCGCCACCAAAATTGATTATTTCGAAACAAAGATTATTAGATTTTTTCTGAAATCATCAATATACCGTAGTTCATTTTATCAAGTTGTTATTATTCAGGAATTCATCCATCGCTACTTCTTCTGTATTCATTCTTTATTAAGTCATGGTTCATAATATAATAATTGGTATTATTTTCTTTCTTTATTATTCCCCTTTATGTTCTATTTCCCTAAAATTTTTCTTCTCTCTCCTTCATATAAATTGGTAATAGTCAGAGGGCACGTGTGGCTCTATTACTCTGCTATCCATTTATACACATTTTGAGTTCAGAGGCCTTGCCTATCTGCTCAATAACATATGTTGGACGTATCTCAACATAAAATCATCACATAATAATATTCCTAATAATTATAATAATAGTCGCTCATTTCCGACTCACATAATATTAATACAATAAAACACTTTTGGGATTAATTATTCTCTCCTTTATACATCTCATGACTTTTCATCTCAATAACTTATCTGGATTCCTTTGTTTAAGCTTGTGGCGATATTTAATAGGCATTTTGCATTGTTTCAATGGCTTATTTTATATGGTAGTGATTCTATTTGTCATCACTTTAATGCTCATTGATATTTAAAATTAACATTTGTAGCTGGCTTTGGCTCACTTATATTTTTTCATTGATAGTTCAGTTAATCTGCCAGTGTTATTTTTTATTTGATTGTTTTGGTCTCTTCTTTTGTGAAACATTAATTTTTATTTATCCCCTTTTTGTGATAGGATTGGTTAATGATGTTATGTAGCGTCATCATTATTTGTGTAACATTGAATTATTTACATCTCAATTTTTTTTGATATTTCATTATACATTTTCAAATTCACTTGTGTTTACACATTTTGTTTCACACTTGGTCGTAAGTTTAGCCTTACTTTGTTTTGAATTTAGCTTATCTTTCTTCTAAATTCCCTTTCATTTATAATAATAATAGTTCCAATCAAATACTTATTGTAAGTTGTGCTTACATTTATTTTTGAATTTTGATGACACTGGTTCATAATACTTTTTTAAAGAAGACTGGTTATAAGTCCCTTTTATCTTTTTAGTTGTGATTTCACTTAAGACATAGGTATTATTTTTATTATCTTTCAATATGAGATAGGGTATTTATTTTACTATACAATGGACCCTGTTATATACACTCCTTTTTTCTTGTAGGTTAATCTTCTCATTTATACATTTAGTCCAGTCGCCAGAGATTTTGACTTGATAAAAAATTGGGGCAAAGCAATATTTGGTGCACGTGTTAAATAAACGTTAATAATTAATATAAAAAAATCTTTGCATGTTTACCTTTCTAGGGTTTTCTGAAAATGGTCTGGAAAAATCGTAAAGACAGATTTTCTTAAAGCACTCCGTAAATATGTACAGTTGGAAGAAATAAAAAGGTGTATATTGAAGAGCAAACAATTTCCTTCAGAAAGTCTCCTTACATATTTTTACGTTAATGGAACTGTTTTCCTGAAAATTGGTAATGATGAGCGCTGCGTTTTAAAAAGAGCGTCTGCCTCCGATCTTGCGTAATTCGCTAAATTAGCCAGGCGCGTCTATTCAAAAATATCATAACTTTCTTTAATCTAAGCGTAGCCAGTTAAATAAAGGCTAGTTTTGAAGGGGAACAGTATAGCTTTCAAAATTTGTTGATTTTTACATAAATATTTTATTTGAACATAAAGACTATAGTGTATAAATATTTACTGTAGATACAAAAAGAAGTGAAACCACAAAATTACAAGTACTATACAATAAAATTTTAAAAAATAGTAGTTCTTTACTAATTTACCTTTAAAAGAGATAAACTTTTTATTTTATAATAATGAAAAATACTTTTGAAGTTGTTATTTAAAAAAAAACACCTTTTCAAAAGTGAGTATTTCGACGTATTTTAAATTTACTCGAAAATTCAGAGTTTATCTGCCTTTATTAATCTTAAAAATAGAGATATCGAAATACAAAAAATTGTATTTGAAAGCTGCAAGTGTTCTGCATCAAAAACTATACTCATGAAAATTAAAATCATTTTCGAAATTAAAAAAAATAAATAAAAATTGTGTATACTAAAAAAAGGTGCCTCCTTTGCGTTACATACATGTATCTTTTAAGTGGGTTTATTTGAGTACTTGAAATTAACGTTACAGCTACTACAATACTAAATCTATCTATTCATGTTATTTCTCTTACCTGATTATACCTATACTCTAAAAACAAGACCCTAGAAAACAGGTAAAATTTTTAAACGGCGCGGCGTTCTATTCCCCTCGAGTGTGAACTGTAAATGTAGCTGCGCGCGCAACACCCATTGTTGTGGTGTGCCATACAAACATCTGCTATACAAGAACGGAGCAGTAACGCAGTTGATATTTCTTCAAAGGTTATAATCAAAACATTACAAATATTTTTGTTTTTATCATATAAAACAGGTAAAAAAATTGCAGTTTAAAGTTTTTATTTACACTTTTTATACATGCTAATATTTATTTATTTGTGAGCACGTGTAGTGGAGTCAAAATAAAAATCAAATGTGAATTGTTTTGGGAGTCGATTTTTTGTGTGCTAAATTGGTTAATGGGATCAAGTTGAGCTAATAGTTAAGTTTTGTGTAAAAACAACCCGTTTATTTTTTTATTAACAATTTAAGTTGCAAAATAGCGTTTTTATAAATATCTTTGGACCTAACAAGCCGATTTTAATGTGATTTTTTTCAGTATTCTATAATAAATTAAGAACATTTCTAGCCTTAATACGGAAGTCGATGTTATTATTATTGTTAATAAATAAATAAAGTGGCGATGGCGTTTATAAACAAATTGCTGTTGTTTTAACGCAAATTAATGAAAGTTGATAAAACTTGAGGGAAGGTAACCTTTGTGGAGTACTATAAACCCCAAAAATTTCATATTGAAATGTCGAATATTACCTCAAAAAAATCGCAATTCACAAAAAAACTTTGAGTGTTCATAAAGTACGGCAAGATTGTGGCACAAAGGTGTACGACGGCTTAAATTAAAGCTTAATAAAATACTTTCGGGTGGTTAAATAACAAAATTTTTTGGCCTTTCTGACACCATTTTTTGACCATTAAAAAAAATTAAACGTAGACATGGATAGCCTCAAAAAAAGATGAAAATGAAGAAAAAAGAAAAATCTTAAAATCTGCAGCAGCAATTATTCGAAACGATGTTAATCTGAAGAAAAGTAATACAGAATTTTATCCTCCAAGTGATAATATATTCCAAAATATTAATGAGAATATCCCAGAATCCCTTCAGTTTCTGATAGAAGAAATAATTTTAAAAAATAAAAAAGGTGATATTAGTTCATATGAAACAAAATGCACAGCAATTACTCATTCAATTATGAGTTGCATAAGACCTAGAACCTTTCTATCACCATTGCAAGTTGGTCTGTCTGTAATGTTGCACAGGAAATTTGCTTCAAAACGAATTATAGATATATTGTCGCATCTGGGAGTGTGTTCATCATACACTTTATGAGGATAGTGTATTGCTTAGTCCACGTTCTCCATTTAGATCTGGTTGTTTTGCACAATTGGCATTTGACAATTCAGATATTAACATCAATACTATAGACGGGAAAAATACTTTTCATAGTATGGGAGGTATTATGATTGTAAGTCCCAGAGATTTTTATTATAACAAAGTTCCCTTAAAACGATTGACAGTTAAGCCTACTGCAAAAGAAATTAGCAAAATTGACAAAATACCATTCAAAATTTTTGAAAATATTAATACACATGCACTCCAAAACATTGTTTTTGAAAAAGTAGATAACCCGAGTTTTAATAATATAGATTTTTCTAATGCTGACTTGCTTTGGATTTATGGAGTGACCAAACCAGGCATTACTGGCTGGAATGCCTTTATGTCCAAGCTTTTGGAAAATATGACGTATACATTATCTAGAATTGTTTGCTTGCCTTTTGTACACTCTCCTACAACTGACAAAAATACAATATACACCGTTTTAAAATACGCTGTAAAACTAGTGAAAACTTAAATCTATTTAATTGTTTTGTTACTTTCGATCAACCTTTGTATCAGAAAGCGTTTAAAATGGTCCAATCCTCACCTGATGATGATATACATAATGTAATTGTTCGACTTGGAGGATTTCATCTGCTTATGTCTTTTCTTGGTTCAATCGGTTATGTGATGGCAGGAAGCGGTTTAAAAGAAGCATTAAGCTGTTACTATGCGCCAGGAACTGTAGATAAGATGTTAGATGGCCATGCTTATGCTAGAGCAGTACGAGGCCACACATTAATTTGGATAGTTTTGTGTAAAAAGATTATTGAGGAAATGAATCTTTCAGAAGTTGAATATTCAAATATGAAATTTTTACTACAAGAATTTTTAGATGACAATCTTACTTACAAAGAAGTACAAGATCATAATTTTTTTAACATCTTAAATGGTAAATTTCTAGAAAAAATTATTGAAATTGAGGAATGCGGTAAAACTGCAAAATTATGGATACAATACATACGAATGATCTCTATTGCAAAAGCATTTGCGCGCTCTGAAAAAATGGGTAATATAAAAATTCAATTACAAGTTATTCAGCAAATGTTGCCATAGTTTTATGCGACTGGACATTTTAATTATACGAAATCAGCCTTATTATATGTACAATATATGAATCAATTTATAAAAGAATCTGAAAAACTTTTCACCTCAATGCAAAACCAAAATGTAATTCCAGAAACTACCGCTTTAAAAATTAAAGAACTTCAAAATTTTATAAATAACAGATTTTGTACTGTAAGACGAACTGAGAAATTCTGGTCAGGAACTCATACTGATATGACAATCGAACAGGACTTAATGAGAGTCATGAAAGTTGATGGTGGTATGATTGGACGGGGAGTAACTACCAGTACTGCAAATAAATGGATTTTAGCGATGCCATATACACATGATATCTGCGAAGTAGAAAATTTTTGTGGTATACAATTTTCTACTTCCGATCAGCATGTAGATGCTAGAGATTCTCGAATAAAACGAGATACTGAAGATATTCTCAAAATAAAATCCTGGTTTGATTGTCACGAGACATTTCCTTATCAAGATTCAATAATGTCTATATCTACTGGCGTTACTGGCGGTAATAATATTAACTGTCATAATGCTTTTGAGGTTGGAAAAGCAGGGTTAGAAGAAATTGCTGGTACAAACTTCCATAAAGTTTCGTTTAAACGAAAAAATAGAGTACTGTCATTAAAAAGTGTTAATAGTAGTCTGAAAATTCAAGAGGAAATTGTCCCTATAGATCCAATGTTTATATTTCAACGCATTTGTGTAGCAAGAAAAAGTGACGACGAATTAAAAGATTACATGCGTTATGAACTTGCACCGTACCCAACATCTATGTTTTACGAAGGTGTATTTCGGAAAACAGATAAGTCTAAACTATATGATATGTTTGAAGTGGACCGCACTGAGATTAACCATGAAGATTGCATTTACGTCATTGATGGTGGTATGTTACTGCATAGAGTAGTATGGTCAAAAAATGACAAGTTCAAATGTATTTTTCAAAGATACGTAAATTATGTCAAGAGACACTTTGGATCAAAAGTTACTGTAGTTTTTGATGGCTATACAAACAATTCTAACAGCATCAAAGCTATGGAGCGTTATCGCCGTACCAATCAAAATTCCTCTTTAGATATTTTATTCTATGAAGATATGTGTGTCACAGTGACCCAAGAACAATTTCTTTCGAATAAAACTAATAAAACTCGATTTATTGAAATTCTAACGAGATATTTGGAAGAAGAAAGCTAACGTTAAACAAGCTGACGATGATGCAGACTTATTAATTGTGAAAACAGCCTTAGAATTATATGATAAATTATATGCACGTCAAATTGTTACTTACATTGAAATTCCCTTTAATTTGATACCCCACGTGCGGTATTTTCATATTTTCCATTTTTGACATCACCCCTCCGCCAATTCCACTAATTTATTGAGCCCAAAATTTTTAAAAACCAAAATTTTTAATAGTGCGTATATGCATGTCACATATGATATTTCATATTTTCCATTTTTTACACCCCTCCATTACAACCCATTTATTGAGCCCCAGGGCCCAAATGTATTCAATAGTACGTATAGGCATGTAAAATTGTTACTTGCATTGAAATTCCCTTTAATTTGATACCCCACAGTATTTTCATATTTCATATTTTTCATTTTTGACATCCCCCCGGGCCCAAAACACCTATCTTATGTTGGTTCTCCCATTGCGTAAAAAATTTGTGCCAAGTTTGGTGGAAATCGGTCCAGTTTCATATTTTCCATTTTTGACCTCCCCCAAAACCACCCATTTATTGAGCCCCAGGGCCCAAGAATTTTCAATAGTGCTTATATGCATGAAAAATTGTTACTTGCATTGAAATTCCCTTTAATTTGATACCCTACATGCGGTATTTTCATATTTTCCATTTTTGACATCCCCCAGGGCCCAAAACACCTATCTTATGTTGGTTCTCCCGTTGCATAAAATATTTGTGCTAAGTTTTGTTGAAATCGGTCCAGTGGTTTAGTAGGAGGTGTGAAATATAAATACACACAATGACTTTTATGTATATTAAGATACACATATTTAATAATATTATTCAACAGAGGAAGATTTGTTAAAATTGACCATTCCGTCTATCGATTTAATACTCCTAACGATGAAATAATAACAAAATCGTTATTTTGATTTTATTACTATTAATATTTGAACTATTTTAAACAAAAAGAATGAAGACTTTATCATGATCCAATGGTTTATTTAGTAGTAAGAAAAGAAATTCACGGAATGTAAACGTTTTTATCGATTTTACCACGCGCTGCCCTTAAATAAGGTTTTTTTTTAAAGCCTGACCTTATAAACATGCAAAGATGATTTTAAACCGATATTTAGACCTTTTTCAATAACTATACCAAATATCACTTTGCCTCAATTTTTTACGAAATTTTACCATTATTTTTACTCTGGCGACTGGACTAATTAGTTGGTTTGCATGGTCGTTTTACTTAAAATCAGTCCCATCTCTCAGTGTTCCTTCACACTTGGTTTAACCATGGTCCATGATTATATGATTTGCTCCTGTTCGGATTGCTGTCGTCTTCATAATGACTTCTGTTCGTGTCCACTTTCTTGCTATTATTCTGTATTTAAATGGTTCTGTCATAGAATTCTCACTGGTTTCCATTCCTATCTCCATCATTTCATTATTTTGTTTATACAACAAGTAGGTCAATGCTATTTCCATTGTAGATGCTATCGTTGATATTGGATTATGCATGTCTATTAAGTGTCTTCTCCTTCTTATTCTGTTACACATTATTTTATAGTGATTCCTTTCTAAAGGTTCTAGTAAGTTCCTTCTATTATTTTTAAAATTCATTATTTCATCCTGGTCGTTAATTAGTACGTTAAACATCTCAAACAGTCCATTCTTCATCATCTCCAATTCTTCTCTGGAATTTATGAGTTTCCTTGGATGCCTCTTCTTAGTCGTCACCTCCATGATTTGGATATTCTCCTTGTGGCTGCTATTTTTATTTGCAGGTAATAGTATGCTTTTGTCTTCTGTAGTTTTTATTTCCTTCCTACTATCTTCTATTTTCGTAATTACCGGTTCCTCGTTCTCGTTCAATGTTTCTTTAATACCTTCAGAAACTCTTTCTAGTGTTTCATTCACCTTCTTGAAACCCTTATCCAAAGTTTCACTTAATTTCTCGTTAAATCTGTCAAATTTTTCCATCATTTCTTTGTGATTTTTGTCCATTTCTTCTTTATATAATTCCCAAAATTGCCTTACGCTCATGTCACGTCTGGCTTCCTTCTGTTGTGTAGGTTCTGGCATTTTCTTCGGTTGCTTCACTTCCACGTCTTTGACTATTTCTTTTTCTAATTGAACATTGGGTTGTTCCAGATTTTTACTATTTGGTGGTTGGCTGAACCTTTTTATTTGATTATGTTCCTTCCTCCAATTACACATATCTTCTCTGGATAGCTCGAACATAACCCTTATCCATTCTCTTAGCTCTGTGTTTTCTGTTTGTATTGGTTTTTCTGGTAGTTTTATAGATTGTCTCCATTGGTCATATTCCTCCTGTGTAAATTCCTCTGTCACCTGTGCGTATACTCCCGTTCGTTCTTTTTTCATTTGGTTTTCATTACTGTACCATTTCTCCCAATCATCCTCAGTCATTTTCTCCACCTTTTTATCGCTTTCTCCGTGGGCTGTCCCGATAGTTTCTTCTTTATTGCATTTGGTGTCCAGCTTCCACACTTCATCATAAATCTCTTCCAATGACATTTTGTCGTTTGGCGTTCCCTTTGCATTTGCGCGACTCATTTGTGCTCGTTCATGGTCAGTGGTGTTCTTTTCGATGTACTCCATCTCTCTGCTAAACTTTTTAAATAGTGCTGTCATCCATTCTGCATAGCTGACTCGTTTTTCTTCTATCTCCTTTTCCGCCTCCTTCTCGTGTTTTGCCGGTTCCATTTCTGTAGTCGCCGCTAGAATCTGTAAATTTTTAAAGGTATGTTTCCTTAACTATTCTAGCCCTACTAGTTGGCGCGCCACTTTGTAATAAACTTTTTGTGTGGTGTGGCCGCTACCGTTCAAGCCCCGCGATGGAAGCCACTTTGTAATAAAACGTTTACGTGAGGTTTTAAAAATTTAAAGTTTTAATGTTATTTAGTGTTAAACGTGTTAAAATGTATCTTCTCAGTCGTGTACGGGTAAACCGTATTTTGCTCTGCTGCAATCAAATGTTGCCGCCTCGCCACCTGATTGGCGCACAGCTTTCTGCAGTATGACCCAGCTTGCGTCTCGCTTTAACACCTTCACTTCAATAATTATTAGTCGTTATTCTAAATTAACTGAATCAAACATACAGAATTGCAGATTGAGAACATTTATTAATCCTTTGGAATATTTCACTTGATTTATTATACATCAACATTTGTTTTCCGCACCGGCTATTACAATTGTGCGGTTGGTATTGGCTCAGTTCAGTTTGTATACAATCCGTCAGTAATGTTAGTTTACTGTAAATATATCGTTTTATCTCAGGGGTGTTAAGTCCTTTCGGCTACAGAAATATATACTTACGGCTAACACACACAAAGTTATAACAATTCTTAAGACTAATTACATAAATAAATCGATATCTCATTACATTTAATTAAGTAATCACCAATGAAAACTTGTAAAGCAATTTTAGGTTAGGTTTCGTTGTCAAAGTTCAGTTATCGAAAGGTTCATCAATTATTTTATTATATTTTACTTTCTTAATAATTGTTAATTGATTAAAGTTAAATAGTGAATTTAAATAAGCATTTATTTTGACTCGGAATAGTGATCAGTGATTTGAAATCGTTATATTTAATTCAGACCAAAAATAGTGAATTCGATTTAAGGGATAATGTTTATACTCATCGGTTAATTGTTGCTGAAGATCCTGCTGTCGTCTTCTTCTATGGATAACTCCTGGGCTGTCGTCTTCTTCTACTCTCCCGTCATCTGTTTCCCTCGTCTCGGCGCTTCTCCTCGCTGACTCAGGCCTCGTATTTCTTCCGTTGATGTCGTCTTCTTCTTTCAGGATGTTCCACTGATCTTCATTTAGTGTCCGTGGTCGTCTCTCTTCGTCACGGCGTCGTTTCGTCTTCTTCGGATCACTACGGTTTGTTATTTAATTTTTATATATAAAGTTTCGTTCAGGATTCCCTGTACTGTTGTCATTGTCTTCCACTGGTTTTAATTAGTTTCGAAATTACTTGAAGAATAACAATTTTAATTTTAATATGAGAGCTCCTCGGTCCACTCTCTGGCGTTGGTTAATAATGACTACTGAAAATCTAACGGTTTTTTGGCGTTATTTTTCTTGTTGCTATGGTTACTTAATAAATTATGCTAATTTTCATTGGTTATTAACTTAGGTCATTGTTATGATTTATCGTCTTTTTTCGTCTATTTTTACCAAAATATCTTCAACTGAAGATTACTACTTTATACTAATAGCTAGAGTTATTACATTAGCACCATTCTTCCTAATTTTTCATGATGAACATTTTGATATCCATCATGCCCACTCTTGAATAGCTAATTACATTTTTACTATTTTCCATATTTATATCTTACATATATTTTATTCAAAATTAGTTATTAATCACATACTTTGGTACTATGAATACTCACTTACATGGTTTAATCATTTGGCACATTCTGCCTTAACTTTGGATTATTATTTGTTCTCAAATTAATAAATTTATATTCAACAGTTTGGCCTAGAGCCTAGATTCCATTCTACTTCCATCTAACATTTCTTACTAACATTTCTGGTAATTCTAATACAATTTATAAACAAAACAAACAATAAACATCAGTATCCCTAATTCTAATTCTTACTATGAAATATTCCTTGTCAGGTTCTAGCCTGAAATAACTTTTAACTACTGTTCTCTGCTTACCCTATAATTTACTCTATGCTATGATTTTCTGAACACTAACAAAACTCTTAATACTTACTTAAAGAAACTCTTATAATACTATTGACAAACTGTTCCTTGCATGATATGTCCTATCTACTATTCCCTTCACTTAAATACAGTGTCAGTCCTTCTTAATTTGCTATTCATTCTAATACCTTAACTCTTACCTTAATATATAATCCTGATATCTTATTACTTAAATTAATAATATTACAATTAGTTCAATCTTACTTACTAACGCACAGTTTATCAAAAATTGTTTATCTGTTTAACATAGTTGGCTTACATAATATTTTGTTCTACACCCCCACTGCACTTTTCCTTTCATTAGAAAGTTTCTTTAATTACTACCCTGCTCACTTTGTTTCATTATTCTATACCTATCACTTCACTACTTATTTAGTTTTACACACACTTTTGGGCTTATTCACTTGTTTATTCAAGGGTTGTCTAATTACTTTATATCACTGTGTGATTATGGTCATGAATAACTAAGTTACCTCCAAATCACACTGATCACTTTTGGTCATCATTCTAATATTGCTTTTGTTTTGGCTCAAAGTATTGTTTATTGTCTTTGGCCATTATCATTACAAATTGTTTGGGGTATGGTTAGCTTCTAACCCCCTACATTATATTATACAAGTACATTCTTTTAAAAACAAGATACATGTGATACTATTACCCTCCATTAATCTTATTGTCCTAGTTACATCTCATATACTACAGACATCAATTCATTATTAAATTTACAATATTCTGTTCACTTTTTTTGGGATGACTTGATTGTACTTAGGTTTTAAACTTCTTCTTCACTGTCTCTTGGTTCCTTTGTTTCTATCCGATCTATTGTGTCAATTCACTGTCAGGTTAATAGTCATTTGTCATTTATTGGGTTACTGGGTTATTGATCTTTAAGTTTATAAGTTTTTTGCCTCTTACTCTTATCTTCAGCTGTTTATTTTATAATTAAATACAATTGAATCTTCGCTACCTTATGTCATGTTACAATATATATATATATATATTGTACTGCTGTTAAAATGCACACAGTACATAATAGGGAGGTAATACATTTTAAAAGAGAAAGGATGCAGATTTTGTATTGAATGTAACATATGTTTTAAAATGTAAACAAAAAACATTGGGACTATCGACTCACCCAGTCAACATAGAGGTCGATTCCTATATGATATAAAACAATATTCAGTTATATGTTATGAAAAGAATATATGAAATTGGAATGAATGTTATAAGAAGAGTAAAGAGTAATAAAATTATAATTTAATAAATAACAAATAGATTACGAATATTAGAGGTAAAATAAAGATGTTTAATAAGAAATAGAAAAATGATATATGATTTAATAGGTATATGATAAACAGATGTAAAGAAATTAGGGAATTATCAAAGGGGCAATTTTGCAAATTGTTAAAAAAATTGTATTGTATAGTGATGAAGGAAATTTTTATTAGTCTTAAATTATATTCAATAACAGTAACGTTATAACTCTAATGTTATTTTCAATAAGAGTAACATGAAGAGTCTAATTTAATATCTAATGGTAATAGCATGAAGAGTCTAAAATTATATCTATAAGAGTAGCTTGAAGAGTCTAAATTCATAAAATAACATTTGTACATCATCGAGTTAATGTAACATTGAAAAGAAAATACAGTAAAGGAATTTAATTTGTGATACCAGAGTTTTGATTATAATATTTAATAAATAAATAATATTACGAGAAATATAACAATATCCTTAATAGAACGATGATAGAAGAGGGAAATCCTGGACTGAAGAAGAGTTTAAGTGGCCATAAAGGATAATTAAGTGTTCCGAGGAGACATCTGTGTTGCAGTCGTCCTGGAGAGCGGCATTCAGCGGTGAGATCAATAAGAAATTTGTGTGAAGGAACAGATTGCCAAGCCTAATATTGCTTTTGAAAAAAGGTAAACAACAACCAGAAGTGAACCCGTGGCAGCTGGAAGAATTCAGAGTCAGTCAAGTTACATTAGTCTGGTATTTATTTTTTACATGGTTAATTCTCAAAATACTACATATTAACTGAATTTGGTTTGGTTTAAAGAAAGGAAAATATTAGATACAATCGTAAATACGATCAAACAGCTTAATAATCATTAACCCTGAGAGAAAGAGTTTCTTTACATGTACTGGTAAACAAAAAAACATAATAAGAGTAGGTACATTTATTAATTACATTATACTATTAAATAATTACAAGACTCATAAAAAAATAACAGTACAATATATATACATCAAACTATTTACATTTATACAAATTTTTTAAATTATATTGTGCACACCCATCTGTAACAGAAATATCGGTATGGAGAACCATACATGACTTCCATGTTCTAAGATTTATATTTAAAATCATATTCGAAATGAAATATTTCCATAGAAACTACGTCTTTCTACTTATTGCTTCAGCATTAACCACAGTACTGTGGTCACTAACGTATACCACCTCACGTTTTCGCACTCGATTTTCACCGATGATGGCAGTCGATGGCACTGCCGAAAAGTCTGGTTTTGCAGAAAACATTGAACTACGGCTAAAGAGCACGGGAAGCAATTTTAACAAAAAACTACTTCTTTGTTGCCGATAACGTAGTACACATATAAACAATTCTCCCCTCCACCATCGACTATAATTTTTAGTAATAGAAAATTACCCCCACCCCGTTCACATAACCTCTTCATTTATAGATATTTCATCTACGTTTCTACAGTGGATTACTATGAGCTTCTTATCAGGATACTTTGTTTATAAAAATTAAGTACTTTACTCTTGTTAAATCATAAAATGTTTCAAGTAAACTACCCCTTTCTCTTAACCGATCTTCTCCAAAATCAATAGATCTTCCATCCTCTACAATTCAGGGATGCATGCAAAACAAAATTTGATTCTGTTTGAATGTGCGGCAGTTATCGTTCGTCATGGAAACATTTCTCTTGTTACAACATAAAATGTTGCAGGTAAACTACCCCTTTCCCTTAACCGATCTTCACCAAAATCAATAGACCTTGAGCTCTCTGCATCTCAGGAAAGGGTGCAAAATATTATTTGATTCTCTTTGAATTTTCGGCAGTTATCGTTCGTCATAAAAAAAATTACCCTTTTTAAAACATAAAATGTTGCTGATAAACTACCCCTTCCATTAACCGATCTTCAACAAAATCAACAGACCTTGAGTTCTCTTTAGTTCAAAAAGGTATGCAAAAACCTAGTTGATTCTGTGTGAATTTACGGCAGTTATCGTTCGTCATATAAAAAATTACCCTTGTTAAAACATAAAATGTTGTTGGTAAACTACCCCTTTCCCTTAACCGATCTTCACCAACACCAATAGGTATTGAGAACTCTACAATACAGGGCTGTATGCAAAACATCATTTGCTTCTGTTTGAATTTGCAGCTGTTATCGTTTACCATAGAAAAAAATTACCCTTGATAAAAAACCGTTGCAGGTAAACTACCCCTTTCCTTTAACCGATCTTCACCAAAAACGACAGGTCTTGAGTACTCTACAATTCAGGCCTGTATGCAAACAATTATTTGATTTTGTTTGAATTTGCGGCTCTTATCATTTGCCATAGAAAACGTCCTTGATAAAACATAAAACGTTGCTTGTAAACTACCCTATTCCATTAACCGATCTTCACCAAAAACAATAGGTCTTGAGAACTCTACAATTCAGGGCTGTGTGCAAAACATTATTTGATTCTCTTTGAATTTACGGCAGTTATCGTTCGTCATAGAAAAAATACCCTTGTTAAAACATAAAACGTTGCAGGTAAACTACCCCTTTCCCTTAACCGATCTTCAACAAAATCAACAGACCTTGAGTTCTGTATAATTCAAAAAGGTATGCAGAAGAGTAGTTGATTCTGTTTAAATGTACGGCAGTTTTCGTTCGTCATAAAAAAAATTACCCTTGATAAAACATAAAATGTTGCAGGTAAACTACCCTATTCCCTTAACCGATCTTCACCAAAACCAACAGATCGTGATAACTCTAAATTTCAGGGCTGTATGCAAAATATTATATGATTCTGTTTGAATTTGCGGCTGTTATCGTTTGCCATATAAAATACCCTTGATAAAACAAAAAACGTGGCCGGTAAACTACCCCTTTCCCTAAACCGATCTTCATAAAAAACAATAGGTCTTTAGTACTCAACAAAACAGGGCTGTATGCAAAAACTTATTTGATTCTGTTTTAATTTGCGGCTCTTATCGTTTGCCATAGAAAATACCCTTTTAAAACATAAAACGTTGCAGGTAAACTACTCCTTTCCCTTAACCGATCTTCACCAACACCAATTGGTATTGAGAAGTCTACAATACAGGGCTGTATGCAAAACATCATTTGATTCTGTTTGAATTTGCGGCTGTTATCGTTTGCCATAGAAAAAAATTAGCTTTGATAAAAAACCGTTGCTGGTAAACTACCCCTTTCCCTTAACCGATCTTCACCAAAAACGATAGATCTTGAGAACTCTACAATTCAGGGTAGTATGCAAAATATTATATGATTCTCTTTGAATTTGCGGCTGTTATCGTTTGCCATATAAAATACCCTTGATAAAACAAAAAACGTGGCCGGCAAACTACCCCTTTCCCTTAACCGATCTTCACCAAAAACAATAGGTCTTTAGTACTCAACAAAACAGGGCTGTATGCAAAAACTTATTTGATTCTGTTTGAATTTGCGGCTCTTATCGTTTGCCATAGAAAATACCCTTTTAAAACATAAAACGTTGCAGGTAAACTACCCCTTTCCCTTAACCGATCTTCACCAACACCAATGGGTATTGAGAAGTCTACAATACAGGGCTGTATGCAAAACATCATTTGATTCTGTTTGAATTTGCGGCTGTTATCGTTTACCATAGAAAAATATCGGTATGGAGAACCATACATGACTTCCATATTCTAAGATTTATATTTAAAATCATTTTCAGCCAAACAGCCAGGCTGTGTCTTACCTGCCTTTTTATTACTGTATTAAATGAAAAATATTACATTACATTAAAATGAAAAAATTATAATTTTATTGCCTGGCAACAAAATTATTTTATTTTTAACAATTACCATTGTTTCAAAAAGTTTAAATAAATTTTCAAGTACTTTACTCTTGTTAAAACGTAAAAGGTTGCAGGTAAACTACCCCTTCCCCTTAACCGATCTTCACCATAATCGAAAGTCATTGAGACCTCTACAATTCAGGGACGTATGCAAAAAATTATTTGATTCTGTTTGAATTTGCGGCTGTTATCGTTTGCCATAGAAAATACGCTTGATAAAAAAACGTTTCAGGTAAACTACCCCTTCCCCTTAACCGATCTTCACCAAAAACAATAAGTCTTGAGTACTCCACAAATCAGGGCTGTATGCAAAACATTATTTGGTTCTGTTTGAATTTGCGGCTGTTATCGTTTGCCATAGAAAATACCCTTGTTAAAAAAACGTTGCAGGTAAACTACCCCTTTCCCTCAACCGAACTTCACCAAAAACAATAGGTCTTGAGAACTCTACAATTTAGGGCTGTATGCAAATAATCTTTTGATTCTGTTTGAATTTGCGGCTGTTATCGTTTGCCATAGGAAATACCCTTGTTAAAACATAAAACGTTACAGGTAAACTACCCCTTTCCCTTAACCGATCTTCACCAAAATCAACAGATCTTGAGAACTCTAAAATTCAGGGCTGTATGCGAAACATTATTTGATTCTGTGTGAATTTGCGGCTGTTATCGTTTGCCAAACAAACAAAATTACCCTTGCTAAAAAAAAACCGTTGCTGGTAAACTACCCCTTTCCCTCAACCGATCTTCACCAAAAACAATAGGTCGCGAGTACACTGCAAATCAGGGCTGCATGCAAAAAATTATTTGATTCTGTTTGAATTTGCGGCAGTTATCGTTTGCCATAGAAAAAAAATCTACAGACAGACACATAGACAGACAGACACACACACAGACACACACACAGACACTTTTCGGAAAACGACTTTTTTTCATGTTTTGAGTGTAGTAGAATCAGAATCTGCAATAATCTCGAACACGATTTTTTTTGCCATCACCATACTTCCATTCCTTAAGGAATATGGAAGTAAATATCGGTATGGAGAACCATACATGACTTCCATATTCTAAGATTTATATTTAAAATCATTTTCAGCCAAGCAGCCAGGGAAGGAATTTTAACAAAAAAATACTTCTTTGTTGCCAATAACGTAGTACACATATAAAAAAAAATTATCCCCTCCCCCTTCAACTATAATTTTGATTTATAGAAAATTACCCCCAGCCCGTTCAACTAGCCTCTTCATTTATAGATATTTCATCTACGTTTCTACAGTGGATTATTAAGATCTTATCAGGATACTTTATCAAAATTAAGTACTTTACTCATGTTACAACAAAAAATGTTTCAGGTAAACTGCCCTTTCCCCGTAACCGATCTTCACCAAAATCAACAGACGTTGAGTTCTCTATAGCTCAGGCACATATGTAAAAAATTATTTGATTCTGTTTGAATTTACGGCAGTTATGGTTCGTCATATAAAAAATTACCCATGTTAAAACATAAAACATGAGATTTATAAAACATATCTAAGATTTATATTTAAAATCATTTTTGAAATAAAATATTTTCATAGAACCTACTAACGCTGGGGAAATCTGAGGAGCCAATCAGAGTTGGGCCTACCTGTCACTCTGCTGAATTTGGTGGAAAGCCCTGTCACTGTCGTCAAAGTATCAGCCTTGACAGGGTCCTCTTTTTCTGCAAAATGGGAGAGGAGGCTTGAGATGGAGTGAGTGACATGGTCCCCACCTCAATGAAGAACCCATTGTTTTATAAAAATATATTTAAATTTTGAAAACTGAAAATTATTTTCTTGTTGTAAATATTTATATTTTATAATCAAAATGACTTTATCAAAAAACAAACATTATTTTTTTATAATAAGTACTTACATATGTTTCTTAATATGCTTACTTTTTCTTCAATGTTGATGATCATTTCCAAACATTCTGACAAAATTGTATCTACAGAACAGTTAACATTCCCCAGGTTTCCATTTCTGCTAATTTCTCATTACACCTTCCACTGACGTATTATTAACCATTTCATAAACTATCGTATAATCTTTTCAGATTTTGTGGTACAAAATCTGAAATTTTCAGATTGCCTGGCAACAAAATTATTTTATTTTCAACAATTACCATTGTTTGAAAAAGTTTAAATGAATTTTCAAGTACTTTACTCTTGTTAAAACGTAAAAGGTTGCTGGTAAACTACCCCTTCCCCTTAACCGATCTTCACCAAAATCTAAAGGCCTTGAGTCCTCTACAATTCACTGAGGTTTGCAAAAAATTATTTGATTCTGTTTGAATTTGCGGCATTTATCGTTTGCCATAGAAAATACGCTTGATAAAAAACGTTGCAGGTAAACTACCCCTTCCCCTCAACCGATCTTCACCAAAAACAATAGGTCTTGACTACTCTACAAATCAGGGCTGTATGCAGAAAATTATTTGATTCTGTTTGAATTTGCGGCTGTTATCGTTTGCCATAGAAAATACCCTTGTTAAAAAAACGTTGTAGGTAAACTACCCCTTTCCCTTAACCGATCTTCACCAAAAACAATAGGTCTTTAGTACTCAAGAAATCAGGGCGGTATGCAAAAACGTATTTGATTCTGTTTGAATTTGCGGCTCTTATCGTTTGCCATAGAAAATACCCTTAAAAACATAAAACGTTGCAGGTAAACTACCCCTTTCCCTTAACCGATCTTCACCAAAAACAATAGGTCGCGAGTACTCTACAAATCAGGGCGGTATGCAAAAAATTATTTGATTCTGTTTGAATTTGCGGCAGTTATCGTTTGCCATAGAAAAAAAATCTACAGACACACAGACAGACAGACACACACACAGACACTTTTCGGAAAACGACTTTTTTTCATGTTTTGAGTGTAGTAGAATCAGAATCTGCAATAATCTCGAACACGATTTTTTTTGCCATCACCATACTTCCATTCCTTAAGGAATATGGAAGTAAAAAGTAAATATCGGTATGGAGAACCATACATGACTTCCATATTCTAAGATTTATATTTAAAATCATTTTCAGCCAAACAGCCAGGCTGTGTCTTACCTGCCGTTTTATTGCTGTATTAAATGAAAAATATTATATTACATTAAAATGAAAAAATTATAATTTTATTGCCTGGCAACAAAATTATTTTATTTTTAACAATTACCATTGTTTCAAAAAGTTTAAATAAATTTTCAAGTACTTTACTCTTGTTAAAACGTAAAAGGTTGCAGGTAAACTACCCCTTCCCCTTAACCGATCTTCACCAAAATCGAAAGTCATTGAGACCTCTATAATTCAGGGACGTATGCAAAAAATTATTTGATTCTGTTTGAATTTGCGGCTGTTATCGCTTGCCATAGAAAATACGCTTGATAAAAAAACGTTGCAGGTAAACTACCCCTTCCCCTTAACCGATCTTCACCAAAAACAACAGGTCTTTAGTACTCTACAAATCAGGGCTGTATGCAAAACATTATTTGATTCTGTTTGAATTTGCGGCTGTTATCGTTTGCCATAGAAAATACCCTTGTTAAAAAAACGTTGCAGGTAAACTACCCCTTTCCCTTACCCGATCTTCACCAAAAACAATAGGTCTTGAGAACTCTGACATTTAGGGCTGTATGCAAATAATCTTTTGATTCTGTTTGAATTTGCGGCTGTTATCGTTTGCCATAGGAAATACCCTTGTTAAAACATAAAACGTTACCGGTAAACTACCCCTTTCCCTTAACCGATCTTCACCAAAAACAATAGGTCTTGAGTACTCTACAAATCAGGGCTGTATGCAAAACATTATTTGATTCTGTTTGAATTTGCGGCTGTTATCGTTTGCCATAGAAAATACCCTTGTTAAAAAAACGTTGCTGGTAAACTACCCCTTTCCCTCAACCGAACTTCACCAAAAACATTAGGTCTTGAGAACTCTACAATTTAGGGCTGTATGCAAATAATCTTTTGATTCTGTTTGAATTTGCGGCTGTTATCGTTTGCCATAAGAAATACCCTTGTTAAAACATAAAACGTTACAGGTAAACTACCCCTTTCCCTTAACCGATCTTCACCAAAATCAACAGATCTTGAGAACTATACAATTCAAGGCTGTGTGCGAAACATTATTTGATTCTGTTTGAATTTGCGGCTGTTATCGTTTGCCAAACAAACAAAATTACCCTTGCTAAAAAAAAACCGTTGCAGGTAAACTACCCCTTTCCCTCAACCGATCTTCACCAAAAACAATAGGTCACGAGTACTCAGCAAATCAGGGCTGCATGCAACAAATTATTTGATTCTGTTTGAATTTGCGGCAGTTATCGTTTGCCATAGAAAAAAAATCTACAGACAGACAGACAGACAGACACACAGACAGACAGACATGAGTGTAGTAGAATCAGAATCTGCAATAATCTCGAACACGATTTTTTTTGCCATCACCATACTTCCATTGCTTAAGGAATATGGAAGTAAAATTACCCTTGATAAAAAACCGTTGCAGGTAAACTACCCTTTCCCTTAACCGATCTTCATCAAAAACGACAGGTTTTGAGAACTCTACAATTTAGGGTTGTATGCAAAATATTATATGATTTTGTGTGAATTTGCGGCTGTTATCGTTTGCCATAAAAAATACCCTTGGTAAAACAAAAAACATGGTAGGTAAACTACCCCTTTCCCTTAAACGATCTTCACCAAAAACAATAGGTCTTTAGTACTCAAGAAATCAGGGCGGTATGCAAAAACGTATTTGATTCTGTTTGAATTTGCGGCTCTTATCGTTTGCCATAGAAAATACCCTTAAAAACATAAAACGTTGCAGGTAAACTACCCCTTTCCCTTAACCGATCTTCACCAAAAACAAAAGGTCTTGAGAACTCTACAATTCAGGGCAGTATGCAAAACATTATTTGATTATGTTTGAATTTGCGGCTGTTATCGTTTGCCATAGAAAATACCCTTGTTAAAACATAAAATGGTACAGGTAAACTACCCCTTTCCCTTAACCGATCTTTACCAAAATCAACAGATCGTGAGAACTCTATAATTCAGGGCTGTATGCGAAACATTATTTGATTCTGTTTGAATTTGCGGCTGTTATCGTTTGCCAAACAAACAAAATTACCCTTGATAAAAAAAAACCGTTGCAGGTAAACTACCCCTTTCCCTCAACCGATCTTCACCAAAAACAATAGGTCGCGAGTACTCTACAAATCAGGACTGTATGCAAAAAATTATTTGATTCTGTTTGAATTTGCGGCTGTTATCGTTTGCCATAGAAAAAAAATCTACAGACACACAGACAGACAGACAGACACACACACAGACACTTTTCGGAAAACGACTTTTTTTCATGTTTTGAGTGTAGTAGAATCAGAATCTGCAATAATCTCGAACACGATATTTTTTGCCATCACCAAACTTCCATTCCTTAAGGAATATGGAAGTAAAATTACCCTTGATAAAAAACCGTTGCAGGTAAACTACCCCTTTCCCTTAACCGAGCTTCACCAAAAACGGTAGGTCTTGAGAACTCTAGAAATCAGGACTGTATACAAAATATTATATGATTGTGTTTGAATTTGCGGCTGTTATCGTTTGCCATACAAAATACCCTTGATAAAGCAAAAAACGTGGCAGGTAAACTACCCCTTTCCCTTAAACTATCTTCACCAAAAACAATAGGTCTTGAGAACTCTACACTTTAGGGCTGTATGCAAAAACGTATTTGATTCTGTTTGAATTTGCGGCTCTTATCGTTTGCCATAGAAAGTACCCTTGGTAAAACATAAAACGTTGCAGGTAAACTACCCCTTTCCCTTAACGGATCTTTACCAAAATCAACAGATCTTGAGAACTCTACAGTTCAGGGCTGTATGCGAAACATTATTTGATTCTGTTTGAATTTGCGGCTGTTATCGTTTGCCAAACAAACAAAATTACCCTTGATAAAAAAAAAACCGTTGCTAGTAAACTACCCCTTTCCCTCAACCCATCTTCACCAAAAACAATAGGTCGCGAGTACTCTACAAATCAGGGCTGTATGCAAAAAATTATTTGATTCTGTTTGAATTTGCGGCAGTTATCGTTTGCCATAGAAAAAAAATCTACAGACACACAGACAGACAGACACACACACAGACACTTTTCGGAAAACGACTTTTTTTCATGTTTTGAGTGTAGTAGAATCAGAATCTGCAATAATCTCGAACACGATTTTTTTTGCCATCACCATACTTACATTCCTTAAGGAATATGGAAGTAAAAAGTAAATATCGGTATGGAGAACCATACATGACTTCCATATTCTAAGATTTATATTTAAAATCATTTTCAGCCAAACAGCCAGGCTGTGTCTTACCTGCCTTTTTATTGCTGTATTAAATGAAAAATATTATATTAAATTAAAATGAAAAAATTATAATTTTATTGCCTGGCAACAAAATTATTTTATTTTTAACAATCACCATTGTTTCAAAAAGTTTAAATAAATTTTCAAGTACTTTACTCTTGTTAAAACGTAAAAGGTTGCAGGTAAACTACCCCTTCCCGTTAACCGATCTTCACCAAAATCGAAAGTCATTGAGACCTCTATAATTCAGGGACGTATGCAAAAAATTATTTGATTCTGTTTGAATTTGCGGCTGTTATCGTTTGCCATAGAAAATACGCTTGATAAAAAAACGTTGCAGGTAAACTACCCCTTCCCCTTAACCGATCTTCACCAAAAACAACAGGTCTTTAGTACTCTACAAATCAGGGCTGTATGCAAAACATTATTTGATTCTGTTTGAATTTGCGGCTGTTATCGTTTGCCATAGAAAATACCCTTGTTAAAAAAACGTTGCAGGTAAACTACCCCTTTCCCTCAACCGATCTTCACCAAAAACAATAGGTCTTGAGAGCTCTGAAATTTAGGGCTGTATGCAAATTATCTTTTGATTCTGTTTGAATTTGCGGCTGTTATTGTTTGCCATAGGAAATACCCTTGTTAAAACATAAAACGTTACAGGTAAACTACCCCTTTCCCTTACCCGATCTTCACCAAAAACAATAGGTCTTGAGAACTCTGACATTTAGGGCTGTATGCAAATAATCTTTTGATTCTGTTTGAATTTGCGGCTGTTATCGTTTGCCATAGGAAATACCCTTGTTAAAACATAAAACGTTACAGGTAAACTACCCCTTTCCCTTAACCGATCTCCACCAAAAACAATAGGTCTTGAGTACTCTACAAATCAGGGCTGTATGCAAAGCATTATTTGATTCTGTTTGAATTTGCGGCTGTTATCGTTAGCCATAGAAAATACCCTTGTTAAAAAAACGTTGCTGGTAAACTACCCCTTTCCCTCAACCGAACTTCACCAAAAACATTAGGTCTTGAGAACTCTACAATTTAGGGCTGTATGCAAATAATCTTTTGATTCTGTTTGAATTTGCGGCTGTTATCGTTTGCCATAAGAAATACCCTTGTTAAAACATAAAACGTTACAGGTAAACTACCCCTTTCCCTTAACCGATCTTCACCAAAATCAACAGATCTTGAGAACTATACAATTCAGGGCTGTGTGCGAAACATTATTTGATTCTGTTTGAATTTGCGGCTGTTATCGTTTGCCAAACAAACAAAATTACCCTTGCTAAAAAAAAACCGTTGCAGGTAAACTACCCCTTTCCCTCAACCGATCTTCACCAAAAACAATAGGTCGCGAGTACTCAGCAAATCAGGGCTGCATGCAACAAATTATTTGATTCTGTTTGAATTTGCGGCAGTTATCGTTTGCCATAGAAAAAAAATCTACAGACAGACAGACAGACAGACAGACACACAGACAGACAGACACACACACAGACACTTTTCGGAAAACGACTTTTTTTCATGTTTTGAGTGTAGTAGAATCAGAATCTGCAATAATCTCGAACACGATTTTTTTTGCCATCACCATACTTCCATTGCTTAAGGAATATGGAAGTAAAATTACCCTTGATAAAAAACCGTTGCAGGTAAACTACCCCTTTCCCTTAACCGATCTTCATCAAAAACGACAGGTTTTGAGAACTCTACAATTTAGGGTTGTATGCAAAATATTATATGATTTTGTGTGAATTTGCGGCTGTTATCGTTTGCCATAAAAAATACCCTTGATAAAACAAAAAACGTGGCAGGTAAACTACCCCTTTCCCTTAAACGATCTTCACCAAAAACAATAGGTCTTTAGTACTCAAGAAATCAGGGCGGTATGCAAAAACGTATTTGATTCTGTTTGAATTTGCGGCTCTTATCGTTTGCCATAGAAAATACCCTTAAAAACATAAAACGTTGCAGGTAAACTACCCCTTTCCCTTAACCGATCTTCACCAAAAACAAAAGGTCTTGAGAACTCTACAATTCAGGGCAGTATGCAAAACATTATTTGATTATGTTTGAATTTGCGGCTGTTATCGTTTGCCATAGAAAATACCCTTGTTAAAACATAAAACGGTACAGGTAAACTACCCCTTTACCTTAACCGATCTTTACTAAAATCAACAGATCGTGAGAACTCTATAATTCAGGGCTGTATGCGAAACATTATTTGATTCTGTTTGAATTTGCGGCTGTTATCGTTTGCCAAACAAACAAAATTACCCTTGATAAAAAAAAACCGTTGCAGGTAAACTACCCCTTTCCCTCAACCGATCTTCACCAAAAACAATAGGTCGCGAGTACTCTACAAATCAGGGCTGTATGCAAAAAATTATTTGATTCTGTTTGAATTTGCGGCTGTTATCGTTTGCCATAGAAAAAAAATCTACAGACACACAGATAGACAGACAGACACACACACAGACACTTTTCGGAAAACGACTTTTTTTCATGTTTTGAGTGTAGTAGAATCAGAATCTGCAATAATCTCGAACACGATATTTTTTGCCATCACCAAACTTCCATTCCTTAAGGAATATGGAAGTAAAATTACCCTTGATAAAAAACCGTTGCAGGTAAACTACCCCTTTCCCTTAACCGAGCTTCACCAAAAACGGTAGGTCTTGAGAACTCTAGAAATCAGGACTGTATACAAAATATTATATGATTGTGTTTGAATTTGCGGCTGTTATAGTTTGCCATACAAAATACCCTTGATAAAGCAAAAAACGTGGCAGGTAAACTACCCCTTTCCCTTAAACTATCTTCACCAAAAACAATAGGTCTTGAGAACTCTACACTTTAGGGCTGTATGCAAAAACGTATTTGATTCTGTTTGAATTTGCGGCTCTTATCGTTTGCCATAGAAAGTACCCTTGGTAAAACATAAAACGTTGCAGGTAAACTACCCCTTTCCCTTAACGGATCTTTACCAAAATCAACAGATCTTGAGAGCTCTACAGTTCAGGGCTGTATGCGAAACATTATTTGATTCTGTTTGAATTTGCGGCTGTTATCGTTTGCCAAACAAACAAAATTACCCTTGATTAAAAAAAAACCGTTGCTGGTAAACTACCCCTTTCCCTCAACCGATCTTCACCAAAAACAATAGGTCGCGAGTACTCTACAAATCAGGGCTGTATGCAAAAAATTATTTGATTCTGTTTGAATTTGCGGCAGTTATCGTTTGCCATAGAAAAAAAATCTACAGACACACAGACAGACAGACACACACACAGACACTTTTCGGAAAACGACTTTTTTCATGTTTTGAGTGTAGTAGAATCAGAATCTGCAATAATCTCGAACACGATTTTTTTTGCCATCACCATACTTACATTCCTTAAGGAATATGGAAGTAAAAAGTAAATATCGGTATGGAGAACCATACATGACTTCCATATTCTAAGATTTATATTTAAAATCATTTTCAGCCAAACAGCCAGGCTGTGTCTTACCTGCCTTTTTATTGCTGTATTAAATGAAAAATATTATATTACATTAAAATAAAAAAATTATAATTTTATTGCCTGGCAACAAAATTATTTTATTTTTAACAATCACCATTGTTTCAAAAAGTTTAAATAAATTTTCAAGTACTTTACTCTTGTTAAAACGTAAAAGGTTGCAGGTAAACTACCCCTTCCCCTTAACCGATCTTCACCAAAATCGAAAGTCATTGAGCACTCTACAATTCAGGGACGTATGCAAAAAATTATTTGATTCTGTTTGAATTTGCGGCTGTTATCGTTTGCCATAGAAAATACGCTTGATAAAAAACCTTGCAGGTAAACTACCCCTTCCCCTTAACCGATCTTCACCAAAAACAAAAGGTCTTGAGTACTCTACAAATCAGGGCTGTATGCAAAACATTATTTGATTCTGTTTGAATTTGCGGCTGTTATCGTTTGCCATAGAAAATACCCTTGTTAAAAAAACGTTGCAGGTAAACTACCCCTTTCCCTCAACCGATCTTCACCAAAAACAATAGGTCTTGAGAACTCTGACATTTAGGGCCGTATGCAAATTATCTTTTGATTCTGTTTGAATTTGCGGCTGTTATCGTTTGCCATAGGAAATACCCTTGTTAAAACATAAAACATTACTGGTAAACTACCCCTTTCCCTTACCCGATCTTCACCAAAAACAATAGGTCTTGAGAACTCTGACATTTAGGGCTGTATGCAAATAATGTTTTGATTCTGTTTGAATTTGCGGCTGTTATCGTTTGCCATAGGAAATACCCTTGTTAAAACATAAAACGTTAAAGGTAAACTACCCCTTTCCCTTAACCAATCTTCACCAAAAACAATAGGTCTTGAGTACTCTACAAATCAGGGCTGTATGCAAAACATTATTTGATTCTGTTTGAATTTGCGGCTGTTATCGTTTGCCATATAAAATACACTTGTTAAAAAAACGTTGCTGGTAAACTACCCCTTTCCCTCAACCGAACTTCACCAAAAACATTAGGTCTTGAGAACTCTACAATTTAGGGCTGTATGCAAATAATCTTTTGATTCTGTTTGAATTTGCGGCTGTTATCGTTTGCCATAAGAAATACCCTTGTTAAAACATAAAACGTTACAGGTAAACTACCCCTTTCCCTTAACCGATCTTCACCAAAATCAACAGATCTTGAGAACTCTACAATTCAGGGCTGTATGCGAAACATTATTTGATTCTGTTTGAATTTGCGGCTGTTATCGTTTGCCAAACAAACAAAATTACCCTTGCTAAAAAAAAACCGATGCAGGTAAACTACCCCTTTCCCTCAACCGATCTTCACCAAAAACAATAGGTCGCGAGTACTCAGCAAATCAGGGCTGCATGCAACAAATTATTTGATTCTGTTTGAATTTGCGGCAGTTATCGTTTGCCATAGAAAAAAAATCTACAGACAGACAGACAGACAGACAGACAGACACACACACAAACAGACACTTTTCGGAAAACGACTTTTTTTCATGTTTTGAGTGTAGTAGAATCAGAATCTGCAATAATCTCGAACACGATTTTTTTTGCCATCACCATACTTCCATTCCTTAAGGAATATGGAAGTAAAATTACCCTTGATAAAAAACCGTTGCAGGTAAACTACCCCTTTCCCTTAACCGATCTTCATCAAAAACGACAGGTTTTGAGAACTCTACAATTTAGGGTTGTATGCAAAATATTATATGATTTTGTGTGAATTTGCGGCTGTTATCGTTTGCCATACAAAATACCCTTGATACGACAAAAAACGTGGCAGGTAAACTACCCCTTTCCCTTAAACGATCTTCACCAAAAACAATAGGTCTTTAGTACTCAAGAAATCAGGGCGGTATGCAAAAACGTATTTGATTCTGTTTGAATTTGCGGCTCTTATCGTTTGCCATAGAAAATACCCTTAAAAACATAAAACGTTGCAGGTAAACTACCCCTTTCCCTTAACCGATCTTCACCAAAAACAAAAGGTCTTGAGAACTCTAAAATTCAGGGCAGTATGCAAAACATTATTTGATTATGTTTGAATTTGCGGCTGTTATCGTTTGCCAAACAAACAAAATTACCCTTGATAAAAAAAAACCGTTGCAGGTAAACTACCCCTTTCCCTCAACCGATCTTCACCAAAAACAATAGGTCGCGAGTACTCTACAAATCAGGGCTGTATGCAAAAAATTATTTGATTCTGTTTGAATTTGCGGCTGTTATCGTTTGCCATAGAAAAAAAATCTACAGACACACAGACAGACAGACAGACAGACACACACACAGACACTTTTCGGAAAACGACTTTTTTTCATGTTTTGAGTGTAGTAGAATCAGAATCTGCAATAATCTCGAACACGATTTTTTTTGCCATCACCAAACTTCCATTCCTTAAGGAATATGGAAGTAAAATTACCCTTGATAAAAAACCGTTGCAGGTAAACTACCCCTTTCCCTTAACCGAGCTTCACCAAAAACGATAGGTCTTGAGAACTCTAGAAATCAGGACTGTATACAAAATATTATATGATTGTGTTTGAATTTGCGGCTGTTATCGTTTGCCATACAAAATACCCTTGATAAAGCAAAAAACGTGGCAGGTAAACTACCCCTTTCCCTTAAACTATCTTCACCAAAAACAATAGGTCTTGAGAACTCTACACTTTAGGGCTGTATGCAAAAACGTATTTGATTCTGTTTGAATTTGCGGCTCTTATCGTTTGCCATAGAAAATACCCTTTTAAAACATAAAACGTTGCAGGTAAACTACCCCTTTCCCTTAACTGATCTTCACCAAAAACAACAGGTCTTGAGAACTCTACAATTCAGGGCAGTATGCAAAACATTATTTGATTATGTTTGAATTTGCGGTTGTTATCGTTTGCCATAGAAAGTACCCTTGGTAAAACATAAAACGTTGCAGGTAAACTACCCCTTTCCCTTAACGGATCTTTACCAAAATCAACAGATCTTGAGAACTCTACAGTTCAGGGCTGTATGCGAAACATTATTTGATTCTGTTTGAATTTGCGGCTGTTACCGTTTGCCAAACAAACAAAATTACCCTTGATAAAAAAAAAACTGTTGCAGGTAAACTACCCCTTTCCCTCAACCCATCTTCACCAAAAACAATAGGTCGCGAGTACTCTACAAATCAGGGCTGTATGCAAAAAATTATTTGATTCTGTTTGAATTTGCGGCAGTTATCGTTTGCCATAGAAAAAAAATCTACAGACACACAGACAGACAGACACACACACAGACACTTTTCGGAAAACGACTTTTTTTCATGTTTTGAGTGTAGTAGAATCAGAATCTGCAATAATCTCGAACACGATTTTTTTTGCCATCACCATACTTCCATTCCTTAAGGAATATGGAAGTAAAAAGTAAATATCGGTATGGAGAACCATACATGACTTCCATATTCTAAGATTTATATTTAAAATCATTTTCAGCCAAACAGCCAGGCTGTGTCTTACCTGCCTTTTTATTGCTGTATTAAATGAAAAATATTATATTACATTAAAATGAAAAAATTATAATTTTATTGCCTGGCAACAAAATTATTTTATTTTTAACAATCACCATTGTTTCAAAAAGTTTAAATAAATTTTCAAGTACTTTACTCTTGTTAAAACGTAAAAGGTTGCAGGTAAACTACCCCTTCCCCGTAACCGATTTTCACCAAAAACAAAAGGTCTTGAGTACTCTACAAATCAGGGCTGTATGCAAAACATTATTTGATTCTGTTTGAATTTGCGGCTGTTATCGTTTGCCATAGAAAATACCCTTGTTAAAAAAACGTTGCAGGTAAACTACCCCTTTCCCTCAACCGATCTTCACCAAAAACATTAGGTCTTGAGAACTCTACAATTTAGGGCTGTATGCAAATAATTTTTGATTCTGTTTGAATTTGCGGCTGTTATCGTTTGCCATAGGAAATACCCTTGTTAAACATAAAACGTTACAGGTAAACTACCCCTTTCCCTTAACCGATCTTCACCAAAAACAATAGGTCTTGAGTACTCTACAAATCAGGGCTGTATGCAAAACGTTATTTGATTCTGTTTGAATTTGCGGCTGTTATCGTTTGCCATAGAAAATACGCTTGATAAAAAAACGTTGCAGGTAAACTACCCCTTCCCCTTAACCGATCTTCACCAAAAACAACAGGACTTTAGTACTCTACAAATCAGGGCTGTATGCAAAACATTATTTGATTCTGTTCGAATTTGCGGCTGTTATCGTTTGCCATAGAAAATACCCTTGTTAAAAAAACGTTGCAGGTAAACTACCCCTTTCCCTCAACCGATCTTCACCAAAAACAACAGGTCTTGAGAACTCTGAAATTTAGGGCCGTATGCAAATTATCTTTTGATTCTGTTTGAATTTGCGGCTGTTATCGTTTGCCATAGGAAATACCCTTGTTAAAACATAAAACGTTACAGGTAAACTACCCCTTTCCCTTACCCGATCTTCACCAAAAACAATAGGTCTTGAGAACTCTGACATTTAGGGCTGTATGCAAATAATCTTTTGATTCTGTTTGAATTTGCGGCTGTTATCGTTTGCCATAGGAAATACCCTTGTTAAAACATAAAACGTTACAGGTAAACTACCCCTTTCCCTTAACCGATCTTCACCAAAAACAATAGGTCTTGAGTACTCTACAAATCAGGGCTGTATGCAAAACATTATTTGATTCTGTTTGAATTTGCGGCTGTTATCGTTTGCCATAGAAAATACCCTTGTTAAAAAAACGTTGCTGGTAAACTACCCCTTTCCCTCAACCGAACTTCACCAAAAACATTAGGTCTTGAGAACTCTACAATTTAGGGCTGTATGCAAATAATCTTTTGATTCTGTTTGAATTTGCGGCTGTTATCGTTTGCCATAAGAAATACCGTTGTTAAAACATAAAACGTTACAGGTAAACTACCCCTTTCCCTTAACCGATCTTCACCAAAATCAACAGATCTTGAGAACTCTACAATTCAGGGCTGTATGCGAAACATTATTTGATTCTGTTTGAATTTGCGGCTGTTATCGTTTGCCAAACAAACAAAATTACCCTTCCTAAAAAAAAACCGTTGCAGGTAAACTACCCCTTTCCCTCAACCGATCTTCACCAAAAACAATAGGTCGCGAGTACTCAGCAAATCAGGGCTGCATGCAACAAATTATTTGATTCTGTTTGAATTTGCGGCAGTTATCGTTTGCCATAGAAAAAAAATCTACAGACAGACAGACAGACACACAGACAGACACACAGACAGACAGACACACACACAGACACTTTTCGGAAAACGAGTTTTTTTCATGTTTTGAGTGTAGTAGAATCAGAATCTGCAATAATCTCGAACACGATTTTTTTTGCCATCACCATACTTCCATTCCTTAAGGAATATGGAAGTAAAATTACCCTTGATAAAAAACCGTTGCAGGTAAACTACCCCTTTCCCTTAACCGATCTTCATCAAAAACGACAGGTTTTGAGAACTCTACAATTTAGGGTTGTATGCAAAATATTATATGATTTTGTGTGAATTTGCGGCTGTTATCGTTTGCCATAAAAAATACCCTTGATACGACAAAAAACGTGGCAGGTAAACTACCCCTTTCCCTTAAACGATCTTCACCAAAAACAATAGGTCTTTAGTACTCACGAAATCAGGGCGGTATGCAAAAACGTATTTGATTCTGTTTGAATTTGCGGCTCTTATCGTTTGCCATAGAAAATACCCTTAAAAACATAAAACGTTGCAGGTAAACTACCCCTTTCCCTTAACCGATCTTCACCAAAAACAAAAGGTCTTGAGAACTCTAAAATTCAGGGCAGTATGCAAAACATTATTTGATTATGTTTGAATTTGCGGCTGTTATCGTTTGCCATAGAAAATACCCTTGTTAAAACATAAAACGGTACAGGTAAACTACCCCTTTCCCTTAACCGATCTTTACCAAAATCAACAGATCGTGAGAACTCTATAATTCAGGGCTGTATGCGAAACATTATTTGATTCTGTTTGAATTTGCGGCTGTTATCGTTTGCCAAACAAACAAAATTACCCTTGATAAAAAAAAACCGTTGCAGGTAAACTACCCCTTTCCCTCAACCGATCTTCACCAAAAACAATAGGTCGCGAGTACTCTACAAATCAGGGCTGTATGCAAAAAATTATTTGATTCTGTTTGAATTTGCGGCTGTTATCGTTTGCCATAGAAAAAAAATCTACAGACACACAGACAGACAGACAGACAGACACACACACAGACACTTTTCGGAAAACGACTTTTTTTCATGTTTTGAGTGTAGTAGAATCAGAATCTGCAATAATCTCGAACACGATTTTTTTTGCCATCACCAAACTTCCATTCCTTAAGGAATATGGAAGTAAAATTACCCTTGATAAAAAACCGTTGCAGGTAAACTACCCCTTTCCCTTAACCGAGCTTCACCAAAAACGATAGGTCTTGAGAACTCTAGAAATCAGGACTGTATACAAAATATTATATGATTGTGTTTGAATTTGCGGCTGTTATCGTTTGCCATACAAAATACCCTTGATAAAGCAAAAAACGTGGCAGGTAAACTACCCCTTTCCCTTAAACTATCTTCACCAAAAACAATAGGTCTTGAGAACTCTACACTTTAGGGCTGTATGCAAAAACGTATTTGATTCTGTTTGAATTTGCGGCTCTTATCGTTTGCCATAGAAAATACCCTTTTAAAACATAAAACGTTGCAGGTAAACTACCCCTTTCTCTTAACTGATCTTCACCAAAAACAACAGGTCTTGAGAACTCTACAATTCAGGGCAGTATGCAAAACATTATTTGATTATGTTTGAATTTGCGGTTGTTATCGTTTGCCATAGAAAGTACCCTTGGTAAAACATAAAACGTTGCAGGTAAACTACCCCTTTCCCTTAACGGATCTTTACCAAAATCAACAGATCTTGAGAACTCTACAGTTCAGGGCTGTATGCGAAACATTATTTGATTCTGTTTGAATTTGCGGCTGTTATCGTTTGCCAAACAAACAAAATTACCCTTGATAAAAAAAAACCGTTGCAGGTAAACTACCCCTTTCCCTCAACCGATCTTCACCAAAAACAATAGGTCGCGATTACTCTACAAATCAGGGCTGTATGCAAAAAATTATTTGATTCTGTTTGAATTTGCGGCAGTTATCGTTTGCCATAGGAAAAAAATCTACAGACACACAGACAGACAGACACACACACAGACACTTTTCGGAAAACGACTTTTTTTCATGTTTTGAGTGTAGTAGAATCAGAATCTGCAATAATCTCGAACACGATTTTTTTTGCCATCACCATACTTCCATTCCTTAAGGAATATGGAAGTAAAAAGTAAATATCGGTATGGAGAACCATACATGACTTCCATATTCTAAGATTTATATTTAAAATCATTTTCAGCCAAACAGCCAGGCTGTGTCTTACCTGCCTTTTTATTGCTGTATTAAATGAAAAATATTATATTACATTAAAATGAAAAAATTATAATTTTATTGCCTGGCAACAAAATTATTTTATTTTTAACAATCACCATTGTTTCAAAAAGTTTAAATAAATTTTCAAGTACTTTACTCTTGTTAAAACGTAAAAGGTTGCAGGTAAACTACCCCTTCCCCTTAACCGATCTTCACGAAAATCGAAAGCCATTGAGACCTCTACAATTCAGGGACGTATGCAAAAAATTATTTGATTCTGTTTGAATTTGCGGCTGTTATCGTTTGCCATAGAAAATACGCTTGATAAAAAAACGTTGCAGGTAAACTACCCCTTCCCCTTAACCGATCTTCACCAAAAACAAAAGGTCTTGAGTACTCTACAAATCAGGGCTGTATGCAAAACATTATTTGATTCTGTTTGAATTTGCGGCTGTTATCGTTTGCCATAGAAAATACCCTTGTTAAAAAAACGTTGCAGGTAAACTACCCCTTTCCCTCAACCGATCTTCTCCAAAAACAATAGGTCTTGAGAACTCTACAATTTAGGGCTGTATGCAAATAATCTTTTGATTCTGTTTGAATTTGCGGCTGTTATCGTTTGCCATAAGAAATACCCTTGTTAAACATAAAACGTTACAGGTAAACTACCCCTTTCCCTTAACCGATCTTCACCAAAAACAACAGGTCTTGAGTACTCTACAAATCAGGGCTGTATGCAAAACATTATTTGATTCTGTTTGAATTTGCGGCTGTTATCGTTTGCCATAGAAAATACGCTTGATAAAAAAACGTTGCAGGTAAACTACCCCTTCCCCTTAACCGATCTTCACCGAAAACAACAGGACTTTAGTACTCTACAAATCAGGGCTGTATGCAAAACATTATTTGATTCTGTTTGAATTTGCGGCTGTTATCGTTTGCCATAGAAAATACCCTTGTTAAAAAAACGTTGCAGGTAAACTACCCCTTTCCCTCAACCGATCTTCACCAAAAACAATAGGTCTTGAAAACTCTACAATTTAGGGCTGTATGCAAATAATCTTTTGAATCTGTTTGAATTTGCGGCTGTTATCGTTTGCCATAGGAAATACCCTTGTTAAAACATAAAACGTTACAGGTAAACTACCCCTTTCCCTTACCCGATCTTCACCAAAATCAACAGATCTTGAGAACTCTACAATTCAGGGCTGTATGCGAAACATTGATGATTCTGTTTGAATTTGCGGCTGTTATCGTTTGCCAAACAAACAAAATTACCCTTGCTAAAAAAAAACCGTTGCAGGTAAACTACCCCTTTCCCTCAACCGATCTTCACCAAAAACAATAGGTCGCGAGTACTCTGCAAATCAGGGCTGCATGCAACAAATTATTTGATTCTGTTTGAATTTGCGGCAGTTATCGTTTGCCATAGAAAAAAAATCTACAGACAGACAGACAGACAGACACACAGACAGACAGACACACACACAAACAGACACTTTTCGGAAAACGACTTTTTTTCATGTTTTGAGTGTAGTAGAATCAGAATCTGCAATAATCTCGAACACGATTTTTTTTGCCATCACCAAACTTCCATTCCTTAAGGAATATGGAAGTAAAATTACCCTTGATAAAAAACCGTTGCAGGTAAACTACCCCTTTCCCTTAACCGAGCTTCACCAAAAACGATAGGTCTTGAGAACTCTAGAAATCAGGACTGTATACAAAATATTATATGATTGTGTTTGAATTTGCGGCTGTTATCGTTTGCCATACAAAATACCCTTGATAAAGCAAAAAACGTGGCAGGTAAACTACCCCTTTCCCTTAAACTATCTTCACCAAAAACAATAGGTCTTGAGAACTCTACACTTTAGGGCTGTATGCAAAAACGTATTTGATTCTGTTTGAATTTGCGGCTCTTATCGTTTGCCATAGAAAATACCCTTTTAAAACATAAAACGTTGCAGGTAAACTACCCCTTTCTCTTAACTGATCTTCACCAAAAACAACAGGTCTTGAGAACTCTACAATTCAGGGCAGTATGCAAAACATTATTTGATTATGTTTGAATTTGCGGTTGTTATCGTTTGCCATAGAAAGTACCCTTGGTAAAACATAAAACGTTGCAGGTAAACTACCCCTTTCCCTTAACGGATCTTTACCAAAATCAACAGATCTTGAGAACTCTACAGTTCAGGGCTGTATGCGAAACATTATTTGATTCTGTTTGAATTTGCGGCTGTTATCGTTTGCCAAACAAACAAAATTACCCTTGATAAAAAAAAACCGTTGCAGGTAAACTACCCCTTTCCCTCAACCGATCTTCACCAAAAACAATAGGTCGCGATTACTCTACAAATCAGGGCTGTATGCAAAAAATTATTTGATTCTGTTTGAATTTGCGGCAGTTATCGTTTGCCATAGGAAAAAAATCTACAGACACACAGACAGACAGACACACACACAGACACTTTTCGGAAAACGACTTTTTTTCATGTTTTGAGTGTAGTAGAATCAGAATCTGCAATAATCTCGAACACGATTTTTTTTTGCCATCACCATACTTCCATTCCTTAAGGAATATGGAAGTAAAAAGTAAATATCGGTATGGAGAACCATACATGACTTCCATATTCTAAGATTTATATTTAAAATCATTTTCAGCCAAACAGCCAGGCTGTGTCTTACCTGCCTTTTTATTGCTGTATTAAATGAAAAATATTATATTACATTAAAATGAAAAAATTATAATTTTATTGCCTGGCAACAAAATTATTTTATTTTTAACAATCACCATTGTTTCAAAAAGTTTAAATAAATTTTCAAGTACTTTACTCTTGTTAAAACGTAAAAGGTTGCAGGTAAACTACCCCTTCCCCTTAACCGATCTTCACGAAAATCGAAAGCCATTGAGACCTCTACAATTCAGGGACGTATGCAAAAAATTATTTGATTCTGTTTGAATTTGCGGCTGTTATCGTTTGCCATAGAAAATACGCTTGATAAAAAAACGTTGCAGGTAAACTACCCCTTCCCCTTAACCGATCTTCACCAAAAACAAAAGGTCTTGAGTACTCTACAAATCAGGGCTGTATGCAAAACATTATTTGATTCTGTTTGAATTTGCGGCTGTTATCGTTTGCCATAGAAAATACCCTTGTTAAAAAAACGTTGCAGGTAAACTACCCCTTTCCCTCAACCGATCTTCTCCAAAAACAATAGGTCTTGAGAACTCTACAATTTAGGGCTGTATGCAAATAATCTTTTGATTCTGTTTGAATTTGCGGCTGTTATCGTTTGCCATAAGAAATACCCTTGTTAAACATAAAACGTTACAGGTAAACTACCCCTTTCCCTTAACCGATCTTCACCAAAAACAACAGGTCTTGAGTACTCTACAAATCAGGGCTGTATGCAAAACATTATTTGATTCTGTTTGAATTTGCGGCTGTTATCGTTTGCCATAGAAAATACGCTTGATAAAAAAACGTTGCAGGTAAACTACCCCTTCCCCTTAACCGATCTTCACCGAAAACAACAGGACTTTAGTACTCTACAAATCAGGGCTGTATGCAAAACATTATTTGATTCTGTTTGAATTTGCGGCTGTTATCGTTTGCCATAGAAAATACCCTTGTTAAAAAAACGTTGCAGGTAAACTACCCCTTTCCCTCAACCGATCTTCACCAAAAACAATAGGTCTTGAAAACTCTACAATTTAGGGCTGTATGCAAATAATCTTTTGAATCTGTTTGAATTTGCGGCTGTTATCGTTTGCCATAGGAAATACCCTTGTTAAAACATAAAACGTTACAGGTAAACTACCCCTTTCCCTTACCCGATCTTCACCAAAATCAACAGATCTTGAGAACTCTACAATTCAGGGCTGTATGCGAAACATTGATGATTCTGTTTGAATTTGCGGCTGTTATCGTTTGCCAAACAAACAAAATTACCCTTGCTAAAAAAAAACCGTTGCAGGTAAACTACCCCTTTCCCTCAACCGATCTTCACCAAAAACAATAGGTCGCGAGTACTCTGCAAATCAGGGCTGCATGCAACAAATTATTTGATTCTGTTTGAATTTGCGGCAGTTATCGTTTGCCATAGAAAAAAAATCTACAGACAGACAGACAGACAGACACACAGACAGACAGACACACACACAAACAGACACTTTTCGGAAAACGACTTTTTTTCATGTTTTGAGTGTAGTAGAATCAGAATCTGCAATAATCTCGAACACGATTTTTTTTGCCATCACCATACTTCCATTCCTTAAGGAATATGGAAGTAAAATTACCCTTGATAAAAAACCGTTGCAGGTAAACTACCCCTTTCCCTTAACCGATCTTCATCAGAAACGACAGGTTTTGAGAACTCTACAATTTAGGGTTGTATGCAAAATATTATATGATTTTGTGTGAATTTGCGGCTGTTATCGTTTGCCATAAAAAATACCCTTGATACGACAAAAAACGTGGCAGGTAAACTACCCCTTTCCCTTAAACGATCTTCACCAAAAACAATAGGTCTTTAGTACTCAAGAAATCAGGGCGGTATGCAAAAACGTATTTGATTCTGTTTGAATTTGCGGCTCTTATCGTTTGCCATAGAAAATACCCTTAAAAACATAAAACGTTGCAGGTAAACTACCCCTTTCCCTTAACCGATCTTCACCAAAAACAAAAGGTCTTGAGAACTCTAAAATTCAGGGCAGTATGCAAAACATTATTTGATTATGTTTGAATTTGCGGCTGTTATCGTTTGCCAAACAAACAAAATTACCCTTGATAAAAAAAAACCGTTGCAGGTAAACTACCCCTTTCCCTCAACCGATCTTCACCGAAAACAATATGTCGCGAGTACTCTACAAATCAGGGCTGTATGCAAAAAATTATTTGATTCTGTTTGAATTTGCGGCTGTTATCGTTTGCCATAGAAAAAAAATCTACAGACACACAGACAGACAGACAGACAGACAGACACACACACAGACACTTTTCGGAAAACGACTTTTTTTCATGTTTTGAGTGTAGTAGAATCAGAATCTGCAATAATCTCGAACACGATTTTTTTTGCCATCACCAAACTTCCATTCCTTAAGGAATATGGAAGTAAAATTACCCTTGATAAAAAACCGTTGCAGGTAAACTACCCCTTTCCCTTAACCGAGCTTCACCAAAAACGATAGGTCTTGAGAACTCTAGAAATCAGGACTGTATACAAAATATTATATGATTGTGTTTGAATTTGCGGCTGTTATCGTTTGCCATACAAAATACCCTTGATAAAGCAAAAAACGTGGCAGGTAAACTACCCCTTTCCCTTAAACTATCTTCACCAAAAACAATAGGTCTTGAGAACTCTACACTTTAGGGCTGTATGCAAAAACGTATTTGATTCTGTTTGAATTTGCGGCTCTTATCGTTTGCCATAGAAAATACCCTTTTAAAACATAAAACGTTGCAGGTAAACTACCCCTTTCCCTTAACTGATCTTCACCAAAAACAACAGGTCTTGAGAACTCTACAATTCAGGGCAGTATGCAAAACATTATTTGATTATGTTTGAATTTGCGGTTGTTATCGTTTGCCATAGAAAGTACCCTTGGTAAAACATAAAACGTTGCAGGTAAACTACCCCTTTCCCTTAACGGATCTTTACCAAAATCAACAGATCTTGAGAACTCTACAGTTCAGGGCTGTATGCGAAACATTATTTGATTCTGTTTGAATTTGCGGCTGTTACCGTTTGCCAAACAAACAAAATTACCCTTGATAAAAAAAAAACTGTTGCCGGTAAACTACCCCTTTCCCTCAACCCATCTTCACCAAAAACAATAGGTCGCGAGTACTCTACAAATCAGGGCTGTATGCAAAAAATTATTTGATTCTGTTTGAATTTGCGGCAGTTATCGTTTGCCATAGAAAAAAAATCTACAGACACACAGACAGACAGACACACACACAGACACTTTTCGGAAAACGACTTTTTTTCATGTTTTGAGTGTAGTAGAATCAGAATCTGCAATAATCTCGAACACGATTTTTTTTGCCATCACCATACTTCCATTCCTTAAGGAATATGGAAGTAAAAAGTAAATATCGGTATGGAGAACCATACATGACTTCCATATTCTAAGATTTATATTTAAAATCATTTTCAGCCAAACAGCCAGGCTGTGTCTTACCTGCCTTTTTATTGCTGTATTAAATGAAAAATATTATATTACATTAAAATGAAAAAATTATAATTTTATTGCCTGGCAACAAAATTATTTTATTTTTAACAATCACCATTGTTTCAAAAAGTTTAAATAAATTTTCAAGTACTTTACTCTTGTTAAAACGTAAAAGGTTGCAGGTAAACTACCCCTTCCCCTTAACCGATCTTCACCAAAAACAAAAGGTCTTGAGTACTCTACAAATCAGGGCTGTATGCAAAACATTATTTGATTCTGTTTGAATTTGCGGCTGTTATCGTTTGCCATAGAAAATACCCTTGTTAAAAAAACGTTGCAGGTAAACTACCCCTTTCCCTCAACCGATCTTCACCAAAAACATTAGGTCTTGAGAACTCTACAATTTAGGGCTGTATGCAAATAATTTTTGATTCTGTTTGAATTTGCGGCTGTTATCGTTTGCCATAGGAAATACCCTTGTTAAACATAAAACGTTACAGGTAAACTACCCCTTTCCCTTAACCGATCTTCACCAAAAACAATAGGTCTTGAGTACTCTACAAATCAGGGCTGTATGCAAAACGTTATTTGATTCTGTTTGAATTTGCGGCTGTTATCGTTTGCCATAGAAAATACGCTTGATAAAAAAACGTTGCAGGTAAACTACCCCTTCCCCTTAACCGATCTTCACCAAAAACAACAGGACTTTAGTACTCTACAAATCAGGGCTGTATGCAAAACATTATTTGATTCTGTTCGAATTTGCGGCTGTTATCGTTTGCCATAGAAAATACCCTTGTTAAAAAAACGTTGCAGGTAAACTACCCCTTTCCCTCAACCGATCTTCACCAAAAACAACAGGTCTTGAGAACTCTGAAATTTAGGGCCGTATGCAAATTATCTTTTGATTCTGTTTGAATTTGCGGCTGTTATCGTTTGCCATAGGAAATACCCTTGTTAAAACATAAAACGTTACAGGTAAACTACCCCTTTCCCTTACCCGATCTTCACCAAAAACAATAGGTCTTGAGAACTCTGACATTTAGGGCTGTATGCAAATAATCTTTTGATTCTGTTTGAATTTGCGGCTGTTATCGTTTGCCATAGGAAATACCCTTGTTAAAACATAAAACGTTACAGGTAAACTACCCCTTTCCCTTAACCGATCTTCACCAAAAACAATAGGTCTTGAGTACTCTACAAATCAGGGCTGTATGCAAAACATTATTTGATTCTGTTTGAATTTGCGGCTGTTATCGTTTGCCATAGAAAATACCCTTGTTAAAAAAACGTTGCTGGTAAACTACCCCTTTCCCTCAACCGAACTTCACCAAAAACATTAGGTCTTGAGAACTCTACAATTTAGGGCTGTATGCAAATAATCTTTTGATTCTGTTTGAATTTGCGGCTGTTATCGTTTGCCATAAGAAATACCCTTGTTAAAACATAAAACGTTACAGGTAAACTACCCCTTTCCCTTAACCGATCTTCACCAAAATCAACAGATCTTGAGAACTCTACAATTCAGGGCTGTATGCGAAACATTATTTGATTCTGTTTGAATTTGCGGCTGTTATCGTTTGCCAAACAAACAAAATTACCCTTCCTAAAAAAAAACCGTTGCAGGTAAACTACCCCTTTCCCTCAACCGATCTTCACCAAAAACAATAGGTCGCGAGTACTCAGCAAATCAGGGCTGCATGCAACAAATTATTTGATTCTGTTTGAATTTGCGGCAGTTATCGTTTGCCATAGAAAAAAAATCTACAGACAGACAGACAGACAGACAGACAGACACACAGACAGACAGACACACACACAGACACTTTTCGGAAAACGAGTTTTTTTCATGTTTTGAGTGTAGTAGAATCAGAATCTGCAATAATCTCGAACACGATTTTTTTTGCCATCACCATACTTCCATTCCTTAAGGAATATGGAAGTAAAATTACCCTTGATAAAAAACCGTTGCAGGTAAACTACCCCTTTCCCTTAACCGATCTTCATCAAAAACGACAGGTTTGAGAACTCTACAATTTAGGGTTGTATGCAAAATATTATATGATTTTGTGTGAATTTGCGGCTGTTATCGTTTGCCATAAAAAATACCCTTGATACGACAAAAAACGTGGCAGGTAAACTACCCCTTTCCCTTAAACGATCTTCACCAAAAACAATAGGTCTTTAGTACTCACGAAATCAGGGCGGTATGCAAAAACGTATTTGATTCTGTTTGAATTTGCGGCTCTTATCGTTTGCCATAGAAAATACCCTTAAAAACATAAAACGTTGCAGGTAAACTACCCCTTTCCCTTAACCGATCTTCACCAAAAACAAAAGGTCTTGAGAACTCTAAAATTCAGGGCAGTATGCAAAACATTATTTGATTATGTTTGAATTTGCGGCTGTTATCGTTTGCCATAGAAAATACCCTTGTTAAAACATAAAACGGTACAGGTAAACTACCCCTTTCCCTTAACCGATCTTTACCAAAATCAACAGATCGTGAGAACTCTATAATTCAGGGCTGTATGCGAAACATTATTTGATTCTGTTTGAATTTGCGGCTGTTATCGTTTGCCAAACAAACAAAATTACCCTTGATAAAAAAAAACCGTTGCAGGTAAACTACCCCTTTCCCTCAACCGATCTTCACCAAAAACAATAGGTCGCGAGTACTCTACAAATCAGGGCTGTATGCAAAAAATTATTTGATTCTGTTTGAATTTGCGGCTGTTATCGTTTGCCATAGAAAAAAAATCTACAGACACACAGACAGACAGACAGACAGACACACACACAGACACTTTTCGGAAAACGACTTTTTTTCATGTTTTGAGTGTAGTAGAATCAGAATCTGCAATAATCTCGAACACGATTTTTTTTGCCATCACCAAACTTCCATTCCTTAAGGAATATGGAAGTAAAATTACCCTTGATAAAAAACCGTTGCAGGTAAACTACCCCTTTCCCTTAACCGAGCTTCACCAAAAACGATAGGTCTTGAGAACTCTAGAAATCAGGACTGTATACAAAATATTATATGATTGTGTTTGAATTTGCGGCTGTTATCGTTTGCCATACAAAATACCCTTGATAAAGCAAAAAACGTGGCAGGTAAACTACCCCTTTCCCTTAAACTATCTTCACCAAAAACAATAGGTCTTGAGAACTCTACACTTTAGGGCTGTATGCAAAAACGTATTTGATTCTGTTTGAATTTGCGGCTCTTATCGTTTGCCATAGAAAATACCCTTTTAAAACATAAAACGTTGCAGGTAAACTACCCCTTTCTCTTAACTGATCTTCACCAAAAACAACAGGTCTTGAGAACTCTACAATTCAGGGCAGTATGCAAAACATTATTTGATTATGTTTGAATTTGCGGTTGTTATCGTTTGCCATAGAAAGTACCCTTGGTAAAACATAAAACGTTGCAGGTAAACTACCCCTTTCCCTTAACGGATCTTTACCAAAATCAACAGATCTTGAGAACTCTACAGTTCAGGGCTGTATGCGAAACATTATTTGATTCTGTTTGAATTTGCGGCTGTTATCGTTTGCCAAACAAACAAAATTACCCTTGATAAAAAAAAACCGTTGCAGGTAAACTACCCCTGTCCCTCAACCGATCTTCACCAAAAACAATAGGTCGCGATTACTCTACAAATCAGGGCTGTATGCAAAAAATTATTTGATTCTGTTTGAATTTGCGGCAGTTATCGTTTGCCATAGGAAAAAAATCTACAGACACACAGACAGACAGACACACACACAGACACTTTTCGGAAAACGACTTTTTTTCATGTTTTGAGTGTAGTAGAATCAGAATCTGCAATAATCTCGAACACGATTTTTTTTGCCATCACCATACTTCCATTCCTTAAGGAATATGGAAGTAAAAAGTAAATATCGGTATGGAGAACCATACATGACTTCCATATTCTAAGATTTATATTTAAAATCATTTTCAGCCAAACAGCCAGGCTGTGTCTTACCTGCCTTTTTATTGCTGTATTAAATGAAAAATATTATATTACATTAAAATGAAAAAATTATAATTTTATTGCCTGGCAACAAAATTATTTTATTTTTAACAATCACCATTGTTTCAAAAAGTTTAAATAAATTTTCAAGTACTTTACTCTTGTTAAAACGTAAAAGGTTGCAGGTAAACTACCCCTTCCCCTTAACCGATCTTCACGAAAATCGAAAGCCATTGAGACCTCTACAATTCAGGGACGTATGCAAAAAATTATTTGATTCTGTTTGAATTTGCGGCTGTTATCGTTTGCCATAGAAAATACGCTTGATAAAAAAACGTTGCAGGTAAACTACCCCTTCCCCTTAACCGATCTTCACCAAAAACAAAAGGTCTTGAGTACTCTACAAATCAGGGCTGTATGCAAAACATTATTTGATTCTGTTTGAATTTGCGGCTGTTATCGTTTGCCATAGAAAATACCCTTGTTAAAAAAACGTTGCAGGTAAACTACCCCTTTCCCTCAACCGATCTTCTCCAAAAACAATAGGTCTTGAGAACTCTACAATTTAGGGCAGTATGCATATAATCTTTTGATTCTGTTTGAATTTGCGGCTGTTATCGTTTGCCATAAGAAATACCCTTGTTAAACATAAAACGTTACAGGTAAACTACCCCTTCCCCTTAACCGATCTTCACCAAAAACAACAGGACTTTAGTACTCTACAAATCAGGGCTGTATGCAAAACATTATTTGATTCTGTTCGAATTTGCGGCTGTTATCGTTTGCCATAGAAAATACCCTTGTTAAAAAAACGTTGCAGGTAAACTACCCCTTTCCCTCAACCGATCTTCACCAAAAACAACAGGTCTTGAGAACTCTGAAATTTAGGGCCGTATGCAAATTATCTTTTGATTCTGTTTGAATTTGCGGCTGTTATCGTTTGCCATAGGAAATACCCTTGTTAAAACATAAAACGTTACAGGTAAACTACCCCTTTCCCTTACCCGATCTTCACCAAAAACAATAGGTCTTGAGAACTCTGACATTTAGGGCTGTATGCAAATAATCTTTTGATTCTGTTTGAATTTGCGGCTGTTATCGTTTGCCATAGGAAATACCCTTGTTAAAACATAAAACGTTACAGGTAAACTACCCCTTTCCCTTACCCGATCTTCACCAAAAACAATAGGTCTTGAGAACTCTGACATTTAGGGCTGTATGCAAATAATCTTTTGATTCTGTTTGAATTTGCGGCTGTTATCGTTTGCCATAGGAAATACCCTTGTTAAAACATAAAACGTTACAGGTAAACTACCCCTTTCCCTTAACCGATCTTCACCAAAAACAATAGGTCTTGAGTACTCTACAAATCAGGGCTGTATGCAAAACATTATTTGATTCTGTTTGAATTTGCGGCTGTTATCGTTTGCCATAGAAAATACCCTTGTTAAAAAAACGTTGCTGGTAAACTACCCCTTTCCCTCAACCGAACTTCACCAAAAACATTAGGTCTTGAGAACTCTACAATTTAGGGCTGTATGCAAATAATCTTTTGATTCTGTTTGAATTTGCGGCTGTTATCGTTTGCCATAAGAAATACCCTTGTTAAAACATAAAACGTTACAGGTAAACTACCCCTTTCCCTTAACCGATCTTCACCAAAATCAACAGATCTTGAGAACTCTACAATTCAGGGCTGTATGCGAAACATTATTTGATTCTGTTTGAATTTGCGGCTGTTATCGTTTGCCAAACAAACAAAATTACCCTTCCTAAAAAAAAACCGTTGCAGGTAAACTACCTCTTTCCCTCAACCGATCTTCACCAAAAACAATAGGTCGCGAGTACTCAGCAAATCAGGGCTGCATGCAACAAATTATTTGATTCTGTTTGAATTTGCGGCAGTTATCGTTTGCCATAGAAAAAAAATCTACAGACAGACAGACAGACAGACAGACAGACACACAGACAGACACACAGACAGACAGACACACACACAGACACTTTTCGGAAAACGAGTTTTTTTCATGTTTTGAGTGTAGTAGAATCAGAATCTGCAATAATCTCGAACACGATTTTTTTTGCCATCACCATACTTCCATTCCTTAAGGAATATGGAAGTAAAATTACCCTTGATAAAAAACCGTTGCAGGTAAACTACCCCTTTCCCTTAACCGATCTTCATCAAAAACGACAGGTTTTGAGAACTCTACAATTTAGGGTTGTATGCAAAATATTATATGATTTTGTGTGAATTTGCGGCTGTTATCGTTTGCCATAAAAAATACCCTTGATACGACAAAAAACGTGGCAGGTAAACTACCCCTTTCCCTTAAACGATCTTCACCAAAAACAATAGGTCTTTAGTACTCACGAAATCAGGGCGGTATGCAAAAACGTATTTGATTCTGTTTGAATTTGCGGCTCTTATCGTTTGCCATAGAAAATACCCTTAAAAACATAAAACGTTGCAGGTAAACTACCCCTTTCCCTTAACCGATCTTCACCAAAAACAAAAGGTCTTGAGAACTCTAAAATTCAGGGCAGTATGCAAAACATTATTTGATTATGTTTGAATTTGCGGCTGTTATCGTTTGCCATAGAAAATACCCTTGTTAAAACATAAAACGGTACAGGTAAACTACCCCTTTCCCTTAACCGATCTTTACCAAAATCAACAGATCGTGAGAACTCTATAATTCAGGGCTGTATGCGAAACATTATTTGATTCTGTTTGAATTTGCGGCTGTTATCGTTTGCCAAACAAACAAAATTACCCTTGATAAAAAAAAACCGTTGCAGGTAAACTACCCCTTTCCCTCAACCGATCTTCACCAAAAACAATAGGTCGCGAGTACTCTACAAATCAGGGCTGTATGCAAAAAATTATTTGATTCTGTTTGAATTTGCGGCTGTTATCGTTTGCCATAGAAAAAAAATCTACAGACACACAGACAGACAGACAGACAGACACACACACAGACACTTTTCGGAAAACGACTTTTTTTCATGTTTTGAGTGTAGTAGAATCAGAATCTGCAATAATCTCGAACACGATTTTTTTTGCCATCACCAAACTTCCATTCCTTAAGGAATATGGAAGTAAAATTACCCTTGATAAAAAACCGTTGCAGGTAAACTACCCCTTTCCCTTAACCGAGCTTCACCAAAAACGATAGGTCTTGAGAACTCTAGAAATCAGGACTGTATACAAAATATTATATGATTGTGTTTGAATTTGCGGCTGTTATCGTTTGCCATACAAAATACCCTTGATAAAGCAAAAAACGTGGCAGGTAAACTACCCCTTTCCCTTAAACTATCTTCACCAAAAACAATAGGTCTTGAGAACTCTACACTTTAGGGCTGTATGCAAAAACGTATTTGATTCTGTTTGAATTTGCGGCTCTTATCGTTTGCCATAGAAAATACCCTTTTAAAACAAAAAACGTTGCAGGTAAACTACCCCTTTCTCTTAACTGATCTTCACCAAAAACAACAGGTCTTGAGAACTCTACAATTCAGGGCAGTATGCAAAACATTATTTGATTATGTTTGAATTTGCGGTTGTTATCGTTTGCCATAGAAAGTACCCTTGGTAAAACATAAAACGTTGCAGGTAAACTACCCCTTTCCCTTAACGGATCTTTACCAAAATCAACAGATCTTGAGAACTCTACAGTTCAGGGCTGTATGCGAAACATTATTTGATTCTGTTTGAATTTGCGGCTGTTATCGTTTGCCAAACAAACAAAATTACCCTTGATAAAAAAAAACCGTTGCAGGTAAACTACCCCTGTCCCTCAACCGATCTTCACCAAAAACAATAGGTCGCGATTACTCTACAAATCAGGGCTGTATGCAAAAAATTATTTGATTCTGTTTGAATTTGCGGCAGTTATCGTTTGCCATAGGAAAAAAATCTACAGACACACAGACAGACAGACACACACACAGACACTTTTCGGAAAACGACTTTTTTTCATGTTTTGAGTGTAGTAGAATCAGAATCTGCAATAATCTCGAACACGATTTTTTTTGCCATCACCATACTTCCATTCCTTAAGGAATATGGAAGTAAAAAGTAAATATCGGTATGGAGAACCATACATGACTTCCATATTCTAAGATTTATATTTAAAATCATTTTCAGCCAAACAGCCAGGCTGTGTCTTACCTGCCTTTTTATTGCTGTATTAAATGAAAAATATTATATTACATTAAAATGAAAAAATTATAATTTTATTGCCTGGCAACAAAATTATTTTATTTTTAACAATCACCATTGTTTCAAAAAGTTTAAATAAATTTTCAAGTACTTTACTCTTGTTAAAACGTAAAAGGTTGCAGGTAAACTACCCCTTCCCCTTAACCGATCTTCACGAAAATCGAAAGCCATTGAGACCTCTACAATTCAGGGACGTATGCAAAAAATTATTTGATTCTGTTTGAATTTGCGGCTGTTATCGTTTGCCATAGAAAATACGCTTGATAAAAAAACGTTGCAGGTAAACTACCCCTTCCCCTTAACCGATCTTCACCAAAAACAAAAGGTCTTGAGTACTCTACAAATCAGGGCTGTATGCAGAACATTATTTGATTCTGTTTGAATTTGCGGCTGTTATCGTTTGCCATAGAAAATACCCTTGTTAAAAAAACGTTGCAGGTAAACTACCCCTTTCCCTCAACCGATCTTCTCCAAAAACAATAGGTCTTGAGAACTCTACAATTTAGGGCTGTATGCAAATAATCTTTTGATTCTGTTTGAATTTGCGGCTGTTATCGTTTGCCATAAGAAATACCCTTGTTAAACATAAAACGTTACAGGTAAACTACCCCTTTCCCTTAACCGATCTTCACCAAAAACAACAGGTCTTGAGTACTCTACAAATCAGGGCTGTATGCAAAACATTATTTGATTCTGTTTGAATTTGCGGCTGTTATCGTTTGCCATAGAAAATACGCTTGATAAAAAAACGTTGCAGGTAAACTACCCCTTCCCCTTAACCGATCTTCACCGAAAACAACAGGACTTTAGTACTCTACAAATCAGGGCTGTATGCAAAACATTATTTGATTCTGTTTGAATTTGCGGCTGTTATCGTTTGCCATAGAAAATACCCTTGTTAAAAAAACGTTGCAGGTAAACTACCCCTTTCCCTCAACCGATCTTCACCAAAAACAATAGGTCTTGAAAACTCTACAATTTAGGGCTGTATGCAAATAATCTTTTGAATCTGTTTGAATTTGCGGCTGTTATCGTTTGCCATAGGAAATACCCTTGTTAAAACATAAAACGTTACAGGTAAACTACCCCTTTCCCTTACCCGATCTTCACCAAAATCAACAGATCTTGAGAACTCTACAATTCAGGGCTGTATGCGAAACATTGATGATTCTGTTTGAATTTGCGGCTGTTATCGTTTGCCAAACAAACAAAATTACCCTTGCTAAAAAAAAACCGTTGCAGGTAAACTACCCCTTTCCCTCAACCGATCTTCACCAAAAACAATAGGTCGCGAGTACTCTGCAAATCAGGGCTGCATGCAACAAATTATTTGATTCTGTTTGAATTTGCGGCAGTTATCGTTTGCCATAGAAAAAAAATCTACAGACAGACAGACAGACAGACACACAGACAGACAGACACACACACAGACACTTTTCGGAAAACGACTTTTTTTCATGTTTTGAGTGTAGTAGAATCAGAATCTGCAATAATCTCGAACACGATTTTTTTTGCCATCACTATACTTCCATTCCTTAAGGAATATGGAAGTAAAATTACCCGTGATAAAAAACCGTTGCAGGTAAACTACCCCTTTCCCTTAACCGATCTTCACCAAAAACGACAGGTTTTGAGAACTCTACAATTTAGGGTTGTATGCAAAATATTATGTGATTTTGTGTGAATTTGCGGCTGTTATCGTTTGCCATAAAAAATACCCTTGATAAAACAAAAAACGTGGCAGGTAAACTACCCCTTTCCCTTAAACGATCTTCACCAAAAACAATAGGTCTTTAGTACTCAAGAAATCAGGGCGGTATGCAAAAACGTATTTGATTCTGTTTGAATTTGCGGCTCTTATCGTTTGCCATAGAAAATACCCTTAAAAACATAAAACGTTGCAGGTAAACTACCCCTTTCCCTTAACCGATCTTCACCAAAAACAGAAGGTCTTGAGAACTCTAAAATTCAGGGCAGTATGCAAAACATTATTTGATTATGTTTGAATTTGCGGCAGTTATCGATTGCCATAGAAAAAAAATCTACAGACACACAGACAGACAGACACACACACAGACACTTTTCGGAAAACGACTTTTTTTCATGTTTTGAGTGTAGTAGAATCAGAATCTGCAATAATCTCGAACACGATTTTTTTTGCCATCACCACACTTCCATTCCTTAAGGAATATGGAAGTAAAAAGTAAAATTACCCTTGATAAAAAACCGTTGCAGGTAAACTACCCCTTTCCCTTAACCGATCTTCACTAAAAACGACAGGTTTTGAGAACTCTACAATTTAGGGTTGTATGCAAAATATTATATGATTTTGTGTGAATTTGCGGCTGTTATCGTTTGCCATAAAAAATACCCTTGATAAAACAAAAAATGTGGCAGGTAAACTACCCCTTTCCCTTAATCGATCTTCACCAAAAACAACAGGTCTTTAGTACTCAAGAAATCAGGGCGGTATGCAAAAACGTATTTGATTCTGTTTGAATTTGCGGCTCTTATCGTTTGCCATAGAAAATACCCTTAAAAACATAAAACGTTGCAGGTAAACTACCCCTTTCCCTTAACCGATCTTCACCAAAAACAAAAGGTCTTGAGAACTCTAAAATTCAGGGCAGTATGCAAAACATTATTTGATTATGTTTGAATTTGCGGCTGTTATCGTTTGCCATAGAAAATACCCTTGTTAAAACATAAAACGGTACAGGTAAACTACCCCTTTCCCTTAACCGATCGTCACCAAAAACAATAGGTCGCGAGTACTCTACAAATCAGGGCTGTATGCAAAAAATTATTTGATTCTGTTTGAATTTGCGGCTGTTATCGTTTGCCATAGAAAAAAAATCTACAGACACAGACAGACAGACAGACACACACACAGACACTTTTCGGAAAACGACTTTTTTTCATGTTTTGAGTGTAGTAGAATCAGAATCTGCAATAATCTCGAACACGATTTTTTTTGCCATCACCAAACTTCCATTCCTTAAGGAATATGGAAGTAAAATTACCCTTGATAAAAAACCGTTGCAGGTAAACTACCCCTTTCCCTTAACCGAGCTTCACCAAAAACGATAGGTCTTGAGAACTCTAGAAATCAGGACTGTATACAAAATATTATATGATTGTGTTTGAATTTGCGGCTGTTATCGTTTGCCATACAAAATACCCTTGATAAAGCAAAAAACGTGGCAGGTAAACTACCCCTTTCCCTTAAACTATCTTCACCAAAAACAATAGGTCTTGAGAACTCTACACTTTAGGGCTGTATGCAAAAACGTATTTGATTCTGTTTGAATTTGCGGCTCTTATCGTTTGCCATAGAAAATACCCTTTTAAAACATAAAACGTTGCAGGTAAACTACCCCTTTCTCTTAACTGATCTTCACCAAAAACAACAGGTCTTGAGAACTCTACAATTCAGGGCAGTATGCGAAACATTATTTGATTATGTTTGAATTTGCGGCTGTTATCGTTTGCCATAGAAAATACCCTTGTTAAAACATAAAACGGTACAGGTAAACTACCCCTTTCCCTCAACCGATCTTCTCCAAAAACAATAGGTCTTGAGAACTCTACAATTTAGGGCTGTATGCAAATAATCTTTTGATTCTGTTTGAATTTGCGGCTGTTATCGTTTGCCATAAGAAATACCCTTGTTAAACATAAAACGTTACAGGTAAACTACCCCTTTCCCTTAACCGATCTTCACCAAAAACAAAAGGTCTTGAGTACTCTACAAATCAGGGCTGTATGCAAAACATTATTTGATTCTGTTTGAATTTGCGGCTGTTATCGTTTGCCATAGAAAATACGCTTGATAAAAAAACGTTGCAGGTAAACTACCCCTTCCCCTTAACCGTTCTTCACCGAAAACAACAGGACTTTAGTACTCTACAAATCAGGGCTGTATGCAAAACATTATTTGATTCTGTTTGAATTTGCGGCTGTTATCGTTTGCCATAGAAAATACCCTTGTTAAAAAAACGTTGCAGGTAAACTACCCCTTTCCCTCAACCGATCTTCACCAAAAACAATAGGTCTTGAAAACTCTACAATTTAGGGCTGTATGCAAATAATCTTTTGAATCTGTTTGAATTTGCGGCTGTTATCGTTTGCCATAGGAAATACCCTTGTTAAAACATAAAACGTTACAGGTAAACTACCCCTTTCCCTTACCCGATCTTCACCAAAATCAACAGATCTTGAGAACTCTACAATTCAGGGCTGTATGCGAAACATTGATGATTCTGTTTGAATTTGCGGCTGTTATCGTTTGCCAAACAAACAAAATTACCCTTGCTAAAAAAAAAACCGTTGCAGGTAAACTACCCCTTTCCCTCAACCGATCTTCACCAAAAACAATAGGTCGCGAGTACTCTGCAAATCAGGGCTGCATGCAACAAATTATTTGATTCTGTTTGAATTTGCGGCAGTTATCGTTTGCCATAGAAAAAAAATCTACAGACAGACAGACAGACAGACACACAGACAGACAGACACACACACAGACACTTTTCGGAAAACGACTTTTTTTCATGTTTTGAGTGTAGTAGAATCAGAATCTGCAATAATCTCGAACACGATTTTTTTTGCCATCACTATACTTCCATTCCTTAAGGAATATGGAAGTAAAATTACCCGTGATAAAAAACCGTTGCAGGTAAACTACCCCTTTCCCTTAACCGATCTTCACCAAAAACGACAGGTTTTGAGAACTCTACAATTTAGGGTTGTATGCAAAATATTATGTGATTTTGTGTGAATTTGCGGCTGTTATCGTTTGCCATAAAAAATACCCTTGATAAAACAAAAAACGTGGCAGGTAAACTACCCCTTTCCCTTAAACGATCTTCACCAAAAACAATAGGTCTTTAGTACTCAAGAAATCAGGGCGTTATGCAAAAACGTATTTGATTCTGTTTGAATTTGCGGCTCTTATCGTTTGCCATAGAAAATACCCTTAAAAACATAAAACGTTGCAGGTAAACTACCCCTTTCCCTTAACCGATCTTCACCAAAAACAGAAGGTCTTGAGAACTCTAAAATTCAGGGCAGTATGCAAAACATTATTTGATTATGTTTGAATTTGCGGCAGTTATCGATTGCCATAGAAAAAAAATCTACAGACACACAGACAGACAGACACACACACAGACACTTTTCGGAAAACGACTTTTTTTCATGTTTTGAGTGTAGTAGAATCAGAATCTGCAATAATCTCGAACACGATTTTTTTTGCCATCACCACACTTCCATTCCTTAAGGAATATGGAAGTAAAAAGTAAAATTACCCTTGATAAAAAACCGTTGCAGGTAAACTACCCCTTTCCCTTAACCGATCTTCACTAAAAACGACAGGTTTTGAGAACTCTACAATTTAGGGTTGTATGCAAAATATTATATGATTTTGTGTGAATTTGCGGCTGTTATCGTTTGCCATAAAAAATACCCTTGATAAAACAAAAAATGTGGCAGGTAAACTACCCCTTTCCCTTAATCGATCTTCACCAAAAACAACAGGTCTTTAGTACTCAAGAAATCAGGGCGGTATGCAAAAACGTATTTGATTCTGTTTGAATTTGCGGCTCTTATCGTTTGCCATAGAAAATACCCTTAAAAACATAAAACGTTGCAGGTAAACTACCCCTTTCCCTTAACCTATCTTCACCAAAAACAAAAGGTCTTGAGAACTCTAAAATTCAGGGCAGTATGCAAAACATTATTTGATTATGTTTGAATTTGCGGCTGTTATCGTTTGCCATAGAAAATACCCTTGTTAAAACATAAAACGGTACAGGTAAACTACCCCTTTCCCATAACCGATCGTCACCAAAAACAATAGGTCGCGAGTACTCTACAAATCAGGGCTGTATGCAAAAAATTATTTGATTCTGTTTGAATTTGCGGCTGTTATCGTTTGCCATAGAAAAAAAATCTACAGACACAGACAGACAGACAGACACACACACAGACACTTTTCGGAAAACGACTTTTTTTCATGTTTTGAGTGTAGTAGAATCAGAATCTGCAATAATCTCGAACACGATTTTTTTTGCCATCACCAAACTTCCATTCCTTAAGGAATATGGAAGTAAAATTACCCTTGATAAAAAACCGTTGCAGGTAAACTACCCCTTTCCCTTAACCGAGCTTCACCAAAAACGATAGGTCTTGAGAACTCTAGAAATCAGGACTGTATACAAAATATTATATGATTGTGTTTGAATTTGCGGCTGTTATCGTTTGCCATGCAAAATACCCTTGATAAAGCAAAAAACGTGGCAGGTAAACTACCCCTTTCCCTTAAACGATCTTCACCAAAAACAATAGGTCTTGAGAACTCTACACTTTAGGGCTGTATGCAAAAACGTATTTGATTCTGTTTGAATTTGCGGCTCTTATCGTTTGCCATAGAAAATACCCTTTTAAAACATAAAACGTTGCAGGTAAACTACCCCTTTCTCTTAACTGATCTTCACCAAAAACAACAGGTCTTGAGAACTCTACAATTCAGGGCAGTATGCAAAACATTATTTGATTATGTTTGAATTTGCGGTTGTTATCGTTTGCCATAGAAAGTACCCTTGGTAAAACATAAAACGTTGCAGGTAAACTACCCCTTTCCCTTAACGGATCTTTACCAAAATCAACAGATCTTGAGAACTCTACAGTTCAGGGCTGTATGCGAAACATTATTTGATTCTGTTTGAATTTGCGGCTGTTATCGTTTGCCAAACAAACAAAATTACCCTTGATAAAAAAAAAAACTGTTGCAGGTAAACTACCCCTTTCCCTCAACCGATCTTCACCAAAAACAATAGGTCGCGAGTACTCTACAAATCAGGGCTGTATGCAAAAAATTATTTGATTCTGTTTGAATTTGCGGCAGTTATCGTTTGCCATAGAAAAAAAATCTACAGACACACACACAGACACTTTTCGGAAAACGACTTTTTTTCATGTTTTGAGTGTAGTAGAATCAGAATCTGCAATAATCTCGAACACGATTTTTTTTGCCATCACCATACTTCCATTCCTTAAGGAATATGGAAGTAAAAAGTAAATATCGGTATGGAGAACCATACATGACTTCCATATTCTAAGATTTATATTTAAAATCATTTTCAGCCAAACAGCCAGGCTGTGTCTTACCTGCCTTTTTATTGCTGTATTAAATGAAAAATATTATATTACATTAAAATGAAAAAATTATAATTTTATTGCCTGGCAACAAAATTATTTTATTTTTAACAATCACCATTGTTTCAAAAAGTTTAAATAAATTTTCAAGTACTTTACTCTTGTTAAAACGTAAAAGGTTGCAGGTAAACTACCCCTTCCCCTTAACCGATCTTCACCAAAAACAAAAGGTCTTGAGTACTCTACAAATCAGGGCTGTATGCAAAACATTATTTGATTCTGTTTGAATTTGCGGCTGTTATCGTTTGCCATAGAAAATACCCTTGTTAAAAAAACGTTGCAGGTAAACTACCCCTTTCCCTCAACCGATCTTCACCAAAAACATTAGGTCTTGAGAACTCTACAATTTAGGGCTGTATGCAAATAATTTTTGATTCTGTTTGAATTAGCGGCTGTTATCGTTTGCCATAGGAAATACCCTTGTTAAACATAAAACGTTACAGGTAAACTACCCCTTTCCCTTAACCGATCTTCACCAAAAACAATAGGTCTTGAGTACTCTACAAATCAGGGCTGTATGCAAAACGTTATTTGATTCTGTTTGAATTTGCGGCTGTTATCGTTTGCCATAGAAAATACGCTTGATAAAAAAACTTTGCAGGTAAACTACCCCTTCCCCTTAACCGATCTTCACCAAAAACAACAGGACTTTAGTACTCTACAAATCAGGGCTGTGTGCAAAACATTATTTGATTCTGTTCGAATTTGCGGCTGTTATCGTTTGCCATAGAAAATACCCTTGTTAAAAAAACGTTGCAGGTAAACTACCCCTTTCCCTCAACCGATCTTCACCAAAAACAACAGGTCTTGAGAACTCTGAAATTTAGGGCCGTATGCAAATTATCTTTTGATTCTGTTTGAATTTGCGGCTGTTATCGTTTGCCATAGGAAATACCCTTGTTAAAACATAAAACGTTACAGGTAAACTACCCCTTTCCCTTACCCGATCTTCACCAAAAACAATAGGTCTTGAGAACTCTGACATTTAGGGCTGTATGCAAATAATCTTTTGATTCTGTTTGAATTTGCGGCTGTTATCGTTTGCCATAGGAAATACCCTTGTTAAAACATAAAACGTTACAGGTAAACTACCCCTTTCCCTTACCCGATCTTCACCAAAAACAATAGGTCTTGAGAACTCTGACATTTAGGGCTGTATGCAAATAATCTTTTGATTCTGTTTGAATTTGCGGCTGTTATCGTTTGCCATAGGAAATACCCTTGTTAAAACATAAAACGTTACAGGTAAACTACCCCTTTCCCTTAACCGATCTTCACCAAAAACAATAGGTCTTGAGTACTCTACAAATCAGGGCTGTATGCAAAACATTATTTGATTCTGTTTGAATTTGCGGCTGTTATCGTTTGCCATAGAAAATACGCTTGATAAAAAAACGTTGCAGGTAAACTACCCCTTCCCCTTAACCGATCTTCACCGAAAACAACAGGACTTTAGTACTCTACAAATCAGGGCTGTATGCAAAACATTATTTGATTCTGTTTGAATTTGCGGCTGTTATCGTTTGCCATAGAAAATACCCTTGTTAAAAAAACGTTGCAGGTAAACTACCGCTTTCCCTCAACCGATCTTCACCAAAAACAATAGGTCTTGAAAACTCTACAATTTAGGGCTGTATGCAAATAATCTTTTGAATCTGTTTGAATTTGCGGCTGTTATCGTTTGCCATAGGAAATACCCTTGTTAAAACATAAAACGTTACAGGTAAACTACCCCTTTCCCTTACCCGATCTTCACCAAAAACAATAGGTCTTGAGAACTCTGACATTTAGGGCTGTATGCAAATAATCTTTTGATTCTGTTTGAATTTGCGGCTGTTATCGTTTGCCATAGAAAATACCCTTGTTAAAACATAAAACGGTACAGGTAAACTACCCCTTTCCCTCAACCGATCTTCTCCAAAAACAATAGGTCTTGAGAACTCTACAATTTAGGGCTGTATGCAAATAATCTTTTGATTCTGTTTGAATTTGCGGCTGTTATCGTTTGCCATAAGAAATACCCTTGTTAAACATAAAACGTTACAGGTAAACTACCCCTTTCCCTTAACCGATCTTCACCAAAAACAACAGGTCTTGAGTACTCTACAAATCAGGGCTGTATGCAAAACATTATTTGATTCTGTTTGAATTTGCGGCTGTTATCGTTTGCCATAGAAAATACGCTTGATAAAAAAACGTTGCAGGTAAACTACCCCTTCCCCTTAACCGATCTTCACCGAAAACAACAGGACTTTAGTACTCTACAAATCAGGGCTGTATGCAAAACATTATTTGATTCTGTTTGAATTTGCGGCTGTTATCGTTTGCCATAGAAAATACCCTTGTTAAAAAAACGTTGCAGGTAAACTACCCCTTTCCCTCAACCGATCTTCACCAAAAACAATAGGTCTTGAAAACTCTACAATTTAGGGCTGTATGCAAATAATCTTTTGAATCTGTTTGAATTTGCGGCTGTTATCGTTTGCCATAGGAAATACCCTTGTTAAAACATAAAACGTTACAGGTAAACTACCCCTTTCCCTTACCCGATCTTCACCAAAATCAACAGATCTTGAGAACTCTACAATTCAGGGCTGTATGCGAAACATTGATGATTCTGTTTGAATTTGCGGCTGTTATCGTTTGCCAAACAAACAAAATTACCCTTGCTAAAAAAAAACCGTTGCAGGTAAACTACCCCTTTCCCTCAACCGATCTTCACCAAAAACAATAGGTCGCGAGTACTCTGCAAATCAGGGCTGCATGCAACAAATTATTTGATTCTGTTTGAATTTGCGGCAGTTATCGTTTGCCATAGAAAAAAAATCTACAGACAGACAGACAGACAGACACACAGACAGACAGACACACACACAGACACTTTTCGGAAAACGACTTTTTTTCATGTTTTGAGTGTAGTAGAATCAGAATCTGCAATAATCTCGAACACGATTTTTTTTGCCATCACTATACTTCCATTCCTTAAGGAATATGGAAGTAAAATTACCCGTGATAAAAAACCGTTGCAGGTAAACTACCCCTTTCCCTTAACCGATCTTCACCAAAAACGACAGGTTTTGAGAACTCTACAATTTAGGGTTGTATGCAAAATATTATGTGATTTTGTGTGAATTTGCGGCTGTTATCGTTTGCCATAAAAAATACCCTTGATAAAACAAAAAACGTGGCAGGTAAACTACCCCTTTCCCTTAAACGATCTTCACCAAAAACAATAGGTCTTTAGTACTCAAGAAATCAGGGCGTTATGCAAAAACGTATTTGATTCTGTTTGAATTTGCGGCTCTTATCGTTTGCCATAGAAAATACCCTTAAAAACATAAAACGTTGCAGGTAAACTACCCCTTTCCCTTAACCGATCTTCACCAAAAACAGAAGGTCTTGAGAACTCTAAAATTCAGGGCAGTATGCAAAACATTATTTGATTATGTTTGAATTTGCGGCAGTTATCGATTGCCATAGAAAAAAAATCTACAGACACACAGACAGACAGACACACACACAGACACTTTTCGGAAAACGACTTTTTTTCATGTTTTGAGTGTAGTAGAATCAGAATCTGCAATAATCTCGAACACGATTTTTTTTGCCATCACCACACTTCCATTCCTTAAGGAATATGGAAGTAAAAAGTAAAATTACCCTTGATAAAAAACCGTTGCAGGTAAACTACCCCTTTCCCTTAACCGATCTTCACTAAAAACGACAGGTTTTGAGAACTCTACAATTTAGGGTTGTATGCAAAATATTATATGATTTTGTGTGAATTTGCGGCTGTTATCGTTTGCCATAAAAAATACCCTTGATAAAACAAAAAATGTGGCAGGTAAACTACCCCTTTCCCTTAATCGATCTTCACCAAAAACAACAGGTCTTTAGTACTCAAGAAATCAGGGCGGTATGCAAAAACGTATTTGATTCTGTTTGAATTTGCGGCTCTTATCGTTTGCCATAGAAAATACCCTTAAAAACATAAAACGTTGCAGGTAAACTACCCCTTTCCCTTAACCGATCTTCACCAAAAACAAAAGGTCTTGAGAACTCTAAAATTCAGGGCAGTATGCAAAACATTATTTGATTATGTTTGAATTTGCGGCTGTTATCGTTTGCCATAGAAAATACCCTTGTTAAAACATAAAACGGTACAGGTAAACTACCCCTTTCCCTTAACCGATCGTCACCAAAAACAATAGGTCGCGAGTACTCTACAAATCAGGGCTGTATGCAAAAAATTATTTGATTCTGTTTGAATTTGCGGCTGTTATCGTTTGCCATAGAAAAAAAATCTACAGACACAGACAGACAGACAGACACACACACAGACACTTTTCGGAAAACGACTTTTTTTCATGTTTTGAGTGTAGTAGAATCAGAATCTGCAATAATCTCGAACACGATTTTTTTTGCCATCACCAAACTTCCATTCCTTAAGGAATATGGAAGTAAAATTACCCTTGATAAAAAACCGTTGCAGGTAAACTACCCCTTTCCCTTAACCGAGCTTCACCAAAAACGATAGGTCTTGAGAACTCTAGAAATCAGGACTGTATACAAAATATTATATGATTGTGTTTGAATTTGCGGCTGTTATCGTTTGCCATACAAAATACCCTTGATAAAGCAAAAAACGTGGCAGGTAAACTACCCCTTTCCCTTAAACTATCTTCACCAAAAACAATAGGTCTTGAGAACTCTACACTTTAGGGCTGTATGCAAAAACGTATTTGATTCTGTTTGAATTTGCGGCTCTTATCGTTTGCCATAGAAAATACCCTTTTAAAACATAAAACGTTGCAGGTAAACTACCCCTTTCTCTTAACTGATCTTCACCAAAAACAACAGGTCTTGAGAACTCTACAATTCAGGGCAGTATGCAAAACATTATTTGATTATGTTTGAATTTGCGGTTGTTATCGTTTGCCATAGAAAGTACCCTTGGTAAAACATAAAACGTTGCAGGTAAACTACCCCTTTCCCTTAACGGATCTTTACCAAAATCAACAGATCTTGAGAACTCTACAGTTCAGGGCTGTATGCGAAACATTATTTGATTCTGTTTGAATTTGCGGCTGTTATCGTTTGCCAAACAAACAAAATTACCCTTGATAAAAAAAAAACTGTTGCAGGTAAACTACCCCTTTCCCTCAACCGATCTTCACCAAAAACAATAGGTCGCGAGTACTCTACAAATCAGGGCTGTATGCAAAAAATTATTTGATTCTGTTTGAATTTGCGGCAGTTATCGTTTGCCATAGAAAAAAAATCTACAGACACACACACAGACACTTTTCGGAAAACGACTTTTTTTCATGTTTTGAGTGTAGTAGAATCAGAATCTGCAATAATCTCGAACACGATTTTTTTTGCCATCACCATACTTCCATTCCTTAAGGAATATGGAAGTAAAAAGTAAATATCGGTATGGAGAACCATACATGACTTCCATATTCTAAGATTTATATTTAAAATCATTTTCAGCCAAACAGCCAGGCTGTGTCTTACCTGCCTTTTTATTGCTGTATTAAATGAAAAATATTATATTACATTAAAATGAAAAAATTATAATTTTATTGCCTGGCAACAAAATTATTTTATTTTTAACAATCACCATTGTTTCAAAAAGTTTAAATAAATTTTCAAGTACTTTACTCTTGTTAAAACGTAAAAGGTTGCTGGTAAACTACCCCTTTCCCTCAACCGAACTTCACCAAAAACATTAGGTCTTGAGAACTCTACAATTTAGGGCTGTATGCAAAACATTATTTGATTCTGTTTGAATTTGCGGTTGTTATCGTTTGCCATAGAAAATACCCTTGTTAAAAAAACGTTGCAGGTAAACTACCCCTTTCCCTCAACCGATCTTCACCAAAAACATTAGGTCTTGAGAACTCTACAATTTAGGGCTGTATGCAAATAATTTTTGATTCTGTTTGAATTAGCGGCTGTTATCGTTTGCCATAGGAAATACCCTTGTTAAACATAAAACGTTACAGGTAAACTACCCCTTTCCCTTAACCGATCTTCACCAAAAACAATAGGTCTTGAGTACTCTACAAATCAGGGCTGTATGCAAAACGTTATTTGATTCTGTTTGAATTTGCGGCTGTTATCGTTTGCCATAGAAAATACGCTTGATAAAAAAACTTTGCAGGTAAACTACCCCTTCCCCTTAACCGATCTTCACCAAAAACAACAGGACTTTAGTACTCTACAAATCAGGGCTGTGTGCAAAACATTATTTGATTCTGTTCGAATTTGCGGCTGTTATCGTTTGCCATAGAAAATACCCTTGTTAAAAAAACGTTGCAGGTAAACTACCCCTTTCCCTCAACCGATCTTCACCAAAAACAACAGGTCTTGAGAACTCTGAAATTTAGGGCCGTATGCAAATTATCTTTTGATTCTGTTTGAATTTGCGGCTGTTATCGTTTGCCATAGGAAATACCCTTGTTAAAACATAAAACGTTACAGGTAAACTACCCCTTTCCCTTACCCGATCTTCACCAAAAACAATAGGTCTTGAGAACTCTGACATTTAGGGCTGTATGCAAATAATCTTTTGATTCTGTTTGAATTTGCGGCTGTTATCGTTTGCCATAGGAAATACCCTTGTTAAAACATAAAACGTTACAGGTAAACTACCCCTTTCCCTTACCCGATCTTCACCAAAAACAATAGGTCTTGAGAACTCTACAATTTAGGGCTGTATGCAAATAATCTTTTGATTCTGTTTGAATTTGCGGCTGTTATCGTTTGCCATAGGAAATACCCTTGTTAAAACATAAAACGTTACAGGTAAACTACCCCTTTCCCTTAACCGATCTTCACCAAAAACAATAGGTCTTGAGTACTCTACAAATCAGGGCTGTATGCAAAACATTATTTGATTCTGTTTGAATTTGCGGCTGTTATCGTTTGCCATAGAAAATACCCTTGTTAAAAAAACGTTGCTGGTAAACTACCCCTTTCCCTCAACCGAACTTCACCAAAAACATTAGGTCTTGAGAACTCTACAATTTAGGGCTGTATGCAAATAATCTTTTGATTCTGTTTGAATTTGCGGCTGTTATCGTTTGCCATAGGAAATACCCTTGTTAAAACATAAAACGTTACAGGTAAACTACCCCTTTCCCTTAACCGATCTTCACCAAAATCAACAGATCTTGAGAACTCTACAATTCAGGGCTGTATGCGAAACATTATTTGATTCTGTTTGAATTTGCGGCTGTTATCGTTTGCCAAACAAACAAAATTACCCTTCCTAAAAAAAAACCGTTGCAGGTAAACTACCCCTTTCCCTCAACCGATCTTCACCAAAAACAATAGGTCGCGAGTACTCAGCAAATCAGGGCTGCATGCAACAAATTATTTGATTCTGTTTGAATTTGCGGCAGTTATCGTTTGCCATAGAAAAAAAATCTACAGACAGACAGACAGACAGACAGACAGACACACAGACAGACACACAGACAGACAGACACACACACAGACACTTTTCGGAAAACGAGTTTTTTTCATGTTTTGAGTGTAGTAGAATCAGAATCTGCAATAATCTCGAACACGATTTTTTTTGCCATCACCATACTTCCATTCCTTAAGGAATATGGAAGTAAAATTACCCTTGATAAAAAACCGTTGCAGGTAAACTACCCCTTTCCCTTAACCGATCTTCATAAAAAACGACAGGTTTTGAGAACTCTACAATTTAGGGTTGTATGCAAAATATTATATGATTTTGTGTGAATTTGCGGCTGTTATCGTTTGCCATAAAAAATACCCTTGATACGACAAAAAACGTGGCAGGTAAACTACCCCTTTCCCTTAAACGATCTTCACCAAAAACAATAGGTCTTTAGTACTCACGAAATCAGGGCGGTATGGAAAAACGTATTTGATTCTGTTTGAATTTGCGGCTCTTATCGTTTGCCATAGAAAATACCCTTAAAAACATAAAACGTTGCAGGTAAACTACCCCTTTCCCTTAACCGATCTTCACCAAAAACAAAAGGTCTTGAGAACTCTAAAATTCAGGGCAGTATGCAAAACATTATTTGATTATGTTTGAATTTGCGGCTGTTATCGTTTGCCATAGAAAATACCCTTGTTAAAACATAAAATGGTACAGGTAAACTACCCCTTTCCCTTAACCGATCTTTACCAAAATCAACAGATCGTGAGAACTCTATAATTCAGGGCTGTATGCGAAACATTATTTGATTCTGTTTGAATTTGCGGCTGTTATCGTTTGCCAAACAAACAAAATTACCCTTCCTAAAAAAAAACCGTTGCAGGTAAACTACCCCTTTCCCTCAACCGATCTTCACCAAAAACAATAGGTCGCGAGTACTCTACAAATCAGGGCTGTATGCAAAAAATTATTTGATTCTGTTTGAATTTGCGGCTGTTATCGTTTGCCATAGAAAAAAAATCTACAGACACACAGACAGACAGACAGACAGACACACACACAGACACTTTTCGGAAAACGACTTTTTTTCATGTTTTGAGTGTAGTAGAATCAGAATCTGCAATAATCTCGAACACGATTTTTTTTTGCCATCACCAAACTTCCATTCCTTAAGGAATATGGAAGTAAAATTACCCTTGATAAAAAACCGTTGCAGGTAAACTACCCCTTTCCCTTAACCGAGCTTCACCAAAAACGATAGGTCTTGAGAACTCTAGAAATCAGGACTGTATACAAAATATTATATGATTGTGTTTGAATTTGCGGCTGTTATCGTTTGCCATACAAAATACCCTTGATAAAGCAAAAAACGTGGCAGGTAAACTACCCCTTTCCCTTAAACTATCTTCACCAAAAACAATAGGTCTTGAGAACTCTACACTTTAGGGCTGTATGCAAAAACGTATTTGATTCTGTTTGAATTTGCGGCTCTTATCGTTTGCCATAGAAAATACCCTTTTAAAACATAAAACGTTGCAGGTAAACTACCCCTTTCTCTTAACTGATCTTCACCAAAAACAACAGGTCTTGAGAACTCTACAATTCAGGGCAGTATGCAAAACATTATTTGATTATGTTTGAATTTGCGGTTGTTATCGTTTGCCATAGAAAGTACCCTTGGTAAAACATAAAACGTTGCAGGTAAACTACCCCTTTCCCTTAACGGATCTTTACCAAAATCAACAGATCTTGAGAACTCTACAGTTCAGGGCTGTATGCGAAACATTATTTGATTCTGTTTGAATTTGCGGCTGTTATCGTTTGCCAAACAAACAAAATTACCCTTGATAAAAAAAAACCGTTGCAGGTAAACTACCCCTTTCCCTCAACCGATCTTCACCAAAAACAATAGGTCGCGATTACTCTACAAATCAGGGCTGTATGCAAAAAATTATTTGATTCTGTTTGAATTTGCGGCAGTTATCGTTTGCCATAGGAAAAAAATCTACAGACACATAGACAGACAGACACACACACAGACACTTTTCGGAAAACGACTTTTTTTCATGTTTTGAGTGTAGTAGAATCAGAATCTGCAATAATCTCGAACACGATTTTTTTTGCCATCACCATACTTCCATTCCTTAAGGAATATGGAAGTAAAAAGTAAATATCGGTATGGAGAACCATACATGACTTCCATATTCTAAGATTTATATTTAAAATCATTTTCAGCCAAACAGCCAGGCTGTGTCTTACCTGCCTTTTTATTGCTGTATTAAATGAAAAATATTATATTACATTAAAATGAAAAAATTATAATTTTATTGCCTGGCAACAAAATTATTTTATTTTTAACAATCACCATTGTTTCAAAAAGTTTAAATAAATTTTCAAGTACTTTACTCTTGTTAAAACGTAAAAGGTTGCAGGTAAACTACCCCTTCCCCTTAACCGATCTTCACGAAAATCGAAAGCCATTGAGACCTCTACAATTCAGGGACGTATGCAAAAAATTATTTGATTCTGTTTGAATTTGCGGCTGTTATCGTTTGCCATAGAAAATACGCTTGATAAAAAAACGTTGCAGGTAAACTACCCCTTCCCCTTAACCGATCTTCACCAAAAACAAAAGGTCTTGAGTACTCTACAAATCAGGGCTGTATGCAAAACATTATTTGATTCTGTTTGAATTTGCGGCTGTTATCGTTTGCCATAGAAAATACCCTTGTTAAAAAAACGTTGCAGGTAAACTACCCCTTTCCCTCAACCGATCTTCTCCAAAAACAATAGGTCTTGAGAACTCTACAATTTAGGGCTGTATGCAAATAATCTTTTGATTCTGTTTGAATTTGCGGCTGTTATCGTTTGCCATAAGAAATACCCTTGTTAAACATAAAACGTTACAGGTAAACTACCACTTTCCCTTAACCGATCTTCACCAAAAATAACAGGTCTTGAGTACTCTACAAATCAGGGCTGTATGCAAAACATTATTTGATTCTGTTTGAATTTGCGGCTGTTATCGTTTGCCATAGAAAATACGCTTGATAAAAAAACGTTGCAGGTAAACTACCCCTTCCCCTTAACCGATCTTCACCGAAAACAACACGACTTTAGTACTCTACAAATCAGGGCTGTATGCAAAACATTATTTGATTCTGTTTGAATTTGCGGCTGTTATCGTTTGCCATAGAAAATACCCTTGTTAAAAAAACGTTGCAGGTAAACTACCCCTTTCCCTCAACCGATCTTCACCAAAAACAATAGGTCTTGAAAACTCTACAATTTAGGGCTGTATGCAAATAATCTTTTGAATCTGTTTGAATTTGCGGCTGTTATCGTTTGCCATAGGAAATACCCTTGTTAAAACATAAAACGTTACAGGTAAACTACCCCTTTCCCTTACCCGATCTTCACCAAAATCAACAGATCTTGAGAACTCTACAATTCAGGGCTGTATGCGAAACATTGATGATTCTGTTTGAATTTGCGGCTGTTATCGTTTGCCAAACAAACAAAATTACCCTTGCTAAAAAAAAACCGTTGCAGGTAAACTACCCCTTTCCCTCAACCGATCTTCACCAAAAACAATAGGTCGCGAGTACTCTACAAATCAGGGCTGTATGCAAAAAATTATTTGATTCTGTTTGAATTTGCGGCTGTTATCGTTTGCCATAGAAAAAAAATCTACAGACACACAGACAGACAGACAGACAGACACACACACAGACACTTTTCGGAAAACGACTTTTTTTCATGTTTTGAGTGTAGTAGAATCAGAATCTGCAATAATCTCGAACACGATTTTTTTTTGCCATCACCAAACTTCCATTCCTTAAGGAATATGGAAGTAAAATTACCCTTGATAAAAAACCGTTGCAGGTAAACTACCCCTTTCCCTTAACCGAGCTTCACCAAAAACGATAGGTCTTGAGAACTCTAGAAATCAGGACTGTATACAAAATATTATATGATTGTGTTTGAATTTGCGGCTGTTATCGTTTGCCATACAAAATACCCTTGATAAAGCAAAAAACGTGGCAGGTAAACTACCCCTTTCCCTTAAACTATCTTCACCAAAAACAATAGGTCTTGAGAACTCTACACTTTAGGGCTGTATGCAAAAACGTATTTGATTCTGTTTGAATTTGCGGCTCTTATCGTTTGCCATAGAAAATACCCTTTTAAAACATAAAACGTTGCAGGTAAACTACCCCTTTCTCTTAACTGATCTTCACCAAAAACAACAGGTCTTGAGAACTCTACAATTCAGGGCAGTATGCAAAACATTATTTGATTATGTTTGAATTTGCGGTTGTTATCGTTTGCCATAGAAAGTACCCTTGGTAAAACATAAAACGTTGCAGGTAAACTACCCCTTTCCCTTAACGGATCTTTACCAAAATCAACAGATCTTGAGAACTCTACAGTTCAGGGCTGTATGCGAAACATTATTTGATTCTGTTTGAATTTGCGGCTGTTATCGTTTGCCAAACAAACAAAATTACCCTTGATAAAAAAAAACCGTTGCAGGTAAACTACCCCTTTCCCTCAACCGATCTTCACCAAAAACAATAGGTCGCGATTACTCTACAAATCAGGGCTGTATGCAAAAAATTATTTGATTCTGTTTGAATTTGCGGCAGTTATCGTTTGCCATAGGAAAAAAATCTACAGACACATAGACAGACAGACACACACACAGACACTTTTCGGAAAACGACTTTTTTTCATGTTTTGAGTGTAGTAGAATCAGAATCTGCAATAATCTCGAACACGATTTTTTTTGCCATCACCATACTTCCATTCCTTAAGGAATATGGAAGTAAAAAGTAAATATCGGTATGGAGAACCATACATGACTTCCATATTCTAAGATTTATATTTAAAATCATTTTCAGCCAAACAGCCAGGCTGTGTCTTACCTGCCTTTTTATTGCTGTATTAAATGAAAAATATTATATTACATTAAAATGAAAAAATTATAATTTTATTGCCTGGCAACAAAATTATTTTATTTTTAACAATCACCATTGTTTCAAAAAGTTTAAATAAATTTTCAAGTACTTTACTCTTGTTAAAACGTAAAAGGTTGCAGGTAAACTACCCCTTCCCCTTAACCGATCTTCACGAAAATCGAAAGCCATTGAGACCTCTACAATTCAGGGACGTATGCAAAAAATTATTTGATTCTGTTTGAATTTGCGGCTGTTATCGTTTGCCATAGAAAATACGCTTGATAAAAAAACGTTGCAGGTAAACTACCCCTTCCCCTTAACCGATCTTCACCAAAAACAAAAGGTCTTGAGTACTCTACAAATCAGGGCTGTATGCAAAACATTATTTGATTCTGTTTGAATTTGCGGCTGTTATCGTTTGCCATAGAAAATACCCTTGTTAAAAAAACGTTGCAGGTAAACTACCCCTTTCCCTCAACCGATCTTCTCCAAAAACAATAGGTCTTGAGAACTCTACAATTTAGGGCTGTATGCAAATAATCTTTTGATTCTGTTTGAATTTGCGGCTGTTATCGTTTGCCATAAGAAATACCCTTGTTAAACATAAAACGTTACAGGTAAACTACCACTTTCCCTTAACCGATCTTCACCAAAAACAACAGGTCTTGAGTACTCTACAAATCAGGGCTGTATGCAAAACATTATTTGATTCTGTTTGAATTTGCGGCTGTTATCGTTTGCCATAGAAAATACGCTTGATAAAAAAACGTTGCAGGTAAACTACCCCTTCCCCTTAACCGATCTTCACCGAAAACAACACGACTTTAGTACTCTACAAATCAGGGCTGTATGCAAAACATTATTTGATTCTGTTTGAATTTGCGGCTGTTATCGTTTGCCATAGAAAATACCCTTGTTAAAAAAACGTTGCAGGTAAACTACCCCTTTCCCTCAACCGATCTTCACCAAAAACAATAGGTCTTGAAAACTCTACAATTTAGGGCTGTATGCAAATAATCTTTTGAATCTGTTTGAATTTGCGGCTGTTATCGTTTGCCATAGGAAATACCCTTGTTAAAACATAAAACGTTACAGGTAAACTACCCCTTTCCCTTACCCGATCTTCACCAAAATCAACAGATCTTGAGAACTCTACAATTCAGGGCTGTATGCGAAACATTGATGATTCTGTTTGAATTTGCGGCTGTTATCGTTTGCCAAACAAACAAAATTACCCTTGCTAAAAAAAAACCGTTGCAGGTAAACTACCCCTTTCCCTCAACCGATCTTCACCAAAAACAATAGGTCGCGAGTACTCTACAAATCAGGGCTGTATGCAAAAAATTATTTGATTCTGTTTGAATTTGCGGCTGTTATCGTTTGCCATAGAAAAAAAATCTACAGACACACAGACAGACAGACAGACAGACACACACACAGACACTTTTCGGAAAACGACTTTTTTTCATGTTTTGAGTGTAGTAGAATCAGAATCTGCAATAATCTCGAACACGATTTTTTTTTGCCATCACCAAACTTCCATTCCTTAAGGAATATGGAAGTAAAATTACCCTTGATAAAAAACCGTTGCAGGTAAACTACCCCTTTCCCTTAACCGAGCTTCACCAAAAACGATAGGTCTTGAGAACTCTAGAAATCAGGACTGTATACAAAATATTATATGATTGTGTTTGAATTTGCGGCTGTTATCGTTTGCCATACAAAATACCCTTGATAAAGCAAAAAACGTGGCAGGTAAACTACCCCTTTCCCTTAAACTATCTTCACCAAAAACAATAGGTCTTGAGAACTCTACACTTTAGGGCTGTATGCAAAAACGTATTTGATTCTGTTTGAATTTGCGGCTCTTATCGTTTGCCATAGAAAATACCCTTTTAAAACATAAAACGTTGCAGGTAAACTACCCCTTTCTCTTAACTGATCTTCACCAAAAACAACAGGTCTTGAGAACTCTACAATTCAGGGCAGTATGCAAAACATTATTTGATTATGTTTGAATTTGCGGTTGTTATCGTTTGCCATAGAAAGTACCCTTGGTAAAACATAAAACGTTGCAGGTAAACTACCCCTTTCCCTTAACGGATCTTTACCAAAATCAACAGATCTTGAGAACTCTACAGTTCAGGGCTGTATGCGAAACATTATTTGATTCTGTTTGAATTTGCGGCTGTTATCGTTTGCCAAACAAACAAAATTACCCTTGATAAAAAAAAACCGTTGCAGGTAAACTACCCCTTTCCCTCAACCGATCTTCACCAAAAACAATAGGTCGCGATTACTCTACAAATCAGGGCTGTATGCAAAAAATTATTTGATTCTGTTTGAATTTGCGGCAGTTATCGTTTGCCATAGGAAAAAAATCTACAGACACATAGACAGACAGACACACACACAGACACTTTTCGGAAAACGACTTTTTTTCATGTTTTGAGTGTAGTAGAATCAGAATCTGCAATAATCTCGAACACGATTTTTTTTGCCATCACCATACTTCCATTCCTTAAGGAATATGGAAGTAAAAAGTAAATATCGGTATGGAGAACCATACATGACTTCCATATTCTAAGATTTATATTTAAAATCATTTTCAGCCAAACAGCCAGGCTGTGTCTTACCTGCCTTTTTATTGCTGTATTAAATGAAAAATATTATATTACATTAAAATGAAAAAATTATAATTTTATTGCCTGGCAACAAAATTATTTTATTTTTAACAATCACCATTGTTTCAAAAAGTTTAAATAAATTTTCAAGTACTTTACTCTTGTTAAAACGTAAAAGGTTGCAGGTAAACTACCCCTTCCCCTTAACCGATCTTCACGAAAATCGAAAGCCATTGAGACCTCTACAATTCAGGGACGTATGCAAAAAATTATTTGATTCTGTTTGAATTTGCGGCTGTTATCGTTTGCCATAGAAAATACGCTTGATAAAAAAACGTTGCAGGTAAACTACCCCTTCCCCTTAACCGATCTTCACCAAAAACAAAAGGTCTTGAGTACTCTACAAATCAGGGCTGTATGCAAAACATTATTTGATTCTGTTTGAATTTGCGGCTGTTATCGTTTGCCATAGAAAATACCCTTGTTAAAAAAACGTTGCAGGTAAACTACCCCTTTCCCTCAACCGATCTTCTCCAAAAACAATAGGTCTTGAGAACTCTACAATTTAGGGCTGTATGCAAATAATCTTTTGATTCTGTTTGAATTTGCGGCTGTTATCGTTTGCCATAAGAAATACCCTTGTTAAACATAAAACGTTACAGGTAAACTACCACTTTCCCTTAACCGATCTTCACCAAAAACAACAGGTCTTGAGTACTCTACAAATCAGGGCTGTATGCAAAACATTATTTGATTCTGTTTGAATTTGCGGCTGTTATCGTTTGCCATAGAAAATACGCTTGATAAAAAAACGTTGCAGGTAAACTACCCCTTCCCCTTAACCGATCTTCACCGAAAACAACACGACTTTAGTACTCTACAAATCAGGGCTGTATGCAAAACATTATTTGATTCTGTTTGAATTTGCGGCTGTTATCGTTTGCCATAGAAAATACCCTTGTTAAAAAAACGTTGCAGGTAAACTACCCCTTTCCCTCAACCGATCTTCACCAAAAACAATAGGTCTTGAAAACTCTACAATTTAGGGCTGTATGCAAATAATCTTTTGAATCTGTTTGAATTTGCGGCTGTTATCGTTTGCCATAGGAAATACCCTTGTTAAAACATAAAACGTTACAGGTAAACTACCCCTTTCCCTTACCCGATCTTCACCAAAATCAACAGATCTTGAGAACTCTACAATTCAGGGCTGTATGCGAAACATTGATGATTCTGTTTGAATTTGCGGCTGTTATCGTTTGCCAAACAAACAAAATTACCCTTGCTAAAAAAAAACCGTTGCAGGTAAACTACCCCTTTCCCTCAACCGATCTTCACCAAAAACAATAGGTCGCGAGTACTCTACAAATCAGGGCTGTATGCAAAAAATTATTTGATTCTGTTTGAATTTGCGGCTGTTATCGTTTGCCATAGAAAAAAAATCTACAGACACACAGACAGACAGACAGACAGACACACACACAGACACTTTTCGGAAAACGACTTTTTTTCATGTTTTGAGTGTAGTAGAATCAGAATCTGCAATAATCTCGAACACGATTTTTTTTTGCCATCACCAAACTTCCATTCCTTAAGGAATATGGAAGTAAAATTACCCTTGATAAAAAACCGTTGCAGGTAAACTACCCCTTTCCCTTAACCGAGCTTCACCAAAAACGATAGGTCTTGAGAACTCTAGAAATCAGGACTGTATACAAAATATTATATGATTGTGTTTGAATTTGCGGCTGTTATCGTTTGCCATACAAAATACCCTTGATAAAGCAAAAAACGTGGCAGGTAAACTACCCCTTTCCCTTAAACTATCTTCACCAAAAACAATAGGTCTTGAGAACTCTACACTTTAGGGCTGTATGCAAAAACGTATTTGATTCTGTTTGAATTTGCGGCTCTTATCGTTTGCCATAGAAAATACCCTTTTAAAACATAAAACGTTGCAGGTAAACTACCCCTTTCTCTTAACTGATCTTCACCAAAAACAACAGGTCTTGAGAACTCTACAATTCAGGGCAGTATGCAAAACATTATTTGATTATGTTTGAATTTGCGGTTGTTATCGTTTGCCATAGAAAGTACCCTTGGTAAAACATAAAACGTTGCAGGTAAACTACCCCTTTCCCTTAACGGATCTTTACCAAAATCAACAGATCTTGAGAACTCTACAGTTCAGGGCTGTATGCGAAACATTATTTGATTCTGTTTGAATTTGCGGCTGTTATCGTTTGCCAAACAAACAAAATTACCCTTGATAAAAAAAAAACCGTTGCAGGTAAACTACCCCTTTCCCTCAACCGATCTTCACCAAAAACAATAGGTCGCGATTACTCTACAAATCAGGGCTGTATGCAAAAAATTATTTGATTCTGTTTGAATTTGCGGCAGTTATCGTTTGCCATAGGAAAAAAATCTACAGACACATAGACAGACAGACACACACACAGACACTTTCGGAAAACGACTTTTTTTCATGTTTTGAGTGTAGTAGAATCAGAATCTGCAATAATCTCGAACACGATTTTTTTTGCCATCACCATACTTCCATTCCTTAAGGAATATGGAAGTAAAAAGTAAATATCGGTATGGAGAACCATACATGACTTCCATATTCTAAGATTTATATTTAAAATCATTTTCAGCCAAACAGCCAGGCTGTGTCTTACCTGCCTTTTTATTGCTGTATTAAATGAAAAATATTATATTACATTAAAATGAAAAAATTATAATTTTATTGCCTGGCAACAAAATTATTTTATTTTTAACAATCACCATTGTTTCAAAAAGTTTAAATAAATTTTCAAGTACTTTACTCTTTTAAAACGTAAAAGGTTGCAGGTAAACTACCCCTTCCCCTTAACCGATCTTCACGAAAATCGAAAGCCATTGAGACCTCTACAATTCAGGGACGTATGCAAAAAATTATTTGATTCTGTTTGAATTTGCGGCTGTTATCGTTTGCCATAGAAAATACGCTTGATAAAAAAACGTTGCAGGTAAACTACCCCTTCCCCTTAACCGATCTTCACCAAAAACAAAAGGTCTTGAGTACTCTACAAATCAGGGCTGTATGCAAAACATTATTTGATTCTGTTTGAATTTGCGGCTGTTATCGTTTGCCATAGAAAATACCCTTGTTAAAAAAACGTTGCAGGTAAACTACCCCTTTCCCTCAACCGATCTTCTCCAAAAACAATAGGTCTTGAGAACTCTACAATTTAGGGCTGTATGCAAATAATCTTTTGATTCTGTTTGAATTTGCGGCTGTTATCGTTTGCCATAAGAAATACCCTTGTTAAACATAAAACGTTACAGGTAAACTACCACTTTCCCTTAACCGATCTTCACCAAAAACAACAGGTCTTGAGTACTCTACAAATCAGGGCTGTATGCAAAACATTATTTGATTCTGTTTGAATTTGCGGCTGTTATCGTTTGCCATAGAAAATACGCTTGATAAAAAAACGTTGCAGGTAAACTACCCCTTCCCCTTAACCGATCTTCACCGAAAACAACAGGACTTTAGTACTCTACAAATCAGGGCTGTATGCAAAACATTATTTGATTCTGTTTGAATTTGCGGCTGTTATCGTTTGCCATAGAAAATACCCTTGTTAAAAAAACGTTGCAGGTAAACTACCCCTTTCCCTCAACCGATCTTCACCAAAAACAATAGGTCTTGAAAACTCTACAATTTAGGGCTGTATGCAAATAATCTTTTGAATCTGTTTGAATTTGCGGCTGTTATCGTTTGCCATAGGAAATACCCTTGTTAAAACATAAAACGTTACAGGTAAACTACCCCTTTCCCTTACCCGATCTTCACCAAAATCAACAGATCTTGAGAACTCTACAATTCAGGGCTGTATGCGAAACATTGATGATTCTGTTTGAATTTGCGGCTGTTATCGTTTGCCAAACAAACAAAATTACCCTTGCTAAAAAAAAACCGTTGCAGGTAAACTACCCCTTTCCCTCAACCGATCTTCACCAAAAACAATAGGTCGCGAGTACTCTGCAAATCAGGGCTGCATGCAACAAATTATTTGATTCTGTTTGAATTTGCGGCAGTTATCGTTTGCCTAAAAAAAAAAATCTACAGACAGACAGACAGACACACAGACAGACAGACACACACACAGACACTTTTCGGAAAACGACTTTTTTTCATGTTTTGAGTGTAGTAGAATCAGAATCTGCAATAATCTCGAACACGATTTTTTTTGCCATCACTATACTTCCATTCCTTAAGGAATATGGAAGTAAAATTACCCGTGATAAAAAACCGTTGCAGGTAAACTACCCCTTTCCCTTAACCGATCTTCACCAAAAACGACAGGTTTTGAGAACTCTACAATTTAGGGTTGTATGCAAAATATTATGTGATTTTGTGTGAATTTGCGGCTGTTATCGTTTGCCATAAAAAATACCCTTGATAAAACAAAAAACGTGGCAGGTAAACTACCCCTTTCCCTTAAACGATCTTCACCAAAAACAATAGGTCTTTAGTACTCAAGAAATCAGGGCGGTATGCAAAAACGTATTTGATTCTGTTTGAATTTGCGGCTCTTATCGTTTGCCATAGAAAATACCCTTAAAAACATAAAACGTTGCAGGTAAACTACCCCTTTCCCTTAACCGATCTTCACCAAAAACAGAAGGTCTTGAGAACTCTAAAATTCAGGGCAGTATGCAAAACATTATTTGATTATGTTTGAATTTGCGGCAGTTATCGATTGCCATAGAAAAAAAATCTACAGACACACAGACAGACAGACACACACACAGACACTTTTCGGAAAACGACTTTTTTTCATGTTTTGAGTGTAGTAGAATCAGAATCTGCAATAATCTCGAACACGATTTTTTTTGCCATCACCACACTTCCATTCCTTAAGGAATATGGAAGTAAAAAGTAAAATTACCCTTGATAAAAAACCGTTGCAGGTAAACTACCCCTTTCCCTTAACCGATCTTCACTAAAAACGACAGGTTTTGAGAACTCTACAATTTAGGGTTGTATGCAAAATATTATAAGATTTTGTGTGAATTTGCGGCTGTTATCGTTTGCCATAAAAAATACCCTTGATAAAACAAAAAATGTGGCAGGTAAACTACCCCTTTCCCTTAATCGATCTTCACCAAAAACAACAGGTCTTTAGTACTCAAGAAATCAGGGCGGTATGCAAAAACGTATTTGATTCTGTTTGAATTTGCGGCTCTTATCGTTTGCCATAGAAAATACCCTTAAAAACATAAAACGTTGCAGGTAAACTACCCCTTTCCCTTAACCGATCTTCACCAAAAACAAAAGGTCTTGAGAACTCTAAAATTCAGGGCAGTATGCAAAACATTATTTGATTATGTTTGAATTTGCGGCTGTTATCGTTTGCCATAGAAAATACCCTTGTTAAAACATAAAACGGTACAGGTAAACTACCCCTTTCCCTTAACCGATCGTCACCAAAAACAATAGGTCGCGAGTACTCTACAAATCAGGGCTGTATGCAAAAAATTATTTGATTCTGTTTGAATTTGCGGCTGTTATCGTTTGCCATAGAAAAAAAATCTACAGACACAGACAGACAGACAGACACACACACAGATACTTTTCGGAAAACGACTTTTTTTCATGTTTTGAGTGTAGTAGAATCAGAATCTGCAATAATCTCGAACACGATTTTTTTTGCCATCACCAAACTTCCATTCCTTAAGGAATATGGAAGTAAAATTACCCTTGATAAAAAACCGTTGCAGGTAAACTACCCCTTTCCCTTAACCGAGCTTCACCAAAAACGATAGGTCTTGAGAACTCTAGAAATCAGGACTGTATACAAAATATTATATGATTGTGTTTGAATTTGCGGCTGTTATCGTTTGCCATACAAAATACCCTTGATAAAGCAAAAAACGTGGCAGGTAAACTACCCCTTTCCCTTAAACTATCTTCACCAAAAACAATAGGTCTTGAGAACTCTACACTTTAGGGCTGTATGCAAAAACGTATTTGATTCTGTTTGAATTTGCGGCTCTTATCGTTTGCCATAGAAAATACCCTTTTAAAACATAAAACGTTGCAGGTAAACTACCCCTTTCTCTTAACTGATCTTCACCAAAAACAACAGGTCTTGAGAACTCTACAATTCAGGGCAGTATGCGAAACATTATTTGATTATGTTTGAATTTGCGGCTGTTATCGTTTGCCATAGAAAATACCCTTGTTAAAACATAAAACGGTACAGGTAAACTACCCCTTTCCCTCAACCGATCTTCTCCAAAAACAATAGGTCTTGAGAACTCTTCAATTTAGGGCTGTATGCAAATAATCTTTTGATTCTGTTTGAATTTGCGGCTGTTATCGTTTGCCATAAGAAATACCCTTGTTAAACATAAAACGTTACAGGTAAACTACCCCTTTCCCTTAACCGATCTTCACCAAAAACAACAGGTCTTGAGTACTCTACAAATCAGGGCTGTATGCAAAACATTATTTGATTCTGTTTGAATTTGCGGCTGTTATCGTTTGCCATAGAAAATACGCTTGATAAAAAAACGTTGCAGGTAAACTACCCCTTCCCCTTAACCGATCTTCACCGAAAACAACAGGACTTTAGTACTCTACAAATCAGGGCTGTATGCAAAACATTATTTGATTCTGTTTGAATTTGCGGCTGTTATCGTTTGCCATAGAAAATACCCTTGTTAAAAAAACGTTGCTGGTAAACTACCCCTTTCCCTCAACCGATCTTCACCAAAAACAATAGGTCTTGAAAACTCTACAATTTAGGGCTGTATGCAAATAATCTTTTGAATCTGTTTGAATTTGCGGCTGTTATCGTTTGCCATAGGAAATACCCTTGTTAAAACATAAAACGTTACAGGTAAACTACCCCTTTCCCTTACCCGATCTTCACCAAAATCAACAGATCTTGAGAACTCTACAATTCAGGGCTGTATGCGAAACATTGATGATTCTGTTTGAATTTGCGGCTGTTATCGTTTGCCAAACAAACAAAATTACCCTTGCTAAAAAAAAACTGTTGCAGGTAAACTACCCCTTTCCCTCAACCGATCTTCACCAAAAACAATAGGTCGCGAGTACTCTGCAAATCAGGGCTGCATGCAACAAATTATTTGATTCTGTTTGAATTTGCGGCAGTTATCGTTTGCCATAGAAAAAAAATCTACAGACAGACAGACAGACAGACACACAGACAGACAGACACACACACAGACACTTTTCGGAAAACGACTTTTTTTCATGTTTTGAGTGTAGTAGAATCAGAATCTGCAATAATCTCGAACACGATTTTTTTTGCCATCACTATACTTCCATTCCTTATGGAATATGGAAGTAAAATTACCCGTGATAAAAAACCGTTGCAGGTAAACTACCCCTTTCCCTTAACCGATCTTCACCAAAAACGACAGGTTTTGAGAACTCTACAATTTAGGGTTGTATGCAAAATATTATGTGATTTTGTGTGAATTTGCGGCTGTTATCGTTTGCCATAAAAAATACCCTTGATAAAACAAAAAACGTGGCAGGTAAACTACCCCTTTCCCTTAAACGATCTTCACCAAAAACAATAGGTCGTTAGTACTCAAGAAATCAGGGCGGTATGCAAAAACGTATTTGATTCTGTTTGAATTTGCGGCTCTTATCGTTTGCCATAGAAAATACCCTTAAAAACATAAAACGTTGCAGGTAAACTACCCCTTTCCCTTAACCGATCTTCACCAAAAACAGAAGGTCTTGAGAACTCTAAAATTCAGGGCAGTGTGCAAAACATTATTTGATTATGTTTGAATTTGCGGCAGTTATCGATTGCCATAGAAAAAAAATCTACAGACACACAGACAGACAGACACACACACAGACACTTTTCGGAAAACGACTTTTTTTCATGTTTTGAGTGTAGTAGAATCAGAATCTGCAATAATCTCGAACACGATTTTTTTTGCCATCACCACACTTCCATTCCTTAAGGAATATGGAAGTAAAAAGTAAAATTACCCTTGATAAAAAACCGTTGCAGGTAAACTACCCCTTTCCCTTAACCGATCTTCACTAAAAACGACAGGTTTTGAGAACTCTACAATTTAGGGTTGTATGCAAAATATTATATGATTTTGTGTGAATTTGCGGCTGTTATCGTTTGCCATAAAAAATACCCTTGATAAAACAAAAAATGTGGCAGGTAAACTACCCCTTTCCCTTAATCGATCTTCACCAAAAACAACAGGTCTTTAGTACTCAAGAAATCAGGGCGGTATGCAAAAACGTATTTGATTCTGTTTGAATTTGCGGCTCTTATCGTTTTCCATAGAAAATACCCTTAAAAACATAAAACGTTGCAGGTAAACTACCCCTTTCCCTTAACCGATCTTCACCAAAAACAAAAGGTCTTGAGAACTCTAAAATTCAGGGCAGTATGCAAAACATTATTTGATTATGTTTGAATTTGCGGCTGTTATCGTTTGCCATAGAAAATACCCTTGTTAAAACATAAAACGGTACAGGTAAACTACCCCTTTCCCTTAACCGATCGTCACCAAAAACAATAGGTCGCGAGTACTCTACAAATCAGGGCTGTATGCAAAAAATTATTTGATTCTGTTTGAATTTGCGGCTGTTATCGTTTGCCATAGAAAAAAAATCTACAGACACAGACAGACAGACAGACACACACACAGACACTTTTCGGAAAACGACTTTTTTTCATGTTTTGAGTGTAGTAGAATCAGAATCTGCAATAATCTCGAACACGATTTTTTTTGCCATCACCAAACTTCCATTCCTTAAGGAATATGGAAGTAAAATTACCCTTGATAAAAAACCGTTGCAGGTAAACTACCCCTTTCCCTTAACCGAGCTTCACCAAAAACGATAGGTCTTGAGAACTCTAGAAATCAGGACTGTATACAAAATATTATATGATTGTGTTTGAATTTGCGGCTGTTATCGTTTGCCATACAAAATACCCTTGATAAAGCAAAAAACGTGGCAGGTAAACTACCCCTTTCCCTTAAACTATCTTCACCAAAAACAATAGGTCTTGAGAACTCTACACTTTAGGGCTGTATGCAAAAACGTATTTGATTCTGTTTGAATTTGCGGCTCTTATCGTTTGCCATAGAAAATACCCTTTTAAAACATAAAACGTTGCAGGTAAACTACCCCTTTCTCTTAACTGATCTTCACCAAAAACAACAGGTCTTGAGAACTCTACAATTCAGGGCAGTATGCAAAACATTATTTGATTATGTTTGAATTTGCGGTTGTTATCGTTTGCCATAGAAAGTACCCTTGGTAAAACATAAAACGTTGCAGGTAAACTACCCCTTTCCCTTAACGGATCTTTACCAAAATCAACAGATCTTGAGAACTCTACAGTTCAGGGCTGTATGCGAAACATTATTTGATTCTGTTTGAATTTGCGGCTGTTATCGTTTGCCAAACAAACAAAATTACCCTTGATAAAAAAAAACCGTTGCAGGTAAACTACCCCTTTCCCTCAACCGATCTTCACCAAAAACAATAGGTCGCGAGTACTCTACAAATCAGGGCTGTATGCAAAAAATTATTTGATTCTGTTTGAATTTGCGGCAGTTATCGTTTGCCATAGAAAAAAAATCTACAGACACACACACAGACACTTTTCGGAAAACGACTTTTTTTCATGTTTTGAGTGTAGTAGAATCAGAATCTGCAATAATCTCGAACACGATTTTTTTTGCCATCACCATACTTCCATTCCTTAAGGAATATGGAAGTAAAAAGTAAATATCGGTATGGAGAACCATACATGACTTCCATATTCTAAGATTTATATTTAAAATCATTTTCAGCCAAACAGCCAGGCTGTGTCTTACCTGCCTTTTTATTGCTGTATTAAATGAAAAATATTATATTACATTAAAATGAAAAAATTATAATTTTATTGCCTGGCAACAAAATTATTTTATTTTTAACAATCACCATTGTTTCAAAAAGTTTAAATAAATTTTCAAGTACTTTACTCTTGTTAAAACGTAAAAGGTTGCAGGTAAACTACCCCTTCCCCTTAACCGATCTTCACCAAAAACAAAAGGTCTTGAGTACTCTACAAATCAGGGCTGTATGCAAAACATTATTTGATTCTGTTTGAATTTGCGGCTGTTATCGTTTGCCATAGAAAATACCCTTGTTAAAAAAACGTTGCAGGTAAACTACCCCTTTCCCTCAACCGATCTTCACCAAAAACATTAGGTCTTGAGAACTCTACAATTTAGGGCTGTATGCAAATAATTTTTGATTCTGTTTGAATTTGCGGCTGTTATCGTTTGCCATAGGAAATACCCTTGTTAAACATAAAACGTTACAGGTAAACTACCCCTTTCCCTTAACCGATCATCACCAAAAACAATAGGTCTTGAGTACTCTACAAATCAGGGCTGTATGCAAAACGTTATTTGATTCTGTTTGAATTTGCGGCTGTTATCGTTTGCCATAGAAAATACGCTTGATAAAAAAACGTTGCAGGTAAACTACCCCTTCCCCTTAACCGATCTTCACCAAAAACAACAGGACTTTAGTACTCTACAAATCAGGGCTGTATGCAAAACATTATTTGATTCTGTTCGAATTTGCGGCTGTTATCGTTTGCCATAGAAAATACCCTTGTTAAAAAAACGTTGCAGGTAAACTACCCCTTTCCCTCAACCGATCTTCACCAAAAACAACAGGTCTTGAGAACTCTGAAATTTAGGGCCGTATGCAAATTATCTTTTGATTCTGTTTGAATTTGCGGCTGTTATCGTTTGCCATAGGAAATACCCTTGTTAAAACATAAAACGTTACAGGTAAACTACCCCTTTCCCTTACCCGATCTTCACCAAAAACAATAGGTCTTGAGAACTCTGACATTTAGGGCTGTATGCAAATAATCTTTTGATTCTGTTTGAATTTGCGGCTGTTATCGTTTGCCATAGGAAATACCCTTGTTAAAACATAAAACGTTACAGGTAAACTACCCCTTTCCCTTACCCGATCTTCACCAAAAACAATAGGTCTTGAGAACTCTGACATTTAGGGCTGTATGCAAATAATCTTTTGATTCTGTTTGAATTTGCGGCTGTTATCGTTTGCCATAGGAAATACCCTTGTTAAAACATAAAACGTTACAGGTAAACTACCCCTTTCCCTTAACCGATCTTCACCAAAAACAATAGGTCTTGAGTACTCTACAAATCAGGGCTGTATGCAAAACATTATTTGATTCTGTTTGAATTTGCGGCTGTTATCGTTTGCCATAGAAAATACCCTTGTTAAAAAAACGTTGCTGGTAAACTACCCCTTTCCCTCAACCGAACTTCACCAAAAACATTAGGTCTTGAGAACTCTACAATTTAGGGCTGTATGCAAATAATCTTTTGATTCTGTTTGAATTTGCGGCTGTTATCGTTTGCCATAAGAAATACCCTTGTTAAAACATAAAACGTTACAGGTAAACTACCCCTTTCCCTTAACCGATCTTCACCAAAATCAACAGATCTTGAGAACTATACAATTCAGGGCTGTGTGCGAAACATTATTTGATTCTGTTTGAATTTGCGGCTGTTATCGTTTGCCAAACAAACAAAATTACCCTTGATAAAAAAAAACCGTTGCAGGTAAACTACCCCTTTCCCTAAACCGATCTTCACCAAAAACAATAGGTCGCGAGTACTCAGCAAATCAGGGCTGCATGCAACAAATTATTTGATTCTGTTTGAATTTGCGGCAGTTATCGTTTGCCATAGAAAAAAAATCTACAGACAGACAGACAGACAGACAGACAGACACACAGACAGACACACAGACAGACAGACACACACACAGACACTTTTCGGAAAACGAGTTTTTTTCATGTTTTGAGTGTAGTAGAATCAGAATCTGCAATAATCTCGAACACGATTTTTTTTGCCATCACCATACTTCCATTCCTTAAGGAATATGGAAGTAAAATTACCCTTGATAAAAAACCGTTGCAGGTAAACTACCCCTTTCCCTTAACCGATCTTCATCAAAAACGACAGGTTTTGAGAACTCTACAATTTAGGGTTGTATGCAAAATATTATATGATTTTGTGTGAATTTGCGGCTGTTATCGTTTGCCATAAAAAATACCCTTGATACGACAAAAAACGTGGCAGGTAAACTACCCCTTTCCCTTAAACGATCTTCACCAAAAACAATAGGTCTTTAGTACTCACGAAATCAGGGCGGTATGCAAAAACGTATTTGATTCTGTTTGAATTTGCGGCTCTTATCGTTTGCCATAGAAAATACCCTTAAAAACATAAAACGTTGCAGGTAAACTACCCCTTTCCCTTAACCGATCTTCACCAAAAACAAAAGGTCTTGAGAACTCTAAAATTCAGGGCAGTATGCAAAACATTATTTGATTATGTTTGAATTTGCGGCTGTTATCGTTTGCCATAGAAAATACCCTTGTTAAAACATAAAACGGTACAGGTAAACTACCCCTTTCCCTTAACCGATCTTTACCAAAATCAACAGATCGTGAGAACTCTATAATTCAGGGCTGTATGCGAAACATTATTTGATTCTGTTTGAATTTGCGGCTGTTATCGTTTGCCATAGAAAAAAAATCTACAGACACACAGACAGACAGACAGACAGACACACACACAGACACTTTTCGGAAAACGACTTTTTTTCATGTTTTGAGTGTAGTAGAATCAGAATCTGCAATAATCTCGAACACGATTTTTTTTGCCATCACCAAACTTCCATTCCTTAAGGAATATGGAAGTAAAATTACCCTTGATAAAAAACCGTTGCAGGTAAACTACCCCTTTCCCTTAACCGAGCTTCACCAAAAACGATAGGTCTTGAGAACTCTAGAAATCAGGACTGTATACAAAATATTATATGACTGTGTTTGAATTTGCGGCTGTTATCGTTTGCCATACAAAATACCCTTGATAAAGCAAAAAACGTGGCAGGTAAACTACCCCTTTCCCTTAAACTATCTTCACCAAAAACAATAGGTCTTGAGAACTCTACACTTTAGGGCTGTATGCAAAAACGTATTTGATTCTGTTTGAATTTGCGGCTCTTATCGTTTGCCATAGAAAATACCCTTTTAAAACATAAAACGTTGCAGGTAAACTACCCCTTTCTCTTAACTGATCTTCACCAAAAACAACAGGTCTTGAGAACTCTACAATTCAGGGCAGTATGCAAAACATTATTTGATTATGTTTGAATTTGCGGTTGTTATCGTTTGCCATAGAAAGTACCCTTGGTAAAACATAAAACGTTGCAGGTAAACTACCCCTTTCCCTTAACGGATCTTTACCAAAATCAACAGATCTTGAGAACTCTACAGTTCAGGGCTGTATGCGAAACATTATTTGATTCTGTTTGAATTTGCGGCTGTTATCGTTTGCCAAACAAACAAAATTACCCTTGATAAAAAAAAACCGTTGCAGGTAAACTACCCCTTTCCCTCAACCGATCTTCACCAAAAACAATAGGTCGCGATTACTCTACAAATCAGGGCTGTATGCAAAAAATTATTTGATTCTGTTTGAATTTGCGGCAGTTATCGTTTGCCATAGGAAAAAAATCTACAGACACACAGACAGACAGACACACACACAGACACTTTTCGGAAAACGACTTTTTTTCATGTTTTGAGTGTAGTAGAATCAGAATCTGCAATAATCTCGAACACGATTTTTTTTGCCATCACCATACTTCCATTCCTTAAGGAATATGGAAGTAAAAAGTAAATATCGGTATGGAGAACCATACATGACTTCCATATTCTAAGATTTATATTTAAAATCATTTTCAGCCAAACAGCCAGGCTGTGTCTTACCTGCCTTTTTATTGCTGTATTAAATGAAAAATATTATATTACATTAAAATGAAAAAATTATAATTTTATTGCCTGGCAACAAAATTATTTTATTTTTAACAATCACCATTGTTTCAAAAAGTTTAAATAAATTTTCAAGTACTTTACTCTTGTTAAAACGTAAAAGGTTGCAGGTAAACTACCCCTTCCCCTTAACCGATCTTCACGAAAATCGAAAGCCATTGAGACCTCTACAATTCAGGGACGTATGCAAAAAATTATTTGATTCTGTTTGAATTTGCGGCTGTTATCGTTTGCCATAGAAAATACGCTTGATAAAAAAACGTTGCAGGTAAACTACCCCTTCCCCTTAACCGATCTTCACCAAAAACAAAAGGTCTTGAGTACTCTACAAATCAGGGCTGTATGCAAAACATTATTTGATTCTGTTTGAATTTGCGGCTGTTATCGTTTGCCATAGAAAATACCCTTGTTAAAAAAACGTTGCAGGTAAACTACCCCTTTCCCTCAACCGATCTTCTCCAAAAACAATAGGTCTTGAGAACTCTACAATTTAGGGCTGTATGCAAATAATCTTTTGATTCTGTTTGAATTTGCGGCTGTTATCGTTTGCCATAAGAAATACCCTTGTTAAACATAAAACGTTACAGGTAAACTACCCCTTTCCCTTAACCGATCTTCACCAAAAACAACAGGTCTTGAGTACTCTACAAATCAGGGCTGTATGCAAAACATTATTTGATTCTGTTTGAATTTGCGGCTGTTATCGTTTGCCATAGAAAATACGCTTGATAAAAAAACGTTGCAGGTAAACTACCCCTTCCCCTTAACCGATCTTCACCGAAAACAACAGGACTTTAGTACTCTACAAATCAGGGCTGTATGCAAAACATTATTTGATTCTGTTTGAATTTGCGGCTGTTATCGTTTGCCATAGAAAATACCCTTGTTAAAAAAACGTTGCAGGTAAACTACCCCTTTCCCTCAACCGATCTTCACCAAAAACAATAGGTCTTGAAAACTCTACAATTTAGGGCTGTATGCAAATAATCTTTTGAATCTGTTTGAATTTGCGGCTGTTATCGTTTGCCATAGGAAATACCCTTGTTAAAACATAAAACGTTACAGGTAAACTACCCCTTTCCCTTACCCGATCTTCACCAAAATCAACAGATCTTGAGAACTCTACAATTCAGGGCTGTATGCGAAACATTGATGATTCTGTTTGAATTTGCGGCTGTTATCGTTTGCCAAACAAACAAAATTACCCTTGCTAAAAAAAAACCGTTGCAGGTAAACTACCCCTTTCCCTCAACCGATCATCACCAAAAACAATAGGTCGCGAGTACTCTGCAAATCAGGGCTGCATGCAACAAATTATTTGATTCTGTTTGAATTTGCGGCAGTTATCGTTTGCCATAGAAAAAAAATCTACAGACAGACAGACAGACAGACACACAGACAGACAGACACACACACAGACACTTTTCGGAAAACGACTTTTTTCATGTTTTGAGTGTAGTAGAATCAGAATCTGCAATAATCTCGAACACGATTTTTTTTGCCATCACTATACTTCCATTCCTTAAGGAATATGGAAGTAAAATTACCCGTGATAAAAAACCGTTGCAGGTAAACTACCCCTTTCCCTTAACCGATCTTCACCAAAAACGACAGGTTTTGAGAACTCTACAATTTAGGGTTGTATGCAAAATATTATGTGATTTTGTGTGAATTTGCGGCTGTTATCGTTTGCCATAGAAAATACCCTTTTAAAACATAAAACGTTGCAGGTAAACTACCCCTTTCTCTTAACTGATCTTCACCAAAAACAACAGGTCTTGAGAACTCTACAATTCAGGGCAGTATGCAAAACATTATTTGATTATGTTTGAATTTGCGGTTGTTATCGTTTGCCATAGAAAGTACCCTTGGTAAAACATAAAACGTTGCAGGTAAACTACCCCTTTCCCTTAACGGATCTTTACCAAAATCAACAGATCTTGAGAACTCTACAGTTCAGGGCTGTATGCGAAACATTATTTGATTCTGTTTGAATTTGCGGCTGTTATCGTTTGCCAAACAAACAAAATTACCCTTGATAAAAAAAAAACTGTTGCAGGTAAACTACCCCTTTCCCTCAACCGATCTTCACCAAAAACAATAGGTCGCGAGTACTCTACAAATCAGGGCTGTATGCAAAAAATTATTTGATTCTGTTTGAATTTGCGGCAGTTATCGTTTGCCATAGAAAAAAAATCTACAGACACACACACAGACACTTTTCGGAAAACGACTTTTTTTCATGTTTTGAGTGTAGTAGAATCAGAATCTGCAATAATCTCGAACACGATTTTTTTTGCCATCACCATACTTCCATTCCTTAAGGAATATGGAAGTAAAAAGTAAATATCGGTATGGAGAACCATACATGACTTCCATATTCTAAGATTTATATTTAAAATCATTTTCAGCCAAACAGCCAGGCTGTGTCTTACCTGCCTTTTTATTGCTGTATTAAATGAAAAATATTATATTACATTAAAATGAAAAAATTATAATTTTATTGCCTGGCAACAAAATTATTTTATTTTTAACAATCACCATTGTTTCAAAAAGTTTAAATAAATTTTCAAGTACTTTACTCTTGTTAAAACGTAAAAGGTTGCAGGTAAACTACCCCTTCCCCTTAACCGATCTTCACCAAAAACAAAAGGTCTTGAGTACTCTACAAATCAGGGCTGTATGCAAAACATTATTTGATTCTGTTTGAATTTGCGGCTGTTATCGTTTGCCATAGAAAATACCCTTGTTAAAAAAACGTTGCAGGTAAACTACCCCTTTCCCTCAACCGATCTTCACCAAAAACATTAGGTCTTGAGAACTCTACAATTTAGGGCTGTATGCAAATAATTTTTGATTCTGTTTGAATTTGCGGCTGTTATCGTTTGCCATAGGAAATACCCTTGTTAAACATAAAACGTTACAGGTAAACTACCCCTTTCCCTTAACCGATCATCACCAAAAACAATAGGTCTTGAGTACTCTACAAATCAGGGCTGTATGCAAAACGTTATTTGATTCTGTTTGAATTTGCGGCTGTTATCGTTTGCCATAGAAAATACGCTTGATAAAAAAACGTTGCAGGTAAACTACCCCTTCCCCTTAACCGATCTTCACCAAAAACAACAGGACTTTAGTACTCTACAAATCAGGGCTGTATGCAAAACATTATTTGATTCTGTTCGAATTTGCGGCTGTTATCGTTTGCCATAGAAAATACCCTTGTTAAAAAAACGTTGCAGGTAAACTACCCCTTTCCCTCAACCGATCTTCACCAAAAACAACAGGTCTTGAGAACTCTGAAATTTAGGGCCGTATGCAAATTATCTTTTGATTCTGTTTGAATTTGCGGCTGTTATCGTTTGCCATAGGAAATACCCTTGTTAAAACATAAAACGTTACAGGTAAACTACCCCTTTCCCTTACCCGATCTTCACCAAAAACAATAGGTCTTGAGAACTCTGACATTTAGGGCTGTATGCAAATAATCTTTTGATTCTGTTTGAATTTGCGGCTGTTATCGTTTGCCATAGGAAATACCCTTGTTAAAACATAAAACGTTACAGGTAAACTACCCCTTTCCCTTACCCGATCTTCACCAAAAACAATAGGTCTTGAGAACTCTGACATTAAGGGCTGTATGCAAATAATCTTTTGATTCTGTTTGAATTTGCGGCTGTTATCGTTTGCCATAGGAAATACCCTTGTTAAAACATAAAACGTTACAGGTAAACTACCCCTTTCCCTTAACCGATCTTCACCAAAAACAATAGGTCTTGAGTACTCTACAAATCAGGGCTGTATGCAAAACATTATTTGATTCTGTTTGAATTTGCGGCTGTTATCGTTTGCCATAGAAAATACCCTTGTTAAAAAAACGTTGCTGGTAAACTACCCCTTTCCCTCAACCGAACTTCACCAAAAACATTAGGTCTTGAGAACTCTACAATTTAGGGCTGTATGCAAATAATCTTTTGATTCTGTTTGAATTTGCGGCTGTTATCGTTTGCCATAAGAAATACCCTTGTTAAAACATAAAACGTTACAGGTAAACTACCCCTTTCCCTTAACCGATCTTCACCAAAATCAACAGATCTTGAGAACTGTACAATTCAGGGCTGTGTGCGAAACATTATTTGATTCTGTTTGAATTTGCGGCTGTTATCGTTTGCCAAACAAACAAAATTACCCTTGATAAAAAAAAACCGTTGCAGGTAAACTACCCCTTTCCCTAAACCGATCTTCACCAAAAACAATAGGTCGCGAGTACTCAGCAAATCAGGGCTGCATGCAACAAATTATTTGATTCTGTTTGAATTTGCGGCAGTTATCGTTTGCCATAGAAAAAAAATCTACAGACAGACAGACAGACAGACAGACAGACACACAGACAGACACACAGACAGACAGACACACACACAGACACTTTTCGGAAAACGAGTTTTTTTCATGTTTTGAGTGTAGTAGAATCAGAATCTGCAATAATCTCGAACACGATTTTTTTTGCCATCACCATACTTCCATTCCTTAAGGAATATGGAAGTAAAATTACCCTTGATAAAAAACCGTTGCAGGTAAACTACCCCTTTCCCTTAACCGATCTTCATAAAAAACGACAGGTTTTGAGAACTCTACAATTTAGGGTTGTATGCAAAATATTATATGATTTTGTGTGAATTTGCGGCTGTTATCGTTTGCCATAAAAAATACCCTTGATACGACAAAAAACGTGGCAGGTAAACTACCCCTTTCCCTTAAACGATCTTCACCAAAAACAATAGGTCTTTAGTACTCACGAAATCAGGGCGGTATGCAAAAACGTATTTGATTCTGTTTGAATTTGCGGCTCTTATCGTTTGCCATAGAAAATACCCTTAAAAACATAAAACGTTGCAGGTAAACTACCCCTTTCCCTTAACCGATCTTCACCAAAAACAAAAGGTCTTGAGAACTCTAAAATTCAGGGCAGTATGCAAAACATTATTTGATTATGTTTGAATTTGCGGCTGTTATCGTTTGCCATAGAAAATACCCTTGTTAAAACATAAAACGGTACAGGTAAACTACCCCTTTCCCTTAACCGATCTTTACCAAAATCAACAGATCGTGAGAACTCTATAATTCAGGGCTGTATGCGAAACATTATTTGATTCTGTTTGAATTTGCGGCTGTTATCGTTTGCCATAGAAAAAAAATCTACAGACACACAGACAGACAGACAGACAGACACACACACAGACACTTTTCGGAAAACGACTTTTTTTCATGTTTTGAGTGTAGTAGAATCAGAATCTGCAATAATCTCGAACACGATTTTTTTTGCCATCACCAAACTTCCATTCCTTAAGGAATATGGAAGTAAAATTACCCTTGATAAAAAACCGTTGCAGGTAAACTACCCCTTTCCCTTAACCGAGCTTCACCAAAAACGATAGGTCTTGAGAACTCTAGAAATCAGGACTGTATACAAAATATTATATGATTGTGTTTGAATTTGCGGCTGTTATCGTTTGCCATACAAAATACCCTTGATAAAGCAAAAAACGTGGCAGGTAAACTACCCCTTTCCCTTAAACTATCTTCACCAAAAACAATAGGTCTTGAGAACTCTACACTTTAGGGCTGTATGCAAAAACGTATTTGATTCTGTTTGAATTTGCGGCTCTTATCGTTTGCCATAGAAAATACCCTTTTAAAACATAAAACGTTGCAGGTAAACTACCCCTTTCTCTTAACTGATCTTCACCAAAAACAACAGGTCTTGAGAACTCTACAATTCAGGGCAGTATGCAAAACATTATTTGATTATGTTTGAATTTGCGGTTGTTATCGTTTGCCATAGAAAGTACCCTTGGTAAAACATAAAACGTTGCAGGTAAACTACCCCTTTCCCTTAACGGATCTTTACCAAAATCAACAGATCTTGAGAACTCTACAGTTCAGGGCTGTATGCGAAACATTATTTGATTCTGTTTGAATTTGCGGCTGTTATCGTTTGCCAAACAAACAAAATTACCCTTGATAAAAAAAAACCGTTGCAGGTAAACTACCCCTTTCCCTCAACCGATCTTCACCAAAAACAATAGGTCGCGATTACTCTACAAATCAGGGCTGTATGCAAAAAATTATTTGATTCTGTTTGAATTTGCGGCAGTTATCGTTTGCCATAGGAAAAAAATCTACAGACACACAGACAGACAGACACACACACAGACACTTTTCGGAAAACGACTTTTTTTCATGTTTTGAGTGTAGTAGAATCAGAATCTGCAATAATCTCGAACACGATTTTTTTTGCCATCACCATACTTCCATTCCTTAAGGAATATGGAAGTAAAAAGTAAATATCGGTATGGAGAACCATACATGACTTCCATATTCTAAGATTTATATTTAAAATCATTTTCAGCCAAACAGCCAGGCTGTGTCTTACCTGCCTTTTTATTGCTGTATTAAATGAAAAATATTATATTACATTAAAATGAAAAAATTATAATTTTATTGCCTGGCAACAAAATTATTTTATTTTTAACAATCACCATTGTTTCAAAAAGTTTAAATAAATTTTCAAGTACTTTACTCTTGTTAAAACGTAAAAGGTTGCAGGTAAACTACCCCTTCCCCTTAACCGATCTTCACGAAAATCGAAAGCCATTGAGACCTCTACAATTCAGGGACGTATGCAAAAAATTATTTGATTCTGTTTGAATTTGCGGCTGTTATCGTTTGCCATAGAAAATACGCTTGATAAAAAAACGTTGCAGGTAAACTACCCCTTCCCCTTAACCGATCTTCACCAAAAACAAAAGGTCTTGAGTACTCTACAAATCAGGGCTGTATGCAAAACATTATTTGATTCTGTTTGAATTTGCGGCTGTTATCGTTTGCCATAGAAAATACCCTTGTTAAAAAAACGTTGCAGGTAAACTACCCCTTTCCCTCAACCGATCTTCTCCAAAAACAATAGGTCTTGAGAACTCTACAATTTAGGGCTGTATGCAAATAATCTTTTGATTCTGTTTGAATTTGCGGCTGTTATCGTTTGCCATAAGAAATACCCTTGTTAAACATAAAACGTTACAGGTAAACTACCCCTTTCCCTTAACCGATCTTCACCAAAAACAACAGGTCTTGAGTACTCTACAAATCAGGGCTGTATGCAAAACATTATTTGATTCTGTTTGAATTTGCGGCTGTTATCGTTTGCCATAGAAAATACGCTTGATAAAAAAACGTTGCAGGTAAACTACCCCTTCCCCTTAACCGATCTTCACCGAAAACAACAGGACTTTAGTACTCTACAAATCAGGGCTGTATGCAAAACATTATTTGATTCTGTTTGAATTTGCGGCTGTTATCGTTTGCCATAGAAAATACCCTTGTTAAAAAAACGTTGCAGGTAAACTACCCCTTTCCCTCAACCGATCTTCACCAAAAACAATAGGTCTTGAAAACTCTACAATTTAGGGCTGTATGCAAATAATCTTTTGAATCTGTTTGAATTTGCGGCTGTTATCGTTTGCCATAGGAAATACCCTTGTTAAAACATAAAACGTTACAGGTAAACTACCCCTTTCCCTTACCCGATCTTCACCAAAATCAACAGATCTTGAGAACTCTACAATTCAGGGCTGTATGCGAAACATTGATGATTCTGTTTGAATTTGCGGCTGTTATCGTTTGCCAAACAAACAAAATTACCCTTGCTAAAAAAAAACCGTTGCAGGTAAACTACCCCTTTCCCTCAACCGATCATCACCAAAAACAATAGGTCGCGAGTACTCTGCAAATCAGGGCTGCATGCAACAAATTATTTGATTCTGTTTGAATTTGCGGCAGTTATCGTTTGCCATAGAAAAAAAATCTACAGACAGACAGACAGACAGACACACAGACAGACAGACACACACACAGACACTTTTCGGAAAACGACTTTTTTCATGTTTTGAGTGTAGTAGAATCAGAATCTGCAATAATCTCGAACACGATTTTTTTTGCCATCACTATACTTCCATTCCTTAAGGAATATGGAAGTAAAATTACCCGTGATAAAAAACCGTTGCAGGTAAACTACCCCTTTCCCTTAACCGATCTTCACCAAAAACGACAGGTTTTGAGAACTCTACAATTTAGGGTTGTATGCAAAATATTATGTGATTTTGTGTGAATTTGCGGCTGTTATCGTTTGCCATAAAAAATACCCTTGATAAAACAAAAAACGTGGCAGGTAAACTACCCCTTTCCCTTAAACGATCTTCACCAAAAACAATAGGTCTTTAGTACTCAAGAAAACAGGGCGGTATGCAAAAACGTATTTGATTCTGTTTGAATTTGCGGCTCTTATCGTTTGCCATAGAAAATACCCTTAAAAACATAAAACGTTGCAGGTAAACTACCCCTTTCCCTTAACCGATCTTCACCAAAAACAGAAGGTCTTGAGAACTCTGAAATTCAGGGCAGTATGCAAAACATTATTTGATTATGTTTGAATTTGCGGCAGTTATCGATTGCCATAGAAAAAAAATCTACAGACACACAGACAGACAGACACACACACAGACACTTTTCGGAAAACGACTTTTTTTCATGTTTTGAGTGTAGTAGAATCAGAATCTGCAATAATCTCGAACACGATTTTTTTTGCCATCACCACACTTCCATTCCTTAAGGAATATGGAAGTAAAAAGTAAAATTACCCTTGATAAAAAACCGTTGCACGTAAACTACCCCTTTCCCTTAACCGATCTTCACTAAAAACGACAGGTTTTGAGAACTCTACAATTTAGGGTTGTATGCAAAATATTATATGATTTTGTGTGAATTTGCGGCTGTTATCGTTTGCCATAAAAAATACCCTTGATAAAACAAAAAATGTGGCAGGTAAACTACCCCTTTCCCTTAATCGATCTTCACCAAAAACAACAGGTCTTTAGTACTCAAGAAATCAGGGCGGTATGCAAAAACGTATTTGATTCTGTTTGAATTTGCGGCTCTTATCGTTTGCCATAGAAAATACCCTTAAAAACATAAAACGTTGCAGGTAAACTACCCCTTTCCCTTAACCGATCTTCACCAAAAACAAAAGGTCTTGAGAACTCTAAAATTCAGGGCAGTATGCAAAACATTATTTGATTATGTTTGAATTTGCGGCTGTTATCGTTTGCCATAGAAAATACCCTTGTTAAAACATAAAACGGTACAGGTAAACTACCCCTTTCCCTTAACCGATCGTCACCAAAAACAATAGGTCGCGTGTACTCTACAAATCAGGGCTGTATGCAAAAAATTATTTGATTCTGTTTGAATTTGCGGCTGTTATCGTTTGCCATAGAAAAAAAATCTACAGACACAGACAGACAGACAGACACACACACAGGCACTTTTCGGAAAACGACTTTTTTTCATGTTTTGAGTGTAGTAGAATCAGAATCTGCAATAATCTCGAACACGATTTTTTTTGCCATCACCAAACTTCCATTCCTTAAGGAATATGGAAGTAAAATTACCCTTGATAAAAAACCGTTGCAGGTAAACTACCCCTTTCCCTTAACCGAGCTTCACCAAAAACGATAGGTCTTGAGAACTCTAGAAATCAGGACTGTATACAAAATATTATATGATTGTGTTTGAATTTGCGGCTGTTATCGTTTGCCATACAAAATACCCTTGATAAAGCAAAAAACGTGGCAGGTAAACTACCCCTTTCCCTTAAACTATCTTCACCAAAAACAATAGGTCTTGAGAACTCTACACTTTAGGGCTGTATGCAAAAACGTATTTGATTCTGTTTGAATTTGCGGCTCTTATCGTTTGCCATAGAAAATACCCTTTTAAAACATAAAACGTTGCAGGTAAACTACCCCTTTCTCTTAACTGATCTTCACCAAAAACAACAGGTCTTGAGAACTCTACAATTCAGGGCAGTATGCAAAACATTATTTGATTATGTTTGAATTTGCGGTTGTTATCGTTTGCCATAGAAAGTACCCTTGGTAAAACATAAAACGTTGCAGGTAAACTACCCCTTTCCCTTAACGGATCTTTACCAAAATCAACAGATCTTGAGAACTCTACAGTTCAGGGCTGTATGCGAAACATTATTTGATTCTGTTTGAATTTGCGGCTGTTATCGTTTGCCAAACAAACAAAATTACCCTTGATAAAAAAAAATCGTTGCAGGTAAACTACCCCTTTCCCTCAACCGATCTTCACCAAAAACAATAGGTCGCGATTACTCTACAAATCAGGGCTGTATGCAAAAAATTATTTGATTCTGTTTGAATTTGCGGCAGTTATCGTTTGCCATAGGAAAAAAATCTACAGACACACAGACAGACAGACACACACACAGACACTTTTCGGAAAACGACTTTTTTTCATGTTTTGAGTGTAGTAGAATCAGAATCTGCAATAATCTCGAACACGATTTTTTTTGCCATCACCATACTTCCATTCCTTAAGGAATATGGAAGTAAAAAGTAAATATCGGTATGGAGAACCATACATGACTTCCATATTCTAAGATTTATATTTAAAATCATTTTCAGCCAAACAGCCAGGCTGTGTCTTACCTGCCTTTTTATTGCTGTATTAAATGAAAAATATTATATTACATTAAAATGAAAAAATTATAATTTTATTGCCTGGCAACAAAATTATTTTATTTTTAACAATCACCATTGTTTCAAAAAGTTTAAATAAATTTTCAAGTACTTTACTCTTGTTAAAACGTAAAAGGTTGCAGGTAAACTACCCCTTCCCCTTAACCGATCTTCACGAAAATCGAAAGCCATTGAGACCTCTACAATTCAGGGACGTATGCAAAAAATTATTTGATTCTGTTTGAATTTGCGGCTGTTATCGTTTGCCATAGAAAATACGCTTGATAAAAAAACGTTGCAGGTAAACTACCCCTTCCCCATAACCGATCTTCACCAAAAACAAAAGGTCTTGAGTACTCTACAAACCAGGGCTGTATGCAAAACATTATTTGATTCTGTTTGAATTTGCGGCTGTTATCGTTTGCCATAGAAAATACCCTTGTTAAAAAAACGTTGCAGGTAAACTACCCCTTTCCCTCAACCGATCTTCTCCAAAAACAATAGGTCTTGAGAACTCTACAATTTAGGGCTGTATGCAAATAATCTTTTGATTCTGTTTGAATTTGCGGCTGTTATCGTTTGCCATAAGAAATACCCTTGTTAAACATAAAACGTTACAGGTAAACTACCCCTTTCCCTTAACCGATCTTCACCAAAAACAACAGGTCTTGAGTACTCTACAAATCAGGGCTGTATGCAAAACATTATTTGATTCTGTTTGAATTTGCGGCTGTTATCGTTTGCCATAGAAAATACGCTTGATAAAAAAACGTTGCAGGTAAACTACCCCTTCCCCTTAACCGATCTTCACCGAAAACAACAGGACTTTAGTACTCTACAAATCAGGGCTGTATGCAAAACATTATTTGATTCTGTTTGAATTTGCGGCTGTTATCGTTTGCCATAGAAAATACCCTTGTTAAAAAAACGTTGCAGGTAAACTACCCCTTTCCCTCAACCGATCTTCACCAAAAACAATAGGTCTTGAAAACTCTACAATTTAGGGCTGTATGCAAATAATCTTTTGAATCTGTTTGAATTTGCGGCTGTTATCGTTTGCCATAGGAAATACCCTTGTTAAAACATAAAACGTTACAGGTAAACTACCCCTTTCCCTTACCCGATCTTCACCAAAATCAACAGATCTTGAGAACTCTACAATTCAGGGCTGTATGCGAAACATTGATGATTCTGTTTGAATTTGCGGCTGTTATCGTTTGCCAAACAAACAAAATTACCCTTGCTAAAAAAAAACCGTTGCAGGTAAACTACCCCTTTCCCTCAACCGATCATCACCAAAAACAATAGGTCGCGAGTACTCTGCAAATCAGGGCTGCATGCAACAAATTATTTGATTCTGTTTGAATTTGCGGCAGTTATCGTTTGCCATAGAAAAAAAATCTACAGACAGACAGACAGACAGACACACAGACAGACAGACACACACACAGACACTTTTCGGAAAACGACTTTTTTCATGTTTTGAGTGTAGTAGAATCAGAATCTGCAATAATCTCGAACACGATTTTTTTTGCCATCACTATACTTCCATTCCTTAAGGAATATGGAAGTAAAATTACCCGTGATAAAAAACCGTTGCAGGTAAACTACCCCTTTCCCTTAACCGATCTTCACCAAAAACGACAGGTTTTGAGAACTCTACAATTTAGGGTTGTATGCAAAATATTATGTGATTTTGTGTGAATTTGCGGCTGTTATCGTTTGCCATAAAAAATACCCTTGATAAAACAAAAAACGTGGCAGGTAAACTACCCCTTTCCCTTAAACGATCTTCACCAAAAACAATAGGTCTTTAGTACTCAAGAAAACAGGGCGGTATGCAAAAACGTATTTGATTCTGTTTGAATTTGCGGCTCTTATCGTTTGCCATAGAAAATACCCTTAAAAACATAAAACGTTGCAGGTAAACTACCCCTTTCCCTTAACCGATCTTCACCAAAAACAGAAGGTCTTGAGAACTCTGAAATTCAGGGCAGTATGCAAAACATTATTTGATTATGTTTGAATTTGCGGCAGTTATCGATTGCCATAGAAAAAAAATCTACAGACACACAGACAGACAGACACACACACAGACACTTTTCGGAAAACGACTTTTTTTCATGTTTTGAGTGTAGTAGAATCAGAATCTGCAATAATCTCGAACACGATTTTTTTTGCCATCACCACACTTCCATTCCTTAAGGAATATGGAAGTAAAAAGTAAAATTACCCTTGATAAAAAACCGTTGCACGTAAACTACCCCTTTCCCTTAACCGATCTTCACTAAAAACGACAGGTTTTGAGAACTCTACAATTTAGGGTTGTATGCAAAATATTATATGATTTTGTGTGAATTTGCGGCTGTTATCGTTTGCCATAAAAAATACCCTTGATAAAACAAAAAATGTGGCAGGTAAACTACCCCTTTCCCTTAATCGATCTTCACCAAAAACAACAGGTCTTTAGTACTCAAGAAATCAGGGCGGTATGCAAAAACGTATTTGATTCTGTTTGAATTTGCGGCTCTTATCGTTTGCCATAGAAAATACCCTTAAAAACATAAAACGTTGCAGGTAAACTACCCCTTTCCCTTAACCGATCTTCACCAAAAACAAAAGGTCTTGAGAACTCTAAAATTCAGGGCAGTATGCAAAACATTATTTGATTATGTTTGAATTTGCGGCTGTTATCGTTTGCCATAGAAAATACCCTTGTTAAAACATAAAACGGTACAGGTAAACTACCCCTTTCCCTTAACCGATCGTCACCAAAAACAATAGGTCGCGTGTACTCTACAAATCAGGGCTGTATGCAAAAAATTATTTGATTCTGTTTGAATTTGCGGCTGTTATCGTTTGCCATAGAAAAAAAATCTACAGACACAGACAGACAGACAGACACACACACAGGCACTTTTCGGAAAACGACTTTTTTTCATGTTTTGAGTGTAGTAGAATCAGAATCTGCAATAATCTCGAACACGATTTTTTTTGCCATCACCAAACTTCCATTCCTTAAGGAATATGGAAGTAAAATTACCCTTGATAAAAAACCGTTGCAGGTAAACTACCCCTTTCCCTTAACCGAGCTTCACCAAAAACGATAGGTCTTGAGAACTCTAGAAATCAGGACTGTATACAAAATATTATATGATTGTGTTTGAATTTGCGGCTGTTATCGTTTGCCATACAAAATACCCTTGATAAAGCAAAAAACGTGGCAGGTAAACTACCCCTTTCCCTTAAACTATCTTCACCAAAAACAATAGGTCTTGAGAACTCTACACTTTAGGGCTGTATGCAAAAACGTATTTGATTCTGTTTGAATTTGCGGCTCTTATCGTTTGCCATAGAAAATACCCTTTTAAAACATAAAACGTTGCAGGTAAACTACCCCTTTCTCTTAACTGATCTTCACCAAAAACAACAGGTCTTGAGAACTCTACAATTCAGGGCAGTATGCAAAACATTATTTGATTATGTTTGAATTTGCGGTTGTTATCGTTTGCCATAGAAAGTACCCTTGGTAAAACATAAAACGTTGCAGGTAAACTACCCCTTTCCCTTAACGGATCTTTACCAAAATCAACAGATCTTGAGAACTCTACAGTTCAGGGCTGTATGCGAAACATTATTTGATTCTGTTTGAATTTGCGGCTGTTATCGTTTGCCAAACAAACAAAATTACCCTTGATAAAAAAAAATCGTTGCAGGTAAACTACCCCTTTCCCTCAACCGATCTTCACCAAAAACAATAGGTCGCGATTACTCTACAAATCAGGGCTGTATGCAAAAAATTATTTGATTCTGTTTGAATTTGCGGCAGTTATCGTTTGCCATAGGAAAAAAATCTACAGACACACAGACAGACAGACACACACACAGACACTTTTCGGAAAACGACTTTTTTTCATGTTTTGAGTGTAGTAGAATCAGAATCTGCAATAATCTCGAACACGATTTTTTTTGCCATCACCATACTTCCATTCCTTAAGGAATATGGAAGTAAAAAGTAAATATCGGTATGGAGAACCATACATGACTTCCATATTCTAAGATTTATATTTAAAATCATTTTCAGCCAAACAGCCAGGCTGTGTCTTACCTGCCTTTTTATTGCTGTATTAAATGAAAAATATTATATTACATTAAAATGAAAAAATTATAATTTTATTGCCTGGCAACAAAATTATTTTATTTTTAACAATCACCATTGTTTCAAAAAGTTTAAATAAATTTTCAAGTACTTTACTCTTGTTAAAACGTAAAAGGTTGCAGGTAAACTACCCCTTCCCCTTAACCGATCTTCACGAAAATCGAAAGCCATTGAGACCTCTACAATTCAGGGACGTATGCAAAAAATTATTTGATTCTGTTTGAATTTGCGGCTGTTATCGTTTGCCATAGAAAATACGCTTGATAAAAAAACGTTGCAGGTAAACTACCCCTTCCCCATAACCGATCTTCACCAAAAACAAAAGGTCTTGAGTACTCTACAAACCAGGGCTGTATGCAAAACATTATTTGATTCTGTTTGAATTTGCGGCTGTTATCGTTTGCCATAGAAAATACCCTTGTTAAAAAAACGTTGCAGGTAAACTACCCCTTTCCCTCAACCGATCTTCTCCAAAAACAATAGGTCTTGAGAACTCTACAATTTAGGGCTGTATGCAAATAATCTTTTGATTCTGTTTGAATTTGCGGCTGTTATCGTTTGCCATAAGAAATACCCTTGTTAAACATAAAACGTTACAGGTAAACTACCCCTTTCCCTTAACCGATCTTCACCAAAAACAACAGGTCTTGAGTACTCTACAAATCAGGGCTGTATGCAAAACATTATTTGATTCTGTTTGAATTTGCGGCTGTTATCGTTTGCCATAGAAAATACGCTTGATAAAAAAACGTTGCAGGTAAACTACCCCTTCCCCTTAACCGATCTTCACCGAAAACAACAGGACTTTAGTACTCTACAAATCAGGGCTGTATGCAAAACATTATTTGATTCTGTTTGAATTTGCGGCTGTTATCGTTTGCCATAGAAAATACCCTTGTTAAAAAAACGTTGCAGGTAAACTACCCCTTTCCCTCAACCGATCTTCACCAAAAACAATAGGTCTTGAAAACTCTACAATTTAGGGCTGTATGCAAATAATCTTTTGAATCTGTTTGAATTTGCGGCTGTTATCGTTTGCCATAGGAAATACCCTTGTTAAAACATAAAACGTTACAGGTAAACTACCCCTTTCCCTTACCCGATCTTCACCAAAATCAACAGATCTTGAGAACTCTACAATTCAGGGCTGTATGCGAAACATTGATGATTCTGTTTGAATTTGCGGCTGTTATCGTTTGCCAAACAAACAAAATTACCCTTGCTAAAAAAAAACCGTTGCAGGTAAACTACCCCTTTCCCTCAACCGATCATCACCAAAAACAATAGGTCGCGAGTACTCTGCAAATCAGGGCTGCATGCAACAAATTATTTGATTCTGTTTGAATTTGCGGCAGTTATCGTTTGCCATAGAAAAAAAATCTACAGACAGACAGACAGACAGACACACAGACAGACAGACACACACACAGACACTTTTCGGAAAACGACTTTTTTCATGTTTTGAGTGTAGTAGAATCAGAATCTGCAATAATCTCGAACACGATTTTTTTTGCCATCACTATACTTCCATTCCTTAAGGAATATGGAAGTAAAATTACCCGTGATAAAAAACCGTTGCAGGTAAACTACCCCTTTCCCTTAACCGATCTTCACCAAAAACGACAGGTTTTGAGAACTCTACAATTTAGGGTTGTATGCAAAATATTATGTGATTTTGTGTGAATTTGCGGCTGTTATCGTTTGCCATAAAAAATACCCTTGATAAAACAAAAAACGTGGCAGGTAAACTACCCCTTTCCCTTAAACGATCTTCACCAAAAACAATAGGTCTTTAGTACTCAAGAAAACAGGGCGGTATGCAAAAACGTATTTGATTCTGTTTGAATTTGCGGCTCTTATCGTTTGCCATAGAAAATACCCTTAAAAACATAAAACGTTGCAGGTAAACTACCCCTTTCCCTTAACCGATCTTCACCAAAAACAGAAGGTCTTGAGAACTCTGAAATTCAGGGCAGTATGCAAAACATTATTTGATTATGTTTGAATTTGCGGCAGTTATCGATTGCCATAGAAAAAAAATCTACAGACACACAGACAGACAGACACACACACAGACACTTTTCGGAAAACGACTTTTTTTCATGTTTTGAGTGTAGTAGAATCAGAATCTGCAATAATCTCGAACACGATTTTTTTTGCCATCACCACACTTCCATTCCTTAAGGAATATGGAAGTAAAAAGTAAAATTACCCTTGATAAAAAACCGTTGCACGTAAACTACCCCTTTCCCTTAACCGATCTTCACTAAAAACGACAGGTTTTGAGAACTCTACAATTTAGGGTTGTATGCAAAATATTATATGATTTTGTGTGAATTTGCGGCTGTTATCGTTTGCCATAAAAAATACCCTTGATAAAACAAAAAATGTGGCAGGTAAACTACCCCTTTCCCTTAATCGATCTTCACCAAAAACAACAGGTCTTTAGTACTCAAGAAATCAGGGCGGTATGCAAAAACGTATTTGATTCTGTTTGAATTTGCGGCTCTTATCGTTTGCCATAGAAAATACCCTTAAAAACATAAAACGTTGCAGGTAAACTACCCCTTTCCCTTAACCGATCTTCACCAAAAACAAAAGGTCTTGAGAACTCTAAAATTCAGGGCAGTATGCAAAACATTATTTGATTATGTTTGAATTTGCGGCTGTTATCGTTTGCCATAGAAAATACCCTTGTTAAAACATAAAACGGTACAGGTAAACTACCCCTTTCCCTTAACCGATCGTCACCAAAAACAATAGGTCGCGTGTACTCTACAAATCAGGGCTGTATGCAAAAAATTATTTGATTCTGTTTGAATTTGCGGCTGTTATCGTTTGCCATAGAAAAAAAATCTACAGACACAGACAGACAGACAGACACACACACAGGCACTTTTCGGAAAACGACTTTTTTTCATGTTTTGAGTGTAGTAGAATCAGAATCTGCAATAATCTCGAACACGATTTTTTTTGCCATCACCAAACTTCCATTCCTTAAGGAATATGGAAGTAAAATTACCCTTGATAAAAAACCGTTGCAGGTAAACTACCCCTTTCCCTTAACCGAGCTTCACCAAAAACGATAGGTCTTGAGAACTCTAGAAATCAGGACTGTATACAAAATATTATATGATTGTGTTTGAATTTGCGGCTGTTATCGTTTGCCATACAAAATACCCTTGATAAAGCAAAAAACGTGGCAGGTAAACTACCCCTTTCCCTTAAACTATCTTCACCAAAAACAATAGGTCTTGAGAACTCTACACTTTAGGGCTGTATGCAAAAACGTATTTGATTCTGTTTGAATTTGCGGCTCTTATCGTTTGCCATAGAAAATACCCTTTTAAAACATAAAACGTTGCAGGTAAACTACCCCTTTCTCTTAACTGATCTTCACCAAAAACAACAGGTCTTGAGAACTCTACAATTCAGGGCAGTATGCAAAACATTATTTGATTATGTTTGAATTTGCGGTTGTTATCGTTTGCCATAGAAAGTACCCTTGGTAAAACATAAAACGTTGCAGGTAAACTACCCCTTTCCCTTAACGGATCTTTACCAAAATCAACAGATCTTGAGAACTCTACAGTTCAGGGCTGTATGCGAAACATTATTTGATTCTGTTTGAATTTGCGGCTGTTATCGTTTGCCAAACAAACAAAATTACCCTTGATAAAAAAAAATCGTTGCAGGTAAACTACCCCTTTCCCTCAACCGATCTTCACCAAAAACAATAGGTCGCGATTACTCTACAAATCAGGGCTGTATGCAAAAAATTATTTGATTCTGTTTGAATTTGCGGCAGTTATCGTTTGCCATAGGAAAAAAATCTACAGACACACAGACAGACAGACACACACACAGACACTTTTCGGAAAACGACTTTTTTTCATGTTTTGAGTGTAGTAGAATCAGAATCTGCAATAATCTCGAACACGATTTTTTTTGCCATCACCATACTTCCATTCCTTAAGGAATATGGAAGTAAAAAGTAAATATCGGTATGGAGAACCATACATGACTTCCATATTCTAAGATTTATATTTAAAATCATTTTCAGCCAAACAGCCAGGCTGTGTCTTACCTGCCTTTTTATTGCTGTATTAAATGAAAAATATTATATTACATTAAAATGAAAAAATTATAATTTTATTGCCTGGCAACAAAATTATTTTATTTTTAACAATCACCATTGTTTCAAAAAGTTTAAATAAATTTTCAAGTACTTTACTCTTGTTAAAACGTAAAAGGTTGCAGGTAAACTACCCCTTCCCCTTAACCGATCTTCACGAAAATCGAAAGCCATTGAGACCTCTACAATTCAGGGACGTATGCAAAAAATTATTTGATTCTGTTTGAATTTGCGGCTGTTATCGTTTGCCATAGAAAATACGCTTGATAAAAAAACGTTGCAGGTAAACTACCCCTTCCCCATAACCGATCTTCACCAAAAACAAAAGGTCTTGAGTACTCTACAAACCAGGGCTGTATGCAAAACATTATTTGATTCTGTTTGAATTTGCGGCTGTTATCGTTTGCCATAGAAAATACCCTTGTTAAAAAAACGTTGCAGGTAAACTACCCCTTTCCCTCAACCGATCTTCTCCAAAAACAATAGGTCTTGAGAACTCTACAATTTAGGGCTGTATGCAAATAATCTTTTGATTCTGTTTGAATTTGCGGCTGTTATCGTTTGCCATAAGAAATACCCTTGTTAAACATAAAACGTTACAGGTAAACTACCCCTTTCCCTTAACCGATCTTCACCAAAAACAACAGGTCTTGAGTACTCTACAAATCAGGGCTGTATGCAAAACATTATTTGATTCTGTTTGAATTTGCGGCTGTTATCGTTTGCCATAGAAAATACGCTTGATAAAAAAACGTTGCAGGTAAACTACCCCTTCCCCTTAACCGATCTTCACCGAAAACAACAGGACTTTAGTACTCTACAAATCAGGGCTGCATGCAAAACATTATTTGATTCTGTTTGAATTTGCGGCTGTTATCGTTTGCCATAGAAAATACCCTTGTTAAAAAAACGTTGCAGGTAAACTACCCCTTTCCCTCAACCGATCTTCACCAAAAACAATAGGTCTTGAAAACTCTACAATTTAGGGCTGTATGCAAATAATCTTTTGAATCTGTTTGAATTTGCGGCTGTTATCGTTTGCCATAGGAAATACCCTTGTTAAAACATAAAACGTTACAGGTAAACTACCCCTTTCCCTTACCCGATCTTCACCAAAATCAACAGATCTTGAGAACTCTACAATTCAGGGCTGTATGCGAAACATTGATGATTCTGTTTGAATTTGCGGCTGTTATCGTTTGCCAAACAAACAAAATTACCCTTGCTAAAAAAAAACCGTTGCAGGTAAACTACCCCTTTCCCTCAACCGATCATCACCAAAAACAATAGGTCGCGAGTACTCTGCAAATCAGGGCTGCATGCAACAAATTATTTGATTCTGTTTGAATTTGCGGCAGTTATCGTTTGCCATAGAAAAAAAATCTACAGACAGACAGACAGACAGACACACAGACAGACAGACACACACACAGACACTTTTCGGAAAACGACTTTTTTCATGTTTTGAGTGTAGTAGAATCAGAATCTGCAATAATCTCGAACACGATTTTTTTGCCATCACTATACTTCCATTCCTTAAGGAATATGGAAGTAAAATTACCCGTGATAAAAAACCGTTGCAGGTAAACTACCCCTTTCCCTTAACCGATCTTCACCAAAAACGACAGGTTTTGAGGACTCTACAATTTAGGGTTGTATGCAAAATATTATGTGATTTTGTGTGAATTTGCGGCTGTTATCGTTTGCCATAAAAAATACCCTTGATAAAACAAAATATCGGTATGGAGAACCATACATGACTTCCATATTCTAAGATTTATATTTAAAATCATTTTCAGCCAAACAGCCAGGCTGTGTCTTACCTGCCTTTTTATTGCTGTATTAAATGAAAAATATTATATTACATTAAAATGAAAAAATTATAATTTTATTGCCTGGCAACAAAATTATTTTATTTTTAACAATTACCATTGTTTCAACAAGTTTAAATAAATTTTCAAGTACTTTACTCTTGTTAAAACGTATAAGGTTGCCGGTAAACTACCCCTTCCCCTTAACCGATCTTCACCAAAATCGAAAGTCATTGAGACCTCTACAATTCAGGGACGTATGCAAAAAATTATTTGATTCTGTTTGAATTTGCGGCTGTTATCGTTTGCCATAGAAAATACGCTTGATAAAAAAACGTTGCAGGTAAACTACCCCTTCCCCTTAACCGATCTTCACCAAAAACAATAGGTCTTGAGTACTCTACAAATCAGGACTGTATGCAAAACATTATTTGATTCTGTTTGAATTTGCGGCTGTTATCGTTTGCCAAACAAACAAAATTACCCTTGCTAAAAAAAAACCGTTGCAGGTAAACTACCCCTTTCCCTCAACCGATCTTCACCAAAAACAATAGGTCGCGAGAACTCTGCAAAACCGGGCTGTATGCAAAAAATTATTTGATTCTGTTTGAATTTGCGGCAGTTATCGTTTGCCATAGAAAAAAAATCTACAGACAGACACACAGACAGACAGACACACAGACAGACAGACAGACACACAGACACTTTTCGGAAAACGACTTTTTTTCATGTTTTGAGTGTAGTAGAATCAGAATCTGCAATAATCTCGAACACGATTTTTTTTGCCATCACCATACTTCCATTCCTTAAGGAATATGGAAGTAAAAACGTGGCAGGTAAACTACCCCTTTCCCTTAAACGATCTTCACCAAAAACAATAGGTCTTTAGTACTCAAGAAATCAGGGCGGTATGCAAAAACGTATTTGATTCTGTTTGAATTTGCGGCTCTTATCGTTTGCCATAGAAAATACCCTTAAAAACATAAAACGTTGCAGGTAAACTACCCCTTTCCCTTAACCGATCTTCACCAAAAACAGAAGGTCTTGAGAACTCTAAAATTCAGGGCAGTATGCAAAACATTATTTGATTATGTTTGAATTTGCGGCAGTTATCGATTGCCATAGAAAAAAAATCTACAGACACACAGACAGACAGACACACACACAGACACTTTTCGGAAAACGACTTTTTTTCATGTTTTGAGTGTAGTAGAATCAGAATCTGCAATAATCTCGAACACGATTTTTTTTGCCATCACCACACTTCCATTCCTTAAGGAATATGGAAGTAAAAAGTAAAATTACCCTTGATAAAAAACCGTTGCAGGTAAACTACCCCTTTCCCTTAACCGATCTTCACTAAAAACGACAGGTTTTGAGAACTCTACAATTTAGGGTTGTATGCAAAATATTATATGATTTTGTGTGAATTTGCGGCTGTTATCGTTTGCCATAAAAAATACCCTTGATAAAACAAAAAATGTGGCAGGTAAACTACCCCTTTCCCTTAATCGATCTTCACCAAAAACAACAGGTCTTTAGTACTCAAGAAATCAGGGCGGTATGCAAAAACGTATTTGATTCTGTTTGAATTTGCGGCTCTTATCGTTTGCCATAGAAAATACCCTTAAAAACATAAAACGTTGCAGGTAAACTACCCCTTTCCCTTAACCGATCTTCACCAAAAACAAAAGGTCTTGAGAACTCTAAAATTCAGGGCAGTATGCAAAACATTATTTGATTATGTTTGAATTTGCGGCTGTTATCGTTTGCCATAGAAAATACCCTTGTTAAAACATAAAACGGTACAGGTAAACTACCCCTTTCCCTTAACCGATCGTCACCAAAAACAATAGGTCGCGAGTACTCTACAAATCAGGGCTGTATGCAAAAAATTATTTGATTCTGTTTGAATTTGCGGCTGTTATCGTTTGCCATAGAAAAAAAATCTACAGACACAGACAGACACACACACAGACACTTTTCGGAAAACGACTTTTTTTCATGTTTTGAGTGTAGTAGAATCAGAATCTGCAATAATCTCGAACACGATTTTTTTTGCCATCACCAAACTTCCATTCCTTAAGGAATATGGAAGTAAAATTACCCTTGATAAAAAACCGTTGCAGGTAAACTACCCCTTTCCCTTAACCGAGCTTCACCAAAAACGATAGGTCTTGAGAACTCTAGAAATCAGGACTGTATACAAAATATTATATGATTGTGTTTGAATTTGCGGCTGTTATCGTTTGCCATACAAAATACCCTTGATAAAGCAAAAAACGTGGCAGGTAAACTACCCCTTTCCCTTAAACTATCTTCACCAAAAACAATAGGTCTTGAGAACTCTACACTTTAGGGCTGTATGCAAAAACGTATTTGATTCTGTTTGAATTTGCGGCTCTTATCGTTTGCCATAGAAAATACCCTTTTAAAACATAAAACGTTGCAGGTAAACTACCCCTTTCTCTTAACTGATCTTCACCAAAAACAACAGGTCTTGAGAACTCTACAATTCAGGGCAGTATGCGAAACATTATTTGATTATGTTTGAATTTGCGGCTGTTATCGTTTGCCATAGAAAATACCCTTGTTAAAACATAAAACGGTACAGGTAAACTACCCCTTTCCCTCAACCGATCTTCTCCAAAAACAATAGGTCTTGAGAACTCTACAATTTAGGGCTGTATGCAAATAATCTTTTGATTCTGTTTGAATTTGCGGCTGTTATCGTTTGCCATAAGAAATACCCTTGTTAAACATAAAACGTTACAGGTAAACTACCCCTTTCCCTTAACCGATCTTCACCAAAAACAACAGGTCTTGAGTACTCTACAAGTCAGGGCTGTATGCAAAACATTATTTGATTCTGTTTGAATTTGCGGCTGTTATCGTTTGCCATAGAAAATACGCTTGATAAAAAAACGTTGCAGGTAAACTACCCCTTCCCCTTAACCGATCTTCACCGAAAACAACAGGACTTTAGTACTCTACAAATCAGGGCTGTATGCAAAACATTATTTGATTCTGTTTGAATTTGCGGCTGTTATCGTTTGCCATAGAAAATACCCTTGTTAAAAAAACGTTGCAGGTAAACTACCCCTTTCCCTCAACCGATCTTCACCAAAAACAATAGGTCTTGAAAACTCTACAATTTAGGGGTGTATGCAAATAATCTTTTGAATCTGTTTGAATTTGCGGCTGTTATCGTTTGCCATAGGAAATACCCTTGTTAAAACATAAAACGTTACAGGTAAACTACCCCTTTCCCTTACCCGATCTTCACCAAAATCAACAGATCTTGAGAACTCTACAATTCAGGGCTGTATGCGAAACATTGATGATTCTGTTTGAATTTGCGGCTGTTATCGTTTGCCAAACAAACAAAATTACCCTTGCTAAAAAAAAACCGTTGCAGGTAAACTACCCCTTTCCCTCAACCGATCTTCACCAAAAACAATAGGTCGCGAGTACTCTGCAAATCAGGGCTGCATGCAACAAATTATTTGATTCTGTTTGAATTTGCGGCAGTTATCGTTTGCCATAGAAAAAAAATCTACAGATAGACAGACAGACAGACACACAGACAGACAGACACACACACAGACACTTTTCGGAAAACGACTTTTTTTCATGTTTTGAGTGTAGTAGAATCAGAATCTGCAATAATCTCGAACACGATTTTTTTTGCCATCACTATACTTCCATTCCTTAAGGAATATGGAAGTAAAATTACCCGTGATAAAAAACCGTTGCAGGTAAACTACCCCTTTCCCTTAACCGATCTTCACCAAAAACGACAGGTTTTGAGAACTCTACAATTTAGGGTTGTATGCAAAATATTATGTGATTTTGTGTGAATTTGCGGCTGTTATCGTTTGCCATAAAAAATACCCTTGATAAAACAAAAAACGTGGCAGGTAAACTACCCCTTTCCCTTAAACGATCTTCACCAAAAACAATAGGTCTTTAGTACTCAAGAAATCAGGGCGGTATGCAAAAACGTATTTGATTCTGTTTGAATTTGCGGCTCTTATCGTTTGCCATAGAAAATACCCTTAAAAACATAAAACGTTGCAGGTAAACTACCCCTTTCCCTTAACCGATCTTCACCAAAAACAGAAGGTCTTGAGAACTCTAAAATTCAGGGCAGTGTGCAAAACATTATTTGATTATGTTTGAATTTGCGGCAGTTATCGATTGCCATAGAAAAAAAATCTACAGACACACAGACAGACAGACACACACACAGACACTTTTCGGAAAACGACTTTTTTTCATGTTTTGAGTGTAGTAGAATCAGAATCTGCAATAATCTCGAACACGATTTTTTTTGCCATCACCACACTTCCATTCCTTAAGGAATATGGAAGTAAAAAGTAAAATTACCCTTGATAAAAAACCGTTGCAGGTAAACTACCCCTTTCCCTTAACCGATCTTCACTAAAAACGACAGGTTTTGAGAACTCTACAATTTAGGGTTGTATGCAAAATATTATATGATTTTGTGTGAATTTGCGGCTGTTATCGTTTGCCATAAAAAATACCCTTGATAAAACAAAAAATGTGGCAGGTAAACTACCCCTTTCCCTTAATCGATCTTCACCAAAAACAACAGGTCTTTAGTACTCAAGAAATCAGGGCGGTATGCAAAAACGTATTTGATTCTGTTTGAATTTGCGGCTCTTATCGTTTGCCATAGAAAATACCCTTAAAAACATAAAACGTTGCAGGTAAACTACCCCTTTCCCTTAACCGATCTTCACCAAAAACAAAAGGTCTTGAGAACTCTAAAATTCAGGGCAGTATGCAAAACATTATTTGATTATGTTTGAATTTGCGGCTGTTATCGTTTGCCATAGAAAATACCCTTGTTAAAACATAAAACGGTACAGGTAAACTACCCCTTTCCCTTAACCGATCGTCACCAAAAACAATAGGTCGCGAGTACTCTACAAATCAGGGCTGTATGCAAAAAATTATTTGATTCTGTTTGAATTTGCGGCTGTTATCGTTTGCCATAGAAAAAAAATCTACAGACACAGACAGACAGACAGACACACACACAGACACTTTTCGGAAAACGACTTTTTTTCATGTTTTGAGTGTAGTAGAATCAGAATCTGCAATAATCTCGAACACGATTTTTTTTGCCATCACCAAACTTCCATTCCTTAAGGAATATGGAAGTAAAATTACCCTTGATAAAAAACCGTTGCAGGTAAACTACCCCTTTCCCTTAACCGAGCTTCACCAAAAACGATAGGTCTTGAGAACTCTAGAAATCAGGACTGTATACAAAATATTATATGATTGTGTTTGAATTTGCGGCTGTTATCGTTTGCCATACAAAATACCCTTGATAAAGCAAAAAACGTGGCAGGTAAACTACCCCTTTCCCTTAAACTATCTTCACCAAAAACAATAGGTCGCGAGTACTCTACAAATCAGGGCTGTATGCAATAAATTATTTGATTCTGTTTGAATTTGCGGCAGTTATCGTTTGCCATAGAAAAAAAATCTACAGACACACACACAGACACTTTTCGGAAAACGACTTTTTTTCATGTTTTGAGTGTAGTAGAATCAGAATCTGCAATAATCTCGAACACGATTTTTTTTGCCATCACCATACTTCCATTCCTTAAGGAATATGGAAGTAAAAAGTAAATATCGGTATGGAGAACCATACATGACTTCCATATTCTAAGATTTATATTTAAAATCATTTTCAGCCAAACAGCCAGGCTGTGTCTTACCTGCCTTTTTATTGCTGTATTAAATGAAAAATATTATATTACATTAAAATGAAAAAATTATAATTTTATTGCCTGGCAACAAAATTATTTTATTTTTAACAATCACCATTGTTTCAAAAAGTTTAAATAAATTTTCAAGTACTTTACTCTTGTTAAAACGTAAAAGGTTGCAGGTAAACTACCCCTTCCCCTTAACCGATCTTCACCAAAAACAAAAGGTCTTGAGTACTCTACAAATCAGGGCTGTATGCAAAACATTATTTGATTCTGTTTGAATTTGCGGCTGTTATCGTTTGCCATAGAAAATACCCTTGTTAAAAAAACGTTGCAGGTAAACTACCCCTTTCCCTCAACCGATCTTCACCAAAAACATTAGGTCTTGAGAACTCTACAATTTAGGGCTGTATGCAAATAATTTTTGATTCTGTTTGAATTTGCGGCTGTTATCGTTTGCCATAGGAAATACCCTTGTTAAACATAAAACGTTACAGGTAAACTACCCCTTTCCCTTAACCGATCTTCACCAAAAACAATAGGTCTTGAGTACTCTACAAATCAGGGCTGTATGCAAAACGTTATTTGATTCTGTTTGAATTTGCGGCTGTTATCGTTTGCCATAGAAAATACGCTTGATAAAAAAACGTTGCAGGTAAACTACCCCTTCCCCTTAACCGATCTTCACCAAAAACAACAGGACTTTAGTACTCTACAAATCAGGGCTGTATGCAAAACATTATTTGATTCTGTTCGAATTTGCGGCTGTTATCGTTTGCCATAGAAAATACCCTTGTTAAAAAAACGTTGCAGGTAAACTACCCCTTTCCCTCAACCGATCTTCACCAAAAACAACAGGTCTTGAGAACTCTGAAATTTAGGGCCGTATGCAAATTATCTTTTGATTCTGTTTGAATTTGCGGCTGTTATCGTTTGCCATAGGAAATACCCTTGTTAAAACATAAAACGTTACAGGTAAACTACCCCTTTCCCTTACCCGATCTTCACCAAAAACAATAGGTCTTGAGAACTCTGACATTTAGGGCTGTATGCAAATAATCTTTTGATTCTGTTTGAATTTGCGGCTGTTATCGTTTGCCATAGGAAATACCCTTGTTAAAACATAAAACGTTACAGGTAAACTACCCCTTTCCCTTACCCGATCTTCACCAAAAACAATAGGTCTTGAGAACTCTGACATTTAGGGCTGTATGCAAATAATCTTTTGATTCTGTTTGAATTTGCGGCTGTTATCGTTTGCCATAGGAAATACCCTTGTTAAAACATAAAACGTTACAGGTAAACTACCCCTTTCCCTTAACCGATCTTCACCAAAAACAATAGGTCTTGAGTACTCTACAAATCAGGGCTGTATGCAAAACATTATTTGATTCTGTTTGAATTTGCGGCTGTTATCGTTTGCCATAGAAAATACCCTTGTTAAAAAAACGTTGCTGGTAAACTACCCCTTTCCCTCAACCGAACTTCACCAAAAACATTAGGTCTTGAGAACTCTACAATTTAGGGCTGTATGCAAATAATCTTTTGATTCTGTTTGAATTTGCGGCTGTTATCGTTTGCCATAAGAAATACCCTTGTTAAAACATAAAACGTTACAGGTAAACTACCCCTTTCCCTTAACCGATCTTCACCAAAATCAACAGATCTTGAGAACTATACAATTCAGGGCTGTGTGCGAAACATTATTTGATTCTGTTTGAATTTGCGGCTGTTATCGTTTGCCAAACAAACAAAATTACCCTTGATAAAAAAAAACCGTTGCAGGTAAACTACCCCTTTCCCTCAACCGATCTTCACCAAAAACAATAGGTCGCGAGTACTCAGCAAATCAGGGCTGCATGCAACAAATTATTTGATTCTGTTTGAATTTGCGGCAGTTATCGTTTGCCATAGAAAAAAAATCTACAGACAGACAGACAGACAGACAGACAGACACACAGACAGACACACAGACAGACAGACACACACACAGACACTTTTCGGAAAACGAGTTTTTTTCATGTTTTGAGTGTAGTAGAATCAGAATCTGCAATAATCTCGAACACGATTTTTTTTGCCATCACCATACTTCCATTCCTTAAGGAATATGGAAGTAAAATTACCCTTGATAAAAAACCGTTGCAGGTAAACTACCCCTTTCCCTTAACCGATCTTCATCAAAAACGACAGGTTTTGAGAACTCTACAATTTAGGGTTGTATGCAAAATATTATATGATTTTGTGTGAATTTGCGGCTGTTATCGTTTGCCATAAAAAATACCCTTGATACGACAAAAAACGTGGCAGGTAAACTACCCCTTTCCCTTAAACGATCTTCACCAAAAACAATAGGTCTTTAGTACTCACGAAATCAGGGCGGTATGCAAAAACGTATTTGATTCTGTTTGAATTTGCGGCTCTTATCGTTTGCCATAGAAAATACCCTTAAAAACATAAAACGTTGCAGGTAAACTACCCCTTTCCCTTAACCGATCTTCACCAAAAACAAAAGGTCTTGAGAACTCTAAAATTCAGGGCAGTATGCAAAACATTATTTGATTATGTTTGAATTTGCGGCTGTTATCGTTTGCCATAGAAAATACCCTTGATACGACAAAAAACGTGGCAGGTAAACTACCCCTTTCCCTTAAACGATCTTCACCAAAAACAATAGGTCTTTAGTACTCACGAAATCAGGGCGGTATGCAAAAACGTATTTGATTCTGTTTGAATTTGCGGCTCTTATCGTTTGCCATAGAAAATACCCTTAAAAACATAAAACGTTGCAGGTAAACTACCCCTTTCCCTTAACCGATCTTCACCAAAAACAAAAGGTCTTGAGAACTCTAAAATTCAGGGCAGTATGCAAAACATTATTTGATTATGTTTGAATTTGCGGCTGTTATCGTTTGCCATAGAAAATACCCTTGTTAAAACATAAAACGGTACAGGTAAACTACCCCTTTCCCTTAACCGATCTTTACCAAAATCAACAGATCGTGAGAACTCTATAATTCATGGCTGTATGCGAAACATTATTTGATTCTGTTTGAATTTGCGGCTGTTATCGTTTGCCAAACAAACAAAATTACCCTTGATAAAAAAAAACCGTTGCAGGTAAACTACCCCTTTCCCTCAACCGATCTTCACCAAAAACAATAGGTCGCGAGTACTCTACAAATCAGGGCTGTATGCAAAAAATTATTTGATTCTGTTTGAATTTGCGGCTGTTATCGTTTGCCATAGAAAAAAAATCTACAGACACACAGACAGACAGACAGACAGACACACACACAGACACTTTTCGGAAAACGACTTTTTTTCATGTTTTGAGTGTAGTAGAATCAGAATCTGCAATAATCTCGAACACGATTTTTTTTGCCATCACCAAACTTCCATTCCTTAAGGAATATGGAAGTAAAATTACCCTTGATAAAAAACCGTTGCAGGTAAACTACCCCTTTCCCTTAACCGAGCTTCACCAAAAACGATAGGTCTTGAGAACTCTTGAAATCAGGACTGTATACAAAATATTATATGATTGTGTTTGAATTTGCGGCTGTTATCGTTTGCCATACAAAATACCCTTGATAAAGCAAAAAACGTGGCAGGTAAACTACCCCTTTCCCTTAAACTATCTTCACCAAAAACAATAGGTCTTGAGAACTCTACACTTTAGGGCTGTATGCAAAAACGTATTTGATTCTGTTTGAATTTGCGGCTCTTATCGTTTGCCATAGAAAATACCCTTTTAAAACATAAAACGTTGCAGGTAAACTACCCCTTTCTCTTAACTGATCTTCACCAAAAACAACAGGTCTTGAGAACTCTACAATTCAGGGCAGTATGCAAAACATTATTTGATTATGTTTGAATTTGCGGTTGTTATCGTTTGCCATAGAAAGTACCCTTGGTAAAACATAAAACGTTGCAGGTAAACTACCCCTTTCCCTTAACGGATCTTTACCAAAATCAACAGATCTTGAGAACTCTACAGTTCAGGGCTGTATGCGAAACATTATTTGATTCTGTTTGAATTTGCGGCTGTTATCGTTTGCCAAACAAACAAAATTACCCTTGATAAAAAAAAACCGTTGCAGGTAAACTACCCCTTTCCCTCAACCGATCTTCACCAAAAACAATAGGTCGCGATTACTCTACAAATCAGGGCTGTATGCAAAAAATTATTTGATTCTGTTTGAATTTGCGGCAGTTATCGTTTGCCATAGGAAAAAAATCTACAGACACACAGACAGACAGACACACACACAGACACTTTTCGGAAAACGACTTTTTTTCATGTTTTGAGTGTAGTAGAATCAGAATCTGCAATAATCTCGAACACGATTTTTTTTGCCATCACCATACTTCCATTCCTTAAGGAATATGGAAGTAAAAAGTAAATATCGGTATGGAGAACCATACATGACTTCCATATTCTAAGATTTATATTTAAAATCATTTTCAGCCAAACAGCCAGGCTGTGTCTTACCTGCCTTTTTATTGCTGTATTAAATGAAAAATATTATATTACATTAAAATGAAAAAATTATAATTTTATTGCCTGGCAACAAAATTATTTTATTTTTAACAATCACCATTGTTTCAAAAAGTTTAAATAAATTTTCAAGTACTTTACTCTTGTTAAAACGTAAAAGGTTGCAGGTAAACTACCCCTTCCCCTTAACCGATCTTCACGAAAATCGAAAGCCATTGAGACCTCTACAATTCAGGGACGTATGCAAAAAATTATTTGATTCTGTTTGAATTTGCGGCTGTTATCGTTTGCCATAGAAAATACGCTTGATAAAAAAACGTTGCAGGTAAACTACCCCTTCCCCTTAACCGATCTTCACCAAAAACAAAAGGTCTTGAGTACTCTACAAATCAGGGCTGTATGCAAAACATTATTTGATTCTGTTTGAATTTGCGGCTGTTATCGTTTGCCATAGAAAATACCCTTGTTAAAAAAACGTTGCAGGTAAACTACCCCTTTCCCTCAACCGATCTTCTCCAAAAACAATAGGTCTTGAGAACTCTACAATTTAGGGCTGTATGCAAATAATCTTTTGATTCTGTTTGAATTTGCGGCTGTTATCGTTTGCCATAAGAAATACCCTTGTTAAACATAAAACGTTACAGGTAAACTACCCCTTTCCCTTAACCGATCTTCACCAAAAACAACAGGTCTTGAGTACTCTACAAATCAGGGCTGTATGCAAAACATTATTTGATTCTGTTTGAATTTGCGGCTGTTATCGTTTGCCATAGAAAATACGCTTGATAAAAAAACGTTGCAGGTAAACTACCCCTTCCCCTTAACCGATGTTCACCGAAAACAACAGGACTTTAGTACTCTACAAATCAGGGCTGTATGCAAAACATTATTTGATTCTGTTTGAATTTGCGGCTGTTATCGTTTGCCATAGAAAATACCCTTGTTAAAAAAACGTTGCTGGTAAACTACCCCTTTCCCTCAACCGATCTTCACCAAAAACAATAGGTCTTGAAAACTCTACAATTTAGGGCTGTATGCAAATAATCTTTTGAATCTGTTTGAATTTGCGGTTGTTATCGTTTGCCATAGGAAATACCCTTGTTAAAACATAAAACGTTACAGGTAAACTACCCCTTTCCCTTACCCGATCTTCACCAAAATCAACAGATCTTGAGAACTCTACAATTCAGGGCTGCATGCGAAACATTGATGATTCTGTTTGAATTTGCGGCTGTTATCGTTTGCCAAACAAACAAAATTACCCTTGCTAAAAAAAAACCGTTGCAGGTAAACTACCCCTTTCCCTCAACCGATCTTCACCAAAAACAATAGGTCGCGAGTACTCTGCAAATCAGGGCTGCATGCAACAAATTATTTGATTCTGTTTGAATTTGCGGCAGTTATCGTTTGCCATAGAAAAAAAATCTACAGATAGACAGACAGACAGACACACAGACAGACAGACACACACACAGACACTTTTCGGAAAACGACTTTTTTCATGTTTTGAGTGTAGTAGAATCAGAATCTGCAATAATCTCGAACACGATTTTTTTTGCCATCACTATACTTCCATTCCTTAAGGAATATGGAAGTAAAATTACCCGTGATAAAAAACCGTTGCAGGTAAACTACCCCTTTCCCTTAACCGATCTTCACTAAAAACGACAGGTTTTGAGAACTCTACAATTTAGGGTTGTATGCAAAATATTATATGATTTTGTGTGAATTTGCGGCTGTTATCGTTTGCCATAAAAAATAACCTTGATAAAACAAAAAATGTGGCAGGTAAACTACCCCTTTCCCTTAATCGATCTTCACCAAAAACAACAGGTCTTTAGTACTCAAGAAATTAGGGCGGTATGCAAAAACGTATTTGATTCTGTTTGAATTTGCGGCTCTTATCGTTTGCCATAGAAAATACCCTTAAAAACATAAAACGTTGCAGGTAAACTACCCCTTTCCCTTAACCGATCTTCACCAAAAACAAAAGGTCTTGAGAACTCTAAAATTCAGGGCAGTATGCAAAACATTATTTGATTATGTTTGAATTTGCGGCTGTTATCGTTTGCCATAGAAAATACCCTTGTTAAAACATAAAACGGTACAGGTAAACTACCCCTTTCCCTTAACCGATCGTCACCAAAAACAATAGGTCGCGAGTACTCTACAAATCAGGGCTGTATGCAAAAAATTATTTGATTCTGTTTGAATTTGCGGCTGTTATCGTTTGCCATAGAAAAAAAATCTACAGACACAGACAGACAGACAGACACACACACAGACACTTTTCGGAAAACGACTTTTTTTCATGTTTTGAGTGTAGTAGAATCAGAATCTGCAATAATCTCGAACACGATTTTTTTTGCCATCACCAAACTTCCATTCCTTAAGGAATATGGAAGTAAAATTACCCTTGATAAAAAACCGTTGCAGGTAAACTACCCCTTTCCCTTAACCGAGCTTCACCAAAAACGATAGGTCTTGAGAACTCTAGAAATCAGGACTGTATTCAAAATATTATATGATTGTGTTTGAATTTGCGGCTGTTATCGTTTGCCATACAAAATACCCTTGATAAAGCAAAAAACGTGGCAGGTAAACTACCCCTTTCCCTTAAACTATCTTCACCAAAAACAATAGGTCTTGAGAACTCTACACTTTAGGGCTGTATGCAAAAACGTATTTGATTCTGTTTGAATTTGCGGCTCTTATCGTTTGCCATAGAAAATACCCTTTTAAAACATAAAACGTTGCAGGTAAACTACCCCTTTCTCTTAACTGATCTTCACCAAAAACAACAGGTCTTGAGAACTCTACAATTCAGGGCAGTATGCAAAACATTATTTGATTCTGTTTGAATTTGCGGCTGTTATCGTTTGCCATAGAAAATACGCTTGATAAAAAAACGTTGCAGGTAAACTACCCCTTCCCCTTAACCGATCTTCACCGAAAACAACAGGACTTTAGTACTCTACAAATCAGGGCTGTATGCAAAACATTATTTGATTCTGTTTGAATTTGCGGCTGTTATCGTTTGCCATAGAAAATACCCTTGTTAAAAAAACGTTGCAGGTAAACTACCCCTTTCCCTCAACCGATCTTCACCAAAAACAATACGTCTTGAAAACTCTACAATTTAGGGCTGTATGCAAATAATCTTTTGAATCTGTTTGAATTTGCGGCTGTTATCGTTTGCCATAGGAAATACCCTTGTTAAAACATAAAACGTTACAGGTAAACTACCCCTTTCCCTTACCCGATCTTCACCAAAATCAACAGATCTTGAGAACTCTACAATTCAGGGCTGTATGCGAAACATTGATGATTCTGTTTGAATTTGCGGCTGTTATCGTTTGCCAAACAAACAAAATTACCCTTGCTAAAAAAAAACCGTTGCAGGTAAACTACCCCTTTCCCTCAACCGATCTTCACCAAAAACAATAGGTCGCGAGTACTCTGCAAATCAGGGCTGCATGCAACAAATTATTTGATTCTGTTTGAATTTGCGGCAGTTATCGTTTGCCATAGAAAAAAAATCTACAGACAGACAGACAGACAGACACACAGACAGACAGACACACACACAGACACTTTTCGGAAAACGACTTTTTTTCATGTTTTGAGTGTAGTAGAATCAGAATCTGCAATAATCTCGAACACGATTTTTTTTGCCATCACTATACTTCCATTCCTTAAGGAATATGGAAGTAAAATTACCCGTGATAAAAAACCGTTGCAGGTAAACTACCCCTTTCCCTTAACCGATCTTCACCAAAAACGACAGGTTTTGAGAACTCTACAATTTAGGGTTGTATGCAAAATATTATGTGATTTTGTGTGAATTTGCGGCTGTTATCGTTTGCCATAAAAAATACCCTTGATAAAACAAAAAACGTGGCAGGTAAACTACCCCTTTCCCTTAAACGATCTTCACCAAAAACAATAGGTCTTTAGTACTCAAGAAATCAGGGCGGTATGCAAAAACGTATTTGATTCTGTTTGAATTTGCGGCTCTTATCGTTTGCCATAGAAAATACCCTTAAAAACATAAAACGTTGCAGGTAAACTACCCCTTTCCCTTAACCGATCTTCACCAAAAACAGAAGGTCTTGAGAACTCTAAAATTCAGGGCAGTATGCAAAACATTATTTGATTATGTTTGAATTTGCGGCAGTTATCGATTGCCATAGAAAAAAAATCAACAGACACACAGACAGACAGACAGACACACAGACACTTTTCGGAAAACGACTTTTTTTCATGTTTTGAGTGTAGTAGAATCAGAATCTGCAATAATCTCGAACACGATTTTTTTTGCCATCACCACACTTCCATTCCTTAAGGAATATGGAAGAAAAAAGTAAAATTACCCTTGATAAAAAACCGTTGCAGGTAAACTACCCCTTTCCCTTAACCGATCTTCACTAAAAACGACAGGTTTTGAGAACTCTACAATTTAGGGTTGTATGCAAAATATTATATGATTTTGTGTGAATTTGCGGCTGTTATCGTTTGCCATAAAAAATACCCTTGATAAAACAAAAAATGTGGCAGGTAAACTACCCCTTTCCCTTAATCGATCTTCACCAAAAACAACAGGTCTTTAGTACTCAAGAAATCAGGGCGGTATGCAAAAACGTATTTGATTCTGTTTGAATTTGCGGCTCTTATCGTTTGCCATAGAAAATACCCTTAAAAACATAAAACGTTGCAGGTAAACTACCCCTTTCCCTTAACCGATCTTCACCAAAAACAAAAGGTCTTGAGAACTCTAAAATTCAGGGCAGTATGCAAAACATTATTTGATTATGTTTGAATTTGCGGCTGTTATCGTTTGCCATAGAAAATACCCTTGTTAAAACATAAAACGGTACAGGTAAACTACCCCTTTCCCTTAACCGATCGTCACCAAAAACAATAGGTCGCGAGTACTCTACAAATCAGGGCTGTATGCAAAAAATTATTTGATTCTGTTTGAATTTGCGGCTGTTATCGTTTGCCATAGAAAAAAAATCTACAGACACAGACAGACAGACAGACACACACACAGACACTTTTCGGAAAACGACTTTTTTTCATGTTTTGAGTGTAGTAGAATCAGAATCTGCAATAATCTCGAACACGATTTTTTTTGCCATCACCAAACTTCCATTCCTTAAGGAATATGGAAGTAAAATTACCCTTGATAAAAAACCGTTGCAGGTAAACTACCCCTTTCCCTTAACCGAGCTTCACCAAAAACGATAGGTCTTGAGAACTCTAGAAATCAGGACTGTATTCAAAATATTATATGATTGTGTTTGAATTTGCGGCTGTTATCGTTTGCCATACAAAATACCCTTGATAAAGCAAAAAACGTGGCAGGTAAACTACCCCTTTCCCTTAAACTATCTTCACCAAAAACAATAGGTCTTGAGAACTCTACACTTTAGGGCTGTATGCAAAAACGTATTTGATTCTGTTTGAATTTGCGGCTCTTATCGTTTGCCATAGAAAATACCCTTTTAAAACATAAAACGTTGCAGGTAAACTACCCCTTTCTCTTAACTGATCTTCACCAAAAACAACAGGTCTTGAGAACTCTACAATTCAGGGCAGTATGCAAAACATTATTTGATTATGTTTGAATTTGCGGTTGTTATCGTTTGCCATAGAAAGTACCCTTGGTAAAACATAAAACGTTGCAGGTAAACTACCCCTTTCCCTTAACGGATCTTTACCAAAATCAACAGATCTTGAGAACTCTACAGTTCAGGGCTGTATGCGAAACATTATTTGATTCTGTTTGAATTTGCGGCTGTTATCGTTTGCCAAACAAACAAAATTACCCTTGATAAAAAAAAAACTGTTGCAGGTAAACTACCCCTTTCCCTCAACCGATCTTCACCAAAAACAATAGGTCGCGAGTACTCTACAAATCAGGGCTGTATGCAAAAAATTATTTGATTCTGTTTGAATTTGCGGCAGTTATCGTTTGCCATAGAAAAAAAATCTACAGACACACACACAGACACTTTTCGGAAAACGACTTTTTTTCATGTTTTGAGTGTAGTAGAATCAGAATCTGCAATAATCTCGAACACGATTTTTTTTGCCATCACCATACTTCCATTCCTTAAGGAATATGGAAGTAAAAAGTAAATATCGGTATGGAGAACCATACATGACTTCCATATTCTAAGATTTATATTTAAAATCATTTTCAGCCAAACAGCCAGGCTGTGTCTTACCTGCCTTTTTATTGCTGTATTAAATGAAAAATATTATATTACATTAAAATGAAAAAATTATAATTTTATTGCCTGGCAACAAAATTATTTTATTTTTAACAATCACCATTGTTTCAAAAAGTTTAAATAAATTTTCAAGTACTTTACTCTTGTTAAAACGTAAAAGGTTGCAGGTAAACTACCCCTTCCCCTTAACCGATCTTCACGAAAATCGAAAGCCATTGAGACCTCTACAATTCAGGGACGTATGCAAAAAATTATTTGATTCTGTTTGAATTTGCGGCTGTTATCGTTTGCCATAGAAAATACGCTTGATAAAAAAACGTTGCAGGTAAACTACCCCTTCCCCTTAACCGATCTTCACCAAAAACAAAAGGTCTTGAGTACTCTACAAATCAGGGCTGTATGCAAAACATTATTTGATTCTGTTTGAATTTGCGGCTGTTATCGTTTGCCATAGAAAATACCCTTGTTAAAAAAACGTTGCCGGTAAACTACCCCTTTCCCTCAACCGATCTTCACCAAAAACAATAGGTCTTGAGAACTCTACAATTTAGGGCTGTATGCAAATAATCTTTTGAATCTGTTCGAATTTGCGGCTGTTATCGTTTGCCATAGGAAATACCCTTGTTAAAACATAAAACGTTACAGGTAAACTACCCCTTTCCCTTACCCGATCTTCACCAAAATCAACAGATCTTGAGAACTCTACAAATCAGGGCTGTATGCAAAACATTATTTGATTCTGTTTGAATTTGCGGCTGTTATCGTTTGCCATAGAAAATACGCTTGATAAAAAAACGTTGCAGGTAAACTACCCCTTTCCCTTAACCGATCTTCACCAAAAACAAAAGGTCTTGAGAACTCTAAAATTCAGGGCAGTATGCAAAACATTATTTGATTATGTTTGAATTTGCGGCTGTTATCGTTTGCCATAGAAAATACCCTTAAAAACATAAAACGTTGCAGGTAAACTACCCCTTTCCCTTAACCGATCTTCACCAAAAACAAAAGGTCTTGAGAACTCTAAAATTCAGGGCAGTATGCAAAACATTATTTGATTATGTTTGAATTTGCGGCTGTTATCGTTTGCCATAGGAAATACCCTTGTTAAAACATAAAACGTTACAGGTAAACTACCCCTTTCCCTTAACCGATCTTCACCAAAAACAATAGGTCTTGAGTACTCTACAAATCAGGGCTGTATGCAAAACATTATTTGATTCTGTTTGAATTTGCGGCTGTTATCGTTTGCCATAGAAAATACGCTTGATAAAAAAACGTTGCAGGTAAACTACCCCTTCCCCTTAACCGATCTTCACCAAAAACAACAGGACTTTAGTACTCTACAAATCAGGGTTGTATGCAAAACATTATTTGATTCTGTTTGAATTTGCGGTTGTTATCGTTTGCCATAGAAAATACCCTTGTTAAAAAAACGTTGCAGGTAAACTACCCCCTTCCCTCAACCGATCTTCATCAAAAACAATAGGTCTTGAGAACTCTGAAATTTAGGGCCGTATGCAAATTATCTTTTGATTCTGTTTGAATTTGCGGCTGTTATCGTTTGCCATAGGAAATACCCTTGTTAAAACATAAAACGTTACAGGTAAACTACCCCTTTCCCTTACCCGATCTTCACCAAAAACAATAGGTCTCGAGAACTCTGACATTTAGGGCTGTATGCAAATAATCTTTTGATTCTGTTTGAATTTGCGGCTGTTATCGTTTGCCATAGGAAATACCCTTGTTAAAACATAAGACGTTACAGGTAAACTACCCCTTTCCCTTAACCGATCTTCACCAAAAACAATAGGTCTTGAGTACTCTACAAATCAGGGCTGTATGCAAAACATTATTTGATTCTGTTTGAATTTGCGGCTGTTATCGTTTGCCATAGAAAATACCCTTGTTAAAAAAACGTTGCAGGTAAACTACCCCTTTCCCTCAACCGAACTTCACCAAAAACAATAGGTCTTGAGAACTCTACAATTTAGGGCTGTATGCAAATAATCTTTTGAATCTGTTCGAATTTGCGGCTGTTATCGTTTGCCATAGGAAATACCCTTGTTAAAACATAAAACGTTACAGGTAAACTACCCCTTTCCCTTACCCGATCTTCACCAAAATCAACAGATCTTGAGAACTCTACAATTCAGGGCTGCATGCGAAACATTGTTTGATTCTGTTTGAATTTGCGGCTGTTATCGTTTGCCAAACAAACAAAATTACCCTTGCTAAAAAAAAACCGTTGCAGGTAAACTACCCCTTTCCCTCAACCGATCTTCACCAAAAACAATAGGTCGCGAGTACTCTGCAAATCAGGGCTGCATGCAACAAATTATTTGATTCTGTTTGAATTTGCGAAGTTATCGTTTGCCATAGAAAAAAAATCTACAGACAGACAGACAGACAGACAGACACACACACAGACACTTTTCGGAAAACGACTTTTTTTCATGTTTTGAGTGTAGTAGAATCAGAATCTGCAATAATCTCGAACACGATTTTTTTTGCCATCACCATACTTCCATTCCTTAAGGAATATGGAAGTAAAATTACCCTTGATAAAAAACCGTTGCAGGTAAACTACCCCTTTCCCTTAACCGATCTTCACCAAAAACGACAGGTTTTGAGAACTCTACAATTTAGGGTTGTATGCAAAATATTATATGATTTTGTGTGAATTTGCGGCTGTTATCGTTTGCCATAAAAAATACCCTTGATAAAACAAAAAACGTGTCAGGTAAACTACCCCTTTCCCTTAAACGATCTTCACCAAAAACAATAGGTCTTTAGTACTCAAGAAATCAGGGCGGTATGCAAAAACGTATTTGATTCTGTTTGAATTTGCGGCTCTTATCGTTTGCCATAGAAAATACCCTTAAAAACATAAAACGTTGCAGGTAAACTACCCCTTTCCCTTAACCGATCTTCACCAAAAACAGAAGGTCTTGAGAACTCTAAAATTTAGGGCAGTATGCAAAACATTATTTGATTATGTTTGAATTTGCGGCAGTTATCGATTGCCATAGAAAAAAAATCTACAGACACACAGACAGACAGACACACACACACAGACACTTTTCGGAAAACGACTTTTTTTCATGTTTTGAGTGTAGTAGAATCAGAATCTGCAATAATCTCGAACACGATTTTTTTTTGCCATCACCATACTTCCATTCCTTAAGGAATATGGAAGTAAAATTACCCTTGATAAAAAACCGTTGCAGGTAAACTACCCCTTTCCCTTAAACGATCTTCACCAAAAACAATAGGTCTTTAGTACTCAAGAAATCAGGGCGGTATGCAAAAACGTATTTGATTCTGTTTGAATTTGCGGCTCTTATCGTTTGCCATAGAAAATACCCTTAAAAACATAAAACGTTGCAGGTAAACTACCCCTTTCCCTTAACCGATCTTCACCAAAAACAAAAGGTCTTGAGAACTCTAAAATTCAGGGCAGTATGCAAAACATTATTTGATTATGTTTGAATTTGCGGCTGTTATCGTTTGCCATAGAAAATACCCTTGTTAAAACATAAAACGGTACAGGTAAACTACCCCTTTCCCTTAACCGATCTTTACCAAAATCAGCAGATCGTGAGAACTCTACAATTCAGGGCTGTATGCGAAACATTATTTGATTCTGTTTGAATTTGCGGCTGTTATCGTTTGCCAAACAAACAAAATTACCCTTGATAAAAAAAAACCGTTGCAGGTAAACTACCCCTTTCCCTCAACCGATCTTCACCAAAAACAATAGGTCGCGAGTACTCTACAAATCAGGGCTGTATGCAAAAAATTATTTGATTCTGTTTGAATTTGCGGCTGTTATCGTTTGCCATAGAAAAAAAATCTACAGACACAGACAGACAGACAGACACACACACAGACACTTTTCGGAAAACGACTTTTTTTCATGTTTTGAGTGTAGTAGAATCAGAATCTGCAATAATCTCGAACACGATTTTTTTTGCCATCACCATACTTCCATTCCTTAAGGAATATGGAAGTAATATTACCCTTGATAAAAAACCGTTGCAGGTAAACTACCCCTTTCCCTTAACCGAGCTTCACCAAAAACGATAGGTCTTGAGAACTCTAGAAATCAGGACTGTATACAAAATATTATATGATTGTGTTTGAATTTGCGGCTGTTATCGTTTGCTATACAAAATACCCTTGATAAAGCAAAAAACGTGGCAGGTAAACTACCCCTTTCCCTTAAACTATCTTCACCAAAAACAATAGGTCTTGAGAACTCTACACTTTAGGGCTGTATGCAAAAACGTATTTGATTCTGTTTGAATTTGCGGCTCTTATCGTTTGCCATAGAAAATACCCTTTTAAAACATAAAACGTTGCTGGTAAACTACCCCTTTCCCTTAACTGATCTTCACCAAAAACAACAGGTCTTGAGAACTCTACAATTCAGGGCAGTATGCAAAACATTATTTGATTATGTTTGAATTTGCGGTTGTTATCGTTTGCCATAGAAAGTACCCTTGGTAAAACATAAAACGTTGCAGGTAAACTACCCCTTTCCCTTAACGGATCTTTACCAAAATCAACAGATCTTGAGAACTCTACAGTTCAGGGCTGTATGCGAAACATTATTTGATTCTGTTTGAATTTGCGGCTGTTATCGTTTGCCAAACAAACAAAATTACCCTTGATAAAAAAAAAACCGTTGCAGGTAAACTACCCCTTTCCCTCAACCGATCTTCACCATAAACAATAGGTCGTGAGTACTCTACAAATCAGGGCTGTATGCAAAAAATTATTTGTTTCTGTTTGAATTTGCGGCTGTTATCGTTTGCCATAGAAAACAAATCTACAGACAGACAGACAGACACATAGACACACACACAGACACTTTTCGAAAAACGACTTTTTTTCATGTTTTGAGTGTAGGACAATCAGAATCTGCAATAATCTCAAACACGATTTTTTTTTGCCATCACCACACTTTCATTTCCTTAAGGAACATGGAAGTAAAATATCGGTATGGAGAACCATACATGACGTCCATGTTCTAAGATTTATATTTAAAATCATATTCGAAATGAAATATTACCATAGAAACTACTTCTTTCTACTTATTGCTTCAGCCTTAACCACGGTACTGTGGTCACTAACGTATACCACCTCATGTTTTCGCACTCGATTTTCACTGATGATAGCAGTCGATGGACTGCCGAAAAGTCTGGTTTTGCATTGGTCTACGGCTAAACAGCCCGGGAAGGAATTTTAACAAGGCACTACTTCTTTGGGGCCGATAACGTAGTACACATTATAATACTACTCTTGTTCCCGTAGTATCTTAATGGTATAATATATTACGTTCCTGAAATAATAACGCATGGATATGATTTAATAACATAATGGTTTAATCTCTGTAACATAAATTCAAATTATTGGAAAATTCCATTCGATACATACGGTTGTCACAATCGATATTTATCTCAGGATTTAATAACTAAATAATTTTAATATATTTCGTGGGAATTCTTGTGGCTGCTACGAAAAGTTCCTTTACATGTTAATTAATAATAGAGAGTACTTTTACAAACAATATATTACTTATAATCTAAAAAATTACAAAAATTATATATTAAGTTGCATACAAGTTTTGACGATATTCAATACGCTTCATAAAAGCATGTAGGTTAGATTAACGTCAACATCATGACTATTTGTCCGTCTCAGAAAATAATGTAGTTTATTAATGTGTACAATAAATGTTTTCCTTGTAATCACTGTTCGCTTAGATATTGAATTTGGTTGCACTTTAAAATGTTTACTAGTGATTAGTGTTAGTGTAAATTGTTATATTGTATAGTGGTTGTTCCTTGTTGGATAAAACTATTGTCAAATTATACTTTACACATCTAGACGATATTCTGAAGGTTTTTTTGTTTATTCTGAAATTTTTCTTGATTGTGTGTATTACTTGTTCATGAAAATTGTAGTGGAAGGATTATTATCTTCGATGATGGTCTTTCAGATCTTCTTTCACAAACGGGTTATCTATTTTTATATTTTTTTTAATTACATCTAGACACGCACTATTCAACTGTTTTCCATCACAATTAACAATTAAGTGTTATTTCTTCTTTTTTAGTCATAGAACTCATACAAATTTCTTAAATTTTGATTGGTCATTTATGTACAGGTTAAGTGTTATAGGATCAACACCCATTACCTACTTTATATTTTATAAATTACCTTTAATATATAATTTTATTATTATACTCTAATGATACATGAAATGTTTATACAATTATTAATTAGATAATTATAAACAATTTGATACTAAACATGCCTCAGTTTATAACTGTAAAACCTTATTAATTTGAATTTCTATGATATATGGTGGAACAATTTGTTATGGTTGATTGTAATTTCTACCTTGACTACCTGAGATAAATATATTTACATAAATTAACTGGTGACATAAAATCTTATAACATACAACAAAACTCTTAATAATAATAATTGTTTTTGACAGTTTTAGTTTATTTATACTGCTAAACTATTGTCTGTATGATAAACTAAAATTCTGTCTAATAATAACAATAAAACACTTTCCATAAAAAATAATTAACACTGTTTAACGGTAGTCTGTGTCGCTATTTCTTATTATAACACTCATCACTGTAAAGGTTTGTGTCCCTTTTCTATCCTTATTATAGGCATATACAATTTTAATTAATACAATTTTATTTATATGGGTAGGTACTCTTTATTGGGTTTAGTTGTGTTTCAGGGTAATTTGATTATTTAGGCCTACTAGGTTTATTTATTTAATTTTGATTTGTTTACTGCCCTATTCTACTGGGTTATTTCTGGGTTTCTTGATAATATTAAATAAGTCAAACCAACTAGGTTTCCTTTAATTTGCTATCAATTATTATTTCTTGTTTCCTCTCTGGATCGGATTTCACAATTATTTACTATTCTTTTTGTAACATTTTGTTTCGTTACAACATTACTCTCCTTATTCTGTAATACCACGTTTTTACACATATCATTATAATTCTCATTTGTTTTACATTCAAAATTTTCAGCTACTTCCTGTATTTGTTTATCGATTTTTCTGTCATACTGCTCTCTATTTCATTAATTCTATTATTCATACTTTGTAATGAATGACTCAACTTTTCATTTAATTCGTATTTCAATTCATTAAAGTTACTCTCACACTTAATTTTTACTTCATTAATATCAATTTTAAGTTCATCAAATTTGGTGTCAAATTTTACGTTAATTTCGTTTTTTGTTCATCAAACTTTACACTCTGTTTTTCTATCATTGCTTGTATTATTTTAAACATTTCATAGCTATCGTCAGATTTTTTACCTTGGATAGGTGTCGATTGATGTTCGACATCTTTCATTATTTTTATTCTGTTAACTGGCTATTACTGTCAGTGAAGCTGGCTTCATCATTATTTTCACTCGTTTGAATTCCTGAGTCGCCTTTATTGGCCGACTCAGTTGACATATTTTCATACATAGATTTATTTTCGGCCTCATTGCCGACAACTACATTAATTTCATTTATTTGATTCTTTACGTTCTCCATTATGAAATTAATTTATTTAACTAAGGAAATGTCTGTTAAGTCTAATTAATTTTAAAAATCTAGAAGGTTAAGTTAAATAATTAAACGTAGCCACAACCTCCCAAAATCGTCTCTGTACCGTAATTATGTCCGATAAATGTAAACTAATTTCTGTACTTCCAATAAATACACCCTTTTAAATTTTATTTAAGTTACATTGTCGTACATAACCTCCATAAGCTGGCATTACTTATTTCGAATAAATGCAGCCGTTAATGTTATATACAGCCTTTTATCCATACAATAAATACAGCCTTTGAATGTACACTAACTAAGGAAACGTTTGTTAAGTCTAATTAATTTTAAAAATGTAAAAGGTTAAGTTATATTGTTAAACGTAGCCATAACCTCCCAAAATCGTCTCTGTACCGTAATTGTGTGCTATAAATGTAAACTAATTTCTGTACTTCCAATAAATACACCCTTTTAATGTACACAAACAAAGTAAATTTATTTAAATTACATTGTCGTACATAACCTCCATAAGCTGGCATTACTTACTTCGAATAAATACAGCCGTTAATGTTATATACAGCCTTTCATCCATACAATAAATACAGCCTTTGAATGTACACTAACTAAGGAAATGTCTGTTAAGTCTAATTAATTTTAAAAATCTAAAAGGGTAAGTTATGTTGTTAAACGTAGCCACAACCTCCCAAAGTCGTCTCTGTACCGTAATTATGTGCGATAAACGTAAACTAATTTCTGTACTTCCAATAAATATACCCTTTTAATGTACACTAACAAAGTAAATTTTATTTTAGTTACATTGTCGTACATAACCTCCATAAGCTGGCATTAGTTACTTGTGAAGAAAACAGTTGGTGTACACATTGGATAGTATACGCGCGGCGACGGAAGTCACATTTTGCCGCTGACTATTCCCCAAGACCCGAAAATTGTTCACACGCAATAAAATGTCCACTAATATTAAAACTCAATTGTATTACAATTATACCATCCGATTATAAAACGCAACACTTCACTAATAACTACTTGAACTTACACTGTAATAACTCGAACCGTTCTAGAAATATATCGCACTAATACTCTGGAACCGCACTATCCAATATCTCGCATTGAACTGAAAACTAAGGCCGCTACTCCATGTATTTATAGTCAAGCTCACTCACACAGCAGAAGCTTCCAAACTGCGTCTTATCTCTCGTGAACTACGTAATTACTACGGCCTTGACACAGGCCGAGCGCCCGAGCGAAGCCCGGCACAGTCGAGAAGATTCTCGCAAAATGCGTATAGTAGCACGTACGCCACACGCGTTACATCGAGATCTTTCTGGCACATTCGATAAACGCGTAGATTGTTCTGTGCTGTCGTAGCACAGCTCCCTCCTTAAGCTTGTTCGTCTCGAACTGGCAAAGCGTCTCCGAAGTAATACTCGACCAGGCGATCTAGGTGGACGTCCTTGAGAAGGATAATTTTCCCGTTCTTCGAATTCAGTCTCGTGTGATCCGAACATCACGTTCCCAGGAATGCGAGTCTTTCGCGCAACCACTAGTTTCGCTGGAATCACTCCCGTTGCGTCATGTACTGATGACCTAAATACCACTGGCTGATCCAAGTTTGTTTGGTTCTCGTCAACAACCTCTTGTGTAACCTCATCTTCAGCCACTATACCCTCAGGCGCTTTTATCAGCTCAGGAACAAGCAAGAGTTTTGTCTCGGCACCCATAGTGTAAAATGCTTTGTCGGGATTTAATGTCACTCGTTGAATGCGTCTTCGTAATGGAACGAAAAAGTCCCGTATTTATCTTTACCTTAAGCCCCACTGTTGAGATCGTCACTTTGTAATATTGCGGAAATGCCGGTGTTACGTATGTGTCACGTACTTATTTTTGGTGTATTTATTATTGTAACGAGCCGCTTAATACTTTTTCTTAATACTTACTAAGTCGACCGTATTCTCGTCGCTCAGTTCAAATTTTTCGCCTCGCCGTCTGATTGGTTCTCGCTGTCTGGCCGAGTCGAATTTGTCGACTACAGTATTTTTATTGTTTATGTCCCAAATTCTTATATTACCCTTTTTAAATTAATCAAACATACAACGATTGATCGGTACGAAGGTTTATTTAACACTTTTTCTTATATTATCAGGTCAATTACAATTGAGAAATGAAACATACATTTAATATCGCTCCGGCATTTACAAGTTGCGCGGTTGGCAATCCGCTCAGTCTGGTCTGGTTGTAGAGACGCTTAGTAATGGCGTATGTTGCTTCTTCTGTTTATTATAAATTTATCTCAGTGAAAAGTTCTTTGGACTACAGAATGTTGGCTTACAGACTAATAAATGCACATAAGTTTATAATATTCCTTATAACTAAAACACAATATGTGATATTTTAAAATATGAAAAGTAAGTTATTGAAAATGAGAAGTAGTGCTCACTTGGTTAAGTTTTTTGTTAGCATGTTACTTTTTTAAATAGTATAATATAAAATCAAAATTCAGTGATAGATATGGTTCATCGAAGGTGATTATTTAATCAAGTTCAGTTCGAAAAGTTAATTTAGTGACTGGTGAAGTGAAAATGAAATTGCTCATTTACTGGGTAATTGAAAGTTTTAATTTTGGGGTGAAGTATTTAATTTATACTCATCAATTCCTTAATGCAGCTTCTCTTGCGATCCTCTTCTTCTGGAAAACGTCTACGGGTCCCTTCTTTGATGGATTGATTGAGATCCAAATTCAAACGGTCGAATTTCAATGTTCAGCATCCATCAGACTTGTAGATTCATCTGTTCCCTCAGGTTGGGTTGGGTATCTTCTGTTCTTCCTCCAGTATTGGTCGTCTATTAATTTAGTTTACTTCTTTCAAGTTTTGGACATAATATTTGTTATATTATTGTTTTTAATTAATTGTCATCTCATCAATGGTTAATTCATATATTCTTCTTGTACTTCTTCATTCAAATTTAGAAAATCTTAATGATTTTAGAATTTATTTGTCTTCAAGGGCTCCATACGTCCACCCTCTATGTTAGTCAATAATGAAGTAAGTTAGATTTCAACGGTTATTCATGTAACAAACTCTAGTTGTCATGGTTACTCTTCAAGTTTTACTAGTTCTCATTGGCCAATTTCTTATAACATTGTTATATTCTAACGTTTTATTTCTGTTCAAATTTATAAAAATCCTTTAAATTGTAATTACTTTTTTATTCTAGCAGTAATATTAATTATACTAACACCATTGTTTTGCTTTTTTACTAAAGATTGTTTTGATATCAGACATAGTTGCTTTTGATTAGTTAATAACATTTTTCTTATTTTCCTATTGATATTTCTTTTTGTAATTATCTTTAAACTGAATATTATTCATTACCATACATTTGAATACCTGCAGGATTTTTATACCTGATATTCTTACTTAAGTACCTAAACATTTTATATACTCTAATTGACCCTTGGTTATTGTTTTCTTTTTAAACTTACAAAATTCCTTCCTTCATGCTAGGCCTAAAGCCTAGGTTTCACAATACTTCTATTCAAGATTCTTTACGATCTTTTTATATTCATTAACTTTATTTAGTGGTACATCGAACATTTTCTATAGAATCTGATTAACAAAAAAAACATTGGTGGTTTTAACAACACGCCTTTTATTTTATTAACATATTTTCTTACCAGATCCAAGCCTGAAATTAAACTTCTAATTATTATTGGTTTCTTACTTCTATCTCACCTATCTTCTAAGTTTATTAATACTATGGTTCTTACAATAACAAAACTCTTATAATGATAATTTTTAACACTACTTTAAACAACATAACACATTCACAAATTCCTTCACTAAACCTAGTGTCTCCTTCTCCCATCTTCCACTCTAATATTTTAACTTTTACATTAATTTTATGTATTTCTTACTTTCGATTACTTAAATTAATAATGATACAATTAGTTTTATATTCTTACTATCTAACATACTATTAAAGATTGTTTTGCTATATTAATATAGTCTGCTTTTTATTGTATTCTACACTGTATGCACTTACACTCCACTTTTCCTTTCACATGAGGTATATTTATCTATTATCACTTTTACTTTTACTCTATGTTATTTACATAGTTCGTTGTCATTTATTTCTATTTATGTAGTTTTATACTTCACCTGATATTTCACACATTGTTTGTTTATTTAGTATATCATCACTGGGTGGTTATTGGTCATTAACATTTGTTTTATTATCATTTGACATTTGTCACTTTTGTATTAATTATTACCTTTGCTCAGCTTGATTATATTTTACTTGCTTTTGGCTAGTTTATTATTTAATAGGGTATTTTTTATTTCTATCTTCCTATCTTATATTTATACATTCATGTTTCTTTTCTTTTCATTTAACACACATAATATCTCTATTTTATTTTTATAGTTTATATATTTTACATTTTATTTATGCCCTATCTGATTTAGTGCATTTATTTTACATTTTATTTACTAGCTACATTTTGGGGTTACAATGATTGTGGTCACACTTTGGGTTACATCCTGGTTTCTCGTTCCTTCATCTTCTCCAATCTATTGGGTTAAGTCGTAGTCAGTGTCTTAGTCAATTTTATTTCGTAATGTTAGGTTATCAATCTCCAGGTTATAAGTTTTTATTTTTTCTTTCTACTTTCAGCTTTTTCTTTTATCAATTATTAGTGATATTTGGTGCTATTTTATGTCATGTTACAATAGTTGGCTTTCAAATCACTTCTTTTGTCATTATACTTATTTGTACTTCCTCTGCTAGTTCTTCCTCCATTTCCGCTTGTAACCGGGAGGGTTCCTCTTGACCAAACTTGCTGACTTTTTCTTCGACTAATGCCACTCGCTTAATCGAATGGTTGGTAGACCCTGTCATTTTAGCCATGCAAAGCTTTATCTTCTCTTGGCCAACCTTCAGGACATTCTCTCTTAAGTCCATAATGAATCCGTAGGCATTCATAATATCCGTGCCAAGAATCACTTCATCGACAATGTCTGCAACGAGCATTTGGTGGTTAAACTCGAGAAGACCGAGGCGTACACGTACGTCTATCTTTCCTAACACATTGGCGGGGCTTCCAGTCACAGTCTGTATTGTACAAGAGCTAATTTGAGGCCGTCGGTTGCTGATTAAGTCAGGGCGCACAATAGACACCGTAGCGCCCGTGTCAACTGTAAATGATGTTGGTTTACCATCTGCAAATCCATTAACAATCAAGTTTCCACTGATCTTATGTAGCGTAGAAACTGTGTGCTGTTCTGGGGCTTTACTTCTCCAATTGGTGCGAGTTTGTTCACAAAGTTGTTTTGGCTGCATTTTCAGGTACTGCTCAACTTCACTTTTAATTTGTTCTCTTATGTTTGCCATTGAGTTTTCTACTGCAGATATTTTTGTTGACATAACTTCTTCCACAGTCAAGACAGATTTTTCTACTTTAGCTATTTTATTTGACATGGATTCTTCTACGTCAGATATTCTGGTAATTTGATTGTTGAGCTCACCTTGTAATTCACCTACGTCACCATGTAGGAGACCCAATTCTGCGGTAGTATGTTCTTGCATCTGCTTTTGTTCATGAATTAACGCTTTGATGTCACCTACTTCACATTTATGTTCCTCTTTTTGTCTTTCTTCTGTTTCTAGCATTAGTGCTTTCTGACGTTCCTCAGCTTCTTCTTGTGTTTTTTTTTATCCTGTCATTTTTCTGCTTCTTCCGCTTTCTCATCCTGTCGTTTCTCTGCTTCTTCCTGTGTCTGCTGCAGCAGTGTTTATAAAGTTTCCATCGTCTGACTGGGATCCATGCTTACCGATTAATTACGAATCACACTCGTCTTGTACAAAGTGTCCACTGTTTCCGTTTTATCCCAGTTCTGACACCACTGTTATGACGGTCTACTCGATCGTCGTAGGTACAGTGGAAACAAAATAAGTACAAGACAACAATTAAGTCACTAATCACTCCTTTAATTGTTACAGTAAAACAGTTCGTAATTAACAACACAGTCTCTACAACATATCAAATGAAAATTGTTCACATGCAATAAAATGTCCACTAATATTAAAACTCAATTGTATTACAATTATACCATCTGATTATAAAACGCAACACTTCACTAATAACTACTTGAACGTACACAATAACAACTCGAACCGTTCTGGAAATATATCCCACTAATACTCTCGAACCGCACTATCCAATATCTCGCATTGAACTGAAAACTAAGGCCGCTACTCCATGTATTTATAGTCACGCTCACACAGCAGAAGCTTCCAAACTGCGTCTTATCTCTCGTGAACTACGTAATTACTATGGCCTTGACACAGGCAGAGTGCCCGAGCGAAGCCCGGCACAATCGAGAAGATTCTCGCAAAATGTGTATAGTAGCACGTACGCCACACACGTTACATCGAGACCCTTCTGGCACATTCGATAAACGCGTAGATTGTTCTGTGCTGTCGTAGTAATATATAGTTTGCTCCAGCTCTTGTATTTTACTCGCTCAGCGGTTGGCAATAGTGTTCACTTAGTGTTCCGGGTCTGGCTGATTAAAATGATATGTTTTATTTCGGTTATTTTAAATCAGTTGGGTCCTTGTGATTACAGAAAATTAACAAAATATCTTTAGAAAGTACAAAACTTCACATAAAACATACTTAAATATTATACAGTTTCTTAATAAATTACTTCTTAGGTTATATTACATAATGTTGGATCAAGTTGGTGAATAGGTTATTAGTTCGTTTTAAAAGAAGATTCCAATGTCCAATAATTTGATCACCATAAATTAAAAAGTGAGTAAAGATATAAACTGATTGTCCCTAGTTTATTCCTTAAGTGAGTGTTTATATAAAGTTTATTAATGATTGAAAAAGTGTCACAGTGTAGACTAGTTTTTTCATTTTAGTTTTTTAAGTTAATTTATACTTATCACATTCCTTTACATCTGATTTGTCTCTCTGAGTTCGTTTTTCTTTTATAATTTATTAAGTATATTTTTTCTTTCAATTTCAAATAATTCTGGTTATTAAATTTCTTCTTGTAACACTATTATTATTCATCATCTCATTTTGGTTCAATACAATTTCATTTCTAGTTGATTTATCATTTTTATATTATTATATTGAGCTGCATGAATTTTTTGATCTGCCCTTCTCTGAATCTTATAATGGACTAACGACCTTCTCTGTTAATGTTTGGTTGTCAAGGCAGCCAGCCTCATACTTCTATCGGTTGAAAATATTGTTTACATTGTTAGATTTTGCTACCGATTTTTTACAAAATTAACAAATATTCTTAAATTAGTCTAATTTTCTTACTTATACTACTTTGAATTCCTAAGATAATAACATTATTGCATTGCATTTCTTTTATAATTTAATTAGAAACCAAACATGAATAAGTTTCTGTTCAGTATTTACTAAGTTACTATTTTAACAATTTTGTTTTTATATTAATTATTTTATAACTGGTTCTTTTGATATACATTGTGTGTCCTTAAATTTATATTATCAATTCTGATAGTATTACCTACATTTTGTCCTTACTTATTACTTCTATAATATCAAATTTTACAAATTACTGTTTTTTCACTATAGGCTCCTTATGCTTAGATCACCTGACTTTCTTTATACAGTTATTATAACATATTTGTGGGGTTCTTTTTTATTAGCAGTGGACTGTATATTGTAAAACTAAAATAGTTAAAAGGATTTATTGTCATGTAATCAACAATGCATAAATATTAAGCGTTCACTGACCTTGTCCTTGTGCGTTGTAAATGTCCCGTTGTAAGCAACACTTCGCTGATTTTTTAGGCAGTCCTAAACTTAACAATAATATTATAATAAACTTAAACACATAAAATAAACACATGAAATAAGCGGAGTTTTAAATTATAAGTGAAGTAAAATAACAATAGCGGTGAATAGACTTTCTACCAAAAAAAAAACTGAACTGCATGATATGCCTTACACTACAGGAAAGAAAACGCTCTAATTATGACCGTTGATTACTATGTGAATTGTACTTTGAAACAGTTAATGGGAGTGCACTCTATTAGAGAACTAATGAAGTAGAGATAGGGGGAGTTTAATTATTGTTATGGAAACAAAATATCTGACAATATTTCTTGAGTTTCATGAAACTGAACTATTTTAAACATAACTACAATAAATTAACATGTAACATTTAATGATTCATAATCATTTTTAAAACATAATATTATTCCTTCTAACATGCTATGCACATGCTATTTTTTAATACATTGCCTACCTTCCTACTCTCATTTACTATTATTCATTAAACATGCTTTTTTACCCTTAGATATATTCTTTTTAATACAAACAGATAAGTATAAGTATTATTTAACTATTATTTTCTTATTTTAAAACATGACCATTAATTCTACTTATTCCACTTGGATAGGCCTATTATGCCTTAGTTTTTTCACAGTATTCATTCATCATTTTTTACTCAAGCATTACTTATTATTCATTTTACACATTATTACTACTGCTGACTTTCAGTTAGTATAATTTTCTTGGTTCGGTAATGCACTTTAGTATTATTACTTGTGATATTTCTTTTATTGATATTAATAACTAAATATAATGTGATTTCGAATTTGTCAAAATTGTACTATCTACTTTGTCGGGCGCCATCTTGCCAACTGCAAGAAAATAATTTACCAAGGTTCGTATCAGCGAACTAGGAAATGCAGAACAGGTTATTTAAGAAAATACTATTGGCTTGCCATCACAACTATTTTAATTCATTTTCATATTAAAATATGGTTTTATAAAAGAAAACATGAAAATATAGCACGTAACCTAATTGCAAATGTTATATAGAAAAATGTTCCCCTTATCTTCTACTTTTGCGATCTTATAGAAAAAACAATAACATTTATTATGCATGATTAGAAATAAACCCATATTGTAAACTTAGAATTAGTTTTGAAAAAAAAAACGGAAACCAGCACTTCATAATATTTGATAATATAATTAAACTAAAACCCCCACACTCGCTCACATACTACCCCAGAATTACATTATATCTTTTTTTTTTTTCAACTTTATAAGGTATGAAAAAGCCGGCATTTTAATTATTATTAATATTTGAAATGTCTACTTTCCTTTTGATGCCTAGAAGTCCGACACCTGGGTGTCTCCTCATGGCGTACACTAGTTGCTGTTTTATAGGTCGCACTTTGATTTTTTACGGCCGAACTGTCAATTTACTACAATTACGTTAATTATGGATGATTATTGGCCAAAAAAACTGTTTGTATTTTACATTTTGTGGTTCTGCGGGCCCGCACTTACTGCCGAAACTTTTGATAGCTACCACTCGCGATTGGTGATGAGATGTTACTGGGAAGATTTACAGGCGCTACTTTGTGAAGCGGCTGTTGTTCGTTCAATTCTTATTGGTTTTCAGTTTGTATTCGTTCGCCAGTGGACTGTTTTTGGCTTGTTGACAAAACTGGTGACACACATCGTTATATAATTTGCTGACGCAACACATCGCCTGACACGATTATGTCATTTGTTGTTACATAACGTGTTTACGTTTTCCGGGTTCGTCATTGTCCTTGAACTGATTTTGGTACAGTTGTTGGCTGTTATTACACTGTTTATATGAATATCATTAAATAATTGTCACAGTCAATGCTGCCACGTTGCGATCACTTCCACAATAACAAATTTACCTCTCGGTCACAAAATTTTCCTATCACTCAACAAGTTATTTATTATTTATAAAAAAAAAATACAAATTCTGTTATTACCCCAGGTATGCCCAAAAATGCCCCGCTACAATACCCCCTCAATGAGATATTTTATGCCGAAGCATAAAAAATCTCATTGACACACTCATACTTGCTAGAGGGATCAGCCAGGATATGTCGCCACAACCCCCTGTATGGTTTACACAAAAGAATAATCAACTCACCCTTGGTCCGGTGACTGTGACCGCATCTGCATGACAATACTGGACTTCTCTCTCGAGATCCCAACACCGTAGAGTCAGACAGATACTCAACGCCCCTGCCCTGACGCGCAGGCCAGCTCAGGTCCGCCGCCACAGCATCACCAAACACTGAAACAACAAATCAAAATATCAAATATTGGCCTTATACAACACCATATCCCCAACTGATCTGTTCCCCCCTAGCGGTGCTGGTTTGCGCTAAGAAGCACTGGTTTTGTTTTTACTCACTTATTACTAACATGTATATATCAGAATACCTAACATAACTTAACATAAGAAAACACAGTACATTAATAATTCATTTTAAAATAAACAACTTACAATTAAAATGTTACACACTTTACATCATTAAATTGGCATATAAAATCAAAAAATTACTTTTAAACTTGATTTACTCTTATTAATTCTATTCTCAAAATTACAAAATTTATTTTATTTTATTTTATTTATTTATTTTTTTTTTTTTTTCAATTATGGCCCTCATTATTCCATTTCATTACTTTGGGTGATTCTACGTTATTCATTATAATTTACTTTATCCACTTGGCATTTACTCATAATCTTACCCCTTTTATTACTCTAACGTTCCCTTACAAAATCTCTAACTAGTATGACACCCCACTATCAAAATTTTACTAACCCTTCTCTACCTCTAACTACTTACTACTTTAACTCCAATCGCCACCTTCTACTCTTATATAAAAAAAATACTCTCTAACCCTTTGTACATAGGATACGTGTTTCCCCCCCCCCAAAAAAAGCTCAATTCCCGTTCTCTGGCCCCTGGATTTTTACCTACGGCGGCCCCTTCCCACTAAAACTATACCAAATCCCGTCCCAACCCTTATGTTGCGGACTCCCACATTACACTACCACTACTACAAAATTACCATCCCCAAAAATCTCAATCTCATAACCTCACTACAATTACAACAAATTAACATCAACAAAATAAACAATATATCGCTCAAAACTCTACATAAATTCTCCATTCTACTGTGTCTCCACTTATACTTCTCAAAATTCTATAACATACATTAACTCAAAACAACATTGCATTATTTTCATTTCCACTATTACTTTAACTCTTACTTCGATTTGGACAAATCTATGTCCCACAAAATTCAACTTGAACTGATTCAAACATTTTATTCAAACAATTACTATCACCCACTTCTATCTTTTACAACCTATTGAAAATTTTACTTATTACAACTATTTTTCATTTTATTTTAAAATCTATAAACACATTGAAAACATATTATTATATTTTTATAATACTTATTCCTAACATACTAAATGCAATCAACACAATAAGACATAATAACACAATATAAGAAGTATTTAGTGCATCTAATTTTTAAATTCAAACAAAATTATTGAGTAGCAAATCATCATTATTAATTAAAATATATCAAATTTTTAATACGTTATCCCCTTGGATAACCTCCCAGCCACACACACTTGTACAATACATTACATAACATAATACACAAATAGCAATAAACCTGGATTATTAGCATACATCAAACAAACAATTCTCTTTTAAATAATTTATATAAAAATTTATAAACATTATTATTTAAAATTTTTCATTAACTCTTTTTATTTATCATCATTATGAATTTATCCTGTGTTGCAATCAGATTTTCAAAATTGCTTAAAATTTATTATTAACACATATTTTTAATCCTTAGGTTCCACAAAATTCCACAAAATAAACCATTTAACATTTATTTATTTATTCATGATTATTAAATTAAAATCTCATCACACAATTTAAATTCCTTATAAAATTCAAACACATAACATTCAATCACACTATCTAAAGATCTCAACTTATTTAATTCAATTGATTATTAAAATTGAATATTCATTTGATTATTAAAATAACATATCTCAATTATTATCAACATTCTACAAATCAGTAATTATTGTCTTCATAATTATTGTAACATTTAATTATAATGCAAAAATATTAATAATATTATTATTATTAACACAACATTTTCCAAAACATATACACATTACGTTTCTAACATTTCACAATACACACAAATGAATTCAATATTATTTACAAAATATGCGTCAAAACTGTTCAAGTGTATCTCACTTCAGATGTCCAAATCAGCAAGGTCATTAACAAAAATTTACAATATCTAACAAGGTCTATACACTGATATTCTAGTTCAGCCACCATCGTCATATATATATCTAGTGTATTTGTAACATTCATCATTTTTATCAACATACAAATTATTATAATGGTTCCTATCATAATAATCCATCAATTCTATTTCGTCCATTATACCATTATACATCATGTCAACATCAGTTAGGATTGTCCCGTCTATATCAGTGTTATTTGTTAACGTCAGGTAAATTGTTTTATCATTTTTGTATTCCTCAACTACTACGTCAGGTAAATCATTATAGTCAGGTAAGATATTATCAAAATTATTTTCTGTCTCTCTTTCAACAGTTACGTATTTCACATGATTCATCGTCACCCCTTCTAGTAATTTTCTCAATTCATCATACTTTCTTTCTAACTTATATATTTCTATTTCATGCTCAACATATAACTCTCTTTCTTCATAGCACCACATCACACTCTCACAATTATTACGGACAGAGGGTACAACATTATACAACATTACTTCATTTAACAATAAGGGTCTCTTGCCCTGAAAAAACAACATTAAATCATCATCATCATTATAAACAATAAGGGGAAAATTTTCCCTCTGTCCCCATTCAATTACTACATTATTCTTCCACTCTCTCTCTACTTCATAAACACTCATTAACATTTCATTATCGCATTCTAAAACTTCATCAGTACTCTCTATATTTACTCCATTATTTTTTAACATCATATTTTCACTTATATTGTCATAATTATCATTCCTACTTACCTCAGAATTGTAATTAATACCATTATCATCACTAGTCAACACTATTTCTCCCACTATTTGATCACTGTTAGCTATTAACTCATTATTCGAATTGTCACTCACCTGGTTACTTATTTCTTCACTATTATCAAAGACACCACTTACCTGTGTTAACTCAACTTCTGTATTCTTTTTTACCTGACATCTATCTCCCTCCCACTTCTCATCTGGTTTATCAAAAGCATTTTTTATTGTATCACAACCCTTACTCATTATTTCCTTTGTTTCGTTTAATCCTATATGTAACTCATCAAAACCCTTGTTCATATTATCAAAATGTTTACTCATCATTTCCCCCCTCTCGTCAAGCCATTTATTCATCATATCAAAATTCTTATCCATTTTTGCATTTAACTCATTTAGTAGGTTAAATAGGTCATATACTGTATATTCTTTTTCTTCCACCCCTAAACTACCGTTATCATTAGGCCTATTTTCCGTCTTAATCTCTACCACTGTCGCTTCAACGATCTTACCTTTATTGCTTGGCACCTCACTATCAATATCATCACTGTGCTTCTTAATTTCTGCAAATATTCCCTCTTCCATTTCTTCCATTCGTGTTAAACTATCTTCTAAACTCCCCCATTCCTCGTCCGTCATTTCACCTACAACCCCTCTAAATTCGCTTTCCCACTCCTTCCATACGAAGCCACTATCATTTTCTTGTATCTTAGCCATATTAAAAAATTTTATTATAATACCCTTTATATAATATAATTCATCTCATACACACTAATTACCCTCACAATACTCATAAACACATAAACAAATAATGCACTACATACATAACCCTATCAAAACATAACCCCATACTTGCGTCTATTTTATGTACGAAAAAAAAAATTTATTTTACCTTAAACAACCATTCTGCTTTCCCCGTAGGCCGTATTTTATATAAATTTATTGATATAAAATTGTCCCTGTTCGGGCGCCAAATGTGATATTTCTTTTATTGATATTAATAACTAAATATAATGTGATTTCGAATTTGTCAAAATTGTACTATCTACTTTGTCGGGCGCCATCTTGCCAACTGCAAGAAAATAATTTACCAAGGTTCGTATCAGCGAACTAGGAAATGCAGAACAGGTTATTTAAGAAAATACTATTGGCTTGCCATCACAACTATTTTAATTCATTTTCATATTAAAATATGGTTTTATAAAAGAAAACATGAAAATATAGCACGTAACCTAATTGCAAATGTTATATAGAAAAATGTTCCCCTTATCTTCTACTTTTGCGATCTTATAGAAAAAACAATAACATTTATTATGCATGATTAGAAATAAACCCATATTGTAAACTTAGAATTAGTTTTGAAAAAAAAAACGGAAACCAGCACTTCATAATATTTGATAATATAATTAAACTAAAACCCCCACACTCGCTCACATACTACCCCAGAATTACATTATATCTTTTTTTTTTTTCAACTTTATAAGGTATGAAAAAGCCGGCATTTTAATTATTATTAATATTTGAAATGTCTACTTTCCTTTTGATGCCTAGAAGTCCGACACCTGGGTGTCTCCTCATGGCGTACACTAGTTGCTGTTTTATAGGTCGCACTTTGATTTTTTACGGCCGAACTGTCAATTTACTACAATTACGTTAATTATGGATGATTATTGGCCAAAAAAACTGTTTGTATTTTACATTTTGTGGTTCTGCGGGCCCGCACTTACTGCCGAAACTTTTGATAGCTACCACTCGCGATTGGTGATGAGATGTTACTGGGAAGATTTACAGGCGCTACTTTGTGAAGCGGCTGTTGTTCGTTCAATTCTTATTGGTTTTCAGTTTGTATTCGTTCGCCAGTGGACTGTTTTTGGCTTGTTGACAAAACTGGTGACACACATCGTTATATAATTTGCTGACGCAACACATCGCCTGACACGATTATGTCATTTGTTGTTACATAACGTGTTTACGTTTTCCGGGTTCGTCATTGTCCTTGAACTGATTTTGGTACAGTTGTTGGCTGTTATTACACTGTTTATATGAATATCATTAAATAATTGTCACAGTCAATGCTGCCACGTTGCGATCACTTCCACAATAACAAATTTACCTCTCGGTCACAAAATTTTCCTATCACTCAACAAGTTATTTATTATTTATAAAAAAAAAATACAAATTCTGTTATTACCCCAGGTATGCCCAAAAATGCCCCGCTACATACTCACTGTTTTTCTTTCTTTTCTTCACTTTGATCTAACCACACAACTCACCTTATCATTAACATTGGGTATTTATTAAATAAGGGATTTATTCCCTTCATATTCTGATAACAATATTATTTAACATTACTCAATTTATATTTATGTATTGGTAATTTTACATGGAACTACTCATGCTTTTGGCTATACCTTTGTACTTTCATTATTACATCTACTATATTATTATTGTTTGAAAAGGGGTTGTGTTATGGTCATAAAGTTATTTATTTTTATCCTTCCCTCAGCCAATCAATTGGGTTTTGTCATCGTCTCAGTCTTTGTCTAGTTTTTATGTCATTAATATAATTATTGTGCTATATTTTAATATTCTTGTTCATTAATTCTTTCATACTTTGATTTTATTTATTCCTTCTATGTTGTAACTCATTTTCCTATTAAATGGTCATTTCTTCTTTATAGATGGGCTACTTTTTGTAACGTTATAATATTAACATCAATATAACTTAAAGTAAATAGTTTATTTTTGGATCCGGTTGATCGTCTAATTATTCGTTCAAGTTCTACAAAGGTATCGCATTCAATTATACATGCTCTACCAAGATCTGGTCTTGCACTTGCACTTTTTGGACCACATGAGTGAGAATCGGTAAAATAGAATTTTTCATTATAATGCATTACTCCATGAGATTTTGAAGATGCAATTAAAATTCCAGCTTGACGATGTTTGAATAATGCAAGCAAGGCTTCATTCAGAGTTATTCCATTATTGTTTTGATTTAAATTATTTTGGACATGTCCAAAAATATTAGTGTATTCCTCATATTTTAAAGATAAATTCAAATCATATACAATTAAATCGTTAGTGATAAATTGTAACTTTCACTTGTGAACACTTACGTTTCTTAATGTCCTCGTACGTTTCAGTGTGGTGTTCACCTTCTTCACCCAGAATCTGTATTTAAACCTCGGTGAAGAAGGTGAACACCACACTGAAACATACGAGGCCATTAAGAAACGTAAGTTTTCACAAGTGAAAGTTACAATTTATCACTAATATTAAGTGTGTGAATGAAGAGGATGAACCATCAAAACAATTAAATCGTTTTTTATCACAGAGAAATTATGTATCTCTAAGTATCCGTCTTCGTTAATAGGAAATGCAGCTGGATCATTTTCTGTTAACACTCTAATATGTTTGTAAATACGATCTCCTTCAATCATGTTCATATCTAAAGTATTCATAGACCAATTTTGGGGTGGATAAACAAATGCTTTCACAATATTTGCAGGTGTCATTGCACATCATTGAACACCTGCATAGCCTGAGGTAAACACATCTCGATTATCTTGACTCCATGATGCTCGCAGAATTCTTGATACTCCGTTAATTTTTTTATAAAAATTATCTTGATGTTCTTTATCAATAACTTCATGTAATTGTTGCTGCGGTTTTTCAACAATTCTTACCAAATCCTCTACATCCATTCAAACATTTTTATTGATCTCCACGTCTTTGTATAAAGGGTTATGTTCTTGTAACCATTTTAATGCATTGTAAACTTTTTCGTGAGATATAGAGAATTCTCTAATACTATTCAAGTCTACAAGATGTTATTATTTAATGGTACTTCAGACATTCCGTATTCAAACCTCACTGAAGAAGGAGAATACAACTCCGAAACGGCGTTTGAGGGAATATCAACAAGTAAGTTTCACAAGTGAAAATACCATTAAATAATAATTATTAAGTGCTGTGAAAAAAGTAATGATGAACATTCAAAATAATATTAACTACAAGATGTTCAGTAACAATCACTATTCCACCATTACTTGAAGATCTTGGAAGCATATTTGGTAGTTTTTCACTGACTTCAAATATGTCTTGAAAAATAGTACCGCTTGACCTCAAAAGCCGTATTGACCAAATTGTCTGTCAAATTTTATAATTTTAACAAATGGTATTATTCTTAAGAGTAATCTCTGTTCACACTGAGACAGTTGTTGCAGAACAGCAGGTTGAACACCAGAATCCAAACAGTTCCAGTAAGCCTTTGAAGGAAATGTCACTTTATTACTAGTGATATGTGCTTTACACCTATGTCAAAGAAGTAGGCTTGATTTTTGCTTTAGTTCATTAGGGAGGTATGATTCTGCTGCTGCACTAGGTCGGCATGTTGCTACTTGATTCGGATAGCATTGTTTTGTACAAACATCACATATTTTATCACAAAATGTATTAATAGATTTATCAAACGTTTGCAGGTCAATATTCAACTGTGATTTTTTTTGCGAGTATTTTTGTCTATCCTTCTCAAATCGAATTTCCTGTTGTTGTAACGTTTTAGCAGCTCTTACTTGTGAATGATACAAACGATCACATTCTAATCGTGTTTAACGTTGTTCTGGTGTTTCTTTTTGTAATTTCTGTGACTTATACATTTGTATTGCAGTAATCTAGCTTTTTTTTCCTTGTACTGTTTCGGAAAGTACTGTTAATAAAAAGCATCTTCTACCCATTTCTAATCTAGCTTCAAGATTTTCATTTGACTGTTTCACTTTATATTCTCTGCATTTTTGTAATCTGGCTTTCTTTGTCTAGATATCTTCATTTTTTAATTTCTCTAGTCTTTTATGGCGCTTTTTTTCTAATCACCTTTTTCTCTGAGTAGTCGTTTCTGTTCGACTCATTTTTCAACACCTACAAAATTAATTATTCATTAAATATTTTGTACACAGTTTGATAGTAAAAGTAAATTTTAGCTAATTTGAGTTTACACTTAGTGCTCCACTAAGCCTAAAAGTATCCTGCCCCCCTTACGAAAATGTTTGCCAGTCACTGGTACAGATGATACAGTAAGTTTGTAACGTAGATACAGCAAGTCAAAAACCAACTGCCATTATTCATTTTTTTCATTTCACATACATATTTCCAACGGTTGATACTGGAGGTTAAAGTCTTTAGTTATACGCATTGTTTACAATTAAGGACTCGGAATCGAACATCAGACGGGTTAGGTGTACAGTGAACCGGAGTTAAATTATAATCGAGTGATAAAACTATATAGTGAATTGTTAAAATAATAATAAATGAATTATATAGTGGAAACAACCGAAAAGGAATATAAAAGTGTGAATTTAAAAAGGAAAGTAATGTGATATTAATCAAATTTAAAAAATTGTTAACGGTTATTATAAACTAACCTGTGACACTATATATACTAGCAAACTATTTTTTCACAAACACTGAACTATCACACAATAACACTGTTGTAATTTTTTTTGGTAGTTGTTAATCATTATTTTTGTGTGTTTAATTTTAAGAAGTGTAGTATTAATTAACCTAAAAAAGACCATATCTGAGATCGAAAACTTTCAATAGTGCCATATACCAAGCCAGGGTAAGTCTATTAAGAATTATTTATCTATTTTAATTTTAAAAGAGAAAAATTCAAAGTGAAACGTTTGTACAAATATAAATATCTTGTTGATTCATCCTCTTCGTTCACTTTTTTTAAAAATATTATTATATATAAAAACTTTCACAAATGAACTTACTTTTGTTATCACTTTCACAAACGTTTCAGTGTATTTACTCACACTGAGGAAGAGGCACATCACCTTGAAATGTTTGTGAAAGTGATAACAAAAGTAAGTTCGTTTGTACAAAGTAAAATTACTTACTGTTATTTGTAATCACGTAGACAGTTTTAACATTGAAAATGTTTATAAGGACATGTCGCACATTTGCGCGTGATCGAAAATGGGAACCGGTGATTTTCCATAGATACTACTTCTTTGTTGTCAATAACGTAGTACACATATAAAACTTCGCTTATGAATGCGACTACATTTAACTTATAATCTGTACATTGGTAAATGTATGTATATATTTTTTTTTCATAATATTGTATTGTCAGGTGATTCAAGTGTGTATGCAAAGTTTCAAGTCGCTATCACATCGAGAAGTATGCGAAAAAAAATGCGATTTTTCGATTTGAAAAATCCACTTTAGACCGACGGGAAAAGCAAGTTAAATACAAGCGTTTAAAAAGAAAGGATTTCAAACCTCAATAAAAAAATATTGAAAAGAATTGATTTTGTGCAAGTGTAATTATTTCTAATAATTAATAATTTCTCAAATTACTAGTGGTGGAGTTCATGAGAATTGAAGAGTAAATTTGTATTTCCAGGCAAGCAACGATAATATTTTGATTTTAATTATTGTTCATTTTACAACAAATTTTATTTTAATTCTATATCAAAGAAACAAAAACCGAATTAATTACTTATATAATAAAGATAAAAATTTGTAAGTATCTCTATACCTGTGATATTAAGAAACAGAAACAGTGCATTCAAAACTGAGCGCCTAGTGAAGCGTTAACGAAGAACTGACATACCTTAAGAATAATAAAGAAACTAACTGATAATTTATTTTAAAGTATTTATTTACATAATCTGACTTAACAATGAAGCCTAGGGACTCGATTTTAATACAAACAAGGGAGTTAATTAATTAATACAGAAAACAATTTTGTGTTGTAGCTAATAGGCATTTATATTCTTGGATTTCGTTGTCCATGATGTGTCCGTTACTTAACTAAATATCACTATTGCATTAATGACTCGGAACACTACCAACTGCTACCAACGGCAGCCTCTGAAGAAGCCTTATACAGGAGAAAACCGGTTTAGGCTGTAAGGTAAAACTTTATGCTTTTATTATATACTAGCAGAATACCCATGCTTCGCTACGGAGTTTCACGTTGTACGTAATGAAAATGTTAGTTTAATTAATAAAGTTCAATTAAAGTAGGCTTCTTAAAAATAAATAGCTGTTGCCCACAACTTCGTTCACGTGGTCTTCAATTTAATGCGATAATATATTTAGAACAGAATCTATTCTATTGGGTTGCCATAGTAACCAGATCTAATAGTTTTTTAAGACCGCAAAGGACCCCCAGAGGATCGTATCGAAAAAAACACCTGTCCTATGTTGGTTCTCCCATTGCGTAAAATATTTGTGCCAAGTTTGGTTGAAATCGGTCCAATGGTTTAGGTGGAGACGTGGAAGACCCCAAAGGACCCCCCAAAGGATCGTATCGAAAAAAAACACTTGTCCTATGTTGGTTCTCCCTTTGCGTAAAATATTTGTGCCAAGTTTGGTTGAAATCGGTCCAGTGGTTTAGGAGGCGATGTGGAAGACCCCAAAGAACCCCCAAAAGGACCCCATCGAAAAAACACCTATCCTATGTTGGTTCTCCCGTTGCGTAAAATATTTGTGCCAAGTTTGGTTGAAATCGGTCCAGTGGTTTAGGAGGAGATGTGGAAGACCCCAAAGAACCCCCCCCAAAAGACCCCATCGAAAAAACACCTATCCTATGTTGGTTCTCCCATTGCGTAAAATATTTGTGCCAAGTTTGGTTGAAATCGGTCCAGTGGTTTAGGAGGAGATGTGGAAGACCCAAAAGAACCCCCCAAAGGACCCCATCGAAAAAAATACAGAAACATTCGCGGGCGTGCGCATAACAACTCACCGAAGTTTCATCGCAATCGGTTGAATGGTATAGGAACGCATACGGGACAAACAAAGAAACATTCATTTTTATATATAAGATGTAAACTATACCACTTACTTGACATAAACCGTGATAGCTAAGCTAATGTACAACATATATGTATTAATTATACACATAAATGTTCCTTGATAGACACTCTATCTATTGGCGAAAACTTGAATAAAATCCGTTCAGTACTTCCTGAGATTAGCGATTTCAAACACAGAGAGAAAACTGACCGACTTTACTTTATACTATGTATAGATATAAACTTTCACAATTGAACTTACTTTTATTTATCTTTCCCAAACGTTTCGAGGTGATGTTCCTCTTCCTCAGTTTCCCTCCCACCATCAAACCCCCACCACACATACCAGTCCATAACCGTTATACTGTTAAAATGACATTCAGTATTTAATCCCACTGAGGAAGAGGAACATCACCTCGAAACGTTTGGGAAAGCTAAATGAAAGTAAGTTCAATTGTGAAAGTTTATATATATAATAATATTTATAAAGTGAACGAAGAGGATGAGTCAACAAGATAATTATTTATGCTTTTACTTATAAAAAACATAGTGTTCCGAGTCGTTAATGCAATAGTGATATTTAGGCATTTATAATTAGAGGCCTATCCATTACACCCAGCCTATTCAATAATTATTTTTATTTATTTATTTATTTGTTTTGATTTACATATTTGACATTACATAATTGACGCTTACAACGTGAGGCGTTAAAAGAAAAAAACTATATACACAGAGAATTAGGGTATTACAATATGTATTAAAAACGGGGTGGATGATATGTTACATCCTTAAAAAAATTGTGTAAATAAATAGACTATCTGCTAATCATAATTTTCCATGGACTGTTAACAACTGTATTCTTTGGAGTAGAGTCAATAGCTTGTAATAGGCATGTGTTCCTCAATTAGCAGATGGAGAAATGCTTGACCTTGCTTAAGCGGCAGGCAGGGAATCATCTCCCAAACACATAAAGTATGTGGGGCTTCAAGCTGTAGTGGAAGAAACTTTGCGTAAGGAAACCCTTGGACCCAAAACAATATGTCTTCTCTAATATAGTAACCACACCATTTAGCATTTACACTAAGTGTGACTTTCAGGCAACATACTAATATTACATTTAATCTTTATTTACAAAAGAAGTTCCTGAAGAAACTGTATCTATTTCTTGCAGAACTAACATATAATATTTACATTACATTGAGGTGGATATAGATCATATTTGTTTTATAATACCCACTCCCTTTAAACATTGAATAAATTCACACCTCTTTGATCCTCTGTCTTTCATAGTATTCTCTAAATATCTGTACTGATATTTCCTGTTTGTCTTCCATACCAGGAAAACATCTTTCTCTGTCTATTAATCTCTCCTTCTCTCACTTCCACTTCCGTTTTCTATATGTTTATTTCACATTATATTTAACGAGTTCCCATATTTTAAATACTTTTCTGAAAATATTTGAAGCGCCCCATTCTCATTAAATGAGGTTTGTTAATTTTTCTATTTTATTCATTTGCCACAGGTTAAATAAAATATTTATCAAATAAATGTTTTGAAGGCCACTTAAATACCATAAATCAAATTTACCGCAACAAATTTGCGTTTGGCTTTTTTGAACTACTTTTCGATTTTATTTTACATATAATTCACATCCATATTCAAGTGAACTAATAGTTTTTATAAGCTGATGAACATTTATGTCTAGAATATTGTTTCTTATTTATTCGTTTTAATTTTTTTAACTGTTAGACTAATAAAATTATTAGAAAACTATATCACACTAATAAACTGGCAAATTTATTTCTGACCTGTTAATCAGTGTGGCCTAAATGCTAGAAATTCCCACGCCACTGTGAGAAAGCAATGGTCAGGTAGAAAGGGAATTTTTTGTAAATGGTGCTTCATTGGTGGGACATTTAGAGCCTTCAGCTAAAGAGCAGGGATTTAAAGTTCAGCTATGATTTTATAATAAAATAAGAAAATGAAGTTGTAAGTATCAAGACAATATATTTTAAAAAATTGCAAGAAATATGTGTAGTCTAATATACTAACATGTAAATATAGGCATTTAATGCACGTGTAAATTTTGTGTGCATGTGTGCGTTTGTGTTTGTATTCTTCTGTTTTTATTTTTTTTACAAACCACATAGTCTCCTTCATATTATACTATTTTATTCCAATAAAGAGAATCAAAGAATTTTGTACACAATACACAATATAGGCCTACTAGTATCAATTAGAAGATATTACCTAGTACCAAGAAGGCCAATATTTCCTCAGTGACAGGCACAGAATTATAAGGTTATTGCTCAGATGTAAGAGCTAACACGATTGCTGTTGTTATACTGTTGCTAAATGGAAATTGTTTATAATGGTCAGGTTGATGCAAGGTGTAAATTGCACTGATTTATCTCTATTTATCTCTCCTTCTCTCGCTTCCACTTCCGTTTTCTATATGTTTATTTCACTATGTTTATTTTCTATATGTAATTTTTAGGAAAAATAGTAATTCCAAACGCAAGTCTGTCAGCCACTAAATGTGAAATGTCAGAAGAACAGCTACTCTGTGAATTCACACAAATAATAGCAATGTGTTCCTTTATTTCATAAATAATATTCATAGTTCTTGAGGTGTGGCTTAGACTTTTCAGCTACTTTATGTGTTACGAAACAGGCACAGGTTTTTCTATAACATTAATGCAGATATAAAATGCCTTGTTAGCATTTATGGAGTAAATGGGTAACAGTAACATTTGGTAAATGATGTTGAATTTTTTTAATTAATGCCACGTGCGGATTCAAACTATTGAATGCTTGAGTTAACATTTACAAAAAACAAAGAAAAATGTTTTTCTTTAATATGGAGAGGTGATGGCCCTCTCCACACTTCTCTATGGGACTGAGAATTGGACTTTGATGAAATCCCAGGCCAGTTGTATTTAAGCATCCAAAATGAGATTTCTCATGCACATGATATATATACTCTTCAAGATTGCAAAAGAAATGTCAATGTACAGCAGGAGATAGATACTATGAGTATACTGTACTTGTTAGAATTGCCCAATATCAGTTAAAATGGTTGGGACATCTGAACCAAATGGATGACTGCCGCTTCCCCAAACAACTATGGAATTAAAAGCTGAAAGGACGGAGAGGTGTGGAGTGTCTGAAGAAGCATTGGAGTGACCAGTTCTAGTCTATGAGATTGGGAGCGGAACAAACCATTTTTAATCCTTGCTGAAGATAATGATGATGATGAAGAAAAACATCATGCCGAACTCTATTCTGGCTCATTAACATACAGAATACTTAACTGTGGATACTTGAGTGCTAAACTACTGACTTTGATAAACAAGCCTTTTGGTTTTACTAAAATCATACAATTTAAAAAATTGTCTAAGATATAAAGTTTTACCTTACAACCTGAACTGGTTTTCACTTTTAAAAAGCTTCTTCAGAGGTTGCCCCTGGTAGCACTGTCCGTCCTGTTGTGGGCGACGGAATCGATTTTCAAAAGATCGATGTTGTGTGTGTGGGGTGAGATATGTTCGAATAATGCGATATCTCTGGCAGTCTGTCAGATAACTTCATAACGCTAACACTATACAAATGTAATGTGTTATATGTGTATAAGTATGGAACAGTGATAAGTGTTTAGTGTAATGTGGTTGCTGTAGCTCATCTCACAGTTAATGTAAGTAAATAGTTATTGTAATGTATGACTTTACACACACCTATACACACTTACAAATAATATAATTGTAGTAAGACTATATTTTAATGTTGTAGGCATGATTATGAGAAGAATAAATCTCGAAACGTCGCAAAACTGAGTTTTCATGATTAATGACCGAACCTCGAAATCATTAACAGTAAAATATTTATACATAATTGTATATGTGTTAACTATAGGCATATAATTTATAATTGAATTATATATAAATACATTATGATTTGTAATTGAAGTAAAATGTTTTATTGAATAAATTACAGAAAGTTCAATAACTCGGGTACAAAAATTGTAGTGCGAATAGAATACATCTTCTCACTCATAAATTTGGTGGTCCCAAAACGTTTAATAACAAGAATTTTTTCCGTTGACAACCCTTTATTTATCTAAATATCACTATTACATTAACGACTCGGAACACTAGGTTTTTTATAAGTAAAAGCATAAAGTTTTACCTTACAGCCTGAACCGGTTTTCTCCTTTAAAAGGCTTCTTCAGAGGCTGCCGCTGGTAGCGCTGTCCGTCTTGTTGTGGGTGACGGAATCGAATTTCGAAAGATCCATGCTGTGTGTGTGTGTGGGGGGGGTGAGATATGTTCGAATAATGCGTGCGATTTGAATTGTGTCTGTTCGTTTAGGATGTCGTTTTTATTTGTTTTTGTGTTTGTATATTTCCAATTGGGGTCTTGGGGAATATTCAGCGGCAAAATGAAACTTCCGGCGCCGCGCGTGTATTATATTTCGGTGTCCGATGTGTACATCCAACTGTTTTCTTCACAACTAATGCCAGCTTATGGAGGTTATGTACGACAATGTAACTTAAATAAAATTTACTTTGTCACTGTACATTAAAAGGGTGTATTTATTGGAAGTACAGAAATTAGTTTACATTTATCGCACATAATTACGGTACAGAGACGATTTTGGGAGGTTGTTGCTACGTTTAACAATATAACTTAACCTTTTACATTTTGAAAAATTAATTAGACTTAACAAACGTTTCCTTAGTTAGTGTACATTCAAAGGCTGTATTTATTGTATGGATAAAAGGCTGTATATAACATTAACGGCTGTATTTATTCGAAGTAAGTAATGCCAGCTTATGGAGGTTATGTACGACAATGTAACTTAAATAAAATTTACTTTGTTCGTGTACATTAAAAGGGTGTATTTATTGGAAGTACAGAAATTAGTTTACATTTATCGCACATAATTACGGTACAGAGACGATTTTGGCAGGTTGTGGCTACGTTTAATTATTTAACTTAACCTTTTAGATTTTTAAAATTAATTAGACTTAACAGACGTTTCCTTAGTTAGTGTACATTCAAAGGCTGTATTTATTGTATGGATAAAAGGCTGTATATAACATTAACGGCTGTATTTATTCGAAGTAAGTAATGCCAGCTTATGGAGGTTATGTACGACAATGTAACTTAAATAAAATTTACTTTGTTCGTGTACATTAAAAGGGTGTATTTATTGGAAGTACAGAAATTAGTTTACATTTATCGCACATAATTACGGTACAGAGACGATTTTAGCAGGTTGTGGCTACGTTTAATTATTTAACTTAACCTTTTAGATTTTTAAAATTAATTAGACTTAACAGATATTTCCTTAGTTAGTGTACATTCAAAGGCTGTATATAACAGTAAAGGCTGTATTTTATCAAAGTACCGGAATTAAAACGTACTTCCAATTTAGAACCTAGTACAATCTAATGTATAACCAAACAAGTACATTAAAATCCTTTTTTCAACATAATGCAATAATAAGCAATGTGTAGTTTCTGTTAACATGCAAATGATTAAGTATTAATAATGGGTTACAGTGGAATTTAATGTTACTACGGTCTGAATTAATGCAAATAAAATTGGGAGAATCTCGTAAACATATTAAAGAATGCTTGTATATTACACACAAAATTATTACAGTACGGACCTTTGTTAATGAATAGAAACAAATTTGACTCTATACTTTAGTATGTACCAATAAAATTCACCTTTTTTCAAATACCAATATCTGTTGTTGTTTTTCATACCCTTAAAAAAAGGTCATTAACAACATACATTATGAGAAAACGTGATTACAAATAACCAGCCATTAGTTACTTAGAAGAAAATAGATATAACATTTACAAACATCAAATCTTCAATTCTCTCCCTATTTGTTTTATAAAAACTGGAGTTTCTACTGCAGGTTTTAAGTCCACTAACTACTTAATTAAATATACATAATTGTTCCTGTATCTTGTTGGGTAACATTATATTAATACATCTGCTTCCTACTCATATGTGCAAACAATGTTTTTAATGTACGGTCCTAAAATCTTTATCAACACTTTATATCTTTAAAATTTAGACAAAGTCTAATGAGCAACTTGGCCTAACCTGAATTTACATGACCTGGCTCAGAACAACTTTATTTTGGCAAATACAAAGATGAAGACTGGTTGCAATTTCTTCAGGGCTCACACCTGCTGCCAGGCCTAGTTCTATAACATGATAAGGAAGAAATAAATCAGCCCAAACCTGCAACCGCTGTGGGAAGGCTTTTACACCATTACCAATAAGATTAATGATGTCATCTAAGAATAACTCGTTAGCTTTATTTTTAACTTTCATTAGTTTTATCTTTTTTAACAATTTTTAATGCAGTTTACTGGAGTAAAATCTTCTTATTGATAATGTTCTTATCAGTTTCATTACATTATTCTTATCTCTTTTTATTACCGTATCTCAGACAATATTTATAGTATACAATTTAGTTACTGACTTAGTATTTTGTTCTTCATGTATCATGGTCATGAAATGGTTTAAGTTGGGGCCTATTTTATGTAAGGGGAAAACATAACGTTACAATATTGTAATTACTTTTATTTCTATAATTATTTATAAGTATTACTTTGTACAAACAAAACTGGCTTAGAAATGGGTCTACTTAGGAAATTATGGAATTCTGCTGAAATTTCGAATAGTTCTGGAGGGGAATTGATCCCCTGATAACCCCCCTCCGCAAGTTACTCCACTGATCCCACTCTACACAGTTCCAAGAAATCCTGTATTTAGTAGAGCTTCCCTTATGTTTGCCTGGTAAGTGAAGGAGAAGGGATCTATTTAACGTGCAAGTTGAAGAATATATTTAATTATTGCACTTAACTTGATATAAGTACTGATTACATTTCAGGATTATTATTTTCAGAAATAATGTATGTAAACCAGTTTTCCCCATATAAAGTTAATTAAAATTCTTTAATGCATAGCATTCCAGGCATTTACAGTAGTAGATTTGTTTTACTAAATTTGAATTTACACAAATAATTCTCTTTGATTAACCAGAGTTACACACACAAACTAAATGCTGAGTGTCCTCCTAGTGTATAAATTCAGCTAAAACAGTATTCCAAAAACTTACCTTGTTACTAGAATATGTGACATGATGAACTTTTCATCATGTGTTCAACTTTGTGTTGGGAGTTAAGCATTTTAATAATTTACATTTATGCAGGCGTATAGCAAAATCTGATCATCATGGAAAAGGAATAAGGCATTTTGTAATAGCAATTAACTGATTAGTTCCTGCTGTATTACCGAATCATATTACAAGACCAATTTTTGTTTAATTGAAAAGATATATTTTAATTGTTTCTTTTGGTGCAATCTGTAAATTCCATGACACACGTCCATAAAGGTTTGAAAATATGCTTACTCCAGTGTGATAGGAATAAATTTTCAAAAAACTAATACAAATTTGTTATGTCTGATCACACCAGCTATCCTGTCTATTGGCAATGAGACTTTTATCCAAATTTATCATATAGTATTGTGCTAAGATGTTACACTACATTTGTATACTGTAATACAGTGTATTATTTGCAGACTGACAGGGTTATAAAAAATTCTGAAAGAATTGTTGCTTTTACAACACCATCCTTTATCAAGTGACTACTCAAATCTGCCAGTTTTTCACAGATCCCCTAGTGATGCTCCAAACTTTTCAAGGATTCTCCTGGCCTTATAAAACTGACTGGCCTCATTGATTGACATGACTAATGTTAAATTTACTTTGGGATACTTCCAAACATAATACAGTTTACAATAAACAAACAAAATATTATGCCTGTCTAATTTTTTCCAGAACTGTATACACATAATTTGATCTGGATAGAACATTTATTAAACAATAATACTATTTGATGCAAATAATTAAAATATCGGTATGGAGAACCATACATGACTACCATGTTCTAAGATTTATATTTGAAATCATTTTAGAAACGAAATATTTCTATAGAAACTACTTCTACCTTCAGCCTCAACCACAGAATTGTGATCACTAACATATACCACCTCATGTTCATAAAGCAGTATTCCAAACACTTACCTTGTTACTATGGTGTCTTCAACAGGTACATTGGTGTATAAATTCGTTATGTCAAATGATGCTAATGTTGAGTTGTGTGGTATATGGATGTGTTCTAGTTTTTTGACAAGTTCTATGTTGTTTTTAACAGAAGTGTTGTTTGTTGGTTAGATTTATGTTGTTTGTTGGTTAGATTTATATGTTTTCTGATTAGTTTATCTAGGTGTCTGGCGATTTTGTGGGAGGGTGCTTGTGTGTTATTTATCAAAGGTCAAATGGGTATATTGGGTTTGTGTATTTTTGGTAATGCGTTTAGTTTGGGGGGGTTAGGTTTAATTTCTTTTTAGGTATTTTATGTTTTCTGTTTGGATTATGTATTTTGCATTATTTATGAATTTGTTTTTGGTATTTTATTGTGGGATCTTTGGTTATTTGAGTTATATTGTTTTTGGAGAAGAATTTCTCAGTTTTATTGTTTATTTCTTAAATATTAGAATTACCTTTGTTCCTTCTTTGCAATTATGTTTATTTCTTGTTTGTTCATTATGACTGTTGTAATTTCTATAGGTACTTTTGGTGTGTTTGTTGTAATTTTGTGTTTTACATAATCTTTTGTGATTAAATCATTTGGTGTAAAATGTTCCAGATTATAAAATACACCTAACAGTTTTAACATACAATATATATAGTAACACCTCTATACATAGTAACAGGTATATCAATATACCTGTAATCACAGGTATGGGAAAGTAATGGCAAATCTTGCATAATCTTGTTATCAGTTATTGTTATTATTCGGCTAGTGCTATTAAATTCATATTGGCCCAAAGTGATCACAAAAGGAATTTATTATATTTGTTTACAGTCATCGGTGTTGATTCCAAGTGGATTTGAAATTTATATAAATTAATTTTCACTCACATGAATGAAGTTGCAACCGTAAAGAAATACAGAATATATTTTCTATGACAGCAGACAAGACAGGACACTTGTATTTTGCCTTTTATGTGTGTACATACATTCAGACATCATTTATTTGGATTGACTTCTGCAAGCTTGAAATCAAATACTAATAATGTTTTATGAATATTAATTACTACACTTTCACATGTGAAACTTACTTTGTTTATTTTCCTCGTACGACAGTTGCATGTTGTCGATTTTCAGTTGATTTTTACTGTTTTTCACACTACTACGGCCTTCACACCAGTCATAAATAAATATTATTATTGTTCTCAGGGGTAATCTGGACCCCTCTAAAAATGTGTTCTTGCAAACTGGCTTATACTCACGGCAAGTCTTCTTATTACAACACCAACGCTGTTGCTGCCCAAGCGCTAAAATCATATCATGTCCATTACCACATTGACGAGGATTGTGAACCAAATCTTTTTCTTTAAGAAAAGAAACTGCAGCATCCTCGTCTGTACTAATAACACTACCATCGTAGCTAATCACAACACAACACTGATTTAAAATGTAACAAAAGAAGTGAACAAGCATGTAACAACACCAATTAAAAATATAATAAATGTAATTTGCAAATTCATAAGTGTGTTTTATTTTGGTTTCCACTGTACTATGTGACGATCGGTGAGACCGTCGTAACAATTTAACAAAACATCCCAATTAATTCAATATTATACTTTGAGGATTATAATTTTACATAACCCCCTTCCACCTCCACACTCCCCCACACAACCTACCAACTAAACAAACCGTTACAAGTTCCGGACATTCTGTATCATACCCCGCTGATGAAGGCGAACACCACACTGAAATGTCGTACGAGGAAAATAAACAAAGTAAGTTTCACATGTGAAAGTGTAGTAATTAATATTGTAATAAACCACTCTCGCATCACCTAATTAGGTCCCACGTTATGAGCGTCAATTTGTTTTGAATTACTTTAATTATGTAAATCTTGGAGATATTTGGAGTTGTGTGATATATTGATGTAATTAATTAATATTAACTTAGCTCTTTAAGAAATATCAGTGTTAGTGTGCCTAAAACTTAAACAACTTAAGCGTTATTCTACAATTTCATCCAACCCTATTATACCTTGAAGAGAGTTATGTCTAATTTTGTATTTTTTCGCTCCCTCTTTGGTGTCAGATAATTCCGCTACAAGCGCTGTAGTATCGGCTCAACGAAACTTATAGGTTATTTCGACGTTTATGTTAACCAATTATTCTATACTTATTCAGTTACTTTTTTGTTCCCAGCTCATTAAACCATACTCCAAATAACAAGATTTTACAAATATATAAAGGTTCTTTATTTGTTTACTTAATTCACATTGAATAAGATATGTTCTAATTAACATATGCTTGGGCTATAGACTTCATGAATCGATTGTTGATTATTCTAATCCTTTATTTAAATTTAGTTATATAGTGTGTTTTGATTTGTAATTAATTTAATTCAGGGTGTGAAGGTTCTTGTAACTGTGGGGAAGATTAAAAATATATAGATAAGAATGCAAGATTTACAAATTTGAAGTGTTGTGTAGTTAGTATGATTAATATAATATAATTTACCAGACTAGAATGAAGCAAATCGTGTAGGCTGTTGATCGCTAAATTTATTGTTCTGGACGATTATGCCATACGATTTTCCTTCTTTGGTTTAATAAAAAGGAATTCTTGTTCTGTCCACTTCGGAATACAGCTTTTTGGATTGATTTACAGCCCGATTGATGTTTCTTCTGCAACGCCAGGATCCAAATCAGTTCTTCTTTCAGTTGAAGCAATTAGTGTTGTTCCGTGTAATTGAAAGGTTATAATTTCTGGTGTAGTGAATATTATTAATTGTGATACTGTTAATTCTTTCTATTTTATTTAATATCTCATCAATTCCCTTCGGATATAGGACAGTTCAAGTTCTTTCTTGTAGAATCCAGTTATTTATTCTCTATTATGATTTCATATTGTAGTGTTATTTGGTTAAACTGTATTGGTGATAGACGTAAATATTGTCATTAGAAGTTTGTATTTTATAATCGTATCTGATAATTTAGAATATTACGATTAAATAGATTATTCTTGGGTTTTTTAATCTCATCACATTCAGTTCATCAAAGAATTCTTGTCAAATCAACAACTTCCTCTTCTTCTGTCGTCCCTAGCAACACATAATTTCTTCCTTCCACATGTTTTGAATATATAGTGTTTATTTCATATATTTTTTGTCTATTCTTTATCAATTTGCTATCCTATCGGAATGTAACTTTACCGATAGTTGGTTTATTATTTTCTACACATATTCTGCTGGTTTTTTGATATAAGCCGGTTTTTTTCCTTTTTTATATTTAATCCACTTTCGATATTATATGTTATTAATCAATATCATGGCATTATGGTATTATCATAATTTGTATAAATTTTATTATATATCATTATTAATTTAATGTTTTTTCTAGCTCTTCAAATCGTATTCATTAATTATTATTAATTGATGTACCTAACCTTTATGTTATGAGTGGTTATATAGCGGTTTTGGCTGTTAGGCCTTTTATTGTAAACGGATCTACCTGTGTTTATAACTGGTAAACATCTATAGCCCCTTTTACATAAATTCATACATACAATCAAATCTTAACTATTAACATTTACATAAACAATTATTTTTCTATATCTAATAACAATTTTATCTTGACCTATTGATCACATATAACAAAATTCAAATCTATGAACATTGATTAGCTGCCTCATACTTCATTCTACAATAGTTATTGAATAATACAATTTGTTTCATTATCTTTCATTAACTCAACACATATTTGGTGTAACATAACATAAACTTTATCATAATACTTGTTGTCATAAAATAATATCTCTTAACTCAAAATTCTTATTTGCTATTACTGTAAAGTAAATTATTGTTTCATTTTTTTGTTGTTTTTCACTGAACATATATCATCAATTATTATCTAACTTACAGGTTCGATTATACTTGTTAATATTACCTTGCATTCTTATTTAACTTTATCTATGATTATAAATGTAATTATTAGATCTTTGTTCTATCATGGGTTTAGATATTGACTTGTTTATTATTCGGAGAATCTTGTTTTTATGTAACATGAATGCTAGCATTTCTGTTGCATTACAATATTCATAAAACATTATTAGTATTTGATTTCAAGCTTGCAGAAGTCAATCCAAATAAATGATGTCTGAATGTATGTACACACATAAAAGGCAAAATACAAGTGTCCTGTCTTGTCTGCTGTCATAGAAAATATATTCTGTATTTCTTTACGGTTGCAACTTCATTCATGTGAGTGAAAATTAATTTATATAAATTTCAAATCCACTTGGAATCAACACCGATGACTGTAAACAAATATAATAAATTCTTTTTGTGATCACTTTGGGCCAATATGAATTTAATAGCACTAGCCGAATAATAACAATAACTGATAACAAGATTATGCAAGATTTGCCATTACTTTCCCATACCTGTGATTACAGGTATATTGATATACCTGTTACTATGTATAGAGGTGTTACTATATATATTGTATGTTAAAACTGTTAGGTGTATTTTATAATCTGGAACATTTTACACCAAATGATTTAATCACAAAAGATTATGTAAAACACAAAATTACAACAAACACACCAAAAGTACCTATAGAAATTACAACAGTCATAATGAACAAACAAGAAATAAACATAATTGCAAAGAAGGAACAAAGGTAATTCTAATATTTAAGAAATAAACAATAAAACTGAGAAATTCTTCTCCAAAAACAATATAACTCAAATAACCAAAGATCCCACAATAAAATACCAAAAACAAATTCATAAATAATGCAAAATACATAATCCAAACAGAAAACATAAAATACCTAAAAAGAAATTAAACCTAACCCCCCCAAACTAAACGCATTACCAAAAATACACAAACCCAATATACCCATTTGACCTTTGATAAATAACACACAAGCACCCTCCCACAAAATCGCCAGACACCTAGATAAACTAATCAGAAAACATATAAATCTAACCAACAAACAACATAAATCTAACCAACAAACAACACTTCTGTTAAAAACAACATAGAACTTGTCAAAAAACTAGAACACATCCATATACCACACAACTCAACATTAGCATCATTTGACATAACGAATTTATACACCAATGTACCTGTTGAAGACACCATAGTAACAAGGTAAGTGTTTGGAATACTGTTTTATGAACATGAGGTGGTATATGTTAGTGATCACAATTCTGTGGTTGAGGCTGAAGGTAGAAGTAGTTTCTATAGAAATATTTCGTTTCTAAAATGATTTCAAATATAAATCTTAGAACATGGTAGTCATGTATGGTTCTCCATACCGATATTTTAATTATTTGCATCAAATAGTATTATTGTTTAATAAATGTTCTATCCAGATCAAATTATGTATATACAGTTCTGGAAAAAATTAGACAGGCATAATATTTTGTTTGTTTATTGTAAACTGTATTATGTTTGGAAGTATCCCAAAGTAAATTTAACATTAGTCATGTCAATCAATGAGGCCAGTCAGTTTTATAAGGCCAGGAGAATCCTTGAAAAGTTTGGAGCATCACTAGGGGATCTGTGAAAAACTGGCAGATTTGAGTAGTCACTTGATAAAGGATGGTGTTGTAAAAGCAACAATTCTTTCAGAATTTTTTATAACCCTGTCAGTCTGCAAATAATACACTGTATTACAGTATACAAATGTAGTGTAACATCTTAGCACAATACTATATGATAAATTTGGATAAAAGTCTCATTGCCAATAGACAGGATAGCTGGTGTGATCAGACATAACAAATTTGTATTAGTTTTTTGAAAATTTATTCCTATCACACTGGAGTAAGCATATTTTCAAACCTTTATGGACGTGTGTCATGGAATTTACAGATTGCACCAAAAGAAACAATTAAAATATATCTTTTCAATTAAACAAAAATTGGTCTTGTAATATGATTCGGTAATACAGCAGGAACTAATCAGTTAATTGCTATTACAAAATGCCTTATTCCTTTTCCATGATGATCAGATTTTGCTATACGCCTGCATAAATGTAAATTATTAAAATGCTTAACTCCCAACACAAAGTTGAACACATGATGAAAAGTTCATCATGTCACATATTCTAGTAACAAGGTAAGTTTTTGGAATACTGTTTTAGCTGAATTTATACACTAGGAGGACACTCAGCATTTAGTTTGTGTGTGTAACTCTGGTTAATCAAAGAGAATTATTTGTGTAAATTCAAATTTAGTAAAACAAATCTACTACTGTAAATGCCTGGAATGCTATGCATTAAAGAATTTTAATTAACTTTATATGGGGAAAACTGGTTTACATACATTATTTCTGAAAATAATAATCCTGAAATGTAATCAGTACTTATATCAAGTTAAGTGCAATAATTAAATATATTCTTCAACTTGCACGTTAAATAGATCCCTTCTCCTTCACTTACCAGGCAAACATAAGGGAAGCTCTACTAAATACAGGATTTCTTGGTACTGTGTAGAGTGGGATCAGTGGAGTAACTTGCGGAGGGGGGTTATCAGGGGATCAATTCCCCTCCAGAACTATTCGAAATTTCAGCAGAATTCCATAATTTCCTAAGTAGACCCATTTCTAAGCCAGTTTTGTTTGTACAAAGTAATACTTATAAATAATTATAGAAATAAAAGTAATTACAATATTGTAACGTTATGTTTTCCCCTTACATAAAATAGGCCCCAACTTAAACCATTTCATGACCATGATACATGAAGAACAAAATACTAAGTCAGTAACTAAATTGTATACTATAAATATTGTCTGAGATACGGTAATAAAAAGAGATAAGAATAATGTAATGAAACTGATAAGAACATTATCAATAAGAAGATTTTACTCCAGTAAACTGCATTAAAAATTGTTAAAAAAGATAAAACTAATGAAAGTTAAAAATAAAGCTAATGAGTTATTCTTAGATGACATCATTAATCTTATTGGTAATGGTGTAAAAGCCTTCCCACAGCGGTTGCAGGTTTGGGCTGATTTATTTCTTCCTTATCATGTTATAGAACTAGGCCTGGCAGCAGGTGTGAGCCCTGAAGAAATTGCAACCAGTCTTCATCTTTGTATTTGCCAAAATAAAGTTGTTCTGAGCCAGGTCATGTAAATTCAGGTTAGGCCAAGTTGCTCACTAGACCTTGTCTAAATTTTAAAGATATAAAGTGTTGATAAAGATTTTAGGACCGTACATTAAAAACATTGTTTGCACATATGAGTAGGAAGCAGATGTATTAATATAATGTTACCCAACAAGATACAGGAACAATTATGTATATTTAATTAAGTAGTTAGTGGACTTAAAACCTGCAGTAGAAACTCCAGTTTTTATAAAACAAATAGGGAGAGAATTGAAGATTTGATGTTTGTAAATGTTATATCTATTTTCTTCTAAGTAACTAATGGCTGGTTATTTGTAATCACATTTTCTCATAATGTATGTTGTTAATGACCTTTTTTTAAGGGTATGAAAAACAACAACAGATATTGGTATTTGAAAAAAGGTGAATTTTATTGGTACATACTAAAGTATAGAGTCAAATTTGTTTCTATTCATTAACAAAGGTCCGTACTGTAATAATTTTGTGTGTAATATACAAGCATTCTTTAATATGTTTACGAGATTCTCCCAATTTTATTTGCATTAATTCAGACCGTAGTAACATTAAATTCCACTGTAACCCATTATTAATACTTAATCATTTGCATGTTAACAGAAACTACACATTGCTTATTATTGCATTATGTTGAAAAAAGGATTTTAATGTACTTGTTTGGTTATACATTAGATTGTACTAGGTTCTAAATTGGAAGTACGTTTTAATTCCGGTACTTTGAATAAAGACAGCCTTTAATGTTATATACAGCCTTTGAATGTACACTAACTAAGGAAATGTCTGTTAAGTCTAATTAATTTTAAAAATCTAAAAGGTTAAGTTAAATAATTAAACGTAGCCACAACCTGCCAAAATCGTCTCTGTACCTTAATTATGTGCGATAAACTAATTTCTGTACTTCCAATAAATACACCCTTTTAATGTACACGAACAAAGTAAATTTTATTTGTTACATTGTCGTACATAACCTCCATAAGCTGGCATTACTTACTTCGAATAAATACAGCCGTTAATGTTATATATAGCCTTTATCCATACAATAAATACAGCCTTTGAATGTACACTAACTAAGGAAACGTCTGTTAAGTCTAATTAATTTTAAAAATCTAAAAGGTTAAGTTAAATAATTAAACGTAGCCACAACCTGCCAAAATTGTCTCTGTACCGTAATTATGTGCGATAAATGTAAACTAATTTCTGTACTTCCAATAAATACACCCTTTTAATGTACACGAACAAAGTAAATTTTATTTAAGTTACATTGTCGTACATAACCTCCATAAGCTGGCATTACTTACTTCGAATAAATACAGCCGTTAATGTTATATACAGCCTTTTATCCATACAATAAATACAGCCTTTGAATGTACACTAACTAAGGAAACGTTTGTTAAGTCTAATTAATTTTTCAAAATGTAAAAGGTTAAGTTATATTGTTAAACGTAGCAACAACCTGCCAAAATCGTCTCTGTACCGTAATTATGTGCGATAAATGTAAACTAATTTCTGTACTTCCAGTAAATATACCCTTTTAATGTACAGTGACAAAGTAAATTTTATTTAAGTTACATTGTCGTACATAACCTCCATAAGCTGGCATTAGTTACTTGTGAAGAAAACAGTTGGATGTACACATCGGACACCGAAGTATAGTACACGCGCGGCGCCGGAAGTTACATTTTGCCGCTGAATATTAAACTTTGTTAGTGCTTAAACATATGTATTTTGGGGAATCATATCAGACTTTACTATCGATACTTAATATTTTATGTATACATTTTCTTATAACAATACTCTTTTCTGTTAACACAGTTCTACATGAAAATGAAGGAGATTATTAAAATAAGCTTATTAGAAAACGGTGAAGTTCAATACGCGATATTTTTCCCATATGATGAGAGAACCAGAGGGAAATTATTTGCTGCATGGAGGGAAGCACCGATCCGGCTTACTGCAGTTTGGCATTTTACTGTTTTGTTTTGGTATTGAGTTTGGCGTCAATGATGTAACGAGAGCTTTACTTATCGGTGTATTTAATTTGTGTAGAAGTAGTAATGGAGCCTGAGAAGCAACTGTCTCCTGAAGATGTAAAACTTATAGATAAAATTGTAGGTCAATTAAAGTCTCAAGGAATATTTGATCAATTTCGTAAAGAGTGTATAGCAGACGTAGACACGAAGGTAACTAACTTTGTAGTCGTTACATTTTCACCAATTGAAGATTGTATGTGTTAAGAAAGTGAAACATGGGTACAAACTAACGTTTTATTTGTCCTACTCCAGTGTCATTAGATTTGACGTATTAATTGTTCGTAAGCCTAATTCATAGTCTAGACTGTTAGCGTTAAGGTTAAGGGGAGAGCCCTTTTTGTTTTACGTGATTGTTTTACGTACGTTTAATTGCACAGTAATAAATTATGTTTTTAATGACACCACTTGAAAATATAATAAGTAGGAGACCGCAGCATGTTAGTTAAACGTTAAAAATGTGTACATACCAATACGTACGTCGGTACAAAAGGTTGACATAGGTACTAATAATAATTGCATCATTAATTACCGCTCGAGGTAAAACAGTATGCACACTGAGTGAAGATTGTCAATTATGTTATTAGTATAGAATTATTTTGTTGTGTCAATAATAGTAATGTATAAATAAAATGTGTTAGCTGCAATATATTGGACGCTTTTTTAGACTGAGCCTAATTTAGGGCAAGGGCGACAAATATTGTTAATGGAGGCAATTGTTAGTAATGAGCCCGTATTTTCATTAGAGATATGTGCACATTTGTGTATGTAGGTTTCATTTATTTTAGCATGTTATTTTGAATACTTGAATAAACATTGAAGAAATGCTTTATAGCTATATTTATATGAGATTTCAGTGAAATAATATATTATAAAGTTTATTATCTTTATGTTTATTATTGTTATCTTTGTTTATTTAATGAAAATTAAGATTATTTTGTAGTAACATAGAATATTTGCTTTTTAGAATAAAGAAACATCAATTTCCGTTTGTTTGAATATGAAATATGTTTTGACAAAGGGTAGTATAGTTGGGTTTTATTTATGCGTTAATGTGACAGCAATGCAGTGATTTTATCTAAAGTTTAAAGTATACAGTAAGTTATGTACAATAAGTTTTAATGAGTATTATTCAGCATAAATTATTGGAATTTTATGTGTATGAAATTTTTGTTGATTTGAATTCTTTTGGATGGTAGCAAATTAGAGTTGGTAGTGTCACACTTACAGACCTATATTTGTTTATACAAATTTTAAATTGATATGATTGTATTATTACCATTTGAATTTTAATTTATAACCACAGAAGATGATTTTACTTATGCATATTTTTCATACAGCCAGCGTATCAGAATTTACGCCAAAGAGTAGATGGATCTGTTGCTAGTTTTCTGTCAAATCATCAGTGGCGACCAGATCTAAATAAAAATCAGTTACGAGACAACCTTCGGAAGCATATTCAGAAGTGGGTGGTGTATACAATAATTTTTTAGTTTTTGTAGTGATTTTGTAAACTTGCAAAGTATTTTATGTAATGTGAAATACATCCTCTCTCTCTCCGCCTCCCCTCCCTCTTCCTCCCTCCACCTCAACACCCCCCCACACACAAGACACTATGATGGTATATTTTGCTAGTTCCATCTGTAAACGTTAAGACAACATGTTCTTGTAAAGGTGTTTAACAGAATTTTTATTGCATGTTATTGGTTAGAAGCTTTTAATCTTTAACTTTTGAGCTGTGTAACAGACAATATAAAATACAATAAGGGAAAATTTACAGTGTAAAAAATAAAATATCTTACCTTTTTCTATACTGTGTGATAAATTCCACAATATTTAGTTAAAATGTAGTATAAGTAACCAAGAGTTTTTAGAATTTCAGTTTGGTTAATAATGGTTCAGTTCCAGGAACGTGCTGTACAGATCCATGAGGCAGTGAAAGGTGTCATTCCATCTGAAATCATCCAGATTTATGTATATCGATGTGTAACATTTCAGAAATGTTATTGACATTTTGTTTATTGACTTGTTCCCCCTGTGCAAGCACCATCCAAAACAGAAGGTTTTCCTCGTTTGCTTCAAATGTGTAGTTTTAACAAATTAGTTTTCACAGAATGTCTGTTGAACTGAAAGAGATAAAGGTACAATTTAAAAACCTATTTATATGTATTATAATAGTGGGTGTTTTGTTTTAAATAAAGTTTCAACCATTTTTTATAGGAAAGCTGAAGTCGAAGCCTGAAATTTGGGTTTCAGTTGTATAAAACATGGAACTTTAAGATTTCAATTCTAGTTCAGACTTTCACTATAAGTTGGCCGATATCAAGATACTAGTTTACCAAAAAAATAATCACTCCTTGTAATTTTACTCCTCTCTTGTATTGAGGTCACTCACACAACTAAATTCTGGAAAACTCCCAAACTTTGGTTCCCAAAATCTGGGTATTACGCCTGTAGTGAAAAAGCTCCACAAATGTAAAACTTTTAGAAAACTAAATTCTAATAGGATTTAGTAAACATAAGGTAGTTCTAGATTTTTCTTATACAACTGCTTTAAATTAAAAAAAAGTGAATATATGAATAAACAAAATTTATTGTGTTCTTGGAAGAAATATTTTTCAGAATTTTGAAGAAATTGTTTAATGATTGTAAAATTAGAAGCAGGTTCTTGAAATAAGTGGTGTTAAAGGGAGAAACACAAGTGCTGGATTGTCTGTTTGTTGAGGAAACTTTCATCTATTTAAAAAATTTATATATAGATTCAAAGTTGGTTTTTAAAAATTTTTGTTTTTGAGATCAACTTGGTGTAAAATAGCCTGTTCTTTTGAAACAGAGTGGAGCCTGTGTATATCTGACTGTAAACTTATGGTTGAGTAGGAGGAATGAATGTTGATAATATGTACTTCAACATGTGACGTTGAAAATTATAATGCTAGTTGCCTCCACTGGGAAGATTTTCTCCAAAAGAAATGTAAGAGATTACTGAAGAACTGTGAAACACACAATTTACCAGTATTTATCAGTAGGTCTAATTCAATTAAGGTTGTGCAAACCTCTTATGAGTTTATTGACCCCCCCAAAAAAAAACAGCATTGCAAAATTTTCAGTTACATTTATGAAAAAAAAAATTGTGAAAGAACGGAACTTATAGCATTGGCACATTTTACTGAAGCCTATTTTTAGTGATTCAGAGCCTATTTTTTTGGTGATTCAGAGTGAATCTCAGGGATTATGTTAGGTTAAGTCCAAGCAAGGATCCACCCGTTGAACTTTGTTAAAATCAGTGGTAAACTTACGGGCACTCATAACCGGCTATGCTTACCATGTTAAATTCATCAATTTTGAGACCTATAAAAGATATGTCTGAAATTTTAGCACGCAGGTAAAGAGCATTATACAAACGCTACTACAGTCATAATGATATCTCAATTTTCTGAATTTTTAATAGTTTTTTATATTTTGAACAAAAAATTTCCATATAAAAACATACTTGTAATTTTTTTACGTTTTTTTATTTTTCGGTGGAACTATATAGTTCTAGTAGAGTAGTTACATCTCCATTATCCCACTAATTACAAAAAAATTCAGCTTGATAGTCCACTTGGTTTCTGAAATACTGGGTAATTCATATAAAAATATCGGTATGGAGAACCATACATGATTCCATATTCTAAGATTTATATTTAAAATCATTTTTGAAATGAAATATTACCATAGAAACTACTTCTTTCTACTTACTGCTTCAGCCTTAACCACAGTACTGTGGTCACTAACGTATACCACCTCACGTTATCGCACTCGATTTTCACTGATGATGGAAGTCGATGGCATTGCTGTAACGTCTGGTTTTGTAGAAAACATTGGACTACGGCCAAATATCCCGGGAAGGAATTTTAACAAAAACTGCTTCTTTGTTGCCGATAACGTTGTACACATATATATAAAAAATATGCATAAAATTAATGGCTTGTATAAGTTAATGATTGATCTCCATTAAGTAGTGCTCAAAAAGTTTCCAAAGTTTTAATATTATGATGTCCGTAATTAAAACATCAGAGCAGGTTTAGTGTGTATGAGGGTACACCGTGGACAAAATTTTCTACATTTCCTATTGAGCATTGCTTAGAGTAAAGCTGCGAATCTACAGTGTGTGTTTCACAGAACAAACACGCGAAAAAGAAGGAGCGGTCCGAAGTCACTCATGGACCCTCAGCATCTTGCAGAGGGTTCATTCCCTAAAGACGAAAAGTCTGTCTATGAATCGTTCCTCTGTAAACACATGCAGTTACACTGCCCAGCGATCCACAGGAAGCAAATCGCTATCCACGCTGGACACTTTTTCGGCTTGCACGCGTTATGTTGGTATGGGTTTTGGCACTTACCATTTAAAAAGCGTGCAAATGTAAGAAAATAAACATGAGTGAGGCCAGAAATAACGCGAATTTTGTGTGTGTGTGTGTGTGTGTGTGTGTGTCTTCGTCTTCCCTGCCTTTTTATTGCGGTAGTCATAATAATAAAATGGAAACGTAAACATTACATAACTGAGATATGCTTGCCTGCCACGAACGATATTGATGTTTGTAACAAAATTTTCTGTTTGTACATTTTGAGTGTAAATTAATCCATTATACTATTAACTCATGCATGATTTACATTAAAATAAAAAATTATAATTTTATTGCCTGGCAACAAAATTATTTTATTTTTAACAATTACCATTGTTTCAAAATGTTTAAATGAATTTTCAAGTACTTTACTGTTGTTAAAACGTAAAAGGTTGCAGGTAAACTACCCCTTCCCCTTAACCGATCTTCACCAAAATCGAAAGTCCTTGAGATCTCTACAGTTCAGGGACGTATGCAAAAAATTATTTGATTCTGTTTGAATTTGCGGCTGTTATCGTTTGCCATAGAAAATACCCTTGTTAAAAAAACGTTGCAGGTAAACTACCCCTTTCCCTTAACCAATCTTCACCAAAAACAATAGGTCTTGAGAACTCTACAATTTAGGGCTGTATGCAAATAATCTTTTGATTCTGTTTGAATTTGCGGCTGTTATCATTTGCCATAGAAAATACCCTTGTTAAAACATAAAACGTTGCAGGTAAACTACCCCTTTCCCTTAACCGATCTTGACCAAAAACAATAGGTCTTGAGAACTCTACAATTCAGGGCTGTATGCGAAACATTATTTGATTCTGTTGGAAATTGCGGCTGTTATCGTTTGCCAAAAAAAATTTACTCTTGATAAAAAAAACTGTTGCAGGTAAACTACCCCTTTCCCTTCCGTTGCGGCAGTTATCGTTTGCCATAGAAAAAAATCTACACACAGACAGACAGACAGACAGACACACAGACACTTTTTGAAAAACGACTTTTTTCATGTTTTGAGTGTAGTACAATGAGAATCTGCAATAATCTCGAACACGATTTTTTTTGCCATCACCATACTCCCATTTCCTTAAGGAATATGGAAGTAAAAATAGATTTTCAGAAAAACACAAAGTTTTTAAAACAGATTTTTGTTGTTTTCCCTGATTTAAAATACTCCAGCTCCAAACTCCGGGATCTTCATTTATGTCAACTTGGTCCTCTAGTTTTCTCTTCTAATTGACTGTCTAACCTTTTCCATCAATTCATCTACTGCTGTCTCTGCGTCAAAGGATTCCTTGCAAGTCATTTTTTTTTCGTTATTTTAAGCTTATTTGATCCCTAATTTTTTAAGACTTGCCACTTACTTCTGTTACCTTAATTGAAGGTCAACACAACATCATGTATATCCAAAACCAAAGTATTCAGTCCAACAAATATATTTTTTTGCAAAGTATTCTAAATCAAATTGTTCAGTGAATCATTTGCATTTTGTGTACTACCATGATGATATTTTTTAAACAAATTAGGATGACTCAGATCAGCAAATATTGGCTTTATTATGGACGTTAGTAGTGAATGTTTACTGAAATTCTTTCCAATGGCAAAAACTGCATGCCTATGATTTGTTATAAGGGATTTGTAAAAAATTATAACTATCAGCACTTTTGAGACAACTTTTCGTACAATCTCAATTTTTTTTTAGTCATAAAAACTTATTATTAGACGTATTCTTCACATAAATTGGGTATCAAATTACTCAGAAAATATTGAATATTTTTAAAGACAAAAAGCAAAAAAAAAAAATTTGTTTTTGGTTGATATGCCGGTTATGAGTGCCCTTAATTCAAATAGCTTATGTGTCATCAGTGACACCTTTGAATATACCAGAGTTACAGTTTACTCTTTAAAAACCGTTTATTATATTTGCGATAGGTTTCTAAAATCAAAATATTTATTTACTTTAGTGACAGGGCTTCAAACCACTATAAAAATACAAGTGATGTACAAATTAGTGAAATTGTAAGTGTGACTTTGGATTGGGTGCTGAATGCAAGTTTTTTCGCTGTGTGAAGGTACTTGCCTTTTACCATTTTAATAATAAAATACACTCATCATATAATATAATACTCACCGCTGCCAGAATTTTACTTACCGTCATCGTCCCCGTTAAACTTACCTTAAAAGAAACTGCCCAGGCCGCCACGATATTTTATGGTTCAATATCGAAACCTTTACACTCTTGCCCTTATAAAAATCCCGCTATCTGACTGTATTTTAAAAATTTCAGAAAACCCCCGATTATGTGAAGGTACTGACTTTTACCTTTTTATTTAATCTTATTACCATCAGAAGATTTCAGAATAATACTGCTCACTGCTGCCAGAATTTTACTTACCGTCATATTCCCCGTGAAACTTGCCTTTAGAAACTGCCCAGGTCGCCAACATATTTTTTAGATAAACATGTAAACTTAAAACACTCTTGCCCTTATAAAAATCCCGCTATGTGACTACATTCTAAAAAATTCAGAAAACCCCCGATTACGTTAGACGAGTTTTTCAGCACAGAATAGGAAATGGTTCACGGCGAAATAACTACACTAACACATGTTTATAGAAGAATGAACCATTTAATTTATTCTATCATTGATTATTATTGTTCTTTATATTTATAACTTTTTACTAATTCTATTCCAATAATTTTGTTTAGACTACTACTAAATCTTTCTAAGTGAGCCAGTACTTTTTATAACCCCCACACACACACTCACTCAATTTACATTTATTTTTGAAAACCTCCTATTTGCTTAATGAACTCATTATGAATTAAAATGTTTTGGCCAAATGAAACTCTCTTTACACTTGTTACCTATTTACATAATATCCAAATGTAGTACACGATATTGTCCGGAACTGTTTCCACTAATCACTCTCCACTCCGAACACAGTTTATTGTTACCTTACGTCATTTACTCGTCACTTTATTATTTAATACTGGTTGTACATTTTATAATACTTGGTAGGCCTACTTTTGTATTTTTCGGCCTACCAAGAATTTGTCCGAGGCTACCGTTTTTTGTTAACTTGTAACTGTCTGCTGATTGTCTGGCCGCTCGGCCGTGAGTTGCAATGGAACTGCTCTCAGTACTGCGCTAAGGCGGTAATGCACGGAGTTGTCTGGTCACGTGATCAAGAGCCTGCGCTCCAATTGGTGCATTTTAAAGGCGCTATAACACTGGCGTAAGGTTTAGCAACATTTAGTCGTCTGGTGCAATTCATAACTTGGCGTTATTTTCTCCGTGATCCACGGCTGATGCAAAATTGTGCATTATTTCACAATCTGTCTACGCTGCTTGTGTGCGGAGACAAAACATAGATGTTTTGTTTTGTAATAAACACTGCATACTTGGTTGACTAACTCGAGGTTCTATAAAGGTGAACAATGACTGGATGGGGAATATAATTTTTAAAATATTACCTTGGCCTTACAATTCCGTACCGTTACAATAACCCCCAATGAGAGATTGGATGCCAAAGCATACAAACTATCATTGCCTAAAACCTAAGAGGATCAGTGAGAATATGGCGCCGCAACCACCCTGAACTCTCTACTAAAATAATGGGTACTTACCCTCCTAGTCCGGTGGCTGCGGCAGCACCCATCCGATCTTACTGGACTTCTCTACTTGAGATCCCAACACCATAAGCTCGGACCGATACCCACCACAGTATCACCTGACTTTATGACATTCAATTAAAATTTAACAAAAAGGCCTTCCATTATACCATATCCCACAACTGATTCGTTTCTTCTTAGTCATACAGGCTCATTCTTTGCAAAGTACTTGTTCTGCTTATACAAAGTGCTGGTTTAGTTTAAAAATAATAATATAAACTTAGTCTACTTACAGTTCAATTATATAAATTAAATAATATTCCCCGTATAATATTACCCATCCAAAATAACACCTTAATTATACAAAATACCAGTACATCATAATAATCATAACAAAAAATATGAGTTATATACTCAAAATTGCTTTATTCTTAACTTTTTTTTTTTTTTTTTTTTTTTTTTTTTTTTACTACCCCCTAATAGTCCCTTAACCCCTGATACCCGTTACATATTACTGTGTTCTGCACTAGGCTTCTTGGCCATTGCCGGCCTCATCCTAGCCGTAAACCACATCTCCCTCGTGACCTGTAACTGGGTCACCCCCTTCCACACTCACTATTTCCCCCCTGGACTGTAGTGCCCAGTTGCTTCCACAAGGACTGATGCGGAAAGGGTGGACATTTTTTTTTTTTTATTCCACCCCATCTTTGCTTCGGCGTTACAATAAAAATTCAGTATTGCACTTACTATTAATGAATGATATGCCCCTAATGGACTACCACCCCTATCTGGGTGAAGATAGCCCTGTTCCAAAATTTGGTAGATTCCCCAAAAAATAACCCCTCTACTAAGTCTAACAAACCACCGGGTTAACAGAACAAAACAAACCACAGGCCGGTTATATCAAGTAAAATTTATGATTTGTCACAATTAACTACTTTCACGGTCATGATCCGGTGAGGTCATGGCCGCACTTAGGTGGGGAATCTACCAAATTTTGGAACAGGGCTATTTTCACCCAGATAGGGGTGGTAGTCCATTAGGGGCATATAAATCAATAATAGTAAGTACAATACTGAATTTTTATTGTAACGCCGAAGCAAGGATGGGGGTGGAATAAAAGAAAAAAATGTCCACCCCTTCCGCATCAGTCCTTGTGGAAGCAACTGGGCGCTACAGTCCAGGGGGGGTAATAGTGAGTGTGGATTAGGGGGTGACCCAGTTACAGGTCATGAGGGAGATGTGATTACGGCTAGGTTGAGGTCTGCAAGGGCCAAGAAGCCTAGTGCTGAACGCAGTAGATTGTAACGGGTATCAGGGGTTAAGGGACTATTAGGGGGGGGGTAGAAAAAAAATTTGGTTGGCATTTTGTATAATCAATGTTACGTTGGAGGAGTAACAATATTGTGAACATTATTCCATTTGTATGAAATTTATACGATTAAACTGTAAGTAGATAGTAAGTTTATATTATTATTTTAGACCAAGCCAGTACTTTGAGAAGGAACCAGTATTACTAAGAGGATACAAATCAGTTGTGGATATGGAGTGATGGAAGGCCGTTTGTTAATTTTTTAATTGAATGTTCCAGAGTCAGGCGTTACTGTGGCGGGTATCTGTCCGAGTTTATGGTGTTGGGATCTCGGGCAGATAAGTCCAGTAAGATCGGATGGGTGCTGCCGCAGTCGCCAGACTAGGGGGGTAAGTACCCATTATTTTAGTAGAGAGTTCAGGGGGGTTGCGGCGCCATATTCTCACTGATCCTCTTAGGTTTTAGGCGATGAGATTTGTATGCTTTGGCATCCAATCTCTCATTGGGGGGGGGGGTATTGTAACGGTACGGAATTGTAAGGCCAAGGTAATATTTTAAAAATTATATTCCCCATCCAGTCATTGTTCACCTTTATAGAACCTCGAGTTAGTCAACCAAGTATGCAGTGTTTATTACAAAACAAAACGTCTATGTTTTGTCTCCGCACACAAGCAGCGCATACAGATTGTGAAATAACACACAATTTTGCATCAGCCGTGGATCACGGAGAAAATAACGCCAAGTTATGAATTGCACCAGATGACTAAATGTTGCTAAACCTTACGCCAGTGTTATAGCGCCTTTAAAATGCACCAATTGGAGTGCAGGCTCTTGATCACGTGACCAGACAACTCCGTGCATTACCGCCTTAGCGCAGTACTGAGAGCAGTTCCATTGCAACTCACAGCCGAGTGGCCAGACAATCAGCAGACAGTTACAAGTTAACAAAAAACGGTAGCCTTGGACGAGTTCTTGGTAGGCCGAAAAATACAAAAGTAGGCCTACCAAGTATTATAAAATGTACAACCAGTATTAAATAATAAAGTGACGAGTAAATGACGTAAGGTAACAATAAACTGTGTTCGGAGTGGAAAGTGATTAGTGGAAACAGTTCCGGACAATATCGTGTACTACATTTGGATATTACGTAAATAGGTAACAAGTGTAAAGAGAGTTTCATTTGGCCAAAACATTTTAATTCATAATGAGTTCATTAAGCAAATAGGAGGTTTTCAAAAATAAATGTAAATTGAGTGAGTGTGTGTGTGGGGGTTATAAAAAGTACTGGCTCACTTAGAAAGATTTAGTAGTAGTCTAAACAAAATTATTGGAATAGAATTAGTAAAAAGTTATAAATGTAAAGAACAATAATAATCAATGATAGAATATATTAAAAGGTTCATTCTTCTATAAACATGTGTTAGTGTAGTTATTTCGCCGTGAACCATTTCCTATTCTGTGCTGAAAAACTCGTCTAACGTAATTGGGGGTTTTCTGAATTTTTTAGAGTGTAGTCACATAGCGGGATTTTTATAAGGGCAAGAGTGTTTTAAGTTTACATGTTTATCAAAAAAATATGTTGGCGACCTGGGCAGTTTCTAAAGGCAAGTTTCACGGGGAATATGACGGTAAGTAAAATTCTGGCAGCAGTGAGCAGTATTATTCTGAAATCTTCTAATGGTAATAAGATTAAACAAAAAGGTAAAAGTCAGTACCTTCACATTCAGAATCATTTTTTTATATGATTAAACTGTAAGTAGATAGTAAGTTTATATTATCAATTTTAGACCAATCCAGTACTTTGAGAATGAACCAGTATTACTAAGAGGATACAAATCAGTTATGGATATGGAGTGATGGAAGGCCGTGTGTTAATTTTTTAATTAAATGTTACAGAGCCAGGCGATACTGTGGCGGGTATCTGTCCGAGCTTATGGTGTTGGGATCTCGAATAGAGAAGTCCAGTAAGATCGGATGGGTGCTGCCACAGTCGCCAGACTAGGGGGGTAAGTACCCATGATTTTAGTAGAGAGTTCAGGGGGGTTGTGGCGCCATATCCTCACTGATCCTCTTAGGTTCTAGGCAATGAGAGTTTGAACGCTTCGGCATCCAATCTCTTATTGGGGGGGGTATTGTAACGGTACAGAATTGTGCTACCCCAGTTTCAGTTTTATTTTATATCAAATCAGTCTTAATTTCAATTGTTAGCTTTCACCTGTGAGGTGCCTCAGAGTAACACACTGTTAGTCTAAACAATTGTCTAGACGCATTACGTAACACTTTGCCAGCAGCAGGCTTTGTGAATCACAGTATGCAGATTGTCACCACAGAAGCAACAGCCAACAGTAGTAAGCAGCAGCATACAGTGCAGTTCGTTAATTGAAAGTAGTGGCCTCGGGCGTGCAAGATAAGCCTAAAGCAAAAGGGCCTATCTAATAAAAACAAAAACAGTTTCATTGTAACTTTGCAACTTATGGTCGTGTGATTGCAACCGGCCGGCTATATAAAAAATATATCAACTTATACATTTTTAAAGTTTTAAAGTAATGAGGTGAAGTAAGTAAACAACGACATAATAAGTTAAACTAAAACAGTTACGTGAGTGCGGTAGAACGATACAAGTGTACGACTAACTACAGGAACCCGCAACGGATGGGTAATATGTACTGAACATTTTTTTTAACAAAAAACCAGAACCATTCTAAAATACAATTCAATAAATCCAAATTAAAACATTTTATTAATGAGATCTCAATAAGGGAATTAAAATAGTATGAGAGAGAGAGTTACGTAAAGTGCTGGTTACTAAATTGAAGTTCTTATCAAGTTGATACTGTATTAAACAAACTGATATTTGATACACCTAAGGGATTTGGTTATTTAATTCAATTATTTACTAAATAGCTCCTTCGAGCGCCATCTTGTTACCAACTGTAATAAGAAAATTACCAAGGTTCGTTTAAGCGAACTAGGAGAACAGAATGTGGTTGCTGAAATAATAACAATCATTTATGTTCATCAATAATTAAACGTTATTATTACTTCATTATTATTCATATTTCATGTTAATAAAATCATACAGACAAAATTTGAATTAATAATTGACAAAGCGTGAATAATAGTTGTTGATTACCTTGAATCTCTTTTAATTTACTTACTCGCATTACAATAACAGATTCTTGAAATACATTTTTAAGAATTATAACGGGAACGCAAACCAGCCTTCTTATTACGATAAACTATAATAATACCATATTCTCACATACACACACAACACACACAAAGCTACTTTAGAGATCTCATTTTTAAATATTTTATACTTTCTTCAACATTTATTTCCCCATTTTATTTAATTTTTTAAAAAAGAAAAAAACCAGCATTTTTAATTATTATTTTGAATGTCTACTTTCCTGTTTACGAGTAGAAGTTCGACTCCTGGGGTGTCTCCTCATGGCGTGCACTGTTTTACTGTTTTATAGTTCGCACTATCACATTTTACTGCCGAACTGTTAATTTTGGATGACTATTGGCCGGAAAACTGTTTGTATTTTAGATGTACATATAAAGATTCACATTTTTTATTGTATGCGGGCCCGCACTTACGTTTCGAAACTTTGTATCAGTGTTGCTCGCGCGAGCATGGAATTTTGACTGGGCAGAATTACAGGCGCTACTTTGTGAAGCAGCTGTTGTTCTTTCAATTCTGATTGGTTTACATTTTGTATTCGTGCGCCAGTGGACTGTTTTTTGGCTTGTTGACAAAACTGGTGACACACATCGTTACATAATTTGCTGACGCAACACATCGCCTGATGTCTGGTTGTGTAACGTGTTTACTGTTACATAACGTGTTCGTCATTGTCCTTGAACTTGGTTTGGTACAGTTGCCGGTTATTATAACGGTCCACACAACATTATTAAACAAGTCTGTATTCACAAGGTCAACAGCAGTGCAGCCACGTTGCGATCGTTTCAAAATAACAAATTTACCCAAGTCTATAATTTCTGTCCCTATCACTCAACAAGGGATAAAGTTATTATTATTTATTTATAAAAAAAAATACAAATTATGTTATTTATTATCAATAAAATATAAACTTCTTTACATTGTCTCAGGTAGGCCCAAAAATGCCCCGCTACAATACCCCCTCAATGAGATATTTTATGCCGAAGCATAAAAAATCTCATTGACACATTCATACTTGCTAGAGGGATCAGCCAGGATATGTCGCCACAACCCCCGGTACGGTTTACAAACAAGAATAATAAGTCACCCTTGGTCCGGTGACTGTGACCGCATCTGCATGACAATACTGGACTTCTCTCTCGAGATCCCAACACCGTAGAGTCAGACAGATACTCAACGCCCCTGCTCTGACGCGTAGGCCAGCTCAGGTCCGCCGCCACAGCATCACCAAACACTGAAACAACAAATCAAAATATTAAATAGTGGCCTTATACAACACCATATCCCCAACTGATCTATTCCCCCCTAGCGGTGCTGGTTTGCGCTAAGAAGCACTGGTTTTGTTTTTACTCACTTATTACTAACATGTATATATCAGAATACCTAACATAACTTAACATAAGAAAACACAGTACATTAATAATTCATTTTAAAATAAACAACTTACAATTAAAATGTTACACACTTTACATCATTAAATTGACATATAAAATCAAAAAATTACTTTTAAACTTGATTTACTCTTATTAATGCTATTCTCAAAATTACAAAAATTATTTTATTTTATTTTTATTTTTTTTCAATTATGGCCATCATTATTCCATTTCATTACTTTGGGTGATTCTACGTTATTCATTATAATTTACTTTATCCACTTGGCATTTACTCATAATCTTACCCCTTTTATTACTCTAATGCTCCCTTACAAAATCTTTAACTAGTATGACACCCCACTATCAAAATTTTACTAACCCTTCTCTACCTCTAACTACTTACTATTTTAACTCCAATCGCCACCTTCTACTCTTATAAAAAAAATACTCTCTAACCCTTTGTACGTAGGATACGTGTTTCCCTCCCAAAACTCATTCCCTTATGTTGGTCCCTGGACTCACCCTAGGTAACCCTTTCCGGCGCCAATCGGTCCCTATCCCGTCCCAACCCTTGTTGCGGACTCCCACATTACACTACCACTACTACAAAATTACCATCCCCAAAAAATCTCACTCTCATACCCTCACTACAATTACAACAAATTAACATCAACAAATAAACAATATAGCGCTCCAAACTCTATATAAAATCTCCATTTCTACTGTGTCTCCACTTATTTCTCAAAATTCTATAACATACATTAACTCAAAACAACATTGCATTATCTTCATTTCCACTATTACTTTAACTTTTACTTCGATTTGGACAAATCTATGTCCCACAAAATTCAACTTGAATTGACTCAAACATTTTATTCAAACAATTACTATCACCCACTTCTATCTTTTACAACCTATTGAAAATTTTACTTATTACAACTATTTTTCATTTTATTTTAAAATCTGTAACCACATTGAAAACATATTATTATATTTTTATAATACTTATTCCTAACATACTAAATGCAAACAACACAATAAGACACAATAACACAATATAAGAAGTATTTAGTGCATCCAATTTTTTAAATTCAAACAAAATTATTGAGTAGCAAATCATCATTATTAATTAAAATATATCAAATTTTTAATACGTTATCCCCTTGGATAACCTCCCAGCCACACACACTATTTCAGAATTATGGAAGACTGTGGCGCCTTTTCGCTTCCACAGAGACTGTATATTTTGGAGCAGGGTTTTACCTCTCCGTGTCTCTGCTTCCGCTGTTAAGTTTAAAATTGTTGAACATCAACATGTTCTCGTTAATAATTATACACCCTTAAACGGATCTACCACCTGGCTCTGCTGTTCCTTCTCGAACAGAGTGGCAGCCGCTGTTCCATAGTTTGGTGATTCCCCTTTTATTACCCCCCATCAATTTCAAAATACACCTTTACAACGATAACAGCTATGGCCAGTTATGGCAGCGCGCAATCGTAATGTGCCCTAACCATAGCTGTTAAAGCTAAACCAATTCCACGGTCAGGGTTCGGTGAGGCCGTGACCGCCCGAAAAGTTGGGGAATCACAAGTAAAATTAAATTTACGAATTTATATTTAAATGACAATATTAATTTAGATGGGGTTTTAACCCACTTTATATGGAAGCTTAACCATTATTAACATAAAATAATTAATACAACATCTACAACCTTCCCCCATAGCAGTTCCACACTACACTGTTATGTCACTTCATTGAGCACCAAACTACCCCCCAAAATTATCCCCACATCTTGTATTGGTAACAAGTTCTCATATTACTACACATTTCTTCAAAATGTTCCTATACCCACTAATACTAAAATCTAACAATTATATTTGGTCACCTAATGCTAAAAAATTTAGAAGAGAAAAAACATTTTTTATCTTAAATTTAGAATTATACACATCCAAAATTATTTTGGGTTTTTTTTTTTTTATATATAGGAGGCTGACTCTATTGTCATAATATAATTTGCTGACGCAACACATCGCCTGAAATGCCGGGTCTTGCTGCAAAACGCATCGGAACCCGGTAGATATACTACGTGAATTCACGTCCCCTCTCTAAAACACACTACCCCCTCTCTCCTACCATTTCTTCTACCCCGCCTTCTACCGTGCTCCAATACGTCTTGCCCCAAAACTCGTCGTTTCGGGCCAAACAGAAAATATTGTCAAAGGCTCCACTTTAATTTTGCCCTTGACACCAAAAAATTTAAATTGAATGCACTGCCTTTTACTTAAATGCAGCCTCCATTATTTACAAACACTCTAAGGCAGTGCAGGCACGTGACAGGCACACCAAAACCGCTGCACCGGGAGTGTATAAGAAAATAATTTATGTCACGTACCTGTGGGGTCCCCCTCCCCGTTCAAATGTGCAGTTAGATTTTTCTACTTTATACCAATTTTGGTGGAGCCGGACCATCGTTGTTTTCACCGCCCGAAGGAAGATCCGCCAACCATGGCCCGCCTCCGAGTTCCGAATTCCACGGCCAGGACTGGTAAGATCGTGGCCGCCCGAAAATGCGGGAGGATCCCTTCTGAAAACATACAATAATATTTGAAAAACTTATTTATAAACATAACAATTAAAGTGACCTATATAATTTTAAATTCGTCGCATTTTGAGTACCTACTATTTCCTGCGTCGCTGGGTTCCTCAGCACATACGCATTCTGCATTTTTATGTCTATGACTTCATAAGGTCCTTCATATAACAAGAAAAACTTTTTTATTTCCCTATCTTGAGCACTGGACAAATCATGTCTTTTTACTAACACTAACTGACCTACCTCATATTTGGTCCATTTACCCTTAGCATCATGTTTCTGTTTTCGTCGCTCTCCTCTAGTAAGTAAATTCTCGTTCGCCAGTCTAATCTTCATATTCCTGTCCAAAATTTGACCTTCAGGTGGGTATGTGAAAAGTTGTTCTAATATCCTGGGCGGCCTTGTTCCCCTGATTAACTCATGCGGCGTAAATCCCGTGGACTCATGGGTGGTACAATTCAGCCACTCCTCTACTTTTTTCACGTAGGATGGCCATTCTGTGTGTTTGGCGTGACAGTACGCCCGAAATATCCTACCAATCTCTCTCATCACCCGTTCTGCTTGGTTCGACTGAGGATGGTACACTGCCGTATGCTTGGGTATGATGCCTTCCCATCCAAGCGTCTGCCGCCACTTGCCGCTTATAAACTGTGGACCATGGTCAGATAATATAATTTTCGGCTTTCCCACATTAAGCATATAATCTTTTACTATTCTCTCGCTAAGTACCTTACTCGTTGCTCTCTTAATACTATATAACTTTACAAATTTTGAAAAAGTGTCTAAAACTACAAATACATATACCACACCCCCTCTACCTCTGGGTAACGGTCCATATAAATCAACCGCAACTAGATCAAAAGGCTTATCTACTTTTATATAATTCATCTCTCCTTCCACTCTATAATTCACCACTTTCGATTTTTGACATAAATCACACACTCTCAACACTTTTCTCACTCTCCTCTCCATATTCTTAAATATACATGACTCTTTCAAAACATTTGCACACTTTCTCGCACCAAAATGACCATACCTTATATGACAATCCCAAACAATTTTATCTATTAACCCATCAGGTATAATTAACCTCCAATCACGCTCCCCACCATCTACTTTTTTAAACAAAATGCCTTGATATATTTGAAATCGCTCATTATATTCAGATCCCTCTACGTCTGTTTCTAAACTAACAATTATTTTACCCAGTTTGCTATCAGATCTTTGTAAGTTTTTAATGTCACTTAATTCCTCACCAAAAATCCTATCTTCTCTAGTTAACCTAAAAATTTCTATTTCTTTAAGGTCCCTACCAGTCTTATTATCTATAACATCTATTCTAGAAAGTGTATCTGGTACCTTATTATCTGACCCCTTTATGTACTCCCATGAAAAGTTATATTCCTGTAAGGCTAATACGCACCTGGTTAATCGGCTGTGTGTTAGCTTACATGAATTCAGAAATGACAGTGCCTTGTGGTCCGTCCGGATTGTCGTAGTATTCCCTAAGATGTAGGTGCGGAATTTACCCACGGCGAACACAATGCTCAGAAGTTCCTTTTCTGTTGTCGTGTAATTCTTTTCCGCCGATAACAGCGATCTACTGGCGAAGGCGATCGTTAGGTGTTCCTTGTCGCAACTCTCTTGGTATAACTCAGCACCTAGCGCTACATTGCTGGCGTCGGTCTGCAAATAAAAGATCTTATTAAAATCGGGATGATTCATCATTATCATGTGACTGAACTTTCTCTTAATTTCATTAAATGCAGCTCGTTCCGCATCGCCCCATCTCCACTGTTTATTCTTCTGCAGGACAGAACCCAGTTTGGATGTTGTGTGTGCGTAGTTCTCCTGAAATTTCCTGTAAAAATTGCATAAGCCTAAAAAACTCTGTAGTTGCTTAATGTTTTTAGGTTCAGGGAATCGCATTATTGCTTCGACTTTGTCAGGGTTGGCTAATATCCCCTCCTGTGTAATAATAAATCCTAAAAAGTGTATCTCTGTCTGCAGAAACTTAGACTTGTCCCAATTCACTGTTAAACCCCCTACTTGTAGCTTATCTAATACATATTCTATGTGTTCTAAATGTTCAGTGAATGTTCTAGAGGCTATCAAAATATCATCGACATACACAGTTAAAAAGTCTAAGTCCTTAGGTTGTAAAATATTATCTAAACATTTGATAAAACTGGCAACACTGGTGTTTAATCCAAAAGGTAAGCGTTTAAACTGGTAATTCTTACCGTTAAAAAGAAAAGCTGTATATTTCCTACTCTCTGTTGCTAATGGTACCTGCCAGTATCCAGCGGTCAGGTCTAAAGACGTCATGTATTTGACTCCGCTAAACTTTTGTAAAATCTCATTTATGGGTTCCGGAGATTCTCTGTCCGGTATAATAATTTGATTTATTTTTCTAGCATCTAAACATAACCTTACCTTGCCATCCTTCTTTATCACTACCACCAAAGGGTTTGAATAAGGTGATACTGAGCGTTCAATTATGCCTCCTTGCATCATCCGGTCTAATTCCTCCTGTACGGCCCTCCTCTTCGAAAACGGCACCGGGTAGCTTCTCTGCATGTATGGTGCGTGGTCCCGAACTTTCAACTCACAGATGTAGTCCTTCGCTTTCCCTGGTGATTCATCAAACACCCCTCTGTACTGCTCCACAACTGCCCACAGCTCCTCTCGCTGAGTACTTCCTACAACTGTATTTTCATTGAAAAATTTATCGGCTCTATTTGCCCACACACTCTCATTACGCTCATGCATCTCTCTCTCCTCTCTTTCTACACCATCACTCTCTAGACATATATTTATTTTAGTTTCTATTTCCCTATCACTTATCTGTTTATGTAACATTTTTATTCCAGTGACTTTAGCTTCATTTACTACTTTCTTAAACTCTATTCTGACTGGTTTATTCCCCTTCTCAAATTTTACTATTTGTTTATTAAAATCTATCACTGCTCCGTTTCTTTCCAAAAAATCATTTCCCAATATTACATCTAGACTTAACCCTTTAACTACTAGGAAAGTGTTTTCAAATTCTACTTCATTTATTAAAATATTTAATTGTACTTGTCTGGTTATTCTTTTACTCCTCACCCCAGTTACCCCCACTACTGTAACCCCTGCAACTGGTAATGACGGTATATTCTTGTTTAACTCCTTTAATTCACCCATGACATTTTCGGAAATTACTGATATCTCGCTACCGGTATCAATTAAAGTTTTATAATTCTTACCTTCAATGTTAATCGTCACCTCAGTCAATCCTGTTCTGTGTTCCCCCACCTTGTTCTCCTCTTCTTCCAACAACTCTTTTGCCATATCCACCTTGATGACGTTGTTTGTGTATTCGTTAATTACTTGGACCCGGTCCTCCGTTGACAATGGCTGGGTCCGCTTCCCCATTGTCTTCCTCATTTTCCCGTGGATGGACCTGCTACAGCTTGATGATTTCCTCCTCTACCTCTATTGTGATTTCCTCCTCCCCGAGGCGCTCCTCTATAAAATTCTCCTCCTCTCGACTGTTGATTTGGTGGTGGGTTTGTCCTCTCGTTTCTGGCGCACTCCCTGGTTCGATGACATCTAAAACAATTCGTTCTATTAGCATAGTTATCAATTTCACAGGCTCTACACCTCCAACTCTCGCCCCTATTATCGAAACTTCCTCCCCGCGCTCCTCTATGAAAATTCTGTGTACCCCTGTTATGATGGAAAAAATTATTATTATTATTATTATTATTGTGTGGTACTACTGGTGTGTTTGGACGTCGTCCCATGTCGCGTTCCCCTATATTCTGTAATACATCTAACATGTTTTCTAACTCGCTTATATTTGTAATCTCTCTAGTCATTAAAGTTATTTGCACCTCTCTGGGCAGGTGTTTGCTAATATGTCGTACAAATGACCGGAATGGCAACGGCGGTTCTAAATACTTTGCTTCGTTATAAATGGTCATCACATATATTGTTAGGTGGTTATTAATCCTACCAAAATTCCCATTACCCATTATTTTACTTCTTAGTATTTCTTGGTCTTCTTCTGACCAATATTTATTGCGAAAAGCTATCTCAAAATCTTCATAACTTTCCCATTCGGTATGGTGTACTTCCGACCATATCTCGGCACTACCTTTGAAACATTTGATAATCTTCAGCAACTTAACCTCCCAGCTACTATTATTAAACCGATTAAATTCCCTAACCCTATTTAAAAATTGCATTGGGTGTACTCTACGATTGTCACAATTGAAAGTTTCTAATTCTACCTCATTATTTGTGTCTCGTGTCATAAATACTCGTTCAATAACATTGTTTACATTTTGATTTTTCACTAAACTTAATTCATCTCGCATATTACTAATATTTTGTTCAAGTGAATACAATTTTTTATCATTACTATATTCAGACTGTACATTATTTTTTGCTATTACATCGATAGATTCATTTACTGCTTGTATTTCTGTCTTATAATTACTTTCAATCTCATTTATTTTAGATTCTATCTTACTTTGGTGTTCATCAATATTCTGACTAAATTTTTCAACTGTCATTACTACACTACTCAACTTACATTCAGTTTCAATATTACGTTTAATAATTTTAGATTCTATGTCATTGTTATACTCATTCATTGAATTTATTAATATTTCATTGTTTTCATTGATTTGCTTCTCAACTCTGTCTATCTGACTATCTATTTCATTAAATTTATCATCTGTCTTTTGTATTGAATCATCTAACTTGGTTTCTACTTGGCTGATTTTATTAGTAAATTCTACTTTGGTATTTTCACAACGTCTATTAATTTCTTTAATTTCGCCTTTTAATTCATCAAATTTGTCATTAATTATTGAATTTTGCATATTAAATTTAGCGTCAGAATCGCTCTTTATTTCATTAATTTGGTTTTTTAATTCTCTAAAATTACTATCTTGTTTTTCTACACTATTGTACATCATATCATACAATCTTGCTAACATAGTATCATTATCAGGTTTCCTATTTTGAGTTCCTAAAATAGGTGTTGAATGAATCTCAACTGCCTGTATTATTTTTGACTCCTCAAGACTACTGTCAGTTGTTTGAATTCCGGAGTCGCTACTTATTTGATTTGCTATCTGACTATCAGATAAACTGATATCATTATTATCCGCCATTTTTCTTAACACTTTTAATATATATTTCTTTATAAAATCTTACCATATGTAACGCATACTTATCAAAAAAAAAAAAATATATTCTACTCACCAATATTAAACATAACCTTTTACGTCTACCTTACGTACATACGTAAATACAAACTCCAAACAACCATTCTGTTCTCCCAAGTAGGCTTAAATTTATATAATTATATTATATAAATCGTCCCTACGTTCGGAAGCCACTGATACTGTATTAAACAAACTGATATTTGATACACCTAAGGGATTTGGTTATTTAATTCAATTATTTACTAAATAGCTCCTTCGAGCGCCATCTTGTTACCAACTGTAATAAGAAAATTACCAAGGTTCGTTTAAGCGAACTAGGAGAACAGAATGTGGTTGCTGAAATAATAACAATCATTTATGTTCATCAATAATTAAACGTTATTATTACTTCATTATTATTCATATTTCATGTTAATAAAATCATACAGACAAAATTTGAATTAATAATTGACAAAGCGTGAATAATAGTTGTTGATTACCTTGAATCTCTTTTAATTTACTTACTCGCATTACAATAACAGATTCTTGAAATACATTTTTAAGAATTATAACGGGAACGCAAACCAGCCTTCTTATTACGATAAACTATAATAATACCATATTCTCACATACACACACAACACACACAAAGCTACTTTAGAGATCTCATTTTTAAATATTTTATACTTTCTTCAACATTTATTTCCCCATTTTATTTAATTTTTTAAAAAAGAAAAAAACCAGCATTTTTAATTATTATTTTGAATGTCTACTTTCCTGTTTACGAGTAGAAGTTCGACTCCTGGGGTGTCTCCTCATGGCGTGCACTGTTTTACTGTTTTATAGTTCGCACTATCACATTTTACTGCCGAACTGTTAATTTTGGATGACTATTGGCCGGAAAACTGTTTGTATTTTAGATGTACATATAAAGATTCACATTTTTTATTGTATGCGGGCCCGCACTTACGTTTCGAAACTTTGTATCAGTGTTGCTCGCGCGAGCATGGAATTTTGACTGGGCAGAATTACAGGCGCTACTTTGTGAAGCAGCTGTTGTTCTTTCAATTCTGATTGGTTTACATTTTGTATTCGTGCGCCAGTGGACTGTTTTTTGGCTTGTTGACAAAACTGGTGACACACATCGTTACATAATTTGCTGACGCAACACATCGCCTGATGTCTGGTTGTGTAACGTGTTTACTGTTACATAACGTGTTCGTCATTGTCCTTGAACTTGGTTTGGTACAGTTGCCGGTTATTATAACGGTCCACACAACATTATTAAACAAGTCTGTATTCACAAGGTCAACAGCAGTGCAGCCACGTTGCGATCGTTTCAAAATAACAAATTTACCCAAGTCTATAATTTCTGTCCCTATCACTCAACAAGGGATAAAGTTATTATTATTTATTTATAAAAAAAAATACAAATTATGTTATTTATTATCAATAAAATATAAACTTCTTTACATTGTCTCAGGTAGGCCCAAAAATGCCCCGCTACAAAGTTATTGTCATATTAGTCTATATTGAATGATTAAATGCCCATGTATTCTTGTTTTATTATGAAAATTGTAGTGTAAGGTCAAAGTAAAAGGAAATAGTTCAGTTCATATGTTTGTAATAAGAACAAATGGCATAATAATATTTACTAAACGGTATTCACTAAAATAATGAACAAGAGATAATAATGAATTTTATTTTGAATTGTGTGATTATATAAAAATTTGTTGTAAATAATGTGAATTTTACTAACATGGTCAAATGAATTAAAATTATATTTGGTCTGAATTGTAATAAAGTTTTATAGAAATTAAAAGTTGAAGGAAGTACAGGTATTAGAGGTGAGGTGATCAGAATGTTGTCTGATAATGTTTATAACACAAGCCTTGTAGACAACTGTTGATGTAAACAGGTGTGTTGTATGTTTTGACTAATGTTTATAGCCAGGTGTTGAAGCTGATAAATGTTGTATTCTGCTGATTCATTGCCAGCAGTGAAACCTTATTATGAAACAAAAGAAATGTAAGATGTGTTGAAATGGAGGTATCCTTTTATTGTAATGCAATTAATATTTGCTTTGAACAAATAAGATAAAATAATAATGAGGTAATTACTGTAACTTAGAGTTTGTGGAATTAAATCAAATTAAATTGGTAATTAAATTAATTGAAAAGATGATTCTTAATAATAAACTAATTACTGTAACATTAATTAAGGGACTATTAGGGGGGTAGAAAAAAAAAAAATTTTTTTTTTTAGTATATAACTCATATTTTTTGTTCTGATTATTATGATGTACTGGTATTTTGTATAATTAAAGTGTTATTTTGGATGGGTAATATTATACGGGGAATATTATTTAATTTATATGATTGAACTGTAAGTAGACTGTAAGTTTATATTATTATTTTAAACTAAACCAGCACTTTGTATAAGCAGAACCAGTACTTCGCAGAGAATGAGCATGTATGGCTAAGAGGAAACGAATCAGTTGTGGGATATGGTATAATGGAAGGCCTTTTTGTTAAATTTTAATTGAATGTTATAAAGTCAGGTGATACTGTGGTGGGTATCGGTCCGAGCTTATGGTGTTGGGATCTCGAGTAGAGAAGTCCAGTAAGATCGGATGGGTGCTGCCGCAGTCACCGGACTAGGGGGGTAAGTACCCGTTATTTTAGTAGAGAGTTCAGGGGGGTTGTGGCGCCATATCCTCACTGATCCCCTTAGGTTTTAGGCAATGAGAGTTTGTATGCTTCGGCATCCAATCTCTCATTGGGGGGGGGGGTATTGTAATGGTACAGAATTGTGTGCTACCCCAGTTTCAACTTTATTTCATATCAATTCAGTTTTAATTTTCAATTGTTAATTTCTACCTGTGAGGGGCCTCAGTATAACACAATGTTAGTATAAACGATGTCTAGACAACTAGACTAGACGTATTACGTAACTGCCCCAGCAGCAGTCCTTGTGAATCACAGTATGCAGATTGTCACCACTGCATGAACATCAGTCAGTAGTAAAGAGCAGTTAAAAGTTTGTTAAGTGAAAATAGTGGCCTCGGGCGTGCAAGATAGGCCTAAAGCCAAAAGGGTCTATCTAACAAAAAACATAAAAAGTGTTCCCATGTAATTTATGGCAGCACGGTCAAATAATTAAAAACAAGAGTTCTAGTCACGTACGTCGGCCGACTTTTGTTGTGAAGCTAGCCGACAAACAAGTCTGTAAAAGTAAAAGTCGTAATTGCAAACTAAAGTGAATTAAATAAGACAGAGTGTGTAGCGGTAGTGCAGAAGATTATGAACTGTGGAACTAACCTTAGTGACCAGAAACAGCCAACAACACAAGGTGGTGATGGAACTGATTAACGCCGTGGGTTGTTAAGTATTCGATATTTTATGGTTCAATATCGAAACCTTTACACTCTTGCCCTTATAAAAATCCCGCTATCTGACTGTATTTTAAAAATTTCAGAAAACCCCCGATTACGTTAGACGAGTTGTCGGCACAGAATACTAGGAAGTGGTTATGGCGTAATAACTAAACTAACACATTTTTATGTTGAAAACAAAACTTATTTTTTATTACGGATGCTATTAAAGATTAATATTCTTATGAACGAAACACAGCAACATAATTATTCAAACTTAATTACTAATCAAGGCCACCCAGTTTGCTACATTCTCTCTTGCACACAATTTACAACCCATTTAGGTTTGATTTAGCGCTTTTTTAAATGAAATTATTTATTTATTGTATTTGTTCGTTGACTACTTAACCTTGGCATCCCTTATCACCACGTGCCACACTTATTACATATTGTTCGGTCCAATGTTCGTTCCAAATTAAACTGTCATGATTCCACTGTTTATTACTGTCTATATCACACACGTTAATAAGTTTCGGTAGGCTTCGGCTACTTTTAATCGCTTCGGCCTACCGAATTCCGAGGCTACCGTTAACACGTCTGATTGCGTTGAACGTATACTGCCGACCGACTCATGCTACTTCTTGCAGGCGGACATAACTGCCATGCCTGCGAACCAATTTTGTCGCTGCACACAGCCTTCGTTGTCAAAGTCTCATCAGTTGCACACACGACACATGGGATTTTCGTGTGTTAGACGTTGACGATATTTAGTGTTCACTCGTCGACGTCACAAATGTGGGCAGGACTTAATTTCGTTTCCGTCGTGTTGAGACCACGTGTTTAGCAAAATTCTCCTTCAAGCCATTTTGTTTTTTCGCTTGGCGTGGGTATGCGCGCATGCTGGTGTTAGTGCATTTGGGCGCATTACACTGTTCTGCCATTCTGAGAATTACGAATCTGTGTGTGTGACCCGCACATTCCATTGTAATTGTTTCATCACCGTTCTTTGTTCGCGACGATTTCGATTCAACCTGTGACTGACCGCGCATATGAAATAAATTGTTGCAAATATTTAATAAAATAAAACCCCCTCCCTTTTGGCCCGTTACAATACCCCCCAATGAGAGATCTTCTGTCGAAACAGAAGAAATCTCATTGCTAAACCCCTAAGAGGACCGGTGAGGATATGGTGCCAACAACCCCCATTAGTTCTTCTACATCATGGGTAAACTACCCCCCCTGGCTCGGCGACTATGGCCGCTTCTGAACGAGATCACTGGACTTCTCTATCCGAGATCCCAACACCATAACATCGAACAGACACGCACCACAGCGCACCTAACCTTCTAACATGCTACCCCTAACTCCAAACCCCTGGTCTTATACCATGCCAGATCCTCAACCGATATGTTCCCCCTTACCATGCATACTGGGTCGCCTTCGGCAATACTGGGCGCATACATATACTTATTACTACATCCTAACAAAAATTTTATTCTCACATTCAAAAGTTCATTTAAGTTGAAAGCAAACTGCTCTATCTCCATTACTTTCTTCAAAAACAAAAAATAAAATCTTTTAGATGACTCTAGTAACTCTATTAATTTTCTCCACTACAACAATCACAAAGAAAAACAAACTGAACATCTTATTAAACATGAAGTCATTTATCCTAACATTTGTTTATACCTATATTCTAAACAATATAATTCAATAACACTAGTGATACACATAAACAATAATATAATCAAAATTCAAAACATCAATTAGATGGCAGGCACACAAAAAAATCAGTTTTTTTTTTCAAAAAATTTAAATTTATTAAAATATACTTTTCTCAATATTCCGAAAATTTAAAATTATTTAAATCAATTAAACAACAAAAGTTGCATCATTTCATTGCCAAAACTGGTCTAGTTCATAACATCAACCATCAGCTGATCAAACTCTGTCAAGTCCACAACCTTGACCTACTTAGGTTATACATAGGCTACATCATAAAATACATTAAACAGCTTTAAAATTTTTATCTTCAAACACAATAAAACATAATAAAATAAGACATTTAAAATGAACATAGTATTATTACAATTAACAATAAAATTGACATTTAAATTACTCAAAATTACACATTTTATAACTTTACATTATTCTCAAATTCTATTAAAATTTGTCACTTGTTTCCATTAATTTTATATTGTTACTATGACTCTCTTTAACATTCTCAATCTCCATTACTTTGGGTGATTTAATTATTCATAATAACGTGATTGTATCAACTTGGCCTTTATACATTTATAATCTCCCCTCTGACTCTAACATCACTAACAGCTTTAGCTAATATGACACCCATCTCTATCAAAAACATCTATCAAACATTTCTAAACCCTGCTTACTACTCAACTCATATCGCCTCATTCTACCCTTATATAAAAAAAATATACTCTCTAACCCTTTGTACTCAGGATGTGTGTTTCCCTCCCAAAGCTCATTCCCTTATGTTGGTTCCTGGACTTCATTCCTAGGCAACCCTTTCCAGCGCTAAACGGTCCCTTCCCGTCCCAACACCTTTCGTTGCGGACTCCTTACAACCACCCCCCTTTACAAAATTACCCATCAACTATTTACTCTCCCAATATACCACTTCAACTACAACAAAATATCTCCATTTACTTATTACATCAATATATCAATCAGTACTCTACAAATTCCCCATAGCTACTGTGTCACTATCAATACTTCTCAAATTCTACATTACATTATTCATAACAATATTTATTCATCTCTAGTACCCCTTTAAACTCAACTTGGACTGATCTACATGTCCTAACAAAATATTAATCACCCAAAATCTACCTTTTTTTAATTTTCTTTTTTACACTTCATTTAAAATTCTTAACTATATCAAATTACTTCCAACATTTAAATCAAAATCTTTTAACACATTAAAATCATTATATTCAAACATTAGTTACCTTGGAAATTTACAAACAATTTATAAGTGACATTCTACAGCGGATCAGCTGATTTTATTAGCAAGGTGAACGACCTTACCCTAAACACATTTCAAAATTATATCAAGTTTTACTTTACATATATTGTATTAGAAAATTTATACTTACAGTATATTATTCACCTACTGACATAAACACAAAATATACACACCACACACACCAATACCTCCACGTAACCTCTGAAACATTTAACAACAGTGTTATTTCATACCAAACAATTTAACATTTATTTATTTATTAATTACTATCCAATTCACATCTCATAAAATAATTTAAATCCAGCATTATATAACCTCTTAAATCAATCAAAATATTTGAACATATCAAATTACTGTAATTAAATTAATTATTGAAAATACCATTTTTAATTACATTACTTCCAAAACAATTTATCATTCATTAACTACCACCGTCTGAATCATTTATTTAATCTGACAAAATATTATTATTATTATTAAACAAATTCTACTACATACACACATCGTTTACCTAACATTTTACAATACCCACAGTTAATTTCACTATCAATTATTTACAATTCTTCACCATTAATTGTTCAATTTTATCACACTTCATTTCTAAAATCAGCCAGGTCAGAACCATATATTAACATATTTAAACTGTTCCTTCCCTAATTTCTTAATTCAACCCCCATCATCGTGTATATTGTCACCGGACAAAAGGCTTGCCGCATGACAAATGGCGCCAATCGTACACTCTAGTGTTTTTGGTGGCCCTAAAAAGGACCGAGTGGCGAGAAGGCTGATGTTGGTCGTGCCGCGCTAAGATGTTCGGCGGCTGCGCCCGCTGATCGTGGCGTACTGCAGTCCTCCTCTTCTTTCGGCACCGGTTGTAGAGTCGGCTGCCGGCCCAGCGAAATCCATCGCTGGCGCGGAACGGGAGTGCGAAGACGCAAGAACGGCGGTGGTTCTATTCTTCGGCTGTTCCTTCCGGCTGACTCCGCCTCGATGTCGTCCGAGAGAGGAGAGGAGATGAAGTGCGTCCGATGGCGTGGCGATGAAGAGTGCGTCAAAATTTTCTGCCGGCCCGGGTTTTATTAACTAACCGGCATCGCTGATTGGCTAGCTCCGAACACGAAGTTGGTCACGTCTCGGCGGCTGCTGATGCCGGATTGGCTCGCTCCGAGCACGTAGTTGGTCACGTCTCGGCCGCTGGTAACGGAGAGCAGGTGTTCGCATATCGCTACCGTCACAACTCCCCCGGGTCTTGAATGCTCTCCGGTACCCAGCCTACTGCTCTTCTCCGGATGTTGTAGAGGTGTCTGTTGGGCGCCATGTTGATTGGTGTGCCGGCTGGTAGCTCGCTGGCGTGGCTGGATCTTGCATCCGCAAGATGATCGTCGCCCCACGTTGGGCGCCACTTGTCACCGGACAAAAGGCTTGCCGCATGACAACTGGCGCCAATCGTACACACTATCGTTTTTGGTGGCCCTAAAAAGGACCGAGTGGCGAGAACGGTGATGTTGGTCGTGCCGCGCTGAGATGTTCGGCGGCTGCGCCCGCTGATCGTGGCGTACTGCAGTCCTCCTCTTCTTTCGGCACCGGTTGTAGAGTCGGCTGCCGGCCCAGCGAAATCCATCGCTGGCGCGGAACGGGAGTGCGAAGACGCAAGAACGGCGGCGGTTCTATTCTTCGGCTGTTCCTTCCGGCTGACTCCGCCCCGATGTCGTCCGAGAGAGGAGAGGAGATGAAGTGCGTCCGATGGCGTGGCGATGAAGAGTGCGTCAAAATTTTCTGCCGGCCCGGGTTTTATTAACTAACCGGCATCGCTGATTGGCTAGCTCCGAACACGAAGTTGGTCACGTCTCGGCGGCTGCTGATGCCGGATTGGCTCGCTCCGAGCACGTAGTTGGTCACGTCTCGGCCGCTGGTAACGGAGAGCAGATGTTCGCATATCGCTACCGTCACAATATACCTAACATATTTATAGCATAAATCATTTTTATTTACATCCAATTTATTATTATTATTATTATTATTATAATAAACCATTACCTCTATGTCATTCATCTTCCCTTTTATTATGTCATAAAACCTGTCACTATTATTTATTTTTGTCCAGTCTCCGTAAGTATTTGTTGTTACACCCAGGTAAATTATTTTCTCATCATTTTCTTCTACTACAAGTACACTAATTCTTCCTACAGGTACATATTTATCATCAATATAATAATTGTCTACTACTGCACAAGGTATGTCTACATTATTTATCATAATTCTCCTAATATTCATCTTCTCTATCAGCTCTCCATAACCTCTATTTATCTTGAACCACTCTAACTCTTTCTCTCTCTCATAATCACTTGCATCACCACACCCTTTCACATTCTCTCTCTCACTCCATGCAGAGGGCAATACCACAAAATTCTTTAACCACCATCTGGCCCTACCAGATAAACACAAAAAACTTATATGACATTCTGAAGACCTTTTATCTTCTACAAAAACTATTGAGGAACTCTTGTCCTCCATCAACACTTGTGAAGTCTCTGCTTCACATTTAACCCCATAAAATTTTGCCCCCTGGTCACCTTCTATATTTAAACTATCACTATACTCCCTTTCTAAATCATAAGCACTAACTAGCAATCCCTGATCAACCTCAACTCTCATTCTACTCTCATTTTCACTATTGTCTACTGTATCATTCTTAGATACCCCATTTTCAGTTATATAATCATTATTCTTATTTAACGTTACTTCACCATTATAATTATTTGTATTACTACCACCACTTACCTCATCTATTATTCCTTCATTATTTTTCGATATATTGCTACCACCACAAACACTTACCTGTTTTGATTCACCAGTATTTGCCTTTAATTGACATCTATCTCTTCTCCACTCCTCGTTTTGTTTTTTCAATTCATTGTTGAATTCCTTGGTATTACTAGTCATGTCATCTAACATTGCGTTTTGTTTATCCAAACGTTCATTAAACTCTTTGCACATCATAAATATCATATTCATCATATGTGTCTTATAATCAGATTCGCTCATATCATCACTTACCTCATTGTCTGCCACCAGATCGACTTGCTTATTGTTAAATTGGTCTATCTCTTCACCACTTTCTACTCCCATTATACTATCATCCTTAACATTAGGCCTATTCACTGTCTTATTTTTTACCACTGTTACTTCAACTGTCTTACCTTTATTATTTGTTCGTTGACTACTTAACCTTGGCATCCCTTATTACCACGTGCCACACTTATTACATATTGTTCGGTCCAATGTTCGTTCCAAATTAAACTGTCATGATTCCACTGTTTATTACTGTCTATATCACACACGTTAATAAGTTTCGGTAGGCTTCGGCTACTTTTAATCGCTTCGGCCTACCGAATTCCGAGGCTACCGTTAACACGTCTGATTGCGTTGAACGTATACTGCCGACCGACTCATGCTACTTCTTGCAGGCGGACATCACTGCCATGCCTGCGAACCAATTTTGTCGCTGCACACAGCCTTCGTTGTCAAAGTCTCATCAGTTGCACACACGACACATGGGATTTTCGTGTGTTAGACGTTGACGATATTTAGTGTTCACTCGTCGACGTCACAAATGTGGGCAGGACTTAATTTCGTTTCCGTCGTGTTGAGACCACGTGTTTAGCAAAATTCTCCTTCAAGCCATTTTGTTTTTTCGCTTGGCGTGGGTATGCGCGCATGCTGGTGTTAGTGCATTTGGGCGCATTACACTGTTCTGCCATTCTGAGAATTACGAATCTGTGTGTGTGACCCGCACATTCCATTGTAATTGTTTCATCACCGTTCTTTGTTCGCGACGATTTCGATTCAACCTGTGACTGACCGCGCATATGAAATAAATTGTTGCAAATATTTAATAAAATAAAACCCCCTCCCTTTTGCCCCGTTACAATACCCCCCAAATGAGAGATCTTCTGTCGAAACAGAAGAAATCTCATTGCTAAACCCCTAAGAGGACCGGTGAGGATATGGTGCCAACAACCCCCATTAGTTCTTCTACATCATGGGTAAACTACCCCCCCTGGCTCGGCGACTATGGCCGCATCTGAACGAGATCACTGGACTTCTCTATCCGAGATCCCAACACCATAACATCGAACAGACACGCACCACAGCGCACCTAACCTTCTAACATGCTACCCCTAACTCCAAACCCCTGGTCTTATACCATGCCAGATCCTCAACCGATATGTTCCCCCTTACCATGCATACTGGGTCGCCTTCGGCAATACTGGGCGCATACATATACTTATTACTACATCCTAACAAAAATTTTATTCTCACATTCAAAAGTTCATTTAAGTTGAAAGCAAACTGCTCTATCTCCATTACTTTCTTCAAAAACAAAAAATAAAATCTTTTAGATGACTCTAGTAACTCTATTAATTTTCTCCACTACAACAATCACAAAGAAAAACAAACTGAACATCTTATTAAACATGAAGTCATTTATCCTAACATTTGTTTATACCTATATTCTAAACAATATAATTCAATAACACTAGTGATACACATAAACAATAATATAATCAAAATTCAAAACATCAATTAGATGGCAGGCACACAAAAAAATCAATTTTTTTTTTCAAAAAATTTAAATTTATTAAAATATACTTTTCTCAATATTCCGAAAATTTAAAATTATTTAAATCAATTAAACAACAAAAGTTGCATCATTTCATTGCCAAAACTGGTCTAGTTCATAACATCAACCATCAGCTGATCAAACTCTGTCAAGTCCACAACCTTGACCTACTTAGGTTATACATAGGCTACATCATAAAATACATTAAACAGCTTTAAAATTTTTATCTTCAAACACAATAAAACATAATAAAATAAGACATTTAAAATGAACATAGTATTATTACAATTAACAATAAAATTGACATTTAAATTACTCAAAATTACACATTTTATAACTTTACATTATTCTCAAATTCTATTAAAATTTGTCACTTGTTTCCATTAATTTTATATTGTTACTATGACTCTCTTTAACATTCTCAATCTCCATTACTTTGGGTGATTTAATTATTCATAATAACGTGATTGTATCAACTTGGCCTTTATACATTTATAATCTCCCCTCTGACTCTAACATCACTAACAGCTTTAGCTAATATGACACCCATCTCTATCAAAAACATCTATCAAACATTTCTAAACCCTGCTTACTACTCAACTCATATCGCCTCATTCTACCCTTATATAAAAAAAATATACTCTCTAACCCTTTGTACTCAGGATGTGTGTTTCCCTCCCAAAGCTCATTCCCTTATGTTGGTTCCTGGACTTCATTCCTAGGCAACCCTTTCCAGCGCTAAACGGTCCCTTCCCGTCCCAACACCTTTCGTTGCGGACTCCTTACAACCACCCCCCTTTACAAAATTACCCATCAACTATTTACTCTCCCAATATACCACTTCAACTACAACAAAATATCTCCATTTACTTATTACATCAATATATCAATCAGTACTCTACAAATTCCCCATAGCTACTGTGTCACTATCAATACTTCTCAAATTCTACATTACATTATTCATAACAATATTTATTCATCTCTAGTACCCCTTTAAACTCAACTTGGACTGATCTACATGTCCTAACAAAATATTAATCACCCAAAATCTACCTTTTTTTAATTTTCTTTTTTACACTTCATTTAAAATTCTTAACTATATCAAATTACTTCCAACATTTAAATCAAAATCTTTTAACACATTAAAATCATTATATTCAAACATTAGTTACCTTGGAAATTTACAAACAATTTATAAGTGACATTCTACAGCGGATCAGCTGATTTTATTAGCAAGGTGAACGACCTTACCCTAAACACATTTCAAAATTATATCAAGTTTTACTTTACATATATTGTATTAGAAAATTTATACTTACAGTATATTATTCACCTACTGACATAAACACAAAATATACACACCACACACACCAATACCTCCACGTAACCTCTGAAACATTTAACAACAGTGTTATTTCATACCAAACAATTTAACATTTATTTATTTATTAATTACTATCCAATTCACATCTCATAAAATAATTTAAATCCAGCATTATATAACCTCTTAAATCAATCAAAATATTTGAACATATCAAATTACTGTAATTAAATTAATTATTGAAAATACCATTTTTAATTACATTACTTCCAAAACAATTTATCATTCATTAACTACCACCGTCTGAATCATTTATTTAATCTGACAAAATATTATTATTATTATTAAACAAATTCTACTACATACACACATCGTTTACCTAACATTTTACAATACCCACAGTTAATTTCACTATCAATTATTTACAATTCTTCACCATTAATTGTTCAATTTTATCACACTTCATTTCTAAAATCAGCCAGGTCAGAACCATATATTAACATATTTAAACTGTTCCTTCCCTAATTTCTTAATTCAACCCCCATCATCGTGTATATTGTCACCGGACAAAAGGCTTGCCGCATGACAAATGGCGCCAATCGTACACTCTAGTGTTTTTGGTGGCCCTAAAAAGGACCGAGTGGCGAGAAGGCTGATGTTGGTCGTGCCGCGCTAAGATGTTCGGCGGCTGCGCCCGCTGATCGTGGCGTACTGCAGTCCTCCTCTTCTTTCGGCACCGGTTGTAGAGTCGGCTGCCGGCCCAGCGAAATCCATCGCTGGCGCGGAACGGGAGTGCGAAGACGCAAGAACGGCGGTGGTTCTATTCTTCGGCTGTTCCTTCCGGCTGACTCCGCCTCGATGTCGTCCGAGAGAGGAGAGGAGATGAAGTGCGTCCGATGGCGTGGCGATGAAGAGTGCGTCAAAATTTTCTGCCGGCCCGGGTTTTATTAACTAACCGGCATCGCTGATTGGCTAGCTCCGAACACGAAGTTGGTCACGTCTCGGCGGCTGCTGATGCCGGATTGGCTCGCTCCGAGCACGTAGTTGGTCACGTCTCGGCCGCTGGTAACGGAGAGCAGGTGTTCGCATATCGCTACCGTCACAACTCCCCCGGGTCTTGAATGCTCTCCGGTACCCAGCCTACTGCTCTTCTCCGGATGTTGTAGAGGTGTCTGTTGGGCGCCATGTTGATTGGTGTGCCGGCTGGTAGCTCGCTGGCGTGGCTGGATCTTGCATCCGCAAGATGATCGTCGCCCCACGTTGGGCGCCACTTGTCACCGGACAAAAGGCTTGCCGCATGACAACTGGCGCCAATCGTACACACTATCGTTTTTGGTGGCCCTAAAAAGGACCGAGTGGCGAGAACGGTGATGTTGGTCGTGCCGCGCTGAGATGTTCGGCGGCTGCGCCCGCTGATCGTGGCGTACTGCAGTCCTCCTCTTCTTTCGGCACCGGTTGTAGAGTCGGCTGCCGGCCCAGCGAAATCCATCGCTGGCGCGGAACGGGAGTGCGAAGACGCAAGAACGGCGGCGGTTCTATTCTTCGGCTGTTCCTTCCGGCTGACTCCGCTCCGATGTCGTCCGAGAGAGGAGAGGAGATGAAGTGCGTCCGATGGCGTGGCGATGAAGAGTGCGTCAAAATTTTCTGCCGGCCCGGGTTTTATTAACTAACCGGCATCGCTGATTGGCTAGCTCCGAACACGAAGTTGGTCACGTCTCGGCGGCTGCTGATGCCGGATTGGCTCGCTCCGAGCACGTAGTTGGTCACGTCTCGGCCGCTGGTAACGGAGAGCAGATGTTCGCATATCGCTACCGTCACAATATACCTAACATATTTATAGCATAAATCATTTTTATTTACATCCAATTTATTATTATTATTATTATTATTATAATAAACCATTACCTCTATGTCATTCATCTTCCCTTTTATTATGTCATAAAACCTGTCACTATTATTTATTTTTGTCCAGTCTCCGTAAGTATTTGTTGTTACACCCAGGTAAATTATTTTCTCATCATTTTCTTCTACTACAAGTACACTAATTCTTCCTACAGGTACATATTTATCATCAATATAATAATTGTCTACTACTGCACAAGGTATGTCTACATTATTTATCATAATTCTCCTAATATTCATCTTCTCTATCAGCTCTCCATAACCTCTATTTATCTTGAACAACTCTAGCTCTTTCTCTCTCTCATAATCACTTGCATCACCACACTCTTTCACATTCTCTCTCTCACTCCATGCAGAGGGCAATACCACAAAATTCTTTAACCACCATCTGGCCCTACCAGATAAACACAAAAAACTTATATGACATTCTGAAGACCTTTTATCTTCTACAAAAACTATTGAGGAACTCTTGTCCTCCATCAACACTTGTGAAGTCTCTGCTTCACATTTAACCCCATAAAATTTTGCCCCCTGGTCACCTTCTATATTTAAACTATCACTATACTCCCTTTCTAAATCATAAGCACTAACTAGCAATCCCTGATCAACCTCAACTCTCATTCTACTCTCATTTTCACTATTGTCTACTGTATCATTCTTAGATACCCCATTTTCAGTTATATAATCATTATTCTTATTTAACGTTACTTCACCATTATAATTATTTGTATTACTACCACCACTTACCTCATCTATTATTCCTTCATTATTTTTCGATATATTGCTACCACCACAAACACTTACCTGTTTTGATTCACCAGTATTTGCCTTTAATTGACATCTATCTCTTCTCCACTCCTCGTTTTGTTTTTTCAATTCATTGTTGAATTCCTTGGTATTACTAGTCATGTCATCTAACATTGCGTTTTGTTTATCCAAACGTTCATTAAACTCTTTGCACATCATAAATATCATATTCATCATATGTGTCTTATAATCAGATTCGCTCATATCATCACTTACCTCATTGTCTGCCACCAGATCGACTTGCTTATTGTTAAATTGGTCTATCTCTTCACCACTTTCTACTCCCATTATACTATCATCCTTAACATTAGGCCTATTCACTGTCTTATTTTTTACCACTGTTACTTCAACTGTCTTACCTTTATTATTTGTTCGTTGACTACTTAACCTTGGCATCCCTTATTACCACGTGCCACACTTATTACATATTGTTCGGTCCAATGTTCGTTCCAAATTAAACTGTCATGATTCCACTGTTTATTACTGTCTATATCACACACGTTAATAAGTTTCGGTAGGCTTCGGCTACTTTTAATCGCTTCGGCCTACCGAATTCCGAGGCTACCGTTAACACGTCTGATTGCGTTGAACGTATACTGCCAACCGACTCATGCTACTTCTTGCAGGCGGACATCACTGCCATGCCTGCGAACCAATTTTGTCGCTGCACACAGCCTTCGTTGTCAAAGTCTCATCAGTTGCACACACGACACATGGGATTTTCGTGTGTTAGACGTTGACGATATTTAGTGTTCACTCGTCGACGTCACAAATGTGGGCAGGACTTAATTTCGTTTCCGTCGTGTTGAGACCACGTGTTTAGCAAAATTCTCCTTCAAGCCATTTTGTTTTTTCGCTTGGCGTGGGTATGCGCGCATGCTGGTGTTAGTGCATTTGGGCGCATTACACTGTTCTGCCATTCTGAGAATTACGAATCTGTGTGTGTGACCCGCACATTCCATTGTAATTGTTTCATCACCGTTCTTTGTTCGCGACGATTTCGATTCAACCTGTGACTGACCGCGCATATGAAATAAATTGTTGCAAATATTTAATAAAATAAAACCCCCTCCCTTTTGCCCCGTTACAATACCCCCGAAATGAGAGATCTTCTGTCGAAACAGAAGAAATCTCATTGCTAAACCCCTAAGAGGACCGGTGAGGATATGGTGCCAACAACCCCCATTAGTTCTTCTACATCATGGGTAAACTACCCCCCCTGGCTCGGCGACTATGGCCGCATCTGAACGAGATCACTGGACTTCTCTATCCGAGATCCCAACACCATAACATCGAACAGACACGCACCACAGCGCACCTAACCTTCTAACATGCTACCCCTAACTCCAAACCCCTGGTCTTATACCATGCCAGATCCTCAACCGATATGTTCCCCCTTACCATGCATACTGGGTCGCCTTCGGCAATACTGGGCGCATACATATACTTATTACTACATCCTAACAAAAATTTTATTCTCACATTCAAAAGTTCATTTAAGTTGAAAGCAAACTGCTCTATCTCCATTACTTTCTTCAAAAACAAAAAATAAAATCTTTTAGATGACTCTAGTAACTCTATTAATTTTCTCCACTACAACAATCACAAAGAAAAACAAACTGAACATCTTATTAAACATGAAGTCATTTATCCTAACATTTGTTTATACCTATATTCTAAACAATATAATTCAATAACACTAGTGATACACATAAACAATAATATAATCAAAATTCAAAACATCAATTAGATGGCAGGCACACAAAAAAATCAATTTTTTTTTTCAAAAAATTTAAATTTATTAAAATATACTTTTCTCAATATTCCGAAAATTTAAAATTATTTAAATCAATTAAACAACAAAAGTTGCATCATTTCATTGCCAAAACTGGTCTAGTTCATAACATCAACCATCAGCTGATCAAACTCTGTCAAGTCCACAACCTTGACCTACTTAGGTTATACATAGGCTACATCATAAAATACATTAAACAGCTTTAAAATTTTTATCTTCAAACACAATAAAACATAATAAAATAAGACATTTAAAATGAACATAGTATTATTACAATTAACAATAAAATTGACATTTAAATTACTCAAAATTACACATTTTATAACTTTACATTATTCTCAAATTCTATTAAAATTTGTCACTTGTTTCCATTAATTTTATATTGTTACTATGACTCTCTTTAACATTCTCAATCTCCATTACTTTGGGTGATTTAATTATTCATAATAACGTGATTGTATCAACTTGGCCTTTATACATTTATAATCTCCCCTCTGACTCTAACATCACTAACAGCTTTAGCTAATATGACACCCATCTCTATCAAAAACATCTATCAAACATTTCTAAACCCTGCTTACTACTCAACTCATATCGCCTCATTCTACCCTTATATAAAAAAAATATACTCTCTAACCCTTTGTACTCAGGATGTGTGTTTCCCTCCCAAAGCTCATTCCCTTATGTTGGTTCCTGGACTTCATTCCTAGGCAACCCTTTCCAGCGCTAAACGGTCCCTTCCCGTCCCAACACCTTTCGTTGCGGACTCCTTACAACCACCCCCCTTTACAAAATTACCCATCAACTATTTACTCTCCCAATATACCACTTCAACTACAACAAAATATCTCCATTTACTTATTACATCAATATATCAATCAGTACTCTACAAATTCCCCATAGCTACTGTGTCACTATCAATACTTCTCAAATTCTACATTACATTATTCATAACAATATTTATTCATCTCTAGTACCCCTTTAAACTCAACTTGGACTGATCTACATGTCCTAACAAAATATTAATCACCCAAAATCTACCTTTTTTTAATTTTCTTTTTTACACTTCATTTAAAATTCTTAACTATATCAAATTACTTCCAACATTTAAATCAAAATCTTTTAACACATTAAAATCATTATATTCAAACATTAGTTACCTTGGAAATTTACAAACAATTTATAAGTGACATTCTACAGCGGATCAGCTGATTTTATTAGCAAGGTGAACGACCTTACCCTAAACACATTTCAAAATTATATCAAGTTTTACTTTACATATATTGTATTAGAAAATTTATACTTACAGTATATTATTCACCTACTGACATAAACACAAAATATACACACCACACACACCAATACCTCCACGTAACCTCTGAAACATTTAACAACAGTGTTATTTCATACCAAACAATTTAACATTTATTTATTTATTAATTACTATCCAATTCACATCTCATAAAATAATTTAAATCCAGCATTATATAACCTCTTAAATCAATCAAAATATTTGAACATATCAAATTACTGTAATTAAATTAATTATTGAAAATACCATTTTTAATTACATTACTTCCAAAACAATTTATCATTCATTAACTACCACCGTCTGAATCATTTATTTAATCTGACAAAATATTATTATTATTATTAAACAAATTCTACTACATACACACATCGTTTACCTAACATTTTACAATACCCACAGTTAATTTCACTATCAATTATTTACAATTCTTCACCATTAATTGTTCAATTTTATCACACTTCATTTCTAAAATCAGCCAGGTCAGAACCATATATTAACATATTTAAACTGTTCCTTCCCTAATTTCTTAATTCAACCCCCATCATCGTGTATATTGTCACCGGACAAAAGGCTTGCCGCATGACAAATGGCGCCAATCGTACACTCTAGTGTTTTTGGTGGCCCTAAAAAGGACCGAGTGGCGAGAAGGCTGATGTTGGTCGTGCCGCGCTAAGATGTTCGGCGGCTGCGCCCGCTGATCGTGGCGTACTGCAGTCCTCCTCTTCTTTCGGCACCGGTTGTAGAGTCGGCTGCCGGCCCAGCGAAATCCATCGCTGGCGCGGAACGGGAGTGCGAAGACGCAAGAACGGCGGTGGTTCTATTCTTCGGCTGTTCCTTCCGGCTGACTCCGCCTCGATGTCGTCCGAGAGAGGAGAGGAGATGAAGTGCGTCCGATGGCGTGGCGATGAAGAGTGCGTCAAAATTTTCTGCCGGCCCGGGTTTTATTAACTAACCGGCATCGCTGATTGGCTAGCTCCGAACACGAAGTTGGTCACGTCTCGGCGGCTGCTGATGCCGGATTGGCTCGCTCCGAGCACGTAGTTGGTCACGTCTCGGCCGCTGGTAACGGAGAGCAGGTGTTCGCATATCGCTACCGTCACAACTCCCCCGGGTCTTGAATGCTCTCCGGTACCCAGCCTACTGCTCTTCTCCGGATGTTGTAGAGGTGTCTGTTGGGCGCCATGTTGATTGGTGTGCCGGCTGGTAGCTCGCTGGCGTGGCTGGATCTTGCATCCGCAAGATGATCGTCGCCCCATGTTGGGCGCCACTTGTCACCGGACAAAAGGCTTGCCGCATGACAACTGGCGCCAATCGTACACACTATCGTTTTTGGTGGCCCTAAAAAGGACCGAGTGGCGAGAACGGTGATGTTGGTCGTGCCGCGCTGAGATGTTCGGCGGCTGCGCCCGCTGATCGTGGCGTACTGCAGTCCTCCTCTTCTTTCGGCACCGGTTGTAGAGTCGGCTGCCGGCCCAGCGAAATCCATCGCTGGCGCGGAACGGGAGTGCGAAGACGCAAGAACAGCGGCGGTTCTATTCTTCGGCTGTTCCTTCCGGCTGACTCCGCTCCGATGTCGTCCGAGAGAGGAGAGGAGATGAAGTGCGTCCGATGGCGTGGCGATGAAGAGTGCGTCAAAATTTTCTGCCGGCCCGGGTTTTATTAACTAACCGGCATCGCTGATTGGCTAGCTCCGAACACGAAGTTGGTCACGTCTCGGCGGCTGCTGATGCCGGATTGGCTCGCTCCGAGCACGTAGTTGGTCACGTCTCGGCCGCTGGTAACGGAGAGCAGATGTTCGCATATCGCTACCGTCACAATATACCTAACATATTTATAGCATAAATCATTTTTATTTACATCCAATTTATTATTATTATTATTATTATTATAATAAACCATTACCTCTATGTCATTCATCTTCCCTTTTATTATGTCATAAAACCTGTCACTATTATTTATTTTTGTCCAGTCTCCGTAAGTATTTGTTGTTACACCCAGGTAAATTATTTTCTCATCATTTTCTTCTACTACAAGTACACTAATTCTTCCTACAGGTACATATTTATCATCAATATAATAATTGTCTACTACTGCACAAGGTATGTCTACATTATTTATCATAATTCTCCTAATATTCATCTTCTCTATCAGCTCTCCATAACCTCTATTTATCTTGAACCACTCTAACTCTTTCTCTCTCTCATAATCACTTGCATCACCACACCCTTTCACATTCTCTCTCTCACTCCATGCAGAGGGCAATACCACAAAATTCTTTAACCACCATCTGGCCCTACCAGATAAACACAAAAAACTTATATGACATTCTGAAGACCTTTTATCTTCTACAAAAACTATTGAGGAACTCTTGTCCTCCATCAACACTTGTGAAGTCTCTGCTTCACATTTAACCCCATAAAATTTTGCCCCCTGGTCACCTTCTATATTTAAACTATCACTATACTCCCTTTCTAAATCATAAGCACTAACTAGCAATCCCTGATCAACCTCAACTCTCATTCTACTCTCATTTTCACTATTGTCTACTGTATCATTCTTAGATACCCCATTTTCAGTTATATAATCATTATTCTTATTTAACGTTACTTCACCATTATAATTATTTGTATTACTACCACCACTTACCTCATCTATTATTCCTTCATTATTTTTCGATATATTGCTACCACCACAAACACTTACCTGTTTTGATTCACCAGTATTTGCCTTTAATTGACATCTATCTCTTCTCCACTCCTCGTTTTGTTTTTTCAATTCATTGTTGAATTCCTTGGTATTACTAGTCATGTCATCTAACATTGCGTTTTGTTTATCCAAACGTTCATTAAACTCTTTGCACATCATAAATATCATATTCATCATATGTGTCTTATAATCAGATTCGCTCATATCATCACTTACCTCATTGTCTGCCACCAGATCGACTTGCTTATTGTTAAATTGGTCTATCTCTTCACCACTTTCTACTCCCATTATACTATCATCCTTAACATTAGGCCTATTCACTGTCTTATTTTTTACCACTGTTACTTCAACTGTCTTACCTTTATTATTTGTTCGTTGACTACTTAACCTTGGCATCCCTTATTACCACGTGCCACACTTATTACATATTGTTCGGTCCAATGTTCGTTCCAAATTAAACTGTCATGATTCCACTGTTTATTACTGTCTATATCACACACGTTAATAAGTTTCGGTAGGCTTCGGCTACTTTTAATCGCTTCAGCCTACCGAATTCCGAGGCTACCGTTAACACGTCTGATTGCGTTGAACGTATACTGCCGACCGACTCATGCTACTTCTTGCAGGCGGACATCACTGCCATGCCTGCGAACCAATTTTGTCGCTGCACACAGCCTTCGTTGTCAAAGTCTCATCAGTTGCACACACGACACATGGGATTTTCGTGTGTTAGACGTTGACGATATTTAGTGTTCACTCGTCGACGTCACAAATGTGGGCAGGACTTAATTTCGTTTCCGTCGTGTTGAGACCACGTGTTTAGCAAAATTCTCCTTCAAGCCATTTTGTTTTTTCGCTTGGCGTGGGTATGCGCGCATGCTGGTGTTAGTGCATTTGGGCGCATTACACTGTTTTGCCATTCTGAGAATTACGAATCTGTGTGTGTGACCCGCACATTCCATTGTAATTGTTTCATCACCGTTCTTTGTTCGCGACGATTTCGATTCAACCTGTGACTGACCGCGCATATGAAATAAATTGTTGCAAATATTTAATAAAATAAAACCCCCTCCCTTTTGCCCCGTTACAATACCCCCCAAATGAGAGATCTTCTGTCGAAACAGAAGAAATCTCATTGCTAAACCCCTAAGAGGACCGGTGAGGATATGGTGCCAACAACCCCCATTAGTTCTTCTACATCATGGGTAAACTACCCCCCCTGGCTCGGCGACTATGGCCGCATCTGAACGAGATCACTGGACTTCTCTATCCGAGATCCCAACACCATAACATCGAACAGACACGCACCACAGCGCACCTAACCTTCTAACATGCTACCCCTAACTCCAAACCCCTGGTCTTATACCATGCCAGATCCTCAACCGATATGTTCCCCCTTACCATGCATACTGGGTCGCCTTCGGCAATACTGGGCGCATACATATACTTATTACTACATCCTAACAAAAATTTTATTCTCACATTCAAAAGTTCATTTAAGTTGAAAGCAAACTGCTCTATCTCCATTACTTTCTTCAAAAACAAAAAATAAAATCTTTTAGATGACTCTAGTAACTCTATTAATTTTCTCCACTACAACAATCACAAAGAAAAACAAACTGAACATCTTATTAAACATGAAGTCATTTATCCTAACATTTGTTTATACCTATATTCTAAACAATATAATTCAATAACACTAGTGATACACATAAACAATAATATAATCAAAATTCAAAACATCAATTAGATGGCAGGCACACAAAAAAATCAATTTTTTTTTTCAAAAAATTTAAATTTATTAAAATATACTTTTCTCAATATTCCGAAAATTTAAAATTATTTAAATCAATTAAACAACAAAAGTTGCATCATTTCATTGCCAAAACTGGTCTAGTTCATAACATCAACCATCAGCTGATCAAACTCTGTCAAGTCCACAACCTTGACCTACTTAGGTTATACATAGGCTACATCATAAAATACATTAAACAGCTTTAAAATTTTTATCTTCAAACACAATAAAACATAATAAAATAAGACATTTAAAATGAACATAGTATTATTACAATTAACAATAAAATTGACATTTAAATTACTCAAAATTACACATTTTATAACTTTACATTATTCTCAAATTCTATTAAAATTTGTCACTTGTTTCCATTAATTTTATATTGTTACTATGACTCTCTTTAACATTCTCAATCTCCATTACTTTGGGTGATTTAATTATTCATAATAACGTGATTGTATCAACTTGGCCTTTATACATTTATAATCTCCCCTCTGACTCTAACATCACTAACAGCTTTAGCTAATATGACACCCATCTCTATCAAAAACATCTATCAAACATTTCTAAACCCTGCTTACTACTCAACTCATATCGCCTCATTCTACCCTTATATAAAAAAAATATACTCTCTAACCCTTTGTACTCAGGATGTGTGTTTCCCTCCCAAAGCTCATTCCCTTATGTTGGTTCCTGGACTTCATTCCTAGGCAACCCTTTCCAGCGCTAAACGGTCCCTTCCCGTCCCAACACCTTTCGTTGCGGACTCCTTACAACCACCCCCCTTTACAAAATTACCCATCAACTATTTACTCTCCCAATATACCACTTCAACTACAACAAAATATCTCCATTTACTTATTACATCAATATATCAATCAGTACTCTACAAATTCCCCATAGCTACTGTGTCACTATCAATACTTCTCAAATTCTACATTACATTATTCATAACAATATTTATTCATCTCTAGTACCCCTTTAAACTCAACTTGGACTGATCTACATGTCCTAACAAAATATTAATCACCCAAAATCTACCTTTTTTTAATTTTCTTTTTTACACTTCATTTAAAATTCTTAACTATATCAAATTACTTCCAACATTTAAATCAAAATCTTTTAACACATTAAAATCATTATATTCAAACATTAGTTACCTTGGAAATTTACAAACAATTTATAAGTGACATTCTACAGCGGATCAGCTGATTTTATTAGCAAGGTGAACGACCTTACCCTAAACACATTTCAAAATTATATCAAGTTTTACTTTACATATATTGTATTAGAAAATTTATACTTACAGTATATTATTCACCTACTGACATAAACACAAAATATACACACCACACACACCAATACCTCCACGTAACCTCTGAAACATTTAACAACAGTGTTATTTCATACCAAACAATTTAACATTTATTTATTTATTAATTACTATCCAATTCACATCTCATAAAATAATTTAAATCCAGCATTATATAACCTCTTAAATCAATCAAAATATTTGAACATATCAAATTACTGTAATTAAATTAATTATTGAAAATACCATTTTTAATTACATTACTTCCAAAACAATTTATCATTCATTAACTACCACCGTCTGAATCATTTATTTAATCTGACAAAATATTATTATTATTATTAAACAAATTCTACTACATACACACATCGTTTACCTAACATTTTACAATACCCACAGTTAATTTCACTATCAATTATTTACAATTCTTCACCATTAATTGTTCAATTTTATCACACTTCATTTCTAAAATCAGCCAGGTCAGAACCATATATTAACATATTTAAACTGTTCCTTCCCTAATTTCTTAATTCAACCCCCATCATCGTGTATATTGTCACCGGACAAAAGGCTTGCCGCATGACAAATGGCGCCAATCGTACACTCTAGTGTTTTTGGTGGCCCTAAAAAGGACCGAGTGGCGAGAAGGCTGATGTTGGTCGTGCCGCGCTAAGATGTTCGGCGGCTGCGCCCGCTGATCGTGGCGTACTGCAGTCCTCCTCTTCTTTCGGCACCGGTTGTAGAGTCGGCTGCCGGCCCAGCGAAATCCATCGCTGGCGCGGAACGGGAGTGCGAAGACGCAAGAACGGCGGTGGTTCTATTCTTCGGCTGTTCCTTCCGGCTGACTCCGCCTCGATGTCGTCCGAGAGAGGAGAGGAGATGAAGTGCGTCCGATGGCGTGGCGATGAAGAGTGCGTCAAAATTTTCTGCCGGCCCGGGTTTTATTAACTAACCGGCATCGCTGATTGGCTAGCTCCGAACACGAAGTTGGTCACGTCTCGGCGGCTGCTGATGCCGGATTGGCTCGCTCCGAGCACGTAGTTGGTCACGTCTCGGCCGCTGGTAACGGAGAGCAGGTGTTCGCATATCGCTACTGTCACAACTCCCCCGGGTCTTGAATGCTCTCCGGTACCCAGCCTACTGCTCTTCTCCGGATGTTGTAGAGGTGTCTGTTGGGCGCCATGTTGATTGGTGTGCCGGCTGGTAGCTCGCTGGCGTGGCTGGATCTTGCATCCGCAAGATGATCGTCACCCCACGTTGGGCGCCACTTGTCACCGGACAAAAGGCTTGCCGCATGACAACTGGCGCCAATCGTACACACTATCGTTTTTGGTGGCCCTAAAAAGGACCGAGTGGCGAGAACGGTGATGTTGGTCGTGCCGCGCTGAGATGTTCGGCGGCTGCGCCCGCTGATCGTGGCGTACTGCAGCCCTCCTCTTCTTTCGGCACCGGTTGTAGAGTCGGCTGCCGGCCCAGCGAAATCCATCGCTGGCGTGGAACGGGAGTGCGAAGACGCAAGAACGGCGGCGGTTCTATTCTTCGGCTGTTCCTTCCGGCTGACTCCGCCCCGATGTCGTCCGAGAGAGGAGAGGAGATGAAGTGCGTCCGATGGCGTGGCGATGAAGAGTGCGTCAAAATTTTCTGCCGGCCCGGGTTTTATTAACTAACCGGCATCGCTGATTGGCTAGCTCCGAACACGAAGTTGGTCACGTCTCGGCGGCTGCTGATGCCGGATTGGCTCGCTCCGAGCACGTAGTTGGTCACGTCTCGGCCGCTGGTAACGGAGAGCAGATGTTCGCATATCGCTACCGTCACAATATACCTAACATATTTATAGCATAAATCATTTTTATTTACATCCAATTTATTATTATTATTATTATTATTATAATAAACCATTACCTCTATGTCATTCATCTTCCCTTTTATTATGTCATAAAACCTGTCACTATTATTTATTTTTGTCCAGTCTCCGTAAGTATTTGTTGTTACACCCAGGTAAATTATTTTCTCATCATTTTCTTCTACTACAAGTACACTAATTCTTCCTACAGGTACATATTTATCATCAATATAATAATTGTCTACTACTGCACAAGGTATGTCTACATTATTTATCATAATTCTCCTAATATTCATCTTCTCTATCAGCTCTCCATAACCTCTATTTATCTTGAACCACTCTAACTCTTTCTCTCTCTCATAATCACTTGCATCACCACACCCTTTCACATTCTCTCTCTCACTCCATGCAGAGGGCAATACCACAAAATTCTTTAACCACCATCTGGCCCTACCAGATAAACACAAAAAACTTATATGACATTCTGAAGACCTTTTATCTTCTACAAAAACTATTGAGGAACTCTTGTCCTCCATCAACACTTGTGAAGTCTCTGCTTCACATTTAACCCCATAAAATTTTGCCCCCTGGTCACCTTCTATATTTAAACTATCACTATACTCCCTTTCTAAATCATAAGCACTAACTAGCAATCCCTGATCAACCTCAACTCTCATTCTACTCTCATTTTCACTATTGTCTACTGTATCATTCTTAGATACCCCATTTTCAGTTATATAATCATTATTCTTATTTAACGTTACTTCACCATTATAATTATTTGTATTACTACCACCACTTACCTCATCTATTATTCCTTCATTATTTTTCGATATATTGCTACCACCACAAACACTTACCTGTTTTGATTCACCAGTATTTGCCTTTAATTGACATCTATCTCTTCTCCACTCCTCGTTTTGTTTTTTCAATTCATTGTTGAATTCCTTGGTATTACTAGTCATGTCATCTAACATTGCGTTTTGTTTATCCAAACGTTCATTAAACTCTTTGCACATCATAAATATCATATTCATCATATGTGTCTTATAATCAGATTCGCTCATATCATCACTTACCTCATTGTCTGCCACCAGATCGACTTGCTTATTGTTAAATTGGTCTATCTCTTCACCACTTTCTACTCCCATTATACTATCATCCTTAACATTAGGCCTATTCACTGTCTTATTTTTTACCACTGTTACTTCAACTGTCTTACCTTTATTATTTGTCATCTCACTATGTTTCTTAATTTCTGCGAATATTCCCTCTTCTTGTTCTTCCATTCGTGCTAAATTATTATCTAAATTACCCCACTCCTCGTCTGTCATTTCACCTACAACCCCTCTAAATTCGCTTTCCCATTCATCCCACGCGAAACCAATATTCTCTAGTACCTCGGTCATATTCAAAAATTATTCTTATACCCCCTTTATATATAAAAAAACTATTATTAAACTACACACATAAAATCAAAACATCTAACACAATTTACACATCATACTCCTACCAAAACATAACCTTATTTTACGTAATTATATACGATAAAATTTTACAAATACGCCGTTACCAAATCCTATTTTCTGTGCTTTAAAACAGGTCTAGTTCCTATAATTTTTATACGAACATCCTGGCAGGGTCGCCACTGTGAAGGTACTTGCCTTTTACCATTTTAATAATAAAATACACTCATCATATAATATAATACTCACCGCTGCCAGAATTTTACTTACCGTCATCGTCCCCGTTAAACTTACCTTAAAAGAAACTGCCCAGGCCGCCACGATATTTTATGGTTCAATATCGAAACCTTTACACTCTTGCCCTTATAAAAATCCCGCTATCTGACTGTATTTTAAAAATTTCAGAAAACCCCCGATTACGTTAGACGAGTTGTCGGCACAGAATACTAGGAAGTGGTTATGGCGTAATAACTAAACTAACACATTTTTATGTTGAAAACAAAACTTATTTTTTATTACGGATGCTATTAAAGATTAATATTCTTATGAACGAAACACAGCAACATAATTATTCAAACTTAATTACTAATCAAGGCCACCCAGTTTGCTACATTCTCTCTTGCACACAATTTACAACCCATTTAGGTTTGATTTAGCGCTTTTTTAAATGAAATTATTTATTTATTGTACTTGTTCGTTGACTACTTAACCTTGGCATCCCTTATCACCACGTGCCACACTTATTACATATTGTTCGGTCCAATGTTCGTTCCAAATTAAACTGTCATGATTCCACTGTTTATTACTGTCTATATCACACACGTTAATAAGTTTTGGTAGGCTTCGGCTACTTTTAATCGCTTCGGCCTACCGAATTCCGAGGCTACCGTTAACACGTCTGATTGCGTTGAACGTATACTGCCGACCGACTCATGCTACTTCTTGCAGGCGGACATCACTGCCATGCCTGCGAACCAATTTTGTCGCTGCACACAGCCTTCGTTGTCAAAGTCTCATCAGTTGCACACACGACACATGGGATTTTCGTGTGTTAGACGTTGACGATATTTAGTGTTCACTCGTCGACGTCACAAATGTGGGCAGGACTTAATTTCGTTTCCGTCGTGTTGAGACCACGTGTTTAGCAAAATTCTCCTTCAAGCCATTTTGTTTTTTCGCTTGGCGTGGGTATGCGCGCATGCTGGTGTTAGTGCATTTGGGCGCATTACACTGTTCTGCCATTCTGAGAATTACGAATCTGTGTGTGTGACCCGCACATTCCATTGTAATTGTTTCATCACCGTTCTTTGTTCGCGACGATTTCGATTCAACCTGTGACTGACCGCGCATATGAAATAAATTGTTGCAAATATTTAATAAAATAAAACCCCCTCCCTTTTGCCCCGTTACAATACCCCCCCAATGAGAGATCTTCTGTCGAAACAGAAGAAATCTCATTGCTAAACCCCTAAGAGGACCGGTGAGGATATGGTGCCAACAACCCCCATTAGTTCTTCTACATCATGGGTAAACTACCCCCCTGGCTCGGCGACTATGGCCGCATCTGAACGAGATCACTGGACTTCTCTATCCGAGATCCCAACACCATAACATCGAACAGACACGCACCACAGCGCACCTAACCTTCTAACATGCTACTCCTAACTCCAAACCCCTGGTCTTATACCATGCCAGATCCTCAACCGATATGTTCCCCCTTACCATGCATACTGGGTCGCCTTCGGCAATACTGGGCGCATACATATACTTATTACTACATCCTAACAAAAATTTTATTCTCACATTCAAAAGTTCATTTAAGTTGAAAGCAAACTGCTCTATCTCCATTACTTTCTTAAAAACAAAAAATAAAATCTTTTAGATGACTCTAGTAACTCTATTAATTTTCTCCACTACAACAATCACAAAGAAAAACAAACTGAACATCTTATTAAACATGAAGTCATTTATCCTAACATTTGTTTATACCTATATTCTAAACAATATAATTCAATAACACTAGTGATACACATAAACAATAATATAATCAAAATTCAAAACATCAATTAGATGGCAGGCACACAAAAAAATCAGTTTTTTTTCTTCAAAAAATTTAAATTTATTAAAATATACTTTTCTCAATATTCCGAAAATTTAAAATTATTTAAATCAATTAAACAACAAAAGTTGCATCATTTCATTGCCAAAACTGGTCTAGTTCATAACATCAACCATCAGCTGATCAAACTCTGTCAAGTCCACAACCTTGACCTACTTAGGTTATACATAGGCTACATCATAAAATACATTAAACAGCTTTAAAATTTTTATCTTCAAACACAATAAAACATAATAAAATAAGACATTTAAAATGAACATAGTATTATTACAATTAACAATAAAATTGACATTTAAATTACTCAAAATTACACATTTTATAACTTTACATTATTCTCAAATTCTATTAAAATTTGTCACTTGTTTCCATTAATTTTATATTGTTACTATGACTCTCTTTAACATTCTCAATCTCCATTACTTTGGGTGATTTAATTATTCATAATAACGTGATTGTATCAACTTGGCCTTTATACATTTATAATCTCCCCTCTGACTCTAACATCACTAACAGCTTTAGCTAATATGACACCCATCTCTATCAAAAACATCTATCAAACATTTCTAAACCCTGCTTACTACTCAACTCATATCGCCTCATTCTACCCTTATATAAAAAAAATATACTCTCTAACCCTTTGTACTCAGGATGTGTGTTTCCCTCCCAAAGCTCATTCCCTTATGTTGGTTCCTGGACTTCATTCCTAGGCAACCCTTTCCAGCGCTAAACGGTCCCTTCCCGTCCCAACACCTTTCGTTGCGGACTCCTTACAACCACCCCCCTTTACAAAATTACCCATCAACTATTTACTCTCCCAATATACCACTTCAACTACAACAAAATATCTCCATTTACTTATTACATCAATATATCAATCAGTACTCTACAAATTCCCCATAGCTACTGTGTCACTATCAATACTTCTCAAATTCTACATTACATTATTCATAACAATATTTATTCATCTCTAGTACCCCTTTAAACTCAACTTGGACTGATCTACATGTCCTAACAAAATATTAATCACCCAAAATCTACCTTTTTTTAATTTTCTTTTTTACACTTCATTTAAAATTCTTAACTATATCAAATTACTTCCAACATTTAAATCAAAATCTTTTAACACATTAAAATCATTATATTCAAACATTAGTTACCTTGGAAATTTACAAACAATTTATAAGTGACATTCTACAGCGGATCAGCTGATTTTATTAGCAAGGTGAACGACCTTACCCTAAACACATTTCAAAATTATATCAAGTTTTACTTTACATATATTGTATTAGAAAATTTATACTTACAGTATATTATTCACCTACTGACATAAACACAAAATATACACACCACACACACCAATACCTCCACGTAACCTCTGAAACATTTAACAACAGTGTTATTTCATACCAAACAATTTAACATTTATTTATTTATTAATTACTATCCAATTCACATCTCATAAAATAATTTAAATCCAGCATTATATAACCTCTTAAATCAATCAAAATATTTGAACATATCAAATTACTGTAATTAAATTAATTATTGAAAATACCATTTTTAATTACATTACTTCCAAAACAATTTATCATTCATTAACTACCACCGTCTGAATCATTTATTTAATCTGACAAAATATTATTATTATTATTAAACAAATTCTACTACATACACACATCGTTTACCTAACATTTTACAATACCCACAGTTAATTTCACTATCAATTATTTACAATTCTTCACCATTAATTGTTCAATTTTATCACACTTCATTTCTAAAATCAGCCAGGTCAGAACCATATATTAACATATTTAAACTGTTCCTTCCCTAATTTCTTAATTCAACCCCCATCATCGTGTATATTGTCACCGGACAAAAGGCTTGCCGCATGACAAATGGTGCCAATCGTACACTCTAGTGTTTTTGGTGGCCCTAAAAAGGACCGAGTGGCGAGAAGGCTGATGTTGGTCGTGCCGCGCTAAGATGTTCGGCGGCTGCGCCCGCTGATCGTGGCGTACTGCAGTCCTCCTCTTCTTTCGGCACCGGTTGTAGAGTCGGCTGCCGGCCCAGCGAAATCCATCGCTGGCGCGGAACGGGAGTGCGAAGACGCAAGAACGGCGGTGGTTCTATTCTTCGGCTGTTCCTTCCGGCTGACTCCGCCTCGATGTCGTCCGAGAGAGGAGAGGAGATGAAGTGCGTCCGATGGCGTGGCGATGAAGAGTGCGTCAAAATTTTCTGCCGGCCCGGGTTTTATTAACTAACCGGCATCGCTGATTGGCTAGCTCCGAACACGAAGTTGGTCACGTCTCGGCGGCTGCTGATGCCGGATTGGCTCGCTCCGAGCACGTAGTTGGTCACGTCTCGGCCGCTGGTAACGGAGAGCAGGTGTTCGCATATCGCTACCGTCACAACTCCCCCGGGTCTTGAATGCTCTCCGGTACCCAGCCTACTGCTCTTCTCCGGATGTTGTAGAGGTGTCTGTTGGGCGCCATGTTGATTGGTGTGCCGGCTGGTAGCTCGCTGGCGTGGCTGGATCTTGCATCCGCAAGATGATCGTCGCCCCACGTTGGGCGCCACTTGTCACCGGACAAAAGGCTTGCTGCATGACAACTGGCGCCAATCGTACACACTATCGTTTTTGGTGGCCCTAAAAAGGACCGAGTGGCGAGAACGGTGATGTTGGTCGTGCCGCGCTGAGATGTTCGGCGGCTGCGCCCGCTGATCGTGGCGTACTGCAGTCCTCCTCTTCTTTCGGCACCGGTTGTAGAGTCGGCTGCCGGCCCAGCGAAATCCATCGCTGGCGCGGAACGGGAGTGCGAAGACGCAAGAACGGCGGCGGTTCTATTCTTCGGCTGTTCCTTCCGGCTGACTCCGCCCCGATGTCGTCCGAGAGAGGAGAGGAGATGAAGTGCGTCCGATGGCGTGGCGATGAAGAGTGCGTCAAAATTTTCTGCCGGCCCGGGTTTTATTAACTAACCGGCATCGCTGATTGGCTAGCTCCGAACACGAAGTTGGTCACGTCTCGGCGGCTGCTGATGCCGGATTGGCTCGCTCCGAGCACGTAGTTGGTCACGTCTCGGCCGCTGGTAACGGAGAGCAGATGTTCGCATATCGCTACCGTCACAATATACCTAACATATTTATAGCATAAATCATTTTTATTTACATCCAATTTATTATTATTATTATTATTATTATAATAAACCATTACCTCTATGTCATTCATCTTCCCTTTTATTATGTCATAAAACCTGTCACTATTATTTATTTTTGTCCAGTCTCCGTAAGTATTTGTTGTTACACCCAGGTAAATTATTTTCTCATCATTTTCTTCTACTACAAGTACACTAATTCTTCCTACAGGTACATATTTATCATCAATATAATAATTGTCTACTACTGCACAAGGTATGTCTACATTATTTATCATAATTCTCCTAATATTCATCTTCTCTATCAGCTCTCCATAACCTCTATTTATCTTGAACCACTCTAACTCTTTCTCTCTCTCATAATCACTTGCATCACCACACCCTTTCACATTCTCTCTCTCACTCCATGCAGAGGGCAATACCACAAAATTCTTTAACCACCATCTGGCCCTACCAGATAAACACAAAAAACTTATATGACATTCTGAAGACCTTTTATCTTCTACAAAAACTATTGAGGAACTCTTGTCCTCCATCAACACTTGTGAAGTCTCTGCTTCACATTTAACCCCATAAAATTTTGCCCCCTGGTCACCTTCTATATTTAAACTATCACTATACTCCCTTTCTAAATCATAAGCACTAACTAGCAATCCCTGATCAACCTCAACTCTCATTCTACTCTCATTTTCACTATTGTCTACTGTATCATTCTTAGATACCCCATTTTCAGTTATATAATCATTATTCTTATTTAACGTTACTTCACCATTATAATTATTTGTATTACTACCACCACTTACCTCATCTATTATTCCTTCATTATTTTTCGATATATTGCTACCACCACAAACACTTACCTGTTTTGATTCACCAGTATTTGCCTTTAATTGACATCTATCTCTTCTCCACTCCTCGTTTTGTTTTTTCAATTCATTGTTGAATTCCTTGGTATTACTAGTCATGTCATCTAACATTGCGTTTTGTTTATCCAAACGTTCATTAAACTCTTTGCACATCATAAATATCATATTCATCATATGTGTCTTATAATCAGATTCGCTCATATCATCACTTACCTCATTGTCTGCCACCAGATCGACTTGCTTATTGTTAAATTGGTCTATCTCTTCACCACTTTCTACTCCCATTATACTATCATCCTTAACATTAGGCCTATTCACTGTCTTATTTTTTACCACTGTTACTTCAACTGTCTTACCTTTATTATTTGTCATCTCACTATGTTTCTTAATTTCTGCGAATATTCCCTCTTCTTGTTCTTCCATTCGTGCTAAATTATTATCTAAATTACCCCACTCCTCGTCTGTCATTTCACCTACAACCCCTCTAAATTCGCTTTCCCATTCATCCCACGCGAAACCAATATTCTCTAGTACCTCGGTCATATTCAAAAATTATTCTTATACCCCCTTTATATATAAAAAAACTATTATTAAACTACACACATAAAATCAAAACATCTAACACAATTTACACATCATACTCCTACCAAAACATAACCTTATTTTACGTAATTATATATGATAAAATTTTACAAATACGCCGTTACCAAATCCTATTTTCTGTGCTTTAAAACAGGTCTAGTTCCTATAATTTTTATACGAACATCCTGGCAGGGTCGCCACTGTGAAGGTACTTGCCTTTTACCATTTTAATAATAAAATACACTCATCATATAATATAATACTCACCGCTGCCAGAATTTTACTTACCGTCATCGTCCCCGTTAAACTTACCTTAAAAGAAACTGCCCAGGCCGCCACGATATTTTATGGTTCAATATCGAAACCTTTACACTCTTGCCCTTATAAAAATCCCGCTATCTGACTGTATTTTAAAAATTTCAGAAAACCCCCGATTACGTTAGACGAGTTGTCGGCACAGAATACTAGGAAGTGGTTATGGCGTAATAACTAAACTAACACATTTTTATGTTGAAAACAAAACTTATTTTTTATTACGGATGCTATTAAAGATTAATATTCTTATGAACGAAACACAGCAACATAATTATTCAAACTTAATTACTAATCAAGGCCACCCAGTTTGCTACATTCTCTCTTGCACACAATTTACAACCCATTTAGGTTTGATTTAGCGCTTTTTTAAATGAAATTATTTATTTATTGTAATTGTTCGTTGACTACTTAACCTTGGCATCCCTTATCACCACGTGCCACACTTATTACATTTTGTTTGGTCCAATGTTCGTTCCAAATTAAACTGTCATGATTCCACTGTTTATTACTGTCTATATCACACACGTCAATAAGTTTCGGTAGGCTTCGGCTACTTTTAATCGCTTCGGCCTACCGAATTCCGAGGCTACCGTTAACACGTCTGATTACGTTGAACGTATACTGCCGACCGACTCATGCTACTTCTTGTGGGCGGACTTCACTGCCATGCCTGCGAACCAATTTCGTCGGTGCACACAGCCTTCGTTGTCAAAGTCTCATCAGTTGCACACACGACACATGGGATTTTCGTGTGTTAGACATTGACGATATTTAGTGTTCACTGGTCAACGTCACAAATGTGGGCAGGACTTAATTTTGTTTCCGTCGTGAGACCACGTGTTTAACAAAATTCTCCTTCAAGCCATTTTGTTTTTTCGCTTCTTGGCGTGGGTATGCGCGCATGCTGGTGTTAGTACATTTGGGCGCATTACACTGTTCTGCCGTTCTGAGAATTACGAAGCTGTGTGTGTGACCCGCACATTCCATTGTAATTGTTTCATCACCGTTCTTTGTTCGCGACGATTTAGATTCAACCTGTGACTGACCGCGCATATGAAATAAATTGTTGCAAATATTTAATAAAATAAAACCCCCTCCCTTTTGCCCCGTTACAGCTGGTGCTCATGGGAAGAATAGCTGTAATGGGATTGGTAGAACACCCAAATGGGAAACTGCAAAGGTCATGGATGGAGCAGATTCTTATGCATTTTCAGTTTTTTATGAATTCTGTAATCAACATATTAGCAGGTATCAAATATTATTCTTTCCAACAGCAGCAGAAATAAAAAAAAAGAAAAATTAATTTTTAATAGAAAGATGTGAAGAATGTTATTTAAATGTAGTTTGCTGAGAGTTTCAGATTTTTTTTAGTCCTCGTATCAGATATGTAACTCTTGGATTTAGACTTTTTAAAAAATTTAACAATATTAGTGATGTTATTACAAGAGAAGGGTAAAATTATAACACATGATATTTTTGGCTGTAAACTGTCTTGATACAAGAGACCGACTTAAGATGAATGTTTGAAATCTTAGACTTTTCTTCAAAATACTATAATTTACATAAGAAAATAACATTTTCACTAATTGAATCCCAGATTTTGTGATTTCACTTTCATATACAAGATAGGCAAAATTTATGTAAAAATAAAGAGAAATCTTTCCAGTAGCTGTAAATTGGATTTTGAATAATGTCTTTATCGTTTTTAGATGAAGGGATTTTTTAATTTCTGTGTACAGAGATTTTAGTAAAATTGGGAATTGGACATGATAGAGAAATGATTGCTATGGATAAACAAAAGAAGTAGCCTACACATTTTTGTATCCGGTTTTGTTATGTCTTTACTTAGGAGAACAAGCCTCCAAAAAAATTAAATTTTTCTGGAATTATCATGCAACCAGCATTGAATGATTTCAAATGGAATGATTCTAAAGGATTATGTGTGATTCACACACATAAAATATGCGCATTGTAGCGCGACAGAAAATCCACTTTATTAAGTCATATAAAATCATAAAAATTAATTACACCACATATGTTAAAATAATATTGAATGAGATTTAATGAAATCAAAGGAATGAACCACAATAAAATAAAAATCCTCATTACATTATATAAAAACCACTGTTTAAATATCAAAGAAATTATTAAAAGCAACTCATATTATAAGATCAGGAATTTACCCAGGAAGTTAGGAGCAGTAAACAAATTAAATAACACCATATCAAGAAGAAAGAGAATCAGTTTAAGAGTGGTGAACACCAAAATACCCCAAAGACAAGAAGAAGGAAGAATAAAGTTTGTGATCAGGAAGAAAACAATACCCTGAAACCTTTAGAGAAGAGCAAGGTCCGTGTCAGTAAATAAATTAGATGCTCCAAACTAAACATCAGTCGAGATAACACGAAGTACCTTGGTTTACCCAAGAGTGTAGAATGAAGACAAGAAGACCAGAAGAATGAAGACTAGAAGAAGGACAAGAATGAAGACAAGAAAGAAGATAAGAAGAAAGACAAGAAAGAAGACAGGAGGAGAGGAAGAAATAGTATGAATGAAACACCGTTGTAAAACCTATTATTATTATTAACTACCATCAACCCCAAACCCACAAAAACGATTAAAAAGAAAGTATAACATACCAAAATCCTATAAAAATGTAATTATTTAGAAACCTAAAGTGTTGTATAGTATTATAAGAAGTGAACCTACTAAAGCTATTGTGTGATAAAGAAAATAAACAAGTCTTAACAGTCCATGATTACTAAAGGTCTGGTCTGAGATAGTGAGACTCAAAATATCAGAACCACCAGTGAAAGTGAATTTGTGTGTTTTTTGGGAATGCAATAAACTTAAAGTTAGTGATACTATGACATCAATATGCTATATAACAACTTTAATGTCAAATAATAAACAGCATCATAAAATAATAAAATGGAAGATTTCCAGTATTTTATTATTTTAATGTAACTCTTTATTTACAAGACATTTGTAAAAAATGCTAATAACTAGAGTATGGGTGGTCATGTTTACTAATGAAGGGGATCATAAATAATAATGGTTTAGACCAGAAAGGACTGGCATTAATTTAGTATTCATAGGTTTAAAATGTTTAAATAGGCTGTTTGTTCACAGCCATAAAATCAATGTATTTGTAAGAACTATTAGAAAATAAGATTTATATGTGTTAAAAATAAGTTATGTTTGCTAAATAACAGCATACATACCATTAATAATGTTGCAGTAGGTATGCTGTGTTAATTCAAAAGGAGTTAAATGTATATGTTCAAACCATGTCAGCAATATGTTCAATTGTACAGATTGCTAAATAATGTTCATAATTATTTTTTTATAACAGTAGTGTTAATTAAATACTACACCTCACAATAAGTTGTAAACCATTTTATATTCATGTAGTAATAACTATGTAAAGTCAGAGGAGTGGTAGGATTAAATTTATTTGAGAAAGACAGAAATGTAAAATTCTAAACTCTAGGCCATTTGGTGAAGTCACAGAAACCATATAAACCAGTATAATTCACTTATAAATCCTGTAAACTAGCAAGATTTAGATAAGGTAAATCAGTTAACCATTACTGGGAATGATCCTATGAGTTAAAATGATAATAAGGAAATATACCTTAAAATATTGTAAATTTTCAAAATATATAAGTTAATTAATTTTAAAGAGCAATGTCAAATTCAGAGATTAACACAAAAAACCAGTTCAAAGGTTCAATTTATATGTATTTAGGGAAAGGAAGAGAAATATGACTAATTAAAATTTATTATAATAGTATTAATAACAATTAAAATGGAAGAAAAATTGTATAAAGGCGGAAATCAATGTTTGAGCCTAAATTTCCAAAAAGGAAAGAAATTTGGTGATTTCCACAAAATGTCTACAGATATGGACTATAATATATCAATTTAAAAGGAATGAGGTGATTAAACCAATGATAAGGTTCATAATTCATGAAAGTGATGAATAAAATAAATAAATTCCATATATAATGTAATTTTGTATCATGTGTATGGGTAATCGAAATATGTTAACAATACTTTTTCAAAGATTAACTGGGCCAGATTTTGACCAAGTTAAAATAGTCTTTTGTTGAATATCAAGCTGAATAGTTGTGTGATAAAACGTTCCTTAAAACCGAGTAGAAAATGGTACTACGGCTAGCCATTCATATAAGTGAATCGAGAGTTAGATGAATTGAACACTTTTTTAACTAAATCTACCAAAACTTTAACGACAATAGTGAAAACTAACACCTAACTTCATTATACGAGTGATCTAAAACAGTAAAACAATATATTTGATATAATTCACGCTACAAATCATAACCACTTTTACAGACGAATTAACCCACAGAAGTGAACACATACCAAATAACTTAATTAACACCAGTATACACAGAACACTTCTTCAGAACACACCAAACGACCTAATAGACAGATTACACCAGTGCGGGGACATTTCAAACATTCATGAAGGTAATTTTGCTGTGAATTTTTGACACGACGTCTTTCTCAGTAACCTCGCCAGATCTAATAGCGGCCATCTTTGAAATTTACGAATCTGCCTACCTCATCGAGTGACGTCAGCAGCTACATGTGGTCTGACAAATCAATTTTCTTAAACATTATATATACATTATTTAAATATTGTTAAATAATAATTATTGAATTTACTTTAATTGTTAATGTTATACTTTCTCGTTACCCTTCTCTGACTATTAATTTAATCGCTCAAAGAACCTGTCCTTTTTATAATACTTATAATAATTTTTACTACTGTATGCACGAATCGATAATTCCCTGAGACAGAGTCGATAATTGTTCTCAATCGATCAAAAATCGATTATTTATTAAATTGTTTAATAAATCCATTTATTTCAATTGTATTTATCTGTTATTATTTCACAGGCTAATTTAAGGTTATTTATTAAGGCAAAGAGGCTTCAAGAAGAAGAAAATATTTTTTTTCAGTGAGATATTGGACCAGCAAGAAAAATCATCAATCGATTGCTGACCGGAGTTAATCTGGTTAACTCCAGACTTGGTTCAGATCTTCCAGAAGTGCTCAATAGTTAATAAATACCTTCCTGATTCTTAAAATTTTTACAGAACATTTAAAACAGCATTATTTCTTAATTACAAACATCTATTAAAACATAAATTTATTTTTTATTTTATTTTTGTTGAAATAAAATTTTTTCTATTATCTTTTTTGTAAAGACCGGCATACAAGGGTCTAGTTACAAAGTGGTGTCCAACTTAGCGGGCTTGATAAGATAAGCCTGGCAGCGATTATTTGATAGAAACAGAGAGAAAAATGCAAAGACGAGCTACTTCGAAGAGGAAGGCGGCAGAGGCCGAAAAGGAAGTGGACATGGGGGACAAGGAAGCAACACCCGTTGAAGATCCAGAAGTGTTAGTAACCCAGGTGGAACCGAAACAACCAGCACCACCAGAGGAACAACCGGAAGTAACAACACAGACGGGGGAAATCAATGTCCCAGAGAAGGAGAAACCATCACGAGCAGAGAATAGTGACATGCAAGAAATGTTCAGAATAATGATGGAAGAAATCAAATCCAGTAATAAGAAATGGAAGAAAATAACAAGAAGATGGAGGAGAATTTAAACAAGAAAATGGATTCTACCAAGGAAGACTTGAGGGAAGACAACCGATCCACTAAGGAAGAATTGGGACGGAAGATAGAGAATACCAACAAAAGGATTGAGGAAACCAGTAAGAATTTGAGTAAGAAGTTGGAAGAGAAAATGGAGGAAACGAGTAGGAAAATGGAAAACGACAATCAGCAACTAAGGGAAAAGTTGGAGGAAAATAATCAGAAAATGGAGGAAAAAATGGACGAGAATAATCAAAGGTTGAGAGAAGAACTAAGGGAAGTCAACCAGGAGAGCATGAATAAGGTAGACGAGAGAATAGAGCTGGTGAAAGAAGAGTTAAATAAGAGGATAACAGAGACGAAGAAATCCATCGTAAAGAAGTTAGAACAGGAAGTCGTGGTTGTTAACCAGCAGATCAGAGAAGTAGACGAAAGATGTTGTCAGACCGAAAATGAAGTGATGGAAGTCCGGGAAGTAATACATAAAGCGATTACACATGTCCAAGAACAACAGGAAACGAAACTGGAAGAAAACAAGAAATTTGCCTTGGAAGAAGTGAATAAAGTGCGGACACAGGTAACCGAAAGATGCGACGGCGTGGAAGCCGCTATGACGAACATCACGGGACAGGTGCGTCAGAGCCAGGAGGAGATAGAATTGATAAGGAACAGACCGTCTGGATATCATAATTTCCCCATGTCAGAAAACAGAATGGCTCAATTTCCGGCAATATAAACGGAAGCCCATGGAGTTCTTGGCACGCATAGAGGAATACCTAGAAAAACACAGAGGTAACCGATGGGTCCAGAACAGGGAAATCCTTGACGAGTTGTTTCGGGAGGTGAATGACCATTGGTGGATGGCCAACCGGAGCGACATCGACAATTATCAGCAATTTAAGAGCCTATTCAAGGCCAAGTACTGGTCGGAGACAACTCAAAATTTGATAAGAGACAATATATGCCACGGCCACTACAAACCACAAGTCGGCAGTTCAATGACAGCTTATTTCCTCGGCAAGGTACGTATGGCCAAGCACTTAGAACCGGCCATACCTGAGGAATGCCTAATAAATAAGTTGTCATATCATTATGATGAAGAAGTAAATCGTGCGAGGAGAGGCAGCCAAATAAAAACCATCCAGGCAATGACCGAACTCCTCGAAAACTATGAAAATGAAGACTACTACCGACAGAGTCGTAGAAGAAGTGATGGGCCCGAACCAAGGACGTATCAGAACAACAACCAGGGTACGAACAACATAAACACTGGGTGCCGAGGAGGCCGGGCATACCCGCAAAATAACAGTTTTAATAATAATAATAATAATAATGTTAACAATTCTAGTTACAATAATAATAATAATAATACGGGTCCAAACCATCCAAACCCGAGTTGACCCTCTAATGGTTATCAGGGTAACCGCAATCCCTACCCTAATAACACAAATAGTCAGAGAAGCCCCAATTATGGTAATGATCGTTACCATAATAATAATAATCGTGCGGGTACAAATAATGGTAATCCCGTTAATAATAGGTTTCCCCGCCCTCAAGTGAATTTCATACGAGCCACAGATGGACGACAGCGAAGATACAACAACAATCGAAGAAACAGCTACCGCGGATATGAAGAAAGGCGGAGGAGCCTAGAACGGGACCAACCAAGGTACTATCCGGCAAGAAGGAGTAATAGTTTAGACGATGCTGAACGGAGGTCTAACCACGAACGACCGGAAGACCATAGGACAGATTGACAGGGAACCACTGTAAGCATCCCAAATGAGGCATCAACTAGTATGGCTCAAAGGAACAATGATGCCGAGCCTTTAAACGGGCACAGGCAGTAATAAATCGCCAGAACCCGTTACTGCTCCTAAATACTGGGTATAATCATAATAATGAGTGTAATCATATGTATAATAATAATCGTATCACAGTCATAGGGTGCAACTACCTAAAGGACATACGACATGAGTTATTGGAAGAGGACAACAGTAATCCCACCAATAACTTCAATAACGAAATTCAAAAACAAAGTAAGATCAACTTACTACCAAGGATTTGAAGAAAAAAACTTTTTGAAGAGATAAAAATAAAAGAATTACATGTCAACGCAGAGATAGAAGGCATCCCAGCCAAGAAACCCTCAAAATTCAAAAATAAGGTAATACCACATTACATACAATTATTTTAAGAAAAACTATTTGGAAAGATATAAGACGAAGAATTTGGACTTAATAATCCAAATTCCAAAGCAATTGTAAGATCACCTTACATACCAGTTATTTATGAAAAAACTATGTGGCGATAATATAATAATAAAGAAGGAGAGAATTTAGAAATAAAAATCGTCTAAATTCCAAAAACAATGTAATACCTTACATAACAACTATTTGAAGAAAACTTTATGGCAAGAATATAAAAAAGAATTTAGAATGAGAAACCATCTAAATTCTAAAAAGACTGTAAGATCACCTTACATACTATTTATTGAAAGAGATCTTGTGGCCATAATATAAGAAGAAGTTAGAATTTAATATCAACAAAATTTAAAAACAAAGTAAGTTCACCTTACTAACCAGGAATTTGTGAAAAACTTTATGGCAAGAATATAAGAGAAGAATTTAAAAACCCCTAAATTCTAAAACAAAAGTAAGTTCTCCTTACGAACATATTATTTGAAGAAAAAACTATTTGGAAAGAATAGTATAAAAATAATTTTGAATTGAAAACAACTAAATTTAAAAAGAAAGCAAGCCCACCTTACATACAAATTATTTGAGAAAACTTTATGGAATAATATAAGAAGAGTGAATTTTGAATTGTGTATAAATCAAGTTTCCAAACCAAGAGTAAGTACAACTTACCGACCAATTATTAATAAAACACTTGGGTGAAATAAACAGAAGAGATTTAATACCATATTTATGGTAAGCATAAAATATATTTACCATGTTTATAAAGGATCATAATGGGATGAATAAAGGAAACAGACTTTAGAATTAAAACAAATAATTCTGGAAAGTATGATCATGTCTAATTTCAATATAAAGAGTAAAAACCTTTCCATAAAATGATGCCAAAGGAAATAAAAAAAAAAGTAATACAATTTGAGTTGATACGATTTGAGTGATTGAATATAATAAAATACAAAAACTTATGTGGAATTATGAGATAATAAAACGTTGAAGTGGTATGAGGAGAAATTATGACCTCATTATAAAATTAATAAAAAACATTCATTCGAAAGGATAATAACCATGACAGGAATAATGTGAGAATATTATCAAAGATATGTGTAATTAAACGAATTAATATAAAATGATGTATGAATTAAATGTCAATTATAATAACGACAGTTATAAAAAAAGTTCTAGAACATAGAACAAGTGGAAATAATAAAAACAGAGCAATAAAATAAAAATGTCATAAAGATATGCAACTATAAATAATGCAGATTATAATAAAAAAACTAGAAGGTAATAAAGAATTTATAACCAAAAGCTTTATATGATAAGAAAAGTTGACAAATGCAATAATAGAAGAGCTTCCTACCATAATATCAAATGAATGAAACATCCAGTTAACGAGTCAGAAGAACAACTGAGATAGGAATATTAAAATCTCTGAGAAATATAATAAGTAATAAGTGAAGTATCCCAAAGATATTTTTTAAATAGTAACAAATGTGTACTATTCTGAATAATTTTTTAATCTGTCTGAAGATAATTCCAGCAGTATTAATATGTTTTTTGAGCAGAGATGATTTGCCTTTGTACTCAAATATGTGTGAAGTATTGGACAGCAGAGGAAGTAGCGTACAGTGCCTCTCTGAACTGAACCAGCTCGCAAAGTAGGGAACGATAGGGAGGAAATATCCTAGGGAGAAAATACTAAGAAGAAATATGAAAATGAAATAATAAATATGAAACTCAGATGACTATTACTATCAAGGAAGATCAAGTGAGAATGAGAAGGATATAAACTCAAATATAAATAAGAAAATTCTTAAAATGGAAGGAAGTCCAGAATAATAACAAACCTAGAATAATTATCATAAGCAATTGTTTCAGACAAAGCAAGTATAGTCTGAAAAAATTACTTCTGGAGAAGGGCATTCTGTAGCGCGACAGAAAATCCACTACTTATTAAGTCATATAAAATCATAAAAATTAATTACACCACATATGTTAAAATAATATTGAATGAGATTTAATGAAATCAAAGGAATGAACCACAATAAAATAAAAATCCTCATTACATTATATAAAAACCACTGTTTAAATATCAAAGAAATTATTAAAAGCAACTCATATTATAAGATCAGGAATTTACCCAGGAAGTTAGGAGCAGTAAACAAATTAAATAACACCATATCAAGAAGAAAGAGAATCAGTTTAAGAGTGGTGAACACCAAAATACCCCAAAGACAAGAAGAAGGAAGAATAAAGTTTGTGATCAGGAAGAAAACAATACCCTGAAACCTTTAGAGAAGAGCAAGGTCCGTGTCAGTAAATAAATTAGATGCTCCAAACTAAACATCAGTCGAGATCACACGAAGTACCTTGGTTTACCCAAGAGTGTAGAATGAAGACAAGAAGACCAGAAGAATGAAGACTAGAAGAAGGACAAGAATGAAGACAAGAAAGAAGATAAGGAGAAAGACAAGAAAGAAGACAGGAGGAGAGGAAGAAATAGTATGAAAGAAACACCGTTGTAAAACCTATTATTATTATTAACTACCATCAACCCCAAACCCACAAAAACGATTAAAAGAAAGTATAACATACCAAAATCCTATAAAAATGTAATTATTTAGAAACCTGAAGTGTTGTATAGTATTATAAGAAGTGAACCTACTAAAGCTATTGTGTGATAAAGAAAATAAACAAGTCTTAACAGTCCATGATTACTAAAGGTCTGGTCTGAGATAGTGAGACTCAAAATATCAGAACCACCAGTGAAAGTGAATTTGTGTAAGTGTTTTTTGGGAATGCAATAAACTTAAAGTTAGTGATACTATGACTTATCAATATGCTATATAACAACTTTAATATCCAATAATAAACAGCATCATAAAATAATAAATGGAAGATTTCCAGTATTTTATTATTTTAATGTAACTCTTTATTTACAAGACATTTGTAAAAAATGCTAATAACTAGAGTATGGGTGGTCATGTTTACTAATGAAGGGGATCATAAATAATAATGGTTTAGACCAGAAAGGACTGGCATTAATTTAGTATTCATAGGTTTAAAATGTTTAAATAGGCTGTTTGTTCACAGCCATAAAATCAATGTATTTACCAAATATCACTATAATATTGACGACTCGGAACACAAAGTTTTTTATAAGTAAAAACGTAAAGTTTTACCTTACAGGCTGTAAGGTAACTTTGTGTTCCGAGTCGTCAATATTATAGTGATATTTAGTTAAGTAACGGACACGTCATGGACAACGAAATCCAAGAATTCAATGTATTTGTAAGAACTATTAGAAAATAAGATTTATATGTGTTAAAAATAAGTTATGTTTGCTAAATAACAGCATACATACCATTAATAATGTTTCAGTAGGTATGCTGTGTTAATTCAAAAGGAGTTAAATGTATATGTTCAAACCATGTCAGCAGTATGTTCAATTGTACAGATTGCTAAATAATGTTCATAATTATTTTTTTATAACAGTAGTGTTAATTAAATACTACACCTCACAATAAGTTGTAAACCATTTTATATTCTTGTAGTAATAACTATGTAAAGTCAGAGGAGTGGTAGGATTAAATTTATTTGAGAAAGACAGAAATGTAAAATTCTAAACTCTAGGCCATTTGGTGAAGTCACAGAAACCATATAAACCAGTATAATTCACTTATAAATCCTGTAAACTAGCAAGATTTAGATAAGGTAAATCAGTTAACCACTACTGGGAATGATCCTATGAGTTAAAATGATAATAAGGAAATATACCTTAAAATATTGTAAATTTTCAAAATATATAAGTTAATTAATTTTAAAGAGCAATGTCAAATTCAGAGATCAACACAAAAAACCAGTTCAAAGGTTCAATTTATATGTATTTAGGGAAAGGAAGAGAAATATGACTAATTAAAATTTATTATAATAGTATTAATAACAATTAAAATGGAAGAAAAATTGTATAAAGGCGGAAATCAATGTTTGAGCCTAAATTTCCAAAAAGGAAAGAAATTTGGTGATTTCCACAAAATGTCTACAGATATGGACTATAATATATCAATTTAAAAGGAATGAGATGATTAAACCAATGATAAGGTTCATAATTCATGAAAGTGATGAATAAAATAAATAAATTCCATATATAATGTAATTTTGTATCATGTGTATGGGTAATCGAAATATGTTAACAATACTTTTTCAAAGATTAACTGGGCCAGATTTTGACCAAGTTAAAATAGTCTTTTGTTGAATATCAAGCTGAATAGTTGTGTGATAAAACGTTCCTTAAAACCGAGTAGAAAATGGTACTACGGTTAGCCATTCATATAAGTGAATCGAGAGTTAGATGAATTGAACACTTTTTTAACTAAATCTACCAAAACTTTAACGACAATAGTGAAAACTAACACCTAACTTCATTATACGAGTGATCTAAAACAGTAAAACAATATATTTGATATAATTCACGCTACAAATCATAACCACTTTTACAGACGAATTAACCCACAGAAGTGAACACATACCAAATAACTTAATTAACACCAGTATACACAGAACACTTCTTCAGAACACACCAAACGACCTAATAGACAGATTACACCAGTGCGGGGACATTTCAAACATTCATGAAGGTAATTTTGCTGTGAATTTTTGACACGACGACTTTCTCAGTAACCTCGCCAGATCTAATAGCGGCCATCTTTGAAATTTACGAATCTGCCTACCTCATCGAGTGACGTCAGCAGCTACATATGGTCTGACAAATCAACTTTCTTAAACATTATATATACATTATTTAAATATTGTTAAATAATAATTATTGAATTTACTTTAATTGTTAATGTTATACTTTCTCGTTACCCTTCTCTGACTATTAATTTAATCGCTCAAAGAACCTGTCCTTTTTATAATACTTATAATAATTTTTACTACTGTATGCACGAATCGATAATTCCCTGAGACAGAGTCGATAATTGTTCTCAATCGATAAAAAATCGATTATTTATTAAATTGTCTAATAAATCCATTTATTTCAATTGTATTTATCTGTTATTATTTCACAGGCTAATTTAAGGTTATTTATTAAGGCAAAGAGGCTTCAAGAAGAAGAAAATATTTTTTTTCAGTGAGATATTGGACCAGCAAGAAAAATCATCAATCGATTGCTGACCGGAGTTAATCTGGTTAACTCCAGACTTGGTTCAGATCTTCCAGAAGTGCTCAATAGTTAATAAATACCTTCCTGATTCTTAAAATTTTTACAGAACATTTAAAACAGCATTATTTCTTAATTACAAACATCTATTAAAACATAAATTTATTTTTTATTTATTTTTTTTTTTAAAATAAAATTTTTTCTATTCTTTTTTGTAAAGACCGGCATACAGGGTCTAGTTACAGCATTCACAGTGATTAAAATATGAATTGATTCATTCAATTTTTGTTTTTTTTTTTCCAGTGGAGGGTTTTTGGACATTGGCGTGGAGCGGATCGTTGATCAGGTTGTTAATCCCAAAATATGGCCTGTGTTTTTACCGACAGTTGAACAGGTAGTCTATGACTGTCTTGGTGTAGAGAGGCCTGACAAGAATGAAGTTAGCAATAAAAGCATGAGTTCAGTGCCAAAATCATTAGGTAAGCCAATATCGATTAAGAAAGGTAGTTTGTATATTGTGACATTGCAAATATTACCACACCATGGAAGTATGACCAAAAATCATATCACTGTATAAACTGTTAGCAGGATTTATCATTTTAATATAGCTGAAATGTGAGCTTAGAATTTTGGATGAACTGAATTGTTATAGCTGTTAAAGCATAGCGCTGTGTGTCAAAATACAGATAACTTTTTAATAATCAAAATAATTTTAAAGTGTGTGTGTGTGTGTGTGTGATTGTTGATTGCGTGTATTGTAGGTATACAATAACACCCTACCACTTCGTGGAATCGCGCACCAGGTCGTGACGCGTGGTGTGAAGTGCTACAATAATGTGTTTTTAGATGGCATATATACTGTGATGTTTGGTAAAAATTTTTGATTTTTTGACGACTTCTCCAGGAGGATTGGTGTTTGTATATAACCTGATGATGAGGATTTATTCTTGAAACGTGTAGTTATTGAAAGTTTTAAAGAAGTCACAAGACGGTGAGTAACTAAGTGTTTAAAAATATTACAATTAATTACTTATACACGTGACTTGAAGACTATAATATAATGAAATTAAAAAGTAAGTGAAAACTAAAAATTCTGTATGTTTAGGTGATTTTTGTGTGTAAAAATGTGATATATGAACAGTGTTATTAAATGTTATTGAGTATGTGACACATATATTATTCAGGTAGCATGAAGTATTTAGAAAGAGAGAATGAGGGTAGCAATTTTTTGTATGAAACCTGAGCCAGAGTGAACGCTTTTTTAAAAAATTAATAAACAAATATATAAGTGGATTTAAATAGAGAGGTATCAGACTGTTATTTATTTAAGTGTTAAGTACAGGTCAAGAATGCAAACAGATACAAAAAAGACTGAATGAAAAACTCAGATAAGTGATTGTATAAGTATAGTTGATACAAAGTTGAAGCATTTAGAGTTAACTTACACATATAAATAAAAATAAATAATAATATTGTATTTTAATTAACAATGTGTTTGATAGTATAAAAAAAAATATTTTAGAATTTAAGCTTAGAAGATATTAAAACATTATTCTTAAAATTTATAATTCTTTTATAGAAGTTCTTGTATGTTGATGTAATTTGACAATGTTCAGTAATTTGTGTGTGTGTGTGTTTGTTTGTTTGTGTTTGTGTTTGTTTAAACACTTTTTGCTACAGTGTTTGTGTTTGTTTAAACACTTTTTGCTACAGTCTATTTCTTTATGCATATATAATTTATTTAGTATTTATAAATTCTTTACCTCAAGATGTTTTATTCCCTTATTTGGTACATGTTTCGGGAAGTGTATTGTTCCCATCTTCAGCCTTCCTGATTTGGATATAATCAGGAAGGCTGATATATATTTGTTGTGACTGCCTCTGGTATGACACTGTGAATACTCAGATTAAGAAGCAGTGTACCTATCTAAAAGTGATTATGAAGAACATTTACTTTGAGATATGTTTATGTGTTTTTGTGTGTGTGTGTTTTATAATCTGGAATTTGAGCTTATATTATTGTTTATGATTATTATGTGTACTTACTGCTGGTTAATTAGCCAAAGAATCGCTTTCTTGATCATCCCAGTAGGACCATGTGCCTAGTTAAATACCCCAGCCATTTTCTTTAGGTGGGAGTTTTTTTCAGCCTTTTTTAAATCTTCATATGTTGTCTAAAACTCTTCATTATTGATCACTCTGTCTCTTCGTGAAGCTCCGTGCTGCTTCATGTCCCCTGGTACCATATCTCAAAATCCTCTAATCTGTACTCATCGATTCAGTTGTTCAGGGCCAAATTACTATACACAAAATACTATAAAAACTTTCTCCATTTTAAGGTATTTCCAATATGTCTTGAGATGGCAGCTTTTTTTGATAACTTCTTTTTTTATCCTGTACTTAGTCATCATTGGCCCTCTCTCTTCTACGCAGTGCATAGAAAGTCAGTCATGTTTCATTTTCACATCTTCTAGTTGAATATTGGTTGTACATGTGTCCTCTCCAACTTCCATCTGTTATCTCTAACTGTCATGGGCATACAACTAAAAACTCTGAATGTTCAGATTATAAGTGTGTGTGTGCGTGTAAATCCACTCTGTCATACATATTGTTGTGCAAAAGCAGTTTATAATTTTGTTTATTAACCATGAGTAGCACCAATAATGTTACGGTCTGATTGTTATAGGCATACCAACATACAGGCCTCCGTTTTTCCCAGGCATGAGGCCTCCTGTATTTTCAAGACCTCCGCCGCCACCAAATTCTATTCCATTGCCTGAAGAGCCTCAACCGCATCCGCAGTCATCCACATCTGCAACCAAAGATGAAAAGCCCAGCACATCAGTGTTCTCATCTCTGAATGACATTTTGCCGAAAGACGTTGAACCTGTGTCTCCAGCTAGCGACCTAGATAAACAAGAATATGAAGATGATATAAGATTACCGGTTAGTATAGCATTTGTATAAAATTTATTAAAAAAAACTTAATTCTGGTGAATGTCATTCAACATTTTGTAATGGATGGGCAATAAATAAATTTTATTTTGTATGGAAATAAAAATTGTCTATCTGTTTGTGTAACTGTCTATCAGTTATTTTCAGTCTTGACAGTGTTCTGTTTATAATTTCTTTTGTTGAAAATGTATGATCTTGTGAACTCTGTCTGGACAGAATCCTTTCTTCATTTCCAACAATGTGTTCACAACATTTTTTTCTGCTACTTGTTAAAATGATGATAGTTTGTAGTGTTCTACCCATATACTAACTCTAATTTTTGGCTCTTATTAAATAATATTGGTAGTATTGTGCCATCACTCATTCATTTCACATGCATTAGTGTTCCTCTTTTTTTACAAGGTTGTAATTCATCTTTTCTTGGTACTTTACATTTTTCAGTTTCTTGACTGCTTCTGTTATAGGTAGATTTGCGAGACTTGAGTTACATATTTTCATGCCAACTTCATACGAGGTCTGACAATTAAGATAGCAAACTCACCACCGTTTAGCGCTGAGGCCAGTACTATACAAACAGATCTGTAAGATTGGTATTTTAGTGTCTCACAACAGTGTTCGTGTTGACATGTGGTGGATTTGTGCTGAGGGGCATGCATTGTTGTTTGTGCTTATGTGTGTGCACTTTCGTAAAAATGTCTGAGGAGGAATTAAAACAACAAACAAACTCAAATTTCTGGTGAAACTGGACAAGAGTGGGAGTGAAATACGGGAAATGTTAGTCCAGGTGTACAGCGAGCATGCCATGAAGAAAACAGCGATGTACAAATGGATTAAACAGTTTTCTGAGGGGAGGGAACAAGTTAATGATGAAGAAAGGGTATGGCAGCCAGTAACGAGCTAACCCGGACGAAAACATTTCCACAATTTGTCAAATTGTGCGTGCAGATGGTGCCTGACCATGAGATCCATAGCAGACCAAGTGAACATTGACAGAAACTGTGTGGAAAGTTTTAAATGAAGACCTTGGCATGCATAAGGTGTGTGCCAAAATGGTCCCAAAGGAGCTCACCGATGAACAGTAGCAAAGTAGGGTTGAACTGTGCACAGACCTGGTGGAGAGGCAAGACCATGTTTTGGACTGAATAATCACAGGTGATGAAACCTGGGTCTTCATCTATGACTGTGAAACAAAGCGACAAAGTGTCCAGTGGAAGTCACCTCATTCTCCACGACCGAAAAAGTTCTGTCAGTCAAAATAAAAAAATAAAAATGTTGATAACCTTTTTTGATATCTGAGGAATTGTTCACTATGAATTTGTACCACCAGGACAAACAGTTAACCAAGTGTATTATTTGGGAGTGCTGCAAAGGTTGTGTGAAAAAGTGAGACACAAACAACTGGAACTTTTTGCCAACAGCTCATGGCTTGTGTATCATGACAATGCACCTCCGCACAGAACTACCTGTACAGGACCGCCCACCATACTCACCTTGCTCCCATGCTCCCAATGACTTCTTTCTTTACCTGAAGATCAAAGAAGTTTTGAAAGGAAGACATTTTGATGACATTGAGGACATTAAGGCTAATACAATGGCAGCTCTGAAGGCCATTCTAGAAAAAAAGTTCCAAATTTACTTCAAAGGGTGGAGTAGGCGCTGGCATCGGTGTATAGCTTCCCAAGATGACTACTTTGAAGGTAACCACAGCAGTATTCAGCAGTAAGGTATGCAACATATTTTCTGAGATGAGTTCGCAAACTTTATTGTCAGAGCTTGTATGTTATTCAGTGTGTACGTATCATCACATCTCAGTTTTTCCCAATAAACCATCGACATTGCAGTGTTTGAACTTTTCAGAAGACATCAGTTTGTATCAAAATTATAGCGTTTAGTTTATTGCTGTATTTTTTTAGTTTGTGAGGTGAAATGTCTCAGTGTGGGAACATGTTCTTCTGAGTTCTGTAGTAAGGAAATTACATGCAATTACAGTTGAAAAATAATTTATATCATGTAATAATATTTGAAATTGGAAGATAAACAAATCTCAGGATGAAAGTTAAGGTACCGGTATGGGTAGCTGAGTCATACAGTATGTCTCTAAATAGTGCTTTATAATGGTTAAAGGAAGCATCAGCGTATATGGGGGGGATATAAAAATTACAGCTTTCCCCACTCATCATAAAGAATGCCCAAGAAAGAAAAAGAAGGTTATAGAATCTATTGAATTCGTACTGTTTGATGAATTGTTTACGAATGTTGCCTACTGAGTAGGGTAAAGATGAACATAAAAAATGATTTTAAGAATTCAAAAGAAACAAAATTATAATCGTCTGAGGCACATTACTCCTCAAAGAGGGTTGGGGATTAAAACATGCTGAAAGCAACAACATGATTGATGAGAAAAACATGACATCAGAAAATTATGAAATTATGGGTTCATTACATAAGAAAATACAGCAATACAAAGCAGAGTAGTGCCTTGTAGTATGCTCAGATAAAACTTATTTTTATAGTTTAACATAATTTACAAAAATGTGGACAAACAATGATAAAAGTGGTCTGAAAACCCCAATAAACCAAGGAGGCCATATCATGACTGGCATGGGAGACTGGCTGATGGTGATGGTTCTGAAAACTGAGGTGAACGCTTTATATTCTGAAAGTGGTTTAGAAACCAGTTTGGTTAGTTTGTTGGCGGAATTTTTGACTATAGTAATGGACAATGTGAAATATCGTTTGGTGCATATAAAGAAGGCCTCTACTGTGTTATCCATGAAGGATTTTTTTTTCTGAAAGTGTGAGTAAAGTTGAGTGGTAAAAATAAGACAGTATAGTTGTCCTCAGTTATATGGACTGAATAAACTTAAACATGGGCAGAAAGTTATTTATTTGCCAATACAAATGAAGAAAATTGATAAGGAAAATAACAACATTGGAAAGAATAATACATCTTAAAATTTGATATCTACAAATTTAGCCCACTGAACTTTAGACCATGCAAGCGTACAAGACTGGGAAATGTGGGTATGTTGTTCAGAAAGAAATCATAGAGATGGTTTTAGTAGAGAAGTGTGTAGGGAGGATATTATTTATCTGAGTATAGTATTGGCAGTGATGATAGTGACACAGTAAGCATGAAATAATAGTGACATAATATAAACATAAATAGTGATATTAAAATGTAAATGACTCATAGTTGATGAACAACAATCACAATTCAAAACAATCTCAAAAAGAAACATCAAGTACAGAACAAATTTATATAGTAATGCATGTAATAAAAGTTAAATGGATGAAATATAATTGACAGAATTATAAGTACAATAAATTTACTTAATGAATATCTTGCTTTACAATTTAGGATGTCTTCATTTTAATTTTTATTAGTAGTAGAGTAATAACATTTCTATAATGAAATATGCAACCTGGTTATTCTTATGAAGGTTTTAACTCGTTTTGGATGATGTATTATTTGTTTATTCCTTAAGCTCACTCTGATTTATTATTTTGTTGGCTTACAATATGTAATATTGACAATCTAGTGTTAGGCATTTAAGCTCACATTGCTGTGTACTCCAGTTGAGACCGCCTCTATATTAGATGGAAAAGGCAGTTTTAATTAAGTTTTCTTTCTCAGTAAATTGTAGGTAGATGTGCGTTAATGTAATTTGTTTCAGCACAACAACGGAATTGTGTGAGGTGCATAAATACTAAAAACGTGTTTTAAAAGCATTTTTGTGTTCACAGATGCCTGACCATACAGAATTGGAAGGAGAAGAAGAGGAAGAAGAAATATCACCTCCATTTGAGCCCCACACTGATGTACATGATGATGAGAATTCAGTTGACAGCCACGTGTCAGGAATGTCTGAACTCGCGAGTCACAATAGTTTGAATCTGTCTAGATCGGACTCTGTTGATGGTAAACTAAACAAAACAAAAGAAGAAGGTGAAACAGAAGAAGACAGTCAGTTGATAGGAAGACACAGCAGTAGTGATATGGAGTCGAGTAACGATTCATATCATGAGCAGAAAACACCTGTGCCACAAGTGGAAAATTCAGATCACTCAACAGTCGAATTCACTAGTGTTAAAGAGTATCACAAGTATCAGATGAAGTCCGAGTCGAATTTGAGTGATGATGACAGTGATAGTGACAATAGTGATAAGGAACAAGAATCTTTGGACAGAAAAGAGTGGCTTACAAGTGATAATATGTCCAGCACTAATGGAAGAATACCTAGTGACAGTTTTGATGAGAAAACTGATGGTGTTAGTGCAGTGGAAGAAGATATAGCTGATGGCGGTGAAGGTGAAACAACGGGTGATGAACAGAATCGTTTGACTGGAAACTATGATGTTTTTACAGATTACGATGATGATGTGAGTAACTCTAGTAATCTGATTGTAAGTGCTAGTGATAATGATGCCAAAATTAATATTTATGACACATCATATGCAATAGAGGATAATGAAAGTGAAAAATCTGAAGACGACAGTGAAAAATCAGACACTGCTAAAAGTAAGCCCAAAAATTCCAGTTCAAAGTTAAAGACAAATTCTAAAAGACACAAATCAAGCCATCGGGACCACCATAGTAAATATGAGGACACCGCTAAACATGGAGAAAAACTCCATCATCACCGCCACCACCACCATCATCATCGTTCTAAAGACAAAAATAAATCAGAGAGGCACTCAGACAAGAAAGACAACAGACACAGTATATCACAGAATATTAAAGAAGTGTCGTCCAGACATGATAAAGATAAGCAGGATAATAGCAGTGAGAAAGATCACAGTAAACCACATAAGAAAAGAAAAAGAGATGAAAGCAGTTCAAAAGAAAGATCGAAGGATAGGAAATCTAACAGAATTGTAGCTGAAGACGATGAAGATGATGATGGTGTCAATGTATCCAAGAATTCGAAGAAGCATGATAAGCATAAAAAACATAAGTCTAAGCATAAGAGAAGTCATGATCATTGTAAACCACGGAACAAAGATAAAGAAAACCGAAGATCAGCTGACAGAGATAGCAATGGCGGCCAAGGTGAGGGTTCAGGTTTACACGCAACCGATTCAAGCAGTTCTAATACTAGGCATAACCGTCAAAGTACTTCTCTTGACAAAGAAAGTTACGAACAAAGTTCAAACAGTGACAACGTGTCGGAATTATGTGACAGTGCAGTTACAGAAATTCCATCACAGGATAGTAATAGACAAATGAATAGTTGTGTAACTCCTGAATATTCTGGTATAACTAACTTGAAGTCAGACTGTTCATCCGAAAAAGAGAATCATCAGTCTCCAAGTAATGTGAATAATAACAATAAGAAATTTAATGTTAGCAAGCATCCTTATTTAAAACGCCATTTGAACTTAATAAGTTATAACAGTAATGGTGAAATTAGTAAATTTAAGAAGCCTAAAATAGCTGCAAACATATACGAAGTTCGAAAAATTATGCAGATGAGGCGATATTTAAAAAAACTGGAACGGCAGAAGCAGTTGGAGGAAGAAAAACTACAAGAATATGATGATGTCAGCATAAAAGAATCTTACAGCAAAGAAACGTTTTACAGTACTAGTAAATATGGTTCAGATGGCAGTACTGAACTCCAGCTAAAACAGACTGGTGGTTGTGAAATAATTCAACATGAATTTGACAGTATATCTTACACAATGACAGCTAACTGTAACAGAGATAATGATGAAGATTGCAGTTCAGATACGGAGTGTGGTTCACGTTCGTGTGACTCTCAGCACAGTTGTAGCTGTGACAGTTATAGTAGTAGCTGTAATAGCAGCGATAGTGATAGCAATAGCGATGATGACTGTAGTAGTGAGAGTAGCATTCATAGCGGAGACAAAATGAGTGATCATGGTAACTGTGATTTTGCAGCATTTGAAACTACAATAAATAATAACAGAATTTTAAAAGATATGAAGCAGGAACAATCATCAACAATAGATTCTAAAGAAACAAACTATTTTAAAGGTTTTTATGAGTTGGTTCCAGAAACTTCACAAAATGAGCCGTGTTTACAAAAGTTGATATCAGAGTTAGAGAACGAGGTGAAGTGTGCAGAAGAAGAAGCCTACAATGTGGATTTAGTAACGTCACTGCTTGTACTAAATCCTAAATTTGATAATATTCTTGAACAGCAGTTAGGAGCGAAAGTTATTAGAAAACACCTTGTGGTATTACCTAAATTTACAGATGACAACTATGATTATGAAAAAGAAAGTGGTTATTACATACTTAAGAAATTTTACAGTAAACCAGAAACTACAACAGAGAAAAGCAAATCAGTTGATAGTAAGGTTACTAAGAATAGAAAAAGAACATTACTACTGCCAAAGGTAAAACACATGTCTCCAGTGAAGAAGGGAGAACAAAACAATAAAATTACTGTGTCTCTAAGCCTCTTTAAACAAAGCAATGGCCAGTATATGAAGCACAAGCGAAGGTATACAGATGAAAACGTTAACAGTCTACACAAAGACGTGCCATTTGACAAGTGCGGACATGCATGTAAAGCTAAACCTTTAAAAATTTCAATTGAAAAAGTAGACGAAGCTCACTCTCAGCCCATTTATAAACTAGAGAACAGTGTAAGTTGCAATGTGCAGGCACAGACGAATAATTATATAATGAAAAATGATTATGTTATGCCATCGAAGACTAAAACAAGAATTCCAAAAACTAGTGAAGCGGCCAGTTTGGAAAACAGTTCGTCCAGACTCTGGAATGATGCTCTTGATGCAGTTGTTAGCAATAATGAAACTGGTATTGAAACAGTAGAGGTATGTAGGAGTATTTATGTTTAATTTCCGTGTATATTGAATGGTAAATTGTGTGTGTGTGTTTGATTACAAAGAGAAATTAATTTATTAATGATTCACAGAGAGCGCGAGATGAGTGCAAAGGAAATAATAATTACTGAAAATTATAAACATTATTATTATATTCTTGGATTTTGTTGCCCACGACATGCCTGATTATCACCAATAATATTTATACACCTTTTTTCTGACATGGAACAATAATATTTTAAATAAAGTTAAAAAATAATTTTATGTTATCAGAACTTCGGCTTGCCGGGCTGTAAGGCCATGGTCCAAGGTTGTTGAGTGCAAACGTTTCAGCCGTTCCTTCGACAGCCATCTTCAGTGCAGAAGGCTGCAACACACTGGCCAAGGTTTCACAGTCAGTGACCACTGAACTGTGGTTAAGGCTGGTGGGTGTGAGTAGGACACCCATTTTTATAAACTTTTGAAGTCCGCATGAAGATGCTGTCTGACACCATCAGCCAGTCAGAAGAAAGGCAAATTGTTATTGGTTTGCTACGACTTGCTTCCAAAGAGCACTTAATTAGAGAGACTCACCTTGCCGATTCATTGCAATCTGTGCAAATGAATGTGTCGGTGAGTGCATATTTCCCTCGCCTGCATATGGAGTCCTTGTAAATCCAGAAACATGCTTCACATGTCAACGGATTACACTCTACCACTGAATCCACTTTTGCAAACCATCTCATTTCAGCAGATCACACGTGCACAAACATCAACAGCAACATGGAAATTCTGTACTTAAACTGGAAGGGTCGAAAACTATAAGCACTTGAACCATTAAAAATATACAAACATGCAAAACATGGGAAACAACATTCTAAATAACAGACAGTTTAATTCACATATTGTGGGGTTAGTGGAAAAACTACCCAAGTCCAATGATGTTTCAAAAAACGCATTTTATTTTTGTTATTAATTTCTATTTTTCTTTTCATTTTTCCAAACATATTTAATCAATATAAAACTCTATTAATAATAAAAATTAACCTTGAAAATCAGTTTAATAATTTCATGCTTTATCATTGTATTTGAAAGACCTTAATTTCAATTTTCTGTAAATTCACCTTAGTTAACTTGGGTAACTTTACTTCTAACCCCACGATATATTCTTTGTACACATTGCATATACCCAGTAACGACATGTTAACAGTTTCAAATAGTGGCGCTACCTTCAATACTGTAACTAATTTTTATCTAAAATTAATGACTGAAACCTTGGTCAGTGTGTTTGCAGCCTTCTGCACTGAAGATGGGCGTCAAAGGCATGGCCGAAACGTTTGCACCCAACAACCTTGGACCACGGCCTTACAGCCCGGCAAGCCAAAGTTCTGATAACATAAAATTATTTTTTAATTTTATTTAAAATATTATTGTTCCATGTCAGAAAAATGTATAAATATTATTGGTGATATTCAGGCATGTCATGGGCAACAAAATCCAAGAATATACTAGTTTTGTGTCAGAAAAGTGTATAATACTGTTACGACGGTCTAACTGATTGTCATATGGTACAGTGGAAAACAAAATACAAGACAGCAATTAAGTCACCATTGTAACGGGGCGAAAAGGGGTATTTTATTTTATTCTATTTTATTAAATGTATATGTGACCAAAGCAGCAAGTCCCATACGCAATACGGTTTTATTCGGTCAATGAACAACGACATAGCTGTTGGAACAAGGTGTTGTAATGGAACGCAGTACAATTCCGAGAATTCAGGGTTGTGTTACACCCAGAGTACGCACAACAGCAGCAATGCGCGCAGACGACGCTACGCAGCCTGAGATGAAGCTAACAAAAATGGCTAAATTATAAGATTTGGTTCACCACGTGGTTTGATGCTGACGGAAGTCTGTGATAATTCCGCCTACCTGAGTCTCGTGACTAGTGGCAGTGAAATATCGTCCATGCCTAACACCCATGGACAACACTGTACTCTGTGTAAGTTGTCGAACATTTGTCATAAGCAGGCTGTGGGTTCCCATTTTGAACAACCGTGGTAGGGAGGCACTTTGGTAACGTTCACCCAGTCGACTTATAGTCGCGGTGTCGGCCCGATGCACGCGAAGACTCGTGGGCCCTAAGAAATCTTTTAAGTGACAAACCGACCGATACGGTATATAAAAAAAAAAATGTGTAAAGCAGTTTGAAGTATTAAACACAACCAGTGAACTAACTAAGTGAAAATTTTAAAACAAATGGAACAATAACATTTTTCATATCAAAGCACCGAACTTAGTGTGACGCGCCATGCGGTCGACGGGGACGCCGCTGCAACACGTAACCGTATCCATTTAAATCAAATTCTTATTTTATATAAAAAGGGGTAATTTGTATGTGTGTGTGAATGTAGCAAGCTGGGTTCGCCTTCCTTAGATCTAGTAATTAAAACAATAGAATACGTAGGATAAAAATATGGTAATAATGTCTTTTCTGTTTTAACAAACACTTGTAAGAAATGTTTTAACTCGTAGCTGAAGGAAATAGTAATGTAATAGTGTTGGGAGAAATGGTGAATAACAAAGAAGTTTAAAGTAATATCAAATGTAATAAAAAAAAGAGTTACACCATATCAGTGAGAGTAATGTACATTATTAATGTAACCTTGAAATCATACTTGTATTGCGCAGTTCGTGCGACGTAACCTTGGACCGGATTAAGGTGAGTGAGAGTTATATTTATATTATTATATAAATGTGTTAATTTATTATTGTACAAATGGCGCCCGAACAGGGACTCAAATTTTATAAATTAAATTTTATACATTAAATTCCGCACCTACAGGCGAATGCAAGTTTGATTTCAGGGTTAAGAAAAAATACGTAAAACATATAAAATAGTATGTCATTGTTTTGATGTAAGTAAATTTGTATAAATTTATAATATAAAAATGGCAGGTAATAATAACGAAAACGATATAAATGAAATTACCAATCTTGATGAAGTCAGCTTCACTGACAGTAATATAGAATGTCAGTTAACAGAGTCGAAAATAATGAAAGACATTGAACATCAATCGACACCTATCCAAAATAAACAAACGGTAGATAGTAATGAGAAGGTAATGAATATGTTGCAATTAATTTTAGAGCAACAAAGTATTAAATTTATCGAAGTAAAGAGTGGTTTTGACACAAAATTTGATGAACAAAAGAATAAATTTGATAAATTAAGCAGTGACTTCGATAATCATTTTGACAAATTGAGTAATGAAATACTTGAGCAAAAAGTCAAATGTGAAAGCAATTTCGATGAATTAAAAAAGCAGAATAACGAATTAAAAAACGATATTAATGAAATTAATAAGCATTTAGAAAAAAACCAATGAAATATTAGAAACTAACTTTAACAGATTAGAACAGAGTATTGAGAAAGTGGTAGAGTCGGTAGAGGAACAAATTAAAAGTAAAGCAAATCAAATAATAAATAACAAGGTAAGTGATGACTGTAAAACAAGTGAGAATTATAATGATATGTGTAAAAACGTGGTATTAGAGAGTAAGGTGATTAATGTTGAGAGTGATAAGGAAGATTCTGTTGAAGTAGAATTTAGTAACAAAGTGTTAGCGAGTGTTGATGAGGCTGTGAGAGTGTGTGTAGAGAGGTTAGATGGGCAAAGGGCAAGTTTTCCCCAAGTTTATGGTGAAACAGAGGTTTCACAAATGTTGTATGAGGACAGAGTTTCCTCCGGTGGTTGTGTGGAAGACGAGGTGTCTTCAAATGGTCCCTTTATTTTTTGTGATGGTCTTGGAAGTGCCAAGACATATAGTAAGTTTGTTGTGCCCTTTGCATGGAATGAGATAGTTCTGGGGGGTTATGAGAGGTATTGTGATGAGAGAAAGAGAGAAATAGAGATTTTTGAGGTTAATAGAGGTTATGAAATGTTAGTGCAGGTTTTAGATATTGAGAGCGATGAAAAAAGTGACTTACATTGTGAAATAGAGATAGATGAATATTTTGATAATACTGTTGTAAATGATAAAAACTTACCTGATGTTGTAATGAATGTAGTGGAGGAATATGATGATAAAATAACTTACCTTATGTTGAACAAAAATACTGACGGAGACAGAACTGAAATTACCAATGTAGACGGGTTTTATGAATTAATAGGTAATAATGGTGTTAAATACTATGTTGATAATGATCATTACAATAATACTAATAGTGTAACGAGTGTGAGTAAGGACGATAATTATTATATAAAAGTAAGACTAATACATGATGATGGAGGGTAAATATAAACTCAATGAACGGACATTTTAAATATTTCAATTGTGGTAATGACATGGCTGGATTGTGAAATGAAGTGTGGTAAACAGGAAAATAATGACAAAGATTTGTAAATAAATTTTAGTGAAATTAATTGTGTCTATGTTGTAAAATGTATTTTATGTAAACAATGTGTGCATGTAGTAGAAATCAATTTGATAATAATAATAATATTTTGGCAGACTAAATAAATAACAAGAATAATTATGAAGGTAAGAAATGAATTGTAATTGTCTTGGAGTAAAGTAATTAAAATAACTTGTGTTTTTAACAATTGATGGAATTAAAATAATTGGAGATGAAGTAATTGATTAATTTAAAATGTTGTATAAAGAGATTTTGCTAATGAATTTAAATGATTTTATGAGATTTAAACTTGATAATAGATAATAAATAAATAAATGTAAAATGTTTTAGTTTGTGGAGTAACATGGTTGTTAAAATGTTTCAGAAGATACATGGAGTTATGTACATTATTTGGTGTTTATATTTTTGTGTCTATGACAATATGTGAGTGATGTACTGTAAGTATGAATTTTATAATGCAATGTATATAAAGCAAAATGTTTAATGTTTAAATGTAAAGTATATATGAATCTAAGAGATGTTAAACATGAAAATATGAATAATAAAATAACCGAACATATAAGAGTTGACCATCCGTGAATTGTAGTAACGGTGTCAGTGTGAGCCTTATATGTCTTTTGGTAGTTTCCCCACATTTCGGGCGGTCACGGTTTCACCGAACCCTGACCGTGGATTTATGTAAGTAGATTGGTGAACATAGAAATTGACTGGGGGGTAACACAGGGGAAACTACATAACTATGGAACAGCGGCTATCGTCGAAGGTGGCGATAGTGCCGTTTTAAGGGTGTGTGAATCATTTTAGTAGGATTACTGGTGTCCTCGGACATCAGTAATGCCGAATTTTATATAACGCTGAACCAAGAACGGTATAGGCAGCGTCTATACCATATATATGTAAACTTCAGTTCTTGGGGATGCAAATGGACGCCACAGTCCAACACCAGGAAACAATAGTGTGTGTGGAAAAGGAGCTGGCCGTTACAAGCCAGGGGCACAGATAACGCATCTGTGCATAAGGCAAACGCTCGATCCGGTTTATCCGGCGGGTGGTTACCTAATTGTAACTGGGTATAAAGGGGGGACTTTAAGTAATTGATGAAGTAGGAGGGTAACTGAAAATTCAGTGAGAGGGTGACGACCTCTGTAAACAGCGGGCGGTCAATTTATACGACTCTATAGAGAGAGTTGGAGGTTGACAACCCAGAGGGCTGTTCAGTAACTGTTGCTATAACTATGACTCAATGATTAGTGATGCATTTCACGCATGAGAGCAAACAATTTTAAGTGATAGGGTCAATTATAATGATTTTATGTTGATTCAAGAAATAATATTGGAATAGATAGTTGTTTAGAAGTAAGTGATTTAAATGTGTCATGCTCTGTATAATAATTTTATAAAAGACTTATTTTGAAAACACTATTTCAAGTGAAGAAGAAGTTTTATCATATGTGGTTTATTATGTCTTATTGTGTTATTATTGTATTATGTTAGAATATAAGGATTGTAAACAGATGATGTATTTCACATGGTATAATGGTTTGAAACGTATTTAGAGTAAGGTCAGTCACCTGACCAGGAACATCAGCTGACTGCTGGGGTTATAAATGTAGTATGTCACTTATAAGTGATTTGCAGATTTTTCATTGTAATTAAATGTTTCAAGAATAAATTGTCAGTGTTTAAGAGATTTTAAATTAAATGATGAAAGCAATTTGAGATAATTATCTTGTTGATTCATCCTCTTCGTTCACTTTATAAAATATTATTATATATATATACTTTCACAATATGAACTTACTTTCTTTATCACTTCCCCATACGTTTCGAGGTGACGTTCCTCTTCCTCAGTGGGAGTAAATACTGAATGTCATTTTACAGAATAACGGTTATGGACTATAGGTGTGTATGGTGGGGGTTGATGGTGGGAGGGAATTGGCGCTGAGGTTCAAATTGTGTGTTTGGATCAGTGTATCGAATAGTGTATGTGATCTATAATGTAATTGTTCATTTAATATGTTGTTTGATTGTAGTGCGTGCTATCTGTATATTTCAAATTGTTCAGCTGTGTTTAGTTTTCTACTTTTAGGTAAGTAGTGTAATATTTCCATGTTGTGTTCTATGTTTGTGTAACTGTGGTTTTCGTTTTGTAAATGTGTGGCAAATGTGGAATGTATGTAGTTTGTGGTGAGGGCTTTTAAATGTTATGAAAATCTGGAGGAAAAAGATCTTCCCGTCTGGCCGATGTAGAATTGGTGACAATCATTACAATTTAATTTATATACCCCTGTTTTGCTGTATGTGTCTGTGTCTTTGTTAGTATTATTTATGTGTTTCCTAATGGTGTTGTTGGTTCTGTAGGCTACTTTATAATTATGTTTTTTAAACGTGTTTGCAATTTTGTGCGTATTGGAATTGTAGTATGTAAGTGTTATGTATTTACTGGGTTGTGTGCTGTTGGTCTGATGTGTTTTACTTTTTGTGTTTAGGATGCGTTTGTGTAGTTTATTTACAACCCCGCCAATACACTGATCCAAACACACAATTTGAACCTCAGCGCCAATTCCCTCCCACCATCAACCCCCACCACACACACCTATAGTCCGTAACCGTTATTCTGTAAAATGACATTCAGTATTTACTCCCACTGAGGAAGAGGAACATCACCTCGAAACGTATGGGGAAGTGATAAAGAAAGTAAGTTCATATTGTGAAAGTATATATTGTTACTAAACTCGCTTGCCGTCGTCTTACGGGTACCTCTGTAAAATGTAACAGTGTGTCTGAGTGTAACTTGTGTATGTGTGTCTTACCAATTCGTCCTCGCACGGTAATGTAACTCACGATGCTTGAGTCCGTAGTGAACGTACGGATAACCAGGTATCGTAGTCCCCGATCTGAGGTTCACTAGTAGTGTACAATTCCCGGGTGGCGCCAAATTGTTTATTTAAAACAATTAAAATTGTCTTCTTATCAGCGATTTGCTCAAACGGTGTGAAGGATTCAATTCGTCCCGCCTTTTCTCGATTTGTATAATCGAACTGGCAGTTACAGTATTCGCCGCTTGCGCGCTAGGTATCACGTCAGAGACATTCGCTGTAAATTATATTTTTACGAATACACTTTCCTAATGAAAATAAAACACATTTTAACATACACAGTATTGATTTATTAGCGATTTGATATTACTGTTTCATAGACACAAGCTATAATTGATTTTTTATATAATTTTGCACCGATTTCTTTATGAGACGTTCTCTCACAGGGGTTTTACAATCGATTTTGAACGTAAGTAAACATACAGTATGGCGTTCTATCAATCAAGTCAACAAATATTTTCGTTCAATTTTTGTGTGATCTTTTGATCACGTTAAAAGGCTCAGATGCAATTACAATAATAAAAATACACAACCTTACAATGTTTCTACTTAAGTATTGTAACGTGTAATGATAAATGGTTTGTTGAAGTATAGTACAAGTGGTTTAAAAGTTCGTACATTAATACTAGGTTAGTTTTATAATTTAACAAATTTTCAGTGTCTTAATATTCTTATTTAATCTTTGAAAGAGAATAAAATTGATTCAGTGGTATTTCCAAATATAGTGAGAAATATTCAAAGTGCGTTATTTCGGAAGTTGAGATAATTTAATGGATACTTAACAGCGTTGTAGCATGTGATTACTCTGTTGGTCGGGAATGAAGGGATGTGGCTGCAATATAATTCATTTTTCATTTATTCGGGCTTCGGGCATCTTTTTCAAAGTTTTTTTGATTTATTTATTCACTTCGTCTTGAAATAAACGTCTTTTCCATCAGGTAATTGTGTTCAGTAGTCGTCAGACTCCTTCTCGTTCAATTTTGACAAGTTAATTTACTTTTAAAACATTTAAAATATGAAAATAGGTTGTTCTGGATTCTGGCATCTGTTTTCCTTGAGCGTCACTTTCTGAGTAAAATATTCAATGGTAATTACCTCTTCAAACCGTCGTTTCCATGGTTACACCATTATTCTGATTGGGCGAGCTTGATATAAAACCATTGTTATCAAAATTTGAATTCTTTTCAAATCTTCCTATATCTTTTGACTTCCTTCCTTCTCTTATCTTCCTTCTTAGTTATTAACTATTAGCACTGTCATTTGTATTTTCTCACAATGATTATTTTGGTATCCCACAATATTGGGTTTTTTCATGTTTTCTAAGTTTACAATTAATTTAATACTTACTAATTACATTTCTCTGTTTATATAATTCCTTATTTTAATATTTTGTTTTTAATAATATTTACCATTCATCCTTGGTTAATTAGTCACCTTGGATTTGTTAGTTACTTGGCTATTTTCATACAATTAGTATTTGTTTATGTTTGACCGTTAGGCCTGTTTCAAGTCTAAGTAGCCATTACTGGTTTTTGATTGTTTCATACACATTATATATCATTTTGTCCTAGATCGTTATTTCGTTATTTATAATTAGGTTTATTATCTATGGAGGTGTTTTAGTTTAGTCTTTGTGTGATTTTTGTATGTAACAACTGTGTTATTCAATATTTCTTGGTAATTATTTACTAACAGTTTTCTCTTTTATAATTAAAACATTGTTTTCTTTCCTTATTTTAAGTACTCTGCCAATGTCAATAATATGGCTATTAATTACTATTTATTTATCATATAACATATAACATTTAGGTTTATGTTTGGGATAATTACCCAATCCATCTCCTATTCATAAACAATTGTTTATACGATTAATCAACACTTATTATTTAATATGTGTGTACAATTCATTACTTCTTATTTATTGTTCGGGTCATAAACAATCTCACCTCTATTGAACTTATTTCATTACCCTCCCTTTATAACATGGGTATTTACTTAAGGTTATTACATACTTATTTTCTAACGCTCTTTGCTTTCCCTTCCATGTTAACATCATCTTATTACTTTTTCTTGTGATTCTCACCTTTAAATTCTACAATACATTCTTAAGTTCTATAACAATATTATTTCATAATCATTACAGTTAATATCACTCTTTAGTGTTCATTATTACTGAATCAATGTTCTATTCTAAATATTATTCACAATAACTTTATTAAATGTTATTGTTCACTCTTAAATCTTAAAAATTGGTTATTTTACTAAGTCTTTATCTTAGCCTTCTCTACTCTTACTATTTTTATTACAGACCATATTTTTATTTATTTATCACTGGCACTTTTTAAATTATTTTGTGTTCATTATAATTTACTTTGTTTCTTTTTGTATTATATCACTTTAGGGTAATTCACTTTCACTAGTTTAACTTCCGTTTACTTCTCACTGTTTTATTCTCTTTCTCTACACATATTATATATATAATTATTAATATCATGTCTTTCTTTATTAACAACTTACATGTATTCCTAACTCTTTGGCTAGTGTATTTTTAGCTATTGTTTTTTATTACTGACTAATTACAATTGTCATTCAGTCAATACTATATTCATTAATTGTTTTGGTTCTTAACCGGTTTCATTTTCTTTATTATTTTGTATTACATTATTTCTCCCTTCTCTATTTTTTATTCCTTGTCTGGGTTTTCTTGATGTGTTTCATTTTGTTTTCTTCATCGTGGGTTTGTTCTCTCTTTGTTTTCATTCTTCTTCTCCTTCACTCGTCTAGTTTACTTTATTGTGTTTCTTAACTGGCCAATCTCTGGGGTTGGGTCAATGTCGTTTGCCTGTCAGTCTAGTAGTTGAGTTTCTTTATTAATTACTTTTGGTTTATTACTCTTTCTCCTTCTTTCTTTATTACCATTTATATATTTTTTACTCGCCACATTATTTATTTATTAAAATATAGTATTATTTAGCATTTTGTTATATTAATAATTAATCGTCTTTTGTATTTAAATTTATTATTACACTTTGTAAAACTTTTTATACTTTAGGCTGGAGTAGCAGCCATATTGTTGAGTACCAACTTAAACTCATCATGTCCAGGATCTCGTTAGACGTGTTGGAAACCACATGGTTGTCTGAAATAACTATTACTTCACATTAAATGTTATAATCACTATTACTTTATTAATTTCAAAATAGAAAAGAAAACATCATCAAGTTATATTGTTGATACAAAACACCAAATTTCCTCTCTCCCTCATACATTTTGACTTTCGCAATTTTCGTATGTTTAAGTATTCGTAAAAATGATCATTTTGCTTAAGCCGTTTCAAACTAGAATATAACATAAAGATAACCCATTCTCTATAACTACGACATAACGAAAACCAGCGCTTTCACACACACACACTCACGCTATTTCATACAGTACATTTTTATTTCATTGAGCTCAATTTTAAAAGTGTCAGTATTTAAATAATTTTGAATGTCTACTTTCCTGCTGTTGTGTAGAACTGGGGCGTCAAATCTTGGTTCATTGTTTGCTGTTTCTCGTATTTCTCACTTTTACACTTCATGGCTGAACGGTTAATTTATCGCAATTTTTCTCACTGTCTCTACTTGTTTTGTAATAATACTGTTAGATCAAAATATATGTATTAAAATTTTCACATTTTACTTGCTTTGCGGGCCCGCACAAATATGTTCCGAAACTTAACAGGTGTTGCTCGCGCGAGCATTGAATTTAGACTGGGCGAACTACTTGCGCTAATTTGTGAAGCGGCTGTTGTTCGTTCAATTCTGATTGGTGTTCAGTTTGTATCCTTGCGCCAGTGGACTGTTTTTGGCTTGTTGACAAAACTGGTGACACACATCGTTATATAATTTGCTGACGTAACACATCGCCTGATGTCTGGTTGTGTAACGTGTTTACGTTTTTCGTGTTCGTCATTGTCCTTGAACTGAGTTTGGTACAGTTGCCGGTTATTATATGAATATTGTCTAATAACTTGGTTTCCAACGCCTCAAGCAGTGTTGCCGTTGTTGGGATCGCTCCAAATAATAAATTTACCGTTCGGTCATAACATTTTTCTATCACTCGACAAGTTATTTATTATTAAAAAATACAAATCCTGTTATTACCCCAGGTATGCCCAAAAATGCCCCGCTACAATTTTTTATACATACTTATTGTTATCAAAACTGATCTGAATTTGGCGATGTTATAATATATATAACAATTTGAGATAGTTATGAATTTTCAATGGGTCGTAAAAGAGAGAATTTGGGTGATAGTAATTGTTTAAGTAGGGCATGTGAGTCAATCAAAGGTAATTAAAAATGGGTGTTAGAGAGATTAAGATTCTTGGGAATAAAAGTAATGTAGAATTGAGAATTAATAGTGACACAGTAGTGATAGTGGGTATATGTAGAATATGAAAGGGAGGTAATGGGAGAGTAATTAGTTGATAGAGGAATTTTGTAAAGGGTGGTGGTGTGATAAGGAGTCGTCAACGAAAAGCGTTGGGGTGGGAGGTGAATAGTTTTAAATGGGGTTTGGCGGGGTTGCCTAGGGAAAGTCCAGGGAGCAATGAGGGAATGAGCATAGGGTGGGAACACACGTCCTTAATACAAAGAGGGTAGAGAGTATTTTGTTGTAAGGTTAGAATGATGTGAATGGAGTTAGAAAATTATTGGTAAATATTTTGAGAGAGTGGTGTCAGACTAGGTAAAGCTGTTAAGTTAGTATTAGAGTCCGAAGGGGGTGGGGTTATATTTAAATACCCGAATTGTAAATTGAAATGTTATGAATAACTAAGAGTTACCCAAAATGATTGAGAATAAAACTATTAAAGAAAGAAAGTCATAGTTAAAATGTAACAATAAATGAAACAAGTGAAAAATTTAACAATTTGAAAATAAAATAAAGCTGCAAAGTGTGTAATTTTTGGTCAATTTAAATGTGAATTTGATTGTATATTGTAAGATAATAATAACCATGTTATTTTTGAGTATTCTATGTTTATTATGTTTGAAGGTAAAATTTACAAACCTGTTCCATGTATTTTATGGTGTAGCTTTGTGTAGTGTATATATGTCAAGGTCATTTACCTGACCCAGAGAGATCAGCTGATGGTTGATGTTAGAAACAGAACCAGTTTCTAGTAATTAGTTCACGCAATTGTGTTACTTAAGTAAATTAAATAATTTTATTATTTTCTTGATAATGATAAAAGAAATAATTTTGGGAAATTAAAATTTTTCTGGAAAAAAAAAAATTATTTTTTTATGCCTGCCGTATAGATGAGGTTGTGAGATTCCGAGTATATTGTTGTGTATATGTATTACCAATGTGTTTATTGAATTATATTGTTTAGTATATATGTGTTATAAACAAATATTAGAATAAGTGAATTTATGATCTAATAAGATGTTCCTTTTATGTGTTTTTATGATTGTCAGTAATAGTCAAGAAGAAATGTAGATTCATGTAAAAGATTTTGAGATTTTAATGAAATTAATGGTAATGTAAAAGTTTGATTTTGAACTTAGATTAATTTTGAACAAAATTTAAGTGATTTGGATTTAATTAGCTGCTATGTTTTGATTTGAAAATGTAACGTTAAATTGAGGAAAGAATTTGAACTTGGAAAGAAAATATTTTATGAGGTTTGTGAAAAATGTAATAATAAGTATGTTGTAACGTAACAAAGTTAAGATCCCAGACGTTACATAAAAACTTTGTCCATAGAAATTCAAATAATACCCAAGGTATGCCATAATTAAGGTCAGGAAGGCAAACCTCACCCAAAAAATGTATTGATGACACCTAGTAAGGTTACTAGGTAATAAAATAGTAAAAATGTATCTAAATATAAAATATGGAGTGATCAGTGGAAGATGTAAACTATAAACACAGTGTCTTATGAGATGAATTTACTGTAGACGAGTTTGAAAATAATAGACTGTTTAATTGATATTTAATGTTTTATAAAGATGTACCTGTTGTTGTGCTTTATCATAATATTGTGTTTACATTATATTTATTTTGTGTTTTGTATGTAGCAGGTGTGAAGCCGTTGCTTTAAGAAAGTATTAAGTAATGGGTACTAATTTCATTCATGTTAAACTTGTATTTAAGTAATTAAATACAAGTGTATTTATTATGTATTGTATCATGTTGAGTATATTTACTTTGAATAATTAATGAAGATGTCTTAGAATATTTGTAAACTTGGCCAGGAAGACAATAATATTGTTAATAAATTGTCAAGTTGTCATTAATTAATTAAGTTATAAACCAATGAAGGGAACTAAATAATAATAATAAATTTAAATAAGGAAATTAAAATTAGAATAATTGGCCATAAGCCAGTGACTCTTTGTACAGTAGGTCAGGTCAGAAAAATTAAATTAAAAACAAAAAATTATAACACATGTAATAAAACCAATAGGCCTAAAATTAGTATTTTGTAAAAGGAAATTAATACCTTTTAAAATAAATCGATTAAGAAGAAAATGTAAAATGTATATGGTTTAATAAGGCAGATTAAGTGAAAGTTTTATGTGATTTAATGTAATAATAATAAGGGAGTATTTTATTAAATAAGTGTAAGAATATTTCCTAATTACGGCTCTAGGATAACAAATATTATCCAATAACATAAGAGGAAGATGGTTGTTATGGACAACAAAATGCAAGATATCTTGTTGATTTTCAACATTCAATTGTTATATGTTAATGGGTAAAGTTCATCATACAAATTTAAAAAAGAGAAGATCAAATTACGTGAATAAAATTAAATGAATTAAATGTCATAAAAGAAATCCATTTAAAAGGACTGAGTAGTAACTCCTGAAACTATATCTCAGCAAATATAATTCTGCATACCGTTAAAGTTAACTAAATTAAAAATTACTCATTCAACCTACTTACAGTAAAGGTGTGATGATGAAAATGAATTTTAATTAAACAAAGATGATCCATAGCAGAGGAATGCAAAATTAATTGAAATATAAATACAATAAAAAAATATAAATTAAAAAACAAACGAAGAACTTTTGTATTGAAGTACCAACCTCACTTTCAACAAACAACGAAGTCTTAATACTACACAAATTCCATTGGGACCGGCAACTACCAGAATCGTGAAGAATAACGAAGACCAGAACTAAACCTTCTACTACATTTCAGGACATCAAATCTAAACTTTTATCGAGAAGCTGGATGTGGTTTTTATTCAAGAGTTGCATCGCCATTCCGCTATCGCTTCGTCGTAAACAGACACGGCCACATTAAGTATCTGATCCAGTTTGGTAAATAACCTGCTTATGTTTAATTTTATATAATAAGAGTTTATAATAATATTGTAATACTTAGTAACCTTAAAATTGCATTACCTGACCTTACTAATAGTTAAAAGAATACATGTACCCTGAGATAAAAGACAAACTGAAAATTATAATTAAATTGTAACATCTAAAACACGAGTTCAATAACAAATAGATTCTGTATTGTGTGATCGATATGATGTATTAGTAGCAGGAGAAGCAGCTGTTGGAATTTAAACATATAAAATAAAGAACCCTTCCTGAATAAAACGATTTTGTGTTATTTATAGAATAATTAGTGTATTTCGAATAGGGTGTATTTTACAGAGAAAGGAACGTGAGAAACGCATCAAGTGGAACGACTTAACCTACAATAACGGGTCAGTCGTCAATAACAGCGCTCGTCTGCAGACAGCTGGTGAATACGGGAGAATAGAGAACTAACTTATGCTCTCCGCTCTCCGCTCTTTCCAATTTAGATAATACATACTGACTAGGGCTGGAGAAAAATACTGAATTATTCACTATAATAACTGTAATATAGCGTTTTTCTCTGGTAAAACACTTGATAACTACTTAACACAGGTCTGTGATCAATAACCGAATAATATCAACCACATAATAAATATTTTTCCTTATAAATAGATTGAATTTGTAACAAATTGGTGAATTCAACGTTGAGGCTTATAAACATTCTTTAATTTTATTAGTAAATCATTTCTAGGAGTGACAAATTGGCGAACCCAACAGTGGGGCTTAATTAGGCGAGAGTTTCGAAGAGTATAAGGAGTCTCATTTACTGTTTATTTACAATGTGTATGCACCCAGTACTTGCTAAAGGCAACCCAGTATGCATGTAATGGGGAACATATCGGTGGAGGATCTGGTATGGTAAAGGCCAGGGTTTTGATCTTGGGGTGGAATGTTAGAAGGTTAGGTATACTATGGTGAGTATCTGTCCGATATTATGGTGTTGGGATCTCGAACAGAGAAGTCCAGTAATCTCGTTCAGGTGCAGCTGTAGTCGCCGAGCTAGGGGGGTAGTTTACCCATGATGTGTTTAGAAATTAACGGGGGGTTGTTGGCGCCATATCCTCACCGATCCTCTTAGGGGTAGCAGTGAGAGTTCTTCTGTTTCGACAGAAGACCTCTCATTGGGGGGGGGGTATTGTAACAGGGCGAAAAGGGGTATTTTATTTTATTCTATTTTATTAAATGTATATGTGACCAAAGCAGCAAGTCCCATACGCAATACGGTTTTATTCGGACAATGAACAACAACATAGCTGTTGGAACGAGGTGTTGTAATGGAACGCAGTACAATTCCGAGAATTCAGGGTTGTGTTACACCCAGAGTACGCGCAGACGACGCTACGCAGCCTGAGATGAAGCCAACAAAAATGGCTAAATTATAAGATTTGGTTCGCCACGTGGTTTGATGCTGACGGAAGTCTGTGATAATTCCGCCTACCTGAGTCTCGTGACTAGTGGGAGTGAAATATCGTCCATGCCTATTGGCCATGGACAACACTGTACTCTGTGTAAGTTGTCGAACATTTGTCATAAGCAGGCTGTGGATTCCCGTTTTGAACAACCGTGGTAGGGAGGCACTTTGGTAACGTTCACCCAGTCGACTTATAGACGTTGGCCCGACGCATGCGAAGACTCGTGGGCCCTAAGAAATCTTTTAAGTGACAAACCGACCGATACAGTATATAAAAAAAAACAATGTGTAAAGCAGTTTGAAGTATTAACACAACCAGTGAACTAACTAAGTGAAAATTTTAAAACAAATGGAACAATAACATTTTTCATATCAAAGCACCGAACTTAGTGTGACACGCCATGCGGTCGACGGGGACGCCGCTGCAACACGTAACCGTATCCATTTAAATCAAATTCTTATTTTATATAAAAAGGGTGTAATTTGTATGTGTGTGTGAATGTAGCAAGCTGGGTTCGCCTTCCTTAGATCTAGTAATTAAAACAATAGAATACGTAGGATAAAAATATGGTAATAATGTCTTTTCTGTTTTAACAAACACTTGTAAGAAATGTTTTAACTCGTAGCTGAAGGAAATAGTAATGTAATAGTGTTGGGAGAAATTGTGAATAACAAAGAAGTTTAAAGTAATATCAAATTTAATAAAAATAGAGTTACACCATATCAGTGAGAGTAATGTACATTATTAATGTAACCTTGAAATCATACTTGTATTGCACAGTTCGTGCGACGTAACTTTGGACCGGATTAAGGTGAGTGGGAGTTATATTTATATTATTATATAAATGTGTTAATTTATTAGTGTACACGATCTTTAATTATCACAATTAAGCAGTTGCAGTCAACAAGATAGTCTCTTACAACAAATCAAATAAAAATTGTTCACACACAATAATAATGTTTACTAATAGAGTTCCACACAATTATTAACACAATAATTCTTCACTTCAACAAACAATTGATCCGCGCTAGCGAAAATCGCTCACGTAATTGAACTGACAAGCCGGGTGCTATGGCTTTATATAGGCCGCGCAGAGGTCCAGTACAGCTTTCTCTCCTTACGCCATGCTGGCTTAATGCATATCTCAAGTGTTCTTGAATACACTAGAACCCACTTGAGAGCAGCCTTGACTGAGCAACACCTGCCACAATTGATGGGGGGAAGAGTGGAGAATGTTCTGGGTTGTTCGATAGGCTTCTCGTAACAATACATACAATTCTTATTATTATTATTTTAAAGCTTTGGGTTAAATTTTTTCTGTAATTAGAAAGCAAGTTTTTTTTTAAGATTAAACTGTAGTCAGACATATTATTTGAATAACTTCGTTTGTATCATGTTATATATTTATAGGAAAATAGAATCGTCAAATTTATGCGTGTGTGGTAATAAAATTCTGCCTTTATCGGTTATTATAACATGTAATATATCGGACACCTGTTAATGTAAATGTGTTCTAATTCATTTGTGATTTTACAGTATTAATTGAGAAAATGAGAAAAAAAGCATAATTAATCTTTTCTGAAGTATGAACTATTATTTTTGGTTTCTTAGCAGCAAAACTTTTTTTTCGTAATAGAAGATAGTAATTCATTTGCACATCATGTTTATATCATAAAGCAACTGTCATCATGACTTTCCACGTAGTTGAGCAATCCTTCTACATGCTTATGTAGATTTCTGCTCAGCATGTTTGACTTCTCATTGTTGGTGTCATTTTCTTCTCCTTCATTTATCATTTTCACTGTATGTTTATTTATAACTGATTCAAACCATGATCACCTTTGTCACATTTTAACCAATCTGTTACGAGAAGAAAAATTATAGCAATACATATATTAAGCTTACTAGAGAGGGTGTGGAATGCAGACAGTTACTGATAAAGTACAGTAAGAGTTGAGAATGATATTACATACATACCAACTTTTTTTTACTGAATGTTTTGTGTTAGTTAAAATGGGGCCTATTCTAGGCATGTGAATTAATCAGTACTGTGTCTGATTAACAGTGTACGTTTTGTGTTAGAAAGACATCGCTGTTGAACGACAATACGAATAATTGAGAGCTGTGTGTGTTGTGTTTTTTAATAATATGTTGATACTTTCTTAGAAAATAGTTGTGCATAAGTTGTTTGATTGTTCTGAAATAGGCTGCGTCTTCTGCAACATTTCAGCTCCTGTGTATCACCTTCTGGCTGAGTTCGTAAGTAGTCTTCATTTGTCTGAAGTTGGAGACACTTGTACGCATCTTGGATAGGATTAAAATGTTTCTTGGTAGTCAAATGTTCTTGGTGCGAACTCTATGGGTGTCCCTGATTGGTGCATATAATAGGTCTGTCATATGCTGTGTGGGTTGACATATTTGGCATTCTTTATAGGTATATGTCATATCTATAGTGTACGTGTTCTGTTTGGGATATAGTTCAAGAGCTCGTCATCTTGTCTTTTCTCAATCTCCACTGCTTTAAGTATGACTCTGGTTTTTGTTTCCTGTTGCTGCCCAAACTTAAGTGTGTCCTGTGGCTGTAGCATGTTGTCCTGCCCTTGGGTACATGGATTTAGAGAGCCTGTGGTCTGAATATTGTGTGGGTGTTTTACATGTGTAATATCTGGCATATTGTGGTAACGCCATCGATGAATGATTGCATAGCAGTGTTTTTTGGTTTGAGTTGTAGCATTGTTTTGTTGTTTCCCTGTTGTGCGTGAAGTGTTGGCTCCTTGTGTGACTGCCAGTGTTTGTTCCTGCCTTCATTCACTACTACGGTGGTTAGTCTAGCTCGTGTAAGTGCAGTTGCCATCTCTATAAAGTGTACTGTACACTTCTTACTCTTCTGGTTGTCTTGTCCTTGGGTACATGGATATAGAGGGCCTGTAGTCTGAATGTAATGTGTATGTTTTATTTGTGTAATATCTGGCATATTGTGGTAATGCCATCGATGAGTGGGTACATAGCAGTGTTTTGTGGGTTGAGTTATAGCCTTATTTTGTTGTCTGTACATTTGTAATGAGCATTGAACCAGTTGATGACTGAAAAGTTGTCTCAGATACTGGTGTGAGATGATATGGAAGCAGTGAATTGTGTGTTAGTTGCATTCCTGTAAGTGTTATGTCCTAAGTGGTCACCATCATGTCTCTTCATTCCAGAAATTGTGGAAGAGAAGGGATCTGTTTTCTTTGGAGCCTATAATAAATTGTTTTTGTATCTGCTATTAAGATGTTCAAAGAAAAGATCTTGGAGTTGCTTAGCATGTAGGTAGGTGATAAAGCTGCCGAAAAACAGGCATTGCACATATGCACACGCCTGAGTCACAGGCTGATTGTGGTAGTTGATATGTGTCAAGTCCTTTTCTCAGTCTTGCATGAAGATCTGCAATATTGGGAACCACGGTGTTCTGAGAACATTCTTTCTTTTACTTGATACCAGCATTACCCACCGTATTATGAGTGTTAGTTAATTAACAGTGTTTCATTAATTATTCTATGTGTTGTGGGATGTGATACTACAAATTTATAGTGATGGTGTTTTTTTTCTTTGTGAAAAAATGCTTGGTATATCACCTCCAGGATGGTGTTTTATTGACTAAAATAGATCTCCTCTATCACTTGTTGTTTTATCGCAGGAATGCTGTTTAAGACAATTATGAATGTAGCGTGTGAATGTGCGTGTGCATGTACATGTGCATAATGTGCATACTGATTTTGTATTGTTTTGACTTTTAGAAAGCTCTGATGCTGTTGTTTTGGTTGCAATGATTTAACAGTATTGCTGATTGGCATACCGAGAATGGGGGAGTGTTTACGTCTGTATATGTATAAACGTAAACAGACAAGTAGAAAATGTTTTGCTAATTTTCATCTTAATGTTGTAATCCTGTAACAGGTTTGCTTGCACTCTCTCTTCTGAGCATTTAGGCCTCTGTTAGGCAACTGACTGCAGACAAAGGTGTGGGGTATAAATGAGACCTATTACACTTACTGGAATCAATTGCATGGTCTGCAATCGATTATAAGACAGTTGCAAGCCATGCAATTGCTCGTGCAACTATTAGTTTCACATTGCTATTGTAGGGCATTGATTCAAATGTAGCCTATAACACTATGCAACTATTAAAAAGTGCAACATGCCTATGAGTGTATTTTGTGGACAACAATGACATTTCATGACATGGGACCAACACAGCATATACAGTTTTTTATAAAACTACCAATATCTCGAAAACGAAAGTGAGAATTTTATTGAGACAAAACCAAAATAAAATTTGCAATTTTTTCAAAATTTCACTTGGTGACACTGTATAGTTGTCTTTTATAGAACGAGAGTTTATCACATGCCAAAAATTTCACTACACACAAATTAACAAAGAAATTTGATGACATGGGACCGTTTTAAGTGTGTGTTCTTGAAAATTATTAAAGTCATTGGTTCAAATTTATGTTTAAAACCATCCTCAAACTTCAAGGAACACAGTGGTGAAAGAAATTTTCTTTCGGATCATTAGTTTCTGAGGTTAGCTCCGATCTTTATAATAGTAGTATAGACGACATGCTTACTCTGCAACTGATTGCAGAGCAGTTGCTACCTGTTTTTACTACCCTGCAACTAGTTTCGTGTAACCTTGAAATCAGTTGCATAGTGTATGATTGTTGCCTTAGAGAATGAATGCAACGAACTCAGTGTGGTCTAATGATTGTGTGTTTAAGCCATTAACAAGCTCCTGTTTATTCTGAAAATTTTATTTCTACAAAAACAATATTTGTATTTATGCTCTGTATGACGGTGGTTGGCGTGTGGACCCTTGGCCTACCTACTGCCTCTGCCCCATTGTAATACTTCCGCCCGGGCTCGACAGCAGCTAATTGCCGCGTGAGTCATCTCACTGTGCGTCCAGTATGAAACAATTTTTGTTTGCCTCCCCCAATACTGGTAAAATTTTATTATATTTGAAATCAGCGAAATAATACGATGAAAATGACACCAAACATGACTAAAAAATATTAAATTATAAGGTGTTTCAAGGTAAAAGCTCAACAACTACTTTAATACACGTCTTCAGTGCATAGTGCTTTATAACGCCCAATTTTTAATATTTCTTAGTCGTGTTTGGTGTTATTTTCATCGTATTATTTCGCTGATTTCAAATATAACAAAATTTTACCAGTATTGGGCGAGGCAAAAAAAAAATTATTTCATATTGGACGCACAGTGAGGTGACTCACGCGGCAATTAGCTGCTGTCGAGCCGGGGCAGAAGTATTACAAGGGGGTAGAGGCAGCAGGTAGGCCAAGGATCCACACGCCAACCACCGCCATATAGAGCATAAAATTATATTTTTCATACACCGTGTATTTCTCATTGCTTAATTACATGTCATGAGAGATTATAAATGAAGTTCCAATAAATTAATATTTTCCAAATTTTTTTAGTATAGACAAAGTTTTTTAATAATGATTGTGGCTTTAAATTGCCTTTAACAAGTGAGTACCAAGTGTGTATTTCATGATTACGTGATTATTGGTAATGAAGTCTTATGTTTACTGTGTGAACTCCATAATTACTCGCTTACACATTTAGTGTGGCACACTTAGGAGAATTTGTGGTCCTAACAGGAGCATTGACAGTTACATAAGTGTGACTGAGCGTATAAGGATGAAATTGTGTATTGCACGTAAGGATTAAATTCTGACTTTCTATGTGCTATGACATGGAAGAATTAATCCAACATGAGTCACTACACAAATGGGGTAACTTGGTCTCTCTCTCTCTCTCTCTCTCACACACACACACACACACACACACACACACACACACACACACACACACACACACACACACACACACACACACACACACTGCATACATGGACATGCAGTCAGGGCTGATTTGCTCAGGGAAGTGTAATTCAAATTGCAGACTTCCAAGTCATAGAACACATTAGGCCTGATTCTTGAAATTGTGATAACGACGACAATGACAATATGTAATATTCATTGTACTGTCAACAGGGAAGCAATCAGACTCCAGTACAATCAATAGGTGCGGATTCAGAAGGAGTGAAGGATCTCGATGAGTGCAACGTTTCTGCCAACTCTAATAAACTAACCAATCAGCTGATAGATCCACCTTTGCAGAATCTGATACTTGAAAGTGGACTTGATAAAGGTAAAAATTTGAACAGCTTAGTAAAAAATTGTTACCAAAATTATTATTTTTTTTACTTTGACAAGAACAATTACTTTAGTTTAATGTAACAGACTACACACACTGTATAATATAAATTTGTCTGGTTGTATTATTAGCGAAAACAAAGATGTGACAATTCGAAAGCAGTTTTACTTAATATTCTAGCCTTAAAATTATTTACCAGAGGTATGTTAATATAATCACTATTTTTATGTAAATCTTCTAACTTCTGGTCTCTCTCTCTCTCTCACATGTGCGCGCGCGCGCGCACACACACACACACACACACACACACACCTTTGCGTCTAATTGTTTTAACTGTTCATGGTTTCAGTTATGCATAGTGGAAAGTAGGATATTTTTAGTTCATAGTTAGGTTATAGGTTGCAGAAAGTTTGTTTATTGTTCATGCTTGTTTCTGTTTTGTGACTCATTGTTTTCTAATTATGTACATTCACTGTTATAATAGTTATTGGAAAATAGTATAAGTAAAATCATTATGTTTTTATATATAAATCATTATAAGTACATGTATTTATATCATTATACATAAATCATTATGTATAAATAAAATAATAAATGTGACTATTATTTTTTGGACATTTAAATAGAATGGATGACAACAGGTTAACAAAGCAGATCTTCAAATATCTGTGGGGGGGAAGAAGTCACAGATATTGTGATGGATTAAAGAAGTACAAAAGGATTTAGAACAAAAATAATACAAACGCAGAAGAAGCAATTGAAAGAGAAGTTTTTTGGGCAAAAGTGTTAAGAATGGAAGGAGTCCAGGGTAGGGGAGAGATAAACGCACGTTCAAAGTGGACTGAAGACAGGAAGAAGGGACACAGTGAAAAGATGAAACAATTTTGGAGAAAAAGAAAAGAACAAAGAATAAAGAATTGAAATTGGCATGTGGTCTTTATATGGCCAGAAAAAAATTATGTTCATTGTGTATTCAGACAACGTTGGTGATATTCAGAAAAAAAAGTGGTTATTATAGTGATAATATGTTTTGCAGTGTTTGCATTAAAAGCAGCTGGATGTTGTTAGGTTATATTTGCCAGATGGTAACACTGTTCAGTTAGCGTGGTTCACACTTCTTGTGCATTGGCCATTATAGAGAACTATTCATAACAGAACGTGTGGATATCGTTAAAACATATGAAACTTAGGGTTGTGTAAAAAACACATGTTGCAAATGATTTTTTTAATACAACACAGATACATAACCTGCACTTTGAATTATTTGTAATTTGTTTTTTGTAACGTACACTTTGTAAAATTAACAAATATAACATAAGAAGTATAAAATGATTTGTAGTCTATTTGTGTTGACTAGTTTACATTAAATTTTGTTACATTAAGAAAATGTTTATATATTTTGTATTCAGTTAACATTAGCGTTAACATGTGGACACAATTTAGAACAAAACGAATAAATAATAAATTATATTATTTCAGAAGTGAACAGTTTGTTCATGTTTTTTCTTTACTAAGAGTTACCAGTTTTTACTGTTTTCTTTATTTTGTTTTATTTGTTATAGACAGTGTATCCTCATCCACCTCTAAATATAAGTTGTTCAATAAATTTAATGCCAAGTGTTGATTTTTTTCTCACGTAACTAATTTTATCCCTGCTTCATAGTTCCTTATTTTTATGAAAATTATGTTTGATCATCTCAGAGTTGACGACTTGATTGAAACATCTAGATATCCATTATAGTTTAAAATTTAAGTTTTATTCAATAGGTTTAACAGCATATAATAGTAACATAGATGAACTATACTCAAATTTTTACAGGAGAGGGATTGACGTTTGCAATGATGTCATCGCCATGTTGCCACTTCGTAACCACGTGTTTCTGTTGAATGTCACGCAAGCGTAACTTTCGTTACTGCATTCACTCAAAACATACTTCTCGCAGACAAAACAAATCCAGTACACGCAGACTAAATATGTATTCCCCTACTTAAAAACTAATCTTCGATTTCATTGTCCATGTCGTGTCCGTTAATTAACTAAATATAATTATTACACTACGACTCGGAACACAAAACTTTTTATAGGTAAAAACGAAAAAGTTTTACCTTACAACCTGAACCGGCTTTCGCCTTTTAAAGGCTTCTTCAGAAGTCTCACCTTTTAAAGTTTTGTGTTCCGAGTCGTAGTGTAATAATTATATTTAGTTAAAAACTAATATTTATTCAGTTGTAACTGCAGATAATTCATAAACTAAAAATGTGAATTCTTACGAGAATAATAAACGAGAACTTAATTAACTTCAGTGTTTTTTTAAATTTAACTTCAAATGTTCAGAATCTTTAATATTTTGATTTAACGATAAATGTGACAATGTGCAAATGTGCAATAATCAACTTAGTGTATAAATAAAGTAAAAATTAACAATAATAAAAAATATAAGACAGCAAAATAAGAGTCAATGTTTTGTTTTTATTACTTTTACCATAAAAACAAAACTGAAAATGAAATTATTATTACCTGTCTGTAATTTTCTGCCTGTGCTGTTAATCTAAAGGTGTTACACCACTTATGTCGCTACCAGAGTCACTCGAGTCACTGGATTCTGTCCCCAAATTTATTCTTAGTTGTTCCACGGCATCTTCTAATATGCCTTTGTTGCTCCATGCTTCGTCAATTACTTTCATTGTATGCATCACTGCTTTTCTCCAATCGTCTGCAGTAATATTCGTAATGCCCTCGCGTATCAATTTTTCTACTTCAGTTCCTATAAAAGTCTTATTATTTCTTGCTACATATCCCTTTACTTGTGCCCAAATTAACTCAATGGGATTAAAATGACAATGATACGGTGGTAATCTTACTACTTTATGGCCATGTTCTTGCGCTACTTTGTCAATTACATATTCTGGAAAGCGGGGTTTACAACCTGACACCAGCTCCAATAGCTCTGCTTTTTTCATGCTAACAGTCGTAGAAATGTTATGTTCATGAAGCCAGTGAATAATTTCTTCTTTACGTGTAGCTAATGTTGGCGCATTGTCGTATATAACCGAGTGATAAGGGGTGTTATCCATTACAACAGTTGACGGCACTGTGAGGTTTTTTAATAACGAGTCTGAGAACCACTTGGTAAAGTTTTCAGAGTTCATTTCTTCGTGGAAGTCACTCGTTTTCTTTGACTTCAAGGCATAAAAACAGTTAGGTATGAAACCTTTTGATGTCCCAGCGTGTACAATAATATATCTACCCCCTCGTCCTAAAGGTATTTTCATTGTTCCTTCCACAGTATCATCTGTCCAGCCTTTTCGTAAACTGTGACCTATGTTTACCCATGTTTCGTCTAACCAGACTATGTCTTCAATAGATTTAGTTTGAATTTCTCGTAGAAATCTACAACGTAAATCAACTACACTTTCACTTTCCATAAGAACTTTTCTCCCCGAAATGTTTGTAAACTTAAAACCGATATTTTGCAATACTTTCCTAACAGATGATTTACTACCGGCAAAAAGATCAGCTGCTGCTAACGACTTATGAAGTTTATTTATTGTTGGGTGCTCTTTTCTACAATAGTAGCTATAAATATGCTGTCGAATTGCATTTTCTTGGAAAGAATCTAACTTCGTAACTTTTTTGTCTATATTTCTTTTTTTATTAGGTGTATGAAACTTGGGCTCTGTATCACTAAAATCAGTAAGAAGATCGTCTTTCTCTTTTCCTATACGTACTATAAGATTCTTTCCTACTTCGCATGCGGCAGCTGTATGCTCTAAAACTTTATTAAAGGAAATTAACAACCCCCCGTTTGCTTTTTCTTTTTCAAAATATTCACGTACTGAACAGATAAGTTGTCTTGCCTGTCCATTAAATACTTTCCTTTTTCTTGTCTTGCGTGTAGCTGAAGCACTCGTATTGGCGTCGGACATAGCTGAATGGATAATATTTACAATCACTATCACTTAGTTCACTAAATACTTAAATTTTACCACAAAATCACTTCTGAATATTAGACTAATAATCACTAAATTAAAAAAATATCACTCAATCATGCAAATGCACTAAAATATGATAATATTGTAAATTTTAAAACTGTTAAATTTCACTCACATCAAACCGTAGTAAACGCACTAGGCCTGCTGTTCAATTTACTATGCGCACGTGGTAACGCACAAACAGCAGAACAACAAGTACGAGGTGACAACGCTGTGCTGTATAGTTTCGGCCAATCAGACCGCTCTAAACATCATTTCCCCCCTCACTTGCAGACAAACGTCAATCACTCTCCTGCAAAAATTGTAGTATAGTGTAACAGTACATAAAGGCCCAATACCCTAATTATGGGATCTGAGGTTATTTTTCAATGTTTTATTGTCTAACTGTTAACTACAGAATGGTTAGGTCCATTGTCCCTCTGTAAAATAGAACAATGCAGATTCAGTGAGAGTAGCACAAAGCCAAGGTCACCGTTGGACGCGCAAGGGCCGGTAGAGGTAATGGCGGTGTATATGACGACAGACTATAAATAAGAATTGTGATTGGGTTATAAAGCGTTTCGTCATAAACAAAAGACAGTGACGCATAAACCACAACGTATGTAACGAGGCGTTGTCCCGTCGAACAAAAGACGATGACGTCAAATGCACAAACACAAGCACAAATTTGCAAATGCCTCTTTCTCAGTTCACCACAGCACACCAAAGGGTCAGCAGCTATGTATCGCTGTCTGGTCAGTTTTTCAACAAAAGTTTAAAATAACTATATTATAAAATAAAAATGTGATAGTGGAGCTGTAGAGGCTCAAGTTTTTATTAACAGTCAAAATATAAATGTAGAATCAGTGCACAATATATTAAAAAAAAGAAACATGAGGCGAACACCGGCCATACACCTGGAGCACAGCCAACACCAGCGAGGGAGCAACTCCGACCACCGTTGAGAGAAGTTAAACCATTATCACCTTTTATTTTCTTAATTAGTGAGCTCATTAACTGAAATTAGCCAAATTTTGATCAAATGTATTTGCAATAGGGAGAATGAATGTGAGTGCGAGTGAGTGAACACATGGCCATGACTATATATGCAGAGGGCATTGGTTTGTGTATCGGTGAAGATACAATTCAGTACATAATTAGAGCTGCAGCTAAAAGTAAAAGTTTATAATAATATTAACTAGTCACTAAAATGAGGATATTATGACTGAATAGGGTTGAGTAAAATAGCCACCATTTTGTTTTGTAACATTGTATGTGACGCCATTTTGAGGCCTTATTATATATTTATGTTTCTTTTGTTCCGACAATTAAACTCCAGTAATTGCACTCAGTTAACTATCAGTGTTATTATTTCTATCACCTTCTTGTGTCTCAATCTCGCTGAGAATGAACCCTGGCCCCTTAGAGAGAGATTAACAGTAAAAGAGAAATCACGTGCTCCCAAATATTTGGAATTGGTAAGTACATGTGTTTACCATATAACATTCATATTTATGTGTATCATAAATATAGATATTTGTGTGTAAAAGTAAGAGAAGTTGGTTAACAATAGGTGACAACGTACCCAAACTGTACTAAATGAGACTATTCACATTCTGTTGCAAATTGATTTGTCTTCTATCACAGAATTTAATGATACAAGTACTTGTCTAGCCAATACAATTTTAACTATGAACACTTTATGTTTACATCAGTACCCAGTCTAAGAATGAATACACTATGTGATCCAAAATGGAAGGAGGTAACAATTTTTATGATCAGTATATGATATTTTTATTGCCTTTACATAGTCATGATGTGATTTGAAGTAGAAGAAACTAAATATATTCATAAAGTAAGTGCAAAAGCTTATAGTTGGTTAGTCTGTAGGTAGTGTTCAGTAGTTCAACATGAATGGTCGAATACTAGCAGTTTCTTTGTACAATTAAGAGAGCCGTATCTTTATAGCTTATCTTTGTGTTGTAGTTGCATATTGTTTGTACTGTGTAATGAGCTACCATCAGATTTCAGTTCACATCAGTTTATTAAGTTGGCATTGACAGTACTGTTTTGTTTTCAGGTCAAGGTCAGATTGAACCTAGTCAGAAGAAAACAAAGAGGCTTTCTTCGATTGATAGGCTTAAGTTAGACGCACAGAGAATAATGTAAGTACCTTACATTTGGTACAAAATTTAAATAAAAAAAATCTTTAAAGCAAGTAATCTGTTGTGACTGATCATGAGCAAATTGAAGTAAGATAGATGTTTTCTTTCATTACTTCAAGTTAATTCAGATTTGTAGTGACTGAAGATTATGATAATATAAAAACTACAGTGTAAATGTATAGATGTGGGCAGTGAACAGAGATTGTGAATATGTAATGCGAGTCTCCTCATTGAAGAAACAGTTCCACACGTCTCTTATTTATGTCCATTACCTTGTAGAATGTGTGAATCTTGCCCATTTTCTTAGAGATGTTACAGGATGTCAAATGTAGTTTATCAACTTGTTTCCACACGCACACACGCACGCACGCACACAATTATTTTAGAAAAATAATTGAAATAATCAATTTGTATTTCAGTTTTTAACTATACTAAATACAAACTGTTCAACCCTATAAGCGGCAGCTATATAATTTCTGTAGTGGCAACGAACTTTTCGCTATTATACTAGCTTAAAATAAAGAAGTCATGTACATGAAAATTACTTGTACACAGTTACACCAAGGAACAAAATGCCAAAAATTTTGTAAGGGATATTCAACTTAGTGGCTGTATTTGGTTAAATCACAAGATGCTAACTGGACCATTTGTAAATTGGATTTCAAATTTTTGTTGAACAACTTGCAGAGCTTAAACTATTCATTGAAGTTAATTTGAAATTTGTATATGCATTTAACATACATATTTTCTGCAGTTGTTATTGTAATTATTTGCAGTTAATTTGTAACTATGTATGTTGATTTTTGTTTTGAAATTGTCTTGAACGTGTAGCACATATATCTGGCTCAGTGGACTTGGGTAATTGGCTACTGTGGGTAGCCATGAACCGTGTGTTGGGAGGTATGCAAACTGATAAGGCAAAAATTATCTAAAAGAAAATGTGGCTGTCGTGGGCAGCTGAAAAAAGTGGAACTTCTCTCCAGAATATGTCGATGAGTGGGGGTTGGTTAATTTATAAATAAATTTAATTAAAAATATTTATATAAATGTAGATATATTTTTTATTTAAAAGTGATACATTATTAAAATTAAGTAGAAACAAGCGGAAAATAGTAATTATGTACAATATCCATATAAAATTATTGCAATGTCAGTAAATTACAAAATATGTATAAAATGTATTTTTTTTACAAAAAGAAGAAATTGAAACTGTCGTGCAACGTTATTAATACACTGACCAAAAATACAATTATGATATAGATTAATGTTTTAAGAATTGAAATATAAATTATCTACTGGTGTAATAACGTCCTGTGATTGTTCCCGTGCCAAGTCTACAAATGAAATGATTTGCATATAATAACTAAGAAACCAATGTTTTAGAATCAATTTTATCAATAAATCGCAAAATTACTGCATCTATATTCGTACCGCTTTTTGTTGTTGGAATAGACGGATCATTATTCATGTTCAAATGTAGCATATCTTGTAGAAATTTTACTAAAGGTTGAGATGTTTCATTAGCAAAATTAACATTGAAATCTCCACCGAGAATGAATGGTACGTCGTTATAATTTTTTTGTAGGTGGGTGCAATAGTACCAATGCCAGTGTAAGGTAGCAAATGAAAGTGTTATTGACACAACAAGCAGTAATGCTATTGACACTTTGATTTGCTGAAACATAAATTGCAGCAATAATAATATATCATCCGTTTAGTGGTTTGAAGCAAGCAATGCAGATATCACCAATATTTGATACTGCTGTGCTAGCAGCAACCATTCCTTGTAATGATATTTCCATGTTCGAAGTAATTATATTAGGCCTACCACCAGGGAGCAAATGTGTGGCCCATCTTTCTTTTTATGTCTTTTTATGAGTATGAAAACAACTTATTTTATTTTAATATTTTTTTTTTTGAAAGAGAAGCCACAAGTCAATTAGGACTAGGCTGGAGCCTAGAGAAGCAAAAATTGTGCCGGGTCCAGTATGACGGGACTTGCAATGAAACTCAGCCGTAATATAACAGTAACAAATTTATTGTTTTCCTAGAATTCATACATGCATAATTTAAGCCCTGCTTCAACAATATTAAAGAAACAAGTATATAGCATAACAAAAGTGTATAAATTCAGTTAACATATGTATGTAAATATAATATCATAACCCGTATGTATAAATGCAGTAAACAGATATATGTATATAATAGCATAACCAATATGTATAAATGCAGTAAACAGATATATATATATAAATAGAAAATTCTCCCCCCTTTCTTGTGGCTAGCTAGACACAGACAAACATAATACATACAGAACATAAGGCACACAAACTCACAATTACATCAATTCGAACACAAATGCCCCAGGAATGCACCCGCCTGGCAGGCCGTGTCACTACAATCCTATACCCATCAGTGATAAAATATTTGCCCATTAACAACCCTTTTTGTAGAATTACATGAACGCCAAACCCCAGGAAGAAGATAATAATTCATAACGCATGAATAAAACCGGACCGCCCGTTTGTCTAGCACTCCACTGATCAATGACCCCTCATGAGTGTATGAACCTTAAGTTCCTTTCACAGTATTAAATAAAAATTAACAGAACTACATCACCTGCTTTCAAACAGTGATTATAGAATTCTAAATGGTTATTTTACTTCACAATTCCGAAGGAATCAAAATCCTTATGTACTTTAACAATCAGAAATTAAGCATTTGAGGCTTTACAATTACAGAAAATTTTGACAATATATGTTTTACCCAAAACAATGAGTACATGTTTTATAGTTAAAGAAAATTAAACAGCAGATACTACCAGTAAAAGTCAATCAATATGTGTTTTGCCAGTTAAGAAAAACAATCAGTATAGCCCTTGTGCAAGGAGCAAAATCAACTACTATAATTCCAGAAAATAGCAAATTATTTCTATTAACCCCGAATGGCTATAGACAAATAATAAAAATCAAAAAATACAATAAGGTGGTGGTGCTCTAGCATCTGTGGCAGCGCGCCAGCATGCAATTGACAAAATTTGACAGGCCTCCAACCTGTCTGAGGTTGCACCAGCATGAGTCAGAAAAAAAAACTAAGTCCCCTTTTGTTAACCCCAGAAAACGTTCCAAAAAAAAAAAACCCCAGGAAAACCCCCAGCCCTTAAATGTAAAACCCATAGTGAAGTTAAAATATTTTCATCTCTATTCCAGCCGGAACAGAGATACTAACCTGTTCAATACATTCTGCAAAACTAACATGCCAAGATGAACAAACTGTACAGTGTTCAAGTGTGAAAATATCTCTGGCACGCTCCCGCAGTGCATCACCCACTTACAGGCAGTGCACGTAGCATTATGTAATTCAATTATAAAAAAGAAAGGTGTACTTGAATTTAACTAGTAATGTTCTGAGTCATGAACAGCGGTTCCCCAATCTAGCAGAGTGTCGGCACACGTGGGCCCATGGATGCAATGATATTTGATAAGAAAATAATAGAGTGCATATCACCTTATCACAGCTGTCAAGTATTACATTGAGAATCAGTCTCCAGCTCCCTCTTCGTACAAGATCTTGTTCATGGTTCACAGCTTAGGCAGGTGTACGGCCATCAGCAAGCCAGGAATCCGACTTAGTTCAAGAACCCTGTTCATTCAAATAAATTAGAGAACAGTTCACTAAAAATGTACACCCTAGTTAAGGTAATTAACCTCATAACGGGCCTCCAACTAACTCTCAATAAAAGCACAATATTTATTAATAAAGTTTTTGCAACCAGCTGAAAGAGCAGAGAAATCAGCCATGGAATAAATAAATTTGAATAATGAACAGAGTTTATTAAACGTGGCGTAATATAAAATCATCAGCAGCAGATCTACATGCTTCGACAGAAATTTGCAGGTTAAACGGCCACGTGGTGAGCGACAATCATTATTTGACCAAAAAATTTAACTGCAAGGCACTCACAGCATTAAGAATGTTTTAACATGAATAAAATTTCCTCTGCGGAAGTTCACACAAAGAAACTCTCTACTGTACAGTTAATTAAATAAGCTCCCGACAGCCTATTGCATGAACTGACACAGTTCACGACCTGACTAAGCACTAACTTTTAGTCATTAATATTTTAATGTTGTACACCTTTATCATTACAGTGATCTTGCAAACTTCCCACACTATTACAGAAAATAATAAAAGAGCATGGGCTATATACTGGGCGTTACGTAAATCAGTCAATAATGAGTTTCTCTTAGTATTAAACTTAACTTGTCAGGTCGCACACACATAATTAGGTATTTTATACGGTTGCATATTGTTATTAATTATCCATACGTGTATAATTACTTATAAAGACAATATAATGGAATACTTACCGGTAGTCAATTTACGCCTTAGCCAGTCATGAAGACGGATACAAACTGCGTCGTAAATGTACGAAGAGAGAGAGAGAGAGAGTTAATTCTCTGAGCCAGGCGAAGCGTAGACTGCCGCGGTACCCGACAAGCCAAGATGACCCCAACCATAAGTTGCGCGCGCAACCGTCACTTTATCTCGTAGTACAAAGATCGCCTAGCATACTCTCGTTCGCAATATAGTACAATGAAAAAACTTTAACTAAAATCTTCGATAGCCGGCTTCACGCCGGCACACCCCCACCCCGAAAAGGCAACCCGGTTGCCCAACTCTGAAACTCGGGAAAGTACCCTGCAGTGTACCCCCATCTTAAATACTCCGGTGGACATCGTGGATAAGGTGGCCCGGCGGCACTTGCTCTCAGGAGAACCACCATCCCCATGCGACCCTCTGCTATGCCAACCCCACGGGACCGCCCCAACACGTCACCATCTCCGGTGACCATCACCTACTCCCACCGGTCCCACTCACATATTCGTCCTAAGACTCAACAAGGCATCTCACACCTTGATATGTGAGCGACCGTACTACTCCTCGTCCATCTCTTGGACCGACCAGCCACCTGCACCCACAAGGCATCTCCAACCTTGCCATGTGGCTGGCCACTTCCCTACACAAGGGCGGACGGCCCCGCTCAGCCAGACAGAGAGGACCGCACCAAGGGCACACGAACATCAATCCCATCATTTACTCGTTCGAATACACCATAACTAGAGGGGGTTCACTTTTCTACAGCACCTATTACACAACTTTTTCTCTCAACAAGGAACACCAGGAAAACAACCGGAGAATGCGGCATGGCTCGGACCCTATCATGAACAACATCAACCTCAACAACTATTAACAACCAACAACAGCACACCATCACTCCATCTAACTTCTAAAATAGGGGAACTGACGATCTTAAAGACCACGACCATCTCGAGAGGACCACAATCTACTCACTTCCTTATCAATAGGTTTTTTTTTTTTTTTTTTTTTTTACTAAGGGCAGGGGTAGGAAAATCGGGAAGATGAAACGGGGCAAGGATCATTAAAGGGTCAATAGCTCTAGGACTAAGGGTAAGGACCTGTTTCCCTCCGAAAATAAGGATGAATGGAGGAAACCAAGGCTCGCGTGTGCAGGGGCGCAACCCTGAAATAGATGAACACCACTGGGAGTGTGGGGAACATCTACCCGCTACCCATTAACCTCTTCTTCTTACCTTTTTATGACGGACCTTGGGTATCCGATGCTTTCGGACACCACTCTCTAAGAAATTATCTCGTGTTGAGCTGTACTGACTGGTTTCTTCAGAATCAGAATCAAGGCAACTTACCTCACTACTTTCACTCCGCTTTGGATTATGCTCGTCATCTAACTCCCCTGCTACAATTTCTTCCTTTTCTACAATTTCCCCTTCTTCGTTCACATAATCCAAATCAACCTCCTGACACTGCACCTCCTCAGCATCTTCCCGTTGCTCCTCTGATCCATCTTCAACCTCCTCTCCGATCTCATTTTCATCAACACGTTCATCACCAACGTCATCGCCATCACTTCCTCTACCACCATCTGAACACTGCACATCCTCATCCTCCTCTAGTTGCTCACCTGGTCCACCTGAAACTTCTTCCCGCTCCTCGGAATCCTCAACACTACTTACAGAAGGCGTCTGCACATCTTCACACACTACATCATTCTCACTCACAAACTCTACAACGCTGCCACCAAATTTCTTCTCAACTTCTACCTCATCTACTTCTACTACACTTGCGGCATGAACATCCCCTTGTCCATCCACAACCTCAGAAACACTCGCAGCCCGGACATCCCTGTGTCCATCTGCAACTTCAGACTCTACAGTCTCCCTAACACCTACAACTATACTCACCTGCGCAGCATCTGCAGACCGCTCTTCTGACTCTTCTGTCGATTCCACTCCTTGACCATTGTCAGCAACAACAACATCATCAACATTTTCCACCCTGGAATCCAGCTGTCCAGGTTCATGTGCAATGACTAAATTAATTTCTACTGGCGATGGTAAAGCTACACCATCAAGTGACTTCTCATACGCCGGCGTAGGCGATGACGATATTACCGGATCTGGATCCGCCACGAACCGAGATGTAAATACCGGAACAAATTCTGCGGCCTCTGGATTCAACCATGACGTCCTCTTCGAGTCCTGCAACTCCGTCTTAACTGACGTGTCCTTGTCCACTTGTATTGATCCACAGAAGTTATTCCGCTTTTCTTCTTCTGCTTCACCTTCTTCATCCACACTCTCTTAGGAACTTGTACTTCCTCTGGAACCTCCAAAGCTTCCTTTTTCTCCAAATAAGAAGGACGCCTAACTACCGGCTCCCTACTTGCCGATGGTTGTTCCCTAACATAATTTCTTTTTCCCCTGTTAATTTCATGTTTCTTTGTTTTCTGTGCTGTAGCTGTTGTTACCGCCTTCACACTTGTCACCCCCTTGTAGCCTCCACCACTTCCGGAATATTCTGGCTTTCTAAGCGTCTCTTGGGTTCTCCTCCAACCACCATGTTTGTCCCTTTTGGCTCTTCCTGATGAACCGCTGGAGTATGGGACATCGGTAGCCTCTTTTCCCCGGGACTCGTCAACCTCCTTGACCGTTCCTGAAAGCACACACAGTCGCTCAAGGTCCGCAAAACCAAAACAACGTGGACGGTCCGCGAATGCCAAACGAGATCTCTCCTGGGGAGTCAGTCCTTCCAGAATCGCTTGTATCACTTCTGTCTCGGGCAACCCCAATCTTAACACCCGGGAAGCTTTCCGTATATCGCGCACGAAGTCTCCTAACGCCTCTCCGTAGGCCTGTGGGCGATAGAATCTTTCCAACTCAAGCTTGGCGCGTCGTCGAATGGGTAGGAAGAAGTTCAACACCTCCCCATGGAAAGCATCAATACTGTCACCCCGACGCAGAGCCTTGGTGACCAGATCAGCCAACGTACTCCGGCAATACGGGTATATAAGAAACAAGACCTCCCCATCGGACACCCCTGGGAAATCTGCCACCTGCAGGACCAGGTCCAAGAAAACCAACAGCTGATCCTCATCAAATCCATTCACCACCGGAAATTTCTGGAGAACGTCTGAAAGAGGGTGGGGCAATTTCTCGTAGCATATCCCCGCCAGAATTGCACAATTCACAACAAACAATCCTAAAACAAATCCCCACTAAACACCTAACACAAACATAACCTACAAAAACCAATTAACAAAAATCGGAAAAACTCAAGTACTGTCCTTCCTTTGAGTAGACCCCCGGGTTCTCTAGCGCTGCGGAAACCTGGCCTATCCTGAACCATGCAATCCACGACGGAAGGAGACAAGAGACAAGCAACAATACCACACACACATAACAGCAAACAGCAATTCGACACACACGCCGTACCAACACATAATTCACAACAACCAACTAACAATCAACTGAAAGTCCTAATTCGGGAATGAAAAATACTTCGACATCAACCGGACACAAGTCGGTTCCGGTACTGATCTCCGATTGGGCCATACCGCATCCCAACAATAACACGCCAAACTCCGACCCCGAATCAACCTTCCATCTTCCAGGCCACGCTTGAGACTCCCCGGCCGTACAAGCTATCAAAAATTTTTTAAACACCATTAACCGCCTCAGTGGTGCGACCCGACTCACAAATTAAACAACTTACAACTTATAACTAGCCTACACGGGCCTATATCAACTATGTCACAACAATCGCATTAATATTTCCGAGTCTGCAAGCCCCGTCACACCCCAGGACCCAAGGGTTCAAGCCTAGAATGAACCACGCTCTCCGCTACCATTTGTGGTAGCAGACTTTATTAACCACGCTCTGCTACCATTTGTGGCCCATCTTTCTTTTTGTCTTTTTATGAGTATGAAAACAACTTATTTTATTTTAATATTTTTTTTTTTGAAAGAGAAGCCACAAGTCAATTAGGACTAGGCTGGAGCCTAGAGAAGCAAAAATTGTGCCGGGTCCAGTATGACGGGACTTGCAATGAAACTCAGCCGTATTATAACAATAACAAATTTATTGTTTTCCTAGAATTCATACATGCATAATTTAAGCCCTGCTTCAACAATATTAAAGAAACAACAAGTATATAGCATAACAAAAGTGTATAAATTCAGTTAACATATGTATGTAAATATAATATCATAACCCGTATGTATAAATGCAGTAAACAGATATATGTATATAATAGCATAACCAATATGTATAAATGCAGTAAACAGATATATATATATATAAATAGAAAATTCTCCCCCCCCCCTTTCTTGTGGCTAGCTAGACACGGACAAACATAATACATACAGAACATAAGGCACACAAACTCACAATTACATCAATTCGAACACAAATGCCCCAGGAATGCACCCGCCTGGCAGGCCGTGTCACTACAATCCTATACCCATCAGTGATAAAATATTTGCCCATTAACAACCCTTTTTGTAGAATTACATGAACGCCAAACCCCAGGAAGAAGATAATAATTCATAACGCATGAATAAAACCGGACCGCCCGTTTGTCTAGCACTCCACTGATCAATGACCCCTCATGAGTGTATGAACCTTAAGTTCCTTTCACAGTATTAAATAAAAATTAACAGAACTACATCACCTGCTTTCAAACAGTGATTATAGAATTCTAAATGGTTATTTTACTTCACAATTCCGAAGGAATCAAAATCCTTATGTACTTTAACAATCAGAAATTAAGCATTTGAGGCTTTACAATTACAGAAAATTTTGACAATATATGTTTTACCCAAAACAATGAGTACATGTTTTATAGTTAAAGAAAATTAAACAGCAGATACTACCAGTAAAAGTCAATCAATATGTGTTTTGCCAGTTAAGAAAAACAATCAGTATAGCCCTTGTGCAAGGAGCAAAATCAACTACTATAATTCCAGAAAATAGCAAATTATTTCTATTAACCCCGAATGGCTATAGACAAATAATAAAAATCAAAAAATACAATAAGGTGGTGGTGCTCTAGCATCTGTGGCAGCGCGCCAGCATGCAATTGACAAAATTTGACAGGTCTCCAACCTGTCTGAGGTTGCACCAGCATGAGTCAGAAAAAAAAACTAAGTCCCCTTTTGTTAACCCCAGAAAACGTTCCAAAAAAAAAAAACCCAGGAAAACCCCCAGCCCTTAAATGTAAAACCCATAGTGAAGTTAAAATATTTTCATCTCTATTCCAGCCGGAACAGAGATACTAACCTGTTCAATACATTCTGCAAAACTAACATGCCAAGGTGAACAAACTGTACAGTGTTCAAGTGTGAAAATATCTCTGGCACGCTCCCGCAGTGCATCACCCACTTACAGGCAGTGCACGTAGCGTTATGTAATTCAATTATAAAAAAGAAAGGTGTACTTGAATTTAATTAGTAATGTTCTGAGTCATGAACAGCGGTTCCCCAATCTAGCAGAGTGTCGGCACACGTGGGCCCATGGATGCAATGATATTTGATAAGAAAATAATAGAGTGCATATCACCTTATCACAGCTGTCAAGTATTACATTGAGAATCAGTCTCCAGCTCCCTCTTCGTACAAGATCTTGTTCATGGTTCACAGCTTAGGCAGGTGTACGGCCATCAGCAAGCCAGGAATCCGACTTAGTTCAAGAACCCTGTTCATTCAAATAAATTAGAGAACAGTTCACTATAAATGTACACCCTAGTTAAGGTAATTAACCTCATAACGGGCCTCGAACTAACTCTCAATAAAAGCACAATATTTATTAATAAAGTTTTTGCAACCAGCTGAAAGAGCAGAGAAATCAGCCATGGAATAAATAAATTTGAATAATGAACAGAGTTTATTAAACGTGGCGTAATATAAAATCATCAGCAGCAGATCTACATGCTTCGACAGAAATTTGCAGGTTAAACGGCCACGTGGTGAGCGACAATCATTATTTGACCAAAAAATTTAACTGCAAGGCACTCACAGCATTAAGAATGTTTTAACATGAATAAAATTTCCTCTGCGGAAGTTCACACAAAGAAACTCTCTACTGTACAGTTAATTAAATAAGCTCCCGACAGCCTATTGCATGAACTGACACAGTTCACGACCTGACTAAGCACTAACTTTTAGTCATTAATATTTTAGTGTTGTACACCTTTATCATTACAGTGATCTTGCAAACTTCCCACACTATTACAGAAAATAATAAAAGAGCATGGGCTATATACTGGGCGTTACGTAAATCAGTCAATAATGAGTTTCTCTTAGTATTAAACTTAACTTGTCGGGTCGCACACACATAATTAGGTATTTTATACGGTTGCATATTGTTATTAATTATCCATACATGTATAATTACTTATAAAGACAATATAATGGAATACTTACCGGGAGTCAATTTACGCCTTAGCCAGTCATGAAGACGGATACAAACTGCGTCGTAAATGTACGAAGAGAGAGAGAGAGAGAGAGAGTTAATTCTCTGAGCCAGGCGAAGCGTAGACTGCCGCGGTACCCGACAAGCCAAGACGACCCCAACCATAAGCTGCGCGCGCAACCGTCACTTTTTCTCGTAGTACAAAGATTGCCTAGCATACTCTCGTTCGCAATATAGTACAATGAAAAAACTTTAACTAAAATCTTCGATAGCCGGCTTCACGCCGGCACAAATGTACACGACTCTACACGTGCTTGGTACTGATCTAGCCGTACTAAAAATAGAGAAAGGTGTGCACGCAACACAAGAGACGTATACTCCATGCAGTATGCACATAGCACATGTGTAGGTTACTCTCGCAACTAGATAAACTGACACGCGACCGACAGCGGGGAAGCAGGCAGTAGTGGGGGAATGGTGTACACAGTACTAGTGGAGATAGCTCTCCTCGCTGTACCCTTCCTCACTTCCTTTTCTTATTTGTGACGCTCTCCGCATTACATCTAAAACCTCCAACAGAGCGAAGTTCCGCAGTAGAAGTTATACTTAAAAAAATAGTATAACAATGACAGAAACCTTGTAAACATAACACATATCAAAATCTGGGTGGTGGTTATGACAAACAGTGAAGTGAGTATGTACAGTATAATGCAGCTGCCAGTTTGTGCAGTTTGATCAACCCGAACATTCAGTAACATTTTTATAACAGTGTGCAGTCACAGATTTTTGCATCATTTTCATGCAGCATTTTACGTATGTCATTTGTTTATATTTTGATTAGCTATCGGTCCCAATATTTTGGAGAATTATTGTTTACAGGATTTGTAGAATTGATAAATGAGTGAATGCAATACTTGGTAATGAAAAATACTGCAGCTGTGGTTACTGTATTGGTAGTAGTATGTCTGAAATACTCCAAGTTTATAAATTTACAAAATTGTTGAGAAATTTGTGGACCTGTTTTTAACGCTTACAACACCAGAATTTTTTCATATCATTCCCTGGTGAACCACCTTTTTTAGCGTAATTTCAAAAAATCGTAGAAATTTTATCTTTTAACCAATTAAATACATTATATAATTTTGAAGCTTCTTTTATGCAGATTTTACTATGTTTTTAGTATTTTTATCACACACACACAAAGTTTTAACAAATTAGTCTAAACGTACTTTTCAACACAAAAAATTTAATCTTTGTTATTTAAACTTGTGGTGATTATATTTACACTCTGGTAGCTAATTTAATTAGGCTCTATCAGAAAACAATGAAAAACAGTGAAATTCTGAAAAACAGTTTTTGTCAGTTATACTTCACTTCACTTCACGCCACTTCACTATTACAGCAGGTTCTTGACCAAACAGAGAGAGTTGGCTGGATATCATTAGTAGTTGAATCAGCATCAATATCACTGTTACAGTTTCCTCCCTTTTTGCAGCATCAGTTCTTTCTGTGATGCATCTGCATACAAGGAAAACCAATATAACTAATACAGGACGAAAGAATAAAATATATATGAAAATACTTGTTAACTCATTTAGGCTATGAGTACGAAATTACATTTCTGTTTCATCTTTTTTTAAAGATTCATCAGGTTCTTAGGTCAGATTCTTATCCGTATAATCAGTTTCAGAATCCAGTTGAATGGAATGTTCCTCATATGTTGATTTGTCAAGTACAAATCATGTGTATTTGACATTTTGTTTGTGTTAGAAACATGATGCGCCTAGCGTATGCAACAGCTGAATGTGAACACTGATTACTTCACTGGTTTGTAGAGACATCTATGGGTAAAATATTAAACTAAATCATAACAGCAGGCGGGGCTGTGTAATGAATGAATTAGCCTCACACTACAGACTTTGATTAACGCTACAGATAGTACCAGTAAATGCGTTTATAAACACACACAAACTGAGTGTTCATATGGCATATGGGCATGGTCCTTATTGGGTATGGGTATTGATTGGAAAATGTTAAGAGAACTAAATAAAAGTCTAGTTGTACTATGTTTTCTGTTTTTGTCAAAATACTTTCAGTGATGTGATAATGTGTATGTGCCACTACAACACACACAGGCTTTTTGGAAAACGTTAATTACGAGTAATTAAGTAACCTCCATTGCCACGTAGTGGGGGAAGTGGTGTTATTTGTGTGCCGACTTCAGTTATTCGTGTATAGTAGTTCAGTAACGTGTCCAGCTGTACTAGTGTGAAGGGTAGTGCTTCCGATCTTTAACTCATTATATCCTTTCAAAATGCCACCTGCTGCAATACAAAATCCAGCCAAATCACCTCTGTTATAAGATTTCTGATGGCAAAAAACCTTTCAGTGGTGGACGTTCATCATGAACTGAGTACTGTATACAGCTAAAACGTTATGAGTGAAGGTGTTGTGCGTCAGTGGGTTCGTTTGTTTAAAAGTGGAAGAACAAACATTCACGAGGAGGAAAGGGGTAGCAGGCCATCCATAGTCAGTGATGAACTCATTCAGAAAATTGATGAAAAGGTCTGTAAAAATTGGCGGTACACAGTCTCTGAACTTTCTGAACAATTCGTGCAAATTTTTCGGATTGTTTTGTATGAGGTGGGCACAGAAAAGTTAGGCAACTGGAAATTCTATGTTTGGTGGGTACTGAAAGTGCTTTCTGAGAACCACAAACACAATGATTGGGCTCTACCTTAGACTTTCTTTCACATTAGACGAGGAAGGAGAAATGTTTATCATCAAAATTGTGACTGGTGATGAGACTTGGGTGCTGTACATAAACACTGAGTCAGTGGTGTGGGGTCATACCGCCTCACCAAACAAACCAAAGAAAGCTGGACAAACTTTGTCTGCCAGGTTATAGCAACTTTTTTTGGATTGCTAAAGGAATATTGCTTATGGAGTTCATGGAACGTGGACTGACCATCAATTCTGAAATCGATTGTGAGACTTAAAAAAAAACACTAAGATGATCCATTCAGAACAAACACCTGGGTCTGCGGACTTCTGGTGTCGTGTTTTTGCATGACAATGCTCGCCCTGACACTGCTCGGCGAACACAAGATCTGTTTGGATCAATTCAAATGGAATGTTTTTGATCATCCACCATGTAGCCCAGATTTGGCTGCCAGTGATTTTCACCTGTGTATGAACATGAAGAAGTGGCTTGGTTCCTAGCACTTTGATGACGATGAAGAACTTCACGATGCTGTGACAGGCTGGTTGCGATCCCAGGCGGCAGAGTTTTATGAAGAGGGGATTTCCAAACTGGTCAAACGCTATGATAAATACTTAAATTTAAATGGCAATTATGTAGATAAATAGTGGAAAGCTGTTGTCTTTAAGAAGTATATAATAAAATTGATGTATCTACATCTGTGTTTTGTTTATAGTTAAACGAAGGTTACTTTCCATATAAACATACATAGTTCAAGGGGATGAAAGCAGAATTTTTAATAGAAATTCAGTTTCTGGTGCGTGTATTGAATGAATTGGTTGATTCTTACTTGTATTTTGTTTTGTATATTAGAAGATGAAACGATATCTTTCTTTTTTTTCAGGGATATGCAGGTAACAACAAGAACACTTAAAATTATAGACTCAGATCTGTATAAACCAAGACACATATTTGGACAGCGATCACGCAGTAGGCTGAGAGGCATAGTCAATGAGAACATTGATGGTAAAATTAAAAATTTGGCACCAATTTCACATAATTTCTGCCATGTGAATTGATTCTGAATCACTAACAAAAGAAAAAAAAATCACTGGTATTCAAAGAAACACTAATTTACAATTACACTGGTATTATCTTTGTTTTAAATTAGACTTAATGAAATTATTTTTTTAATACATGTATATTTAAATTTTAATGTAAAGTAGAATCGTAATTGTATGCGTGTAGCAAAGTACACTATGTCAGTGTCTTGTCTTCATATTATGTGTTACAGTTGTATGATCATCTGCGAATGATCATACAAGAATTTTATTTACGCATATCTTTATACAGATTTTATAAGGTTGTGTGCAATTGACTATTCACTATTCATATACAAGACGAAACTGTTGATTGTTTTATATATAGATTACAGGATTAAAAAAAAAATAATTGTCATTTCTATAGGTGTATAAAAATTTTAACTAAATGTTAATGTGAAGCATTATATTAACACGTGTACATTAAATAGTATTATAAGTAGCATTTATAGTTAAAATTTACAATGAACATTATACATTTTATAAATATCTGCATTTCTGTAGATTTACAAATTCTTTGTTTTATCTCGTATTTACAGATCTCATTGATTCGAGTAGCTTTAGATTGTGTCAAACATAAGTATTGTGAATAGACGTAGTTATGTTAAAAAATTTATAGATTATTGAAGCTTTAGCAGACCAGTTGCAGTAGTTATCAAGCACCAAACATGCACACACAATGGTGTGTGTGTGTGTGTGTGTGAGATATATTGCACCTCTGTGAACTTTTTTATAGGTAATATTTTAATCACATGAAAATACACTTTGTAGAGTTATTATGAAAGAGGTGCAGTTGCTGATTGGGGTAGACGGCCATTATAGTGCTGCAAATTTATTCGACAATAAAAAAGAATGTTTTGTAGCCAGAGTGTAGAGATTTAAATTGTAAAAAAAAAGATTCCATCTGTATTCACACTTTTAGATGCAGAAACTATTGTTGATCTTAGAGATTCAAAATTTCAGAAATTCTCAGTGTTAGAGTTTTTAGACTTCTAAAAGAAATAACTTGTTCAATTTTTGTTTTGTTTAAGTTTTATAAAATTTACAACAGAGTACCAAGATAATCTGTAGAATGGAGTAAATACAAGTGTGTGTGTGTGTGTGTGTGTGTGTGTGTGTGTGATAGAGAGAGAGAGAGAGAGAGAGAGAGAGAGAGAGAGAGAGAGAGACTCCCCTGCAGATTTTCTTTTCAGTATTGGAACAGTGTATGTTAAATGGATTTATATACTACTGGTTGTTCATGTTTTGCAAGTTTGAATTGATTTATGTTGTTGTTAGGACAAATATTCTAATTTTTTCAGATGTGTAAAAATTTAGAATATTTAAAAATTACTAAGTGGAATCAAAAATTGTAGAATATTGGAATAACTTTAAGTTTTGTTCTGACAATGTAAGGGGAGTTAATATGTACAAAATATATGTATGTTGCAATAAAAAATGAAATACAGTGCTATACAACTAAACACACACACACACACACACACACACACACACACACACACACACACACACACACACACACACACACACACACACACACACACACACACACACACACACACACACACACACACACACACACACACACACACACACACACACACACACACACACACACACACACACACACACACACACACACACACACACACACACACACACACACGTTATGATGCAAAATTATAAATAAAGTGAGTGCGGGAACACGTCGACATATGGCTATATTATAAGTAGGTGATAGTATGTAATTAACAAATTTACGAAACCAATTTATATAGTAACTCAGGGTTATTTAAATAGAAACTTACGGAACTGTCCCAATATCCGTACCACACTACATTTTAGATGCTTTGAGTATGCAATTGTATCAATATACTATGATGTGAAGAAGAAGAAGTGTAGTAATTGTAAATTGTTCTATGTCCTAATGTAAAGCGAAAATACATGTTTTTATTTTTGAGGTTATACAATAATTGATTTGGTTTTTAGCTTACTGTTCAAATAAATAAAAGCCATGGTTAGGAAATATATGATATTTAATGTGGCTACACAATGCTAGGAAGAGGAAGCATTAAAAACAAAGAACATACCGATTAAAGAAAGAAAACAACAACAGAAAAAGTAAAATGAAAAATACAGTTATTTCTGAATAGTAAGAGTAAAACAATGTATTAACAAATGAAAACAAGATTTGTTATTTGTTAGATGGTCAATATTCTTTTGTGTTATTGAGTAAAATCTTGAAAACTTCACTGGAAGCATTTGTGAAACAATAAATTTTGAGGCTTGTATAGCATCCTCCCTTCCTTTGAGTTGGTTGCTTGTCCAGTAATCTGCACAAAAGCCAATTATTAGTGAAAAAACAAGTATTCGTGGAAAAGAAGTCCTGCCATAAAAAGGGGGACATGTATAGTAATATATATATATATATGTATATATATATATATATATTGTAACGAGAAGATCTGTACGTGTTTGTTAAAATGTATATGTTGTGTGTTTGCCTCACACTGTTGTCGTTACTTCAAAGTTTTGCGCTAACGAAGTCCGCAGCGATGTTTCAAATTACCAGTACAATGCGAGTTGAAACCTTACCTGTTTGTTCATAGGGGTTTAATAATCCCGGGTGGCGCTAAATTGCTTATTTAAAACAATTAAATTAATAAATAACGTGAAAGAAAGTGTTCCAATCTATGACGGCCGGGAGTATTCAAATTTGATCCTGCCTTCGTACGACCTATTGAATTAAGCCGGTAGTTTGTCGAGTTGCAGCGAGAGCGCTGGCCGTCGATTCTGGAAGTTCGCTAAAATGCACAAATTATTCAATACACTTCTCTATGAAATAAAAACAATGGTTACACTCTGTACTAGTTTCTTTAATGATTGATTGGTAATTATTCAGGTTGACAAGAAATTATATTTGGTTATTCAATAAATTTTGCACCAACATTTGATATGAGACAATTTCTCTAGGGTTTGGCGAAATCGATTTTGGAACGATTCATACGGCATAAGATGGCTACAGTTTAGTTTGTTTACAATCTGTTCCGTTTCAAATCTAGGTTCTTTTGATTATGAGAAAAACATTACTTATGATTACAATAAAAAGTACACTACCTTACATTATTTGTACTTAAATAATATAAAGTGTGGCTACAATTTGTTACTGCAGTGTAGTAAAGTGTGTTTCAAAAGTTCCCAATCTAATGCAAGGTTATTTCCTTAATAAATTTTCAGTGTTGGTTTATCTTACTTAATCTTTGAAAGAAATTATATTCAGTTTATAGTGAGAGTTCAGATAACTGTGAGAAGTATTTAAAGTGAGTTTATTTCAGGAAATTGGGTAATTCAATTATACTTATCAAATCAGACGACTTGGTATAAACAGTCGTTCAGTCGTAATGTAATTGGGCTGCAATCGTGTTCAGTTTTCAATAATCTTGGGGCTTAAGTATGTCTTGCGTCCTTTTAATGTTAGTTGTAGTCATTTTTTCATTTAATTCTCAGGTAAAATGGTCATTGGCATCAGTTAAAGATTATTGTTACTCTTCTTCTTCTTACTTGTTCATGGTTTTGAATTTTGATTACTTTTATACATTTAAAATGAAAATTTAGGTCATTCAATATTTGGCGTCTAATCTTGACGAGCGTCACCTTGAGAGTACCATAAATTAACGGAAAATTCGTAACCAACGTCTGTTGTCATGGTTACAAATTAATCCTGATTGGTTAATCTTGGCTTATAACCATTGTTATCAAATTTGAATTTTTATTCAAAATTACTGTATATATTCTGAATGCTTTTATTCTTCTGTCTTCCTTCCTATGTATTAAATATTATCACTACTGTTATTATTTCCTTTCAAAGATTGTTTTGATATCCCCTAAGGTTGGGTTCTATAAGATATTAACGTTTGTACAATTATGTTAATATTTGCTAATTACATTTCTCTTTTAATTTAAGTCCTTATTCTAACATTTTTCTTTTAATATGATTTACAAATTATCCTTGGCTGGTTACTCGCCTTGGATTTGTTAAATTCCTTATTGATTTTATACAATTTGCAGTTATTTGTTTTTTACAGTTAGGCATTTCCTAGGCCTAAGCAACCATTGATTATTTTTTCTTATTTTATACAGATTATATCTCATTTTATTTTAATGCGTTTTGTTTTGTTATTATAATGGGTTGTTTTATTTGTTGATGTGTTTTGGAATTGATTTTATACTATTTGTAGGTTTTTTATTATTTTCTACATCATGGCTTGTTAATTATTTCCTAACTGATTTTCCAGTGTTATTGTTTTTGTATTGATTTAACTTCTTATTTATCTATTTTGCCCTTGTTAACAGTATGGCTATTACTTACTAGAGTCAGCTGCATGGAAGTAGTATCGTCAAGGTCACTCACTTTCACTGCTTCTCCCTGTCACCTCCAAGCCCCTCGCCCAGCGTTGTTGCCGGCTAGTACAGTGTGTAGCGTTTTAGCAGTGTTACGAAAACAAATTTCATACATCCACATTATATTCTTCGTTTCAAATTTATTTATGCGTATCGCGTAAATGAATTTGTTTTATCAGGAATAATTAGTTGTGGGTAACACTACTCAGATAAATTCTGGGCGCCAGTATTTGAGCTCTAAAAATTTGTGTGAGTCGGCAACATATTTTTTGTTGTCGCATAAATATCTACAGAATTTCTATCTTTGCGTTTCTTCTGTTTCTTTGGCTTTTTTTTTGTTACGATTTGCAGTTCTCTGAAACTACTATTTATACTGCGCTGGTTTTTCTTATGTTAGAATCTAAACCTTTTAGCAATACACACCCTAACTTTATGAAGTACCATTAGGTCAGTTATTTTGTGATTTCCGTACAGTGCACTTACTTATTAAAGTTTTACTGTTTTCTTCATGGGCGGTTATCCTACAGACTGACAGTTGTCTGAGAACGCTGACCTTGCCTGCTGTTGTCGCTTTAATTTTTTCATACTCACGGTCTTTTCCCTTTTGTAAATGAATCTGTTTTTGTTCTCTACACGGTCATTCCTAAGCCATATGGTTCGGAAGTTCTGTTAGGTATATGTACACATTTGGTATGCACATTGCGTATACCCTGTCGGCATGTCTTTTCGGTAAATATTGCTGTCTGACACTTTTATGAATGCCTTTGTCATTTTATAATCCCCTCAAAAATGTGTATGTTTACTGCCCGCGCTACTACCTTTCTTCCGTTGCACAAAGATAAATAGGACTGAGCAATTTCTGTAAACAAAATTGTCGCTGTTGTGACAAAAGCCAATCCCATTTCAGTTACAGTAGCCCATTCCAAGTAGGTTGGGTGGACGAGGTGAGGAAGAGACGAACATCCAAAATATTTATCGTCCTTAGTATTGTTGACAGACATTTTGTGCGTTTCATGTGAACGGTTGACGTCTTTATTGTAGACAGTGTGTGTATTAGTTTATTTCAATAATTTGTATTTATTATGAGTGATATTGAGGAACAGTATCCTACATTTAGTTCGAGTACAAGCAGCGGTGGTGTACGTGCGGGCCGAGAGGACATTAGAAAACAAAGTAAAGTCATCATAGCAAACGTTTACAAGTTTTTTAAAAATCTTGCGTATAATGAAGAAGCCAGGAGGAACATAAACTTTGCACAAGTTCGAAAATTGACAGCGGAAGCTTGTGGCATTTCTGAACAGTCGGTGCAACGTATTAGCAATACCGTTGCTTCGGCAGATGATCAAGGCGTGAGTGTTGTGTTCAGTTCTCCAAGGAAAGGGTATAAACGGGAACACAAAAACACTGAACTGGACGATTTTAATAAACAAATAGTCCACAGGACCGTACTAGAATATTACGACCGAGGGGAATACCCCACTGCAAGCAAAATTCGAGCTGATCTCTGTCAGAAAATCAATTATTCTGGTTCAGAAGCCTCCGTACTTCGCCTTCTGAAAGTGCTTGGTTTTAAATTTAAGAAGTGCAACGATGGACGAAAATTTTTAATGGAGCGCAGAGACATTGCTGCCTTGAGAGCGAAGTTTTTGAGAACCATGCATATACATCGTACGGAGGACAACAGGCCTATAATTTATTTGGATGAAACCTGGATATCACAGAATCATACGAATAAATACATCTGGCAAGACTCCAGAGGGAACGGTGGGCTGAAAGTACCTACTGGTAGAGGTGGCCGGCTGATTATTGCACATGCTGGATCCGCAAGTACAGGTTTCATAGCAGGTGCCAAACTTGTCTTTCGTGGCAGTAAGCATTCAGCTGCATCTGACTACCACACAGAAATGAATGCTGAAGTTTTTAAGACCTGGTTTGTTGGTATGTTGCGCTCCTTGGAAGAAGGCTCTGTCATCGTGATGGATAATGCCAGCTATCATTCTGTACAAATAGATAAACCACCATGTTCAAACTGGCGTAAAGCGGATATTATGGAGTGGCTGCGTAAGAAGAGAATTTCATTTTCCACAGCTGAAACCAGGGATGAACTTCTTTCTAAAGAAGAGATCCGAACGGCCAAGAAGACGTACGAATTGGATCAACTGGCAAATGAAATGGGACATACAGTAGTGCGCCTGCCACCATATCATTGTCAGTATAATCCGATCGAGCTGATATGGGCCCAAGTTAAACGGTATGTTGCAAACAAGAATATGACTTTCAGATTGGCCGATATTGAACAACTTGCACACGAAGCTTTGGACAGGATAACTCAGGAAGACTGGGAGAAGTGCGTAAGACATGCGGAGGCACTACAAGAAGCCGATTACTCAAAGCAGTGCACGAGAGACACCACAGTGGAGCCCTTCATCATACACTTACGTGTGAGTAGTGGCAGCGAACCTGAGTCCAGTGAATCCGAAGATGAATAAGGCAGGAGTGTTAAAAAGTGTATATAGGTGGTAAACGTGTCTATAGCGAAGCGTAGTATTTTCTATTTTTATTGAAACATAAAAAACCGTGTGTGCGTGTTTTCTTCAGGAGTGTTATGAATGTGCTCTGTGCTATCACTTTGCAAAGTGATAATTGTGTGACTAACCCTATTTAAGGTGAGTTTTTCAACATACTGCTTATTTATAATAGTCATAAGGAATTCTATAGTTCATAAAATAAGGAAAATTTTAATTATAAAATTAGTAAGGACAATGCATAAAATATAGAATTATAAATTTAAATTCTATATTTAAAGATTTAAGTTAAAATATATATATATATAAATAAATAAGGAATTTTAAATTTATTTCATGAGACATTTGTATTTGTTGTTTATAAAATTATCCTTATTTTCTTAAGAAATCCAATTCGTTTCACGTTTATACATACCATTATTTTTATGCTACTTGTGCATGTAACATCTTATAGTATAGTTCTAATTTTTTTACTTAATTAATAAGCAGCGCAGGAAATAAAAATAGAATATTTTTCTGAGTCACGAATAGTGCGGTGTCTTCAATAATTAAATGGGGCAAGCTTAAGACACAGGATGCGTATAAAATTCGTTCAAACAAACTATAGCTGACGCGTCAAATTGAATGTTATGTATAAGATACGGAAATTAATTGTTAATTAATTATTAACAATATATTAATTGTGATGTAATTATTATTAAGAATTATTGACAATGTAACAATGTACTCTAATGCATGTATTACAAACTTTCTCACTTTGTTATATTCTTTACATTAAGTAGGCTTACTTGCTAGTGTAGCATTTTTCGGAAGAAAGGGAAACTGTTGCTTAGTGGCAACGCTGTAAGTAAGCGGTGTGACCTTGACGATACTAGTTCCATGCAGCTGACTATTAATACATAACATCTAGGCCTATGGTATGTACAATTCCTTCAGCCACATCCTATTCATAAATTTAATTAAACAAATTTTTAACAGTTATTAGGTAATGTTTGTTTACAATTCATTTCATTCCTTATTATTTTTTGGGTGATAAACATCATCACTCCTTTTATCTTTTTCAATTAATTATCCCTTATAACTTGGGGTGTTTATTGATTTCGTTTCTAATTCTTTATTTCTTACATAATCTCTATCTCCAATCCATGGCAACACCAACTGTTTACCTTTCATGGGATTCTCCCTTTTAAATACTAGTGTATACAATTTAACTTAATTTTATTAATAATAAGATTCTTATTTTGATAATAATGTCACCATCACTATTTAGTGTTCATTACAGGTTATTATCTGTTTATTCCTAATACTATCATCAACAACATTATCAATTATTAATATGGTTCACCATTAATCATTTAGAGTTTGTTTATAGATTATTAAGTGTTTTTTCCTTATTAATATGGTTTCTAATTATTTTGGGGTTTTACACTTTCACTTTTGCACTCCTTAAATGTTTATATTAAGTGTTTATTAGTGGGTAATCCCTATAATCACTTTTTCTTTGACACTTAGTTGATTTTATATTCTCACTATCTCACTATCTCTCTCATTACAAATATTATTTACATTATTAATAAGTTTATGTCGTTATAGAGTTTTTTGTTACATCTAACTCTAATTCTTGGGTTAGTGTACTTTTATTTTTTCACATTACGTTATTGGGTTTTATCAAATCATTTACATTTATTTTTCAGTCGATAATAATCATTATTTTATATATTGGTTAGTTATTGGTTTCGTTCCAATATTGCTTTAGAGTGTACCATTTCTCCTTTTTGTATTCTATATTATTTGTCCGTGTTTTCTCCTTCGGTTTCACTTTATTTCCTTTATACTTGGTTAGTTTCAGGTTCATTTTCCTTCTTCTTTTCCATCTTATTTTGTTTCATTTTATTTTGGTTTTCTCCTCATTTGGTTTCATTTTATTTGGTTGTATGGAGTCATTCACTTTCTTCAATTGGTTTTATTCTTATTTGGTTTCGTCTTTTCTCTTCTTCGTTTTGGTTCTTTTTATTTGGTCAATCACTTTCTTATTTGGTTTCGTCCTTTTCCCTTCTTCTTTTGGTTCTTTTTATTTGGTCAATCACTTGGGTTAGGTCAAGTCGTCGTTTGTCGTGTCATTGTCATTTTATTTTCATTATTTTAAACATTTTATTTTATACGAATTACTTTTTTATATTCATGATTCATCTTTTTTATCCCTGGTATTGGGGTGGCTTATTTGTGTTGTAACATATATATATATATATATATATATATATATATATATATATATATATATACATTTTTCTAACATTTTGGCGTCTTTTCAAAATGTATACGTTTTGGCGTCTACCCGAAAACGAAGAGTATATTGAAATTTTTTTGTAACATTACGTTCTTGTGATTATGTTATTTGTGTTTTGCATTTTATATTTCAATATACTCTTAAAATAATCAAATAATTTTTTTTGTACAAAACGCTCTCATTATGGCATCTTTTCATAATTACGACAATAGGGCGTCTTTTCAATTTCCCAACAATTAAGCGTCTGAAATGTATACTTTTTTCGAATTTTCGCAGTTTTTGCTTCCAGCGACGTTGCCAGATTTCAACCCCGGGTATCCCACAGTTTACGTTGACGCTTATTTGTTTGTACGAAAGAGTGACTAACTCCAGGCGAATGAAAATTATTCTTTTCCTTCGTTCACGCGCCAACTTTACATCATAATTTTAACTAAATATTTATCAACAATTTTTAAACTTCACTATCCAATTCTATTAACCTTGGTAATATAATTATTGTGTTTTACGAAGCATGCCAACGTAGCGTACTGGCCTTTCTAATTAAGTAAAGATTGACCACTTCTCGTCAGATCAAATAACGTAATTAACGGGCATGTTAATCACATGGGCATGTTAACGGGCATATTTTCTCACATGCATTGACACCGGGCGATAATGTAACTTCGATTTCTTATACTAAAGAAATTTCCTGTGCATATTGGCAGTCAGAAATAATAAATGTAATGGCAATCGTTATGAACTTATACTAGTTATATAAAAAGTATAATCAGTTATATTTCTGGTCAGTGTTCATCATTATACATACAGTCTTTTGAAGTAATGCTATAAAACATTTATTTGTATCAGTTGTGCGGTTAACAAAATTGTATAATTTTAGTTTGTAGTTCTGTAGTTCTTAATAGTCTATAGTTCTGTTTGGGATTGAGATTGGTAAATAGATAGATAGATAGAGATAGTGAGTGAGTGAGTGAGTGAGTGAGTGAGTGAGTGAGTGAGTGAGTGAGTGAGTGAGTGAGAGAGAGAGAGAGAGAGAGAGAGAGAGAGAGAGAGAGAGAGAGAGAGAGAGAGAGAGAGAGAGAGAGAGAGAGAGTAAAATGATAAAAGTGCGTAATTAAGAGAGTAGGAGAGAGAGGATGAGTAGGGAGAGAGAGAGAGAGAGAGAGAGAGAGAGAGACAGACAGAGAGAAAGAGAGAGGGAAATAGTAAAATGATAAAAGTGTGTAATTAAGAGAGTATGAGAGAGAGGATGAGTAGGGGGTAGAGAGAGGGAGAGGGAGAGAGAGAGTGAGAGTGAGAGAGAAAGCTAAATGGGAGTAAAGAGTCAGATACACAGACAAACACAGAAAACTACTGTACGTATTTTTTTGTTAATAAGAGTTCTATTTTTATTATTAAGAAATATAAAAAGGGGAGAAAAGAGAGAAAGATAGAAGGAAGGAGAGAGACAGAGGGTTGTGAGATAGCATAAATTTTTATACAAAAATTGTTATAATATTAGTTCTATTTGTGTTAGAGATAATAGCTAGATGATGCGATATGCAGGCAAGGAAAGGGAGAGAGATACACGCAATATTAAAATATATTGGGCTGAGGGTACTAGAAGTCGTCGGATACCTGCACTTTTTGTAAGACCAGGAAAAGGTTATTTTATTATACTGTTCACTGACATGTCTATTGTTATATAGGCGTGTGGGTTTTTCCACGGATTATAAACGTAGTGGCTACATCCAGTGGCTTGAGAGGCATTTTCATACAGAGAATGCTCACGGCCGCTAATACATGTATCAGAGAAATGCTGATACTTATTTCAACAACAATTGCTTCACTTACTAAAAGCGGTCAGTGAGGCCTTGTCGTTTTTTACCTCTATGTTTATATCTTTACATCTATTTTTATATTTTAATTTTATGTATTTTTTAGATTTGTTCTAATTTATTTCTACTTTAGCTAAATTTATTGACTACAAATTACTGTATATTCAATTTAAAAATTGCGTGTAAAAATAATGAATAGCCGTTAAAAATCATTAAACAATTCTTCTGCAGAAAAACAGTTTTCTCCATACGTATTCAATTAAATGCGTCTGAAATGTACTAACAGACATTCTGCTGACTCTTCTCCGCATAACACGCTTAATTTTAGACCATTAGTTCTGGATCGTTTGGGTGTGAACAGCAGAATTGCGAGGACATACAAAATTAAGCGAATGGTTCACAGACAAAAGTATATACCCGTACATTTTGGTATGTATTTTGGTACATTTTGGTACTCGCGAGTTGTACCCGAGCCACATATCTGCAACTATAGTGGTTCCTGGTTCCATGTTATTTAAAATTACACAATTTAGTGGGTCCACCACCTTTAGGATACACTTCTTTATTCTCCTGCCAATTCCCTCAAGTACCCAACGAGTTTTGGTTATTCGACCCCTGTTGTACTTCCTTCAAACGAACGCACTTTCATCAATTTCAGTATCTCCTAGGCCGTCAATTTTTGAGCTGTTATCCATCAGCCAGACAGTAAGGATCTCCCTAAACTCGTTTATTAATTTTTGTGTAGTTTTCCTGTTTATGTCGATCTCTTTCGAAATGACTGAAATTTGATATTTCAAAATACAAGCGACTAACACACATAATACAGATAATGCAGGAACACGCGCTATTTCGAAAAAAGTGTCATCATATATGCTTTTTGTAGCTCTGCAATTCCGTCTACCACATCTGAAGATGACGTTTATTTGTCCTTTTACATTTGGTACCATATTACCATCACACTTTACACATTGTTTTGAAAATGGAAGAATATTTCAGTAACAAACACATTTTCTGATATCTTTTTTTTTTTAATGAAACACCGAAAATTATTAACAATTTTGTATTATGAGGTTTGATTTGCAGGCGTGGATTTCAATAAGATACGGATGTGAACAACGCTGATGAATGTTTAATTTTGTTAAACAAAATTAAGTAGATTTAAAGATATAAACATACATGTAAAAAAACGACAAGGCCTTATGGTCGCTTTTAGTAAGTGAAGCAATTGTTGAAACAAGTAACAACATTTCTCGCTTATCATTTGCGTCATTCTCTGCATAAAAATATCGGGTTGCATGAAAATGTTTCTCAAGACACTGTTGGTAGCCACTTACATTTATAACGTTTGGAGAAACCACAAGCCTATATAACAATAGACATGTCAGAGAACAGTATCATAAAATAACCTTTTCCTGGATTTACAACCAGTACAGGTATGCGGCGACTTCTAATACCTTCAACCCAAATGTTTCTTTATAATAGGAGTAATTATACAAGTAGTTACATAAGTGATAAGTAGGTGAATAGATAGATAGAAAGAGAGCAAAAGAGAAAAAGAGAGAGAGGGGTAGTATAGATAGTGTATGTCAGTCTCATTTAACTCATGTTTTTTCGTTTCCCTTTTTTTCTGAGTTTAAAGCGAAGGTCTTGTTTCATCGCAACTGTCACACCATCTCAGGGCACTTTATATTGTATAATACTTTATAATTTATAACAAATGTGTTACATCGCGTTATAATCGTTTATTTAAGTACTAAGTAGGCCTGTAATGTGAACGCTGATGTTGCTTGGTATAAGTCTATGTAGGTCTACTTGTGCTTCGTATTAGGTAACTAATTAATGATGGCTACATGTTCATAATAGTTCTGTTACATCTTATAACGTGTATTTTGTCTTTGTTCCTGCACTACTAATGATGGCCGTAGTGGGCACAGTAGAAACATCTGGATTCAATGAATGGCGGCCTAATAACCTGCATAATAAATTTAACACTACTGATAACGGGAGTCTTTCAGACGAATATGTGGAGGGAGAGGATTATCAAAGCACCTCAAGCTGCACTACAAGCTAGTCTTGTAGTCGTAATAGGACTGAAGGATATGAATTTAAGAAAGCTTCTTTTCTAACAATTTTCCGCCAAAAAAAAATTTGCGAATACAGTGATGGTACGGACGATCCAGAATTTGAACAATAGTGTAGAGACACCGCATCTTACGCATCTTAAAAACAATTCTGTTCTTGTTATGGGCAATGTCTCGTTTCAATGCAAAGCATTACCAACGACATCTCATATGGAAAAAAGTATGAATTGGTTTGAGGAAAAAGGAATAAATTTTCTAGAGGACGGCCTGAATAGTCAATTATTGCATTTATAGGGGGAGGCGTATAAGGCAATATTCAGTGAATACGATGATAATGTAACCGAAGAAAATGAGTGTCTTGTGCTCTGGCCTATTCCATCAATACTTCTGTGAAGTCGACCCGATAGAATGAATTAGTACTGAGTAGGCCTACCGTAATGCAACCTGTAGCAAGAATTATTCGTATAACCTGTTGTGTATAGATTCTTCTTGTGCAATTTAAACAATAAATTACTAACGTAAAGGTCATTGACATGAAGACATAGTCCAACAATTGTAACATACTTACGAAAATCAGTGTAACACACATTACTGAACGCAACGCATTTGTTGTAACCATCTTTTAATACGCTCTTTATTAATAAAAATAACTCACAGCCTGACAAGTTTGCCTAAATTTTACATAATATGGTTTGTAGCGTCCGCCAATTTGTTTCCCAAAATTTTATATCTTTGCTGACTCTTCTAAAATCAAGACAAGTGACTTCATATATCGTGCATCAAAACTGGTCCAGCCGTTTTATGGTTACAAGGGAACAAACAAACTAACAAGCATTAACACACAATTTTCGTACAAAAATAAATAAATACGGTTATTTAACAGAATACGAAATTCCTTGAATGATTATAAAATACACATTATAAGATATAACATAACTATTATGAACATGCAGTAAAATCATTAATTAGTAACCTAATACGAAGCACAGGTAGGTCTACATAGACTTAGATCTACAGTAAGCAACATCAGCGCTCGCATTACAGGCCTATTTAGTACTTAAATAAACGATTATAACGCAATGTAACACATTTGTTATAAATTATAAAGTACTCAAGTAAATATTATAAAAAGTAATACAGTAGTTACCAAAAAGAAACTTATGTGAACTGTACAAACCTAACATATTGTGTCGCACAGAGGCGTATGAAGGGGGGCCAAGGGGCCAGCCGCCCCGGCAAAGGAGGGCGGCAAAGTGAGCATAGTCTTGAAAAAATTGTTTTCAATTTATAAAACTACAAACAACTTGTTTCTTTGATATGACTATTCCTTTCATAAAAGAAGCATAACCAGCCAACTTCTCTGTTGTCATAAACCTTGCGTGATAAACAGTACTAATCTATTTATGCTGAAGCATCGTAATTACGGTTCATTATGGTAATAAATTTGTGGTGATTTTGTAGTGAGTTGTTATGCTGGAAAGGAGAACTGATAATCATACAGTATTAGCTTTGTATACATAATGTTAATTGCTGTTCGTATACAGACGAATATATTATTTGCAAAAAAAAACGTTACTTGGGCTAGGTATGTGCAATTTTTCCCGGTTCGATGCAGCGAACGTGTTGATCATCGATGAGTATCTTGAATGTGCGGTTTGTTTTTGGTTTGTGTGTCTTATGGGTATATCTATAATACTTCACGTGTATGATATCATACTAATACTTCATAGATTTTATTTCTTTAAAAGTGAAAACAGCGGAGGGGATCACACAATCTATTACAAGTAAACTTGAGAGTGATGGATTGAATCTTAGCGATTGCAGAGATCTGTCGTATGGCAATCAAACAACAATTGCTAGTATCCATTCAAGAGTTCAAAAGAGAATATTAGTTTTGAATCCACTAACTGTTTGTTCCTTGTGACAACCATTCACTTAACTTGGTTCGAATTCAGCAGCTCATGTAAATGTTCAGGCAGTGACATTTTTTGGGACAGTAGAACGTCTGTTCACCTTCTTTTCCTGTTCCACTTATAAGTTGAGTGTTCTTAAAGACTTCGTATAAATTATTCTTAAAAGATATTGTGGTACCAGGTGGAGTTCAGAAGCAGATGTGGTGAAAGCAATATCCACTCAGCTGGATGAAATGATCGCTGCACTGGAGAAAGGAATACACCGACTGAAACAATTGATACGAGGGAAGATGCAGCAATAATAATTAATGCGATAGAAAACTTTAATTTTGTGACCTTGGTCTTTTTCTGGACGTATATTCTTTCTTCTATAGACAAAAACCATAAAATCTTGCAGACCAAAGAAATAAGCTTTAGTCAAGCATTAACACGTCTGGAGAAGCTAACGGACAATTTAAACGTTTGGAGGAATGAGCTGTGTGACAATGTCATTTCTAAGGCCAAGCAGGTATTGTAAAGAAAGAGAGAGACTAATGGGTGTTAAGATGCGACGATGATGCCTCACGTTGCGAGCGTCAATTTGTAAAGAAAGAGACTAATGGACGTCCTCGTTTTCGTTTAAGCCCCACGTTGCAGGCGGCAATTTGTAACAAAATGAAATATATAGAATGTGTCGAGTACGTGTTTAAATAAGTTCCACGTTGTTATGTGCCAATTTGTAAAGAGACTAATATGTGCCGGTGCTAGCGAAAATGTCCGTCTTATTCAAACCCCACTGTTGTAATCAATTTAGTAACGAACTGCTTGTTAATTATGTGAGGACGTATGTAATAATGTATGATACCAGCTAGAGACGTCAAATTATAAAGAGATCTTGTCTATGAGTGTAATTAGTTATAAGAGACTCCGGTGTAACAAACGCCAAGTAGTACGTTGTAGGTGGCGATTCGTAACAATTAAAATGCTGTTACCTGTGTAACTTTTACAATTTAATTAATATTTATATTTTATTTCATTTCAATCTCCCACTTACCTTTAGTCTATAATCTGGCCGGATCTCGTAGTGGAGGTACACCCATTCCGTTTGACGAACTATGACAGCACATAAAACGAACTAGGGTTTTGAAAGAATTTTAAATCGCAATTTTGTGGAAGAGAAATTAGATTTTTCTTTAATTCATCTGAATTATTGACATTACAAATCTTTGTGCGACATGTTACGCAATTATTATACCTTATCGACTATAGCTTACCTTGTAATGGACAATTTTACAACTTCATAATTATTCACACATAAACAAAAAACACAGCCCAGCTTTGCACACTCTCTACTCACATTCCGTTTTAAAACCCCAATTACCAGATTGACTACATAATTTTTATAACACTACCGATAACGCTTACTTCGGTGACCTCGTGGCCAGCCCGCGGTAGATTGAAGATTTCTATGAAAATGACGAAAAGGAATTCCAAATTTACATATTAGTGTTCTACACTCCTCCCATCCTACCACTGCTTTTAAAAGAACTGCTTTACTTTCATTATTGAAAATTAACGATATTCTACGAGCGTATTGAGCTCGCGTGTCGGCGCCGACACAGTCAGAGACGAACTGGGCAATGTGTTTCCTCGAGTCGCGGGAAATGAGCAGTCACGGCCATCAGGTTTTAGTCGCCGTTGGTGCTTAATTGCGGTGGCATAACCATTTTATGCATGGATTATAACTGGTATATGCGTGGTACCAGAGTACAATATTGGCGTCTGCTCTGCTGATGTCACCAACAGTAGGCGGAGTTTAATGCGACTTCCGTGAGGTCTTGACGAAGACGACGAATATTTTTTGCACTCTGGCCATCTTGAGTTGTTTGTTAGAGCGTCCTTTGAGCGCGTGCAGGTGTAGTTGCGCTTGAGCGTTGACACACACAGGTACAAAGTTCTAAGAATTTTGTGGAGGTGCAACTGCTCTGCCGCATTCCTCAACAACAACTGCGTCTTATTGCGTTGTTTCACTGTTTCTCAACTCTGGTCTATTATACGGACAAATACGTTGCACAATAATCCATTTCTTTTGCAATATTTTCCAAACCCGCCCGAAAATGAACTGAATCAAATTATATAATTGCCCCAAACGGTTAAAATAAAAACACCCAAAAATGACCCGCTACAATACCCCCTCGATGAGAATTCTGCTGTCCACGACAGAAGAAATCTCATCGATAACCCCGAAGAGGACCGGTGAGGAACTGGTGCCAACAACCCCCTGGTTCTTAATCTCATGGGTACACGACCCCCCTGGCTCAGCGACCATGGACTCATCTGAACGAGATCACTGGACTTCTCCGTAAGAGATCCCAACACCGAGAAATCGATCAGACTCGCACCACGGCGCACCTCGCCTTCTAACATGCTACCCCCAAAAATCCTCAACCCCTGGCTAAAATTACTCCAGCTGCTCCGCCGATATGTTTCCCCTTTTTGCAAGCTGGGCTGCCTTTAGCAAATACTGGGCTCACACATACTAACATTACATGTTACCATAACACATAAAAAAAATAAAATTTCTTTTAAAATTTACTAAAAATTTAAAAAATTCAAAATTAAAAAAAAAAAATCTTTTATCAAAAAATTCTCTTCCTCTTTTTTCTAATTTTTGTTTCAAACGACTTAACCTAGACATTTCTAATAATATAAACACATCCTTATTCTAACAGGAGAATCACTTATAATCTACCAATATACTGCAATACAATAAAAGAAACATGGTTAATGCACACATAATAAAAAAATCATCATCTACAATATCCATTCGCTGGCAGGCGAAAAATCAAGTTTTTTTTTTTCAAAAAAAATTTAAAATTTTCAAAATTTTAAAATTCAAAAAAAATTTAAATTTATTCATTACAAAATTTTATTAAATTTATTTATTAAATAACATATTTATTAAAATTATTCAAATATTGGTTTGAACTAATCAAACAAACAGATTAAAATTGGATTCCTACTATACAAGCTTAGTAGGTGTATGACCTCATCAGCTGATCGAAACTAGGTCAAGTCCAAAACCCTTGACCTACATATGTTATATATAAGTTCTGAAAACACATTGAACATCTGTAATATCCTAACTTGAAATACAAAACATAATAAAATACAATATTTAAAATAAACAAAATATTAATATAATAATCAAGTTGACATTTAAATTATTTAAAACAAACAAAATATTATTACAAATGATCATCAAATTGGCATTTAAATTATTTAAAATAAACAATTCTTGGCTTTACATCATTTTCGAATTTTATCAAAATTCTGTCACTGGCAAAAAAAAATTAAACAATTGTATATTCTTTATCATGAATCTCTCTTTCTTTTCAACAATCTTACTTTAATATACTGTGGGTGATGTAAATTATTCATTCTCGTTTTTCTGTATTAGATTTCTATACATATATAAACTTTCTCCCTCTGACTCTAATATTAATCAACTTCAATCATCATGACACCCATCTCTATCAAAATATCTACTAATCAGGACACTCCAAACCCCAACTTATCATTTAACACAATTCGCCACTTTCTCCCATTATAAAATACTCTCTAACCCGTTGTACATAGGATACGTGTTTTCCCGCCCCCAAAAAACTCAATTCCCTTATTTGGCGGCCCGGTCTTTACCTAAAGCGGCCCCTTCCCCACTAAAATCTATTCCTATCCCGTCCCAACCCTTGTTGCGGACTCCCCAAATACACTACCCCCTAATACAAAATTGCCATCCCCAAAATTCTCAATCTCATTACATTACTACAAATACACAAAATAACCTCATTAATTATAAACATAAATATGTATCATTCAGAACTCTACCATTATTCTCCACAACTACCGTTTCAACATCACTATTTCTCAAGATTCTGTTACATCACATTAACTCAAAAACAACATTACATCATATTCATCTCTTCTATTTCAACTTCAACTTTGATTTCAACTTGGACAGATATATGTGTCCCATAAAATATTTATCACCCATCAATTATCTTTGATTAATTTGCATAAATTATTGTTATTTTATTTCTCATATTCTTTTTATCTTTACTTCAAAATATCTGTAGTACACTAAACATTAATTACTTGTAACATTTACAAACCAATATACCAGTGACGTTATTGCTGATCAGCTGATATCCTAACATAATGAAAATACATCTTAAAATTGAACAAATTACATGGAATATACATTTTTATTTTTATTTATTCTCCCTTCTCACCTCATTGTTTCCCATTTCTCTGATTCTGATGCTTACGTTAACCTGCCAGATGATTTAATTATTGGCTTAAAAAAATACACACATAATAAAGTTACATATTCTTATCAATGCTTATCTAACAGACAACAATAAAATAATACACTTAAAATTATAGCATGAACACCTTATTTTTAAATATCTAAGCAGCTAATTACCTGAACAGAGCACAAGCAGTTTTATTTGAATTAAACTTTGAATAAGCAAAAACTTTTACGTCATAAACTTTAAATTCGTGACTCCTTTGCGTCACCTCCCAGCCACACACACTATTTCAGATTATGGAGGACTGTCTTGCCCTTTCGCTTCCACAGAGACTGTATATTTTGGAGCAGGTTTTTACCTCTCCGTGTCTCTGCTTCCGCTGTTAAGTTTTAAAGTTAGTGAACATCATCATGTTCTTGTTATAAAATCATACACCCTTAAAAACGGATCTGCCACCTGGCTCTGCTGTTCCTCCTCGAACAGAGTGGTAGCCGCTGTTCCCTAGTTCCGGAGATTTCCTCTAATGTCCCCCCATTGAATTTCAAACTTATACCAATTTCAAGTCAGCTATGGTCAAGGGACTTGATATGACCATAGCTAACCGCTAGCCAAAACCACGGTTAGTGCTGGTAAGACATAACCGCCCGAAAAGTCGAGGAAATCTAACTTTAATTTCACTGCCTGTTTCACATCAATATTATTATGTGCGACACGTTATTTAGTAATGTGTGTAAAATTTTTTTACTTTACACAGATAAGGTGTGCCGCACATTTATCGCCAGTTTGGCCTCCGATGGAGGTAACACTCACTGCTACCCCCAACCCATTTCGCTACTTGTGAGAGCACAGGCCACCCCCACAATAGCCACTTAATAACTAACTAATTACTTAATACATGAAATTAATCTTTCTACATTTGCAGTTCCACACTCCATTGTTATTATCACTTCACTGAGCACCAAACTACCCCCCTAAATTATCCCCACATCTTGTATTGACAACAAGTTTGTATTTGGTTACACATTCTTTTCAAAACGTTCCCATTCTCACTGATACTAAAACTCGACAATTATATTTGGTCACTTAATTCTAAAATTTATTTAAATTTAAAATTATACATTTCCAAAAAATTGAATATCTATAATACATATCTTTTTTTTTTTTTTATATTGAACCTGTGATCGCCCGAAAATGGGGTTTTGCCGAGATGGAGTAGGGGATGGACAGACACCATACGTGAATTCACGTTCCCCTAATCTACCATTAAATCACATTACCTTGCTTTTTTTTTTTTTTTTTTTTTTTTCAACTACCTTAATTACAAGTTATACCAATCTACTCTCCCTCTCATTCATCCAGGCATGCCGTCTGCCCAGCCCCAAACCCATCTCCACAGAATCCATTTTCTTAATATACTGGAACTTCTATCATTTGCTAAATTTTTATTTTGCAAATGACAGTGGTGAAATAATACTTGAAACATTGCCTCACTTTAATTTTGTCTTCATACTCTCCCTTAGGCAATGTTGGTATGTGGTGGTGTGCTTATTTATGCATCTCGAGTGTATAAAATTTATCTCCACATACTTTAGGGGTCCCCCTCCCCGTTCAATAATGTAGTTAAATTTCTAATTGATACCAATTTTGTGAAGTCGGACCATCGTTGTTTTCACTGCCCGAAGGAAGATCCTGCCAACCATGGCCCGCCTCCGATTTCCGAATTCCACGGCCAGGACTGGTAAGATCGTGGCCGCCCGAAAATGGGGGAGGAGCCCTTCTAAAAACATTAAAAATTAATTAACATTCATACCTTTATAATTTAATAAAATCCTTATGCTGACCAAAATAATTTCAAATTTGTCGCATTGTGCGTACCTACTATCTCCCTGGTTTCTCTATTCTGTAACACATACGAATTTCTCATTTTTATTTCTACTATCTCGTACGGCCCCTCGTACAATAAGAAAAACTTCTTATCTCCTTGTCTTGTGCACTTGATAAGTCATGTCGTCGTATCAATACCAGCTGTCCAACCTCATACTTCGTCCACTTACCTTTCCTATCATGGCGCTGTTTTCTCCTCTCCCCTTTCGTCAACAGACTTTCATTGGCTAGTCGCAGTTTAACATCGTTACCAATAGTGTTGGTTTCCGGTGGATATTCAATTAATTGTTCCAGAATCCTCTGTGGACGCTTTCCTCTTATTAGCTCATAAGGCGTGAACCCCGTCGACTCGTGGGTGGTGCAGTTTAGCCAGTTTTCAATCTTCTGCACATAGAGTGGCCACTCGCTATGTTTGGCGTGGCAGTAAGTTCGAAAAATTCTGCCCAGCTCCCTCATTACTCGCTCCGCCTGGTTGGACTGCGGGTGATATACTGCGGTGTGCTTTGGGATGATACCTTCCCATCCAAGAGTCTGGCGCCATCTTCCGCTGATGAACTGCGGCCCATGGTCGGATAATATCACCTTCGGCTTTCCCACGTTGATCATGTAGTCGCGTGTGATCTTCTCGCTCAGCACCTTACTTGTTGCTCGCTTTACACTATATAGCCTGACATATTTGGAAAAAGTATCAAGTACAACAAAAATATGCATCACTCCACCCCTACCTTTCGGCAATGGGCCGTACAAATCTACAGCTACTAAATCGAATGGTTTTTCTACTTTAATATAATTTAGTTCTCCCTCTAACCTATAATTTACAACTTTGGATTTTTGACATAACTCGCAAACTCTAAGTATTCTTCGGACTCGTTTCTCCATGTTCTTAAATAAACAAGATTCCTTTAATACATTCACACACTTCCGTGCCCCAAAATGCCCGTATCTAAAGTGACAGTCCCACACTATTCTCTCTATCAACCCTTCAGGTATAACTAGCCTCCAATCTCTCTCTCTCCCCTCTACTTTTTTAAACAAACTCCCTTTGAACACTTGAAAATATTGCTTATACCCTAATTCGTCTATATCTGATTCTATACTAGTAATTATTTTATTTAATTTATTATCAGCTCTTTGCATTACATTTATATCTTTTAATTCCTCCCCAAAAAGTTTATCTTCCCGGGATAGTCTATAAATTTCTATCTCTTTAATATCTCTACCTGTTCTATTTCTATTTGTGTCTACTCGCGATAGTGTGTCTGGCACCCTGTTCTCCACACCCTTGATATATTCCCAAGAAAAATTATACTCTTGAAGAGCTAACACCCACCTGGTAATCCGGCTGTGTGTGAGTTTACAAGTATTGAGGAACGATAGCGCTTTATGGTCCGTCCTGATGATGGTTCTGTTACCCAGCAGATACGTTCGGAACTTCCTCACGGCGAACACTATACTGAGGAGCTCCTTCTCAGTGGTAGTATAATTGCGCTCGGCGGCTAGCAACGTCCGGCTGGCGAAGGCGATGGTTTTATGTTCCCTCTCCTCGTTCTCTTGGTAAAGTTCTGCTCCCAACGCTATGTTACTAGCATCTGTCTGTAAATAAAATTTATCATTAAAATTGGGACGATTCATTAGTACCATGTCTGCGAACTTAATTTTGATGTCATTGAACGCTGCTCTTTCGTTGTCGCCCCATCTCCATTGCTTGTTCTTTTGTAACACTGCGCTGAGTCGGGCCGTCGTCTGTGCGTAGTTCCTCTGAAACTTCCTGTAAAAATTACAAAGACCAAGAAAACTCTGCAATTGCTTTATATTTTTTGGCTCCGGGAATGTCAAGATGGATTCTACTTTATCCGGGTTAGCACGTATTCCTGTAGGTGTTATTATGAAACCTAAAAAATGTATTTCGGTTTGCAAGAATTTGGATTTGTCCCAATTCACCGTCAAACCTCCCTGATATAATTTCTCCAATACATATTCCAAATGCCCTACATGCTCTTCAAATGTTCTAGAAGCTATTAGTATGTCGTCTACGTATATGGTTAGAAAATCTAAGTTATGTGGTTGCAAAACTTCGTCGAGACACTTAATAAAACTAGCTACACTGGTGTTCAAACCAAACGGCAAACGCTTAAATTGATAGTTTTTTCCGTTGAACAAAAACGCTGTATATTTTCTACTATTTGCTGCCAATGGAACTTGCCAATACCCGGCGGTTAGGTCTAACGAAGTCATATATTGTACGCCGCTAAACTTCTGAAATATCTCTTCAATAGCTTCGGGTGACTCCCTGTCTGGAATAATTATTTGATTGATTTTGCGGGCATCTAAACATAACCTAACTCTACCATCTTTTTTAATCACTACAACTAAGGGGTTAGAATATGGTGACACAGATCGCTCAATTATATCTCCGTCTAACATTTTCTCTAACTCAAGCTGAACCGCTCTTCTCTTCGCATATGGCACCGGATAACTTCTTTGCACATAGGGTGCGTGTTCCCTTACCTTTAACTCGCATTCATAGTTTCTTGCCCTCCCTGGTATATCGGCAAACACTTCTCTAAAATTCTCTACTACCCGCCACAACGATTCACGTTGAGAACTCCCTATCACGCCACCCTCACTACAAAATTTCAGTGCTCTTTCATTCCATAAGTGATCCACATTCTCATCGTACTCTATCTTACTCTCACTGCATACATTCATACTAATTTCCATGTCTTGTCTATTATCCCGATTATGTATCACCCTTACCCCTGAAATTCTTACCGCATCTAACACCCGTTCAAAATTAATACGGACTGGTTCCCCTTCATTATTTAATTCTAATACCCGTTTATGAAAATCAATCACCGCCTTATGTTTAATCAGAAAATCATTTCCAAGTATAACCTCAAGATTTAGTCCCCGTACAACTAGAAATGTATTATCATACCCTACCCCGTTAATTATCATGTTTAAATGTACTTGTTTCGTAACTCTCTTACTTCTAACTCCCGTAATACCTACAATCGTCACCCCCGCTACTGGTAAAGATGGAATATTTTTATTTATTTCTTTTAATTCATTTAATACATGTTCAGAAATAACAGAGATTTCGCTACCCGTATCGATTAAAGTTTTAATCTCCTTACCTTCTATGTTGATTTTCACCTCAGTCAGTCCATTCTCCCGTCTCACTGCTTCGAAGTCTTCCTCCTCCAATAATTCCTCAGACAAATCTGTAATCACAACGTTGTTTCGGTATCTAACGTCCATTTGGACCCCAGAAACTTCCGGCGACAACGGTCGGGTCTGGTGTTCCATTGTCCCTCTTAGTTTCCCGCAGAGGTGCCCGCCACTGCATGGTTGTATCCTCGTTCGTGCTGGTTTCCTCGCGGTTCATGCGTTTGGCCTCTCGGCGCTCCTCCTTGGCCCTCTCCCCTTCGTTGGTATGCCTGCTGGTTCTGTGCGGGTGGTGGTCCCTGTCGCTGACCCGGTCTCTCTCTCCTGCATCTAAAACAAAATTTTTGTGTCGCATAATTCTCTTGTGAACATGCTGGACAAGTCCACATGGGTCCTCGATTATTTTGTTCTCGTCTAGGGTATGCCGGTCCATTTGTAGGTCCCCTCGGCGGTCCCTGATTACCTCCATTATTTCCATTCTGGTGGTTCTGACGGCGACTCAATTCTTGGTCCCGGATATTCTGAAACACATCTAAAATATTTTCTAGCTCGCTAATATTAGCTACCTCCCTTGTCATAAGTGTTATCTGTACTTCCCTCGGCAAATGCTTGCTGATATGCCTCACAAAGGATCTAAATGGCAATGGCGGTTCTAAGTATTTCGCCTCGTTAAATATTTTCATCACATACCCTGTTATATTATTATTGGGCCCCCCAAAATTCCCTGTTCCCATGATTCTACTTCGTAACACTTCTTGGTCTTCTTCAGACCAATATTTATTTATAAATGCAGACTCAAAATTTTCAAAACACTCCCATTCCGTTTTATGTACTTCGGCCCATATCTCCGAACTACCTTTAAAACATTTAAAAATTTTTAATAATTGGACTTCCCAGTTATTAGTACTAAACTTATTGAACTCTCTCACTCTGCTTATGAACTGCATAGGGTGTACTTTTTTGTTATCACAACTGAATGTCTCTAACTCAACTTCACTGCTTACGTCACGAGTCATAATTACTCGCTCGGTAACAGTGTTAACTTGTTGGCTGATGGCCTTGCTCAATTCATTTTTAACATTCATTAATTTAAGGTTATTATCACATTCAAGGTCACTTATTGTATTATGTATGGTCTTGAACTCAATCTTACAATTATTTTCTATGTCTCTTATTTTACTATTATTATTTTCAATCTGGCTCATAGCATAATCAATCTTACATTCAGTATTGGTGTTACATCCACTTATTTGTTTCTCAACAATTGTATTTATTACGCTATATTGTTCCGTGATCTGTTTCTCTACTTTATTAGTTATATCATTGGTTATATCAGAAACACGGCACTCTAATTGCTCATTTAGTGACTCTGACAAGTGTAATTTCATACTTTCACAACGTTCATCAATATGTTTGTCTAGTGCCTTACTCAAATTATCAAATTTCATGTTTATATTCTGCTGACACTGAATATTCTGTTCTTTAATTTCATTAAAAATAATATCGTTTTTAATATTCTGCTGTTCGCATTTTATTTTCTGCTCTTTGAATTCGTTACTTAAAATTTCAAATTTCTCATCATTCGTATCAAAACGTTTATTTATTACATTGAATTTGGTCTCAAAATTATTATTCATTCTTTCGAATTGACTGAGCATAATACTCATCATATTTGTTTCCTCTGATTGTTTACTTTTATTAATTGAAACGGGGGTCAACTGGATCCCCGAATCAGCATCTGTTTCGCTTGCTTGTGGTTGAGACGCAGTCGGAGTGGAATGAACTATTACATTACTGCCGATAACTGTTTCTGCAACAGTACCCGTCTCCCCCCTCAACATACCACTTTCATCAAGCGGTTGCGACTCAAGGCCACTTTCACTCATAATTGAATTTACTATACTACTTTTTTCTGTATTCTCGGACATTTTTACTTTATCTATTTTGTCTTACGTAACAACTACCAATGATTAGTCTTTTTTTTCAAAACTGATATTACAACATCAATTTACTTTCTCCACCGTATTTCGTTCAATGTACTGTCACATGTAGGCCGTTGTAATAACTTTTTTTTTTTTTTTTTTGTTATATTACATCCTGGTCACGCGGTACCAATTGTAACTTTTACAATTTAATTAATATTTATATTTTATTTCATTTCAATCTCCCACTTACCTTTAGTCTATAATCTGGCCGGATCTCGTAGTGGAGGTACACCCATTCCGTTTGACGAACTATGACAGCACATAAAACGAACTAGGGTTTTGAAAGAATTTTAAATCGCAATTTTGTGGAAGAGAAATTAGACTTTTCTTTAATTCATCTGAATTATTGACATTACAAATCTTTGTGCGACATGTTACGCAATTATTATACCTTATCGACTATAGCTTACCTTGTAATGGACAATTTTACAACTTCATAATTATTCACACATAAACAAAAAACACAGCCCAGCTTTGCACACTCTCTACTCACATTCCGTTTTAAAACCCCAATTACCAGATTGACTACATAATTTTTATAACACTACCGATAACGCTTACTTCGGTGACCTCGTGGCCAGCCCGCGGTAGATTGAAGATGTCTATGAAAATGACGAAAAGGAATTCCAAATTTACATATTAGTGTTCTACACTCCTCCCATCCTACCACTGCTTTTAAAAGAACTGCTTTACTTTCATTATTGAAAATTAACGATATTCTACGAGCGTATTGAGCTCGCGTGTCGGCGCCGACACAGTCAGAGACGAACTGGGCAATGTGTTTCCTCGAGTCGCGGGAAATGAGCAGTCACGGCCATCAGGTTTTAGTCGCCGTTGGTGCTTAATTGCGGTGGCATAACCATTTTATGCATGGATTATAACTGGTATATGCGTGGTACCAGAGTACAATATTGGCGTCTGCTCTGCTGATGTCACCAACAGTAGGCGGAGTTTAATGCGACTTCCGTGAGGTCTTGACGAAGACGACGAATATTTTTTGCACTCTGGCCATCTTGAGTTGTTTGTTAGAGCGTCCTTTGAGCGCGTGCAGGTGTAGTTGCGCTTGAGCGTTGACACACACAGGTACAAAGTTCTAAGAATTTTGTGGAGGTGCAACTGCTCTGCCGCATTCCTCAACAACAACTGCGTCTTATTGCGTTGTTTCACTGTTTCTCAACTCTGGTCTATTATACGGACAAATACGTTGCACAATAATCCATTTCTTTTGCAATATTTTCCAAACCCGCCCGAAAATGAACTGAATCAAATTATATAATTGCCCCAAACGGTTAAAATAAAAACACCCAAAAATGACCCGCTACACCTGGTTTAATTAATATGTTATTAACTAATATACCTTGCGGTTGTGACCAGTGAAACCCTCAGAACACAGATTATTAAGTCCACAAACTTAGAATTATATTCCTGAATTTATAATGGTAGTATTCTGTAGACTTAATTTAATTCTCAGTGGTTGTTTAATATGAGCAATATATATGGAGTATTTACTGAATGTAAGTGGTTTTTGTCTCAACCCTAGTCCCTCAACGATAAAAATTTCATTCAAATTTAATATGGCAAAACCCGTTAGTTCAGCAATCTCCCGTCTCACCAGCTGCAAACTTGGAGCGCTGTTATTATAAATAATTGTGCGTATAGGTTAGTTATTCTGAGTGTTTGTATCAATCTGTTAATAAATTATTACGCCAATTACATATAGTATTTTCTCTGCAATGATTAAAACGTTATCTCATACAACAAATGTACTTTATTTATTTTTCTCTGGTATTTAACCAGTTACGTTGTCTCAGACAAACAATAAGACAATACAATCGACTATCCCAACATGTATCGATTCTTAATTATTCGAATTCTAAAAAGAAAAAAACATATATACTTTGAAAATAATGACAAATAATTCTTATACCAGGGTTCGTGTAGTTCTTTGAACCATTAGTAAGGCCAGGTAAAACGCATAATTAAGGTTGTTCAATTTACAAAAAGAATAAAATTATTTACTTAAAATACAATGATATGAAAATAATTTGTTTTTTTTTACCCAAGCGGCGAAAGCTTCATTAGGCGGTGAATGTTTGTCAACTACGATCAAAATGCAGGTTATATCGTCTTCACCCAGTAAAACTGCTCTGGTCTTCAATGAATGGATGATGATAATCCCACGGGAACTCTGGTGCTTCGAGTCTTCTTTTGCGTCTTCACAATTCTTGGTCCCAACGAACTGGAATTAGGATCTCAGCTTCCGCTGTCAATGAAGGTTATTTCGTCAACCGAATCTTCTGTATTTCCAAATATTTCCGTTAATTCAGGCTTCAACTCTTTATTGGTCTTCAATTTATAGCATGAATTGGTTTGATACCAAATTCAGCGGAATTGTTTAGTGAATGAGGTGAGACGCTTTCAGTTCTTTTTTATTGTATTAATTGATAATTTATAGGGTTATTTAATTTGTATGATACATTAACATTCCAGTATAATTGTTTTGCAAAATGCTTTTTTTTCAATTTGGATATATATTTTCTTTATATTTATTCATATATTTTAAATATATCGGTTCATTTCAACCTAATAGCTTGTAACAATCAGTACCATCTATTCAAAATCAACAAGTTACTAAAAATCAGTTGCCTTAACAACCAGGTTTTCTATATATCCTTGAGCCGGCATTATAGAATATTACTACTCCTTTCCAATAAAATACTCCATGCTTAGATTAATATTGAATCACATAAAATTCTCCCCTAACCTTCCTTATTAAACAGTAAATGTTTTACTAGAGTTTCGTTGGACTGGGTTTACTAAAAAGGTATTAATTTCCTTTCACTAATATGGAATTTAGGCCTATAGATTCATTTACAACCATTATAACATTATTTGGTTTTTAACTTAATTTTCTTTTTACCTGACCTACTGTACAATTAATTATTGATTACATAGTTAATTACATGAATTTTAATTTACTGGTGGTTATTTGTTTTTACATTAATCAATTGGTTCTGGAACCCTTTATTAATTTATGACATAATTGTCAGAACTACTTGTTAGACTTGAAACACTGGTCACACTCCTGATCCAGTTTATAAACATTAATTAGAACAACAGTATCTTTCAATTTTATACAATACTGACAACTTAGTACCGTGCCTAACATTGGTAACTATATTGTGCTGTATAAAAACAAATCTAATATAAAATATAAACATAATTATTGAGTAAGTATTATTATCAAACAACATCATTTCATTATTAACACATTCAACATACAATATAAATATTCTGTAGACCTTAACATGTCACAGTACAAAACAAACATTTCATTACATCCAATCATTCATTGGTCTGGCTCTTTTACATTTAATATTAGTCATTGCCTCCTTTTTACTTGAGGTCCTTCTCAAACATATAAACTATCGAACAACCTTAAGTCAGGGTATGGTCTTTGACCATATTTCATTCAGTCTTTTATGTAACGGGGAACCTCAACTATGTTGCGTTACATAACACCCCCCCTTCGAAATAAGTTTATTTTGGTATAAACAAAGGTTAGCAAGAAATAAACTTCTAATTTGTATCTGGCCAATTGGTTTCCTATTTATAGTACTTTTATATTTCCCAATTATTCGTTATTTTATTATCATTTCTTCGTTCCTTCTTAAAGTCAATTATTTCCCAAGTTTAAATCTTATTTCTATAATCATTCTTGTGACATTCTTCATTAATTATACATTTTGGATCTGGTTTTATTTAATTCTCTATATTTATTTGTGAGTTTTCCCTCTAATATTTAATTTTCCTAAACCTCCCTAACATTATAACTGGAATCGAATCGGTGGTGCTCTATCGGCTAACCAATTACCGTCGTCCGTTACATACTTTCTGGGATCAGAGGAACATCATCTCTGCCCAGTCAAATGATTGCTGGAATATTCTACAGTCAATCTTCATTAATAAACCTCGTAAGGTAGTCATCATGTGACCTTCAATAAAATAATAAATAATAATCATATTCTAGGGATTATTCACTGTACTTTAACTCAGATCATATTATTTCTTCATATTAATTCTTCCTTCTATTAGACACTTTTTCTCTCCAATACTTGGCTATTTTATTGACATTTATTAATTGGGTTTTGTTTACGGATAATTCTTAACCATTAGTTTTTTCTTTTCTTTTCTTGTGATCCTTTTGATGGTTCCATTTTGGCTTCTTCATTCTCTTGTCTTCATTGGCTCATATTCCTTTGTGATCAATACAGCTGGTTATGAGATTTTGGTCAGTACTATACATTACATTATGTAGCTATATTCTTCTGGCACAATCATTATTATTTCTTTTACATTCAAAATTATATTTCTCGCTATTATATTATATCAGATAAACTCATTTCGTCTTCTGGTTTTGATGATTTTTATTAGGTTGAATTAGTGTAAAATATTTTTCTTCTTTCATATCAGTTTAAATCAATTTCTTCTAAATTGCATAGTAAGGTGTTCTTACTTATTTTTCGACTTTGGTTGTTCTTTTTATCTTCAAAATTCTCTTTCTTATATAACTCATAAATTGTTTTCTTAGATACTTGTTTGTAAGTTGAGCTTACTTCATTTTTTGAATTTTGGGGTATTTATTCTCTTTATTTTAAATCATACTGTTTCTGAATAATTATGAGTAAGTTGTTCTTACATCCTTTGGAATTTTGGGTTTTTTAGTTTCTTCATTTTAAATTGTATTGTTCGAAATAACATGAGTAAGTTGTCCTTACATACTTTTAGAATTTTGTGGTTTTTTAGTTTCTTCATTTTAAATTGTATTGTTCGAAATAACATGAGTAAGTTGTCCTTACATACTTTTAGAATTTTGTGGTTTTTTAGTTTCTTCATGTATTCCATCTGTCGGCCGTGGCTTCTTCTTCATTTATTTCTTGTCTTACATCCTGGGATGTACTGGGTTGGTGGCCATCTCCTCTTAGGGGAATCCAGCGTTCTGGTGGGTTCTGTTGATTATAAATTATTCGGACATTCCTAGATGGATCGTCCCTTCTTTGGTTCTCGCTTCCGGATCTGGATTCTCCGATGTTATTGCTCCGTTGTAAACACTCATTATCATTCTCCCCTTGGTGTTGATCACTCCTTGGACCATTCTCTTTGGCCCTTATAAAATTTACCATTAGTCTGGAAACCCGTAATGGACGATCCTCTTCGTAGTTAACCCGGCGGTAGTCCTCCTGACTCCGACTTCTGCCCTTATTAGTTCTAGTCTCCCTTCTATCGTTATTACTGTACTGGTTCCAATCGGTGTCCCTATCAAAACTTCGACGTCCTTGGTAGTATGTCCTCCCATTATAATTGTCGTACGCCCCCACATAATTAACTCTTCTGTAGTTTTGGTTTTGGTTATTCGGATTACGGTTGCTGTTATCATAATTTCGGTTGTTCGTGTTCCGATTCTGGTAATTTGGGTTATACGACCGGTTATATTGGTTGTTCGGAATACTCTGTCTATTCCCGTAATTGTTTCCGTTGTTCCTTGGGCTGTTGTTGTTATTTTGCCGTTGGTACGCCTCATTACCATAATTACCAGGCCTGCCATTATAGTTCGTCTGGTTATTCGCCTCATGACTGTTATGGTTATTGTTTCTATTGTTATAGTCTGGGAAATCCCTGTTCCCGTACTGGTCGTTTCTCTGACGACTCCTTCGATAGTGTACTTCACGCTCGTGCTCTTCTAATAGCGTTGACATGGCCTGTATAGTTTTTATTTGTCCACCCGATCGTGCTATTGATATACCGTTATCATAGTGGTATGCTAACCTGGTGATGAGAATTTCCTCTGGGATTTTTGGTTCAAGATGTCTTGCCAAACATACTTTTCCCAGGAAGTAGGCGGTAAGTGTTGTTCCCCTGCTGGCGTCATATCTTCCATAACTGATGCTCTCCCTCACTACGTTCTGGGTGGCGTCTGACCAGTATCTGGCTTTAAAAGCTATTTTAAATTCTTCGTAGCTTCGTATCTCGTGCCTGGTGGCTGTCCACCAGTTATCATAAGTTTCTTTAAAATGATCGTCTAAATAACGACGAATTATTAGCCACCTGTTTTCACCGGTTCTCATAATTTGTTCGCCGACCCGTTCCAAGAATTCCATTGGATTTCTCCTGTATGTCTTAAAGTTGATGGTCTCCCGGTCGTCTATATGTTGTGTATATGGGACAGTGATCGATCGGTTATCAACTGACCGTTGTAGGTTCTCGATTCTATCCTGGTTACGTTGTCCTTGCTCCTGTACTTCGTTCATGATCGTATCTAAATTTCGATGCTGGTTTCCGCAATCAGTTCGTATTGATTCCACTTGAATTCGGTTTTCTTCTCCTAGCTTGACCTCTAGTTCAGCTCTATTTCGTATAATAACTTCATCGGTCGCTTTCAGTTTTCTATTTGTTTCCGCGATCTCCTGTTTTCTTTCGCCGTCGTTCTTAACTACCTTCTGGCTGATTGCCTCACTAGCGTCCTCAATTTTCTTATTGATAACTTGTCTTAATACTTCATTCTGTTTTTCAACATTTTCCCTTATTTCCTGGTTAGAATGTTCAATTCTCTCATCGATTCGTATAAGATTATCCTCATTGATTTTCTCAAGATCTGCTTTCATTCGTTTATTGTTTTCCTCAAGTTTTTCGTTCATTATTTTGTTATCGTCTTGAATCTGTCTCAAATTCTCGTCATTCCTGTCAAACTTTTCATTCATTTGTTTGATTAAATTTTCGCTCAAAATTTCGTTTTGTTTTCTTGAGTTTTCATTAATACTGTCTATTTTATTTTCCAGCTTTTCATTGATTTGTCTGAAATCGGCCTTCAATTGTTCATTATTTTCATTTATGGTTTGTCTCAAAAGTTCACTAGTACTTTCCTTAATACTGTCTATTTTTTCATTAGTTTGTCTTAAACTCTCATTAGTTTGTTTATAGTCCTCCTTCATACAAGTCAATAATTCCTTATTATCCTTCTTCATGCTACTCATTAATTCCATTAATTTTTCCCAATTTAATCCTCCTCTGGCTTCCTCCTTATCTGGTTGGTCCCCTTGGGCATCCTCTGTATTGCTCGCCTGTTGTTCCATTTCAATATCTGTACCTACCTCTGTTTCTTTCTCCCTCCTATCTTCTTCTGTTTCTTGTTCCTTCTCCATTCTTTTCGTAATAGCTCTCGTATGCATTCCTGTGCCTCTAATGGTTGCCTGCTCAAGTTAAGTAACAAATAATATGAGTTTTTACTTAACTAAAGCCCACTCGTTGAGCGCCAATTTGTAAAGAAAGAGAGAGAGAGACTTTTAGGTGTTAAGATGCGACACCTAATGCCTCACGTTGCGAGCGTCAATTTGTAAAGAAAGAGACTAATGGACGTCCTCGTTTTCGTTTAAGCCCCACGTTGCAGGCGGCAATTTGTAACAAAATGAAATATATAGAATGTGTCGAGTACGTGTTTAAATAAGTTCCACGTTGTTATGTGCCAATTTGTAAAGAGACTAATATGTGCCGGTGCTAGCGAAAATGTCCGTCTTATTCAAACCCCACTGTTGTAATCAACTTAGTAACGAACTGCTTGTTAATTATGTGAGGACGTATGTAATAATGTATGATACCAGCTAGAGACGTCAAATTATAAAGAGATCTTGTCTATGAGTGTAATTAGTTATAAGAGACTCCGGTGTAACAAACGCCAAGTAGTACGTTGTAGGTGGCGATTCGTAACAATTAAAATGCTGTTACCTGGTTTAATTAATATGTTATTAACTAATATACCTTGCGGTTGTGACCAGTGAAACCCTCAGAACACAGATTATTAAGTCCACAAACTTAGAATTATATTCCTGAATTTATAATGGTAGTATTCTGTAGACTTAATTTAATTCTCAGTGGTTGTTTAATATGAGCAATATATATGGAGTATTTACTGAATGTAAGTGGTTTTTGTCTCAACCCTAGTCCCTCAACGATAAAAATTTCATTCAAATTTAATATGGCAAAACCCGTTAGTTCAGCAATCTCCCGTCTCACCAGCTGCAAACTTGGAGCGCTGTTATTATAAATAATTGTGCGTATAGGTTAGTTATTCTGAGTGTTTGTATCAATCTGTTAATAAATTATTACGCCAATTACGTATAGTATTTTCTCTGCAATGATTAAAACGTTATCTCATACAACAAATGTACTTTATTTATTTTTCTCTGGTATTTAACCAGTTACGTTGTCTCAGACAAACAATAAGACAATACAATCGACTATCCCAACATGTATCGATTCTTAATTATTCGAATTCTAAAAAGAAAAAAACATATATACTTTGAAAATAATGACAAATAATTCTTATACCAGGGTTCGTGTAGTTCTTTGAACCATTAGTAAGGCCAGGTAAAACGCATAATTAAGGTTGTTCAATTTACAAAAAGAATAAAATTATTTACTTAAAATACAATGATATGAAAATAATTTGTTTTTTTTTACCCAAGCGGCGAAAGCTTCATTAGGCGGTGAATGTTTGTCAACTACGATCAAAATGCAGGTTATATCGTCTTCACCCAGTAAAACTGCTCTGGTCTTCAATGAATGGATGATGATAATCCCACGGGAACTCTGGTGCTTCGAGTCTTCTTTTGCGTCTTCACAATTCTTGGTCCCAACGAACTGGAATTAGGATCTCAGCTTCCGCTGTCAATGAAGGTTATTTCGTCAACCGAATCTTCTGTATTTCCAAATATTTCCGTTAATTCAGGCTTCAACTCTTTATTGGTCTTCAATTTATAGCATGAATTGGTTTGATACCAAATTCAGCGGAATTGTTTAGTGAATGAGGTGAGACGCTTTCAGTTCTTTTTTATTGTATTAATTGATAATTTATAGGGTTATTTAATTTGTATGATACATTAACATTCCAGTATAATTGTTTTGCAAAATGCTTTTTTTTCAATTTGGATATATATTTTCTTTATATTTATTCATATATTTTAAATATATCGGTTCATTTCAACCTAATAGCTTGTAACAATCAGTACCATCTATTCAAAATCAACAAGTTACTAAAAATCAGTTGCCTTAACAACCAGGTTTTCTATATATCCTTGAGCCGGCATTATAGAATATTACTACTCCTTTCCAATAAAATACTCCATGCTTAGATTAATATTGAATCACATAAAATTCTCCCCTAACCTTCCTTATTAAACAGTAAATGTTTTACTAGAGTTTCGTTGGACTGGGTTTACTAAAAAGGTATTAATTTCCTTTCACTAATATGGAATTTAGGCCTATAGATTCATTTACAACCATTATAACATTATTTGGTTTTTAACTTAATTTTCTTTTTACCTGACCTACTGTACAATTAATTATTGATTACATAGTTAATTACATGAATTTTAATTTACTGGTGGTTATTTGTTTTTACATTAATCAATTGGTTCTGGAACCCTTTATTAATTTATGACATAATTGTCAGAACTACTTGTTAGACTTGAAACACTGGTCACACTCCTGATCCAGTTTATAAACATTAATTAGAACAACAGTATCTTTCAATTTTATACAATACTGACAACTTAGTACCGTGCCTAACATTGGTAACTATATTGTGCTGTATAAAAACAAATCTAATATAAAATATAAACATAATTATTGAGTAAGTATTATTATCAAACAACATCATTTCATTATTAACACATTCAACATACAATATAAATATTCTGTAGACCTTAACATGTCACAGTACAAAACAAACATTTCATTACATCCAATCATTCATTGGTCTGGCTCTTTTACATTTAATATTAGTCATTGCCTCCTTTTTACTTGAGGTCCTTCTCAAACATATGAACTATCGAACAACCTTAAGTCAGGGTATGGTCTTTGACCATATTTCATTCAGTCTTTTATGTAACGTTGGGGAACCTCAACTATGTTGCGTTACAGTATGCAATGAATGGGATGTCAGTATCACAAAAAGAATAAGAAGGAAGCACACGATGCCAGGGGAGTATCCAGACAATTCTGCCTTAACCGTTCGGCAAGAAATGCTACGTTCTCTAATAGAAATTTTGGACAAACTGTCAGTTAAAATTTCAAGGCGTTTCTCTATATTAAAGAGAGTTAGAAAAACGCTGTGGGTTCCTCTATAAATTTGAGGCGTACGTAAATGATGGGGATATACATTTTAAGAAACAGCTTTCCCAAATCAAAATTAAGTGCACAGTGCTTGCAAAACTGTATCCACATGACCTAAACAGTGAAGAATTGTTCAGTGACTTAAAAGACGTCATACTTTTATTAAAAACGGCAAATTTTAAAGGAGAACAAATGGACTTTACACTCAGGGACTGCTACAGTACATTTCTTCAATGGGATTAGAAGCCTACAAAACACTAGCGATAGATTTAAAAAATTTTCATACTTTACCAGTGATTGTGCCTTATTGTGAAAGATCGTTTAGTAAACATAAAAATCATACCTACGATTAACAATATCTCAAGACAGGGTATCAAATCTACGGATACTCTTAGTTGAAAACGACATTGCTCCGTCTTTAGGTTATAAACAACATTTAACAACCGACTTTACAGCAATTAAGACCTGGAAAGTTACGTTTTAAAATGTCTCGTTTTAAATATTTATTAAATATTACAAATAAATATTAAGTCTTTATTGATAGAAGACGGAACCATAAACCTGTAATGGTAAGTGATTTATTTTATTACTTTTAATGTAGTTCTTTGTTTAACTTTATGTTGCTTTAGGATATTGTTTTGAAGATGCGATTTATACCTATAAGGAATTTGTATGTTCATTAGAATATTTTTATGTTATAAATTTGTTATATTACTACATTTTTATAGTCTAAATAATAAATGTTAGAAACTGAATACCGGTAATATTATAATATGTAATTTCTTAATTTTGACTTAACAAATATTCTTAAGACGTTTGCTGGACTGGTTTTCATACAAAAATCTACATATTTGCATTTATTAAGTACTTTGTTCAGTGGATGGGCCTTCATTTTTGTTCTTTTGTCCCCTATTAATTGTGAAGGCAAGACGGCCAACGATCTCCTTGCTCCGGGCGTCAAAAAGCCTAGCTACGCCACTGGTGTCGCATTATAAGTAGAGTGCGACGTGCTGGCCGCTCGTTTAATTGATGGTCTATGCAAATTATGTCATGCGACTTCTAAATGAAGTATGGCGAAAAATGTATACAGCTAACCTCTGTCTGTGTAACTCTCTCATTTTCTTACTCTCCCCCCTCGCCATCATTCTCTCTCTCTCTCTCTCTCTCTCTCTCTCTCTCTCTCTCTCTCTCTCTCTCTCTCTCTCTCTCTCTCTCTCGTTTTATTTTTGTCCTCATTTTTGTTAAAGATGAGCCAAGGAGCTTATGTGCAATTACACCTGCCGGACACCCCTACGGGTGCCTCTGAAACAATAAAATTTCTCAAGTGTTTATGAAGTATGAAGGACACTGGAACATGGTAAACGCACAGTAATGTTTATTTTGATGAGTCAAATAAACAAGAAATGTGATTAAATTTCTGGCGGGAATGGAAGATGCATTTTGTAACCTAGCGTCTACGTCACACACGTCAGTCTTTTCTACAAACATTGTGCACAGTTTAGTCTGAGCTGTTGTATCGCGAACTCATAAATGGTTAATACATGTCAGCCACTGCTGTGTAGCGTGATAATGTGTTGTGTCTATTCAGCGTAACACCACAGGTCACCAGCACAGAGATTTGTCATTCATCTGAATCCCGCCAAGAGAGTATTCAAGGTCAAATGACATTCCTAATTTTTAATAGCTCAGCAGCGTTTGTTTACAATTAAATTATATTACCTTAATCCGTCACTGTGACCGCTTGGTTTCTGTCTTCTTACGCGTTTCGGATTAAACTTAATCCATCATCAGAGTATAAAAAATCCGTCAGTTATGACTTCGTTAAAACATTAAAAGGAGACACTAAAGTACATCTATGTATATATTATACAAACACAGCGACGCACGCGGATGTGGGTGCGCACTCGACACCGGTTGAAGACGTTTGAGTACCTTGCGAAGCCTCTGGTAGGGTTGTCGAAGATATTTCCCATCCACCTTCAACCTTCTTCTTCCAACCCCAATCACCTGGTGACGGGAGCACTGGGGTTGCGACCATCATTTGAGCCCAGCAGTAACCAGCCTGGTAGACAGCTCTCTTTGTATGCTGAATGAGAGCATCTTGTGAAGGAGGTATATTGTCAATTGCTCTACCTTTCTGAGTAAACAGGTGTTTTCTTGCATCATTAACACATTTGTCGCTGCTAGTACGGTCATATAGCAAAACTATAAATCTCTCCAATGGTTTCAGCATATCTTGTACGGTCTGCTGAGTAGGTCTGTCAGCCAATGCACAAAAAGTAGCGGTGATATCTTGCTATCCATTCCAGGTGTCCCATGCGGTCCTTTTGCCTCTTCCTCCAAAGAAGGATACAGTGTCACACCCAGTTATTGTGTGAAACAATGGTAAGGCAGTACAACAATCACGACCCAAAGATCTTGCTAAGTCATGCGCGGCGAAGATCCGGTAGTTCTTTCCCACTCCAAAAGCAACCCACAGTTCCTCAATGTTTAGACGTTGTGCTGATAAGATAGCAAGAACTAAAACATCGGTGTCCACAGTGCGTATTTCGGCTTTGGTATATCCTTGCTGCACAGCATCACATAAATGAAGTAGGAGTCGAGTGTCAGCTTCTTCATGTGTGCATGGAGCCAGTTCTAAGACATCTTGACGATTTATAGTAAGAACATCGCTACCAATTGTGGTAATCGCCTGCTTGTCCGTGGAAATAGCTGCTAATGTTGTAGCCAAGAAAGAGAACAATCCAGTCTTATTTTCATCAACCCGGAAAAACTCTTCCCAGTTTTTAGGAAGTAAACTTCTTGGTTCAACACGCTTTCGAACACCTTTTCCCCTTTTGCTGTGTGTCACTCTTCAAGCTGTCAGGCATGTACACGTCCCAGATGATATCTATCCTTCTTACATGTTGAAGCTGAGCTTTGATGTAGGGTATGAATACAGTATTGGCATAATCTTCAAATGTTTTTGCCAATCCTGGTCGCAGCATGTTGACAATTGTAGCACCGTCAATGATTGTAATTTCTGCTGTTGGTTTGGTAGTGCTAGTAGGTGCGAGTCTTTCAAGACAAGTCAATAAATCCGACTTTGTTCCGGTTCTTAGACTCCCCAACTTCGACAGTGCTGGAGGATAAGCTTGGTTCTCGTGTCTAAAGAACTCATCCAAATCTCCATTACGTATCTGTGATGCAATGTACAATCTAGAGAACAACGAGCAGTCATTCTTTAGTGATGTCAACTGTAACTGTTTATTAGACTTTTCACGAACTGGAGGACGGCTGAAGAGGTGTAGGTTATTCCGCTTAATAGGATCTGACATACGTTTAGTTTTATTAATAAGCCTCTCACTGACATATAACTCATACTGTTCAATTCCAATTTTTTCAATATTTAACAATGTCTCTGAAACTGCCGTATTTACAATATTTCTGCTGTCAGGTACCAGAAGATCAGAGCTGTTTTCACTGAATGGGTTTCCCAGATCTTGCATTACATGAGTGAGAGACTTGACATCTTTTGCAAATGCCATCTGTGAACGCTTGTTAGCTTCGTGGTGACGCTCATCTTTTTCCCATCTCTCTGTCTTTGTAGAATTAAATTCTTCAAACTAAGCGGGCCATCTCAGGTCCAGACACCATCCAACGAAGCAGAGCTTTTGAGTTTTCTGTTAGGCCTACAGCTCCTCCATCACCTTTGACTGATGCGTTATTTTGTTCATGGGCCTGATCAATAGCAATAGCAGAGAATGCCCTACTTGATTTTTTGATGACAAACTTTCCTTTCATGAATTCTTCATAGGTGGCAAGGTGATTCTGTTTAAGTGAAATCATGTTATGTAAGTGGACAGGAATCCATCTCGCATAGTGAGTATGGTGAAGAGAAAAGAACCAGGGAACAATACTGGATAGCACCTTTACATAGAGCTGAAAATCTCCTTCTCGTATTGATCTAACAAAAGTCAACAAAAGGAGTTCTAGTTTTAGAACGATAAACCAGAATCTAAATTGGGGACATACATCAACTCTTTCTTTGCACTACTCTTCAAATGACTTAACTTTACTGCTATGCTTTATGTGTTGGCTGTAGTCAATGTAAGCCTGCTGCATAAGTAAATATAGGCTACTGGCTGTGATTTGATGAGCCCTGCGGGTACGAGTTACATGGGAACCCTTTACAAATGAATCCGCTTTTCCAGCTGTTGTAATATCAGCCTGAACAAGTGCTTCAGTCCATCCACTTTCATCCAAGAGATTTCCAAGAACCTTGAGAACTGCCATCTCGATATGAAGCCCACCAAACAGTATAACAAATTGACCTTCACCATGAGTTGTTGGCCAGTTCCACTGGATTTGTTTTGCCAATGCGTAGAGTGGCTGGTCAAATGCAATGATAGGAATCTGCCCCGGATTAAGCCGATCAATTGCTGTCTTAACAATATCCATTGAATGGCGAATCATGGCCACTGATGTAGCATGGTCTGGAAATACAGGAAGCAACGAAGAAATTGTTAAATCACATTCTTTAGGTTTATTGACTTGTTGACTAGCGTTGTATGCTGCCCAGGTGATTATTTCATCCCCTTGTAGGTTGTCAGCAGCCAAAACAGTTTTTACATGTTCAGCCAGGTGTATTCTTTAACCATATCTTTCGACGACAGTTGGTAGTCAACAAAGTTTTCTTGTACTGTTGGCAAAGGACAGTCAGTTCTAATAGGAGGAACAGGGGTAACACTTGTGTAGCTTTCAGGAAGATGTTTGGTTGCCTTCACGACAAAAGGACTTGAAGTCCTAGTTCGATCAGTCCCTCTGGAATTACCATCTGGATGTTGAAATAGGGATATTCCTGTACCATGGAAAGAATCATGAGCTGTAGTAGAACTTGGATTGTGGTCAATATTATCAACCGCACTAGTTGTGAAAAGCCCTCCTTTTAACTGAAGAGGAACGACAGCATTTTCCATGTGATACAGATAACATATTTCATTTCCAATTTCTGATGAAATGTCTAGCATGCGGTCATATGATATGCTTAATCCGAGCTCATGAAGGTCTTCAACTAGTTCACGCTTGCGAGTTTTTGTATGTATTAAAATATCTAAGTATATAGGCAAAGGTGTTTCCCGTCCTCGATTGTGCTTGTAGACTGTTCCAGAATGACACTCCCGACGTCTCACCAAACTGTTATACATTAGTAACTGTGCAACAGTAAGGATAGGTTGTGGTATTGTTGAAATACTTGACTGTGCTTTAATATTTGGACCATTTGTAACCATAGCAACCAGTGCTAACAGAGATGCTGGTACGGAGTCTTCCTGACAGGTTTTTTCAAATGATCCATTGAAGGGGTTTTTCATTTTAAAGAGGTCTCTTCTAACTATATTTGCTGCTTTAGCAAGATGAATAGCGTCACTATCTGCATCGTATTCACAAGCTTTCTTCAGAGCTAATCCAACATCATTATGAAATATTAACATCACATCTCGACCTTGCTTATGTGCTTCCATGTCAGGAAAGTATGCAAGTACTCTGTTTTTTAGTTTTGTGGAATGTGATGACATGCACACATATTTATAGCATCAGTTCATGTAAAATCACATATAATACGCTATTAACATTATCAAATAACAATAAAAAAGGAGCACATAAAATATATTCAGAGGCCGCCATTTTGAATGTCCGCCATTACTGTAATAGGGGAAATCTGCGATGGCCTCATATCCAAAATTAAACCTTTATATATTTAGTATATGTGCCCCAATTTGAATGCTTCTATCATTAAAGGCACAATTCTTACAATTATTTCACCTATCTGCAGTACTAGGTGTCCAATGATCAATCACCTATCGCGGTGGTCCTCAAGGCCCCTTTCAGTTTCAAGTCTATACTACCTCTACAGCTACTTCTTGGCCAGCCTGGTTCCTTCTTCCCTTGTGTTTCCACTTTAACACGTGTTTTTGGAATCTGCCCACTCACTGTATATGTCCGAAGTAGATTAGCTGTTTGTTATCTGATCTCTCTACAGGCGTTACTTTGTCTTATATTCCTTTATTTTGTAACGTTGCATTGTTGTTGGCTTTTTCATTCTGCGGATAAACGAAATTCTTTACTTGCATCTGGAAGTACTATGTCATCATGATATTATAGATTGCAAACCTTCTTACTTAACATTGCGATACCTCCTTCCCATTCATCCGTGGCTCCTGTCTATTTAAACCCTTAGAATTTAAATCGTATAAGATTGAGAATGCATCCTTGTCATACCTCTTCTTTGCGATGAGAAATTCCGTGAGCTGGGAGTTAACCCTGATTTACCTTCCCTGATGTGATGATAGTGATACTGATTTCTTGTAACCCTTCCATGTTTACGTAAAGTGATTATGTGTTACGGTGTCCTAATGTCGGCTACAATTATCCACATTTTCTAGCTTCTAAAATAATCTAAGTTTTATTGTATTTTGAAAAATAATGTGTGATTACCTACATTTTTTTTAATCTTGCTAGTATTCAATAATATGGCAAAACGTTTGCTAGCTTACGTTGTATTTGGGGTAGTAGGTATACTTTAATTGTTATAGAATTCTTGTAACTAAACTTTAATAGTAGGTGAAAAATAAGATTATTCTGTCGCAGTGATCTTTAAGTACTTTTATGTATTGGGAGGGACATATACTGAACTTCTTCAAACATCTAGCCTGTTTCAGAATTTCACTGTTTGTATCAAAATTGTTAACACCACTTAGATTTCCATTTCACCGAGACATAATCATTTCTATTACTATGCAGTCTTTCTCAGCAGCTTTCTTTTGTTTTATTTTTTTCTAACGTGGTTATTAATAAGTAGGTAAAACGCAAAGTTGCCTGTATTCTCTCTCTATACATTTATCTTTGAATAGGTTTTTATGCAGTAGCTTCTCCGTCGTTCATTTACATTGGCATCGTATGTTCTTTAATTTGTTACAAATTTTCTTGTACTGTTTTAAATTTGAAGACATTATAATTGATATTTGTTTCTATTTGTTTTTAATCTTTCTAGATTTTATTTATGTATTTATTCGTGTCGTACCTACATTGCTGTATTCTGGCTTTGCTTATTTGAGGATACTTGTCTCTTAACTGTGTAGTCCCGTTTGCTGTTTGTATGTGTTAAACGTATCTTTATTTATCCATTTTTAACTATTTTTACTGAAATTACAGGTTTGTGGTTACTCTAGAAGTTTCTTCTTATAATATAATTTTTACTTTTAGCTAGGCGCTATCTGCATGCCTCATAGGTTCATTGCCGACCAACAATTTTCCTCTTCACTCTTATATCCGTATTTTGCTAATATGACATGTCTATTTTTAAACACCATCATGTTTGTTGACTTTCATTTGATGTACGCCTTTCCAGGTTTAGTTCTACTTTAGGTGCAAGAATCTGATTACTGTGAAAATCTTTCTCTGGGGAGCTCGTAGAGTCTTTAATTGTTTGGAAAGGTCGTAGAGTCCACCTAGCGATAATTAAGATGTAGTCTACTTGATTGCGAAAGCTATCAGTAGGGGAACGTCATGAACATATTATCTTACGTAATGATGACTTCTGGCTTACAAGTAATAAAGATTGTTATCAGAACTGAAGTAAATTTATTGTTCACCTATTCATTTCGTGACCTTAATCCATTTTTCCATTATTCTGATTCTCTAGCCATTCTTTTATTTTTTTTATTTAAGTCTGTCAGTATAGTTACTCTTTCCATTAACAGTTTTTTACTGTCTCTTTCCAGTATTGCATAAAATTCTTCTTAATGTGTGTCATCAAACTCCGAAAATGAGTCGTTTACTTGCTCTGTATGTATTCATGTTAAAGAGTTGAGAGGGCGTAGTTCAATAACTACTGAACTCCCGCTGCTAGCTTAGACCTAATACTGCGTTACTTACGCTTTTATTTTCCATGATAGCTACACCAGTTCTTGAGCATTTTAAATTTTATAAATAAGCATTATTATCTATAGAATCGTTGTATAGACGAGACTAACACACGTGAACATTGGTTTGCAAGGGGGTACGACATGGGAATCCTCGATACTTCTTAAAATAAAATTAGGCAGTGGCATATCTACGGGCAATGTCAAGGGATCAATTCCCTCTCCAAAGCTAGTAATTAGTTTTTCACTCAACACAGGCCAATATCTGAGCCTGCTGCATGTATCAAACTGCAACTGTCATACCGCTCAGAAATAGCTGTTCAAATAAAGGCATTAACAATATTTTGTAAATTTGTGAAAGTAAATCAAAGTTTCATCACTATGAATTAAAATGTAGTAATTAACGTTGAATTCAAAAAACATATTACTGAATAGCTTCACGTAGCGGATTGTGTTAAACAAACGGGGACATGAATCTTCTAGATATGGTGTCGATTAGAGGATTTGAACCACAAAAAGTATAACTAGTCTAAAATTTCCTAACTAAAGAGGACTCTCTGGGGTAACACGTTTTGTACTGAAGAATCCGCTCTTTCGTTTTTATTGTTGCCTAATACAAGACCTCACTTATAATTAAAAAAAAATTGTTAGTTTTATTGTGTTTGATGCAGTTTCGTGTGTTATTCCCTGATGGTAAATAATATACTACCTTCTCCCATGTATGTTTGTGTCTTCGAATCGGTCCTCCTTATTTATCTTTGCTTTATATCTCATCTACCTTCAACATTTGTTTTAGCCTTTTGCCTGCTCGTTTTACATCTCATCACGCCCATAATTTTGTATTGTCTTGAATTTTTCTTTCTGTTTTGTTAATTTACTTTCAATTATATAAAACTATTATTTATAGGAAAACAAATATTTAAAAATGTCATAGAAACAACAGTGTTTTTAGACACATTAAAATACACATTTCTTTTTCATCATATCTTTGTTTATAAATTTCCATGGCAACTAAATGTGCAATGTCATTATAGGCTAATTGAGATTTTTAAAAATACGAATTACGGTTTGCGAACACAATGAGAAAAAAATTATAAACAATGTGAGTGAAATATAGGTTTTCTGTTAGAGCATTCCATTACAAATTTATTCTAATTTCCTTACTTAATAAATACGAAAAATTAAAATTTTTTGGAAAGCACTTTTGACGTTTTCCCTCCGATTACATCTTGCTTGCGACCGTTTGATAACTAATATGTCTCCTGAATATGTTACTTGCATATCGCACGGCAATGCGATAGTGGGGTTGCCACCTTTGGACTTAACGTCCAATCCGATTTCTGTAGGTTGTCTCCCATAAACTGACTATCTTATCATACTAAAGAGACCAAATTTCCCTGTACACAATAGTACAACCCATTAAATCCAACTTAATTTGCGCCTGTAATATTCCAAATATAAAACAGTCCAGAATCATTTCCCTTACGCCTCAACTTGGTACTGTTGGCTACTACTGATCTCCAAAGAATATTTATCGACTTTCCGGTCTAAATCTATACTGTTCAACATCAAAACGGTAACCTCTTATAAGATATTGCACTTTACCCCGCAGAACCGTCTTGGCTTAAGAGAGGTGAAGGCTTCTTTGAAAGCTAGCATTACTTCATCCAACACTAAGAATATGAGAACCAGTGCCTAGTTAACCCGGTACAACAAGTACCCAACCCATTTTTTTAATCAACGAGTAAAGAAACACGCTTGAAGTTCTTCATTGTCTATGGGTTTGAAAATTCCGACTTCTAAGGACGAAATCGCAGAGCAGTCGTTTCCACGAGGTCTCGGAAGCGTAATGCAGTATGATATACTCTTCACAAATACTGATCCCAAAATAAATCTCGATGTACGGAAGAAACTGAATGTTATGTGAATATTTGATAGGACTGCCCCATTATAGGCTAAAATGTTTGGAACTTTTAACTGAAACGATGACTGAATCATTCTCAAACACCTATTGAACTATAAGCCGAAATCGACGGAGAGGTATGGGGCGTCCCAAGAAGCATTAGAATGACCATTTCTAGTCTATCTGCTTAGGCCCGGAACAAACCACTTTTGTATAACCCTTGCTGATGATGATGATGATGAGTAGGCTACTTTTGACGTTTTCATTTATTTGCTTTTCCTCAAATTTATGGAGTGGTAAATGAGTTTAGTGAAGATATCCAATATGGTTCTTATTAATATACCGTATTAATAAAAAACAGTTACTGAAATGTTGTCCTTGATTTGATGAATTATTAGAAAGCTAAATTAAGTGTAGAGAGAACATTTCAATTTAGATCATTACAAGCAGAGTACATAATTATATCAATTTTAAACAAAAATATTTATTTTGAGAAAGGAATCAATGATAAACTTTGTGATTAAAAAGAATTATAAACGAAAAATTTTGAAATTCAAAATTCTAATAAAATGAAGTATCCAAAAGTTCAAAATAAAGGTAGCTAATTAAACGTTAAACTGATTGAATAAGTCAGCATTTTTTATCTATTTGAGAATTATAAAATGTTAATAATTACGATAATTTGGTTAATCAGTAGCGTTAATCTTTTGAAATTTAAAAATCTTATGGGCACATTCAAGTTAGAATTTTAAAGCCTAAGAGTGGTGTTACAGGTAATAATAAGAAAACAACAGGGTAAAAACCTTTTTCAATTATAAAATCATAAGGCGGAAAAAATAGGTTATGCACATACAAATGTCTTGATAGTGATCTGCATCAAAGTAGAGCATCAGTATCATAATAAATTGGGATCGAGAGTCATTCGGATACAAGAATATTTGGATGTCCAAACGGACATAAAATTTGTAATAAAATATATTAAAAACTGAGGTTGGATTCATACACTGTTCAGATATATACTTCAGTAGTGTCAATACTGTCAAATACTGATTTACGGTTTCTTTAATATACGTTTTCAGTACACTTATCACACTCTACACAAAAAGTGCAAGTCGTAATAAAATGCTCAGTGTAAAAACGGAATGTTTTAAAAATGTATTTATAACTTTTAATGTTGGTACATAACAAGCACAGTAACAAATTGTTACAAAATACTGTATAAAGTTATAATAAGCTAACAGTTCTGGTATTTATTTGGTGCTAATTCTGTGCATGCTACATATTTTGTAATAAAACATTTTGGACATATATTATTAGAGGGAACAGCTACGTAACTAGATCTACACAAAATTACAATCTACTCCCAAACAAAGACATAATTATCAATTGCAGTACTTTCATTGCCAAATCGGTATGTAAAAAAGATCGTTGTGTATGTGTAAACAGTTAAAAATCTAATACACCTTCGATCAAAAGGATGGGAGTTGTCATCAGTGGTTATTAATTTATATGTGTAGTTCGTTTTTGTCATGTTTCTGTAGATTAATAAACAACGACTATACCGACAGCAAAATGACGACGACACGATAGGCCGATTCACTTCAAGCTGCGTTTCATGAATACTAATTGTGACTACACAGCGTCAACGTGCACTCAATACGGTAATCTAATCTTACTAAAGGTCTAATCTGATTGGTGCACAGATATAGTGTCGGAAAGTGCTGCGTAATTAAATACAAGTTATTGCATGAAAGGCTTCTGATTGTCATGGTTCTGCTCAAACGAGTACTACAGCCACATCTAGTGAATGCACAGTATTGATTTTACTTCCATGTTCCTTAAGGAAATGGAAGTATGGTGATGGCAAAAAAAATCATGTTCGAGATTATTGCAGATTCTGATTGTACTACACTCAAAACATGAAAAAAAGTCATTTTTCGAAAAGTGTGTGTGTGTGTGGATTTTTTTCTATGGCAAACGATAACAGCCGCAAATTCAAACAATCAAATAATTTTTGCATACAGTCTTTATTTGTAGAGTACTCAAGACCTATTGTTTTTGGTGAAGATCAGTTAAGGGAAAGGGATAGTTTACCTGCAAAATTTTTTTTTAATCAAGGGTAATTTTTTTCTATGGCAAACGATAACAGCCGCAAATTCAAACAGAATCAAATAATGTTTTGCATACAGCCCTTATTTGTAGAGTACGCAAGACCTTTTGTGTTTGGTGAAGATCAGTTAAGGGAAAGGGTATTTCCCTTACCTGCAACGTTTTATGTTGTAACAAGGGTATTTTTTATGACGAATGATAACTGCCGTAAATTCAATCATAATCAAATAATGTTTTGCACACCTTCCTGACCTATTGATAACTCAATGTCTGTTGATTTTTGTGAAGATCGTTAAGGGAAAGGATTAGTTTACCTGCAACATTTTATGTTAAACAACGGTAATTTTTCTATGACGAACGATAACTGCCGCACATTCAAACAGAATCAAATATTTTTTTGCATACGTTCATCAATATAAAAGACTGATTTTGGTGAAGATCGGTTAAGGAAAAGGGGTAGTTTACCTGTCACAATTTTATGTTTTAACAAGAGTAATTGTTTCTATGACGAACGATAACTGCCGCGTATTTAAACAGAATCAAATAATTTTGTGCATACCTTCCTCAATTGTAGATAACTCAATGTCTGTTGATTTTGTTGAAGATCAGTTATGGGAAAGGGGTAGTTTACCAGCAACATTTTATGTTGTAACAAGAGAACGTTTTCCATGAAGAACGATAACTGCCGCAAATTCAAACAGAATCAAATGATTTTTTACATATGTGCCTAATTTGTAGAGGACTCATGGCCTATTGATTTTGGTGAATATCGGTTAAGGGAAAGGGGTAGTTTACCTGCCACTTTTAATGTTTTAACAAGATTAATTGTTTCTATGACGAACGATAACTGCCGCACATTGAAACAGAATCAAATAATGTTTTACATGCATCCCTAAATTATAGAGTACTCAAGGCCTGTTGATTTTTGTGAAGATCGGTTAAGGGGAAAGGGGTAGTTGACATGCAACATTTTACGTTGTAACAAGAGAAATTTTTCATGACGAACGATAACTGCCGTAAATTCAAACAGAATCAAATAATATTTTACGTATGTCCCTGAGTTGTAGAGGACTCAAGGCCTATTGATTTTGGTGAAGATCGGTTAGGGGGAAAGGGTAGTTTACCTGAAACATTTTTTGTTGTAACAAGAGTAAAGTACTTAATTTTGAAAAATAAAGTATCCTGATAAGAAGATCTTAATAATCCACTGTAGAAACGTAGATGAAATACCTATAAATGATGAGGCTAGTTGAACGGGGTGGGGATAATTTTTATTATATGTACTACGTTATCGGCAACAAAGAAGTAGTTTGTTGTTAAAATTCCTTCCCGTCCTGTTTGGCCGTAGACCAAAGTTTTCTGCAAAACCAGACGTTTCGGCAGTGCCATCGACTACCATCATCAGTGAAAATAGAGTGCGATAACGTGAGGTGGTATACGTTAGTGACCACAGTACTGTGGTTAAGGCTGAAGCAATAAGTGGAAAGAAGTAGTTTCTATGGAAACATTTCATTTCGTAAATGATTTTATATATAAAACTTAGAACATAGAAGTCATGTATGGTTCTCCATACCGATATTTTTGAGAACGTAAACAAATTGGCATTCATACACAGACTGTAATGCCCTTATTTTTCAAAAGAACAATATTGACAACTACTCGAACCGTTTTAAAAACTTCCTCGCGAGTGTTCTTTTTTTGAAGAAATTAAATACAAAATGTTAGCGAATGTTTTTAACTTGATTATAGATAGTATGAACTGAATGACAAGGAACCTACAAATTGTATAAAACATTTTGATTATTTACTTACCATCTAGTAATACCAGGTCTAAAAAGCTTCATTATTTGTAATAGGAATTATGTTCCTTCTTTAATAGTGACACACTGGACTGGATTACTAGTGATTTGACCTGAATTGTAAATTTTAAAATGTGAGTTGTCGTTATTTAAAGCGTATCAGAGAAGAACACATGACAGTAAATTCTTGTGAATCAAAGGCACTTTCAATCTTAATTTAAATTAGAACTTTGTAGTTCATACTTAATACAAATACATTAAAAAACGTAATCGAATTTAAGTATCTTATTTTAACAGCTGAATAAAGTAAATACATTTCGTTTAACGCTACGGTATTCTATTCAATATGTTTCCCACAATAACCAAAGTCTAAAAAAGGTTGTATCTATAAAATATCCACGATTGGAATTTTCAACATCAGATTGTCGAAATCTCATGAGTTAATAATATGTGTGCATGCGTGCGGGTGCGAGTGTTTGTATTCGCGCGTTTATGCCACGTCATAAAATTAATAGCAAGAATACAATACTGTTTTATTTGCTATGCTTAAAGCATTTTAAACTAATAAACACTAAATTATGAGAACATTACTTTTGTTCTTATAAAACTTACGTGAAAACTGAAATATTTATAGAGTATTTGTGTAAATATCTAATAAAGTAGGAGTATTAATGTAAATACTTGTTAGACTGTTACGTATAATTTACGTATAGGTTTATCAGAAAATGTAAATAAATGATCTAAAATGGACATTATTATTTTAAAATTTCACTCGTTTTTACGAGAATATAAAGCATGGCTTCTTTCTTTCATCAACCTGTCTGGTGTTTATAATCACGTTACAGTTAGTTATGACTACTTATGCAAGATCGCACGCTGAGAGAATACGAGTTTGTTTATTTGAACAGGATTGCGTATTATGTCTTCAACTGCCATGTGTGCGTATACACAAGACAGCTGATGTCTGTTATTAGCTAGTTCTCCTTGATAGTACCACAGCTGACAACAATTTATTGCTGCATACCTTCATAAAACAATTTTGTTAGTCATCAATACGAAAACTTTTACACATGACAATTGTAGTAAGCAATTGTTACTTTCGGGACAAAAATCTCGTAACAAATAGAATTTACGTAAGAATGTATGCAACTATTTCTTCAGGTTACAAATAAAACTTTTCTATGAGAGATTACTGTCTATTATGAAGCCAAGATATTTCATTTGTTTAGTTTGTTCAGTCACCAAGCAGCTATACATGTTTGACATGATGATTCATAAAAAACATTATGAAAATTCAACCTTGTCTCTCAAAAAGAAAATCATATATTTTTCCACGGAAAACCATACTGTATTTTACTAAATCAATACTGTAATAAATCTAATTCGACAATCATTTAAATGGGAAATAAACAAATACATACAATAGTTATTTATTTTTAATTTACAGTTTTAATAAACGTCATGCCATGGCTGACACCTCTCTGAAGAGTGCTCAGCGGGAAAAGTTGGGACAGGACTACTTGCCCAAACTTACAGTCTAGTGTAAACGGAGTTTCATACATCTGTCGGAATAAATTACTATAATAGTTCGCGCAAGCACGTAGTGAACACTTGGACTATCTCTCGCGGTAGAAACTACGGCTTAGTGCAAACGCCTACTGGACACTGCTTGCGTATTTCCGTCGAAATTTTCTCGCAGTGTAAACGTAGCAGAGTCGCATATTCATTCACTAGCCTCTCCCCCCTCCACAGGCGTAACGCTTCTCGGTAGGAACGCGCTTCTCGGTAATGCACGTACTACGCGTTATATTTTCTCTATCTCTCTGCCTGCTCTCTCTCTCTCACACACTCTCTCTCTCTCTCTCTCTCTCTCTTTCTTTCTCTCCCCCGTCTCACTCTAATAGAAATTAAATTGCAAATGACAATCAAATTTTTAATATTTTTACTCTGTCACCAAAACCCCTCTTACTCACTCTTTCCCACACCATGTATCCTTTTGTTTTACCTCTCTCTAACCCTTCGACAGAAAGGTATAACTTTCTAATATAAGTGTTATTCTCTCTCTCTCTCTCTCTCTCTCTCTCTCTCTCTCTCTCTCTCTCTCTCTCTCTCTCTCTCTCACACACACACACACACACACACACACACAAACACTTTTTCTTTCTTCACACAAAAATTAAACTGCTGTGAAGAATCAAATTTTTAACGTTTTTGTCCCGAACACTTTTTCTCTGTTGATTCAAAACTTAAACTATTGTAAAGCACATATCAAACGGTTTATAAAGAGAATAAAATCAAAAGTGCGGAAGGTAGGAGAAAGTAAAATGAGGTTAAGTGGGAAAATGAACTGATAAGTGAACATGAGAATATCAGAAAAACGAAGCGAATCGTTAAAAAAGGACATAATCTTTGACCCACTTAGCACAGTCTGAATCAGGCTTGGATTGCGTTTGTCATTTGACCTGTGCGTTTATGCTATGACAGTGTTGCCAAATCTACGGATTCCATAATGATTGCAAACTAAATGAAAAAAAGGCGCGCAGAGTGTATACAGACGATGGTAGTACTACGTGGTGGACAAACCATGAACTACATATTGAATATCAATTTTCAAAAGTCTTTCAATTTGGCACCCGCAGATAAAAATTTAAAAATTCGTGGTGCCAAAATAATGAGTTGAAAGTTAAAAATATTAAGATGTTTCATTAACGATGTGCTCATAAAGGATTTTTGTGGAACTTATAAACTTTTATTCCGCAGAACACATTTTCTATAAGGGATTACATTTTGGCGTCCGACATACGGACGTCAAAATCTAACAGACACCACTACGATGATAAAATTTGTTAAGACGGACGCACAAATGTTAATAAAACATATATATATATATATATATATATATATATATATATATATAAAACCCCTTGCCTTTCTTCGAGTTGGTTTATTTTTTCTATGATGTGCACAAAAACCGAATATTATTGAAAAAACGAATACTATTGGAAAACAAGGTTTGCCACAAAAAGAGAGACATGTATACTAACAGGCAAGGGCCACCCCGCCTTACTTTGAGTTGGGTTTTTTACACGCATTTCACAAAACGCGAGTGGTATTTTGTAGGCATACTGGTTTCCACGTGTAATTTTAGTTTGCATGTTAACCTAACAACTCTAACTTTTGGCATCACAGGCACACATCGGACTTATATTTGCTAGAAACATTTTTGGTTAAAAACTATGACAATGAAACACGATTGCAATCGTCAACAAAAACTTTTACAATATAGGCCTACACAAATACTTTTTCATTATTTCTATTACCCAACTAAAGTTATATGCGATATTCACTACATATAGTGAAATATCGAAAATGAGTGCAGTTATGGTTATTGGGACAGTATCTAAATAAGAAGCAACACCTAATCTGAATTAAACAGCTGCACCAAACAAGAAGCACTTTTCCTAGATGAGTAAGAAGGGAAATTAATTTTGTTGTTGGAATGTAGAAACTAAAAAACTTACTGTTCGATATCCATATTGTTTAGAAGGTAGCACGATGGATGGAGACTATTTGTGATTTGGTTGTACATGGGGACAAGCAATGTTATATGTTTAATGTCTAATTTTAAGGGAACAAGAGAGTTTCTTTGGATTGGTTTATATACTGATCGGTTAGTGTCAGTTTCGTATCACTAAAGTACAGAACCAATAAGACAATCCTGAACTAGGGTAAAATGAGCACGTAGATGGAACGCTGGTAGTGATAGGACCATGTTTTACATAGACTAAATAGCACCTTCAGTTGTTAGTATGAGTGTCGGTATTCTTCATACTTCTCTGTTCACTAAAAACACTGTGTAAAATGCCGTTTAAACCATTGTTTAAATGGTTCCAGAAAGTCTGAAATAAAATCAAGTTATAGGGCATTATTATACTACGCAACTGATTGCAAAAGAAATTGTGGGGCATTAGTTTAAGTGTAGTGTATTACACTTACTGCAATCGGTTGCACAGCTTGTAATCAATTGCAAAACAGTTGGAAACCTTGCAATTGCTCGTGCAACTTTTAGTTTCACGCACTCGTTGTGGGGCATTGTTGATTCAAATGTAGCCTATTACAACTGATGGCATGCAATTCGCCTGTGTGCGCATTCTGTAGACAATGAAGAAATTTCATGACATGGGACCGACACAACATATACAATTTTTTACAAACTGCCAATATCTCAAAAACGAAAAGGGGGATTTTATTGAAACAAAAACTAAAATAAAATTTGTAATTTTTTCAAAATTTCACTCGCTGACACCATATAGCGCCTAACATCATATTTCTTCTTGTGTTGACGGTTTGGCCCCATCTTTTATAGAACGAAAGTTTATTGCATGCCAAAAATTTCACTACATGCAAATTAACAAAAATTTAATGACACAGGACTGTTTTAAATGTCTGTTCTTGAACATTGTTAAAGTTATTGGTTCAAATTTTGTCTAAAACCATCCTCATACTTTTAGGAACATGGTGGCGAAAGAAATTTTTTATTGGACCAGTATTTTCTGAGGTTAGCCCAGACAACGATACAAACAAATTTTACCTCTTTATAATAGTAGTATAAACGCCATGTTTATCTGCAACTGTTGCAGAGCATTTGCAGCTTGTTTTTACTATCGTGCAACTAGTTTCATGTAGGCTTGAAATCAGTTGCATGCAATCAGTTGCGTAGTGTGATAACTTTCATAAAAGTAACACAAATAAAGACATATAAATGTATTTTATGTTAACTCTTACCTTCTCGGGGTCCAGGATCCTGTTCCACGAACTCACAGTCTGTAAGAGAGGTTACTGGGTTCGTTATATAATAAACACGCTCTTTGACTATATTAATCAGCTCTGTTTATTATTCGATTTCAACATTTGTTTTAATTTTCTTTTAAATTTACTTAGTATTCATTTTTTTCTCAAAACTATTACTGTTAATCTTAATTATCTTTTCTTTGAAAATACAAAACCAACATTTAGGCTACTTGAACATGGTAAACATTCTAAGAAACTTCCAAACCTTAACGTAAAAAATTAATTATATTATAGGAAGGCAACCCAGCATCTTACTCATTTTCTTGCTCTCTCACACTCACATTTATAAGTTACATTGTATATTATAAAGCACTTTTATAAAATTTCTTTCTTTCATATATTAATTAGTTTATGATATCGTTACTTGGCCGTCGGCGTCTCCTCCAATCACGTGTCGCACTCCGTACATTTTGGTCCGTTTAAACTGTTCACTACATTTTTGTCACACAGTCGAATTACTCAAATTTAATTGTTAACTTTCATGTTGTAAGTTTCTTTCCAATTTATATTACTTTAAATTATACTTTTTAACACATTTTGAAGATTTTTAATAAGTTTTCGGCTCGCGAGCCTTTTATGTTCAACCGGCCGGTTGGGTGATTGTTAGACGACAGCCGCCAAACGCCAGGCGTCCAAGATAGCCAAAAATGTTCCGATGCTGACCAACTTGCTTTGTGATTGGCTAAAAGGGCATCACGTCACACAGTAATTTGTTTCCTTTCCGAGAGCGAGTCTATCGTAGTTGGCCGAGCAACATACGACCTGGGGCTCGCTAAAAAGTTCGTGATTATTCAAAGTGCGAGCAAGCATGTGCGCGCTTTGACACATTCCAGAGCATCTGAAAAAGTAGCTTATTGCAGGGCAGACAGACCGAACGTGCAACTCGGTGCCCTGACAAGGAATGTTTATTGTCAAAGACTGAGGCCCAATCTGGGTAACTCCTCGGCATCGCATTCACAATTAAATTAAAACTTATCACCCAATTCTGTCCCGTTACAGTACCCCCCCAATGAGAGGTTTTCTGCCGAAACAGCAAAACATTGCTAACCCTAAGCGGATCAGCGAGGATATGGTGCCAACAACCCCCTTTAATGCTTTAACGCATCATGGGTAATCTACCCCCTAGCTCGGCGACTATGGCTGCATCTGCATGACATTACTGGACTTCTCTGTTCGAGATCCCAACACCGTAAAGTCGGACAGGCACTCACCACAGTACCACCTAACCTTGTAACATTCCAAATAAAATCAACAAGTAGCCTTATACCATACCAGATCCTCAACCGATATATCTCCCCTTACATACTGTACTGTAATTAATTACAGGTATTGTAATTAAGATCTGCTCCACGTTGGATCAGCCATTTAATGTACTGTTATTTTTTTTTATGAGTCTTGTAATTATTTAATAGTATAATATAATTAATAAATGTACCTACTGTTATTATGTTTTTTTTTTTGTTTGTTTGTTCATGTAAAGAAACTCTTTCTCTCAGGGTTAATGATTATTAAGCTGTTTGATCGTTTTTACGATTGTACCTAATATTTTCTTTTCTTTAAACCAAACCAAATTCAGTTAATATGTAGTATTTAGAGAATTAACCATGTAAAAAATAAATACCAGACTAATGTAACTTGACCGACTCTGAATTCTTCCAGCTGCCACGGGTTCACTTCTGGTTGTTGTTTACCTTTTTTCAAAAGCAATATTAGGCTTGGCAATCTGTTCCTTCACACAAATTTCTTATTGATCTCACCGCTGAATGCCGCTCTCCAGGACGACTGCAACACAGATGTCTCCTCGGAACACTTAATTATCCTTTATGGCCACTTAAACTCTTCTTCAGTCCAGGATTTCCCTCTTCGATCGTCGTTCTATTAAGGATATTGTTATATTTCTCGTAATATTATTTATTTATTAAATATTATAATCAAAACTCTGGTATCACAAATTAAATTCCTTTACTGTATTTTCTTTTCCATGTTACATTAACTTGATGATGTACAAATGTTATTTTATGAATTTAGACTCTTCAAGCTACTCTTATAGATATAATTTTAGACTCTTCATGCTGTTACCATTAGATATTAAATTAGTCTCTTCATGTTACTCTTATTGAAAATAACATTAGAGTTATAACGTTACTCTTATTGAATATAATTTAAGACTCCTGACGTTACTCTTATTGAATATATTTGAAGACTAATAAAAATTTCCTTCATTACTATACAATACCATTTTTTTAACAATTTACAAGATTGCCACTTTGATAATACCCTAATTTCTTTACATCTGTTTATCATATACCTATTAAAACATATATCATTTTTCTATTTCTTATTAAACATCTTTTTTTTACCTCTAATATTCGTAATTCTATTTGTTATTTATTAAATTATAATTTTATTACTCTTTACTCTTCTTATAACATTTATTCCAATTTCATATATTCTTTTCATAACATATAACTGAATATTGTTTTATATCATATAGGAATCGACCTCTATATGTTGACTGGGTGAGTCGATAGTCCCAATGTTTTTTGTTTACATTTTAAAACATATGTTACATTCAATACAAAATCTGCATCCTTTCTCTTTTAAAATTTATTACCTCCCTATTATGTACTGTGTGCATTTTAACAGCAGTACATAATACCTTCCCTTATTTCATAATTTCAGATACAATTTTAGATGAAATTTTGAAATAACCAACATAGTCTAATCTTAATATTTAAACATCTGATTAATTAGGTATTTGTACCTCACAAAAATTCTTTTAACAAATTGGTTTTTTCTTTTATTAATATTACAAATATGGTTCATTATTATCATGAATTACGATATCTTAAACACTTATCTTAAACACGCACTGCCTTGTTAAAATATAGCCTCCAGAACTATTTACATCTATGCACCTTGAGCGTAAAATAATTTGTATCATGTACCTTATGGGTCCCCCTCCCCATTCAATAATGTGGTGAAATTTCTACTGTATACCAATTTTGGTGGAGCCGGACCATCGTCGTTTCACCGCCCGAAGGAAGTTCTGCCAACCATGGTCCGCCTCCAATTGCCGAAACCCACGGCCAGGACTGGTAAGGTCGTGACCGCCCGAAAATGGGGGAGAGTCCCTTCTGTAAACATAAAACAACATTTTAATACTATCTGTATAATTCTATCATTAAAGTGACCTATATAACTTTAAGTTCGTCGCATTTTGAGTACCCACTATTTCCTGTGTTGCTGGATCCTGTAATACATACGCATTTTGCATCTTTATTTCTGCAACTTCATAGGGCCCTTCATATAACAAGAAAAACTTCTTTATTTCTTTATCTTGGGCACTTGACAAATCATGCCTCTTTACTAACACTAATTGACCTACCTCATATTTGATTCATTTACCCTTTGCATCGTGTCTCTGCTTCCTCCGTTCTCCTTTTGTAAGTAAATTTTTATTTGCTAATCTAATCTTCATGTTTACGTCCATAATTTGATTTTCTGGTGGGTATTCAAAGAGTTGTTCCAATATCCTGGGTGGCCTCGTCCTCTGATCAATTCATGCGGCGTAAATCCGGTGGATTCATGGGTGGTACAATTCAGCCACTCCTCTACTTTCTTAACGTAGGATGGCCATTCTGTGTGCTTGGCGTGACAATACGCCCGAAATATCCTACCAATCTCTCTCATCACCCGTTCTGCTTGGTTCGACTGTGGATGGTACACTGCCGTATGCTTGGGTATGATGCCTTCCCATCCAAGCGTCTGTCGCCACTTGCCGCTTATAAACTGTGGTCCATGGTCAGATAATATTATTTTTGGTTTTCCTACATTAATCATGTAATCTCTTACTATTTTTTCGCTGAGCACTTTGCTCGTCGCTCTCTTAATACTATACAAATTAACAAATTTCGAAAAAGTGTCTAGAACTACAAATACATACAACACACCACCTTACCTCTGGGTAATGGCCCATACAAATCAACTGCAACTAAGTCAAATGGTCTCTCAACTTTTATATAATTCATCTCCCCTTCCACCCTACAGTTCACTACTTTCGATTTCTGACACAAATCACACACTCTTAACACTCTTCTAACTCTCCTCTCCATATTCTTAAATATACATGATTCCTTTAAGACATTAGCACACTTTCTTGCCCCAAAATGCCCATACCTCATATGACAATCCCAAATAATTTTATCTACTAACCCTTCTGGTATAACTAACCTCCAATCACGCTCCCCCCTTCTACTTTTTTAAACAGTATCCCTTGATATACTTGAAAACGTGTACTATATTCAGACCCATCTACCTCCGTTTCTAAACTAACAATTATTTTACCCAATTTACTTTCAGATCTTTGCATATTCTTAATGTCCCTTAACTCTTCACCAAAAATTCTATCTTCTCTAGTTAATCTAAAAATTTCTATCTCTTTAAGGTCCCTACCAGTTTTATTTTCTATAAAATCTACCCTGGAAAGTGTGTCTGGTACTTTATTATCTGACCCCTTTATGTACTCCCAGGAAAAGTTATATTCTTGTAAAGCTAGAATTCAGAAATGATAGTGCCTTGTGGTCCGTTCGGATTACTGTTTTGTTTCCCAGGATGTATGTCTGGAATTTCCCCACGGCGAACACAATGCTTAAAAGTTCCTTCTCAGTGGTGGTATAATTTTTCTCAGCAGACAGCAGCGACCTACTGGCGAAGGCGATGGTAAGATGTTCCTTATCGCAGCCCTCCTGGTAGAGCTCCGCCCCTAAAGCTATGTTGCTTGCATCTGTCTGTAAATAAAAGGTTTTATTAAAGTCAGGATGATTCATCATAATCATATGGCTAAATTTTCTCTTAATTTCATTGAATGCGTTGCGTTCCGTATCTCCCCATTTCCACTGCTTGTTCTTCTGGAGTACTGCACTTAGTGGAGTACTGCACTTAGTTTTGATGTTGTGTGTGCGTAATTTTCTTGGAACTTTCTATAGAAATTGCATAAACCTAAAAAACTTTGCAATTGTTTAATGTTTTTTGGTTCTGGGAAGCGCATAATAGCTTCTACCTTGTCTGTCCGGGTTGGCTAATATTCCCTCTTGTGTAATAATAAAACCTAAGAAGTGTATTTCTGTTTGTAAAAACTTAGATTTATCCCAATTAACTGTCAGACCCCCTTTTTGTAACTTATCTAACACATATTCTATATGCTCTAAATGTTCAGTAAATGTTCTGGATGCTATCAGTATGTCATCTACGTACACTGTTAAAAAATCTAAATCTTTAGGTTGTAATATCTTATCCAAACATTTAATAAAACTAGCAACACTGGTGTTTAATCCAAAAGGTAGGCGTTTGAACTGATAATCTTACCGTTAAAAAGAAAAGCAGTATACCTTCTACTCTCTACTGCTAACGGCACCTGCCAATATCCTGCTGTTAAGTCTAATGATGTCATGTACTTAACGCCGCTAAATTTCTGTAAAATTTCATTAATTGGTTCCGGTGACTCCCGGTCAGGTATAATAATTTGATTTATCTTTCTAGCATCTAGACATAGTCTTACCTTTCCATCCTTCTTAATCACTACGACTAAAGGGTTTGAGTAAGGAGATATCGATCGTTCAATTATGTCTCCCTGCATCATCCAGTCTAATTCCTCCTGCACAGCTCTTCTCTTCGAAAATGGTACCGGATAACTCCTCTGCATGTAAGGTGAGTGTTCCCGAACCTTCAGCTCACAGATGTAGTCCTTCGCTCTCCCTGGCGATTCATCAAACACATCTCTGAAACGCTCCACGACTGTCCACAACTCCTCTCGCTGAGTATTTCCTACAACTACACCTTCATTAAAAAATTTGTTGGCTCTATTTACCCACACACTCTCATCACTCACATGCGTCTCTCCCTCCTCATTTTCTGTACTCTCACTCTCTCGACACATATTTATTTTAGTTTCTATCTCTCCATCGCCTACTTGCTTGTGTATCATTTTTATTCCCGTGACTTTAACTTCGTCTACTTTATTAAACTTTACCCCGACTGGTTTACTCCCATTTTCAAATTTTACTATTTGTTTATTGAAATTATTATTGCCCCATTTCTCTCCAAAAAATCATTTCCTAATATTACATCTAAACTCACCCCCTTAACCACTAGGAATGTGTTTTCAAACTCAACTTCATTTATCAAAATATTTAATTGTACTTGTCTAGTTATTCTTTTACTTCTTACCCCAGTTACCCCCACTACTGTAACTCCCGCAACTGGCAGTGATGGTATTTTCTTATTTATTTCTTTTAATTCTCCCATTACATTCTCAGAAATTACAGAGATCTCACTGCCTGTATCAATCAAGGTCTTATAACTCTTACCTTCTATGTTGACTGTCACCTCCGTCAATCCGGTTTTGCGGTCCTAATTTTGGTGTCCTCTTCTTCCAATAACTCCTTCGCCTAGTCCACTTTGATGATATTACTCAGGTATTCGTCTGTTACTTGGACCCGGTTCTCCGTTGACAATGGTTGGGCCCGATTCTCCATTGTCCTCCCTAGTTTACCGTGGAGGGACCCGCTACGGCTTGGTTGTTTCCTCCTCTCCCTCGGTTGTAATTTCCACGTCCTCTCGGCACTCCTCTATGGTATTCTGCTCCTCTCGGCTGCTGATTTGGCTGGTGATGCATTCTCTCGTTCCGTGCACACTCCCTGTTTTTATGACATATAAAACAAGTGGTTCTATTAGCATAGTTATCTACATTACAGTCTCTACATCTCCAACTCTCGCCCCTATTATCAAAGTTTTCCCCACGCGCTCCTCTATGAAAGTTCGGTGTTCCCCTATGCTGATGGTAATTATTGTTGTTTAGTACTACTGGTGGGTTTGGACGCCTTCCTATGTCACGTTCCCCAATATTTTGTAACACATCTAACATGCTCTCTAGCTCATTTATATTTCCGATTTCTCTCATCATTAATGTAATTTGCACCTCTCTGGGCAGGTGTTTGCTAATATGTCTCACAAATGACCGGAACGGCAACGGCGGTTCTAGGTACTTGGCCTCATTGTATATTGTCATTACGTACATCGTTAAATGGTTATTGATTCTCCCAAAATTCCCAGTCCCCATTATTTTGCTACGTAAAATTTCTTGGTCCTCTTCTGACCAATACTTGTTCCGGAATGCTACCTCAAATTTCTCATAACTACTCCATTCGGTATTGTGTACTTCCGCCCATATTTCGGCATTACCCTTAAAACACTTCAAAATTTTCAGTAATTTAACTACTACTATTAAATCGATTGAATTCCCTTACCCTATTCAAAAATTGCATCGGGTGTACTCTACGATTGTCACAATTAAATTGTTCTAGTTCTATATCATCTTTTGCTTCGCGAGTATACACTACTCGCTCCGCAATACTATTTATATTTTGGCTGACGGCCCCATGTAATTCATCTTTGATTTCTATGATATTCTGCTTTATCATGCTAAATTTGTTATCACATTTATTTGCATATTGAAGGTTATGTTTATTAATAACCCCCACACTCTCTTGTATAGATTGTTTACATGCACTTTCTACTTCCATTATTTTACTTTCTACATCATTATTACTTTCATTAATTTTAGTTACACATTTATTTTCTATTTCTATGCACTGCTCTTCAATTTGAGTTTTAATTCGGTCTGCCATCTGCTCATTTACGTTACTGATTTTACTTTCAATACTTAGTGTGATTTCACGAATTTGTCTGTCAATTTTCTCATCTCTTTCATTAATTTTAACGTCTATATTCTTAATTGCATCATTTAATTTAGTGCTTAAATCATTACATTTGCTAACAATTTTTTCATTGGTATTCTCAAAACGTTCATTAATTTCATTAATTTGGTTTTTTAACTCATCAAAACTATTCTTTTGAACATCGAATTTCTCACTAAAATTGTGATTTTGAACATCAAAACGACGTTCTAGTTTATCGAATTTCTCATCAAAATCACTACTTTGTCTGTCAAATTTTGCATTTATTTTCGTGTCACTAACATCAAGTCTAGCATTTATTTTATTATATTTAATATTGGAATCATTTTGTTGTTCATTGTTCTGTTCCTTCAATTCGTTAAATTTTTCATCAAATTTCGCATTCTGTATATTAAAAAGTGTTTGCATCATTTTCACTATCTTATTCTCGTCAGTCCTTTTAGTCGGGACTGGCGTTGAGTGAACACTCTCACTCATGATTTGCGATTCAGTTACACTTGTCTGGCTTTCATTTGCACTGTCAGTTAAGCTGACATTCTCGTTATTATCTGCCATTTTTTGTATTGTAAATTTACTAACTTTCCTAATTTACATATACTGCTCTTAGACTTACTTCTACAACATCTTATATTTGATCTAATCTTAACTCATGGTCTTGCGTATTTTACGTAATTTTTATGTACCGTTATTTAACCTTCAAACCATACTTGCATCTTATTTGTAGGTGTGGATTTTACATTAAATTTTAATTTATAAAAACCGTCCCTGTTCAGAAGCCAACTGTGAAGTTATTAATCTATTACTACAAATACAAATACATTATTTATTTATTTCCACCTACCTTCTAACTGTGTTCTCGGGCCAGGATCTTGTCACACGAACGTAGAATGCAAGCATGGTTTACGGGTTATGTAAATAACTTGCGCAACCCATTTTTTGAAGAGAATTAAAATTTTTTAATATGTACTTATTTCAGTTTTGTATTGTTATTCTTTTCCAATAAAAAACTCAAGACAAATTCAAATTTCCTTACATTTTTTGGCAAAACATCTTATACCGACAAAATTAAAATCTACATCTTATATTAACACATTAACTATTCATCTATTACTCACATAGACAGCCCAGTCTGCCAGCATTCTCACATTCACTCTTAAAACCCCTTTTTAATATAAAAAACGCCCCATTTTAAGTAAAATTAATGACCATAATGCTTTCAATGTGAAACGTTACGTGTGCGGCGTCCTCTTCCCCGACCACGTGGTGCGTCTCCCAAAGTCTTTCATTCTCCGGATGTTCACAAGGTTTATAATATTTAATAACGTTCAATATTCACTCTTCGTCACTGGAGGCACTGTTATACATGTTTTTGTAGAATCACATAGATATTTTGTCGGCTGACAAGAAAAAATATGAAGATTTGCCCGGGCAGAAAACTGATAGTTGCCACGCGTGGCCTATGTTGCTAGTCGACTGGGAAGAAAATTATCAATCTGCCTCCCTCCAAACACTCGGACAGAGCGGAAGTTTCAATGCCTCATGATCGGACCGTCCGTCGCTGTTCATTAAACACATTGTTTTTTCGTGTGGTCGCCGTGGACGATATTTGTTGTGCTCTGGCCGACTTCACAAAGTAGGTTGGACTTAAATTTTATTTCCTCCAGCTTAAACGCACATTGCTGAATCAAATTCGCCCAAGCCATTTTGCCTTAACCAACTCGGCGTCGTTCTGCGCACATGCTGGTGTAGTGCATTTGGGCGCAGGTGTTTCACAAACGTAAAGTTCTTAGAATTGACGTCTGGCACATTCTTTTGCAAAGGTTTCACAATAGCTATTGCGTACTGTTCCTTGGTTCGCGCAATGCTTTTATTCAAACACGTGGCCGTATACACAGAGGGAAAATTAATTTAAAATATTTTATAATAAATCCCCAAATTTAATAAAATAAAAAACCCTCAAAATTCGTCCCGTTACAACCTTACATTATTTTTGAATTTGTTTGTTTACTAATCCTCGTAATATTTTTTCATTGATGCCTGGTTATACACGCCTTTGATTTTCCCTGACGCAATCTCTTTAGTTCATAGATGTTATTGTTATTTGTCTTTGTGACTATAAATGGTCCGGTATATAGTAGTAATAACTTCTTAGTGATCCCTTCTAGGGTGCTTGGCAATTCGCGATTTTTCAGCAGTACTTTTTCTCCTATTTTATATGTTATTATTCTTCCAATTGCTTTCTGATACTTGGTTTGTCGCTTTTCCTGGTCTTCGGCCACCTTATTATAAAATTTTATTTTATCAAATTTATATCCATTATTAATAGGGAACGCTATGATTTCCTTAATCTCTCGTGGGGGTGGTTTTTCGTACATGGCGGAGTATGGGGTAATCCCTATAGCTGGATGATGAGCTAAATTGAGGAATTCCTCCGTGGCTGCCAGATATTCTTGCCATTTTTTCTGTTGGCGGTGACAGTACATCCTCAGTATTCTTCCCACCTCTCTTAACACCCTCTCTGCCGGATTACTACTTGGGTGGTAAACCGATGTTTTGTAAGTTTTAACCCCAAGTGATAATAAGGTATCCCGCCATCTTCTTCCCTTAAATTGCATACCATGATCAGTTATTGTTGAGGGTTTTCCTATTTCTGGAATATATAGTTCAGTTATCACTCCCAGAATTTTCAGAGTAGTTGCACGATTAACAGGGTATAGCTTTATAAATTTCGTGAAATGATCCATTATGATGATCATATATTTATATCGGTGTCGACCGCCACTACGGGGAAATGGCCCGCATATGTCTAAGAACACCTTTTCTAACTTCGCTTTCGATGTGATTGGTATCATAATGCCTTCCTTCTTCTCGTTATTAGTCTTCACCAGTTGGCAGATATGACAGGTTTTGATGTAATTTCTCACTTTCCGATTTATGTTTTATCACTTTCAAGGCTCCCATATGGCCATATCGTACATGGTAGTCTATTATTATGTTCTTTTCGATATTTGTTGGAATAATCACCTTCCAGGTTTCCTGATTTAGAGAAGTTTTAATAAATAATATTCCGTTATTAATATAGTAAAATTTGGATACAGTGTCATCTTGTTCTACTAATCAATCCTTGATATTTCTCAACTTCGGGTCAGATTGCTGGTGGATGCTGATGTTCATCAATAATGCCTCTAAATCTGATCTGGTTCTAATAATGTTGTAGATCTTGAGTATGCTCTCCTTCTCTCCCTCAAAAGTTTGATCTTCCAAATTAATCCGTGATAGAACATCTGCTACAACATTCTTTTTTCCTGGGATGTACTCCCATCGTAGATCGTACTCTTGCAGAGCAAGTATCCACCTGGTCAGTCTGCCGTGACTCAACTTACATCTCTTAAAAATGATATGGATTTATGGTCCGTCCGGACTGTTACTGCATAACCCAAAATATAGGTACGGAATTTACTACAAGCAAATACTACACTGAGTAACTCTTTTTCAGTTACATTGTAGTTCCTTTCACATTGATTTAATGTTCGACTAGCGAAGCTAATCACTTAATGATAACCATTTTCGTCCTCTTGATACAGTGTTGTTCCTAAACTGATGTTGCTGGCATCACAGTTTAAAAAGAAAGGTTGTTTAAAATTTGGGTGTGAAGTATTACTATTTTCAAAAACTTGTCCTTAATGAGTTGAAAGGTAACGTCTTGCTCTTGACCCCAGATCCATTTGTTTTTGGATGATAATTGATATTGAAATTTGGCTGCTAGCTCTGAATATTGGTTTTGGAATTTCCTATAATAATTATAGAGTCCTAAAAATGACTGTAATTGTTTTCTATTCTTGGGTTTAGGGAACTTCTGTATTACTTCCACCTTTTCTAATGACGGTGATATTCCTTGGTCGTTTAAATTAAATCCCAAGAACTGGACTTCTTTAGCAGTGAATTTTGATTTTTCTAATTTAAGGGTTATATTGTTAATGGCTAATTTCTCTAATACATGTTCCACTCGTAGCAGTGTTCCTCCCAGGTTTCCGATGTAATAAGTAGATCGTCTACGTACACAGTGGTAAACTGGAGTGCTTCTTGGCCAAGTATCTGGTCCATACATGCCACAAAGGTGGCTACTGAATTCACGAGTCCGAAGGGTAATCTCTTGAATTGGTAATTGCGCCCTTTGAATATGAACGCCATATACTGGCGACTCTGTGGGTGCAACTCCACTTGCCAGTAACCGCACACAGTGTCCCATGTACTAATGAACTTGGTACCGTGGAACCTCTTTAAAATTTCTTCTAGCTCACCGGGCGATGTTCTATCATTTATAATCGTCTTATTTATCTCGCGCGCATCCAAACAAAGCCGGACTTGGCCGTTTTTCTTTGGAATAGCCACGATTGGACTGGTGAATGGGGATTGACTACTCTCTATAATGTCACTACTGATCATTTTATTAATTTCTGCTCGTACTGCCTCCGTCAGTGAATGCGCTATAGGATAGGACTTTCTGTTAAACTCCACTGGTTCTCTAAATTGAATTTCGCATTGGTAGTTTTTGATTTTACCGGGTTCATCTGAGAACACTGTTCGATACTTCTCATAGATTTGTATTAAAGTGTTTGCTTGGTGTATTGGTAATTTTTCCTTTGTATTTCCGCATCAGAAGTTCCTTATTTCCTGTATCTTCTGTTCCCATAAATCATCTTCTGTATTATTGTATACTATTTGGTTACCTAATGATTTGTTTTCTATATAATTGATTTCACGAAGTTGTTGGTGGATACTACTGGGAAGTATTGTCTCGCTACCTACTAAATCTGCCGTCCACGTTATCCCTTCTGAAAACAGCGATATCTTTTCCTTGCTCGAATCAATAATAGCTGAGTTTCTCCTTAGTATATCACACCCTACCAATATATTAAATGGCAATCCTGTTGCAATTAAAAACACCATATTCATAGCTATACCCATGCTAATAACATTTATGGACACTTGTTTTCTTATAGTTTTGTTCTGGCGACCAGTGGCCCAGATTAATATAATATTATTTACTGGTAATATTGGCAATGTTCGACCACATTCTTTTTGGATTCTTTCTAATTCAATGCTATTAATTATGGATACATTTGCACCCGTATCAATCATTATTTGAGCGAAAATCCCTTCAATTTCTGCATTTATATTGTAACAATACACAACGTTAAGACTGATTTTATTCTGTTATTATTATTATAATTGATTATTAAAATTGTAAGTTACTGTTGTAGTTTAAAAGAGTATCAGACTTGCTATCACTTCACTGTGTTAACCTCCCCACTTACCATCCGTGGATAACTTCACTCTTCTCGGTGGCGACTTCTCTTACTGTAAACACACTTGACATGCACAGATATTCCTTTTGAATATCGATAAAAATACACATAAACAATAAAATAAATCAAGTATTCAATTGTAAGTTGAATGATATCAGTAATTCAAATATTACTGCCACCTTATGAGATAGTTGTTTCTGAAAAAAATTAAACTGTTGCTTCTATTTTATAGAAATTAAAACTCTGTTTCCACTGATAATAAACTGAGGATTTATTGACAATGATTAAATTCAGCAAACTCTTTTAAAACAATTAATAAGATATCTTTACAAACAACAACAAATTTAAACAAATATTGAGATCTCTGTATCTCAAGGCTGGTAACACTGTTGTAATGTACAATAGTATTGTGAACGAGGTTAGGTTCACTTTAGTTAATTATATTACCAATTTAGTGAGTTCTTTGAAGATACATGATACCAGATATAAAGATGTGAGTTTGAATAACAATATTTACTTATCTATTATTATAAAAAAGAACAAAAATTTAAAATTATCAAACTCGATACGATAGCCGATAATATCGTACTATCGTATGTTATGCAAAAGTATAGATAGGCTAAGGTCAACACGTGCCTTGAACGTTGCACTGTTAAAAATATTATTATTAATATTCATTAGTTATCAGAACCATGTACTGGAAAGAGAAAAAATCTAAAGAAAAAAACTCTTATTATTGCTTTCATTTCATTAAAATCATTCAAGAACACAATTGTTTCTTTGTGACAAAAATATATGCTTCGGTTCTAGGTTAGTTTGCCTAGGAACATGTAAGTGATTATTTATAATAGGTAATGTTATTTATAAGATTCTTAATAATATAGTTACAAACACTTTATTTATAATTCATACGATGTGTAATTATCAGTCATGAAAATATTCGCACAAGAAAATAATTATTTATTAATTCAAAAGTTATAGTCAAGTAAGCGACTATATTTACGTACTAACGAGCGGTATTTAACTTTAATTCCACCGTTCTCAATTATTCTTTAAATATAAAATAATTATTTTTTATATTAATTATTGTCATTAGACTGTGCTACAATTTGTTTATTAAATTCTGATAATTGTCCATCATTACTCATTAAAGCACTCAAGCGTTACTTGACTAGTGCAGTCAAAACAATAACTCTCGTTCGTCAACGAGAATTATTCCTTTATTATTTTCTTTAAAATTATTAAAATATTGTACTCCCTGATTATATATACACTGAACATGACCCTTATTATACACTAGTCATGTTAATTCACTGTTCACTTAATTCACTTGACACTCGGTAATGTTGTGTTGAGTAGAGGTTAATGTCTGTTTGTGTATTACTGTAGGTGACGCGCACATTTCAAAAATTATCTTGCTGACTTTCGACATAGACCTCTCGCCGTGAGTGTTGCAGAACGAATGTCACATTTCGCTAAAGCGTCTCTTTTCGTCTGGTCATTTTAAGCTATTTGATTGGTTCAAAAGGTCATACTCTCAACCCCAAAACACTCTGGTAAAATAAAACTTTTAATTTTTCGCATCTCTAAGCGTGGGTTCGAGATTATCTCTGACGTATACATGGATACTCAAAATGATTGAAAAACTTATAATGGTCATAAGTTTCTTATTTTTTGTCATAGCGTCGTTTGGATAGTGGCATTAAATCGCGGACACTTGTGGCTTTATTTTAAGTCTAAACAAGCACTAATTCCGTTCATTATTAATTCACTTGATCATCTTGAAAACTCATATGGTGATTCTTAATATAAATAAGTCTTTTTCACCATATTTCGTTATAATTACACTTTAATACTTATTACTAAACATTTTGAGTCCATTTCTCCTTCATGTTAGTACATAAAATGGTTATATTTATGGTTTAAACAAAATCTGTTAATGGCGTCTATACCAACCATGTTCGATTGTTTACATTTACTTGTAACGTCATTATTCCTTATTTTACTACATACTTCTGACATCATAACACTAATAGGTATATTTACTTATAGTTGTTCATACTTTATTTTGCTAAAAATGTTATTTTGTATACACATATAGTATGATCAAAATACTTTCTGTTCTCATCTCTCCATTTTGTCGCTTATTTAGTTATTTTAGTATGCAAGGGATATATTGTTAGTAATTAAAATAGTGTACAATTGTTGTACATGATTAGTTCAATGTATTCATTAACTTTTTGTTATCTGAAAGCTCTCTAAGTTATAGTATGGTGGTTATTTACACCTGGTTCCATGATTGCGATTAGTTAGTTTATAATATTTCAATTATTTAACTACTAGTATTACATTTGTGAGGTGTTCTCATAGCAGTATTAGATATTTCTCTAACTACTGGTAACATTTGTCACACTCCTTTGATAAGTTTTGATAATGTTTTTTGACTAACTCTCGTGTCACATTGGGGTTCTGTCTATTTAAGTTTATGATATTGTATTCAATCTGATTCATTTGCTGTGTCCTTCAGTACACATGGTATTCATTGGTTTGCATTTTTATTCTTATTTAGTCTCTGTTTGAAACAATTGTGCATAATTGCTTGGTTTAACTAATGTACATGATTTTATGTTATAGGTTCAACTCTTGTGAGGTTGTGTCAGTTGTCTGACAACAATGTGCTACATACTTTTATGCAGTATTTAACTCAACTATTGCCATCTCATTATGGCATTCTACTACAATGGTTTATTATTAAGTTATACACATTTTTACACTGTTTGTTGAAACAATAATACTGGTATTCTTAGTCTAATTATGTTACATATTTTGGTGGGTTGTCCCTAGTCTTTGGCACATTGATTGGTTTATACTCAACAAATTAGCTTATTTGCTACTATCTGTTCTGGTATTCATTTACATTTTGTCCTGTCTTGCTATGGCATTCAGGTACATTTCATATTAAGGCTTGCAAAGCTTTCATTATTAATCCCTATGAACAATTAATTTACTGTTCTGTCTCATATTTTTTGGTGGTCTTACTGATTATTTATGTGATTTTACAATCTTGATTAAACTTGTTACACTAATTGTCTGTGCATTTTACTAGTTAATCATGGATTCTTTCACTTATAATGGTTAATCACTTTTCTCCGTTATAAACATTTTCATTGTTTGTGGTGTTTACTTGGGGTAAAAAGGTTATCATATCACATGTTGTTACACTTATATTAAGTTTTCACTGTCATTGTTTGTGATCACTTATTGATGCTCAACACTGGGTTTCTTTGTTATTGGTATTTGAATAATCATTAAACTTCTTCTGGTCACTATATTGATTTTAATTCCTTGTATATCTTGTGAATGTTGATGTCTTGTACTGTTCATACATAATCTTCATTCTTCATGGTACATTTCTTCTCCTCCTCTTCTTCTTCTTCTTTTCTTCTTCTGGTTAGTTGTTTCTCACTGCCGGTGTTCTCCTTGGCTACACATTATTTGTAATAATCCATTTTCCCTTAATATTGTCCTACTCTTCCATATTTTTATTCGTGGTTATGGTAGTCATTGTCCCATATTATTTCACACTAATAAATAAATTCGTTTGTTTTATCACCATTGTGATTGTACTTGACTCGTCTCCTTTTTATGTTAATAATTATTTTCGGCATATCCCCTCACTATTTTGGATCTATTGGGCCTGGATGCTAACGTATTATATTGGCTCGTTGGTATTTTCTCTCTCTTTGTTATACTCGATGATATCCTTATTACTTTTCCTTCCTCTTCATTGGGTTGTTTCAATAATATTCATTCGTAGATACACACTTCATTTATATTCTCCTGTTCCTTCTTTTATGCTCGATGAAATATTTTCGTGATATCCTTTTCTTTGACGTATTAGATAGTTATTTTATGTAACTGCTAATTTGGTACGTTACAATATATATGATTTCATTATTTTGACTATTGAGGCATATGTTGTTCTCTTCTAATAGTTCATTTCTTATATTTTTCAAATTATTACTGGGTCGTGAAAATTTATCACTGCCTCCTCCCGTTTAAATTATCATTGTCGTTGTTATTAATAGGGCTGACCGGGATGTCGGTCTGGAAACTTTGAGTCGGTTCCTGCCACTCAGTACGATGGTCAAATGGTGTTTCGTGGTTTGGTTGCCTGTCTTGATCATCTAAACTGGTACTTTGTCTGTGTTGGTTGTATATCGGATTATCACGTCCTCCATTCCTGTGCCGGTTATCATAATCGTGAAAACTGTTCCGTCTCTGGTGTGTATACCTCCTTTGCCCATTATCTTCTGCCCTTATAAAATTCACTCTCGGTCTAGAAACCCTATTATTATTATTGTTGTTATTAGATTGGTATTCCTATTATTATTATTATTATTATTATTATTATTATTATAATGTTCTGTATTACCTTGGTTGGGGTTTCTCTGACTATTATAATTATTACTGTTATGATAATAATTATTTCTATTATTTGGGTAATTATTATTATTTCTGTTCTGATTCTGGTTATTATTATAGTTATTATTATTATGATTATTATTACTATAATAGTTAGAGTTGTTGCGGTTCCCTGGGTAGTTATTATTATTATTAGGGTACTGATTATTTCTCAAGTCAGGCCTATCATTCCTTCTTCTACTTTGACGATAGTAGTCTTCATGTTCGTAATTTTCTAGTAATTCGGCCATAGCTTGCACTGTTTTTATTTGGCTATCCCTTCTCGCTCTTATGATGTCTTCATGATAGTGGTACGACAATTTATTTACTAGGCATTCCTCTGGTATGGTAGGTTCCAAATGTTTTGCTAAACACACCTTCCCTAGGAAATATGTGGTCATTGTATTACCTACATGGGCATTGTATCTTCCATGACAGATGTTATCACGTATCAAGTTTTGTGTTGTCTCCGACCAATACTTTGCCTTGAACAGGTTCTTAAATTGTTGGTAGTCTGTGATTTCACTCCTATTTGCCATCCACCAATTGTCGGTCATCTCTCTGAAAGACTCATCCAATAGTTCCCGGTTGGTACTCCATCTAATTCCCCGATGTTTAGCAAAATATTTTTCAATCCTGGCCAAAAACTCCATAGGGTTTCTTTTATATTGGCGAAAATTCAGCCATTCTCGATTTTCATTAACAGGGATACCAGTAATGTTAGTGGGCTGATTTCGAATTAATTCGATCTCTTCTTGGCTCTGCCGTACTTGATCGGTTATATTTGTCATGGCAACTTCAATACCATCACACCTTTCCGTGACTTGGTTCCGTACCTTCCCTAATTCTGTCTGTGTTTCTCTTCGGTTTTCTTCTAATTTGTTTCTATTGTGTTCTTCGATATTACAGTAGGACCTCCGTATATCAAATTTGATGGTTCCTAAGAAAAAATTCTACAAAGATGCACACATCACATGTCACAAAGACACATCACACACACACACATGGTCACATGTTGCAAAGATGTGATTTGCAACACATCTTTTTATGATTTCTTTCATTATGGATTATGAGTTTTACATGGACCTGGTTAGGGTATACCATGCCAACACTTACCTGCAGTATATGGTACTTTTCTGCTTTGCCGGCTATTAGGTGTGGGATTTGGGCTTATTAGGTATCAGGTAACGAGTTGGGACGATGTGTTTCCAAAAGAATTATTTTAGGAAGCTGAGTTGTATAAATTGTGAATAAATGAAAACTACCTTTTTAGTCTATCATTCCAATGATTATAATTGTCACCCTCAAGGTGCTTATCTTTAAACAAATCATAATAATAAAAAGAATTTCAAATATTTAACACAATTTACGGCGGGTTCCACCATTTTATATTCTTTCTTGAATATTACTTTACACATATTTTCTCTAGTGATATATTGTTATAATGGTTACGTCTAACAATCACATATTAAAATCATGTATCTTAGTACATAATTTATAAGTTCCTGAAAATAAGACATACAATACACAGTATATACACAAAACATATAACATGGAAATATACACACATATATGGGCAGTTTCACACTGTCTGCCGGTAATTATAATTCATTTATAAAAATCATTTTTGTTATATAGAATTATAATTATTTAATAAAATGGAAATACTGAATTGATTTCATTCTATGAAACCCGTAACCCTGTTCTTTATACATGAGAAAATAAAATACGAACTTTTTAAATGAATATAACAAGGGTTATAGTTATCGTTATCTCTATGATAGTTATTATTAATCTAAACATTTTTATTAAGGGTAACTCCCTTTTAATTATTCTACTCTTCAGCCTGCTTGGCTATCAACAATAATTAATATGAAACAATAAAATTTGTGACATCTACTATCTTGATAACACTCTTAGAGCTTCTCTGCACTCTCCCTTAATTTATCACATTTAATTTATCAAATATAATTCTTTATACAGTGCACAATCTCATGAAAACATTTGCTTAGAGTCTTTCTGCACTCTTATTAACATATTATTATAATAATCACACATTATCTAAATGTTCTGTCTTTTCGAATAAATGTCTCTATATGATATACAGTACAACATTTAAAAGTGTCTTTAGGCTTTAGTCATACCGCCTATATAATTAAATGTTTATCAATTATTTAAAACTGTTCAATTTCGTTTATAGCGGCTTTTCATTTACTTGTTGTGTTTTACAACATTATTATGAACCCTGAACCATATCAGGTCACCTGTTTTGATGATTTCATGTTACACAGATGTACACGGGTCTCAGGCGTCGGCGTTGAGTACAGCTATTCCTCTCGAAACCTCCGTCAGCGTCGCTTAGCGATGTATGAACAGCTAGGCTAGGCGTCGTTCCTTTATCGTCATGGACACAGCGTCTCTGGCCTCGGGTATAGTCTGATGTCCGTAGTACGTAGTTGTAGTAACTCAGGTGTCTGCCGGTCTCATTGAAGCGTCTTCTGCAGCGTATCGTTCCGTGTGTACGACTCAATGAATACTTTATGAATGAGAGACAGATGCTCGTTTTTGGCTCGCTATTTATAGGGCAAAGCCACGTGTGCAAATGAGTTTCTATCGGCGAATACCTCACCAATCCTTTATTTATTTAGGTAACAAAGTTGTTTGTTAGACGTGTCTTGAACACAGTTATTAGCTATGTATACACGCGATCTTTAATTAGCACCGCGAAAGGTGTGAAATAGTAAAACGCTTATAGTTCACGACACTCTCACTATCTCGTTATGTGTTTGGTGTCTAAATAAAGCTACATTTCCGCACTATTCACTGGTCAACCTAGTTCTTCTTAATCTTTTGTCATTTTTTTATTATTTAAGTTTTAAAACACTTCTGACATGTGCCGACAAAATTATACATATTTATGCAGGTGGACTGTTATCTGTTTTGTTTGCTATATAAAATCTTATCTATACCCTTCTAAATGTACAATTGTAGCAGATAACGCTTATTATGCGTACTCCAGTTAGAACGATAAACATTGATAACAATGTTTCGTTATAACACTCCCCCACTTGCTTTAAAAAAAAATTGTTTGTGCTTTACAGAACAACATATTTTTTTTTTTTTTTTTTTTTTTTTTTATCTATGTTTAGTACATACACAGTCAGTTATATTACATGTTTATTAGAAAGAATATAAAATCTTATCTTAAAGTAACAATCACATATGGGTATTATTGGATATAATGACGCAGAGATGACGCATGGTACTTTCCGACGTCCTTTTTCTTCACTGGGTCATATACCATGTAGGTGTGTGGTCCTAGACGACTCCTTAGTTCATATGGGCCACAGAATAATCTGAAGAATTTCTTGGAAGTGTTTAATATACTACTTCCCACAGGATTTGTCTTTATCAATACCTTATCACCAATCTGGAATCTTGTCAATCGGCGAGTTCTATTATACCGGTCTCTCCTTTTACCTGCTTGATGATATAGCTGTCGTTCAGCTCTGTTTATTTTTATTTGAATTGGCAAATCTACATTATAATTTTTCGGTTTATTTATCATGTTGTGCCAGAATCTTTTAGGTATTTTATTCTCACTTAATTCTAACGGTGTGTATCCTGTAGCTTCACTATAATTGTGATTCATTGCATCTTCGAAAAATTGTAGATAGTCAGGCCATTTACTCTGTTGATTGTAGCAATATAACCTCATGTACTTGCCTAACTCTCTATTTATTCTTTCAGCTAGATTAGTTTGTGGATGCCTTATGGATGTAAGTATAGGTTTTATACCTTGTCTTGTCAATGCGTCCTTCCATAATTTATTACCAAACTGCTTACCTTGATCTGTCAACACTTTATCCATTTTTCCATACTTTGGTATATACTTCTGGGTGATGACGTTCAGAACAGATTTCATGGTGGGTCTTCGTACAGCATATAACTTTACTAGCTTGGTAAACACATCTACCGTCACAATTATATGGCGGTACCCACGACTTGATCGCGGGAGTGGTCCAAGGAAATCAAGTGCAACTATATCCCCCTTCTTCTTAGTTCTGATACTCCCCATTTCAACGCAAGTGTTTAAATTCGGATGTTTGGCTGTTTGACAATCATGGCATTTCCTAACAATTATTTTAATTTTTCTGAACATATTATTACAGGTGAAGGCTTCTTTCATAGTTAAATAGCACTTCAATGGAGATGCATGAGCTAGACTACGATGACATGGCATAATTAATTGCTGTAACATGTCATGAGATAGCACAACTTTCCAATCATAATTAATAAGCTTAAATAAAATTCCATCTTTCACACAATAATTTATAGGTAACGGATTATTTTTTATATTCTGTAATCGCTGATCTTTATCTTGCTCTCTAGCGAGATTACGTAGTAATTCTTGTACTTCTCTCTCGGGTTTGTATGTTATGTTGCTAAGTACCCTGACATCTTGTGGTTTAGCTTCATGTGTTTCTTCTTTTTCTTCTATATAACGGCTTAAGGTATCAGCTACTTCATTGTCTTTGCCTTTGCAGTATTTAATGGTGAAAGAATATTCCCCAATGGCAAGTATCCACCGCATCAACCTCGCACTCTTTACCTTACATGTTAATAGGAAAGATAAAGCCTGATGATCTGTATGAATTTCAAAATGAGTTCCGCATAGATAGAATCGGAACTGGGATAATGCATATACAATAGCTAGTACTTCCTTTTCTGTAGTGCAGTACTCTATCTCCGCTCCTCGGAATACACGACTGGCATAGGCGATGACCCTTAAGTCTCCTTTTGAGTCTTTTTGATACAATACACTTCCCATTGCATATTGACTTGCGTCTGCATATAGCACATAATCGCCGTCTTTCTTCGGATGGTGTAGCATTAAATTTTGTTTAAACAATGTTTTGACTCTATCCACTGCTTCAGTGTGATGCTGCTCCCATCTCCATTTTCTCTTCTTTTGTGTTAACTCCAGCAGAGGTTTTACTGTTGCTGCGTAGTCAGATGAGAAGCGTCGATAATAACCAGTCAATCCTAGGAAAGCTCTTACTCCTTTTACATTTTTAGGAATAGGGAAATTTAGGATACTTTGGATCTTGATAGGATCAGGTTTGATACCTCGTTCGGATATAATATGACCAAGGAACTTAATATTGGTTTTTAGGAATTCACATTTTTTATAATTGAGGGAAATTTTGGCTACTCTAAATTTCTCAAAAATAACTCGTAATTGATTTACATGTTCCTGAATAGTTTTCGACACGACGAGTATGTCATCTACAAATACCATTGTGTAAGGTGACACCTCCTCTCCAAGTGCATTTTCTAGACATCGTACAATAGCAGACAAGCTAGTGCTTAATCCAAACGGTACTACGTTGTATTCATAGGTCTTGTTTTTGTAGAGGAACGCCGTATACTTGCGGTCACTCTCTTGTATTGGTATCTGCCAGAAACTAGAAGTAAGGTCTAATTTTGTTAAATATCTAGCTCCTTCACATTTAGCAAATAACTCTTCAGCATTTGGAGCGCAGTCGTACATCTTTTCAACAACGTTGTTAAGGTTACGCATATCCATACACAGTCTAATCGCATCATCTTTTTTCTTGATTACTACAAGTGGATTCAGGTAATTGCTATGTGATCTGCGGATGACATTGTTATCTAACATACGCTGAATTTCTTGATCTACCTGCTCCTCGTATTTCATTGGAATCGTATATGTGCGTCTGACGAACTTGGACGGGTCAGTTACCTTAATTCGATGCTGGTAGACGTGAGTTTGAGTTGGAACTTCGCTAAAGATGTCCTCATATTCTTCTAACAGATCATTTATGTGTTGTTCTCCTGGCTGATCTTCTACTTCTTCTGGATGTGTCCGTTCTTCGGCTAATGTGATCTTGGGTCTACTAATTTTAAGTATTTCCGGTTGTGGAGGATTCTGTTCTTTAACAGGTGCTCTTAAATCTATAGTTTTACATATATTATTAACTGTACATGTCATTTGTCCATCTTTCATATTGATAACAGCATTGAGTCGGTCTAGCGCATCCACTCCCAGAATGCAGTCATATATTAGCTTATCAACTATCAGTACAGGTAATTCTATCTCTAATCCTTGACAGGTAATACTAACATACATCTGATGGTTTACTTTTTCCATCGATTTATTTGCTGTAGTTATTTGTATCTCCCGTGTAGGCAACTTCGGTACATTTTTAAAATGAGCATTATGAATTTTTACCCATGCACTATTGATAATTGTGACCTCACTCCCTGTATCAACTAATGCGTTAACAGGTACATTATTAACATACAGTTTTATTTGTGGACATACAGTATTATTTATTGGATTAATTTTATCGGTCATAAATAATTCTTCCCTAAGATCAGGTGGGAATATACCTCCTATACAGACTCCAGAATGTAGTCATTGATTTTCAGTCTTCGATGTGGACGGTTTATTACGTTCATCAGTGTTTCTCGGTGTCTCTTTCTGTTTTTTCTCAACGGTAATCGCCTGCGTATTTGCATTCCTATCGGATGTCCATGGTTTCGAAAATCGTTTCGACGAATTCGGCCATCGGTAACCTCCTTTGTAATTACCTCTTTCATTATTTTGCTCCTGCTTCTCATATGTTCGTCCATCTTCATGGCGTCTATCATATGATACATTTTTGTTTTTCGGATATTTTTCATCGTCTGTACGTCTATCTTCTCTGCCTTTATCTTCTTGGCGATATCTTTGCGAATACCACGTACCTCTATCTTGATTTTGGTTCCGGTTATCTCGCTGAACTCCTCTTGGTGGGTCTCGTTCACGGATTACACCCTCCATCTGTGTTAAAAGTATTAATAGATCTTCAATGGTAGCTATACCCTGAACATGTATAGCTAGTTGGATGTTCCTGCTGAAATGATTAGCAAGCTTAATGACTAATTCTTTTTGTGTTAAAGCGGGACGTAAATGTTTACTCCTCTCTACTAACATAATGACGTATTCATCTTCAGACAGCTTACCTGGATTATATTTACCAAATTCCAGTGTATTTCGTATTCTCATTTGTATGTATTCATTCCAATACCTCCGTTCGAATGCTAGTTTAAATTCTTCATACGTTTTTAAATCGTCATTCACCATCGTGAACCAACTGGCTGCTGCATCTTTTAAGTAACGGCTTACAAAGTCTATTTTATCTTTGTCACTGAGAATAGATCCAATACTATCCATTTCTTTCTCACATTTGATACGAAATTCAATGGGATTTTCCCTTCTGGATCCTCTAAAATAGTTAATGGGTCTCTCTTCTCTAGGTACGGTCGAGTATACTAACGCTTGTGTTGGTAGTCTTCTCATTTCTCGTGTAAGTCGGTCTACTTCACCTTTTAACTTGACTTCCAGCTGATCTACCCTGTTGTCATGGTGTTGGATAGATTTCTTGATGGTGTCGTCTGCTGCGGCGAGACTTTTTGTTTCTTCTTCAATTTTCATGGTCTTCCTGACATTACTCTGCACCAACTCGCTGATGACTTGTATCTTGGTATCTTGTCGATGCGTAATTTTTTCGAGTTTCTGGTCCAGTGTGTCGGCCATAGATTTAAAATTTTGTTGTAGTCTTTTTCGCTGCTCTTCGAAATTTTCATTCATCACCACCGCTTGTTGTTTTAGAGACTCTTTAACTTTACCTTCTAAGGTCTCCATTCGTTCCATAATTTCTACCTTACTTTCAGCATTATACGCGTATAGTTTCTGAATTTCTGACGTGCTTGCTTCCAATCTTCTCATAGTTTCAGCACCACTAGTTTTTATTTCTTCAAACCTTTTTACGTTTTCAACGTTGCTGGCTTCTAACTTCTTCATTATGTCGGCTAAACTGACCTCTTGTTTATGTGCCATGTTTAATTTTAATTTGGTGAACCGATTTTAAAATATTTATTATTAATTTGTATATTATTAATTATTTGGATTATTATTAAATACTGTATTGGTAGTCATTTATTCATCAACATACAACCATTATCTTGGGCGCCTGTAGTATCAGTTTCTGATAACCACAATATTTATCTAAGCTCCCCTTTGTTTACTCTACTGATAACGCTAACTGTACGTTCTTATCAGCTACATTCAACATATAAATGCACGTTTTATAATAATTACACATCAACTCTAAATATTTGTTCTACGTGAATTTATATTTATTTAAATTCTTACTAATTTTTAATTTTTTCATATTATTTATTTTTTTTTTTTATTTATTTAATCGTGCCCCACGTTGGAAGCGGCATTTTCTTTTGCAACACATCTTTTTATGATTTCTTTCATTATGGATTATGAGTTTTACATGGACCTGGTTAGGGTATACCATGCCAACACTTACCTGCAGTATATGGTACTTTTCTGCTTTGCCGGCTATTAGGTGTGGGATTTGGGCTTATTAGGTATCAGGTAACGAGTTGGGACGATGTGTTTCCAAAAGAATTATTTTAGGAAGCTGAGTTGTATAAATTGTGAATAAATGAAAACTACCTTTTTAGTCTATCATTCCAATGATTATAATTGTCACCCTCAAGGTGCTTATCTTTAAACAAATCATAATAATAAAAAGAATTTCAAATATTTAACACAATTTATGGCGGGTTCCACCATTTTATATTCTTTCTTGAATATTACTTTACACATATTTTCTCTAGTGATATATTGTTATAATGCTTACGTCTAACAATCACATATTAAAATCATGTATCTTAGTACATAATTTATAAGTTCCTGAAAATAAGACATACAATACACAGTATATACACAAAACATATAACATGGAAATATACACACATATATGGGCAGTTTCACACTGTCTGCCGGTAATTATAATTCATTTATAAAAATCATTTTTGTTATATAGAATTATAATTATTTAATAAAATGGAAATACTGAATTGATTTCATTCTATGAAATCCGTAACCCTGTTCTTTATACATGAGAAAATAAAATACGAACTTTTTAAATGAATATAACAAGGGTTATAGTTATCGTTATCTCTATGATAGTTATTATTAATCTAAACATTTTTATTAAGGGTAACTCCCTTTTAATTATTCTACTCTTCAGCCTGCTTGGCTATCAACAATAATTAATATGAAACAATAAAATTTGTGACATCTACTATCTTGATAACACTCTTAGAGCTTCTCTGCACTCTCCCTTAATTTATCACATTTAATTTATCAAATATAATTCTTTATACAGTGCACAATCTCATGAAAACATTTGCTTAGAGTCTTTCTGCACTCTTATTAACATATTATTATAATAATCACACATTATCTAAATGTTCTGTCTTTTCGAATAAATGTCTCTATATGATATACAGTACAACATTTAAAAGTGTCTTTAGGCTTTAGTCATACCGCCTATATAATTAAATGTTTATCAATTATTTAAAACTGTTCAATTTCGTTTATAGCGGCTTTTCATTTACTTGTTGTGTTTTACAACATTATTATGAACCCTGAACCATATCAGGTCACCTGTTTTGATGATTTCATGTTACACAGATGTACACGGGTCTCAGGCGTCGGCGTTGAGTACAGCTATTCCTCTCGAAACCTCCGTCAGCGTCGCTTAGCGATGTATGAACAGCTAGGCTAGGCGTCGTTCCTTTATCGTCATGGACACAGCGTCTCTGGCCTCGGGTATAGTCTGATGTCCGTAGTACGTAGTTGTAGTAACTCAGGTGTCTGCCGGTCTCATTGAAGCGTCTTCTGCAGCGTATCGTTCCGTGTGTACGACTCAATGAATACTTTATGAATGAGAGACAGATGCTCGTTTTTGGCTCGCTATTTATAGGGCAAAGCCACGTGTGCAAATGAGTTTCTATCGGCGAATACCTCACCAATCCTTTATTTATTTAGGTAACAAAGTTGTTTGTTAGACGTGTCTTGAACACAGTTATTAGCTATGTATACACGCGATCTTTAATTAGCACCGCGAAAGGTGTGAAATAGTAAAACGCTTATAGTTCACGACACTCTCACTATCTCGTTATGTGTTTGGTGTCTAAATAAAGCTACATTTCCGCACTATTCACTGGTCAACCTAGTTCTTCTTAATCTTTTGTCATTTTTTTATTATTTAAGTTTTAAAACACTTCTGACATGTGCCGACAAAATTATACATATTTATGCAGGTGGACTGTTATCTGTTTTGTTTGCTATATAAAATCTTATCTATACCCTTCTAAATGTACAATTGTAGCAGATAACGCTTATTATGCGTACTCCAGTTAGAACGATAAACATTGATAACAATGTTTCGTTATAATATAGAAATTTTGATATACAGAAATCTGTTTCTTATTATTATTCGTAGGTTAGGAAAAGCACTGGAATTTGTTAAAAAAATCATGTATAGGCCTCCATACTATTAAAACGACATTTTGGTAATAAATAAATGAAAACCATAAGCATTTATTTAATAAAAATTACTGTATTTATTTAATAAAAAGTATTTAGTGTACAGTACAGTATTTATTTATTTACTTTAAAAAATTGTTTGTATTTAAAAAAAGTAGGAACTTACGTTTTAAATGAGTAATACTGTATTTTATTAATTGGTCGTAAAATAATTTCGAATGTCTTTCTGAACCAAATTTGGTGCAGATTCCTCATAAAAGTGTTCACATTTGTTGAGCGACTGGAAAATATCATCAGGCACATATTCTTCCGATTGAAGACCTCGACGGATTGTTTCAAATGCTGCCATCATTTCTTTCTTAGAAGGTTTAGGAACTTCAATTTCTTCTGCCTCATTGTCTTCATCTAAATCTTCAGTATCTTTTAGTGAACTTAAAATGTTATCGTCCGTTGGATATTCTGCAACAATGTCTTCGTCAACGCTTAAAAATTCATCGTGTGATATGTCTTGATCTATTCAGGGTGTCTACGACCCGGGAAATCCAGGAAACCCGGGAATTTTCAGGGAATTAAGAATTTGTGGAATATTCATTGAAAAATCAGGGAATTTCTTCGTTAATCAGGGATTTTCCTCTTGGGCTACTCTCCGTAAACGTAGTAGCGATACTTTCGAATTTCTCGGGACGTAATCGATTGCTACTCGATTCCCGTAGTCAGCCAATGAACACTCGTTCCCAGCGCGGGACTGAAGTATGCTATTTGATTGGTTCCCAGCGCGGATTGGTATTTGACCCAACCTTGTGCGGGTTGTCTGTTCAGTATTGTCAACTTAGCGGGTTTCCCGCTCAATCTTGCAGATTTAAATTTTTGTTTAGCGGGGACGTTTTGGAAATTTAACAATGAAAGTGTAGGGATTTAATGGATTTTCGACCTTCCACAGCGGGAAGAATATAGTTATTTATATTGTGAATATAGAGTTTTATCGGAATTTCAACTATTTTCGCAACGTTGAAAAGTTTTGAGTGTTGGCTACACTTTCGTGATTTCGCGCCGTAATAGTGTTTACATCTCTTCATTTGTTGTTTACCGGTGCTTACTGTATGTGTTGCATTCGCGCTTGAGTGTGTTATTGTGATTTGAAATTCTTGAAATCTGTTGCGTTGTGCGCGAAATCTAAAGCAGAAGCTTTGCAATTAATTGCGTGCTCTTAATTCTTTAGTGGTGCGGATTAAAATGCTTTTAGTGTGATGTGCGTTCGTTGTTAAAAACACGTGGGCATCCAAATTTGTGACTGTGCAAAGTCGTTTGAAAATTCCGTTTTATTATGGCGTGCAAAACTCGTTTTCAGTCAGAGTGGTTGAATGACCCAAAGTTTAAATCATGGCTAGAAGCAGTGAAAGACAGCCCTTTTCGGGCAAGTTGTAGGTTATGTCGGTATTCGTTTTCATTAAGCAATATGGGCAGGCGTGCAGTTAGTAGCCATGCTGAGGGCTCCAAACATAAAATTGCTGCAAAAAATTCTGGCGCTATTACTAATTATTTTAGTTCACCTGTGGATGCTAAGCCGCAGTTTAATAACCCTGAGCCTAGCACTTCTCAGCCTGTTGCAACCGACGATGGAAACGATTCTTCATTGCTTCGAAGAAATTCAAGAGTGAATGATTTTTTGATTAAAGAAGACTCCACTAGGGCTGAAATTTTGTGGTATATTCAGGTAGTGATGAATCACCGAACCATGAGGTCTGCTGCCAGGGATGTTGGTGTTTTTAAACGGATGTTTTCCAATAGTGAAATTGCAACCAAGATTCAGCTCCAAAAAGACAAAATGGGGTATGTAATTGTTCATGGAATTGCTCCATACTTCAAAACCAGATTATTTCACGAGATTGAGCTAGCGGATGTTATAACAGTTGGTTTTGACGAATCGCTGAATAAAGTTTCTCAGATGCAACAGATGGACATTGATATCCGCTATTGGGCAATTCCAAGGATGAAGTAGTAGTACGCTACTGGTCCTCTGCTTTTCTTGGTCACACAACAGCAAGTGATTTACTTGCAGCATTCAACAAGGAGATTCCGCCCCATTTTATGAAGAAGGTAATTAATATATCAATGGATGGCCCTAATGTAAATTTTAAGTTTTTAAGAGATTTCAAGGCTTCCATCAAGGAAATTGAAGGCCCTGTTTTGCTTGAGGTGGGAAGTTGCGGCTTGCATACAATGGATTATGCCTATAAAGCTGGATTTCAAGAAACGGGATGGATGTTGGTGAAATTTCTGAGGGCTTTGTTCAATCTTTTTAAAAATGTTGCAGCTAGACCCGCAGACTACAGACGCCTAACGAATAGTAGCATCTTTCCACTGAAATTTTCAGTGGTCCGGTGGCTAGAGTGTGCAAATGTAGCTCAACGAGCAATAGAGATTCTCCCGAATGTGAAAGTGTATTTGAGAGGAATTGAACAAGGGAATTCTGCACCCTCTTGTATGAGCTTTGGTGAAGTGAAGAAAGCATTTCAGGATTCTTTGCTTGCACCAAAACTTGCGTTCTTCAGAACAGTGGCATCGGATCTGGAACCTTTTATGACAGAATTCCAATGCAATCGCCCTATGATACCATTTCTGTATTCTGCATTGTGTGGGGCTCTGAGGATTATCATGGACAGATTTGTCAAGAAGGAAGTATTGGAGGAAGCCAGCAATCCTTGCATCAACGTAACTCAAAATGAAAATCTGTTACCAGTGAAACACTTGAAAAGGTGGGATATGCCACGATGGCAGAGCTGAAGAAGGTAAAGAAACTGAAGGAATTGGATGTGATGACATTCGAAAGAGATTGTAGAGAGTGTCTCGTAAAAATCTGTCAGAAACTGGTGACTCGCTCGCCTCTTTCATATAAATTTACAAAAGCTGTCTCCTGCTTTGACCCGCAATTAGTTAGTTCATCAAAATCATTGGCAGAGAGCAGATTACAAACCTTGCTCTCCATTTTAGTGGAAAATAAATAGATCGATGGTCCTACTGCTGATCAAGCTGCGAGAGAATTCTCAAACTTTGTGTCCCAGCCCAGTGCCTCTGATAGACTAAAATCATTCGATAGATTGTCAGATCATGCAGACCACTTTTGGAGAGATTTTTTTGGAAGGTCCAGTCCAGAATTGAGGATTCTAAAAGTCATGAAAATGGTTCTTGTCATTTCCCATGGTAATTCCAGTTTAGAACGAGGTTTCTCTGTTAATAAGGAAGATCTTATTGATAACATGGCCAACGAGACCCTGGTAGCAAGGCGATTGGTGTATGACTGTGAACACAATAGTGGGCCCCAATGTACAGGACCTCGTGATCAATAAGAGTTTGATACATTCCACAAAAAATGCAAGAAGTCGCTATATGGAAAAAATTTCCAGAAAGAAAGCCGAAGATGAGGAAAGGCAGCTAAAGCTCAAAAAGAAAAGGCAGGTTGAACTGCAGATCATGGAGTTGGAAGCCAAGAGAGCAAAACTTAGGGAAGAAAAGGATAAGGAGCTGGAACTGCTTGAAGAAAACATCAAGAAGTTGGCTGAAGAATCGAACAAGCAAATGGAAGCAGACTTCTGTTGCAATTTTACATAAGTGTAAATAAGTGCTTGGTGTTTAATTAAAACAAACATTGTGTTATTGTTATTGCTATTTTGTGAGGCACAGTGCTGTGTGGTGCGTGCAATTTAAAGAAATTTGAAAACTTTAAAACTTTAAAACACTGTTCTTGAATTATTAAGGCATGGGGAAGGTGATGATAAGAATTTATTTCAGCCAAATGGCCATAAGCTTACGTACACAAATATGTTAGATTTGATCTAACATTCTCTATACTCAATCAGTGATTTACTTCTTTCACGGCACATGCTAAAATAAAAACGATCGCATAAAGTCCGGTACAAAACATATACACACTGGTACTTCGTTCATGGAATCCTTTTGTATGCTTGCCTTGTGATGGAAGCTGTGTACAGCCAATCTGGTGAGAGCGCTGAGCTTACAATTATTTGGTCCTGTCCAGTTGCAATCTAGCGTAGCATCTGTGGAATAGAAGTCTGAGTAAATCATCTCTTGCTTCTCTGGATTTGAGTAGTTCCTGCTCTGGATGGGTAGATGGGGAAGATGTATCATTTTATTTTTTTTAATAGCTTTTAATGTTGTCAATCGATCTTCATCTATTATTGTTCATCTTCAAGGCAAATAACCGGTATTAATAAATATTCATGCCTTCTCATAAAATCGCTTACATATACTCCCGGCCACAGGCCACTTGTTCATGTTACTTTTGTCATTCTGAAAAATATGATTGTGAGAAATTGTCATGACATTAGTGAAAGGCCCCTCTCATATGAATACATATTTTAAAATAAATGCAGTTTTGAGTGTTGATTCCTCGTGTAGCATATATGATGAGTGAAATGGAACACATTGGCACAGTTTGACCTTTGGTGGGAAAAAATTTAAAATGATTTTAAGCGAAGCCCTGAATATCCATAAATACGGTACCTAAATAACCTACTCTGCTCTGTTTTCAAATCTTCCATTCGTCTTGTCTTGGAACACTTTACTGCACAATATAGCGGTCAATAGCTGTAACAAAAGCTGAAAATGTTGAGCTTTTTTTCTTTAATCCATCTTTTACGGGGTGCACTCAGTTTGGTGACATTCTCCATGGTTATAAATAGGAGGGATTTGGGGGGGAATTTGTCCTTAGCGTACTGACGCAGAATTTGCCTGGTGTTGAAAACAGAAAACCATCTTCGGGTTGGCCGAGGCAGGATTCGAACCTGCTACAACCTGCACGCTACAAGTCACACCTTAGCGCACTGAGCTAAATGTGTTCGGTGCAGTTGACCTTTAGTTGCTCACGACTACAATGTGGCTGATCGTGTGGTCATCAGTAGTCCACTCAAGTTCTTTGTTTTGTAAATGCGTTGTATTTTGGTCACTTATGTTACTCAGGGAATTTTCTTACTTATCCTGGAAAAATCAGGGAATATTCAGGGAATTCTTTTATGATGAGTTGGTAGACACCCTGCTATTGCGCCAGTTGACTGTAACTGGTTTCAACAATCCTCAAGTTGTGGCAGTGCAGTAACTTCTTCCACAACAGTATTTTGAGAGAAGCCAGCTTTTATAAAACAATTCTGTATTGTTGATTCTGCTACATAATTTTGCCACACCTTTGCTACCTCTGATATACACAGTCTGAGATCAATCGCATCATTAATAGGTTTGTTGTTTTCCAATGCAAAAATGAGCCTCTTGAGGATCTGTTTTCGGTAAAGCATTTTGAGATTTTTTATTACTCCCTGGTCCATAGGTTGTAGTTTAGATGTGGTGTTTGGAGGGGAAAAAACCAGCTTCACGTTTGTTAACTTTTTTGCCACAAAAGGAGGGTGTGCCGGACAATTGTCAACAAAAAGAACTACTTTTCTTTTTTGTCTTATCAGTTTTTTGTCAAAGTTTACTATCCATTTCTCAAAAATCTCACTCGTCATCCATTACTTTTTATTGTATTCGTAGTCGGTTTCTAAAGACTTCACTCCTTTAAAACATCTTGGTTGCTTGCTTTTTCCGATCACCAACAGTTTATTTTTTTCTTTTCCGGACATATTGGCACACACGACAACAGTTATTCGTTCTTTACTATGTTTACCTCCGAAGCATTTATCGTCTTTAAAGGTTAGAGTCTTATTTGGTAAACATCTGAAAAAAAGTCCGGTTTCATCCATGTTAAAAACTATCTGGTTCATACTCTTCTAAAATTAACCTTAAAGTTGTAGTTTTCCACTGGTTACAGTCTGTAACCCCTCTTTAACTTTGACTTGTAAAAAAAAATTATTATTTTTTTTTGAAAATTTTCTTTGAAAAATTTTTTTTTTTAAAGAGGGGCCACAAGATAATTAAAACTAGACCAAATAATTTAGCCTAGAGAAGCCAAAAATGCGCTGGATCCAGTGAGACGGGACTTGCAATTAAAACTCACAAAATTAACAATCAATAAAATCCTTTTATTGTTCTATCTCCTTTCTGTTACCTACAAAATCAATAAATATAACATTCAGAATCTATTTTCCCCTTAAAATTGTTAATTAAAAATGATTTATTCTCTTTAAAAAAGGTTACATGAAATTATTAATAAATCCAAAATTTATTTTCTATATTCTCTAAAAAAAAATCAATTGAAACTTAATTGAGATAAAATTATATACTCCTTGACAAGGTTAATTAAAATAAATTAATTCTCTTTAAAAAAAATATTAATTAAAAATTAATCGAGATAGAATCTATACACTCCTTAACAAAACTCTTTTGAAATTAATGATTACAAATCCTTATTCTCTGTTTCCAAATTGTCATAAAAAAAATGTGTATATAAACGCTTCGTTTTATATTTTCTTTTCATAAGCCCTATATCTAACTCCCCCCCAAAAATACACACAAATGTACAATACATATAGAACCCCACAAAATACACACATGAATATACAATACATCTACATGTTCCACAATACAGGACAATTATAACATATATCTCTTGCCACACCCTTTTCCACCCCATGAGGTACATCATTAATAATTTATGAAAATCCATGTTAGGTTTTAATTCTTAATATGTGCATAACACATTACATGTGTATCTGATTATATATGCAACACCAGGACATAATAAATTCAAAATTTGGCCAAGTGCCTAATACTATTATAAAATGCTGCCACACGGGGCACTTAGACTGGGAGAAATAAAATTTAGAATACAGTGAACACCCCAGTGATCATAATTAATTAAAAGAATTTATATATTGATAAATATTGTTAAGTTTTGAAAATAGTAATGTGTCATGAACCTTATAACCTTTTTAAAAGTAATTTTGGCCCAAAGGCCGACATGTCATGAGCAAGATAGTGCATAACTCAACCTGTCCCAACAGCATGTTTAACTCTGCATGGACATGCACCTATACAGGATTAAACTGGTGACCCGACTTAACTACCAAAGAAACTTCTATCCCTATATAAACCAAACTGAATTTAAAAATGAGAAATTAATATATAAAACGAACACTAAATTGAAACAGAGAAATTACAAGTTGATTGAATGAATTAGTAGCAGTAATGAAACCCTTATACTGAAAATAAGAAGGAATTGCACGTTTGAATGGTGAGCAGCCACAGATGCATGTCAGCCTCTGGGTTCACAGATTATACAAACAAATTAATAAAATTTACAAAAGATTCCCCGCCCAGTTCACGCACTATTCTGTCCCGTTAATCAGGGACCCAATTAAAATGTTTAAAACTTAAAGTCATGTTGTTGAGTGATTGAATGTCCACTGGCTCTAGTGAGTTACATCACAATGTGTAAAGAATATATAACATGGATGGAGTTCACCTTATTTTTCCATGGGTGTGAAGTGGTGATCATCTGGGTTACATGATAGGGTGTTTGTGTTAGTCTTCGCTATTCTCCTCCGGCAGATGAAGTTGAGAGAGAGAATCTGGATGTTAAAAGTTCAGGTTGGAGCTGGTCCCCGCCTTCATCGAGGAACCCTGATCATACAATATATTATCAGCTAGAGTACACAAAACAATTCCGCCAGAAACTTCACACGCACCAAAACCCATATATAATATTAACACAGCTTTAGGGCTATTTAACAAATGATCTTTGACACACTTGACAAGGTTATATGGCCAACAGGCCCTATTTGAAAACATTTAGTTCTGTTAAATTTCATATTAATAAATTTTACCCATGTGGGTTAACATAATTCAATTTTGATTATCTAATTATTCGGCTTGTTATACTTTTAATAAGATTTACACATAGTCTGATTTTTGCCACGTGGTTGAGAGAGGTTACCTGATTACATCTATGTCTGTACTTATTAAACAAATACTTTTTGGCATTTACATTCTTCTCAATTCTGGTGCCTTAGTAAGCTTTCTGAAATTGATATAGAGTTACTATAATTACTAATAAAGGTTGCATGTAACTTACTCAGAATTACGCATTTTACTTTTCACCACGAGGTGGTGTAATAAGGTTATCAGAATTTACTTAATGTGGCCTTATTAAACAATTTTTCATTCGTAAAACTTTAAATAGATATATATATATATAATAATATTGCTGTAACTTACCGCAGATCTGTTATCGTTTAGCCTGCCATAGGTTGAAGATGGTGCAACAAATTTGTTCTTCTCTACCAGAGTAGATGCAAGCAAAGCTAACAGCACGACGGTCGGCCAGAGATAAAGTTTTCTAGAAAAACAGTTCCGCTTTCTAAACTCGTAAACCGTGGCTCTCGCTAGAGGGCAGCACCAATCAAGCACCGCTCTTATGGTATTACAGTTGCAGATTTGTTTATCTCCGCAGCTACCGCTAAATACAGTACCGCAAATACCGAACACGCGCTGATTAATTTTTAGAATCGGCACAAGTCTGCTTCAGATACACTTCCACTTTCTCCCGAAATAACTTTTTCTTTAATGCTGTGACGTTTCTTAAATTTGTCCAACCATCCAGAACTTGCTTGAAACTCTTCGTACCCCAACACTTTAGCATACTCTACCGCCTTTTCCTTTATAAGCGGTCCTGAGACAGGCATGTTTTTATCTCGCACCATTGTCACCCATTTAAGAACTGCTTCATCCACATCATCATATTTGCACGTTTTAGACCGTTTTCTATCTGCTCCTACATTTTCATGAGTTTTTAAAACAGATTCTCGATTCTTTATTATGGTTGACACTGTACTCAGCGGAATCAAAAACTTTATCGCAACGTCTTTTTTTTCGCATTCCACTATCCACATCTTTTAATAATGCCACCTTTTCTGCAACACTCAAAGATTTTCTTTTTGACATTACAGCATTTACGTTCTCGTGAACTCAAGAAAAAATAAAAAATAAACTCAAAACAAAAATAAAGACTGACTGAAACTGAGTTAACCTTACTCCTTAATAACGTACAGTACTACCGAATGATGAGATACTGTAATGCGCGGGAAACACGCACAGTGTCACGTGAATCACAGATAATTTTCCCCTCATTTCTGAAGTTACAAAGTTCGATATATAAAAATTTTTTTCGATATATGGTAATTATTTTATATTGAAATTTCACGGGACTTAAAAAAAATTCGATAAATGGAGATTTTCGATATAAAGAAGTTCGATATACAGAGGTCCTACTGTATAAGTTATATTATTGATATAAGTTGTTCTTATCTTTCTTTTAGAATTTTGTTGATATCTTTTTATTTCATTCAAAATTAAATTCTGTAAATAATTGTTGTAAGTTGACCTTATATTATTTTTGAATTTGTTTGTTTACTAATCCTTGTAATATTTTTTCATTGATGCCTGGTTATACACGCCTTTGATTTTCCCTGACACAATCTCTTTTAGTTCATAGGTGTTACTGTTATTTGTCTTATTTCCTGTATCTTCTGTTCCCATAAATCATCTTCTGTATTATTGTATACTATTTGGTTACCTAATGATTTGTTTTCTATATAATTGATTTCACGAAGTTGTTGGTGGATACTACTGGGAAGTATTGTCTCGCTACCTACTAAATCTGCCATCCACGTTATCCCTTCTGAAAACAGCGATACCTTTTCCTTGCTCAAATCAATAATAGCTGAGTTTCTCCTTAGTATATCACACCCTACCAATATATTAAATGGCAATCCTGTTGCAATTAAAAACACCATATTCATAGCTATACCCTTGCTAATAATATTTACGGACACTTGTTTTCTTATAGTTTTGTTCTGGCGACCAGTGGCCCCTATTAATATAATATTATTTACTGGTAATATTGGCTATGTTCGACGACATTCTTTTTGGATTCTTTCTAATTCAATGCTATTAATTATGGATACATTTGCACCCGTATCAATCATTATTTGAGCTAAAATCCCTTCAATTTCTGCATTTATATATATGATTTCATTATTTTGACTATTGAGGCATATGTTGTTCTCTTCTAATAGTTCATTTCTTATATTTTTCAAATAATTACTGCTAATAATGGTAATATTCTTAAAGTTGTTAGCACCTTGTAGTTCTTGTTCATACCCAGGAGATAGGAGCAGTGAAGGGTCGTGAAAATTTATCACTGCCTCCTCCCGTTTAAATTATCATTGTCGTTGTTATTAATAGGGCTGACCGGGATGTCGGTCTGGAAACTTTGAGTCGGTTCCTGCCGCTCAGTACGATGGTCAAATGGTGTTTCGTGGTTTGGTTGCGTGTCTTGATCATCTAAACTGGTACTTCGTCTGTGTTGGTTGTATATCGGATTATCACGTCCTCCATTCCTCTGCCGGTTATCATAATCGTGAAAACTGTTCCATCTCTGGTGTGTATACCTCCTTTGCCCATTATCTTCTGCCCTTATAAAATTCACTTTCGGTCTAGAAACCCTATTATTATTATTGTTGTTATTAGATTGGTAATTCCTATTATTATTATAATAATGTTCTGTATTACCTTGGTTGGGGTTTCTCTGACTATTATAATTATTACTGTTATGATAATAATTATTTCTATTATTTGGGTAATTATTATTATTTCTGTTCTGATTCTGGTTATTATTATAGTTATTATTGTTATTATTATTATGATTATTATTACTATAATAGTTAGCGTTGTTGCGGTTCCCGGGGTAGTTATTATTAGGGTACTGATTATTTCTCAAGTCAGGCCTATCATTCCTTCTTCTACTTTGACGATAGTAGTCTTCATGTTCGTAATTTTCTAGTAATTCGGCCATAGCTTGCACTGTTTTTATTTGGCTATTCCTTCTCGCTCTTATGATGTCTTCATGATAGTGGTACGACAATTTATTTACTAGGCATTCCTCTGGTATGGTAGGTTCCAAATGTTTTGCTAAACACACCTTCCCTAGGAAATATGCGGTCATTGTATTACCTACATGGGCATTGTATCTTCCATGACAGATGTTATCACATATCAAGTTTTGTGTTGTCTCCGACCAATACTTTGCCTTGGACAGGTTCTTAAATTTTTGGTAGTCCGTGATTTCACTCCTATTTGCCATCCACCAATTGTCGGTCATCTCTCTGAAAGACTCATCCAATAGTTCCCGGTTGGTACTCCATCTATTTCCCCAATGTTTAGCAAAATATTCTTCAATCCTGGCCAAAAACTCCATAGGTTTTCTTTTATATTGGCGAAAATTCAGCAATTCTCGATTTTCATTAACAGGATACCAGTAACGTTAGTGAGCAGATTTCGAATTAATTCGATTTCTTCTTGGCTCTGCCGTACTTGACCGGTTATATTTGTCATGGCAACTTCAATACCATCACACCTTTCCGTGACTTGGTTCCGTACCTTCCCTAATTCTCCCTGTGTTTCTCTTCGGTTTTCTTCTAATTTGTTTCTATTGTGTTCTTCGATATTAGTTATTTTGGTGTTTACTTCTTCCTTAAAACCCTGTACTTCCCGCTCAGTATGGCTACATCTTTCATCAACTTCTATAATTTGTTGTTTTATTCCTATTGTTTCTTCTTCTGATTTCTTCTTTATGGATTCATTATTATCGTTGATTTCCTTGCTCAACTCTTCCTTTAACAACTCTATCCTCTCGTCTAACTTGTCCATATTTTCCTGGTTAACCTCCCTTCAGTCTTCTCTTAATAGTTGGTTATCCTCTTTCAATTCTTCCTACTTCTCCCCCATCTTTTCTTCCATCTTCTTATTATTTTCCTCCATCTTCTCTTCCATTTTCTTACTATTCTCCCTTAACTCTTCCCTTAACTGTTGGTTGTCACCTTCCATCTTACTAGTTTCATCAATTTTCTTATTTGTATTTTCAATTTGATTACTTAATTCTTCTTTTGTGGATTGGTTGTTCTCATCCATTTTCTTACTCAATTCTCCCAATTCTTCCTTCAAGGATTGGTTGTCTTCTTTCCTTTCCTTACTCAATTCTTCCTTCAAGGATTGGTTGTCATTTTTCAATTCTTCCTTCAATGATTTGTTGTCCTCCTTTTTAAGTTTTAATAGGTCTTGTAAGCTCATGCTCTCCGTTGGTGTGGGGTTTTCAGGTTGTTTCTCCTGTTGTGCGGGTTGATTTGGTTCCGCAGGAGGTAACCTTCCTTCTATATCTTCGACCGGAGTTGCCTCTTTGTCGTCCATATCGATCTCTTCGATCTCTTTTTCAGCTTCTGCCGCACTTTTCTTTGATATTGCTCGTTTCGGCATTTTTATTTTACTTTCCTTGACTTTATAACAGCTGCCGGCCAAAATTAGAAATTGGCCAGATTATTTTTTATCTCTTCTGGCCTATCAATCACTAATTTCAGCCCCTTAAGTTGGACGCCAATTTTGTAACAAAATGAAAATTTGTGTGGTGTTCGGAGTTACAAAAAATTATAATTAAAAAAAATTTTGTTTGGAAAAATTTTATTTTTTATTAATTTATTTATTATTTCTTATGTATTTATTTATTTTTAATTCCTTTATTTATTAATTAAATTAAATTAATAGCTTAGAATAACCAGAATTGTTTTTCCCCGTTAACTAGATTATCTCCGGTAATAATCGATTAGCAGTCTTTCGTTATTCTATGAGGGTACTCCTTCAGTGATGTTATTTCCTTCTTTTCTTGGAGTCCAGGTGTCAAATATTATCTAAAATTCTTCCATCTATATTTTTACCAATAAATGAAACTCAAAATTATAATCAAGGAATTTATTAACATTATTGAGACTAATCAATTTTGAATCGATTAGTTAATCGACAAATCACAAACTCGTATCTCAGGGCGATTGGTTTGGTTATATAAATTATTAAAGTTAAATTACAGGTTCTTTGAGCTGTTATTATAATAGTCCGAGAAAGACAAAGCTGAAAAGTATAATGCTTACAGAAAAAACTTCTTAATTATAAAAAATAGAAATATTATTTTAAATATAAATGTTAATAAATTAGATTTCTCGAACCCAAACGCAGTATGATGCTCTGCCGTCACCGCAAAGGATTCTGGGAATATTCCAAAATGGCCGCCCCCGTGCTGAATATATACGAGGCGCCTTCACTGCAGAATTTCTTCAAATAAATGTTGGTTATTGGTGTGTTCCTCTTCCAAGCAGGAGTGGTTAATTCCTCTTCATCACAGTGTAATTGTTCGGGACTAGTGGTCAGTTGTTAGGCACGGCAATCAGTGTTCGAATGTGTTCTTGTTCCAGTGGTTGTGAGGTTTTACAATGTCCAATTTTCGTGTCGATAAAACTTTTAGTTCACGTCTATATTGTTCTACTATTTGGATTACGACTTCAAATCTTCATAAATCACTTAATTTGGTTTATTCCATGTGAACTCAGTGTTGACGACTCATTTTATGAAGTTATTCTTTTATATTTTAAAATATAAAATAATATATTTGCTGTTCAAAATGATATCTTCTATCTTTTAGAATGAATTAATTTGCGTGAGCTCGTTTCGAAGTGTACGTCTCAACGTGTAACAATCAGCTAACTCTCTTTCTTCTCCATACAATAGGTCCTGGCTGATTTAATATTAAATCTACATCGTTTTAACCAGATGGCATTTCCGCCTAAATAATTGACTTTTACATTATATGATTAATTACATTTTTACTATCATTTAATTTTATTAAATACTAATTACATATCCAATTTCTTTATTTAATTCTGCATTATTTAATATCGAACATGATATACTTTATAGTATTTTTTACCTCAAAAAGTCACATTTACAGTATATTTGGATGTAGGCTTTAACTGTACTTCCTGTCATTATATGGTTTACAATTTATATTATGTTCTAATTATCATAGTACAAGATCACTGATTGAATTAAAATGTTATTTTTCTTTAATTCCTTGTAATTTTATGATTTGGTTAACTAATTTAAATATTATCCTTAATTTAGGCTTTTCCTTGAGATTCCAGTGTTATTACACTTGCGTCTTTTCTAATAATATTTTATACATTTCTTCAATACCTTTACAAAGTATTGTTACAGTTATAATACACAGTAATTGATTTACTTTATATAATTTTCATCAATTTAATTGATTTCCTTAACTTATTCATTAATTATAAGGGTGTTGAGATTTACCATTTGGCCTAGATTTTACATGTGTTCACATACAATGTTTATTATTATTACAGCTTGCTAATACCCTTTCTGACATATTATTCTTATAAAATCTTAATTAAAATTCCCTTACTTAATTACATTAACGTTTATTATTGATTAATACTATTAAAACATAACAAATATTTTATAACAAAAAATTATACTCAATCTCAGACATTCAAGCCTTGAGTTCAATGAACTGTTAATATAAACAAAACACGTCTGTTTTTTCATCATTTAAATTATTCCTTAAAATTAATTTTCATGCAGTCCTTGCTGTTTTTGTTTTATTTTAGGGATGTACCCTTGATCACTCCACTATTTATTGCATACCTTTATATTATTTTTTGTCATTTTGTCTGGTATTGTATGATAAAGAATATCACATATATGAGATCATCAGGATTCGCTTTTCATTATAAAATTAAATTGCACTAGTACATTTTTATATTTATATCTAGAACCTTTACTTAAACATATTTTACATTTACTCTTATTTTATTGCATTGTACTTTTCTTATTTATTTTCATTTTTTTTGGGGTTTCTAATTTTATTACATGTGGTTGTTTTTCTAACAGTTGTTCTTTTATTATGGATGTTTGTCTATCCTGGGCATTTCCTGACCTGCTCCTATACTACCTGGGTATAATTACTTTATACATTGGCCTATCATTATTTTTCTATAATTTCTTATATATTGCAGGGTTGGTTTTAATTTAGTTTATCTCTTCGAACTATTATTTTACTACACTGTGGTCCTTGACTAATTTTTCTAGTAGTTTTCATTGATGTCATTTTATTTTAATTTTATATATGATTATTTTTTAAATTAGAACAATGTGGATAATCTGTCATGCTACAATATATATCATAAATGCTTAACTACTATGAACTTCTATAATATTCAGTAGATTCAATTATTCAACTTCGTTACCATTTCTATAATTATTATAACTTGTTTCCTTACTTTACTATACCATAACTCTCCAAACATGTCATATAGCATAAACTGTAATATTTAGTATCTGAACTCGTGGGTCTTTTGAGAATGAGATGAGTTATTTTTGAAATGCTAAAATTATGTTAATTTATTGAGTTGTGAATCATAAATGATATACTGTTACTTGTTGCTGGATTCCAAGTAAAAGAATGACGAACTGTAATCCTGCGTTGAACATCGCACTACACTTTGCACTAATCACGCTTGATTAAACCTTCTTTATTTACTTCACTCGCTCGCGTTAGTACTAGACGTCGCGCACGTATAAATAAGTATACTTCTTGCTGCAATCTATGCGCCCAAGTTAAACATCTTCTCGTCCGTACGTACTATCGCGCACACATATAAAATAAACTTCTTGATGACTGTAATTCTTTCTCAACTATTTAACCGAGATAATCTATTGATTTGAACTTAGAATTATAGTATTAAAATGCTCACATCGAGTGACGCAGGTTTCCCGTGTTTTGCGTGAAATTTAAACTTAAAACTTCCTCTTTTTGTTTGCTTCTCTTGTTTTTTATAGTTTTCCGAGTCCTTCCCTCACTACAGCTCTTGTTGATCATACTCCCATTGGCTTGACTTTGAAATATTTGCCGGTAAATTCGAACGTACCCATTCTGGTGCTGTATCTTTTTCGCGCTCACTACCGACGCTATCCGTGATTGGTTGCCAGAGAGCGGGCGATAAACTTACGCGGACGTTCGTTAGACTCCTAAAAAGTGACGCTACTTTCTAAAATGGTCATACTTATTGGCGTGTCATCTATTGTCTGTTGAAGGACACAGTACCGTTGATCTAACGGTACATGGGCGTTTTTTGCTGTATTTACTCTACAAAACATTTTATGCTTTTATGACATGTAAGGGTGTTTTGGGTCTATTGTAACTTATTTTGTCGGCGCCTGACTGTCGCATAGTCAAGCCTCTTTTGATTCAATTTTTCATTTATACTTTACTTACATCTATGAACATTACAATGCTTTATATTATTATATATTGTTATAGTTACCATTAATAGTTGATTTATTATTTTATGTGTTTATATACATATTAAATTAATACATAAGTTCACAGTAACGTTTCATTTTTTTGGGTATAATTGCATGAAATGTTTTTTTAAACAGCTTTAGTTGCAATAAAATGAATAATAAAAATATTTCGAGTATTTTCATAAGAGGAAAGTCTGGGAAAAAGTAGTATAATGATTATTTTAGTATTAAATTGTGTTGAGTATTTATGAATGTTTAAACAACAGTGCTTTTTTAAAAAAAACTGCCAGTCATAGGGGATGGTTTATGTACAAACGCCATGGTACTCAAAGTGTTAAGTAATAAAAACATGTCACAAGGTGGTACAAGATTATTGTTGCATATTTTTTTCTTAACATTTTTATAGTCATTTAATTGTAATCATTAACCCTACAGTTGATGAATGTGCCATATGTCCACCCATAAAAAATCACTGTAGTGGTTCATACAGCTTTAAATTCTTTGTATATGTAGCATTAATAATTAATTCTGTATTATTAAAGCAAAGTTTTTTTTTTCAGACTTGTACGCTTAACTACAGTATTTATGTTTGTTGTAGGAGATAAAAGTTGTGTGTGTGTGTGTGTGTGTGTGTGTGTGTATGTGTAAGTTGAAACATATTTTAAGATAATTTAGGTTAGGTTTACCAATGGTTGTTTGCAGACTTAATTGAATTGTGGCCATTCATACTAATATCTAGTTTAATGAATATCATATTACGGGGCTGGCAGTTTCATAATGTCGCTGTTATATAATTTCTGTATACCTGATTGCTGAACCTCAAAGTAACCTACAGTAGTTACCTTACTGGGAAGCTGTACCTATGCCGGAATCTAGTCCAACAGGTTTTCAGGAATTGTTTTCAGAAGTGCCATCATGTTGCTCTTCATATGATCAACGTACGAGGTCTGTCAATTAAGTAATCAGACTAATTCAGTAAAACCTTTTGTTTACAATCAAACTATATCTAGACTCTATTGCGTTCAAAATAGTTCCCTTGGGAAGCCACACTGCGCTTTAGACAGTTTTTCCACTCTTCATTGCAGTGCTGGAACTCTGAAACTGGAATCCCCTTGAACTGGTCGGTTACATTTTTTTAAATGTTGTCTATTGTCCCAAAATGGTGTGAGATGTTTTTTCAATCTCGGGAAGAGAAAGTAGTCAGAGGGACTCAGTCAGGTGAATAAGGGGGTTGGTGAGGAACAACGGGAATATTTTTTTTGCCAAAACTCATTAACCAAGAGTGCTGTGTGACAAGTTGCATTCTCATGATGCAGCATCCAGGTTTTCACAATGGGTGGTCTCATATAGGCAACTCTTATCCGCAACCTTTCAAGGTGAATCGATGGTCAGACTGCACCAAATCCCTGATTTGACCTTCATTTGTCATCAGTTCTTGACGTAAACGGTCTTCCAGAGTGTGGATCATCCTTAATTGATTCCCAGCAATCCGAAAAAATGCTTTAAACCATCTGAAATCCTGTGCTGTTGACAAAGGTCCATCTCCATAAGCCTTTGCCACTTTTGTAAAAGTCTCAATAGCAGTGTGCCTGAGTTTAACAAAACTTGATAGCATGACATTGCTAGTAATTGATGCCACTCATTTTTATAAGGCACAACAAAAACTCACTTCATGAAAAGCTTGTTTTTCACATGGCAATAATAGACAATAAATATTAATGCTAAATGTCAATCAGCTGTTTATCTAACCATCTGTGTTAATGGAAACCTTACAGTGTTGCCATATTGACTACTACATGACTACCTCATCACTTAATTATTTACAGACTTCGTATGTCTCAGGTTTTTACTTGATACTGTGCTAGAATAAGGTAAATGTTCTGTACTAGAATTTCTCTAATGGATATTGTCATGTAAGCAGATGGTGTTTGTAACACAAGAGCCATGAGTTTGCCAGCGGAAAGTTCAAGTTTTATTTTCATTGAATTGAATTGTACAGCATTTCCAGCACTTTACATACTAGTAGGTGTGAGTCAACAGTGTGATTAAACTGATGGAGATTATATGTCCATCTCAGAAACAGATTTAACTATACTCTGTGTGGATTAGAAGTATTGGTAAATTAGCAGTGTGTTTTTGACATTTGCTTTATGTGTTTATGTTAGTTCTTTCAGAAATTAAATTACACCATTGTGTGGTAACAGCTTGTAGTTTGTGTGTGTGTGTGTGTGTGTGTGTGTGTGTGTGTGTGTTGATAGTGGGGTGTCTCAGGTGAAATTCCTTAGGCTATGCCAGTTACTTAACCAAGGATTCAGAAAGAAATCTGTGAGCTGAATTCAGTGCTATGAGTGGTCTAAGTCATTTAAAGGGGAAAGATAACATTAGTTGGTGAAGATCCCAGGGTGCGTTGAGGTGTTTATGTAAATTGTGCTGTCTGAGAAACTAGGCATCCCTATTGGATTTTGCCTTCTTCATTTCTGTGCCAGCTCCATTTGTTTAACTTTTTAAAATTTACTATGTATATTTTGATAGTTAGGAAGTTTTCCAAACATTGTTATCTTATCTAGGTATGCATATAGCCAGTTTTGTAAGTTGTATGCTTTTCACTGGTTATAAGGGTTAATGATAAACCTAATGACCTTTTAATGTACTGCATACAGATTTCTGGTAAAAGTTACTGAATTCAAATTAAACAACATTTTCATTACTAAAATGTTAACTCTTTGTAGGAATATGTCTTGCATTTTTAAGTTAAGATTTGTTAATAATGAATTAATTTTTCAAACATAGGAGCCGTTTTTAGTTTTGAGTTACAGATGGTTCACAAAGTCCATTTTTTGAAGGTCTAAATACAGTTGAATGTAGAGATTAGTGATGGAATTTTATATTTTTATCTTTACAATCCTGAAGAGGTATATTTCCAGAAATTTATGACATTTTTTCTTGCCATTACTGCCCATAGTTTGCTAAAAATTTTGATATCTCTTTTAATATCAAAATTCAATTTCATTTATTTCTGAAAATAGCAGTGGTATTCTGAGAAGTAAAAATTCAGATTTGAAAATTTGTAAGATTTTACATTTGTAGCATTATAACTTGATAAAAACTTTATTAAGATACATAATTTATCTAACAAAATGCAAGTCGTGTTTTTATTCTTTTAAAGTATTGTAACTTTTGTGCTTTTAAGGTGTTAAGACGCAGTAATTGAATGGATATTCTGAATGTTAGTTTTACTTGTAGAATGTAAAACAATTCCTGATACAAAGGTGAAAGTTTAGTTATGAAAACTATTTATTTTAAACTGAATTCAGTGCATCTTGACAAAAACATGTATTTAATACACCAAAAGGTAATAACTTTTGTAAATGCTAAAAACTGAATCTAACAACTTACGAACCGGCCATACGTAGGGGTGGATGAGAAGAGTATCACACATATATGTTGGCATTATATGTGAATAAGTTATATTCCGTACACATCTATACTCATTATATGTGCATCAATTATTTCTCTATTACCTGTACGAGGCATTGCTATAAAGTAACTGGACTACTGTTTCAAACATTTGTATCGCAAGTATTGTACAATGGATCTATTCCTGTTTCTGTACTTTTTGATTGACTCTTTATACCTCTTCGTATTAATTTTCTACTGTTGCAAGCAATGCTGCAGGTCACCTACTGATAGCTTCTTCATGACCTCCTTCAGTTTTGTCTTTACCACGTCCGTGGATCCTTTTAATATAAACTTGATCATAGGAAACAAAAAAAGACATATAGGAGTAGGCCCAGGTGAGTATGGTGGATGTTCCCATCCTGGCGATCCCATGCTTTGTCTTGACTAAGAGTCCACGAATGTCTTCACGTCTTTCAGTTGTGATCTGTTCACAAAGAGTTGTCAGGATCTTGTTATAGTAATTCTGATTAATAGTTTAACTTCTAGGGACCAGTCAACTTAATTCCCGGGATATTTAGAAAGCAATGATCAATGATTTGAATTTGATTTGCTCATCTGAGCTTTAAAAAAAAAAAACCTAAAACATGATAGATTGAAAGGAATTTCTTGAAACACCCTTGAAGAAATGCCGTGTTTGTGTAGTAGATTTTCCAAGTCCTACAAGATGTTTCACATTGACACAGTGGGTTCTGGGGTATTGAACATAACCTCACAACATTGCTTCATGTTAACACTTAAAATTGGCCAGACGGAGCTCAAATGGACAGTCTCCTTTGAACAGATGCTACTGGTAAACTGTTGGTTGCATGTGTATTAAATTTTAAGTGTACATGGAGGGGAGAGTATAGGTCATTGGTCACACATTTAATGTTATAAATGGGAGTGGCAATTAATTAAGTAATTAGGGTTGCCGTACCATTTATGTTTGAGCGAAATTATGCTAATTGTAAGTATTATTGGATTATCCAAATGTGAGTTAGTAAATTGTATCTCATTAACTTCGTGTATTAATTAAGAGTTATGATGGACGTTAACTTGAATACATATATAAAAGTAGTTCATATTCATCAGATTAGACTCAACACAGTTGTTAAATACATATGATTTATGAGTCTGTTAATCGGACGTTTCAATGGTCGAGTTTGTTGTGTCCATTGATACTTAGCATAACTTTTGAGACTCTTTGTGAAATGCTTAGAATGAAATAAATTAATAATAAAGGTTAAATTTCAATAATGAACGCAAGATTAAATATAAAATAATTACTTATTTATTATACTTGTTATTTAAGTAAGTTACTATATCCTGCAAATACATACATAATAAAACACATAATAACAAAATACAATTTGTACGTTGTTTCCTGAAAACAAATATATGTTACATCCAAGTGCAGTAAATAATATACATATACAAAACATATACGAACAATAAACAATCAACAAATATATTTATTCCTACCTAAATGCGTTCATTATTCTCAGATGATGAATTACGTTAATATTGCTTTATAAAATTTATGATTCATATGATTTATATATAATCTCTTGGGGTTTGTTCTTTGAAAAGAGGAAACAGTGCAGTAGTATATTACTAAGATTTAATAGACATAAAAGCTTATCTTGTGAGAGTGTTTATCCAATATTCCGCCGGTGTGAGATGACGTTTGCTGGAGGACTCGTCGTGCATCTTGCTCACTATTATGAAAAGCACTAATCACTTCACTTCACTAAATCTTCACTCCCGTTATGTGTACGGTGTTGTTGTACCCCGCTGATATCGAGCGTTTGGAGTTCAAATATTGAGATTATTGTGATTAAGCTGAATTGCTCTGAGAGTTTGCCGTGTTCGTGTACATGATTAACTGTTCCGTCTATCTGGATGTAGTGTATACTGTGTGCTTAATTGTTTGATATAGTTCATTCAGTTATTTGTTCAACGTAGTGACTCATTGTAATGTGAGAGTGTTTGAAATGTCACTCACTGTTTTACTTTGGAATGTTAATTACTTGCGTTATTATGTTCGCGTCGGTTGTAGTTTCAAGTCCCGTGCGCACTATAGTTCATCAGAATATATACGTTTGTCGCACTGACTTGTGTGTAATTGAGACTATATCGTATGTCTAAGTTCACTTATGAATTCACCGAATTGGAAGTTCGGTCGGTCGCGCAAACTGTTTCTATCACTGAATGTATTACCGTTTCGACTATAACCAACCGTCTGACTGTCGTACGTACTGACTTATTAACTTATGACCGATTGACTTGTAGACTGTAGACTCTCGTTCCGCGTCTTCGCAAAACAGTTTTATTGAAACATCTTACCCATAAGTCTAAATTCTGGATTTCTACGCCCTCTCGGATCCGCGATTGGTTCTACAAATTCCTACTCCTCTGCAGATCTCATCCTCTGTTTCACGATTCGTCGTCCGAACCCTCCTTACTCTCTGCATGAGCTCTTTTAGAAGATGCTTGACGCTGGTTGGTCGTCGTCATCCCCGGAGTATTCCATGTGACGAACGTGGTACGGATTCTAAGAAACTAGAGCAATTTTCCGGCTGTCTGTCAACCTTTGTTTAGACTTTGTCTAGGTTCTGACCGATCTTTTGTTAACAGACTGCAGAGTCCTGGTTAATTGTTCAAGTTATTCGTTGTTCGTTCCGCCGATTATCAACCCTTCGCTGGAGTCGTTTCTCGTCGATCTCACGCTTTCCAGTCGTAAATCTCAGTAAACTGTCAAAGGTTTGTTTTCACGCTGTGCAGGGTGTACTGGCAGTATTCACTGAGTCTACGTTCTATTGTTTATCTGTTTGTTGAGATTGCTCTGTACTCCTTTGTAGCAGAGTGAAGCCTTTCATATTTGTGCTCGTTACACTTCATCTCCACAGCAGGTGTTCCATTTCGTTTCCGCTTAACTCGGCAGCTGGACGAAGTCTTTGTTTTCGATTGCTGGGTGCTGTAAATTGTAACAAACTGCGAGCTGTCAACGAAGCCCTCAAATTCTTATTGTGTGCTGTACACAGACGTTTTTTCTTTGTCTTCGCACTGGCGTCGGGTTTGACGTGTCCCTAATTCGTCATTATTTACGACCTGGGCTTGTGTCCGTCGACTCGAGTGTGGGAACGTGCCACTTGATCGAGGAATTAAAATTTTTTTAAAATTTCAATCACTACATTGTCCCCAAATTGGATTGGATGTTGGGCTTCAGGAGACATCTGATCCATTTTCTGCTCTCTGTCCCAGTCGTGGACGTCTACTTCGGAATGGACATGGTTGACTGACATACATCTCTCATAGGAAGCAATTAATTGTTATTCCCCATCTTGATGTTTTATATGGTCATATGAGTTTATTGCCGCTCATCTGAGTGAAATGAACGCATTTTCTACATTTTATCCATCCACATGGGGACTATACAATACGATTTTATGTAAATAATTGAATTTAAGACATATATATCTGCCCATTTGACAGTTTGTTTAGTTATCGTTTACATTCTTTCGTTCTATCTATATACAACGTAATAGATAAGCTGCAGATTAGCTATCAATTAGATTAATCGATCTTATGTCGATGACTTATATAGCAATAAAATAATTTTCAAACTTGTTATTATTACCTCAAGACTATAGTTGCTACAAACAAATATATACATATGATTAGCTTGTGACATATTATGAACAATTACATTGATAAATGAAATATACATATTAACTAAACAATTGAGGAATCAGCATACTTCATGATGCATACCCAAACACTTACTCTTAAAGTTATAAAACAATTGTCCATTTTGAATTATTAATTACATAAACAAATTATTCGAATCTCTACATTTTAACACATTATTATTCACAATTATTAATGTCTTTAGTGTCCTGTATCATAGTGTCATAATGTCCTTCTGACACATGGTACACGTCAACAAATCACTTTATGTATATATTGATGTTTACATGTCTGATTAACATAATGAATGACGAATATATGATGATCATAAACACGATTAATATTGAAATACGAACTAAACACAATATGTAAAATGCACATCATTATTTGGTTAGCTGGACTGGCCGCGCGAGCAAATTACCTAACCTACGTCTTCTGCTAGCCGCCGGAGTCGTTGCTACCCACTCGTGTTATCCATACTTCCTTTCGCTGGCTCATGATACGCTTTAATTTGCCGTATGTTCCACAAGCTCATACGTGGCTTCGTTTTAATTTTATTCATTAATCTCCTACTCTTCATTCATCAATATTCATCTCTGATTATTTTCTTTGGTTTATGTATTCCCATACAACCAATGTATTTAATGTATTTTATTCAGTACTATCTAATTTTATCATTACATTTTCAAACATTCTTAAAATCGTCTTCTTAATACGTTTTCATTTATTCATTCTCAAATTATATTTGTGATGACATATTTGTATGTCCTGTCAATATAGTGCTGTTACTAACGCACGCATTTTTGTTTGTAAACAGTAAGGTATTTGACCTTGGGTTTTGCGTCACATATTTTCCCAATAGTCGGTCAGCTGTCCCCGTTACTCTGGTACAATGTGCTGCACTTGTGCTTCTAAGATTTACGACCATTCTCTGTCTCTTTCTATGAGAGTGAGTGAGAAATGTGTCACACCTTCCCTTTTGTCGACCCTCCTCAGGCATGTACGCGTTAAACCGCTTTCCTTGCCTTAGACAACCTTTCGCAGCAGTACTACCATTGTTTACGTATACATTGAGTAGTTTTGCCGTTTTTTCGAATAACTTTCTCTAAGTAAACACGTGCCGCACTGCTTTTGTCGTCGTTTCCAGGCCTGTATACAATTCCGTTGTTCGACAATCAGCTCACTACTCGTGTGCTTACATAATAGAATTTTGTTTCTTAGGTTTCTAAGAAGTCTTACCTCGAGTGCTTGGACTCTCCTTTCAGTACTATCACGACCCTTTACAATATTTTTAAGTCGTCTAGTAAAATTCTTTCTTCTCCTTTTTCTCATAACGTTTCTTGTCCATGATGAATATGCATACGGATCCTGTAGGTCCTTCCGCTTCACATCATCCATGGCTTGCTTAAATTTGCTTTTAGTTTTATAACATGCGGTATTTGTTTCAATTTTAAACTTTCCCTTCATGCTTCTTATTGATGCAGCTCGACTACTTCGCCGATTACGCTTATTTCACAAGCTGGATACTTCATCATAGGATTCACTCATGCCGTATATATTCTCATGTTATTTAATTTGTACCTTTTATGCATTCTACTTGGTAGTAGTAAATTTTTACAGTCTCTATCCATGTCTGGATCATCCTCTTCCCACTTCCTCATATACAAAGGATAAAGTCATTCTTCTTCTTAATCCACTTGTTTCTTGAACTTACGTTAGATCGAACAGTTGATAATTTCTTAGTAGCTGACACATCTGTAAAATCAACAGTGTTATCAGTATCTTGTACTCTCTTCATATCTTCGTAATTCTCATTCACCACTTCTTCTTGCTTCTTCTGGACTTCGTTTCCATCCACGTTCCAGGTATCCTTGTATTCACGTATTTCTGTGCGAAACAGCGTGAACTGCTCATTCATATTTTGCATAATTTCTTCTTTATAATTATTAAAATTTTCGTTAATTTTATCGAATTTCTGATTGATTTCCTCCTTCTGTTGATCGAATTTTTCGTTAATTTCTTTGCGATTTTCGCTCTGTTCTCTTCGGGTTTCTTCTAAATTTTCTCTAATTACGGCGATATCTTCCTTCTGTTTCTCGAATTTCTCTTCGAATTTGTCACTAATTATTTCTAATTTTTCGTTCTGTTCTCTTCTACCTTCACGCATGAAATCCATCAGCGATTGTAATGTAACCTCTCCTTGTTGTTGGGATTCCTGTGGTTGCTGTGACTCCTGTCCCCGCGCTCTGACCTCTGACGTCTCCTCAGTCATATTTGGTTCGACTGATGAGTGTTCTTCACTGTTGTCGGGTGCGCCTAACTGGTTGTTAACGTCAAAGTCCATGCTGTCAGAACTACCGCTAGCCATTTTAGCCTTGCTTCGCGTTATCATTTACCAGTCAAGCTAACCTTACACTTATTTAATATCTTATGTACTATATTATTTTAATTAATCTAAATACTACTGCCTGCTCTCTTTTGCCATGCGATGGGCGCCATTTACATTTAATGTTATAAATGGGAGTGGCAATTAAGTAATTAGGGTTGCCGTACCATTTATGTTTGAGCGAAATTATGCTAATTGTAAGTATTATTGGATTATCCAAATGTGAATTAGTAAATTGTATCTCATTAACTTCGTGTATTAATTAAGAGTTATGATGGACGTTAACTTGAATACATATATAAAAGTAGTTCATACTCGTCAGATTAGACTCAACACAGTTGTTAAATACATATGATTTATGAGTCTGTTAATCGGACGTTTCAATGGTAGAGTTTGTTGTGTCCATTGATACTTAGCATAACTTTTGAGACTCTTTGTGAAATGCTTAGAATGAAATAAATTAATAATAAAGGTTAAATTTCAATAATGAACGCAAGATTAAATATAAAATAATTACTTATTTATTATACTTGTTATTTAAGTAAGTTACTATATCCTGCAAATACATACATAATAAAACACATAATAACAAAATACAATTTGTACGTTGTTTCCTGAAAACACAAATATATGTTACATCCAAATGCAGTAAATAATATACATATACAAAACATATACGAACAATAAACAATCAACAAATATATTTATTTCTACCTAAATGCGTTCATTATTCTCAGATGATGAATTACGTTAATATTTATAAAATTTATGATTCATATGATTTATATATAATCTCTTGGGGTTTGTTCTTTGAAAAGAGGAAACAGTGCAGTAGTATATTACTAAGATTTAATAGACATAAAAGCTTATCTTGTGAGTGTTTATCCAATATTCCGCCGGTGTGAGATGACGTTTGCTGGAGGACTCGTCGTGCATCTTACTCACCGTTATGAAAAGCACTAATCACTTCACTTCACTAAATCTTCACTCCCGTTATGTGTACGGTGTTGTTGTACCCCGCTGATATCGAGTGTTTGGAGTTCAAATATTGAGATGTTAATATTGTGATTAAGCTGAATTGCTCTGAGAGTTTGCCATGTTCGTGTACATGATTAACTGTTCCGTCTATCTGGATGTAGTGTATACTGTGTGCTTAATTGTTCGATATAGTTCATTCAGTTAATTGTTCAACGTAGTGACTCATTGTAATGTGAGAGTGTTTGAAATGTCACTCACTGTTTTACTTTGGAATGTTAATTACTTGCGTTATTATGTTCGCGTCGGTTGTAGTTTCAAGTCCCGTGCGCACTATAGTTCATCAGAATATATACGTTTGTCGCACTGACTTGTGTGTAATTGAGACTATATCGTATGTCTAAGTTCACTTATGAATTCACCGAATTGGAAGTTCGGTCGGTCGCGCAAACTGTTTCTATCACTGAATGTATTACCGTTTCGACTATAACCAACCGTCTGACTGTCGTACGTACTGACTTATTAACTTATGACCGATTGACTTGTAGACTGTAGACTCTCGTTCCGCGTCTTCGCAAAACAGTTTTATTGAAACATCTTACCCATAAGTCTAAATTCTGGATTTCTACGCCCTCTCGGATCCGCGATTGGTTCTACAAATTCCTACTCCTCTGCAGATCTCATCCTCTGTTTCACGATTCGTCGTCCGAACCCTCCTTACTCTCTCCACGAGCTCTTTTAGAAGATGCTTGACGCTGGTTGGCCGTCGTCATCCCCGGAGTATTCCATGTGACGAACGTGGTACGGATTCTAAGAAACTAGAGCAATTTTCCGGCTGTCTGTCAACCTTTGTTTAGACTTTGTCTAGGTTCTGACCGATCTTTTGTTAACAGACTGCAGAGTCCTGGTTAATTGTTCAAGTTATTCATTGTTCGTTCCGCCGATTATCAACCCTTCGCTGGAGTCATTTCTCGTCGATCTCACGCTTTCCAGTCGTAAATCTCAGTAAACTGTCAAAGGTTTGTTTTCACGCTGTGCAGGGTGTACTGGCAGTATTCACTGAGTCTACGTTCTATTGTTTATCTGTTCGTTGAGATTGCTCTGTACTCCTTTGTAGCAGAGTGAAGCCTTTCATATTTGTGCTCGTTACACTTCACCTCCACAGCAGGCGTTCCATTTCGTAACTCGGCAGCTGGACGAAGTCTTTGTTTTCGATTGCTGGGTGCTGTAAATTGTAACAAACTGCGAGCTGTCAACGACGCCCTCAAATTCTTATTGTGTGCTGTACACAGACGTTTTTTCTTTGTCTTCACACTGGCGTCGGGTTTGACGTGTCCCTAATTCGTCATTATTTACGACCTGGGCTTGTGTCCGTCGACTCTAGTGTGGGAACGTGCCACTTGATCGAGGAATTAAAATTTTTTTTAAATTTCGATCACTACACACTGGTCACAGTTCTCAGTGTTTTAGGAAAACATTAAAAAATCAGTCCATTTATTTTATGGCTACACCTTGTAGACGGGCCCTGATAATGAGAATAATTCTGTCAAAATGTCAGCACAAGTGTGTTAAAATTGTGACAGAACATATAGAACCTTCTGCCACTAGGATTTTGTCAAGAAAATTTCACTGCTCGAATGGTTACTAATACTCGGATTTAATAAATGAACACTTGGTATGTTCTACAGTTCATTTTGTAGAAACTTGAAAAAAAATCATCTGTAGAACTTACCAAGTGTTCATTTATTAAATCCAAGTATTTTTGTCATGTGACTTACGGCCCACGTGGATCTTCGAGTATCTTTATCTTTATTATGAAGACCCTGTATTATATGGTCAAACGTTCTGTATAATATTCATATTTTAGTTGCGACTGAAGCATAAACTAAGAGTTAATCAAAATTAAAATTAAAAATTTAAAGTTAACAGCACTTGAAAATATAGAATAGTGTATGTGTTTTGTTCACTGACAATATTTATGAGCTTTTGTTTTGTAATTTATTTTTACAGAATACTGGCTGTTTTTCATTTTTCTGTATATAAGTTCTATAGATTTGTGCAAATTATAATAAGTCTTGTCATATTAACATATTTTTGACTGTGTGTGTAACACAACAATGAATACTTTTTATGCTTTAAAAACTGTAGGAGAAACAAACAGACTTGACCATATCCAACTAAAATTTAAAAAACCCAGTTTTCCTGCAACCAGAAATAATGCTATTACTTTTTTGTTATTTGATTTTTAATTCAGTAACACCATGAAATTGTTTCTAAACATAAAATAGTGTTCTGTAGTGTGATGTGATGTGTTGATTGAAAACCTTGTTTTGTTCATTGAAAGAAAAATTATACAATCAGCTGATTCTAACAAATGTAAATAAAAAAAATTAAAATGCATACCGTATTTTCATTTGACTCACCATGTTCAGAATTCACTGAGCGGTATAACTGTACTAAACTCTATGTCCAATGCGGTAAATCGTGAATGTCTGCACTGTCCAGGAAAAAGCTTTTTTTTTACCTGATTGCTAGTAACTATGGTGCAAGAGGATACGTCCTGCAGGAGATTTGTGTGCAGCATCTCCTTGCAGACTAACAAGTACTCCTCCTGTAGTTTATTCCTCCCGTATTAGTGCCTCCAGGGTAACCAGGATGTCGGGCCCCTTCCAGACATTTCAAGAATAGTAATTGAAAAGCAATTAAAAGTATGGTTGAGTTAAACAATTTTTTAGTATAACATCAGCTACAGAATACAGATAACAAAGCGAACAGCCTGAATAGTAAAGTGATGAAGCAGCGCACCTTATGAAGATAATTCTTGTGTAGAAGGAACCAGAAAATTTCCTGTTTACTCCAGTGTCTGTTGTGCTTAGAGTACTGTAAGATTTTAAACTCATGTTCTCTGGTATCCAAGTCACGTTTCAATACAGATTAAAATTTATTACCTTTTTATCCGTCGTGTGACTTCTTATTGTTTTTTATTTAAATTACGCGTTTCGAAGCACAAAGCCTCATCCTCAGATTTCAGTACCGTGTGGACGTCGTTATCACATTAAAACACATTAAAGTAAACCACACTAAACACGTGAACCGATGTCTGGGTGCGCACCCAGACATCGGTTCACTTGTGTAGTGTGGTTTACTTTAATGTGTAATGGTTTAATTTTAATGTGATAACGACATCCAGACGGGACTGAAATCTGAGGATGAGGCTTTGTGCTTCGAAACGCGTAATTTAAATAAAAAACAGTAAGAAGTCATACGACGGATAAAAAGGTAATAAATTTTAAACTGTAAGATTGTCAGTAATAACGGCTACTTACCTGTTATTATGTGAGACTTATCAAAATAAGCTTCGAGGTAACTGCGGTATTGCCATGTCGCTTCACTCCCCGCCCTCCCCACCTTTGCCTACTCATAACCAAGTGTAACGTGCGACAACGCTGTTGGGTGAGGGGCGGGGAAGAGCTGTTACTATTGGGTAACCTCGAAGATTATTATGCTGAGTCCCGTACTTTAGTTATATAACGTGTACAGGTCAAAATTAAATGTAAAGATAAAATGGAAAAGTTGAAACACTTACATATTATCTGGGAAACTGATGATGCGTTAATCTTCATCCTGCGTCCAAATCGCTCTAAAAAGACTCAACATTGTGTTTGAATGGTGTGGTGATGTTAACTGTCATTGTAGCATGTTAAAGTGTTTTATGCTCTATGCAGTGTGACAGATTATAGGCCACTCCCCCTCATTGGCCTTTGTTAGACACCCTACGTCTTTGCTTATCATATTCGCTGTTTTCAAAGTACAAGTGCGTATAAGAAACGCAAAATTAGTTGTAATCTTTCACTGTCACAAACAGTTTTATCACTTGTGGTGATAACTACACAATATGAAGCAAATTACATAGGGCTGACTGTATTTTTTATCTGTATATTTCTGCAGGGCTGATGAAGGAAACTTTGTAATAATAAAATATTTCAGAGCAGTGGTGTGCGTGCATTGTCTGTATGCATTTAGAGTCCACGTGAGTGCTGATTGTAAATAACAACTCTCCTTAGTTCAAACTACGTTTTTATTGATATCATTGTTAAAACCAAACATTTTGCTTTTTCAGTGATGTGGCAGCCTTAGTAATAAAGCTGAGAATATTTTGTGTTAACAGTGATGTCAGTAAATGTAAAAAAAATTCCGACTAACAGCAAGTCTATGAGCTTAAATACTGATTTCGGATTACAAACAGATGTTGAACAAAAAATGCAAATGTTTATAATCTCTTTTTTCAGTGATTAATGACAAAAGAATTTTGGATCTACACTGTTGTAAAGTCTTTGAGAATTGTTAAACAATTACAGATTTATCGTCTTGTAGAGAAGTCAAGTGAATGTTGTTCAGTGCTGATCACAGTACAACTAATAGAATTTGTATCGTTCACAAATGAGTAACATATTATACACTATGAAATCAGTTTTAAAAGAGCTAAATTATAAGGAAATCATAGAAGAAAAACAGTGTTACAAAAGAAAAGAATTCTGGATTGAAATTGGCTGAATGGACGGAAAGGTTGGACACGGTTTTTGGAGTGTGGTGGTTGTAATTTTATTGTAATCACTAACAAGAGGAAAGGCATTGTTGTATCTGTTTTCCCGAATTTAAACTACAGTCAATGTTTATGTCATGTTTATTATAACAGTTTATTGTTCTAAACTGGCATGTGGTCGTATTAACTTTATACCATTAAATTGTGTATTTGTAAGTTAAGGGCATGTAAGTAGTGTTTAGCAGTAGTGTTTCAATTAGAAACATGATCAAAGCTTGGTATTGACACTATAATTTTTATAAAATGTTGCAGGACACTCGAAGGTGGTCTAGTATATATCTTTTCTAGGCACCTTTTTCTTCATCATATATGTATATTGGTCAACTCTCCTTCTTCCCTTGTCATATTTAGAATAAACCTTTACTGTACCTTTAGTACATTTTCCATTATCGTAATTGTGTTACGTATGATACAAAGGATACAAGTTGTACTACTTATGTAGGGTTTTGTGACTTATGGACTTCCAACTGAATATAAATTTTCCCATCATATTGTGTGTACTGTATATATACACACGTTTCTTGTGAATGTATACTATTTACTTATAGAGTACGAAGGATAGGAATTATTTTAATTTGTTGTTCCTGTGGCAGATGTGTAGAAGTAACATATCTCTTCTTCATTGTTGTGGCATTCCGGTAGAGTATGGAGGTGTTCTTCAACTCCTGTTGGCCTATGTCAAGCTTAGGCAGCAGAGTAGATGTTTTTAGTCCATGACGGAGTTTGGCTGATGACGTGTTGTGCATTCGGAGATCTGGTATTTTCCGATCTTCTTTAAGTGAGCCACTAGCGGTCACAGCCAGTCTCAAGTCTAAAAGCCGCTGTGTTCTTGAGTTTGTTGTGTACACAGTCCAGGTTTAATATGTGTTTGTTTATTTTTTGGTAGCAGCCAATTTGTTAGATTCTTCTTTGTATATTTCTATCACTTTATTGTTCAAGAGTTTCTTTAGGGAGTTGACTTGTACTGGTGTGTCTTTTGTACATTTTGTAGTACCTTTTTTGCAAGCTTGTCTGCCATCTCATTAAAAACTGAAATACAACAATTTTGTCGAGGGCCTGTAGTGTTTTAGGGCATGTTTTATGCAGTTTATCTTTTTTTATTTTGCTGGTTGTTAGAAGAAACTGTGTGTATGGGTGCTTTTGAATCCACTAGGAAGACAAATTTGTCAAAGGCTTGGGTCTATAAAGAAGTTGCTGTAAGGCCAGAGAGATAGACTCTATTTCTCCATGAAAGATTTGCAGGTTTCCGCTAGTTAACTGATGTTATTTATTGTAACCGATGTTGTTTTCACATCTCCACAAATTAACCTTAGGGCATGCATTGTTCTGAGCTGTTTCAAGTTGATCCACATCAGCTTTATTGGCCACATCAATGACTACACTGTAATTTCAATTTCACAAACTACATTTTTAAACACAATTATTACACATGTATCATATGTTTTCAATGCATACGTTCCTTGATAATGTTCTTCACATTTTGTTGACTCTCATTTTACGTTGTGTGTCTATTTTTTTAAACTGTAAATAGATTAAAAAATAGAGTATACCATGAATGGTTTAACAGTTTACATAAGCTGTGTGTCTAGTAAGCAGTTCAGTGACAGTATATATTATTACAAAATTTTAGTGATTATGTGAATCACATTGAATGGAGTGACATTGTGTAAACTTGTTTGTGACACTTTAATGTTTAATGTTTATTCAGTTGCATAATATGTCATGTTGATAATGTCTTTTTATTGTTCCTTTGTCGTGGTGAACACCTACTTATTATTTATAGAGAAATTTTGCTAAGTTTGTGAAGTAAATCCAGTGAATAATTTATAACTAGATCAGTTTTTTTTGCAGAATGTGTATAAGATATTTGTAATATGTAAGTCCTGTCCAGAAATTAATTTGTATTTGTCCACTTCTCTTTGTTAAAATTTATTTTTTGTTTCTGTTCTTTTTCTTGATGGACAGACAACTTAATATTGTATTTAATATATAATCAAGATGTTTTTTGTTTACTTGAACCATGTTTAACATTAAGCAGTTTTCTATATCTAAGGCATTCACGGCTGGTGTCAACCGTGTTGGAAATAAACCCCAGGCTATTGGGTCGTGGTCCGCTAATTTTATTAATTTCAGAAGTTTTGGCCTCACCTCTGGAGGCCGAAATGTACGAAATTAATAACTAGTGGATCACGGCCCAATAGCCCGGAGTTTATTTCCAACACTATTAAGCAGTATCCTTATACCATATCGGTGTGTGTGTGTGTGTGTGTGTGTGTGTGCGCGCGCGCGCGCGCGTGTGAGATACACTTTATTTCCTTTCATTAATTTCCCATATGCTGTAATTACATTTAAGGTTTTCACGATATTAATTGATGACTCATTGGGCACTTGGTGAAACATATTAATACAAAGGTTTTGTAAAATATATAAAACACTTGGTAAGTTTCACAAATTTTTTTTTAATTAACTCTGACAGCTGTTTCGAGTAACTAAGCCATTGTCAAAGAGGGGAATGAATGAAAATTATTAAACGCAGGATGTGATGGAGTGTAGGTGGTGAACATCTATTTAGGGCGTATCTGGAACATCTGTGTTGTGATGGCGCGGGGGGGGTGTGTGTGCAAGAAACAAGGGAAGGTCAGGTGGTTTTATAAACTAAATACAATCATGAATGCAAAATATAAAATAACTAAACTAAATATAATCTGAATGTAAAATATAAAATTAACTGAACTAAATATAAACTGAATGCAAAATTTAAAATAATGATGAACATTCAAAATAATATAAAATAAACTAAACTAAATAACAGATTTTAATAAAGGGGATACACAAAATTCAGTCTGTTCATTGGTTAAATTTTTGTTATTTTTTTGTCCCATGCGCCCAGTTGTTTCATATGTAACTGCACCTGCATATAAAGTCTGTAAAAAACTTAATGAATTACTGCCAAAATATATTAACTTCAACCCAGAGTATGCTATTCAAAACACTTTACAATTAGTTAATAATATAAAAATGTACATTTACCACTGAATGCAAAATTAGTTTCATTTGATGTTAAGAATTTATTTCCGTCTATACCTGTAGATGTTCTGTTGTCTATCTTTTCCTCACATATACAAAATACTTTAACCTTAAATAGTGATCAGAAAAAAGAATTATTCTCGGCCTTAGATATTTGCATAGGACGAAATTATTTTCAGTTTAATAATAAAATCTATAAACAATTAAATGGGCTCTCCTTTATCACCTTTATTAAGTGAAATCTTTATGACATTTTTGGAAGAAAACATTTTTACATCCGATAACCCCAACATAAAATATGTTTTTCATTGGGCAAGGTATGTTGATGATATATTTTGTATCTGGACGGGAACAGATAGACAGCTCCATATGTTCTTAGATTATATTAATTCCTTTTATAGTAGCGTGCAATTTATACTTGAAACAAAAAATATGAAAAGTTTAAATTTTTTGGATCTTACCATCACTAGGTCACAAAATAATCTTAGTTTTCAGATATATAGAAAACCTACTTTTACAGATACCGTTATACATAAACAATCACTAACATCATGGCACATAAAATTAAGCAGTTTTCATGTAATGGTTAATCGCCTCCTTATAGTTCCTTTATCCAAAGAAAATTTCAATAAAGAGGTAGATATTATAAAGGCCATAGCACAAAATAACGGTTATGATGAAAGAATAATTGTCTCTTTAATTTAAAAAAAACGGAAGAAAATTACTTTAAAAGAATTTTATTCCATAGAGCCAGATCAGGGTAACAAAAAATTTCACTTAACAAATTACATTCCGTGTATAACAGACAAGATTAATAATAGGTTAAAAAACCATGGTCTTAACATGGTATCAGTAAACAAACGTAATCTTTTTTCACTACTAGTCAATAATAAAGAAAAATCTAACACACTGGAGAAAAATGGAGTTTATGAAATACACTGTGCAGAATGCGATGCTATTTATATCGGACAATGAGGCCGTGCTCTGAAACATCGCATTTATGAACATAAGAAGGCGATTTTAACTAATACATCTAATACAGGTTTTGCAGATCATTGCTTACAACACAGTCACTTCATAGACACAAAAAACATAACACTACTCCACAACATACAAAAAGGTAAATTTGTTAGAAATTTTAGAAATTAAAAAAGCAATAAAAAATAACAAAAATTTAACCAATGAACAGACTGAATTTTGTGTATCCCCTTTATTAAAATCTGTTATTTAGTTTAGTTTATTTTATATTATTTTGAATGTTCATCATTATTTTAAATTTTGCATACAGTTTATATTTAGTTCAGTTAATTTTATATTTTACATTCAGATTATATTTAGTTTAGTTATTTTATATTTTGCATTCATGATTGTATTTAGTTTATAAAAACACCTGACCTCCCTTGTTTCTTGCACCCCCCCCACGCCATCACAACACAGATGTTCCAGATACGCCCTAAATAGATGTTCACCACCTACACTCCATCACATCCTGTGTTTAATAATTTTCATTCATTCCCCTCTTTGACAATGGCTTAGTTAGTCGAAACAGCTGTCAGAGTTAATTAAAAAAAAATTTGTGAAACTTACCAAGTGTTTTTTTATATATTTTACAAAACCTTTGTATTTAAGGTTTTATAAGGGTTCCATCATTCTGCTGCTGTTGCTAGTATACATTTGTTGTGATTCTACAAGTATTCTACTGAATGAAAAATGAAGCCAAACAGTTGAAACTGTCAGTGCAAGAAGTGACTGGTTTCTTTCAAGTCTACTGAAGTGTACAGAAAAAAAAATACCGTAAATGCAATAAGATAGCATGTTAAGTGGTTCAACAAACAAAAGAAGATTATACAGGATGATGTTGCTGTGTTGAAAAAAAACTGGTTGTTCTCGTACATCTGACATCCATTATTGTTGTTTAATTTTTATTCAACATTTCATCTCTAAAATCTAAAAACCACCTTTTTTTCAGAAATACTTTCCTTAACAGCCAAACTGTGTTGGAAAATTACAAACTCTGCAGTGGCTTTTGGTTTTTATTAGAGCCATTTCTGAAAATAATGAAAACGCTAAATTAAAGGTTATACGCAGAGAAAATTAAATGATAATTAAGAACCATCAGGTAGAAATTTTAAAGAACAAATGTTTTTTGCCATATGTTTCATAAAATAAATCAGTATACAGAAATCCCAGAATCACAAGCACTGTAGGCATGTGTGCCTTGTGATTGGTTTGTTAGTTTGTTATTGCCATGTACCTTTGGTTCTATTAGTGTCATAGTTGTTGAGTTGTGTGTTGTGTTGATGTTATTTTGTTATCAGTTATACGAAATAAACCTTTTTTATAATTAAAATGGTGATTAACAAACTCAGTGGCATGTGTTCTTTTGTCATTCTAAAAATGTATTCTATAATTACACTTCATTCATAAAATGTCAGGCCTCAAGTGATTCTGTTAATACTTTTAAGTGGAACCAGCTATGTTAGTTTAATGGGTTTTGAATGAAAATGCTGCCCTGTTGAGGTAATATATCTTTAATATCTGCAAAAAATTGATTTTTTTGAGTTTTATATCTTTTCGGATATTATTGACATGGAGATTCAACAAACGATAAGAAAAAGACTGCACGTGTGACTTTTACTGAGACATAATTGAAGCATTTACCATCCCAAAAAACTGTACGGATGTACTTATCAGTTTCCGGCTTTCTTGCTACTGTACTTTCTTTAGCAAGGCAGAATGGTCAGGTAGTGTGCAGATGTATGTACAAAATTAAGAAAGATGATGTTCTTCATAGCAGTGGGTTGTTGAATTGTATCTTTGTTGTCATGTAGAAATGTTTTATATCTTTCATGTCTTGGTGCGGTAGATAAAATGGACATGAATTATATTAGCATAACTAGAAACGTCGGACAGTCTTGTTGAGATTAATCACAAGACCGTCCAGTGTTGTAAACACTACAGTTGTCACTCTTTGATTCACTAAATGCGATATATGTACAGTAGACATATTAATTGATGACTCGTTGGGGACTTGGTGAAACATTAATACAAAGATTGTTTAAACACAAAAAAAAACAAAAGTAAATACACAACACACAAGTAAATACAAAAATATATAAACACTTGGTTTCACAGTTTTTATTTAATGCTGACAGCTGTTTCAGCTTCTCAAGCTGTTGTGAAAGAGATCAGTGGACAAGTAAACAGAGGATGTTAGGGTGGTGAACATTTGTTTAGGGCATCCGATCTGACAATGAGGCCGTGCTCTGAAACATCGCATTTCTGAACTAAGAAGGCGATTTTAACCAATACAGCCAATACAGGTTTTGCAGATCATTGCTTACAACACAATCACTTCATAGATACAAAAAACATAACACTACTCCACAGTATACAAAAAGGTAAAAAAATGGATTTGTTAGAAATTCTAGAAATGAGAAAAGCAATTAAAAGTAACAAAAATTTAACAAATGAACAAACTGAATTCTGTGTATCCCCTTTATTAAAAGCTTTTATTTAGTTTATTTAATTTTTATATTTTGCATTCAGATTATATTTAGTTTTTACAGACACTTAACCTTCCCTTAGCTCCTACAGCCCCCTCTACATCTTCACACCCCACACATGTCCAGATACACGCCCTAAACTGATGTTCACCACCCTAACATCCTCTGTTTAGTTGTTCACTGATCTCTTTGACAATAGCTTGATAAGCTGAAACAGCTGTCAGAGTTAAATAAAAACTGTGAAACGTGCCAAGTGTTTATATATTTTTAAGAAACAGTAGACATATATCAACACTGACATATTGAATTATGTACAAGTACATGCACCTGGAACAATCGATCTGCAGTGTAATTGATTTAGCAGCCATATTAAAAAGTGTTATTCCTGGAAATCCCTTGTATAACACAAACACTGAAAAATTATATATTTATAAAAAACATGTACTGCGATTAAAAAGAAATGCTAAAAATAAAATCAACGATGATTGTTTTTCCTTACATTACTTAAATTCCCAAGTTCAAGAACAGCTTAGATGAGGAATCACCATTTTTTTATTTTCATGGAAAACTGAAGTAGCGGTCTTCAAAATTTTAGAAGATATTCTATGTAATGTATACTGAAAATTTCCACAAAATTCATTAGATGATTTTCTGGATGTACATTCACTTTTCATACGATTGCTAGTTTGTTTCACCATCAAGAAATGTGCTGAGGCACCTGATATTCCAGTTATTTTACTTAATTAACTGCTAGTAAAGATTATATAGTGTGAGGCTCCAGTGCCACATAGAGAAGCATGAAGTGTGGGTTCAAAGTAAGTTCACTGATTGTGAGTTGTGTTCTCTGTGCAAAATGCCACCAAGTGTTGGATTTGAGGACAATGTGCAGACAATGTCTGTAGTTCGTGTTATTATGTTTATTTTATTTTGTTTTTTGTTCAACATTAACAATTTTTATTATATGTTGATTTAAAATTTTGTTTTCTAATAACATTTGATACCTGTGCAAGTATTATGACCTTGCAGCAGCCAAAAAGTAATATTAAAACAGAATGTGAATTTAATTTCAGGTGGTGAAACTGATGCGGTCACTCCGTCATCCTCATCCTCATCTTCTTCTTCTTCAACTACAACAAGAAGAGTAGTATAGCATAGCGGTACGTGATGCAATGTGCTTTGTTTATAGTCATGTACAAAAGGATCAACATCATTTCTTTATATGTGTACATATTTATTTTAGATTTTTTTTTAGATATTTTTGTTTTTATATAGATACTTATGTTTTTATTACCTCTAAATAATCAGATGATGGACTGTTTTTATAATACCTGATATTATGGATAAGAATTAAGATCTTACATATTAACCTGATGTCTGTTCCATTTCAATTTTGTGGAAGGATATATGTGACCGATATAATTTACGGTCTTGAAATTATTATGTAACAGAAGCATGCTACCAGTGTAGTAAGGGTAGACAGACTGGTCAGCAGCATCTTAGAGATAAGCCACTTCAAGAGGAAACGGCATAAAAGCTTGCAGTTTTAGCTGTCAAAGATTTGTGCGTATTCGGTTAACTTTGGATTTCACAATAGTGGGACGTTCCCCTGATTCGTACTCAAAATTTCAGAAAACATTCCTTCAATTATGATGCAAATATATTCAGTTATTATATGATTCCTATTTAAGTAAAACTATTGTAAATTATTATTATTATAGTAGGAACTTATTATTATACAGATAAAACATTAACCGATAGTACGAGGATCAATCAAATATAAGTGAGGCTTTTTGAGAATCTTTTTCTGGGATTTATATACTTGCAAATAAGTATGTATTTTACTTAGAAAACTATTTTTCTAAAGAGCTTCCCCTATTATCTACACACTTCTTCCATTGGACTGGCAATTTTTCAGTGCCTTCTTCATAAAAAACCTGTTTGTTGAACAGGTTCTTAGCCAATTGTGCATAACACATAATATATAATCTGAGTCAATTTCAGAAGTCTCATTTATATTTGATCGACCCTCATAATTATAGTGAAACCTTGATAGCTCTTCTGCGGACTGGCCAAAAAGCGCTTTATATCAAGGGTCTCTTTGTATAAAGGTCCCAAGTTTAACTATTTAATTTGCCAGGGCCGTGAAAAATGAGCTTTATATCCATGGTCGTGTTATATTACAAGGGTGTTATATCGAGGTTCCACTGTATTAACAACAATGTAATGATACAGAGAGATTTTTTCACAGTACACAACACTAAAGATCACAACGTTGTTTACTTCATGAATGGTGAAGGCAGACTGATTTTTTTGAGTAGCTTCCCACCAATAATATGACAAATATCGAGTTTCGCATCGATGATGGTGACAGCAGCAAGCTTTTGTGCTGGTTGCTCTACAAGGCAATTCACAGGATAACTCACTCGTGCGTGATATTGAGTAAAGTGGAACACATAACTATGTTTGTTTGCACGTGCTCCCATTTTTTGTGTAAAGGATACTCACTTCAGACATGGCAGTTTCTGAACCTGGCACTTTTACACAAATTACCCTTATCAGTGCTAGAGGAGCTAGTGGAGGAGCAGCTTATGAGGTTGTAACTCTACGAATTAATTACAAAATTATAATTATATTTATCTCTTACCTTCGGGTTTTTATTCCAAAGTCTTTCAGACGAAAACAGCTGCAAAAAGGATTACTTGGATTTGATATGTTCAATAATTACGTTAACACCAAAATTTTCAAATTGTAACAAATTATCTTTCTTTTTTATTTAGCACTCATAATACAACAGGTTATTATATTTTTATGACTACCTTTTCTTGCTGTTATCAATAAATTGTAAGTAATTATCAATCAGAACGGGTATACATCCAAAAAAAACTTTCCTTAACTATTTCTAGATAGTACCGTAACGTATAGTAAAGAATTAACTATAATGAATTCTATTTAATGAACCAATACGTAATTTATCTGTTACCTTAGAGATCTCATTTAAGCTGGACATTTTTATTGAAAATAATAGATTTTTTTATTATTGAAAAATTATAATTTGTTTTGGCCATTTAATTATGTGCTTTCGCTTTTACTTAACTGCCCATGGTCCAATTCGTAGCACTGCCTGTTGAGACGCTTGCTTGGTTTCGACGCACTCCGACACTAGGTTGCATTGAGTTTAGTTGTTGTTAATTACTTTAAACTTTATGCACTGTAAAGTATATATTTATATAGCTGGCTGGCTTTTAAAATTTGCTCGAGCGCTTGGATGGTAAATAGGCTAGCCACGCGGCCATGAATTGCAGTAGAACTTTTTATAAATGTTTTAACACTTAGCTAGATAGGCCGAATTTATTTTACGGCCTATCTTGTACTCCCGAGGCCACTGTTTTAACGAACTTGTCAGACTGCTCTTTACTGTCCGATGCAAACACTGGTGAAGAAGTGTGCTTACTCATGACACACAGCAGACTGGGTTTCACACAAGCCTGCTGCTATGTGATTACGCAATGCGTCTGGCAATTGTTTTGACTGACTGTGTGTATGTTGCATTGCTGTACTGGAGGCTCCTTACAGGTGAAAGTCTGTCAATTTGGAAAGTGCTTAAAATGATGATTTGAATTAATATGAAATTAAACTGGGGTGGCTCACAAATCCGTACCGTTACAATACCCCCCCAATAAGAGGTTGAAGGCCGGAGCGTTCAAACTCTTATTGCCTAAACCTAAGAGGACCAGTGAGGATATGGCGCCGCAACCCCCCTGAACACGACGCACTCCGACACTAGGTTGCATTGAGTTTAGTTGTTGTTAATTACTTTAAACTTTATGCACTGTAAAGTATATATTTATATAGCTGGCTGGCTTTTAAAATTTGCTCGAGCGCTTGGATGGTAAATAGGCTAGCCACGCGGCCATGAATTGCAGTAGAACTTTTTATAAATGTTTTAACACTTAGCTAGATAGGCCGAATTTATTTTACGGCCTATCTTGTACTCCCGAGGCCACTGTTTTAACGAACTTGTCAGACTGCTCTTTACTGTCCGATGCAAACACTGGTGAAGAAGTGTGCTTACTCATGACACACAGCAGACTGGGTTTCACACAAGCCTGCTGCTATGTGATTACGCAATGCGTCTGGCAATTGTTTTGACTGACTGTGTGTATGTTGCATTGCTGTACTGGAGGCTCCTTACAGGTGAAAGTCTGTCAATTTGGAAAGTGCTTAAAATGATGATTTGAATTAATATGAAATTAAACTGGGGTGGCTCACAAATCCGTACCGTTACAAGGTGATACAGTTAACTCTCAATTATCTGGGGGTGTGGTTGCCATAAGGCTAGCCACTTTAAAATTGTAGAACAGTTGCCAAGGAAACATAGAACAATGAGTCTTCACATTTTGTGTGTGTTTTGTCTAGTATTTGTATCGTGTAGATATAGCCTTTGTTTATTATATTTCCTTGCAATCCTGTAAGTTTTGCAAACTCCAATTTCAGATCTCTGTGGAGCTTATTGTTCTTGATGAACATCAACAGTGCCCCTCAATACTTGATTGGAAAACATTATGTACCATTAATATTGCGCTTTTTGGTACAACTCAAAGTTGTAATATACATCCACATGGTTTTAAAATCTACAGGGTGAGCAACTTTAAAACCAGACCCCGCTGCACAGTCACAGAAAAATTGTGTACGAATGAGCTAAATGAAAACTATTAAAAATATATTAAAAACCACTTGAATGGTTATTTTATGTACAAAATTTTGTTGTATTTGTATTTTTACATAACAATAGGTGTATGGCACAAATATTGTATGAAAAACTTATACATAGAAAGGACGACAAATGGGTAATTGAAGTGCCAGCTGAACAAACACTGAAGACACATAAGAGCTTCAAACATCTAGCAATGGAAGAAATGAATACAAGCGAAAAACTGGAACCACCAACAAACCCAATGAATCCACTACACTATGTCGAATTTTACATAAATCTAGAGCTGATACAAACTATCAACAAAACTAAAGATCTCCCTTCCATAGTCAACCAGATAGCAATTGAAACCGTAAATACGTTATATCCTAATGATAAATGGACCAGAATTTACACAGACGGATCAAAGCTAAATGAAGAGACAGGAGAAGGCATATATAGTGAATTTTTTCCCCACTATTTTGCACTAAATTCGGATGCTATAGTGCTTGAGGCCGAGTTGTTTACAATGGATGAAGCCTTGAGACAACTGTTGATGAGACCTTGGCTGAGAAAGGATTCTGTAATTCTGGTAGACTCAAAATCAGCTATACAGGCCATTGCAAATAATGACTCGTCCAAGAGCATCATAATACAGTCCATCAGAGATAAGTACAAGATAGGTAAAAGTAATATTTGCAGTCATAATACAGTGGGTGCCATCACACAGAGGACTGAAGGGCAACGAAGCAGCGGATGAGTTGGCTAAAAAGGGCACCTCTATAAAACAGAAACCTTTGAGACTTAGTACAATAGATAGAAGGATTAAACAACTTAAAAAGCATTGGAAGACTTCCTTCCATCACAGAACCAAAGAAGACTTGAAAGACAAACTATATGAAAATATATCTAGTCTCTACCCTGAGAACAAAGAACTTCCAAGAAGATCATCAGTTGCCAATTTCCACATGGCCACAGGACACGACTGCTTAGCAGGGCACCTCAACAGAATTAACATCCTCCCTTCTGGGATGTACACTCTTTGTGAATGCCCTGGAAGCAAAATGGACAAGCACCTCCTGGTCTGCGAAAAACTGGATAAAAAAGACAAAATAGAAAATACCTACCTGGTCTTTATTGTTAAGCTAGGTCAAGAATGGTGTGAGCCTAATTGATCCATTGGAAACAACAACAACAATTCTTACACAATATGTTTTGTATGATGTCTCTGTGCAGCAACATATTATTGTACTGTGCACACTGAGATATAACTGATTCAATATAGTATTATCAGTGGTATGGTATTGACAGCACTGTAAATATTTCCCTTGATTTTATCCATAGTGAGGAAAATTGTGTGTATGCTTTTCTTTTGAGAAGTTGGATACATTACCATCACATCTAGTCGAAATGTGAAGAACACGTAGATCACAAATGTTTTGCTTCTTCTGTGAAATTTTCACTGTTACTGGTCAGTGCATCATAAGCTAAGTGTGCTCCATGTTGGAGAAACAAGAAGATAACTAAATGGCTGTCGTGTTCACTGTCTGTCAGCTACGTCTGTGGTACATAGCACCCTTTGGCACCACTACACGATTACACAAGCAGACACAAAATTTTTCATCGTGAATTAGTCTTTGTTCGGTCAGTGATGTAGTCTTTTGTTCTTTCTGTAAACAAATACTTGTTCTTTGGTAAATTAACATTTCCAGACAAGTGAAAACATGCTTTGTTATTCATAAAATACAGCAATGGTTTTGTCAGCTGTCAGCGAGTTAATTCAAACATGGCATGTTTCATTGTTTTAGAGGGGTTGTATTAAGATATAATCAGTTTAACAGCCTATTTCTTGTCCTAAAAACTTTTCCATCCAAGACAATGGATCATGGATGTACATGACTAACACAGTCAGTGCTAAATGTATACTGTTTGATTGGTTATGTGGAGGTAGAAGAGGACAGTCAGCTGATAAATTAGCATAAGAAAGTTGCGTGTATAAATTAGAAAAAGGAAACAGCAACAAAATAAACAAAAATTGTTGTTTTTACTTATTCCGTAGGCTATAAAGTGTTTTTTATTAGTGTCAGTACCGTTGTAGGCCCACTGAACATCTAATATGTCTTCTTTATTTTTAACATAAACGTATACTTATTAAACTCTTAGATATTGCTGTACGATACTAAAGTTTGAAATTTTCTAAGCACTGAAGTGAAAATATTCTAAAATAGTTTAAAACTTCATCTGTGATTATATTGTTACGACGATCTAACTGATCGTCATATGTTGCAGTGGAAAACAAAATACAAGACACCAATGAAGTCGCTAATAACCAGCTTTAATTATCACAAATAACAGTTTGTAATCAACGTGTACAATAATCCAAGTTAAACTTGTTCACACGCAATAATAATGTCAACTAATAGAGTCCTGCACAATAATCACTAATAGCCACTTGAAACGCACTATATAATCGCCTGCAGTAAACTGAAAACTAAGTGGCAGGTGTTGGCTATTTATAGTCTGCAGGGTTCCATAATATGTGTACTTAACAAACAGTTGAAAATTCTAGAAGATACTTCAGCACAGCCTTGGCATAAACACACACCGGCTAGGCTAGTTGAGAAGCTTGTAGAACTACATTATCGAACATACGAGAATGTTCCGTATATTGTAATATATAGGATGGTTCAAAATTGCACAGCAATCTCTCCGGACTTGAGTCTATAAGTAAAAATAAGAAAAAAAAGTTCATATAAACATAAGTCCAAAAATGGTTCGTTAGCGAGTTATGGCTCGCGAACCAGTTCGTCCTGATCTTTGCTCCCACAGTAAAATGATGCCATACTGAAATTCTAGGGGTATAAAGTGAAGGGTAAATTTGGTGGTTTCTTATGTTTTTTGATCTGAAAATTTGAATAAAATGTCTATAATGTGTATAAAATGTGTGTAATGTCTATTAAAAATAAGTACAAATTTGAGAAATTTTACTTTAATTAAAAACAAAACAGACCAAAATGTGCCAGAAAAGTGTTACAATTTACAAGAAATGGCATTGTAAACTTTCAAAACACCCACACTTGGACAGAAGAAAACCTACATGAGACTGCTACAAGACATGACCAACATACTTTTTCATTTAATGTGTCGTGCGGTCTTCTTAGTGATAATCTCTTGGGCCCTTTTTTCTTACCACCAAGGGTTAATGGAAGACAATACTTACATTTTTGCAAACAAATCTGATGGAACTCTTGGAGGGTATTCCACTTGTAGATAGAGTGCAGATGTGGTTTTTGAATGACGGTGCATCTGCTCACTACTGTCGTGATTTGATGAACCATTCAAAGTAATACATTCGGTAAGTGATGGTTTGGTCAAAACGGACCAGTAAAATGGCCACCTCGATCTCCTGATCTCATGGCAGCAGACTTTTTCCTTTGGGGTTGGATGAAGTCGTTGGTTTATTCTGCTCGTATTGGCACACAAGAAGAATTGAAACATCACATAATAGAGTATGGAGCTAGTATTAAGAATAATCTTGATGCTATTAGTCATGCTCGGATAGCATGGATTCGCTGAGCTGAATTCTGCATTCAACAAAATGGCCACATTGAACAACTGTTTTGAATAAACATTTGCTGCTTTATCAATTTAAAAATTTTGATATTTAATAATTTGAAGGAAAAATTCAATAAGTTTTCGATTCGTTTACAATTACAATTGTTATAAAAACGTTTACAAAAACCTTTGTTATGTTTAAAATTGTAACACTTTCCAGCACATTTTGGTCTGTTTTGTTTTTAATTAAAGTCAAGTTTTTCGAATTTGTATTTACTTTTAATAGACTTTAGACACATAAATTTTCTCATAATTAAATTCTCTACAAAGTTAGTTAGAAATTTGTATTTGTTTATTGGCAAATTAACGAAATTATTTTATCCCAAATCTAAAAAAGTGTTTTTTGACTCCAATGTTTTGTGTTTTACACAGTTTTTCTTAGAACCTAATTGAGATAGAGCTCTGGGACCTCTTTTATTCAATTTTTCAGATCAACAACCATAAGAAACCACCAAATTTACCCTCCACTTTATACCCCAAGAATTTCAGTATGTCGTCATTTTACTGTGGAGCAGAAATTAGGGCAAACTGGTTCGCGAGCTGTAACTCACTAACAAACCACATTTTTGGGCCTATGTTTATAAGAACTTTTTTTCTTATTTTTAGCTATAGAATCAGGTCCCAAGAGATTGCCGTGCAATTTTGAATCACCCTGTGTAATGAATTACATATTTAATTGTACATTTATTGTTTTTTATTCTGCTGTGTCTAGCCTGTTTTTATAACATGTGACCATTACAAAAAATAATGTGGATTGTTTATAGTTATTTATTAATTTTGAACTTTGTCATGTCCATTGTTCAAAATAATTGGGAGTTGACTGTTCTTATCAACTTTTAAAGGTGTAATTACATTAAGTACAGGTTCAAAGAAACTTAGTTTTTTTATTCTTGGATTTCGTTGTCCATGACGTGTCCGTTACTTAACTAAATACCACTATTGTATTAACGACTCGGAACACTAAGTTTTTTATAAGTAAAAGCATAAAGTTTTACCTTACAGCCTGAACCGGTTTTCGCCTTTAAAAGGCTTCTTCAGAGGCTGCCGCTGGTAGCGCTGTCCGTCCTGTTGTGGGCGACGGAATCGAACTTCGAAAGATCGATGCTGTGTGTGTGGGGTGAGATATGTTCGAATAATGCGTGCGATTTGAATTGTGTCTGTTCGTTTAGGATGTCGTTTTTATTTGTTTTCGTGTGTTTGTACATTTCCAATTGTTCTAGAGTGTCTAGTTTTCGGCCTTTTGTGTGTACGTGTAGAATGTTCATGTTATTGTCGATGTTTTTATATGTGTGGTTTGCTTCAATGAGGTGGTTTGCAAAGGTGGATTCTGTAGTGGAGTGGAGTGCTTTTGTGTGTTCAATGTATCTCTGTTTGAAGCTACGTCCTGTCTGGCCTATGTAGAATTTATTGCAATTTAGCTGGTAAACACCGGGTAGATCGAATTTGTTTTGTGCTTTGTGTGTGTGTTTTGATAGTGTGTGTTCTGTTTTGTTAGTAGTTTTGTAAGCGATTCTGTATACTGCTTTTTTGAATTTGTGGGCTATTTTTTCAGTTTGTTTGTTGATGTATGTTAGTGTTATGAATTTGTTGTTTTCTGTCTTTGTTTGTTGTTTGTTTTGTGTTTTGTGTAGGAGTTTACTGACTATTGTTCTGTCATATCCATTAGATTCTGCTAGATATTTTATCGTGTTTAGTTCGTCTCTGTAGTCTTTTTCATCTAAGGGGATGTTGTTAAGTCTATGTATCACGGTTCTGAAAGCAGCTAGTTTGTGTTGTATTGGGTGATTGGAGGAGTTGTGTATTAGTGTGTCAGTTGTAGTTGGTTTTCTGTATATACTGAATGTGTGCCTGTGTTCTAGTTTTGTGATGGAGAGTTTTTTATATATAAAAACATAACCTTTACTGCCGAATGCGAACACAACAATACCATAAACTTCGTAGACCTCTCCATCACAAAACTAGAACACAGGCACAAATTCAGTATATACAGAAAACCAACTACAACTGACACACTAATACACAACTCTTCCAATCACCCAATACAACACAAACTAGCTGCCTTCAGAACCATGATACATAGACTTAACAACATCCCCTTAGATGAAAAGGACTACAAAGACGAACTAAACACGATAAAATATCTAGCAGAATCTAACGGATATGACAGAACAATAGTCAGTAAACTCCTACACAAAACACAAAACAAACAACAAACAAAGACAGAAAACAACAAATTCATAACACTAACATACATCAACAAACAAACTGAAAAAATAGCCCACAAATTCAAAAAAGCAGGATACAGAATCGCTTACAAAACTACTAACAAAACAGAACACACACTATCAAAACACACACACAAAGCACAAAACAAATTCGATCTACCCGGTGTGTACAAGCTAAATTGCTCAAATTGCAATAAATTCTACATAGGCCAGACAGGACGTAGCTTCAAACAGAGATACATTGAACACACAAAGGCACTCCACTCCACTACAGAATCCACCTTTGCAAACCACCTCATTGAAGCAAACCACACATATAAAAACATCGACAATAACATGAACATTCTACACATACACACAAAAGGCCGAAAACTAGACACTCTAGAACAATTGGAAATATACAAACACACGAAAACAAATAAAAACGACATCCTAAACGAACAGACACAATTCAAATCGCACGCATTATTTGAACATATCTCACCCCACACACACAGCATCGATCTTTCGAAATTCGATTCCGTCGCCCACAACAGGACGGACAGCGCTACCAGCGGCAGCCTCTGAAGAAGCCTTTTAAAGGCAAAAACCAGTTCAGGCTGTAAGGTAAAACTTTATGCTTTTATTTATAAAAAACTTAGTGTTCCGAGTCGTTAATACAATAGTGGTATTCAATTTTTTAGTATGTGCTGAATACAAATTTAATATAGAAAGTTGTGTTAGTTGTTATCATCACAAACAGAATTATTACCGTTGCACACCACTATAGAAAAATTATTCCGATTAGCGCTTTCAAGCTTGAAAGCGCTAATTGGAATAATTTTTCTATAGTGGTGTGCAACTGTAATAATTCTGTTTGTGAATACAAATTGTGTGGTGTGTTGTTAGCAGTATGATAGCAGAGATGGGTCCTGTTGTAAGATGTGACTGTTCTTCAAGTGACAGCTGTAAATTGCACCAAAAAATAAGTTTCTATAATAAATATTGCATCACTTTGCTGGACTTCATATAGCAGTTTAGTGCAATTGAAAAAGAGCATGAAATTCTATATATTGGAATTGTTGCCACTTTTCCCAAGTTTCAGGAATATTTTAATTATATAATAGGTAGTAGTTAGTTATAACTAAGTATAAGTTAGTTATTTCTAAGTATTTTTAGTGTTTGAAATCTTTATAAAAATATAGTTAAATGATTGTGTTTTTGAATTTATTTATGTAACACCATTTTGAATGTTTATCATTTTATTTTTTATTGTTTATCATTTATTTCATAATATTGTATAATAATAAAGAGTTTATATTTCTGTTATGGAAGTCTATAATTTTAAAGTCTAATAGGAATGAACATATTTCACTTTCTTCTTGGCAATTTGTGCAGGTGGATTTTTAATAAAATACATTTTATAATTAACGAATTAGGGCTGTGTCAAATGGATACATACGTATTATGACGAACAAATTTTCTGTAATTATCAAAAAGGTAAGTAAAAATCTTGTTTGTTAATGTTAAGTTAATCAAATATTTGGAAATATAGACAAATTAAAGATTAACTATAGTATTTTGTGTAGTCAAAATAAGAGTTAATTATGTTATTGTTTTGAAATTTCAGCAATTATATACACATTTTTCATTGAAATGAGTAAAAGCAAATCTTGCATGATATTTTACACATTTAGTTCAGATTTCACCATTTTGCAGGAATTCAGATAAAGATTGTCAATGTTAGAGAAGCTCAATTTGTGCTGGCAGGGAGAAAGGTGGGGGTACACGACAATATTGGTAGGTATAACCACTCCCCCCACTACTCCACTCTCGTGTTTCACTGCGCATATGCTTCTCTATCGTTGACAACCTCCACCGCGGTATATTAAATTGTGTTTACTTACTCTGTAAACCCACTCTACTTCAGCAGTATAATTTTTTATTCCCTTCTTCATTACATGTTAAATAATTTCCATAATAAATTGTTTTATGTTCCCCTTCCCTAATATCTGTTATTGTGCTATTATATTTAATACACAATATTAAAATAATAATTCATTTCTCACCTACCTTGATTTGAGCCCCGGGTTACGTCGCACGAACCTGTGAATGCTAAGCGTGACTTAGGGTTATACCATTAAAGTACTCAAGTCTCATTTAGGTAACATAACTCACATTTTATTTCATTTATATTCTTTTAACATTCAACTTCTACCTCCCCTCAAAAGTTATGATTTTTCCAAAAATTTAAATTAAACTAAACATGAATTCCTACATTCTAACTTATCCTAATACTTATTTAAAGAAAACAACCCAGTTTGCCATACACGCTCATTCATACAAAAACACCCCTTTATTTATTTAAACCCCTGTTTAGTTAGAAATTATTAATGATATTCGTGGATTACCCAACCAGCGTTGCCATGTGCCGCGTTATTTGTATATGTCCGAAAGTCCCTTTTTTTTCTTCACTTCACCACATTTTAATTTAGAGTAGCTCACTTCACTGACTTCAACGGTTTAATTTTTAAGAGTGGTTTGGCACCTTTACAGAAAAAAAATTTAATTTTGATATCCACACATTCTTTGCGCTCCTGGCCGGGAAGCGGAGTTATTTCAACTGAGTTTAAGGTTTTCACATTTTAGATAAAATTTACCCCGGCCGGTGACAAATGCCACTACTCGCGTCCGTTGGGTTTAGTTGTTCATTGGCGACTCTCTTACACCTGCGAAAAAGATTCCCCACCACGTCGTATTGCTGGTCAGGAAACCAATGCCTTCTTGTATCAAATGGTTCGTCACTCTACACAAAGTATGGGTTGTGAGTACTCCCAAAGGGCCGATGATATTTTGAGACCACTAGTCACATGACTCAAGTGGGTGTGGTTTGCCTGTATTTCCGTCAGCATATGAACACGTGGCGATAGAAATTTAACATCTTTGGCCATTTTTATTTGGTTTGGCTCCAGGCTGCGTAGTGTCGTCTGTGCGCCCTGCTGGTGTTCGCGCGTTTGAGTGCATCACACAACTCTGGAATTCTGGGAATTATACTGCGTTGCCGAACACACATCGCCTTCCACTGTCCTTTGTTCGAATAAAACCGTTTTACGGCTGGAACTTTCTGCGTCGATCACAAATATATTTAATAAAATTGAATACAATTTACAAAAAATAAAATACCCCTTTCCGCCCCGTTACAATACCCCCCAATGAGAGATCTTCTGCCGAAACAGGAGAACTCTCATTGCTAGACCCCTAAGAGGATCGGTGAGGATATGACGCCAACAACACCCCGTTAATTCTTAACACATCATGGGTAAACTACCCCCCTAGCTCGGCGACCATGGCTACACGTGAACAAGATTACTGGACTTCTCCACTCGAGATCCCAACACCATAAAATCGAACACATACTCACCATAGTACACCTAACCTTCTAACATTCCACCCCAAAATCAAAACACTGGCCTTATACCATGTCAGATCCTCAACCGATATGTTCCCCCTTACATGCATACTGGGTTGCTTTTGGCAAGTACTGGGTGCGTACACATCCTACTTATTATTGAAAATTACAATATTTCCACATTACTTCGTTGCTTTAAAGTTTATAAAACATGTCATACTTTAATTTTAATTACTTCTATTATTATTTCATTGATTAGACATTATAATTTCAGCTCAAAATAATTAAGCGAATCCCCTTAAATCATTTAAATTCTGTTAATTCAAAGAAATCAATCTACTTTCATTATCAAAATGTTATATTATCATCAATTCCACTTAAAATACCAAAAATCTTTTATATGAATTTACTATTCTTCGGCATTAACTACCAACAATCATAAAAAAACACATTGAACATCTTAGTAAATCATAAATTCACTTATCCTAACATTTGGTTATACATACATACTAAACAATCTAATTCCCTAAACACACTAGGAATACATGTAAACATGTAAATAATATACTTGAAACTCAAAACATCATCTATACGGCAGGCATAAAAATTATTTATTTTTTTTTTTTAATTTTAATTTACCAAAATATCTCTTTTATCAATCTCAAAAAAATTTAAAATCATTTGATTTAATTAAGTAACATCATTGTGTGAATTAATTATCAGAAAATGGTTCTGGTTCTAACATCAGTCATCAGCTGATCTCTCTGGGTCAAGTGAACGACCTTGACATATATACACTACACAAAGCTACCCTGTAAAATACATGAAACATCTTTAAAATCTTTTACCTTCAAGCATAATACAACATAATCAAATAGAACATTCGAAATTAACATGATTATTATTATCTTACAATAAACAATAAAATTTACATTTAAACTGACCCAAATTACACACTTTACAGCTTTAATTTATTTTCAAATTCTAGTACAATCTGTCCCTTGTTTCAATTATTATTACATTTTAACTATGACTTTCTTTCTTTAATATTTTCATTCTCAATTAGTTTGGGTGACTCTCAATTATTCCGAATGGTTTGATTTACTAACTTGGCATTTATCTATAATCTTACCCCCTTCTGACTCTGATACTCACTTAACAGCTTTACCTGGTCTGACACCACTCTCTCAAAATATTTACTAGTAATTTTCCCATTCCCATCATTCTAACATTATAAGAAAATGCTCTCTACCCCTTTGTACTCAGGACGTGTGTTCCCTTCCCAATTCCATTCCCTTATTTGGTTCCTGGACCCTCCCTAGGTAACCCTTTCCGGCGTGTATCGGTTCCCCTCCCGCCACAGCGCTTTTCGTTGAGGACTCGTTATCACACCACCCCCTTTACAAAATCACCATCAACTAACTACTCTCCTATTACATCACTTTCATCTACAAAATATCTCCATTCATTTATTGCCTCAATATATCACTCATTACTCTACATATTTTCCCCCTAGCTACTGTGTCACTATTAATACTCAACTTCTACATTACATTTATTCACAATAATATTGTTCTCTCTAACACCCCTTCAAAATTGATTTGATTGGCTTAAATGCCCTACTTAAAACATTATTATCACCCAAATTCTAGCTTTTACAAACCATTTAAAATTCTTAACTATCTCAAATTACTTTCATCATTTAATTTAAACTCTCTTAAACACATTGAAACTATTGTATTCAAACATTTACTTACATTGATAAAATTATGCATATCACTTATAAGTGACATACTACATTTATAACCACAGCAGTCAGCTGATGTCTCATTGTCATGTGAATGACCTTTCTCTAGTTACATTTCAAAATTATACAGATTACACATGTTTCTAATCCTTACCCCTAACATACTACGTACAATTAATACAAATACACAAAACTACATAGTTATCATCATAAAATATTGGTGGATTTAAAACCCTTACCATTAAATCTAGTACTTAAAATCTTTTTTGCTCTCATAGGGACATACATCGCTACTCATTGAGTCATAGTCATAGCAACAGTTACTGAACAGCTCTTTGGATTGTCAACCCCCAACTCTCTCTATAGAGTCGTATTATAAGCTGACCACCGCTGTTTAAAGAGGTCGTCACCCTCTCACTGACTTTTCAGCTACCCCCCCCTACTTCATCATTTACTTAAAGTCCCCCCTTATACCCCTGGCTTGTAACTACCAGCTCCTTTTCCACACACACTATTGTTTCCTGGTGTTGGACTGTGGCGTCCATTTGCATCCACAAGAACTGAAGTTTACATATATAAGGTATAGACGCTTGGTTCAGCGTTATATAAAAAATTCGGTATTACTGATGTCCGAGGACACCAGTAATCCTACTAAAATGATTCACACACCCTTATTACAGCACTATCACCACCTTCGACGATAGCCGCTGTTCCATAGTTATGTAGTTTCCCCTGTTTTACCCCTCTGTCAATTTCAATGTTCACCAATTTTGTATCTACTTACTTAATTCCACGGTCAGGGCCTGGTGAAACCGTGACCGCCCGCAATGTGGGGAAACTACCAAGAAACATATAAGGCTCACACTGACACCGTTACTACAATTCACGGAAGGTCAACTCTTATATGTTTGGTTATTTATTAATTACTTTTCATGTTTACATTTTTAGACTCGTCTACATTTTCAACTTTTAAACATCCAACATTTCCTTTAAAATGTGCTATTTAAACATTGAACATTTTATTTTATTGAAATTGCATTATAAAATTCATACTTACAGTACATCACTCAACACACCTGCTTCCTGTTACTGACATTAAATTATAAAGAATTCATCACCAATATCACGTACACAACTCATAACATGTACGTAACATGTCATATCATGTACCTTCTGCAACATTATAACATTAATAAGATTCTATACATTTTATAAGTAAATGCATTTTATATTTATTTTTATTATTTATTATAAAGTTGAAATCTCATACAAACAATTTAAATTCATTAGCAAAATTCAATTATACAACATTAATTAATTAATTAACCAATTAATACATCTCAAATTATTATACTTCCATCAATTATCGAAAACACAATTTCAATTACTTTACTCCAAAACAATTACAATTCATTTATTACCTTCATAATTATTCTTGTTATTTATTTAGTCTGCCTGAATATTATTATTATTATTAAAACACTTTCTACTACATACCCATTGTTTACATAAAACATTTTACAATACAAACACAATCAATTTCACTAGAAATTTATTTACAATTCTTCATCATTAATTTTTTCTGTTTACCACACTTCATTTTCTAAGTTAGCAAGGTCATAACCATAAATTAAAATATTTAAAATGTCCGTTTATTGAGTTTATATTTATCCTCCATCATCGTGTATGTGTCTTATATATTTGAAACACAAATCATTCTTGTCAACATACATTAGATTGTAATGATCATTATAATGACTACTTTCGTTAATTACATTAACGCAATAATTAACTACATTTGTGTCTACCATTAATTCATAAAGCCTGTCTACATTGGTGATTCTAGTTCTGTCTCCATCAGTATTTTTGTTCAACATAAGGTAAGTTATTTTATCATTATACTCCTCTACTATATCAATCACAACATCAGGTAAGTTATTCTCATTTACGACAGTATTATCAAAATAATCATCAATCTCTCTTTCACCATGTAAGTCACCTCTCTCAACATTTAAACTCTGCACTAACATGTCATAACCTCTATTTACCTCAAAAATTTATATTTCTCTCTTTCTCTTTCTCTCATCACAATACCTCTCATAACCCCCTGAACTATCTCATTCCACGCAAAGGGCACAACAAAATTACTATATGTCTTGGCACTTCCAAGACCACCACAAAAATTAAAGGGACCATTTGAAGACGCCTCGTCTTCCGTACAACTACCGGAGGAAACTCTGTCCTCATGAACAACCTGTGAAACCTCTGTTTCACCATAAACTTGGGGAAAACTTGCCCTTTGCCCATCTAACCTCTCTACACACCCACTCCCCATTTCATCCACACTTTCTCTGCTCACCACTTTACTCTCTAACACCACGTTTTCAATTACATTACCATTTTCAATATCATTTGTTACCTTATTACTATAATTATCGTTATTACTCACCTTGTTATTAATTATCTGAGTTACTTTACTTTTAATCTGTTCCCCTACTGACTCTACCACTTTCTCAACACTCTGTTCTAGTTTGTTAAAGTTAGTTTCTAATATTTCATTGGTTTTTTCTAAATGCTTATTAATTTCATTAATCTGGTTTTTCAACTCATCAAATTTATTATTCTGTACATCAAATTTGGTGTCAAAACTACTCTTTTGTTCATCAAATTTTCTATCAAAGTCGTTGCTTAATTTATCAAATTTACTATTTTGTTCGTCAAATTTTATATCGTTATTATCAAAACGACTATTCACACTCTGCTTAATATCATCGGACATTGCTCTCATAAAATTAAATATATCATTCATTGAATACTCTTTTTCTTTTGTTTTAGTTATTACGGGAGTGGAATTTGCTCCAGCCTCACTAATTATTATAGATTCGTCTACATTACTGTCACTTATTGACAGTGACTCTGTCTGAATACCTGAATCGCTTTTATCAGCCGATTCAGTTAACATATTTTCTTTGCTTTCATCCATCAATTTACATTCGGCTTTATCGCCTACAATTACATCAACTTCATTTTCGTTAGTAGCCATTTTTTATTCTTTATAAGATTTGTTAATTTAATCTAATTAATTTAATTAATCGTAACACAATTTCAATCTTGCATATATTCAATATTTTTTTCATATTGTATATCTTACTTAATTATACTACATATCGTTTAACCTGTACGTAATTTACGCATTTTTACCCAACCTCCAAATCAAACTTGCATTCACTGTAGGTGCGGAATTTAATAAAATTTAATTTATAAAATTCGTTCCAAGTTCGTGGCGCCAATTGTGCTATTACATTTAATACACAATATTAAAATAATAATTCATTTCTCACCAACCTTGATTTGAGCCCCGGGTTACGTCGCACGAACCTGTGAATGGTAAGCGTGACTTAGGGTTATACCATTAAAGTACTCAAGTCTCATTTAGGTAACATAACTCACATTTTATTTCATTTATATTCTTTTAACATTCAACTTCTACCTCCCCTCAAAAGTTGTGATTTTTCCAAAAATTTAAATTAAACTAAACATGAATTCCTACATTCTAACTTATCCTAATACTTATTTAAAGAAAACAACCCAGTTTGCCATACACGCTCATCCATACAAAAACACCCCTTTATTTATTTAAACCCCTGTTTAGTTAGAAATTATTAATGATATTCGTGGATTACCCAACCAGCGTTGTCCTCTCGTCGCCATGTGCCGCATTATTTGTATATGTCCGAAAGTCCCTTTTTTTTTTTCTTCACTTCACCACATTTTAATTTAGAGTAGCTCACTTCACTGACTTCAACGGTTTAATTTTTAAGAGCGGTTTGGCACCTTTGCAGAAAAAAATTTAATTTTGATATCCACGCATTCTTTGCGCTCCCGGCCGGGAAGCGGAGTTATTTCAACTGAGTTTACGGTTTTCACATTTTAGATAAAATTTACCCCGGCCGGTGACAAACGCCACTACTCGCGTCCATTGGGTTTAGTTGTTCATCGTCGACTCTCTTACACCTGCGAAAAAGATTCCCCACCACGTCGTATTGCTGGTCAGGAAACCAATGCCTTCTTGTATCAAATGGTTCGTCACTGTACACAAAGTATGGGTTGTGAGTACTCCCAAAGGGCCGATGATATTTTGAGGCCACTAGTCACATGACTCAAGTGGGCGTGGTTTGCCTGTATTTCCGTCAGCATACGAACACGTGGTGATAGAAATTTAACATCTTTGGCCATTTTTATTTGGTTTGGCTCCAGGCTGCGTAGCGTCGTCTGTGCGCCCTGCTGGTGTTCACGCGTTTGAGTGCGTCACACAACACTGGAATTCTGGGAATTATACTGCGTTGCCGAACACACATCGCCTTCCACTGTCCTTTGTTCGAATAAAACCGTTTTACGGCTGGGACTTTCTGCGTCGATCACAAATATATTTAATAAAATTGAATAAAATTTACAACAAAATAAAGTACCCCTTTCCGCCCCATTACATTATGTAAACAAACCTGACAGCTGTAAAATATTTCTCAAGTTTTGTTTTAATTTTTATTTCAAAATGTTAAAAAGGCTGTGACACATTACTGGGTCCAACAACAATAAACCATGCCCCTTAACACCCAAAATACTGAAAAGTGAACTTTAAAATTCCCATCTTTGTACACGTATATCTCAGAATTGCTAGACATTGTCGCACTGACAATGCGTCTTTGGAGTCACATTTCTCGTCGATTCTATTAAGGAAATTTTACAATTCCTTGTATCCTTTGCAAATGTGGTCTTTTTCTTCTTCTTTGCTGTATGTAGTGGTAACCATACCCTTGCTATCCATTTTTTGACTCATTTTTACTTTCACATGTGTACTTATTACTTACTTTTGCCATTTTTTGAATTTGTTTCTTTAAATTTTATATTGTCATGTTCTTTTGCACATGTTCTTATTTAGTAAAGGATTCAGTTTCTACTGGTCTATCTACACCTTTTATATTTATCAGTCAATATTGTAAGTTGAAGTTGTTTTGACAATTACTTTGTAAATATATACTACCGCCTTCAGTCCGATCTTATGTGATTAAATTAGTGAGATTAGTTTTTTAATGTGATAAATACATATACACGAGGTGTGTTCAAAAAGAATCAGAGCTTTTCTTTCATGTGTGATCAAATGAAGCACAGGCGTTGTCCTTGAGTACAGGCATGCAGTGAACCCTAGCGCACAAGCGCTGACTGTCGCCTTCCTGCTATAACGAATCAGTCACTGTGTGATTGCGTGTCAGTATGTACATGTATCGGTGCCCGTTGGATTTCATTTATTATAAAATAACAGAAAAACTTGACCAGCGGTACTGCTTTAAATTTTGCCAACAATTTGGTGATACCCAAGTGGATACTATTTGAAAAATTCAGCAGTCTTTTGGGGAAAAATTCAGCAGCTATGAGTGTCACATGTATTAAGGAGTGGTATAATCACTTCAAAGATGACTGCACATCAGTGAACAGCAAACCACATTCTGGTAGGCCCTCAGTAAGCTGTAGTAATGAAATCATTGACCAAGTGCAAACTTTGGTCATGCAGGATCGTCGAATTACCATCCAAGATATTGCAGAAGAGGTGATAATAAGCATTGGTTCAATGCATTCCATTTTATCCAAAAATCTGGTTATGCGAAGAGTGTCTGCAAAATTTGTGCCAAAGCTGTTAACGTGGAGCAGAAAGGACTCCGTTTGGAAGTTTCGCAGGACATGTTGGACTGTGTAAAAAGTGACCCAAGCTTCCTCAACACTGTGATTACTGGCAATGAGACGTGGGTGTAAGGGTACGATCCCAAAACCAAAGTTCAGTCTTTACAGTGGAAACATTCATCATCCCTGTGGCCAAAAAAAGTAAGACAAGTGCGCAACAAAATCAAAGTCGTGCTGTTTGTTTTTTGACTCATATGGAATAGTGCATCATGAGTACACACCACAAGGCTAAACAATTACTAAGAATACTATTTAGAGGTTATGCGTCACCTCCATGATGTTGTGCGGCAGAAAAGACCAGACCTGTGGACAGCGCAAACTTGGCAAATCCATCACAACAACGCACCTGCCCATTCTCATCTAATTCAGACTTTGTTGGTGAAACAGAACACTCCTCAGCTACGCCAGACCCCCATCTCTTCTGTGATTTTTGGTTATTTCGTAAGTTGAAAATGTCACTGAAGGGGACTTGATTTGAGTCAAGAGAACACAAAATACAAAATACAATGAGACAGCTGTACTCCATACCTAAAGATGAGTTCCAGACATGTTTCCAAAAGTGGCAGGACCACTGGAAGAAGTGTGTGGAATCTAAATGGGAATAATTTGAAGGGGATAAATGTTAAAAACCTGTAGATAAATAAATGTATTTTTCCTGAGCAAAGGTTTGATACTTTTTGAACACCTCATGTTTTCACTTTTTCTTTCTTTATAATAAATAATCTTCTCTTTCTCATGAATAATTTTGATAGTTGTCCATCTACTACACCTGGAATAATCAATTCCTCATTGTTGGAGACCTCCCCATAACCACGTGGTCTACAATTGAAAATTAGTGGCCTGTATAACATATGGTGTATTCCTTTGGGCTCAGGTACTGTCTATTTATTTCTAAAATCTTCTCTGATCTGATCTTTCAATGTTATTTCTGCCAGTGAATATAAGAATCTTATTTGTGAGGCAGTAACCCTGTTTCAATACTTTTGAAGTCATTGTTCAGCACTCGTAGGTACATAGAATAGCTGACTTTGATATTGTGTTTATGGAATCCAATTTGAACATTATTCTTCATTTAATTTCCAGAATATCTTTTTAAGAATCCATTTTAATTTGGTATCATTTAACCATACCTTTTCCACACCTTTTCTGTACTGAGGTAAAGAATTATGTGAAGATCAGAGCAGGAAAAGATCGTTTGTTTTATGTCTTTGTATTCAAGTTATATGAAGTCATGTGGAATCCCTTGCAATACACATATAATAAAGGCATCTCTTTCATATCTTTTTTATATAATTTTACTGTATTTTACTAAATAATAAAAATGGTTTGTACAAGATTTGATCAAAAAGTTTGTACAATTTTTGTTTATTTTAAAAATTGTGCCTTGATTTCAGCTACATTCATATCGTTCCCTTCAAAGTAGTCTCAGTTAAATATAACATAACTTTACTAATGTTTCTTTCTAGTCTCAAAACATTTCTTGAACTTTGGTATAGCTTGAACTCACTCAGCAATTGTTGTTTTACCCCTTCAACAGTCATGAAACATTGTCATTTTGTGGTAGTTTTCATTATTGTGAAGAAGAAAGATTGCGTTGGGATATATCAGGTGAATACAGCAGTTGTGGTGTCATTACATTTTTTCCCTAAAATTCTTGAACAAGCAGTAATATGCGTAAAATTGAAATGGAGTGTGCATGCTTCTGTAAATCTAGCTATTTTCTGTGAGTAGTTCCACACAAATTGCATAAAATGTCCAAATAGCATTCTTCATTTTCCATTGCATATAGTGTTACAACATAATTGAAAACAAAACTACAGTCACAATCTTTAACTCATTTATGACAGTCTTTGAATGTTTGGTATCATTTCTAAGCCACTAGGTCATCATAGTAAGAAGCCTTCTGCCATACGTTCACCATACTAGAACAGTTTATCTGATCTTTTATATAAAATTTAATTCATTGTTCTTCAATCTTGCAATGAGAATATATATGTAAAAAAAAACATGACTTACTGAGCTGTGTGTCTAATAGGGCTAAAATTGTGTCAACATCACATAAAACCGGTTTTTTGACTGGACACTAGTAGCATGGAAATTTAGAAATTTCACAAACCTATTGACCAAACCTCATATTTATAGTCATGTGTGAATCATCAGTGCAAGTATTGTACCTTAACTATCCACTCCATGTTGTCCCCATTGAAGCTTTGGCACTCCATTAGCTTCTTTAAATGATAACAAACTATATTATTTAATTTTAACGATGAAAGGTTTGCAAGGATCGGTCAAAAATGTATAACACAAATTTTAAATTATTTGTTTCTACAATATTATTTATTGTCATCATCAGGACCTGTGTATGGATACAAGAGAAAATGTTAAACACAACAGATAAATTAGTTGCATGAATATGTTTGATATTTTCTCTTGTATCCGTACACAGGTTCCTGATGATGACAATAAATATTGTCGAAACGTCGACACAAATAATTTAAAATTTGTGTTATACTTTTTTTACTAATCCTCGCAAACTCTTCATCGTTAAAATTTATAGATTGACGGTCACTACAAAATTAAGAATATAATATTTAATAAAAATTTTAAAACATGATTGGTAACTGTCTTTGAATTAATTTATAAAGCAACATTTTGGCTTAATAAGAAATCAGTAATCAATTTCAGACCACGCTAATCATAAGACATAAAGATATAGTTTGTTTTAAACTGGAATGGTATTTTGCATGACGTAAGTGTGGGACACTCAGCTTCGATTCGTCCAATAAGTGTCACGAAAATTGGTGCGTGTTGCCAGTTCACCATTGCCTGGAACACATGAAGTTCTGTGATTTTCATGTGTGTATTGACTGCTGGTTAAATTGTGTATTGTGTGTTTTGAGAAATTAAATTCAAATGATCTTGAAGACTACTTATCTGAAATGTCATGCATTTACATTATATGTAAACGCTCATTTACATTAAAGCCATGCAGACAAAAAATACTGAATTTAACAATATCTGTAAGTGTAAAGAAAGATAATTCATTTTTTGGTTATAAGTATACACTATCAACTCAGAACACAAAGGTTTTTATTGGTAAAAATTGTAGATTTAGTAGTTAGTAGTTAATCAACGGACACGTTATGTACAACAAAATCCAATAATTTTTTTTGTTTAAAAAGCAATTCATTCATTAAATTAACATTAATAACAATGAAATAATCAAATTATATAAAGTTTGATTTATAATTAATTTGAAACCATATGGCATTGACTCTTTATGGTGTGTTGTCATGACAGCTGCATATAGCGTGCTGCCAGCAGGGAGTTAATGGTCAGAAAAACCACTGTCACTTGTGTAAAGAAGAAATCCTAAAATTACAAAGCCCCGAATCAAAATAAAATATGGACTTTTTACTATAACTTTCCCGCTGGAAGTTTTTAACTGGCCAAAAAATAAAAAACTTTTCTTGCGTACTACGTTTAGTATGTTTGGTTTTTGTACAATTAAAAACGTTTTCTTGTTGTAATATGAAAAAACTATGAAATTTATTCCAATTAGCCTAATATTTATACTGTAGTATTCCCTGAACTGTGCTCTTAAAAACCATATACATTTTATATACATTAGGTATATATTATTAGTAAAACTACAAGTAAAGCGAAGGAGTGTAACAACAATCAAACTGTATGTTTGCTATGGACACGAGACTTGACAGTCTAGGAACAATTTCCATGAGCCCCAATCCCATTCCAATTTGAGGTATTCCAAATTAAAGTATAAAAGTAAAAAACAATATTTTTTTGATCAATTGATAGAGAATCAGGCAAACCAAAGTATATGAAATACCAATTACTAAACATAAGTAAAATGACTTACACAGAAAAAAAATGAATGGTACAAGAAGATGTGATGGTACATATCATAGGGATCAGATATTTTGTAATAATTTCTAGTAAAATATCCTATGTGCGAGTTCAGTAATGGTTCGTACAAGGTATGCAGTAGTAATTGTAAATAAAAAAACTGTGAAACGTACCAAGTATTTATATATTTTTAAAAAACCTTTGTATCACAAATCATGTTATCCTTTGCATAAACTTAGGTGAGACATTGTTTGTAAGAGTCATTCGAATGTGAACTCGTTTATGGTTTGGTTAATTTTCAAAAGTTTCTCTAGTCTTACAATTTACTTCAAGCTGTTGGTAGTTATATTGTAGATTATTATACCATGTGTGATGTACTCTGTCCAATGAAAACCTGATTGTAAAACACACACCGTACAAACTGAAGCAATTTATTCTGTAAATGTTGATGAAGGTGTGAATAATGAATATAAAAAGTGACACATTAAAATATTAACTGTGTTTCTACATAGTTACAAATCTACATTATTCACTACACTGTAAGTAAAATTGTACTAGAATGTTAATTATATGTAAAGAGATTCTGCTTTGTAAACAAAGTGAGCAGTCAAATAAATTTTTGAAAACAAAGATTGAAAAAAGAAGTTAATATTGTATAGTTTCTGAACTGTGAACTCTAAATACTTGTAAGATAACTGTATAATGTTATAACTGTAGGTAGGAAACAGGCTGTATAATGTATTTACAAATATTGTACAATAAGTTTACATAGAATAAACGACATTATACAAACTGTTTAACATTATTGTATACATTTCTTATGAAACACTTTTACTTATGTTTTCATCTAACTGTGAAAATACACACCATGCCGTGAAGTCTTTCTGATCTTGTGTTACTCCATTTATCGAGTTTTATTAAAATATTATAAACTAGTTTTCTGTGGGTGTGCGCTAGCAAGCTGAGATATTTTTTCTGTGAAACAAAGTGATCAACGATTTTCTCGGAAGTTGGTACTTAAGGGTATTTTGACATCAGGAATTAATTGGACTCTGTCTCATTTTCTGCAAAATTCATCTAATGGCCATATCTGAGGGCCTTTATTTTAAAATATCGCAGGACCGATACCGCACGCGTGTGTGTGTATAACTAATATCGGGGGACTGAGCTTTGCTCGGTTTTGATATTTTTTTTAAATATTACATGTTTTATTGAAAAAATTGTCTTTAAACAATTATTGCTAGGCAACTGTAATTTCTAACCAGCTTTCTTACTGTACAGATAAATAAATTACAGAAACCGTCGAGAAATGCAAATGGCACAGTATCGATATGTTTATATATGAAGAAGAATAAATAGCTGTTGCAATCAATGTAAATAAACAAAGTAAGAGTTGAGACGAGCAATAATTGTACACCCCATCTAATAATATTAAGCAAGCAATAACGTATTTAATTTATAACGTGTTCCCTGTACGCTGTTGTGTTTTCTGTGTTCTCTGAGGTAAGTATTAATACACGGACACGTCATGGACAAAAAAATTCAAGGATTGTATTGAAACGTTCGAAAAAGGTTTTAGTAAGCTAGAGTTAATAATAATTTATGAGTTTTTTTAAACTGTTGCTTTTGCTTCTTTGTGACTTAGAACAGAAAGGTATGTTTTATTATAGAGTAAAACGCTCGGGTTGGTGTGTGGGGTATCTATTGTGTATGTATCTTTTAATTTTAAGTATTTGGAGACTGTCTGGCTAATAACAGACATGAAGATATGAAGGACAGGGCTATACTAGCACCATTAAATAAAGATGTTAATAAAATTAATGCAGAAATTATTGAAACGCTTCCTGGAGAGTACAAGGTTTACCATAGTTATGATTTTGTCAAAGATCAACCAGAAGGAGGTCTCGAATTTACTTCTGAATTCCGTTGAAATGGCTGATCTACCACCACATGAACTGAAACTTAAAAAAATACAATAATAATGCTCTTGCGAAACTTAGATGTCTCCTAAGGACTATCCAGTGGAACAAGGTTAATAGTTACTGAGTTGTGTAACAATATTATTAAATCAAAGATGATCACTGGAGAGAATGCAGGCCGAGAAGTCCGTAACCCAAGAATCACATTAGGTTCTAGCGAAAATCAACTTGGATGTACTATGCAATGGCATCAGTTCCCCCTAAGATCTGCTTTTGCTATGACCATTAACAAAGCTCAAGGACAAACATTTGAATTCGTTGGTATCTACTTACTTATATCAGTTTTTATGCATGGAATGTTGTACGTAGCATTTTCTAGAGTAAAAAGACGAAGCAGCTTAAAAGTTCTTTTGCACCAGAAACTCCTCACCATACACGAAATGTTGTATGGAAAGAAATACTAAATACTAGAAGACTTTAGTATAACTTTCCAATAATTTTGTATTATACTGTATTGTGTATTATTCTGTTTACTTGCATTTTTTATATATGTATAATGCAATTGCTTTTATTTTAAATGTTTATGTAATATACAAGTAGTTTCTGTTTATGTTTACAAATTTCTGCTTATGTTTACAAATCCTAGACAATTTGGTAACGTCTCCTCCTCTAACCGGCGTATTCGTCGTCTAGATTTGTTACGTCTTTTTTATACTCTGATAGTGTTATTTATTTTTATTTTGGTGTGTGTAATCCTTTAGTATTGACAAATAAACCACGGTATTCTTTATTGTGTATTATATCTTCTTACAGGTATTACTATTCAGTTGTTTGTAAAAGGGTAGGAGAGAAAGAGACAGAGCGAGAGAATTCCTCTCTTTGAGTATGATTTGATCGTTTGTTCTTTACGCGTGTTGCATCAGCTGTTTTCAATTTGCTAACCAATTACAGGTTATGTTGTCCGTAGTACTTCATAAGTTCTGATGTCGGAGCTAACTTTCTTACTCTTCTCTACTATTCACTTGTTTCCTGTAACAAAGCTGCTATCTACAAGAAATAATACAAAGTCAATTACCTAAAAGAAAGGTATTTATTGATTGAATTTGGTTTATTTTTCTGGAAATTATTACCTCCAATTCATCGGTTTACAAATCGATTATTTTCAAAATCACAACATTTTTTGATATTAGTTTTTGTCTTTTTATATAACACAACAGATATATTCAATTACAGTTACTATTAAAATGAATAAATTATGTATCTCAGGGTTATTTGGGGATTCTTTGAGCTATAAGAAAGTCAGAAATGCTTAGTTAATAGTATCATACTTTACAATAATTAATATTTGTTTTCTTAAAGTCAGATTCAACAAGTTCGTTTTTTAAACGCCAGAGCGCAGATTACGTATTCATACAGAAAGCGATGGCTGCAGTAGATTCCTAATGAACACACGTTTTTACTATTTTTGGTTAAATAAATAAAGTTTATAATGTTCACACTAAGTTTTCTTATAAATTGAAATATGTTGTACTGTTTCTAGTGTTAGTTACTTGTTGGTGATGTGTAATTTTTTAGTTTATTAAGGTAGGCGTTCTCACCCAAGTAGTGACTGTTCAAAATTTTCAGGCCATCAGATGGTTAGATGAATTTTTGATTTTCTGGCATTAATTATTGTGGTTCAACGGATGTCTCAGATGTAGTGGCTTGTGCTGAATCGTTCCATTAATTTAGAATCGTGGTTGTAACCCCTCTTTATTTTTTTTTATACCTTATACATTTTTTTTTTTTTAAGAGGGGCCACTGGATATTTAAAACTAGGCGGAAGGCCTATGAGAAGCATAAAATGCGCCGGGTCAAGTGAGACGGGACTTGCAATTAAACTCTCTGGTGACCAACAATAACAGCTTTTATTATCTGAAATTACATTCATCACAATATCACATACATCTATATATATATATATATATATTGTAACATAACCAGATGTTACATAACCTAAACATATACTATCAGGTTTAATAAATGCAAAATGATAATGTAAATAGATAAGGTAATGATAAGAATAACCAAGAAGAGAGGAATCATGGAAGAAGAAAGAAACCGAAGTGCCACAAGAAACAGTAAACCCAAATACTGTTTGACACTACAACCAGACTATAACTGACACAAACTGATGGACAAATTTAAATTCACTTTAAGCTGTCAAGCGAGTCAGTGAATAATGTAAACAGAATATGATATGTTACTAAAAAATGATTAAATATGAATCTGAATAATGTGAGATCAGAATCAGCATTTGGCTGAGAATGAATTAAATATGACTAGTAATTATTGAGGCCAAGAACTAAAATTAGCTATGGCCACAAAATGAGAACGAAGCTATATTTCAATCTCAAATATACCTACGACAAATAAACACGTTTGTAAGAGGGAATCTTATACCAATAAGCTACCTCAGCAAAATTACCGAATTGTGAACTAATAAAAGCTTTTAAGGCAGAATTCCAGTATAAACGGTATGCCTTAACAAGGCCTAGACCAAACAATCATCAATGAGATGATTATTAGGAAGTAATATAAATGTAGGTCACCTACACTTAACAATTATTATGCTCAAACATAGCAATAAGCATTATTAAAATGATATAATTTATAATTCAATTGTTAGTTAGTAGAATAGAGCAAATTAATGTGAAACGAAATATCATAGTATGTAAGAACAGTTCATTACCATGTCTAAAGTTAAGGTTTATTCATAATGTACAGTAATTAAACATCAGTACAGAATTAATAGTGTTCTCACATAAACGTTTGAGTGATAAAACGCGATGTAGAACACAAACAATATTAGTCAAAGTGTATAATCGCCGATTTTGATAAACAGACAACAGTGCGAAATAGTGTACCTGAACATTGTTTATGTAGCAATGTCAGTAAAAGTGAAACTAACTCGGTATCAAACTATATCAAATTAAAGAGGACAAAATATTCTTTAATTTGATGGCGGTACAGCCCCAATCGCAACTATATTAAGTGCGTGAAAGGCGTTAGCATCATTTACAAAATATGCTTAAGAAATTTAGATATCAACACTAATAACATCGACAACTGTCAATCATCTCAGCGTTTGGCGGTTATAAAACCGTTTTTGACGGTTGAAAAGACAATATGTCACATTCATCACACCTGTCTAAACCAATGACAAAATTGCTTAGTAATTAACAATGTTGCCTAGAGCCGATCAAGGGGTTGGGTATAAAAAGAGCTGGAACTAATTTTTAGCAGACACTTCTTAATCTCATTCGGCATGAAACGTGCGCTGACCATCTCAAAATTTTTAATTACTGACAGCGTCATCAAAGGAAACAGTTTGACAACAACATACAACTACTTCAAGATATTCTACAAAGAATCGATCGTTGTGATTATGTGCAATATTATTTCATTTTAGTGCGGGAAAAAATAATGAACAGCAGAAAGAATTAAATAGTATTATTTATGATCCTTTAAGTTAGAAGTGGATCGAAATTCTCTGTTTTTGTGCGTGTGTAGTGAATAACGATAATCATTATAATCCGATTATCGAGGTGTTAATTGAAATTTTAATCGAAAGATTAAAACACCAGGTAACAGTGTAATCATTTTTTCATTTTTACTACGAGCGCCATAACCTGTACGTTTTAATACACTGATCTGTACTGACGCAAAAACACAAACATTTTTTATGTTACACCATGTCTAAATTTATTTTATGAATTTGTCAATAAGCTGAATGTTAGTTATAAGTGTTCTCAAAATATAACGTTGTAAATCATAAATCAAGCGTGACGAACGCATAACCTATGAAATAGGTTATTTTTATTTTTTATTTGTAATAATAATATCAAAGATATTACTAGTCTATCTTATATCAAAAATTTATTAGCTATTGTGTAGGCATAAACTTTCTTTTTGTGTCTCAAAGAACTTACACCTGAGATTTAAATAAAGATTAATGTTTAAAGTAAAAAAGAAATATCTGGACTTAACCAGATTTATCGCTTATGCTCTGAGCAAGCCTTATAGGGTTTGTAACAACTTATTTACAATTGTATATCATTGTATGTTTTTAATTATATTTGTTTGAATTCTCTATCAAGGGTATGAATAAAAAACCCATTATTAACAGCATAACTCGACTTAATTTATTTCTAAAAAGTAACTAAATAAAATATTCAGAAAAAGTTCAAAACAACCTTCAGTTGTGATTAAATATTTTGAATTGCATTGCCATAAAGGTAATAAACAATTATTTTAATTTTTTAAAATCATTAATTAATTCTATTCATTGGTTTTCCACGGGATTTTCCCAAAATAAATCCGTGTGGCGCCCACGATTAAACAAGGCAAATTAACCTTGTAGCTAAAGTGAGTTGGTTTTTGTAAACCGTTTTGACAGCTTATTGAACTTCTAGAAAACACGACCAGGTACGTGAAAGTATATTATATTTATTCTATTGTCCAGACATTACTAGACGTAACGTACTTAGACTATTATCGACCTGGAGGAGAAGTTTCACAGCTAGTATCAACAAGACGATCATCATCGTCGAGCGACCAACTATTATACTTTACTTTTAAACTTAAGCAAAGCTAGTATTTAAATAATATTAACACAACTATTTTATTTGTTTTATTTAAGGGAATTCTTTTCAGACAACTATAATTCTACAATTGTAAACACACTTTGAGTAACCTCAAATGTTACATTTTAAATCGCTTTACAAAATTAGTAACCTTCAATTTTCAACCCCTAAAAACTTTAATATATTTCAAAATAATATTTTACACATAATTAAATTTTATTTAAACACGACCTTTAATATTTTTAATACCTCAATTAAATTACACATAGTAACAATACCAGTTTTTCGGTACGTTACAGATTGACGCATCCAACGTGTGGAAGAATACCCCAGTTGTTTAGGTACGTTACACATTGGCGCCCAACGTGGGGCTTTTAAAGGAGAGAGTTTTTCGGTACGTTACACATTGGCGCACCAACTAGTGTGGCTTAAAAAATATTAAATAAAAATATTTTTTATATTGATAAACAGCCCGGTAGACACAAAAGATAAACATGCCACACACCCATCAATATGATACGAGATATAAGGACAGTAGGGTAGGAGAAGTACAACCAAATACAGAGACATATGAAGCACAACCCATACACGAAATGGAAGTTATTACCATTAATAATGTAGAAACTCGACCTGAAGAAACACCCCAGGTAGAACCGGAAGTAGAAGTGAGGGTCGACAACCGACCCAGACGACCTGAAGGACTCCCACAACCAGGCGATACGAGCGTGTTCGAGATGATAAGGAAAATGATGGAAGATAACCAGAAGAAGATGGAAGAAACATTGAACAGAAATAATGACTCGATGAATAAAAATACGGAATCGATCAATAAGAACATGGAGTCGTTAAAAGAGGATCTCCATGCGAAATTAGATGACAATAATAAAAATATAGAGTCAATGAAGGAGAATCATCGTGACTTAAATAAAAATATGGAGTCTATTAGTAAAAATATGGAGTCACTGAAAGAAGACTTGAATAAAAATATAGACAATACCCATAAATCCATGGACATGCTAAACAGTAAAATAGAGGACAGCAGTAGGGCCTTAAGAGAAGAATTGAACACCACATTAAATAAGTTTAACCAGAAAATGGATGAAATGAATAACCGGAAGAGGAGAGAAGGACGGAAGGTATCCGAAGACAAAAACATGGAACAAATGAGTCCAGAGCCTGAGGATAATGAAGAAAGAAAGGACGATGACAAACCAGAGACAGAAGAAGTACCCAATGATGAAACCATAGAAGAATTAAGCATGCAACCCGAAGATGAGGTCGAACAAGCTGAGAATGAAGGGGACTCAAATACATTATTAACTGAAAATGAGCTTGACAGAAACCAGGAAGATATTCACGACAAGGAGATCGATACCGGAAGTATAGAGAACACTCAGGTAATTGAAGAAACGGAAGAGTTATTAGCCGAGAATGAAGACTTAGAACAAAATAATCTGCCAATGTGTGATGATCAAGTGGAAACAAAAGAATTACCCAGAAATAACACCACCGAACAAGTGAATTTAAAAATTAAAATTCATGAAGAAAGGAACAAAATAATTAAGGAAACGGAAGAAAAGGAGGTGAAGATAAGAAGAATAATACGCCCAAAGAAGACTAGAGTAACAAAAGAATTAATCGAAATGACTCGAAGTGGTCTAATTAATACGATTTATTTCCCAGTCAACAACCGTAAAGAAGGAACCTACAGGAAGGAGTATCGAAGGAGCTTCATGAAGATGAACGAAGAGAAGAAATGTGTTACAACAAAGAAGACTATAACCAATAACATACTTAAAGCAGATATTTCCAAAGGGAGAATAAAACGTTTTAAGAAAAGGAAAGGGTATCAAGAACAGCTGGACCGGATCATTGAAGGGTATGCCCAAGAAATAAAAGAATTGCGAAGGAAGAGGGACCAACCAATGGAAAAATCCAACCAGGAAACTAATGACGGCCAACCAGAGTTAAAAGAGGTACTGGACGCCAATGATAACAAAGACCAGGAGTGCACAGGACACGTGGATACTAAAAATGATGAGAAGAAGAAGGCAAGAAAACGGGAAGCCAATGACTATCTGGTAACCGCAAAGTGGAAGATGAAAAAGAATGCCCATAATAACGTAATTGTCCCCAGCAAAAAACCCAATAGAGTGGAAAAGCACAAAATAACACCATGTATGTAGACCATAAAAATAACTATTGTTAAGAGCAGATAAGTTACAGTGGTAGGCGACATGTATCACCAGAATATTTAGAGTATAAAAGGAAAAAATATGTTTTAAAAATGATTACTATAAACGGACTCATATAGTGATTAGAAGGATCACGTATTATGCCCAAATTATTGAAGGTAACTAATTGTCTATAGCCAACCTATTTGTCCTATTGTGTTACAAAAAGTGTGTAGGATTAAGAGAGGGGCTAAACTATTTGTTACTTGTTAAAAAAAAAAAGATCTATCACACTAAAGGATAGAAAAATATGTATTGTAAACTAAATAATTTAATGAGAAAAAAGACATCTATTATGTCATAAAGAGTCAAAGGTGGCATATAACTAAAATATACCTAGGATAATGACATAAACTTACTTTAAATACTCCTATGTTAGATTCATTTAGAGAGGAGCTACTACTCTTTTATAACTAAAATTACTATGCTATACTTAGAAAAAAAAAGAGAGAAAAAATGTTTACCAAATGAATATTGTATGTAGTTAAATGTTTATTGCAATTATCAAATGTTGTATAATCCACAAACAAGATATAAAATCATCCAGAATAAGTGAAAACCACCATCACTTGAAGGAGTAGAGAAGAAGAATAACAAAGAGTGTAATATGAAAGAAGGATATTATTATGGAAAGTAGAGAGAGAGAAAATATGTTTATTAAATGAACCATGTAACCCCAAGAATGTCTATAAAATTAGATATCAATATATTGTTATTATATTATCACATTGTGTTGTAATTATCAAATATTGTATGTAGCAAAATATGTTGGAGAACATCTAACCAAGAACATTTTATATATGAATATTGTAAGCCCTGTTAATTCAGGATAAGTATAAATTACTAGCGAGAGAAAGAAAAACTTGTAAACTATTGTGAAAATAAAATATTATAGACTCTATATGTGAAAGACAACCGCATAATTATATGAGCATCAATGTAAGTGTGTAATTTTAAGAATACTCAAGTAAACTAAAACAATTGTCAACTAGTATAAAAAGTAACGATACAGCTAATAAAAAAGCATAGTCGAGAATATCAAGTCTGAAAAGAAATAATTACCTGTGTAAAGAAAGTATGTTATAAAGTGTAAAAGAAGGAAATGTGATATAAATGAAAACCTCTGATACCTTGAATATTATATTGAAGATATTATATTATTGAAAATGAATGATATGTGTTATATTTTATGTGTTGTGATAGTGCAACTATTGCCAGGTGCAATGTTTATTTTTTTCTCAGACAGAGAAGAGTATGCCTCTGAATCTGAGTATGTGTATTGAGGAACGGCAGAGAATGTAAGCCACAGTGAGCCACTCTGATTCCGAACCCACTACAAAAGTTAGGGAGTTATATTGTAATGTATCAAGGATTATTATGAAAAAAAATCTATGAGGTATAAAATGTAAGAACCATTGAGATTATCACAAAGGTAAAGATAAGTAATAAGAAAGAAAAAATGTAGATAAGACAGGAAATTGTTAATATAAGAAATAAGACCTATTGTAATTAGATGACTTAAAATGTAAGCAACTTGAAAAGAATACTAGTAAACTAAGAATTATATCACTAGACAAGCAATCAAGCTAGTGTAACACACTAATAATATGTTAAAGATCAATGTAAAGAGTACCAGACAAAAAACAGTAGTAATATACTAAAAACTGACATGAAATGATAATTTTATCAAAAGATCAAATTTTTTCTCAAATTATCAATTTTGAGGGGGGAGTATATGTAACATAACCAGATGTTACATAACCTAAACATATACTATCAGGTTTAATAAATGCAAAATGATAATGTAAATAGATAAGGTAATGATAAGAATAACCAAGAAGAGAGGAATCATGGAAGAAGAAAGAAACCGAAGTGCCACAAGAAACAGTAAACCCAAATACTGTTTGACACTACAACCAGACTATAACTGACATAAACTGATGGACAAATTTAAATTCACTTTAAGCTGTCAAGCGAGTCAGTGAATAATGTAAACAGAATATGATATGTTACTAAAAAATGATTAAATAAGAATCTGAATAATGTGAGATCAGAATCAGCATTTGGCTGAGAATGAAGTAAATATGACTAGTAATTATTGAGGCCAAGAACTAAAATTAGCTATGGCCACAAAATGAGAACGAAGCTATATTTCAATCTCAAATATACCTACGACAAATAAACACGTTTGTAAGAGGGAATCTTATACCAATAAGCTACCTCAGCAAAATTACCGAATTTGTTAACTAATAAAAGCTTTTAAGGCAGAATTCCAGTATAAACGGTATGCCTTAACAAGGCCTAGACCAAACAATCATCAATGAGATGATTATTAGGAAGTAATATAAATGTAGGTCACCTACACTTAACAATTATTATGCTCAAACATAGCAATAAGCATTATTAAAATGATATAATTTATAATTCAATTGTTAGTTAGTAGAATAGAGCAAATTAATGTGAAACGAAATATCATAGTATGTAAGAACAGTTCATTACCATGTCTAAAGTTAAGGTTTATTCATAATGTACAGTAATTAAACATCAGTACAGAATTAATAGTGTTCTCACATAAACGTTTGAGTGATAAAACGCGATGTAGAACACAAACAATATTAGTCAAAGTGTATAATCGCCGATTTTGATAAACAGACGACAGTGCAAAATAGTGTACCTGAACATTGTTTATGTAGCAATGTCAGTAAAAGTGAAACTAACTCGGTACAAACTATATCAAATTAAAGAGGACAAAATATTCTTTAATTTGATGGCGGTACAGCCCCAATCGCAACTATATTAAGTGCGTAAAAGGCGTTAGCATCATTTACAAAATATGCTTAAGAAATTTAGTTATCAACACTAATAACATCGGCAACTGTCAATCATCTCAGCGTTTGGCGGTTATAAAACCGTTTTTGACGGTTGAAAAGACAATACGTCACATTCATCACACCTGTCTAAACCAATGACAAAATTGCTTAGTAATTAACAATGTTGCCTAGAGCCGATCAAGGGGTCCGGTATAAAAAGAGCTGGAACTAATTTTCAGCAGACACTTCTTAATCTCATTCGGCGTGAAACGTGCGCTGACCATCTCAAAATTTTTAATTACTGACAGCGTCATTACCATAGCACATCAAAGGAAACAGTTTGACAACAACATACAACTACTTCAAGATATTCTACAAAGAATCGATCGTTGTGATTATGTGCAATATTATTTCATTTTAGTGCGGGAAAAAATAATGAACAGCAGAAAGAATTAAATAGTATTATTTATGATCCTTTAAGTTAGAAGTGGATTGAAATTCTCTGTTCTTGTGCGTGTGTAGTGAATAACGATAATCATTATAATCCGATTATCGAGGTGTTAATTGAAATTTTAATCGAAAGATTAAAACACCAGGTAACAGTATAATCATTTTTTCATTTTTACTACGAGCGCCATAACCTGTACGTTTTAATACACTGATCTGTACTGACGCAAAAACACTGAAACATTTTTTATGTTACACCATGTCTAAATTTATTTTATGAATTTGTCAATATTAGTTAAGCTGAATGTTAGTTATAAGTGTTCTCAAAATATAACGTTGTAAATCATAAATCAAGCGTGACGAACGCATAACCTATGAAATAGGTTATTTTTATTTTTTATTTGTAATAATAATATCAAAGATATTACTAGTCTATCTTATATCAAAAATTTATTAGCTATTGTGTAGGCATAAACTTTCTTTTTGTGTCTCAAAGAACTTACACCTGAGATTTAAATAAAGATTAATGTTTAAAGTAAAAAAGAAATATCTGGACTTAACCAGATTTATCGCTTATGCTCTGAGCAAGCCGTATAGGGTTTGTAACAACTTATTTACAATTGTATATCATTGTATGTTTTTAATTATATTTGTTTGAATTCTCTATCAAGGGTATGAATAAAAAACCCATTATTAACAGCATAACTCGACTTAATTTATTTCTAAAAAGTAACTAAATAAAATATTCAGAAAAAGTTCAAAACAACCTTCAGTTGTGATTAAATATTTTGAATTGCATTGCCATAAAGGTAATAAACAATTATTTTAATTTTTTAAAATCATTAATTAATTCTATTCATTGGTTTTCCACGGGATTTTCCCAAAATAAATCCGTGTGGCGCCCACGATTAAACAAGGCAAATTAACCTTGTAGCTAAAGTGAGTTGGTTTTTGTAAACCGTTTTGACAGCTTATTGAACTTCTAGAAAACACGACCAGGTACGTGAAAGTATATTATATTTATTCTATTGTCCAGACATTACTAGACGTAACGTACTTAGACTATTATCGACCTGGAGGAGAAGTTTCACAGCTAGTATCAACAAGACGATCATCATCGTCGAGCGACCAACTATTATACTTTACTTTTAAACTTGAGCAAAGCTAGTATTTAAATAATATTAACACAACTATTTTATTTGTTTTATTTAAGGGAATTCTTTTCAGACAACTATAATTCTACAATTGTAAACGCACTTTGAGTAACCTCAAATGTTACATTTTAAATCGCTTTACAAAATTAGTAACCTTCAATTTTCAACCCCTACAAACTTTAATATACTTCAAAATAATATTTTACACATAATTAAATTTTATTTAAACACGACCTTTAATATTTTTAATACCTCAATTAAATTACACATAGTAACAATACCAGTTTTTCGGTACGTTACAGATTGACGCATCCAACGTGTGGAAGAATACCCCAGTTGTTTAGGTACGTTACAATATATATATATATATATTTTGTATAGCCACTAATTAATCTCGTATTTATCTTTACCTTGCTGTTGAAATTGTCAATTTGTAATAAAAGTCTTATGATATGTTTTTTCTGTTTGTGGACAGAAATCTGCTGTAAGTGTTAATTAAAAAAAAATTTAATGAGAAGTATAATAGGTTCTTATTTCTAACAAATTATATTAATTAAATCCGTCCTGACAGAATAGTGTACAATAGGAGTTAGTACACTGTATGTTTATGTTATTACTGCTCAGGCCTAGCTTCACCAAGCGTGAGAGGGGAGAGCAGCTGCCGCGAATTAGTTTTCCCTTGTGATTCACCAGCTGTCCGCGGACTAGCACTGTTGTTTACAGTCAGCCAGTTATTATAGGTTAAGTTGTTTGAGCCTGGTGTTCCTCTCGTTTCTCCCTTTATACACTATAAGTTCCTTAAAATACACTAAATCGTTAACAAATAATAATTACTCATCAAGTTCAGGAAAGATTCTTTATTTTTTTATATTCTTTTCAAAACAGATGTTTTCTCATGGCACAGATACAACACATCGATCACAGGACTGAATCGATTAGTTATTGAATTCGGGTTTAGATGTTTTTTTAAGTTTAATTATATTGTTAAGTTTTTCTTAATCTCAGGGTACGTGGAGTTCTTGTGACTATTAGTAAGGTCAGAAAATGCAAGTTAAGGTTACAAGGTATTACAATTTAGTCATAAAATCTTATTAAATAAAGTTTAAACATGAGCTGGTTTTTTACCGAACGTTGACAAAGTTACTCGTTATGGCCGTGTTTCACTGAACGGTGACTGGGAGCAGAATGATGACGAATGTCTGGAATATATCAACCTCCAGCTTCTCAATAAAAGTTTGGTGTTGGTGTCCCAGGACGTAGTGGAAGTTTCAGTTCTTGATCTTCGCTAATATTTGCGTTTCTGGTGGTTACGGGTCCCAATGGAATTTGTGTAGTATTAAGTCTTTGCTCAGTTGTAAAAAGTGAGGTTCAGAGCGTAATTTTAATTTTCTTTCTGTTCGTTTTAAAGTATTTAATTACTTTGACTTCTCCAGGTCTTGGGTTGTCTTCATTTATTTATTATTTTTCATTATTACTCATTTAACTGTAGCTGATTAGTAATTTTATTCTTTGGAAATTTTGTTTAATTTTTTTAGTGGTACGTAGCGATATATTCTCTGATTGCTAACCTTCGGAAGTCGATCAACTGTCTTTTTAGTAGTTAATATTTATTAATTTTGATTGACAATAAATTTATTCATTAGGTTTTCTTGGGTTTTCTCGATTTATGGCAACTGAACTGTCCTCGTTCATATATAACAATTGAGTGTTGAATCAACAAAATATCTCGTATTTTGTCGTCCATGACAACCAGTCTTCGTTCTGTTATTGGATAATATTTGTTATCCTAGAGCCGTAATTAGAAAAATGTTCTTGCACTTACTTAATAAAATACTCCCTTACTAAAATTATATTACATCATATAAAACTTTCACATAATCTGTGTTATTCAATTATATACATTTTGCTATATTTTCTTCTTGATCTTCCTAGTCTAACAAGTATTATCTTCTGTTTACAAAATACTAATTTTAGGCCTATTTGTTCTATTACATGTGTTATAATTTTTGTATTTTAAGTCACTTTTTTTTATCAATTACGACTACTGCTTTCATTTAATTTATTGTATTACATTGAATGTTTTTACATTTTTTAGTTATTTAACTTTTCTGACCTGACCTCCTGTACAATGTGTCACTGGCTTATGGCCAATCATTCCATTTTTATTTCATCCTGATTTTAATTTATTATTATTTATTTTAGTATTGAACCCTTCATCTGTTTATAATATAATTACCCTTTGGCATCTTATCAATAATTATTGCCTCCTGGCCAAGTTTACAGATACAATCTAACAATATCTCTATTATTTATTTAAAGTAAGTACCCAAATATTTACTCTGATAAAGTTTAACATAAATGAAATTAACATCAATCAATTGATACTTTCTCAAAGCAATTGCTTCCCACCTGCTACATACAAAAGACAACATAAATACCATGATAACAAAACAACATGATAAAACATAATAACAAGCACATTATTATAAAATAAATTACACCACTTAATTAGTCTACTCTCCGTTAATTAATTGATTAGTCTAAACTGTCTATAGTATTTTCACATTATTTGACACCATGTTTGTCATTTACACTTTCCACTGACCACTTCATAGTTTGTATTTATAAACATTTCTATTTTTCCATTACCTGGTAATCTTACTTGGTATTATTGATATATTTATTTTATGAAGGTTTACCTTTCTGACCTTTATTATAACGGACAATTATTGTTGTTTTATTTTGATAATTATAAAGTTTTTATGTAACGTAGGGGACCTTAGTTTTGTTACATTACAATATATATCCTCACCTCAATTTAAATTGATCAGAATCATAACTCAACAAAACTTTAAGTATCCCACATATTTTTAAATCTCGACATTATAAAAAGGTACACACTGTAACATCACAAGATGTCACCTAACCTAAGTGTATGTTATCAGATTTTATAAAAACAAAACAACCATGTAAATAGGTATATAATAGTAGAAATAACCAAGAAAGAAGAAACCAAGAAGGAAGAATGAAGCAGAAGTGCCACATGAAACAGTAACCCAAGGGCTGTGTGACACTACAACTAGACTGAGACTAAAACGAACTGATGGACAGAATAAATTTACATTCAGCTGTCAATTCAGTAAATAGTTGATGTAAACCGAATGTCATATGTAAACAAAAAATGAACTAATGAGCAGTTAAATACTGTGAAAGCAGAATTAGCATTTTGCTGATAATAGATGTGACAATGACCAGTAAATTATGAATGCCAAAACTAATGTTAACAATGGCTACATAGTGAGAACTAAGATGTATTTCAGCATCAAATATACTTGTTAGAAAAAAGAACTATTTATAAGAGAGAATCTTATACAAATAAGATGTCTCCACAATTTACCGAATTGAGAACCAATAGGCATTATTAAGGCCAAATTTCAATGTAGGCGATATGTCTTAGCAAGCTTAGACCAAACATTAGTCAGTAAATTGGCTATTGAGGATTAGCACAAGTGTAAACTAAAATACACAGAACTATGGTTATGCCTTGACATAACAAAAAATATTATTAAAACAATAGGTTTAATCATAATTTTAATTGTTAAGTAGTAGTTTAACACGAATTAGCATAAAACGAAATGTCATAGTCAGTAGGATCATTTATTACAATGTATAGAGTTTAGGTGTACAAGTAATGTTCAGCAAAAAATGTCAGTACAGCATTAATGGTGTTCGCACATAAACATTTGATTAATAAAATGTTATGTGAATACAAGCAATATTAACCAAAAGTGTAAAATCGGCGACTCATAAATAGCAGACGACTGTAGAAGTAATGTACCCGAACGTTGGTTTTGTAACAATGTCGGTCAAAGTGAAAGTAATTCGAGAACGAGTGATATCAAATTAAAGGAAAAAAAACAATCTTTAATTTGATAGTAATATTAACCCAATCACAACTGTATTTAGTGCGGGAGAGATGTTAGCATCATTCTAAAAATGTACATCAGGAAACTGTTTAACAATAATAACAAAAACGGCAACGAGCTGTCACCGCAACATTCGACGGTTAGAAAAAGCCGTTATCAACTGCCAAAAAGTGACACGTCACACCGACACACCTAACAAAGCCAATCAGAAAATTAGTTAGTAATTAACATTTTTACCTAAGGCCGATCAAAGAAGGGGGTATATAAAGACGAAACAGCGAATTTTGAGACAGACCTTTACTGACTAGCGTGTAGCACAGACGTGTGCCCGTCATCTCTACATTTTTTAATAACACTTAGCGTCATTTACATAGTACATTGGAACCAATGGTTCAACAACAAGAAACGACTACTTCGAGTACATCCACAACAAACAACAGTGATTAAGTGCAGTTTCATTTTAATTTTGTGCGGGAATAACGAACAGAAAATAATTTATTGTTATTATTCACGATCCATTTTAATCAGAAGAGGATCGCATTATTCTGTTCTTGTGCGAGTTTAGTGCCGAAACCCAGTAATCATTATAATCCGATTACTGAAGCGATTAATAAGTTTTAATTAAATAATTAAAACTCAGAAGGTAACAGTGTAATCATTACTAATCTTGATCTGAGCGCCATAACCTGTACTTTTTTCAACAATAACCTGTACTGACGCAAAACACAAAAACATTTTTTAAGATTACACCACGCCTCAAATTATTATACAAATTTGTTATTAGTAATTAAGCTATATGTTAGTTGTAAGGGTTCTCACTTGATAAATATTGTCACTAAAAAAGCAAGCGTTGATGAAACGCGCGATCTTTCAACAGATCGTTTTTTTTTAATTACTTTGCGAAAGTAACCTAAAACTTTGGTGATCAATTTTATGTCAAAAGGATTATTGGATATTGTGTAGGCATAATTGTTTTCTTTTGTGTCTCAAAGAATTCACTACTGAGATTATAATAATTTTAATATTAAAAATAAATAGCATCTGGACTTAACCAGATTTATAATTCATGTTCTGAGCAAGCCGTGTAAGGCATATAATAACTGACTTTTAATTGTACCACTTGGTACTACTGAGATTATCATAATTTTAATATTAAAAATAAATAGCATCTGGACTTAACCAGATTTCCAATTCATGTTCTGAGCAAGCCGTATAAGGCATATAATAACTGACTTTTAATTGTACCACTTGGTACTACTGAGATTATCATAATTTTAATATTAAAAATAAATAGCATCTGGACTTAACCAGATTTATAATTCATGTTCTGAGCAAGCCGTATAAGGCATATAATAACTGACTTTTAATTGTACAACTTTGTATGTTTGCATTATATTTGTTTTTTTTTTGAATTCTCTATAAGGGTGTAAATAAACCCATTATTAACAGCATCACCTGATTTTGATTTATTTCTCTAGGATAATTGAATATTTTCTTTTAATAAGCTTAAACAACCTTCTGTTGTGTTTAACATATTGGAATAGCATTGCCAAAAGGTGGTACTCAACTATTGTAAATTTTCTAATCATCCAGTAATTTTTATGTGTGGGTTTTACACGGGATTTTCCCTGAATAAATCCGTGTGGCGCCCACTAATTAATAAACAAGGTAACCTAACCTTGCAACCAAAGGGAGTTGGTGATTGTAAGCTGAGTTGACAGTTTAGTGAACTTCTAGTAAACACAATCAGGTACGTAAAAGCAGATATTTGTTTATGATATTGTCCAGACTTTACGAGACGTGACATACTCAGACTACCTGCAATCTGGAGAAGAAGTTTTACTACCAGTTTCAACCAGACGAGAACTATTATCAAGCAACCAACTGCTATACTTCATGTTTTAACTTAAGTTAATCTAGCATTTAAGTATAATCAACTTCACTATTTTATTGATTTAATACAAGGGGATTTTTTTTAACAAGTATAATTAAACCATTGTAAACACCGTGAGTAACTTTGAATGTTTTATTTTAAATTACTTTACTACATTAGTAACCTTCAATTAGAGACAACCATTCTCAACATTGAGTTATCTCAAAAGAATACTTCACACATAGTTGAACTTTACTTTAACGAGACTTTTGATATTTTAACCACGAATATAAGTTTAAACAACAACAACACTTTTATTTTATTTCAAGTTAATTGTAAACACACACGTTTTTATTTTATTACGAATAGGTTAGACCAACTAGTGTGGCGTTTAAACAAAATTTAAACGGAATTTAAACATTATTTTAATATAATTACTATAAACAAATAAACATAATAACATTAAACACGAACCCCAATAAGATTTATATTATAAATTGGCGCACCAACTAGTGTGGCTTAAAAAATATTAAATAAATATATTTTTTATATTTTATATTAGCCCGGTAGACACGAAAAATTAACATGCCGCACACCCACCAATACGATACAAGATATAAGGATAGTAGGGTAGGAGAGATGCAACGGGATGTAGATACATACGAAGCGCAACCCACAGACGAGATGGAAGTTATTACAATCAATAATATCGAAACTAGTATCGACGAAACACCTCACATAGAACCAGAGATAGAAGTGACTGTCGACAACCAACCCAGACGACCTGAAGAACTCCCACAACCAAACAAGCCGACTGAAGAGATGAGATGGGATCACATGATGAGAATGATGATGGAACAATTCGGACAGGTTAATAACAATTTTACAAAAATTAATGAAAATTCCAAAAGGGACATAGAATCAATAAATAAAAATATGGAAGCATTACAGGAAGATGGTAAGAAATCCCGGGAAGAAAATCAAAGGAATGTCGAGGTGTTAAATAGAAATATAGAGTCGATAAGGGAGGACCATCGGGACTTAAATAGAAATCTGGAATCGCTTAGTAAAAATGTGGAATCGCTGAAAGAGGACCTAAATAAAAGGATTGACAATACTCATAAGTCCATGGACGCGCTGAACAGTAAAATCGACGATAACAGCCAGGCCATTAGAGAAGAATTGAACACCACCTTGATTGAAATTAGCAGGAGGATGGAAGAAGGCAATGATAAGATAAACACAAGAATAGACGTGGAGATTGCCGTTGTGAGGGAGGAAATCGTCGAAACAAATAAAAGGTGCGAACAACACGACCAGGACTTGCAGCGAACCAGAGAAGAGGTCGACGGGAGACTCAATACCATGGAGGAGGTGACCGAAGCAAGAATAGAGTCTTTAAAAAGGACGAATCAAGATGAAATTAAACGAGTAAGGTTAGACGTAGGTGAGCGCTGCGAAGAAGTGAGTACTTCAGTGGACGCAGTAAGGAATTTAACTGTTGCAAATCGAGAGAGGATTGAAGAACTCAGACAGCAGGAAATAGTGCAAATGCGGGAGGAGATTGAGATTATCCGCAACCGTCCGATACCAGGTCAGTACTTACTACCGAATGATAACCGCGACGCGATCAATTTTAGAAATTATCGACGTAATCCTATCGAATTTTTAGCGCGTGTGGAAGAACACTTGGCGCGGATTAGAGAAACTAGGTGGAATAACATAAAAAGTTTGATCGACGAATACTTCAAAGAAATCTACGACAATTGGTGGACTGCAACACGCCACGAGGTTCACAGCTACGATGAATTTAAAACTCAATTCCGCGCAAAATACTGGTCCGAGGCGACGCAAAACATCGTACGAGACCATATATGTCACGGAAGATACGATGCGAACCGAGGAGGAACCATGACTTCATACTTCGTAGGTCAAGTATGTCTCGCAAGAAACCTAGAAACAAAGATACCGGAGGAATGTCTTGTCACAAAATTGTCTTATCACTTTGAAGAGGGTGTCGCAAAAGCACGTCAGTGGGGACAGATTAAGACAATAGCAGCTATGTCAGCGCTGCTCGAAGATCAGGAGCACGAGGGATATTACCGTAGGAGTCGTTGACGAAATGACCAGTTTAATACCGTGGGCGGCAATACGAACAATGATAATAATAACTACCCTCGAAATTCTCGAAATAATTTTAATAATAATGGTCAGACAAACCAAAATTATAATAACGCTAATCACAATAACAATAATAATAGGCCGAATAACCCGAATAATAATAATAACAGTAATAATAATGGCAACCCGAATAACAATAATAATAACAATAACCGGCGACCCAATTTTAATAACGCTAATCGACCACCAAACCAAGGCGGGAATAACCAACCGTCGCAATATCGACGAGCAAATTATGTACAAGCCAATTACGACTCCGATAGAAGGCGACGATACCAACGTAGAGACAGCTACAGTGGAGACAGAGGAAGCATGAGAGGAGGACGATGGAGGAGTAGTAGCATTGAGGGCGACAACCGCAATAGCGACTACAGGCCACAAGTGAATTTTGTACAAGCCCATGACCAGTCCGACCCAGGGAGACCTGATACCCGACCACAGCCAAACACCACGAATAATGATGACGAAGGAGATTGGGTACCAGTCTGTGAGAGGCCTGGCTTTACAATAATGCACAACCGAGCAGGCAACTCTAGAGAGTTCAGACCCGGAGATGGCAGCCGACCCAGCACATCCCAAGACGCCAGAATACAATACCAATTATAGACCCAATAGAGTGGAAGGGCACAAAAAACCCCATGAATATCGACTAGTAAGAAATGATTAATATTAAGGATGGATAATATGTAATAGTAAGCAACATTTCTCACCCGAACGTTTAGGGTATAAAAGATAAAATATATATATTTAAAAAAAACCATTACTATAAACAAACTCATTTGTTGTTAAGCTACAAAATGTTGAAGGTAACTAAGTAACTATAACTAGTCAATTTGCCTTATCAAGTTACAAAAGTGTGTAGATTTAAGATGTAAGCCCAAACCATTTGTTACTGATGAAAATTTACCAGATCTATCACACCAAGGGATAGAAAATTATATAATGTCAATCAAATGATTTAATAAGAAAAAGACATCTATTATGTCACAACGAGCCAGTAGTGACTTGTAAATACAACTACTGTACTATACCTAGAGAAAAAATGTGTATCCAGATGGATATTCTATGTAACTTAATGTTTATAAAATGATTATTGTATACCTCTCATAAAACTCAAATGTTAAATTAATTCATCCAGAATAAAGGTTCACCCAACTAACCTTTGAAGGAGTAGAGAGGCAGTATAACAAAGTGTGTAAAATAAAAAGAAGGACATTATTATGGAATGTAAGGAAAGAAAAAAATAAATAATATTTGTGAAACAAACCATGTAAACCCCAAGAATGTCTATGAAATTAGATATTAGTATGTTATTATATTGTCAAATGAAATTGTAATTACAGCATAGTATATAGTATATAAAATCATCCAGAATAAGTGAAAACCACCATCACTTGAAGGAGTAGAGAAGAAAAATAACAAAGAGTGTTAATTGTAAAGATGACTATTGTTATAATGGAATGAAAGGAAAGAAAAATGTTTGTCAATTATCAAATATTATACATCATCAGAATATGTCAGAGAACATCAAACAAAAAAACCATTTAGTATACAAATAATGTAAGCCCTGATAATTCAGGATGAATATAACTCGTTAAGAAGGATTTATTGGACTATTGTGAAAACAAAAATATTGTAGACTCTAGATAGAACAAACCAAATGCATAAGTACTGTAAGCATCAAAACAAGTGTATAATCTTAAGAATATTTAAACGAACCAAAACAAATTGTTAACTAGTACATAAGTAACTATATAGCTGATAAAAGCATAGCTGAAAAACATCAAGTCTAAAAGAAGTAATTACCTGTAAGAAAGAAAGTATGTTAGCAAGTATAAAGATGGAAATGTGATCTAAATGAAAACCTCTGATACCTTGAATATTATAGTGAATATATTATATTATTGAATATGAATGATATGTGATACTTTTTTTGAGTTGTGATAGTGCAACTATTGCCAGGTGCAATGTTTATTTTTTTCTCAGACAGAGAGAGTAATGCCTCTGAATCTGAGAATGTGTAGTGAGGAACGGCAGAGGATGTTAGCCATAGTGAGCCACCCTGATTCCGAAACCTCTACAACAGTTAGGGAATTATATTGTTTTATTGTATCAAGGAATATTATGAAAGAATCTGTGAGGTATGAATTATAATAACCATTAAGATAATCACGAATGCAAAGATATGTGATGAGAAAGTAGAATGTGAATAAGACAGGGAATAGTTAACTTGAGAAACAAGATCAATTGTAGTTAAATGACTTAGAGAGTAAGCAGCTTGAAAATACTAGTAAATTAAGAATTGTACCATTGGATAAATAAAAAAAAAAAAAAAAAAACCCCAACCTAGAGTAATACACCAATAGTATGTTTAAAAAATCAAAGAGTACAAGAGAAAAATTTTTTATTGAAGTATACTAAGAAACTGACATGAATTGATAATTTTACAAAAAATAAATTTTTTCAAATGATCAATTTTAAAGAGGGTGTATATGTAACATCACAAGATGTCACCTAACCTAAGTGTATGTTATCAGATTTTATAAAAACAAAACAACCATGTAAATAGGTATATAATAGTAGAAATAACCAAGAAAGAAGAAACCAAGAAGGAAGAATGAAGCAGAAGTGCCACATGAAACAGTAACCCAAGGGCTGTGTGACACTACAACTAGACTGAGACTAAAACGAACTGATGGACAGAATAAATTTACATTCAGCTGTCAATTCAGTAAATAGTTGATGTAAACCGAATGTCATATGTAAACAAAAAATGAACTAATGAGCAGTTAAATACTGTGAAAGCAGAATTAGCATTTTGCTGATAATAGATGTGACAATGACCAGTAAATTATGAATGCCAAAACTAATGTTAACAATGGCTACATAGTGAGAACTAAGATGTATTTCAGCATCAAATATACTTGTTAGAAAAGAGAACTATTTATAAGAGAGAATCTTATACAAATAAGATGTCTCCACAATTTACCGAATTGAGAACAAATAGGCATTATTAAGGCCAAATTTCAATGTAGGCGATATGTCTTAGCAAGCTTAGACCAAACATTAGTCAGTAAATTGGCTATTGAGGATTAGCACAAGTGTAAACTAAAATACACAGAACTATGGTTATGCCTTGACATAACAAAAAATATTATTAAAACAATAGGTTTAATCATAATTTTAATTGTTAAGTAGTAGTTTAACACGAATTAGCATAAAACGAAATGTCATAGTCAGTAGGATCATTCATTACAATGTATAGAGTTTAGGTGTACAAGTAATGTTCAGCAAAAAATGTCAGTACAGCATTAATGGTGTTCGCACATAAACATTTGATTAATAAAATGTTATGTGAATACAAGCAATATTAACCAAAAGTGTAAAATCGGCGACTCATAAATAGCAGACGACTGTAGAAGTAATGTACCCGAACGTTGGTTTTGTAACAATGTCGGTCAAAGTGAAAGTAATTCGAGAACGAGTGATATCAAATTAAAGGAAAAAAAACAATCTTTAATTTGATAGTAATATTAACCCAATCGCAACTGTATTTAGTGCGGGAGAGATGTTAGCATCATTCTAAAAATGTACATCGGGAAACTGTTTAAGAATAATAACAAAAACGGCAACGAGCTGTCACCGCAACATTCGACGGTTAGAAAAAGCCGTTATCAACTGCCAAAAAGTGACACGTCACACCGATACACCTACCAAAGCCAATCAGAAAATTAGTTAGTAATTAACATTTTTACCTAAGGCCGATCAAAGAAGGGGGTATATAAAGACGAAACAGCGAATTTTGAGACAGACCTTTACTGACTAGCGTGTAGCACAGACGTGTGCCCGTCATCTCTACATTTTTTAATAACACTTAGCGTCATTTACATAGTACATTGGAACCAATGGTTCAACAACAAGAAACGACTACTTCGAGTACATCCACAACAAACAACAGTGATTAAGTGCAGTTTCATTTTAATTTTGTGCGGGAATAACGAACAGAAAATAATTTATTGTTATTATTCACGATCCATTTTAATCAGAAGAGGATCGCATTATTCTGTTCTTGTGCGAGTTTAGTGCCGAAACCCAGTAATCATTATAATCCGATTACTGAAGCGATTAATAAGTTTTAATTAAATAATTAAAACTTAGAAGGTAACAGTGTAATCATTACTAATCTTGATCTGAGCGCCATAACCTGTACTTTTTTCAACAATAACCTGTACTGACGCAAAACACAAAAACATTTTTTAAGATTACACCACGCCTCAAATTATTATACAAATTTGTTATTAGTAATTAAGCTATATGTTAGTTGTAAGGGTTCTCACTTGATAAATATTGTCACTAAAAAAGCAAGCGTTGATGAAACGCGCGATCTTTCAACAGATCGTTTTTTTTTAATTACTTTGCGAAAGTAACCTAAAACTTTGGTGATCAATTTTATGTCAAAAGGATTATTGGATATTGTGTAGGCATAATTGTTTTCTTTCGTGTCTCAAAGAATTCACTACTGAGATTATAATAATTTTAATATTAAAAATAAATAGCATCTGGACTTAACCAGATTTATAATTCATGTTCTGAGCAAGCCGTGTAAGGCATATAATAACTGACTTTTAATTGTACCACTTGGTACTACTGAGATTATCATAATTTTAATATTAAAAATAAATAGCATCTGGACTTAACCAGATTTCCAATTCATGTTCTGAGCAAGCCGTATAAGGCATATAATAACTGACTTTTAATTGTACCACTTGGTACTACTGAGATTATCATAATTTTAATATTAAAAATAAATAGCATCTGGACTTAACCAGATTTATAATTCATGTTCTGAGCAAGCCGTATAAGGCATATAATAACTGACTTTTAATTGTACAACTTTGTATGTTTGCATTATATTTGTTTTTTTTTTGAATTCTCTATAAGGGTGTAAATAAACCCATTATTAACAGCATCACCTGATTTTGATTTATTTCTCTAGGATAATTGAATATTTTCTTTTAATAAGCTTAAACAACCTTCTGTTGTGTTTAACATATTGGAATAGCATTGCCAAAAGGTGGTACTCAACTATTTTAAATTTTCTAATCATCCAGTAATTTTTATGTGTGGGTTTTACACGGGATTTTCCCTGAATAAATCCGTGTGGCGCCCACTAATTAATAAACAAGGTAACCTAACCTTGCAACCAAAGGGAGTTGGTGATTGTAAGCTGAGTTGACAGTTTAGTGAACTTCTAGTAAACACAATCAGGTACGTAAAAGCAGATATTTGTTTATGATATTGTCCAGACTTTACGAGACGTGACATACTCAGACTACCTGCAATCTGGAGAAGAAGTTTTACTACCAGTTTCAACCAGACGAGAACTATTATCAAGCAACCAACTGCTATACTTCATGTTTTAACTTAAGTTAATCTAGCATTTAAGTATAATCAACTTCACTATTTTATTGATTTAATACAAGGGGATTTTTTTTAACAAGTATAATTAAACCATTGTAAACACCGTGAGTAACTTTGAATGTTTTATTTTAAATTACTTTACTACATTAGTAACCTTCAATTAGAGACAACCATTCTCAACATTGAGTTATCTCAAAAGAATACTTCACACATAGTTGAACTTTACTTTAACGAGACTTTTGATATTTTAACCACGAATATAAGTTTAAACAACAACAACACTTTTATTTTATTTCAAGTTAATTGTAAACACACACGTTTTTATTTGATTACGAATAGGTTAGACCAACTAGTGTGGCGTTTAAACAAAATTTAAACGGAATTTAAACATTATTTTAATATAATTACTATAAACAAATAAACATAATAACATTAAACACGAACCCCAATAAGATTTATATTATAAATTGGCGCACCAACTAGTGTGGCTTAAAAAATATTAAATAAATATATTTTTTATATTTTATATTAGCCCGGTAGACACGAAAAATTAACATGCCGCACACCCACCAATACGATACAAGATATAAGGATAGTAGGGTAGGAGAGATGCAACGGGATGTAGATACATACGAAGCGCAACCCACAGACGAGATGGAAGTTATTACAATCAATAATATCGAAACTAGTATCGACGAAACACCTCACATAGAACCAGAGATAGAAGTGACTGTCGACAACCAACCCAGACGACCTGAAGAACTCCCACAACCAAACAAGCCGGCTGAAGAGATGAGATGGGATCACATGATGAGAATGATGATGGAACAATTCGGACAGGTTAATAACAATTTTACAAAAATTAATGAAAATTCCAAAAGGGACATAGAATCAATAAATAAAAATATGGAAGCATTACAGGAAGATGGTAAGAAATCCCGGGAAGAAAATCAAAGGAATGTCGAGGTGTTAAATAGAAATATAGAGTCGATAAGGGAGGACCATCGGGACTTAAATAGAAATCTGGAATCGCTTAGTAAAAATGTGGAATCGCTGAAAGAGGACCTAAATAAAAGGATTGACAATACTCATAAGTCCATGGACGCGCTGAACAGTAAAATCGACGATAACAGCCAGGCCATTAGAGAAGAATTGAACACCACCTTGATTGAAATTAGCAGGAGGATGGAAGAAGGCAATGATAAGATAAACACAAGAATAGACGTGGAGATTGCCGTTGTGAGGGAGGAAATCGTCGAAACAAATAAAAGGTGCGAACAACACGACCAGGACTTGCAGCGAACCAGAGAAGAGGTCGACGGGAGACTCAATACCATGGAGGAGGTGACCGAAGCAAGAATAGAGTCTTTAAAAAGGACGAATCAAGATGAAATTAAACGAGTAAGGTTAGACGTAGGTGAGCGCTGCGAAGAAGTGAGTACTTCAGTGGACGCAGTAAGGAATTTAACTGTTGCAAATCGAGAGAGGATTGAAGAACTCAGACAGCAGGAAATAGTGCAAATGCGGGAGGAGATTGAGATTATCCGCAACCGTCCGATACCAGGTCAGTACTTACTACCGAATGATAACCGCGACGCGATCAATTTTAGAAATTATCGACGTAATCCTATCGAATTTTTAGCGCGTGTGGAAGAACACTTGGCGCGGATTAGAGAAACTAGGTGGAATAACATAAAAAGTTTGATCGACGAATACTTCAAAGAAATCTACGACAATTGGTGGACTGCAACACGCCACGAGGTTCACAGCTACGATGAATTTAAAACTCAATTCCGCGCAAAATACTGGTCCGAGGCGACGCAAAACATCGTACGAGACCATATATGTCACGGAAGATACGATGCGAACCGAGGAGGAACCATGACTTCATACTTCGTAGGTCAAGTATGTCTCGCAAGAAACCTAGAAACAAAGATACCGGAGGAATGTCTTGTCACAAAATTGTCTTATCACTTTGAAGAGGGTGTCGCAAAAGCACGTCAGTGGGGACAGATTAAGACAATAGCAGCTATGTCAGCGCTGCTCGAAGATCAGGAGCACGAGGGATATTACCGTAGGAGTCGTTGACGAAATGACCAGTTTAATACCGTGGGCGGCAATACGAACAATGATAATAATAACTACCCTCGAAATTCTCGAAATAGTTTTAATAATAATGGTCAGACAAACCAAAATTATAATAATGCTAATCACAATAACAATAATAATAGGCCGAATAACCCGAATAATAATAATAACAGTAATAATAATGGCAACCCGAATAACAATAATAATAACAATAACCGGCGACCCAATTTTAATAACGCTAATCGACCACCAAACCAAGGCGGGAATAACCAACCGTCGCAATATCGACGAGCAAATTATGTACAAGCCAATTACGACTCCGATAGAAGGCGACGATACCAACGTAGAGACAGCTACAGTGGAGACAGAGGAAGCATGAGAGGAGGACGATGGAGGAGTAGTAGCATTGAGGGCGACAACCGCAATAGCGACTACAGGCCACAAGTGAATTTTGTACAAGCCCATGACCAGTCCGACCCAGGGAGACCTGATACCCGACCACAGCCAAACACCACGAATAATGATGACGAAGGAGATTGGGTACCAGTCTGTGAGAGGCCTGGCTTTACAATAATGCACAACCGAGCAGGCAACTCTAGAGAGTTCAGACCCGGAGATGGCAGCCGACCCAGCACATCCCAAGACGCCAGAATACAATACCAATTATAGACCCAATAGAGTGGAAGGGCACAAAAAACCCCATGAATATCGACTAGTAAGAAATGATTAATATTAAGGATGGATAATATGTAATAGTAAGCAACATTTCTCACCCGAACGTTTAGGGTATAAAAGATAAAATATATATATTTAAAAAAACCATTACTATAAACAAACTCATTTGTTGTTAAGCTACAAAATGTTGAAGGTAACTAAGTAACTATAACTAGTCAATTTGCCTTATCAAGTTACAAAAGTGTGTAGATTTAAGATGTAAGCCCAAACCATTTGTTACTGATGAAAATTTACCAGATCTATCACACCAAGGGATAGAAAATTATATAATGTCAATCAAATGATTTAATAAGAAAAAGACATCTATTATGTCACAACGAGCCAGTAGTGACTTGTAAATACAACTACTGTACTATACCTAGAGAAAAAATGTGTATCCAGATGGATATTCTATGTAACTTAATGTTTATAAAATGATTATTGTATACCTCTCATAAAACTCAAATGTTAAATTAATTCATCCAGAATAAAGGTTCACCCAACTAACCTTTGAAGGAGTAGAGAGGCAGTATAACAAAGTGTGTAAAATAAAAAGAAGGACATTATTATGGAATGTAAGGAAAGAAAAAAATAAATAATATTTGTGAAACAAACCATGTAAACCCCAAGAATGTCTATGAAATTAGATATTAGTATGTTATTATATTGTCAAATGAAATTGTAATTACAGCATAGTATATAGTATATAAAATCATCCAGAATAAGTGAAAACCACCATCACTTGAAGGAGTAGAGAAGAAAAATAACAAAGAGTGTTAATTGTAAAGATGACTATTGTTATAATGGAATGAAAGGAAAGAAAAATGTTTGTCAATTATCAAATATTATACATCATCAGAATATGTCAGAGAACATCAAACAAAAAAACCATTTAGTATACAAACAATGTAAGCCCTGATAATTCAGGATGAATATAACTCGTTAAGAAGGATTTATTGGACTATTGTGAAAACAAAAATATTGTAGACTCTAGATAGAACAAACCAAATGCATAAGTACTGTAAGCATCAAAACAAGTGTATAATCTTAAGAATATTTAAACGAACCAAAACAAATTGTTAACTAGTACATAAGTAACTATATAGCTGATAAAAGCATAGCTGAAAAACATCAAGTCTAAAAGAAGTAATTACCTGTAAGAAAGAAAGTATGTTAGCAAGTATAAAGATGGAAATGTGATCTAAATGAAAACCTCTGATACCTTGAATATTATAGTGAATATATTATATTATTGAATATGAATGATATGTGATACTTTTTTTGAGTTGTGATAGTGCAACTATTGCCAGGTGCAATGTTTATTTTTTTCTCAGACAGAGAGAGTAATGCCTCTGAATCTGAGAATGTGTAGTGAGGAACGGCAGAGGATGTTAGCCATAGTGAGCCACCCTGATTCCGAAACCTCTACAACAGTTAGGGAATTATATTGTTTTATTGTATCAAGGAATATTATGAAAGAATCTGTGAGGTATGAATTATAATAACCATTAAGATAATCACGAATGCAAAGATATGTGATGAGAAAGTAGAATGTGAATAAGACAGGGAATAGTTAACTTGAGAAACAAGATCAATTGTAGTTAAATGACTTAGAGAGTAAGCAGCTTGAAAATACTAGTAAATTAAGAATTGTACCATTGGATAAATAAAAAAAAAAAAAAAAAAACCCCAACCTAGAGTAATACACCAATAGTATGTTTAAAAAATCAAAGAGTACAAGAGAAAAATTTTTTATTGAAGTATACTAAGAAACTGACATGAATTGATAATTTTACAAAAAATAAATTTTTTCAAATGATCAATTTTAAAGAGGGTGTATATGTAACATCACAAGATGTCACCTAACCTAAGTGTATGTTATCAGATTTTATAAAAACAAAACAACCATGTAAATAGGTATATAATAGTAGAAATAACCAAGAAAGAAGAAACCAAGAAGGAAGAATGAAGCAGAAGTGCCACATGAAACAGTAACCCAAGGGCTGTGTGACACTACAACTAGACTGAGACTAAAACGAACTGATGGACAGAATAAATTTACATTCAGCTGTCAATTCAGTAAATAGTTGATGTAAACCGAATGTCATATGTAAACAAAAAATGAACTAATGAGCAGTTAAATACTGTGAAAGCAGAATTAGCATTTTGCTGATAATAGATGTGACAATGACCAGTAAATTATGAATGCCAAAACTAATGTTAACAATGGCTACATAGTGAGAACTAAGATGTATTTCAGCATCAAATATACTTGTTAGAAAAGAGAACTATTTATAAGAGAGAATCTTATACAAATAAGATGTCTCCACAATTTACCGAATTGAGAACAAATAGGCATTATTAAGGCCAAATTTCAATGTAGGCGATATGTCTTAGCAAGCTTAGACCAAACATTAGTCAGTAAATTGGCTATTGAGGATTAGCACAAGTGTAAACTAAAATACACAGAACTATGGTTATGCCTTGACATAACAAAAAATATTATTAAAACAATAGGTTTAATCATAATTTTAATTGTTAAGTAGTAGTTTAACACGAATTAGCATAAAACGAAATGTCATAGTCAGTAGGATCATTCATTACAATGTATAGAGTTTAGGTGTACAAGTAATGTTCAGCAAAAAATGTCAGTACAGCATTAATGGTGTTCGCACATAAACATTTGATTAATAAAATGTTATGTGAATACAAGCAATATTAACCAAAAGTGTAAAATCGGCGACTCATAAATAGCAGACGACTGTAGAAGTAATGTACCCGAACGTTGGTTTTGTAACAATGTCGGTCAAAGTGAAAGTAATTCGAGAACGAGTGATATCAAATTAAAGGAAAAAAAACAATCTTTAATTTGATAGTAATATTAACCCAATCGCAACTGTATTTAGTGCGGGAGAGATGTTAGCATCATTCTAAAAATGTACATCGGGAAACTGTTTAAGAATAATAACAAAAACGGCAACGAGCTGTCACCGCAACATTCGACGGTTAGAAAAAGCCGTTATCAACTGCCAAAAAATGACACGTCACACCGATACACCTACCAAAGCCAATCAGAAAATTAGTTAGTAATTAACATTTTTACCTAAGGCCGATCAAAGAAGGGGGTATATAAAGACGAAACAGCGAATTTTGAGACAGACCTTTACTGACTAGCGTGTAGCACAGACGTGTGCCCGTCATCTCTACATTTTTTAATAACACTTAGCGTCATTTACATAGTACATTGGAACCAATGGTTCAACAACAAGAAACGACTACTTCGAGTACATCCACAACAAACAACAGTGATTAAGTGCAGTTTCATTTTAATTTTGTGCGGGAATAACGAACAGAAAATAATTTATTGTTATTATTCACGATCCATTTTAATCAGAAGAGGATCGCATTATTCTGTTCTTGTGCGAGTTTAGTGCCGAAACCCAGTAATCATTATAATCCGATTACTGAAGCGATTAATAAGTTTTAATTAAATAATTAAAACTCAGAAGGTAACAGTGTAATCATTACTAATCTTGATCTGAGCGCCATAACCTGTACTTTTTTCAACAATAACCTGTACTGACGCAAAACACAAAAACATTTTTTAAGATTACACCACGCCTCAAATTATTATACAAATTTGTTATTAGTAATTAAGCTATATGTTAGTTGTAAGGGTTCTCACTTGATAAATATTGTCACTAAAAAAGCAAGCGTTGATGAAACGCGCGATCTTTCAACAGATCGTTTTTTTTTAATTACTTTGCGAAAGTAACCTAAAACTTTGGTGATCAATTTTATGTCAAAAGGATTATTGGATATTGTGTAGGCATAATTGTTTTCTTTCGTGTCTCAAAGAATTCACTACTGAGATTATAATAATTTTAATATTAAAAATAAATAGCATCTGGACTTAACCAGATTTATAATTCATGTTCTGAGCAAGCCGTGTAAGGCATATAATAACTGACTTTTAATTGTACCACTTGGTACTACTGAGATTATCATAATTTTAATATTAAAAATAAATAGCATCTGGACTTAACCAGATTTCCAATTCATGTTCTGAGCAAGCCGTATAAGGCATATAATAACTGACTTTTAATTGTACCACTTGGTACTACTGAGATTATCATAATTTTAATATTAAAAATAAATAGCATCTGGACTTAACCAGATTTATAATTCATGTTCTGAGCAAGCCGTATAAGGCATATAATAACTGACTTTTAATTGTACAACTTTGTATGTTTGCATTATATTTGTTTTTTTTTTGAATTCTCTATAAGGGTGTAAATAAACCCATTATTAACAGCATCACCTGATTTTGATTTATTTCTCTAGGATAATTGAATATTTTCTTTTAATAAGCTTAAACAACCTTCTGTTGTGTTTAACATATTGGAATAGCATTGCCAAAAGGTGGTACTCAACTATTTTAAATTTTCTAATCATCCAGTAATTTTTATGTGTGGGTTTTACACGGGATTTTCCCTGAATAAATCCGTGTGGCGCCCACTAATTAATAAACAAGGTAACCTAACCTTGCAACCAAAGGGAGTTGGTGATTGTAAGCTGAGTTGACAGTTTAGTGAACTTCTAGTAAACACAATCAGGTACGTAAAAGCAGATATTTGTTTATGATATTGTCCAGACTTTACGAGACGTGACATACTCAGACTACCTGCAATCTGGAGAAGAAGTTTTACTACCAGTTTCAACCAGACGAGAACTATTATCAAGCAACCAACTGCTATACTTCATGTTTTAACTTAAGTTAATCTAGCATTTAAGTATAATCAACTTCACTATTTTATTGATTTAATACAAGGGGATTTTTTTTAACAAGTATAATTAAACCATTGTAAACACCGTGAGTAACTTTGAATGTTTTATTTTAAATTACTTTACTACATTAGTAACCTTCAATTAGAGACAACCATTCTCAACATTGAGTTATCTCAAAAGAATACTTCACACATAGTTGAACTTTACTTTAACGAGACTTTTGATATTTTAACCACGAATATAAGTTTAAACAACAACAACACTTTTATTTTATTTCAAGTTAATTGTAAACACACACGTTTTTATTTGATTACGAATAGGTTAGACCAACTAGTGTGGCGTTTAAACAAAATTTAAACGGAATTTAAACATTATTTTAATATAATTACTATAAACAAATAAACATAATAACATTAAACACGAACCCCAATAAGATTTATATTATAAATTGGCGCACCAACTAGTGTGGCTTAAAAAATATTAAATAAATATATTTTTTATATTTTATATTAGCCCGGTAGACACGAAAAATTAACATGCCGCACACCCACCAATACGATACAAGATATAAGGATAGTAGGGTAGGAGAGATGCAACGGGATGTAGATACATACGAAGCGCAACCCACAGACGAGATGGAAGTTATTACAATCAATAATATCGAAACTAGTATCGACGAAACACCTCACATAGAACCAGAGATAGAAGTGACTGTCGACAACCAACCCAGACGACCTGAAGAACTCCCACAACCAAACAAGCCGACTGAAGAGATGAGATGGGATCACATGATGAGAATGATGATGGAACAATTCGGACAGGTTAATAACAATTTTACAAAAATTAATGAAAATTCCAAAAGGGACATAGAATCAATAAATAAAAATATGGAAGCATTACAGGAAGATGGTAAGAAATCCCGGGAAGAAAATCAAAGGAATGTCGAGGTGTTAAATAGAAATATAGAGTCGATAAGGGAGGACCATCGGGACTTAAATAGAAATCTGGAATCGCTTAGAAAAAATGTGGAATCGCTGAAAGAGGACCTAAATAAAAGGATTGACAATACTCATAAGTCCATGGACGCGCTGAACAGTAAAATTGACGATAACAGCCAGGCCATTAGAGAAGAATTGAACACCACCTTGATTGAAATTAGCAGGAGGATGGAAGAAGGCAATGATAAGATAAACACAAGAATAGACGTGGAGATTGCCGTTGTGAGGGAGGAAATCGTCGAAACAAATAAAAGGTGCGAACAACACGACCAGGACTTGGAGCGAACCAGAGAAGAGGTCGACGGGAGACTCAATACCATGGAGGAGGTGACCGAAGCAAGAATAGAGTCTTTAAAAAGGACGAATCAAGATGAAATTAAACGAGTAAGGTTAGACGTAGGTGAGCGCTGCGAAGAAGTGAGTACTTCAGTGGACGCAGTAAGGAATTTAACTGTTGCAAATCGAGAGAGGATTGAAGAACTCAGACAGCAGGAAATAGTGCAAATGCGGGAGGAGATTGAGATTATCCGCAACCGTCCGATACCAGGTCAGTACTTACTACCGAATGATAACCGCGACGCGATCAATTTTAGAAATTATCGACGTAATCCTATCGAATTTTTAGCGCGTGTGGAAGAACACTTGGCGCGGATTAGAGAAACTAGGTGGAATAACATAAAAAGTTTGATCGACGAATACTTCAAAGAAATCTACGACAATTGGTGGACTGCAACACGCCACGAGGTTCACAGCTACGATGAATTTAAAACTCAATTCCGCGCAAAATACTGGTCCGAGGCGACGCAAAACATCGTACGAGACCATATATGTCACGGAAGATACGATGCGAACCGAGGAGGAACCATGACTTCATACTTCGTAGGTCAAGTATGTCTCGCAAGAAACCTAGAAACAAAGATACCGGAGGAATGTCTTGTCACAAAATTGTCTTATCACTTTGAAGAGGGTGTCGCAAAAGCACGTCAGTGGGGACAGATTAAGACAATAGCAGCTATGTCAGCGCTGCTCGAAGATCAGGAGCACGAGGGATATTACCGTAGGAGTCGTTGATGAAATGACCAGTTTAATACCATGGGCGGCAATACGAACAATGATAATAATAACTACCCTCGAAATTCTCGAAATAGTTTTAATAATAATGGTCAGACAAACCAAAATTATAATAATGCTAATCACAATAACAATAATAATAGGCCGAATAACCCGAATAATAATAATAACAGTAATAATAATGGCAACCCGAATAACAATAATAATAACAATAACCGGCGACCCAATTTTAATAACGCTAATCGACCACCAAACCAAGGCGGGAATAACCAACCGTCGCAATATCGACGAGCAAATTATGTACAACCCAATTACGACTCCGATAGAAGGCGACGATACCAACGTAGAGACAGCTACAGTGGAGACAGAGGAAGCATGAGAGGAGGACGATGGAGGAGTAGTAGCATTGAGGGCGACAACCGCAATAGCGACTACAGGCCACAAGTGAATTTTGTACAAGCCCATGACCAGTCCGACCCAGGGAGACCTGATACCCGACCACAGCCAAACACCACGAATAATGATGACGAAGGAGATTGGGTACCAGTCTGTGAGAGGCCTGGCTTTACAATAATGCACAACCGAGCAGGCAACTCTAGAGAGTTCAGACCCGGAGATGGCAGCCGACCCAGCACATCCCAAGACGCCAGAATACAATACCAATTATAGACCCAATAGAGTGGAAGGGCACAAAAAACCCCATGAATATCGACTAGTAAGAAATGATTAATATTAAGGATGGATAATATGTAATAGTAAGCAACATTTCTCACCCGAACGTTTAGGGTATAAAAGATAAAATATATATATTTAAAAAAAACCATTACTATAAACAAACTCATTTGTTGTTAAGCTACAAAATGTTGAAGGTAACTAAGTAACTATAACTAGTCAATTTGCCTTATCAAGTTACAAAAGTGTGTAGATTTAAGATGTAAGCCCAAACCATTTGTTACTGATGAAAATTTACCAGATCTATCACACCAAGGGATAGAAAATTATATAATGTCAATCAAATGATTTAATAAGAAAAAGACATCTATTATGTCACAACGAGCCAGTAGTGACTTGTAAATACAACTACTGTACTATACCTAGAGAAAAAATGTGTATCCAGATGGATATTCTATGTAACTTAATGTTTATAAAATGATTATTGTATACCTCTCATAAAACTCAAATGTTAAATTAATTCATCCAGAATAAAGGTTCACCCAACTAACCTTTGAAGGAGTAGAGAGGCAGTATAACAAAGTGTGTAAAATAAAAAGAAGGACATTATTATGGAATGTAAGGAAAGAAAAAAATAAATAATATTTGTGAAACAAACCATGTAAACCCCAAGAATGTCTATGAAATTAGATATTAGTATGTTATTATATTGTCAAATGAAATTGTAATTACAGCATAGTATATAGTATATAAAATCATCCAGAATAAGTGAAAACCACCATCACTTGAAGGAGTAGAGAAGAAAAATAACAAAGAGTGTTAATTGTAAAGATGACTATTGTTATAATGGAATGAAAGGAAAGAAAAATGTTTGTCAATTATCAAATATTATACATCATCAGAATATGTCAGAGAACATCAAACAAAAAAACCATTTAGTATACAAACAATGTAAGCCCTGATAATTCAGGATGAATATAACTCGTTAAGAAGGATTTATTGGACTATTGTGAAAACAAAAATATTGTAGACTCTAGATAGAACAAACCAAATGCATAAGTACTGTAAGCATCAAAACAAGTGTATAATCTTAAGAATATTTAAACGAACCAAAACAAATTGTTAACTAGTACATAAGTAACTATATAGCTGATAAAAGCATAGCTGAAAAACATCAAGTCTAAAAGAAGTAATTACCTGTAAGAAAGAAAGTATGTTAGCAAGTATAAAGATGGAAATGTGATCTAAATGAAAACCTCTGATACCTTGAATATTATAGTGAATATATTATATTATTGAATATGAATGATATGTGATACTTTTTTTGAGTTGTGATAGTGCAACTATTGCCAGGTGCAATGTTTATTTTTTTCTCAGACAGAGAGAGTAATGCCTCTGAATCTGAGAATGTGTAGTGAGGAACGGCAGAGGATGTTAGCCATAGTGAGCCACCCTGATTCCGAAACCTCTACAACAGTTAGGGAATTATATTGTTTTATTGTATCAAGGAATATTATGAAAGAATCTGTGAGGTATGAATTATAATAACCATTAAGATAATCACGAATGCAAAGATATGTGATGAGAAAGTAGAATGTGAATAAGACAGGGAATAGTTAACTTGAGAAACAAGATCAATTGTAGTTAAATGACTTAGAGAGTAAGCAGCTTGAAAATACTAGTAAATTAAGAATTGTACCATTGGATAAATAAAAAAAAAAAAAAAAAAAAACCCCAACCTAGAGTAATACACCAATAGTATGTTTAAAAAATCAAAGAGTACAAGAGAAAAATTTTTTATTGAAGTATACTAAGAAACTGACATGAATTGATAATTTTACAAAAAATAAATTTTTTCAAATGATCAATTTTAAAGAGGGTGTATATGTAACATCACAAGATGTCACCTAACCTAAGTGTATGTTATCAGATTTTATAAAAACAAAACAACCATGTAAATAGGTATATAATAGTAGAAATAACCAAGAAAGAAGAAACCAAGAAGGAAGAATGAAGCAGAAGTGCCACATGAAACAGTAACCCAAGGGCTGTGTGACACTACAACTAGACTGAGACTAAAACGAACTGATGGACAGAATAAATTTACATTCAGCTGTCAATTCAGTAAATAGTTGATGTAAACCGAATGTCATATGTAAACAAAAAATGAACTAATGAGCAGTTAAATACTGTGAAAGCAGAATTAGCATTTTGCTGATAATAGATGTGACAATGACCAGTAAATTATGAATGCCAAAACTAATGTTAACAATGGCTACATAGTGAGAACTAAGATGTATTTCAGCATCAAATATACTTGTTAGAAAAGAGAACTATTTATAAGAGAGAATCTTATACAAATAAGATGTCTCCACAATTTACCGAATTGAGAACCAATAGGCATTATTAAGGCCAAATTTCAATGTAGGCGATATGTCTTAGCAAGCTTAGACCAAACATTAGTCAGTAAATTGGCTATTGAGGATTACCACAAGTGTAAACTAAAATACACAGAACTATGGTTATGCCTTGACATAACAAAAAATATTATTAAAACAATAGGTTTAATCATAATTTTAATTGTTAAGTAGTAGTTTAACACGAATTAGCATAAAACGAAATGTCATAGTCAGTAGGATCATTTATTACAATGTATAGAGTTTAGGTGTACAAGTAATGTTCAGCAAAAAATGTCAGTACAGCATTAATGGTGTTCGCACATAAACATTTGATTAATAAAATGTTATGTGAATACAAGCAATATTAACCAAAAGTGTAAAATCGGCGACTCATAAATAGCAGACGACTGTAGAAGTAATGTACCCGAACGTTGGTTTTGTAACAATGTCGGTCAAAGTGAAAGTAATTCGAGAACGAGTGATATCAAATTAAAGGAAAAAAAACAATCTTTAATTTGATAGTAATATTAACCCAATCGCAATTGTATTTAGTGCGGGAGAGATGTTAGCATCATTCTAAAAATGTACATCGGGAAACTGTTTAAGAATAATAACAAAAACGGCAACGAGCTGTCACCGCAACATTCGACGGTTAGAAAAAGCCGTTATCAACTGCCAAAAAGTGACACGTCACACCGATACACCTACCAAAGCCAATCAGAAAATTAGTTAGTAATTAACATTTTTACCTAAGGCCGATCAAAGAAGGGGGTATATAAAGACGAAACAGCGAATTTTGAGACAGACCTTTACTGACTAGCGTGTAGCACAGACGTGTGCCCGTCATCTCTACATTTTTTAATAACACTTAGCGTCATTTACATAGTACATTGGAACCAATGGTTCAACAACAAGAAACGACTACTTCGAGTACATCCACAACAAACAACAGTGATTAAGTGCAGTTTCATTTTAATTTTGTGCGGGAATAACGAACAGAAAATAATTTATTGTTATTATTCACGATCCATTTTAATCAGAAGAGGATCGCATTATTCTGTTCTTGTGCGAGTTTAGTGCCGAAACCCAGTAATCATTATAATCCGATTACTGAAGCGATTAATAAGTTTTAATTAAATAATTAAAACTCAGAAGGTAACAGTGTAATCATTACTAATCTTGATCTGAGCGCCATAACCTGTACTTTTTTCAACAATAACCTGTACTGACGCAAAACACAAAAACATTTTTTAAGATTACACCACGCCTCAAATTATTATACAAATTTGTTATTAGTAATTAAGCTATATGTTAGTTGTAAGGGTTCTCACTTGATAAATATTGTCACTAAAAAAGCAAGCGTTGATGAAACGCGCGATCTTTCAACAGATCGTTTTTTTTTAATTACTTTGCGAAAGTAACCTAAAACTTTGGTGATCAATTTTATGTCAAAAGGATTATTGGATATTGTGTAGGCATAATTGTTTTCTTTCGTGTCTCAAAGAATTCACTACTGAGATTATAATAATTTTAATATTAAAAATAAATAGCATCTGGACTTAACCAGATTTATAATTCATGTTCTGAGCAAGCCGTGTAAGGCATATAATAACTGACTTTTAATTGTACCACTTGGTACTACTGAGATTATCATAATTTTAATATTAAAAATAAATAGCATCTGGACTTAACCAGATTTCCAATTCATGTTCTGAGCAAGCCGTATAAGGCATATAATAACTGACTTTTAATTGTACCACTTGTGGTACTACTGAGATTATCATAATTTTAATATTAAAAATAAATAGCATCTGGACTTAACCAGATTTATAATTCATGTTCTGAGCAAGCCGTATAAGGCATATAATAACTGACTTTTAATTGTACAACTTTGTATGTTTGCATTATATTTGTTTTTTTTTTGAATTCTCTATAAGGGTGTAAATAAACCCATTATTAACAGCATCACCTGATTTTGATTTATTTCTCTAGGATAATTGAATATTTTCTTTTAATAAGCTTAAACAACCTTCTGTTGTGTTTAACATATTGGAATAGCATTGCCAAAAGGTGGTACTCAACTATTTTAAATTTTCTAATCATCCAGTAATTTTTATGTGTGGGTTTTACACGGGATTTTCCCTGAATAAATCCGTGTGGCGCCCACTAATTAATAAACAAGGTAACCTAACCTTGCAACCAAAGGGAGTTGGTGATTGTAAGCTGAGTTGACAGTTTAGTGAACTTATAGTAAACACAATCAGGTACGTAAAAGCAGATATTTGTTTATGATATTGTCCAGACTTTACGAGACGTGACATACTCAGACTACCTGCAATCTGGAGAAGAAGTTTTACTACCAGTTTCAACCAGACGAGAACTATTATCAAGCAACCAACTGCTATACTTCATGTTTTAACTTAAGTTAATCTAGCATTTAAGTATAATCAACTTCACTATTTTATTGATTTAATACAAGGGGATTTTTTTTAACAAGTATAATTAAACCATTGTAAACACCGTGAGTAACTTTGAATGTTTTATTTTAAATTACTTTACTACATTAGTAACCTTCAATTAGAGACAACCATTCTCAACATTGAGTTATCTCAAAAGAATACTTCACACATAGTTGAACTTTACTTTAACGAGACTTTTGATATTTTAACCACGAATATAAGTTTAAACAACAACAACACTTTTATTTTATTTCAAGTTAATTGTAAACACACACGTTTTTATTTGATTACGAATAGGTTAGACCAACTAGTGTGGCGTTTAAACAAAATTTAAACGGAATTTAAACATTATTTTAATATAATTACTATAAACAAATAAACATAATAACATTAAACACGAACCCCAATAAGATTTATATTATAAATTGGCGCACCAACTAGTGTGGCTTAAAAAATATTAAATAAATATATTTTTTATATTTTATATTAGCCCGGTAGACACGAAAAATTAACATGCCGCACACCCACCAATACGATACAAGATATAAGGATAGTAGGGTAGGAGAGATGCAACGGGATGTAGATACATACGAAGCGCAACCCACAGACGAGATGGAAGTTATTACAATCAATAATATCGAAACTAGTATCGACGAAACACCTCACATAGAACCAGAGATAGAAGTGACTGTCGACAACCAACCCAGACGACCTGAAGAACTCCCACAACCAAACAAGCCGACTGAAGAGATGAGATGGGATCACATGATGAGAATGATGATGGAACAATTCGGACAGGTTAATAACAATTTTACAAAAATTAATGAAAATTCCAAAAGGGACATAGAATCAATAAATAAAAATATGGAAGCATTACAGGAAGATGGTAAGAAATCCCGGGAAGAAAATCAAAGGAATGTCGAGGTGTTAAATAGAAATATAGAGTCGATAAGGGAGGACCATCGGGACTTAAATAGAAATCTGGAATCGCTTAGAAAAAATGTGGAATCGCTGAAAGAGGACCTAAATAAAAGGATTGACAATACTCATAAGTCCATGGACGCGCTGAACAGTAAAATTGACGATAACAGCCAGGCCATTAGAGAAGAATTGAACACCACCTTGATTGAAATTAGCAGGAGGATGGAAGAAGGCAATGATAAGATAAACACAAGAATAGACGTGGAGATTGCCGTTGTGAGGGAGGAAATCGTCGAAACAAATAAAAGGTGCGAACAACACGACCAGGACTTGGAGCGAACCAGAGAAGAGGTCGACGGGAGACTCAATACCATGGAGGAGGTGACCGAAGCAAGAATAGAGTCTTTAAAAAGGACGAATCAAGATGAAATTAAACGAGTAAGGTTAGACGTAGGTGAGCGCTGCGAAGAAGTGAGTACTTCAGTGGACGCAGTAAGGAATTTAACTGTTGCAAATCGAGAGAGGATTGAAGAACTCAGACAGCAGGAAATAGTGCAAATGCGGGAGGAGATTGAGATTATCCGCAACCGTCCGATACCAGGTCAGTACTTACTACCGAATGATAACCGCGACGCGATCAATTTTAGAAATTATCGACGTAATCCTATCGAATTTTTAGCGCGTGTGGAAGAACACTTGGCGCGGATTAGAGAAACTAGGTGGAATAACATAAAAAGTTTGATCGACGAATACTTCAAAGAAATCTACGACAATTGGTGGACTGCAACACGCCACGAGGTTCACAGCTACGATGAATTTAAAACTCAATTCCGCGCAAAATACTGGTCCGAGGCGACGCAAAACATCGTACGAGACCATATATGTCACGGAAGATACGATGCGAACCGAGGAGGAACCATGACTTCATACTTCGTAGGTCAAGTATGTCTCGCAAGAAACCTAGAAACAAAGATACCGGAGGAATGTCTTGTCACAAAATTGTCTTATCACTTTGAAGAGGGTGTCGCAAAAGCACGTCAGTGGGGACAGATTAAGACAATAGCAGCTATGTCAGCGCTGCTCGAAGATCAGGAGCACGAGGGATATTACCGTAGGAGTCGTTGATGAAATGACCAGTTTAATACCATGGGCGGCAATACGAACAATGATAATAATAACTACCCTCGAAATTCTCGAAATAGTTTTAATAATAATGGTCAGACAAACCAAAATTATAATAATGCTAATCACAATAACAATAATAATAGGCCGAATAACCCGAATAATAATAATAACAGTAATAATAATGGCAACCCGAATAACAATAATAATAACAATAACCGGCGACCCAATTTTAATAACGCTAATCGACCACCAAACCAAGGCGGGAATAACCAACCGTCGCAATATCGACGAGCAAATTATGTACAACCCAATTACGACTCCGATAGAAGGCGACGATACCAACGTAGAGACAGCTACAGTGGAGACAGAGGAAGCATGAGAGGAGGACGATGGAGGAGTAGTAGCATTGAGGGCGACAACCGCAATAGCGACTACAGGCCACAAGTGAATTTTGTACAAGCCCATGACCAGTCCGACCCAGGGAGACCTGATACCCGACCACAGCCAAACACCACGAATAATGATGACGAAGGAGATTGGGTACCAGTCTGTGAGAGGCCTGGCTTTACAATAATGCACAACCGAGCAGGCAACTCTAGAGAGTTCAGACCCGGAGATGGCAGCCGACCCAGCACATCCCAAGACGCCAGAATACAATACCAATTATAGACCCAATAGAGTGGAAGGGCACAAAAAACCCCATGAATATCGACTAGTAAGAAATGATTAATATTAAGGATGGATAATATGTAATAGTAAGCAACATTTCTCACCCGAACGTTTAGGGTATAAAAGATAAAATATATATATTTAAAAAAAACCATTACTATAAACAAACTCATTTGTTGTTAAGCTACAAAATGTTGAAGGTAACTAAGTAACTATAACTAGTCAATTTGCCTTATCAAGTTACAAAAGTGTGTAGATTTAAGATGTAAGCCCAAACCATTTGTTACTGATGAAAATTTACCAGATCTATCACACCAAGGGATAGAAAATTATATAATGTCAATCAAATGATTTAATAAGAAAAAGACATCTATTATGTCACAACGAGCCAGTAGTGACTTGTAAATACAACTACTGTACTATACCTAGAGAAAAAATGTGTATCCAGATGGATATTCTATGTAACTTAATGTTTATAAAATGATTATTGTATACCTCTCATAAAACTCAAATGTTAAATTAATTCATCCAGAATAAAGGTTCACCCAACTAACCTTTGAAGGAGTAGAGAGGCAGTATAACAAAGTGTGTAAAATAAAAAGAAGGACATTATTATGGAATGTAAGGAAAGAAAAAAATAAATAATATTTGTGAAACAAACCATGTAAACCCCAAGAATGTCTATGAAATTAGATATTAGTATGTTATTATATTGTCAAATGAAATTGTAATTACAGCATAGTATATAGTATATAAAATCATCCAGAATAAGTGAAAACCACCATCACTTGAAGGAGTAGAGAAGAAAAATAACAAAGAGTGTTAATTGTAAAGATGACTATTGTTATAATGGAATGAAAGGAAAGAAAAATGTTTGTCAATTATCAAATATTATACATCATCAGAATATGTCAGAGAACATCAAACAAAAAAACCATTTAGTATACAAACAATGTAAGCCCTGATAATTCAGGATGAATATAACTCGTTAAGAAGGATTTATTGGACTATTGTGAAAACAAAAATATTGTAGACTCTAGATAGAACAAACCAAATGCATAAGTACTGTAAGCATCAAAACAAGTGTATAATCTTAAGAATATTTAAACGAACCAAAACAAATTGTTAACTAGTACATAAGTAACTATATAGCTGATAAAAGCATAGCTGAAAAACATCAAGTCTAAAAGAAGTAATTACCTGTAAGAAAGAAAGTATGTTAGCAAGTATAAAGATGGAAATGTGATCTAAATGAAAACCTCTGATACCTTGAATATTATAGTGAATATATTATATTATTGAATATGAATGATATGTGATACTTTTTTTGAGTTGTGATAGTGCAACTATTGCCAGGTGCAATGTTTATTTTTTTCTCAGACAGAGAGAGTAATGCCTCTGAATCTGAGAATGTGTAGTGAGGAACGGCAGAGGATGTTAGCCATAGTGAGCCACCCTGATTCCGAAACCTCTACAACAGTTAGGGAATTATATTGTTTTATTGTATCAAGGAATATTATGAAAGAATCTGTGAGGTATGAATTATAATAACCATTAAGATAATCACGAATGCAAAGATATGTGATGAGAAAGTAGAATGTGAATAAGACAGGGAATAGTTAACTTGAGAAACAAGATCAATTGTAGTTAAATGACTTAGAGAGTAAGCAGCTTGAAAATACTAGTAAATTAAGAATTGTACCATTGGATAAATAAAAAAAAAAAAAAAAAAAAACCCCAACCTAGAGTAATACACCAATAGTATGTTTAAAAAATCAAAGAGTACAAGAGAAAAATTTTTTATTGAAGTATACTAAGAAACTGACATGAATTGATAATTTTACAAAAAATAAATTTTTTCAAATGATCAATTTTAAAGAGGGTGTATATGTAACATCACAAGATGTCACCTAACCTAAGTGTATGTTATCAGATTTTATAAAAACAAAACAACCATGTAAATAGGTATATAATAGTAGAAATAACCAAGAAAGAAGAAACCAAGAAGGAAGAATGAAGCAGAAGTGCCACATGAAACAGTAACCCAAGGGCTGTGTGACACTACAACTAGACTGAGACTAAAACGAACTGATGGACAGAATAAATTTACATTCAGCTGTCAATTCAGTAAATAGTTGATGTAAACCGAATGTCATATGTAAACAAAAAATGAACTAATGAGCAGTTAAATACTGTGAAAGCAGAATTAGCATTTTGCTGATAATAGATGTGACAATGACCAGTAAATTATGAATGCCAAAACTAATGTTAACAATGGCTACATAGTGAGAACTAAGATGTATTTCAGCATCAAATATACTTGTTAGAAAAGAGAACTATTTATAAGAGAGAATCTTATACAAATAAGATGTCTCCACAATTTACCGAATTGAGAACCAATAGGCATTATTAAGGCCAAATTTCAATGTAGGCGATATGTCTTAGCAAGCTTAGACCAAACATTAGTCAGTAAATTGGCTATTGAGGATTAGCACAAGTGTAAACTAAAATACACAGAACTATGGTTATGCCTTGACATAACAAAAAATATTATTAAAACAATAGGTTTAATCATAATTTTAATTGTTAAGTAGTAGTTTAACACGAATTAGCATAAAACGAAATGTCATAGTCAGTAGGATCATTTATTACAATGTATAGAGTTTAGGTGTACAAGTAATGTTCAGCAAAAAATGTCAGTACAGCATTAATGGTGTTCGCACATAAACATTTGATTAATAAAATGTTATGTGAATACAAGCAATATTAACCAAAAGTGTAAAATCGGCGACTCATAAATAGCAGACGACTGTAGAAGTAATGTACCCGAACGTTGGTTTTGTAACAATGTCGGTCAAAGTGAAAGTAATTCGAGAACGAGTGATATCAAATTAAAGGAAAAAAAACAATCTTTAATTTGATAGTAATATTAACCCAATCGCAATTGTATTTAGTGCGGGAGAGATGTTAGCATCATTCTAAAAATGTACATCGGGAAACTGTTTAAGAATAATAACAAAAACGGCAACGAGCTGTCACCGCAACATTCGACGGTTAGAAAAAGCCGTTATCAACTGCCAAAAAGTGACACGTCACACCGATACACCTACCAAAGCCAATCAGAAAATTAGTTAGTAATTAACATTTTTACCTAAGGCCGATCAAAGAAGGGGGTATATAAAGACGAAACAGCGAATTTTGAGACAGACCTTTACTGACTAGCGTGTAGCACAGACGTGTGCCCGTCATCTCTACATTTTTTAATAACACTTAGCGTCATTTACATAGTACATTGGAACCAATGGTTCAACAACAAGAAACGACTACTTCGAGTACATCCACAACAAACAACAGTGATTAAGTGCAGTTTCATTTTAATTTTGTGCGGGAATAACGAACAGAAAATAATTTATTGTTATTATTCACGATCCATTTTAATCAGAAGAGGATCGCATTATTCTGTTCTTGTGCGAGTTTAGTGCCGAAACCCAGTAATCATTATAATCCGATTACTGAAGCGATTAATAAGTTTTAATTAAATAATTAAAACTCAGAAGGTAACAGTGTAATCATTACTAATCTTGATCTGAGCGCCATAACCTGTACTTTTTTCAACAATAACCTGTACTGACGCAAAACACAAAAACATTTTTTAAGATTACACCACGCCTCAAATTATTATACAAATTTGTTATTAGTAATTAAGCTATATGTTAGTTGTAAGGGTTCTCACTTGATAAATATTGTCACTAAAAAAGCAAGCGTTGATGAAACGCGCGATCTTTCAACAGATCGTTTTTTTTTAATTACTTTGCGAAAGTAACCTAAAACTTTGGTGATCAATTTTATGTCAAAAGGATTATTGGATATTGTGTAGGCATAATGGTTTTCTTTCGTGTCTCAAAGAATTCACTACTGAGATTATAATAATTTTAATATTAAAAATAAATAGCATCTGGACTTAACCAGATTTATAATTCATGTTCTGAGCAAGCCATATAAGGCATATAATAACTGACTTTTAATTGTATCACTTGGTACTACTGAGATTATCATAATTTTAATATTAAAAATAAATAGCATCTGGACTTAACCAGATTTATAATTCATGTTCTGAGCAAGCCGTATAAGGCATATAATAACTGACTTTTAATTGTACAATTTTGTATGTTTGCATTATATTTGTTTTTTTTTGAATTCTCTATAAGGGTGTAAATAAACCCATTATTAACAGCATCACCTGATTTTGATTTATTTCTCTAGGATAATTGAATATTTTCTTTTAATAAGCTTAAACAACCTTCTGTTGTGTTTAACATATTGGAATAGCATTGCCAAAAGGTGGTACTCAACTATTTTAAATTTTCTAATCATCCAGTAATTTTTATGTGTGGGTTTTACACGGGATTTTCCCTGAATAAATCCGTGTGGCGCCCACTAATTAATAAACAAGGTAACCTAACCTTGCAACCAAAGGGAGTTGGTGATTGTAAGCTGAGTTGACAGTTTAGTGAACTTCTAGTAAACACAATCAGGTACGTAAAAGCAGATATTTGTTTATGATATTGTCCAGACTTTACGAGACGTGACATACTCAGACTACCTGCAATCTGGAGAAGAAGTTTTACTACCAGTTTCAACCAGACGAGAACTATTATCAAGCAACCAACTGCTATACTGCATGTTTTAACTTAAGTTAATCTAGCATTTAAGTATAATCAACTTCACTATTTTATTGATTTAATACAAGGGGATTTTTTTTAACAAGTATAATTAAACCATTGTAAACACCGTGAGTAACTTTGAATGTTTTATTTTAAATTACTTTACTACATTAGTAACCTTCAATTAGAGACAACCATTCTCAACATTGAGTTATCTCAAAAGAATACTTCACACATAGTTGAACTTTACTTTAACGAGACTTTTGATATTTTAACCACGAATATAAGTTTAAACAACAACAACACTTTTATTTTATTTCAAGTTAATTGTAAACACACACGTTTTCATTTTATTACGAATAGGTTAGACCAACTAGTGTGGCGTTTAAACGAAATTTAAACGGAATTTAAACATTATTTTAATATAATTACTATAAACAAATAAACATAATAACATTAAACACGAACCCCAATAAGATTTATATTATAACACCTATATATTTATCACTCAACCCCCTAACACATAACAGCTTATAAAATCACAATTAATTCCACAAAATCACAATTACGGCTCATTATCCCATCGTACCCAAAAGCCCCACGGCCCACCAGTATATTATCTTTCTATCGCCCCCACCATATAGAAACATCAAATAACTGAAACCCGCCAGTATCTAATAAATTAATTGGAGACTACAGTCCTCGACTAAGACCACCCCTTATACATTTTTATAATGTCGGCAGCCAGCATAATTAACTAAGAACTGTAACAATTCCATGTTAGATTCAAACATACATTATAATTTAGAAAACATTTGGAAAGGCTTGTAATTAGACAATATAAGGGCTGCCATCATAAAGAGGGACAATGTAAGTCCCAAGCTTGTAACGAAATAATTGTAATATTTTAGTATTAAAAATGGTATGTATTTCATAAATGATTGTTTTGAAAGCATTATACCCACTTACATGTTGAAAAAAGCAATAAAACGTAACAAAAATGAATTATGTAAGGACGTTTTGTCCAATCGGTCACTGTCCCTACCAAGAACAGTCAAGTTTTTTTATGAAAAAAATATATATATATGAAACGTTTTATTGTGAATTTGTATAATGAATTAATAATACACTTTCCATAAAATGGAATACAGCTGAAATTATATACCATGAACCTGTCGAAAATTATTATTTTAATGTAAATAATGAAGTCTCCGAAAATCGTAACCGAGCGACGCGAATTTAAAACTCCTGCCAAAAGTTCGAAAGAAGAAGAGCGCATTATATCCAGCAGGCAGTTCCATTGTGTGATAAATGCTTTTGTTGGTACATGTGGGTTGTTTACAGTTTATCTTTAATAGTTTCGAGAAAATATAAAAAGTTTTGGTATTTTACAGTATGTTTAATATGTGTCCTATCGGTCACTTTAATATCTTTACAGTAATAATATTACGTGTGAATTTTTAATTGTGTAAACGAACTGCCACGAAAAGCCACAAGCCTAACCTCAAAACGAGTCACGAGACAAGCAACGGCAGCGAGTTGACGCGAAATAATTGCCGAATGTCCAATCGGTCACTGTCCTATCGGTGACGCATCCGAGTGAGACATAGCGCGACCGATAGGACAGGTTGCTCCATGTTCTTTATGAATGCTGTGACAATTATGCTTTAGGGACGAATAATAGTATTCCAAAGCATTTCTAGCCGAATTAATATTTCTTTTTCAGAACTGTTAATAAATTAAGCTATTTTATAAATATCTATTATTTCGAGTATGACAAACTTCGCAATAATGTGTGCTGCAAAATAATATAAAATACTATTAAAAATATGAGTCAAAACTATTTCATTTCTGAACTTACTCATTTAAAATTTTTGAATGTCCGTATAATCTAGCCTACCAATTCTTTTTTCAATATAATAGCAATTTTAAAAGCTGAAAAATTTGAAACGCTCTTAACTAAATTTATCTGAAACTTGCCACTTGTTTAGTGTACGACCAAAGGTAACAGAAGGCTTGTCTTGTTTAAATTGTTGTTTCTTTTACAAAAATATAAATATTGAAAAATAACTGACTTACAATTATTTTGCTGCAGTATTGTTTTACTTTTGTGTCACAGGTAACTCTCAGTTGTCGTGATACTCTTTATTTGTAACTTTGATCTTTAATTGATTACACGTATTCTAATCAATCTCTGCATAATTTATTTAGCATAATACATTCCAACAGTTACTATAGTTATTTAATACGTTTATTGACATCACATCATTGTTTGTCCAATTGGTCATGGCAGGTTCCACTCGGTCACGGCCACGATTCAGATAATTTCAACTTTTAATCCGAGAAATTTTGTGCATTTTCACTTTTGGTGATATTATACAACACTGATTGTTACTATGCTGATGTGTTTAGAAATATCTCGTGGTATGAGGTTAGTTTATTGTTAAAGTTGCCTTTGTAAACACAAACAAACTGAAATTGTTAATATTTTATTGACAATTACCTTAAAAATAAAAACAAATATATAGCAGTTTGACCAGAGGTCAGTTAATGACAATGAATTTTAATTTAATTCATATAATTACATCATTCTAGCATTGTTTTATGAGGTTTTCCTCTGTCGTTAGAGGTGTGACCGATTGGACATTTTCCTATGTAGTACTTCAGAATTAAAAAATCTTCAAAAATTGTATTGCAGTATTTCAGCTCTGCTCTGCATTTTGTAATGTTCTGTATACTATTGTGCATTTATTCCAATATAAATATTCTTAAAACTTTATATATATTTTTTTTTCATACATTTGGCTCTCTTTATGACGGCAACCCATGATTATAAGTTAAAGTACTACTAACATTTCTTTAATTCAGCAAAATGTGAAACTTCTTGATTTCTATAACATACAGATCATTTATAAAATCGGCCATAAGAGTGTAAAAATGTTTAAAAATTATTTATTTATTTAATTATACATCCAGTCATAATTAATTATCTAATTATATGGCAAGTCATTATTTAATCATAAGGATTTGATAGTAACAAAAGCATAACTGCAATTAAGGCTACATACAGCCTGCCTAACATTCACAAAATCTGACAATTAAAAAAAAATTTAAGAAAGACAGGTTTAGCATATAATGGCCAGAAAATACAAGTTACAAAAATATAAGTACCGCCTGTACAGTTTTATTCAGTGTAAAATTTTATAATCTGTAAATATTAAATATATAGATTTTAAATAAATAGGAAATTTTAATTTCAGCCATATGTGCATATATTATAAGAGAATGCTGTATTCGTTCGGCTGCAGGAGTGTACCAGAGCAAGCCTGACTTGACAAAAAACGACCTGTAGAGAACCTGCATGATATGGTACCAACAGGTGCCTACCTTGTGAAGAGAAAAACAATTTATAAAATGACAACCCAGAAGCAGAATAAAAAAAAACCCCAGCCCTTGTATGCAGGAAAAATAATTAAATGTAAAACCCCGGTAATAACCTGAGAATGAACTCCGAACCAGCCGGTTCGGAATCACGAAAACCATACCCCTATACTTAATTTAAAAAGGTCTCTCCTACAACTTTTGCACCCATTATACGGAACGAAAACTGCTCTGGTACCCTCCCACAGGTCAGTTTACAGTTGTACTTGTTGAACTGTATTATAATGCTTAAGCTACATTGAAATTGTCGTGCCGACACACCCCCGATTGAACCATGTCACTGTATAAAGTTAAACTGATATTGCACATACACCTCCCATAGTATTTTCTGCGGGCCAGGATAGAATAAAAAGAGTTAATATCACCTCATATGAAGCGGGCGGTTCCATGATTGTTGGCGGCAGCTGCTTCTCCCTCCTCGGTCACAGAACGAAGCTTTAGTGGTTCATGGCTTGGTGAAGGTGACAGCACACCAAGCTTTGGTCAGGTCTCCGTCATAGGCGAAACTCGGTGGGTCTTAAACAATTAGCCTGCCATAAAGATGAGAAGACGACACATGAAAATGCTCTGCTGAACCGAGGAAGGAAGCCAGGTGTTTTCGTAACGAGAGCTTTGTAGTGACTGACTCGCAACGTGCCCGGAAACGCAACTCAAATTCGGCCGCTAGATAGCGTGCACTGCCGGAACAGTGCCATACCGATATCGTGTTCATCAACAATATTCACTTCGCTCACTGACATGGATAACTAATCGAATTTATTATTGGAAATATGGTATTTGTATTTCATCGAACGCCGGGTTATGCAAACCCCGGCACACCCCCACCCCAAAAGGGCAACCTGGTTGCCCCACACTTGAACTCAGGGGTACCCTGCAGTGTACCCCTTAGTCTTTTAAAACCCGAGTTTCAATCGGTGATCTCAGTAACCCTCGCTCTCAGGAGAACAGAGGCTCAGAAGGAAAACGAAAGAGCAGAAAGAAGACGTGTAGTGTGTAAGTGTGCTGGCACTGCACGCTGACCTGATCAGGGCCAACCTACAGCAAGAAGGGACAGAGAAGAAAAGAAGAAAGAAAAGTTCGGGAGCTCCCTGAGTTCTGACCTCCTGAGGCTTGCCCACTTACGCTTGAGACACCGATATACCAACCTTAACAGGGCACATGCCCTATAGTTACACGGGGAGGTCTAACTAAAACAAACAACTCTATATATTGATACATCGTACCTTCTCAGCACCAGGAGGGAAATGATTGCCTCCATGAGACTATAATCCAAGGGTATGCCAAAACCTACTGAGTAGATGAAGTGCACAACTGACCCCATCAGCTCGGCAGGCTTCACTCCTCTCTCTAACTCCTTTTTTTGATATTTTCTCCTTTTCTAATTTTTTTTGACCTTTTATGTTTTTCTGCGGGGAAGGTTAGGAAGATCGTGAAGAGGAAACGGCAGGGATCATTAAAGGTGAAGAGCTAGGACTAAAGGTGAGGACATGGCTCCCCCCAGAAACAAAGATGAATGGAGGAAACCAAGGCTCGCGTAGGCAGGGTCGCATCCCTGAAGTAGACGAACACCACTGGGACTGTGGGGAACATCCACCCGCTACCTTAACATTCTCCATGACACCCCCGGAGCACACCCCTTCAGAATGACAAGATCCCTACTAACACGGAGACCATCAAAATCCCCCCCATATCAGCCCGTCTACCCCCCTCGACAGAGCTTCAGTTTAGAAATATGTGTCGTGATTTCCTTGGAAATACTTCCCGGTTCGCCCAACCGAGCCGTCACCGGTACCGACGACATGAACCCCAGGATACGATATGGCCCCGACCAGCGATAACATAACTCGGTGGCTCTCTTATCGGCAGCTGAGCTGATCGGGTGGCTCTGGCAGTAGACCAAATCTCCTACTTTAAAGGGATTTGGAATTCGCCCCTGATTGTACCGACTACGAACGCGCTCGTGTGCACGGAGCAAATTCTTCCGAGCCTCCTTCCACCTCTCCGCTGTTCCACCATCTGGCTTCCGTGGTAGAAGATCCTCAATATTCCACAAGTTAGTCAAAGGGAGTGCGGGCGAGAATCCAAACAATTTCGAAGGGAACGGCCGGGTAACTGTCATGTTGGGCCGTATTAAAGGCTAGCTGCAACCACTTCAGATTCTGGTCCCAGGTGGTCTGTTGCTCTGCATGATAAGCAGTGAGTGCGGACCTGAGATTCCTGTTGAATCTCTCCGCATGGGACGGCTGTGGGTAATAAGGAGAAGTGGTTACGTGTTTGATGCCACTGGCGAAGCACATTCGCCGAAACTCACCCGAAATAAACTGTGGCCCATTGTCAGAGACAATGATGGTCGGAAGACCGAAATGCTGAAATACATGATTCTGGAGCACGTTTATGGTTAAACGAGCCGTTGCCTGCCGTAAGGGCAATAGCCGGGCAAACTTCGAAAAAGCATCCACACAGACAAGCAGGTAGGCATTACCTGACTTGCTACGGGGGAATGGCCCCACGTAGTTGATGAATAGCTTCTCCATCGGTCTGCTCGCCACATCTGACAACAACCCTAACTTGGTGTTCTGGGCAGGCTTGCTCAAGCCACATAGATGACAACTCTTAACCCTCGTTGCAATGTCCCTATCCATGTTCTTCCAGATGAAATGTCGCCTAATGCTGGAAATGGTCTTAGAAATTCCCTTGTGGCCTCCTACTGGGGAATTGTGATAATAGACCATGGGCACTAACTTGCTAGGCAGCACGATCTTAGGGGCGCGTCCCTTTTTCTCCCTACAACACAGGACGCCCTTGGACAGGAAGTAAGGGGCCTGTATGTTACCCTCCTTTATATTCTGGATGATTGGACCCAGCTCTTCGTCATTCAACTGATGGGGTAACACATCAGTGAAGGCTAACGGAAAATCCAGCAGAACGGAACAGGGTTGCTCAGATTGGACTTCACTGGGCTGGGAATACATGCGTGACAAAGCATCTGCAACCACATTTTGAGTTCCCCTAATGTGTTGCACCTTGAACTTGAAGGATGAGATCTTGACCACCCATCTACCAATTTTACCCAGTTGCCGGGGATGAGCAAGAAGCCAAGAGAGAGCCTGATTGTCGGTCTCGAGCAGGAACTCAGCATGTTCCAGAAAACGGCTGAACTTATCTAGAGCGTACACAACAGCTAAACACTCTAGCTCATACACGGAAGACTTTCTTTCCTGCTGGGTCAACGTTCGGGAAATAAAGGCCACAGGCTGCCTAGCACCATCAACGACTTGGGACAGAACCACCCCGAGCGCAACCGAACTCGCGCCCATCTGCAAAATGAAAGGCTTAGAGAAGTCGGGCATTCTCAGTACTGGAGGGGAAATGATGGCTTCCTTCAGGGTCTCGAAAGCCTTCTGCTGTTTTTCCCCCCATACAAATTTGGCGCCCTTTTTCCAGAGTTCATTCAGAGGTGCCGCAATCTCCACCGCATTCGGAATGAAACGCCGATAGAAATTGACCATCCCCACAAATCTCGCGATGCCTTTGGCATCCTTTGGTGGGGGAAAGTCCCTGATTCCCTGTGTTCGCTCAGGATCCACAGTGACACCTCTATGGGAAATCAGGTGGCCCAGAAAAGAAATTTGGGTCTGGGCGAACTTCACCTTTTCGGGGTTGACAGTGAGGCCAGCACTCCTCAACCTGCACATCACCTCTTTCAGATGACCCAAGTGCTCCTCATAACCCTTGCTGTACACCAGCAAGTCATCCAGATACTTAAAAGACATATTTAAACTTGACATCGTGAAAAACAGTGTCAAGTAACTGGGTGAGAGTTTGGGCCCCTACCGCAAGACCCATAGGAACCCTAGTGTACTGATAGAGGTTCCACGGAACACAGAATGCCGTGTAGGGCCTACTTTCTTTCGTCAGTGGGATCTGGTGATATGCAGAGTTGAGGTCAATGATGGTAAAATACCTCCCCTCACTGAACCAATCAAATGCGGAATGAAGGTCAGGAAGTGGGACCGAATCTACCTCAATGTTGGCGTTGAGTTTGCGGTAGTCAACCATCCGATGTTTACCTCCAGGCTTGGGCACTAGGACGCTGGACTGGCATAACTGGACTGAGAAGGTTCAATCACCCCTTGGTCTAATAATTCTTGAACCTTCTCCCTCAAGATGCTCATCTTTGGAGGGGCAAATCTATAAGGGTGGGAGCGCACCACCTTGGAGTCCGTTAGGCGGATCTTATACTCCAAGAGATGTGTGAGCCCAAGGGCTGGAGTTAATGCAGTGGGGAAACGCTCACACAACTTATCTAATGCGGACCGCTACGACTGGGAGAGGTGGTCTCTAGATGTGTCGGGGCACTCAACCTCTTGGATATCTTCCCTGGACCCCTGATATCCAAGGAAAGGAATCACAACTCCCCGATTAAATTTAAAATAGCATTGGTGCTCTTGGATGTCAATAACGAGACCACTTTTGCAGATGAAATCGGCACCAATAATGCACTCAACTCCCAGAGCAGGAGAAACCAGAAAGCTTCACACCCAAGAAAATCCCTCGATCTTAAATTTAAATGAAACTACCCGGGAAATGGGCAGAATTTCCTGGGATGCCATCCAGCACACCACGGAAGACTGTTCCGACCTTTTAATTAAACCCTGTCTTTCAAGGTCCTCGCACATTCTGGATGAAATGAGGGATCTTGCTGATCCGGAGTCAACTAATGCTCTGAGTTGACTCCTTTTCAACTCTACCAGAAAGAGGGGGCATACAGAAGTGGGCTTAGAGAGGGTTTGGAGGACCTTGATGCCTGAAGAACTGGGACCTACAAATGGCCTGGAGGCGCGTACCTTAGAAGACCCGCGACAGGGAGGAGAAGACCTCCGACATATCTTCTCCTTATTGACCCCCTTCTGAATGACCTTGGGCGCCTTGGGGATGGGCGTTGGACTCGACCCAACCCCGGTACAAAACCGCCTTATGTGGCCCCGTTTACCACACTTAAAGAAAGCATGTCACATATGGGAGAGACGACGCCTCTCGTTATAGGAGTTCCTAACTTTAACTTTTGCACCGTGTGATGCTGGAACAATTCGCCATCCATGCGTCTCGTATCTTAATTCATCATTTACTGCTTGATCCCGGGACTCTTCAATCTCCTGGACCGTTCTGGAAACCACACATAACCGGTCAAGATCCGCAAAACAACGTGGACGGTCCGCGAACACCAAACGGGATCTGTCTTCGGGCATCACCCCTTCTAGAATAACTCGAACAATGTCCTTCTCGGGCAACCCCAACCTCAAAATTCGGGCAATTTTATGTATATCATGCACAAAATCCGCCAACGCCTCTTTGTTGGCCTGCGCACGATAGAACTGATTACATTTCAACTGTTCACGTTGCCGACGGGGTATGAAAGAGTCCAACACCTCCCCATGGAGAGAGTTGATACTGCCACCACGACGCAGAGTGTTGGTGACCAGCTCAGCCAATGAACCCCGGCAATACGGATATATGAGGGACAAGAGGACATCATCGGACAGCCCCGGAAAATCCGCCAACCACAGGACAATGTCCAAGAAACGCAACAACTTGTCCTTATCTTCTCCATCCACCACCGGACGTTTCTGGAGAATGCCGGAAATAGGGTTGGGTAGTCTCCGGTAACCTACCCCCGCCAGAATTACACCATACACCAAACATAACACCAAAACAATCACAAAAAATCAGGAAAAAACTCGAGTACTAATCCTTCCTTCGAGCAGACCCCCGGGTTCCCTAGCACTGCGGAGACCTGACCCACTCCTGAACCAACCTCGTTGACATCACCGAAGAGAACAACCAACCACTAACATGTACATAAAATACACAACACTTAACACCAATCACAACATACAACATCTCACCAACACGTAGCTAACAACCATCAACATTTAACCGCCATTAAATTCTGAAAATTTTCAATACATGAATCCAGTCGGTGACGTACCGACTTACGATCGGGCCATACCGCATCCCGCTAATCCCATGCGCTATAATTCGACCTCGGATTACTAATACCGTCTACTCCCCATGCAACGCTCAAGACCCCCGGCAGTTCAACCTCTCAAAATATTCTTACAAATGCCTGCCTCGTGGCGTGACCAGATTCACAAGTCAAACAAGCTAACAATTATACATTCACATATACATATAAAACATTAAACATGATATAATATCTAATGTGTTAATCTCTTTTTTTTGAAGTTTCATTTTGCTCCAAATGTTTTCTGAGTTTGCAAGCCCCGTCACACCCAAGGAGTCAAGGTTCAACCCTAGATAGAACCACGCTCTGCTACCATTTGTAATCCCTCTTTATTTTTTTAAATACCTTTTTTTTTACGAGGGGCCACTGGTCATTTAAAACTAGGCGGAAGGCCTAGGAGAAGCATAAAATGCGCCGGGTCCAGTGAGACGGGACTTGCAATTAAACTCTCTGATGACCAACAATAACAGCTTTCATTATCTGAAATTACATACATCACAATATCACATACATCTATATATATATATATATATCTCCTCACCTCAATTTAAATTGATCAGAATCATAACTCAACAAAACTTTAAGTATCCTACATATTTTTAAATCTCGACATTATAAAAAGGTACACACCTATATATTTATCACTCAACCCCCTAACACATAACAGTTATAAAATCACAATTAATTCTACAAAATCACAATTACGGCTCATTATGCCATCGTACCCAAAAGCCCCACGGCCCGCCAGTATATTATCTTTCTATCGCCCCCACCATATAGAAACATCAAATAACTGAAACCCACCAGTATGTAATAAATTAATTGGAGACAAAAGTCCTCGACTAAGACCACCCCTTATACATTTTTATAATGTCGGCAGCCAGCGTAATTAACTAAGAACTGTAACAATTCCATGTTAGATTCAAACATACATTATAATTTAGAAAACATTTGGAAAGGCTTGTAATTAGACAATATAAGCGCTGCCATCATAAAGAGGGACAATTTAAGTCTCAAGCTTGTAACGAAATAATTGTAATATTTTTAGTATTAAAAATGGTATGTATTTCATAAATGATTGTTTTGAAAGCATTATACCCACTTACATGTTGAAAAAAGCAATAAAACGTAACAAAAACGAATTATGTAAGGATGTCTTGTCCAATCGGTCACTGTCCCTACCTTGAACATACAAGTTTTTTTATGAAAAAATATATATATGAAACGTTTTATTGTGAATTTGTATAATGAATTAATAATACACTTTCCATAAAATGGAATACAGCTAAATTAAAGTCCTCGACTAAGACCACCCCTTATACATTTTATAATGTTGGCAGCCAGCATAATTAACTAAGAACTGTAACAATTCCATGTTAGATTCAAACATACATTATAATTTAGAAAACATTTGGAAAGGCTCGTAATTAGACAATATACTTATAAGTTAAAGTACTACTAACATTTCTTTAATCCAGCAAAATGTTAAACTTCTTGATTTCTATAACATACAGATCATTTATAAAATCGGCCATAAGAGTGTAAAAATGTTTAAAAATTATTTATTTATTTAATTTAGTCACTTTCTGCTACAGTCCGTTTCTTGATGTATATAATACATTTAATATTTATAATTAAATTTACCTCAAGATGTTATTTTTTTCCTTTTTTGGAACATGTTTCGTGTACTATCTTGTAAGCATCCTCAGCCTTCCGGTTTTTTTGTCTGGTGGCCAGACAAAAATACCGGAAGGCTGAGGATGGGTACAAGATAGTACCCGAAACATGTTCCAAAAAAGGAAAAAATAACATCTTGAGGTAAATTTAATGATAAATATTAAATGTATTTATTTAATTATATATCCAGTCATAATTAATTATCTAATTATATGGAAAGTCAATATTTAATCATAAGGATTTGATAGTAACAAAAGCATAACTGCAATTAAGGCTACATACAGCCTGCCTAACATTCACAAAATCTGACATTAAAAAAAAATTTAAGAAAGACAGCTTTAGCATATAATGGCCAGAAAATACAAGTTACAAAAATATAAGTACCGCCTGTACAATTTTATTCAATGTAAAATTTTATAATCTGAAAATATTAAATATATAAATTTTAAATAAATAGGAAATTTTAATTTCAGCCATATGTGCATATATTAAAAGAGAATGCTGTATTCGTCCGGCTGCAGGAGTGTACCAGAGCAAGCCTGACTTGACAAAAAATGACCCGTAGAGAACCTGCATGATATGGCACCAACAGGTGCCTACCTTGTGAAGAGAAAAACAATTTATAAAATGACAACCCAGAAGCAGAATAAAAAAAAAACCAGCCCTTGTATGCAGGAAAAATAATTAAATGTAAAACCCCGGTAATAACCTGAGAATGAACTCTGAACCAGCCGGTTCGGAATCACGAAAACCATACCCCTATACTTAATTTAAAAAGGTCTCCCCTACAACTTTTGCACCCATTATACGGAACGAAAACCGCTCTGGTACCCTCCCACAGGTCAATTTACAATTGTACTTGTTGAACTGTATTATAATGTTTAAGCTACATTGAAATTGTCTTGCCGACACCCCCCCCCTGATTGAACCATGTCACTGTATAAAGTTAAACTGATATTACACATACACCTCCCATAGTATTTTCTGCGGGCCAGGATAGAATAAAAAGAGTTAATATCACCTCATATGAAGCGGGCGGTTCCATGATTGTTGGCGGCAGCTGCTTCTCCCTCCTCGGTCACAGAACGAAGCTTTAGTGGTTCATGGCTTGGTGAAGGTGACAGCACACCAAGCTTTGGTCAGGTCTCCGTCATAGGCGAGAACCCGGTGGGTCTTAAACAATTAGCCTGCCATAAAGATGAGAAGACGACACACGAAAATGCTCTGCTGAACCGAGGAAGGAAGCCAGGTGTTTTCGTATCGAGAGCTTTGTAGTGACTGACTCTCGCAACGTGCCCGGAAACGCAACTCAAATTCGGCCGCTAGATAGCGTGCACTGCTGGAACAGTGCCATACCAATATCGCGTTCATCAACAATATTCACTTCGCTCACTGACATGGATAACTAATCAAATTTATTATTGGAAATATGGTATTTGTATTTCATCGAACGCCGGGTTATGCAAACTCCGGCACACCCCCACCCCAAAAGGGCAACCTGGTTGTCCCACACTTGAACTCAGGGGTACCCTGCAGTGTACCCCTTAGTCTTTTAAAACCCGAGTTTCAATCGGTGATCTCAGTAACCCTCGCTCTCAGGAGAACAGAGGCTCAGAAGGAAAACGAAAGAGCAGAAAGAAGACGTGTAGTGTGTAAGTGTGCTGGCACTGCACGCTGACCTGATCAGGGCCAACCTACAGCAAGAAGGGACAGAGAAGAAAAGAAGAAAGAAAAGTTTGGGCTCTCCCTGAGTTCTGACCTCCTGAGGCTTGCCCACTTATGCTTGAGACACCGATATACCAACCTTAACAGGGCACATGCCCTATAGTTACACGGGGAGGTCTAACCAAAACAAACAACTCTATATATTGATACATCGTACCTTCTCAGCACTGGGAGGGAAATGATGGCCTCCATGAGACTATAATCTAAGGGTATGCCAAAACCTACCGAGTAGATGAAGTGCACAACTGACCCCATCAACTCGGCAGGCTTCATGGTTTTTCCGAATTGTAGTTACTAAATTTTTAAAATTTGCTGGACATTATTTTTGGTCATCTACTCTCTTGAAATCCAATTTAACAATTACTCATCTTGTTGATTATGTTACTCCTAGTAACCAAGCAATTGATGTTTTCATTGGCTAACCTAGGTACAGTTTTAGTAAATAGGCTAGTTTTAATTATTATTAGTTCTTCCCTGTTTTAGGAAAAATACTCCTTTATAATGTTTAAATATAATTACATTTAATTTATACAATGTTTTCTTCACATCTTTACATAAACTTAGATACTTGTATTTTATAATTTAGGGGTTTTTAACTTGGTTTATTTCTGACTTATACTTCTGTAAATGTATTATTGCTCTAAGCACTATTTTAATTTCCACCATCTCTTTACTTTATTTTAATTAGCAATTATTAATTTCTTATATAACCCTGGATCCTTCAAACATAAACAAAATAATCTTTTAATTACATTGATATTGCTTTTGTGGCCTAACCATACAAAACTACAACAACTTATTACTAAACTTATAGTTTATTACTATAGTCCTTTATCTTCACTATTTGTGATTGATGTCTTTTTGGTTTTAAAATTTACACATATCATACTATGTTGCACTTTGTACACACCGCACTTTTATGGTAACACTTAGTACACTGTTTTTTAATTGCTACAGTGTTTTATGGTACAAATGTTTCATAGTATGATACTTATTCATACATTTCTGACTTTTGGAATGGGGTAACTACTGACTTTTTTATTATTATTATTCTACAAATAATATTAATAGGTACTTCTTGATTTTTATCAATATTGTCACTGATTATGTAATGTTACATAAAGCTCCCCCACTAGAACATATTTATTTTTATTTCCTTATTAAAATTAATTGTTTGATTCCTAATTCTTCACCTTCTTTTATCATTCTTCATAATATATTTTCATCTCTGTTTGGTTATATACACCTTTTATTTTTGTTATTTGTAATTGACTTTATTTCCCTTCACCTGGGTTACTAGGTATGGCCCAGTATAAAGTAAGAGTAATTTCCTTGCTATACCCTCTATAGAACTAGGTAGTTGTCTATTTTTTATTAGTACTTTATCCCCTACTTTGTATGGGTTAATTCTTTTCTTCTTACCGGATTCTTTTTTATACAAAAGTTCAGATTTATGAAGCAACCTATTATGCATTTCCATTTTATTATACTGTACTCTCTCTCCTGGAGGAAAATTAACGATTGATATTATTTCTCGTGGAGAGAAGGAGGAATTTTATGGAAAATTAACAAGAGTGTACGGAGCAGTCCCAAAATACGACTTAGTTATCATTCTGGGGGACTTTAATGCTAAGATTGGAAAAGAGAATTTTCTGAAGGGCGTTGCTGGGAAATTCTCCCTGCACAATGAATCCAGTGACAATGGAAGAATGCTTGCAGAGTTCGCTACAGCGTGCGGAATGATCATAAAAAGCACCAGTTTTGATCATAAAAGAATCCACTTAGGGACATGGAGAGCCCCTGGGACTGATCTAATGAATCAAATTGATCGTGTCCTTGTTAGCAAAAAACATGCAACCTCTGTAGTAGACACTAGAGCAATGAGAGGTCCAAACTGTGATACTGATCACTATCTGGTGAGAGCAGTGGTCAGAGAAAAGCTAGCTATGATCCAAAGAGATAAAGGAGAGAAAAGAATGAAATGGGATGTCGATAAACTTAAAGATGGTCATTGTTGTGGTCAATACCAACTAATGATAACTAACAAACTTGATGAGGAAATCAATAATATTGAAGAAAAGTGGACAAACATGAAATAAGCTGTTATAGAGGCGGCTAGAGAGATAGTAGGTGTGAAAAGGAGAAAACAGTCCGAATGGTTTGATGACGAGTGCAGAGAAGGTATACAGAAAAAGAATGAATGCAGAAGGAAAATGTTGGAGAGAAACACTAGACAGAATAGTGACCGATACGGAGCTAGCAGACGCGAGGCAAACCATTTATGTAAGAAGAAAAAAAGAGAATACATGAAGGAGAAGGTGCGTAAAATAGAGGAATTATCAGAACAGAAAAAAACCTGTATAATGAGGTAAGAAGTATAAATAGAAGTTACCAACCAAAGTTAAATATCTGCAAAGACAAAGATGGAAAACCAATAGCAGAAGACAGATGGGCTGAATATTTTGAAGAAATGTTAAATAAGCCTGACACAGTGGAGACTGTAGAAGAGAATGTAAGAATAGGTCCAGAACCATATGTAGAAATTCCTCAGTTGAGGAAGCGAGAAGAGCAATTAATCGACTAAAGAATGGGAAAGCGCCTGGCGAAGATCAGCTTAGCCCTGAACTGATCAAAAAAGGCGGTGGAGCACTAACTGCACAAATTCATGATATAGTAGTGTATGGGAGGAAGAGACAATGCCAAATGACTGGAAGACTGGAGTAATATGCCCAGTTTTTAAAAAAGGAGATAAAACTGTATGCAGTAATTATAGGGGCATAACTGCTAAGCTGTGTCTATAAGATATTTTCCATGATTCTCCTTGACAGGCTAAATGTTTATGCAGAGGAAATCCTAGGTGAACATCAGAGTGGATTTAGAGCCGACCGGAGCACAGTCGATCAAATTTTCGTCATGAGGCAGTCACTCGAAAGATGTTTTGAATATGGTATTGACCTCCATATACTGTTTATAGATTTCAGGCAAGCCTTCGATAGTGTAAATCGAAAAATGTTGCGAATAGCATTGGAAGATTTGGGAGTACCTCAAAAGATTGTGAGACTGGTACTGCTCAGTCTGAAAGATTTCAAAGGAAAAGTAGTTCTGGGAAGAAACAAAAGCCGAGATTTTACGGTTGGTACTGGAGTAAAGCAGGGTGATGCACTATCTGCAACCCTCTTCAACTTGGTACTACATTATGCTATAAACAAGATAGACTTCAGAGGACACATCTTCAAAAGGACGAGGCAACTAGGAGCATATGCGGATGATATTGTGCTGGTAGCCAGGAACAAAAATATATTAAAAGATACCTATATTGAAATGGAGAGGGAAGTAAGAAAAATTGGTTTGGAAGTCAATGAGGCTAAAACAAAATATATGAAAGTGTCTGCGAAGGAAAATAGAGAACTGCTAGACCTTCACACAGGCCATTACTGTTTCCAAGGAGTTACAGATTTTAAGTACCTAGGTGTTATTCTGAATAATGAAAACCGAGTGAGCAGCGAAATAGTAAATAGAATCATAACCGGCAATAGAGCCTACTATGCAAACCAATCATTACTGAAATCAAAGCTTCTAACTCCAAGAACCAAACTGATGTTATATAAAACACTGATCAGACCTGTTGTTGCTTATGCATCCGAGACATGGACTCTCGTAAATAAGGATATAAGCGCCTAAGAATTTTTGAAAGAAGAATATTGAGACAGATATTTGGACCGGTGAAGGAAGGGAATATGTATAGGATCCGAAATAACAGTGAGATAAATGAGTTGATTGGTGGACAAGACCTGGTGAGGCACATAAAATCAGCTAGAATTAGATGGCTGGGACACGTATCCCGTATGAATGTTACGAGGATGCCCAAAACTATATTAAGTGGAACGATATTGGGCAAAAGAAGAAGAGGCAGGCCTTGAAGATGATGGCAGCAGGATGTGGAAGAAGATCTGAGAAAGATGGGCATTAGGAACTGGAGACTGAGGGCAATGGACAGAGATGAGTGGAGAGGGTCGTAGCGGAAGCCAGGGCTCACCATGGGCTGTAGTGCTGGAGAGTAGTAGTAGTAGTAGTATTAGTAGTATTTCTCGTGGTGGTGGTTTTTGTGAACATCACTTGATGAGGATTGGTCACAATAGTCAATAAAAACTTGTTCTAACGCTCTCATATTTCTATTTACTTCTATACCTGTCCTTGCTCAATTGAGCATCTGTCTGCTATATTCCTTCTATTTTCTTCCTTCATAATTCTGGAATCTTATATAATATCTTCTTAGCTGTTTTATTATCCCTTAAATATTTAATTTCCGTAACATTTTTTCCCTATCCTGTGTGGTGGTTCAGTTCAGGTGGCCACTTTTGGGTCCATTACTCCCGCTGTCCATCCTTACACCTTCTGAGTACAGAGGGACGTACCGTCTGCTCAGGAAAATGATTGCTGGAACATTTCTACAGTCAATTCATTATATTAAAAAAAAACTTACAAGTAGTCGATTGGCGACTGATAAAAAACACTCTTGGGATTCTTCACGCTGTTGCTGTTTACATTTGATTATATATTTCTTTTATCTTCTCGATTCCTTCTTATTTTCAGTAGCTATTTTTATATAACGTTGACAGGCATTATTGGTAAAGCCTTTTGACTTTCCTTCTTGTGACAGATGTTCATCGTATCAATTTTTCCTTTATCATTTTCAACTCCAAGAAATTCTAAATTGTAGCTGTATTAATTATTATCATTCTTTAGCTTCATTGTAATTATAGTCATTAAATTATTCATTGTCCTTCTTATTTTCTGTAGTTGTTTTAACACGTTTTCTACTCTCTTAATTGTTTTAACTACTATTATGTCTACATATGTAAGTCGTTCTTACATTCTCTTGGCGTTTTGTCGTTTATCTTAAATCATATCGTTTCTAAATATTGTAACGTTACATAACCCCTGCCCAAATATGATAACACAATCACCATCGTTAAAACCAGTAATCACCCCATTCTAAAAGTCAGAAATGGGTATTATGTATCAAGCTATAAAAAATTTTGTACTACAAAACACTGTAAACAATATAATAAAAGTGCAGTGTACAAAGTGAAAAATAGTGTACTTAGTGAAAGTGTAAACTTTTAAAAAAAGAGCATCTCACAGATTGGTACTGGAGATGAAAAACAATCAATATTGGAGCAGTGGACTATATTGCTGCTGACAAGATTTGTATTTTTTGTAATTTTGTATTGTGTAGGCCACAAAGGTCTTGTACCTAGGAATAATCTTTGTGTTTAATATAATGATTTTGTTTAAATATAAGATAACCCAGGGTTAGATATAAAATAATAATATGTTAGCAAGATGGCATAGGAAAAATAGTTTAGAGTAAGGATACATTCAGTAAATGATAAATCATAAATAAATCAAATTAAAGGAGATTAAAATAAAAATTACCAATGTACAAGTTTAAGGAAAAATATAAAGAAAAACCTTAAATAAATTAAATTCGATTATAAATAAAATCTAAAAAGTATTATTTTTATAAAAAGAAGAAATAAATTTATAATAATTAATAATAGCCTATATACTAAAAAGTATATAGATTCACCAATAAAAAACCATAAAAATTCTTGGTTACTAACAGTAACCAACTAACAAGATTTGAATTAATTGTTAAACGATATTGAAAGTGAACGTTTTGAAAAAAGTGTCATGCCTATAAAAATTTAAGAAATTAACCAATACCATTTGGAATAAGCAGTACAAAATTAATAAAATTAATGAGTGATGTCCACTACATATTAGAACTCCTTCGAATAGAACAATTCACGCCCGTAATTTGATGAAACCTTGAAAAATCAACCTTCGATGTCCAGGCCTAGCCCACAGAACTTCGACATTTTGGTGAAATCGTTACCGAGTAAAATTTAACTAAATTACTCCTCAACTATAACTATAACACTAGATACAGCACCATATCCTTAAATACTTCAGGAAAAGAAGTGAACATAAACTTTATTATTTAGTTAACCTAAAAAACCAGCAGAACGGTTCTTGTGAACATTCCGGCCGTCATTAAATAATTTTCGTGTTTTCAGTGAAGATACGTAATCTGCGCTCTAGCGGTCAACCAAGCAACTACATAACATAAATAATACAAATTATAAAACTGTATTTTTGTAAAGCTTGGTGTTAACCCATATTCATTTCTGACTTTCTCATAGTACAAAGAACTCTATAATAACCCTGGGAAATTAATAAATTGTTTCTTTATTATTATTGAAATAAAAAATAAAAATATTTGTTATATACTATATGTTTAAAAATAAGATCGAAATAATCCTGTGTTGTCAGTAAGAATCGATTATCCCTTTCTGTTTTGGGAGAAGATAAAAAAATGCTAAATAAATTCAATGAATACTTTGTTGTTTGAATAAAAATGTGTATTATTTTCAGTAGATGGTAGTTGGTTAAGATTGTCAGAAGACTGAGAAGAGAACGGACAACCAGAAAATATTACGTACCATTTGGAGTTAATTTAACCTCAAATGTGTTTGTAAACGTCACAGTCAGCTGATCTCATGAGCGGAGAAATTTGAATTAATTAATCGTATACTAAGAGAGTAACTCTCTCTCCTAACTACTGTCAAACAACGGTATTGAGTTCACCCAAATAAAATCTAAGGGAAATATTTGCATAATCACACACACTCGATTTTTGGAAACATTGAACATAAAATATAACAAATTCTGTGACTCTTATTAAAGCGAGATTTTTGAAGAGTATAAATAGACATAAAATTACTACTACTCAGGGAAATAAACCGCGAGACGTTACAAGATGACGTACAAACGTGGTGTTTAAGTAGGAAAGTATAACAGCAAGACATTAGATTGACTCGGAGAAAACCGCGAGACGTTACAAGATAGCTGCTTCAACGTGGGGCAAATAAAACATTATTTCAATAAATAATTACAGTGACGATCGCGAGAGAGACGATTATTTGGAACGATAATTAGATCAAAACAGCGAGACGTTACAAGATGGCACTCAACTTAAAAGGGCTTTAATTAGGAAAGAAATTTTGAGATATACGAAAGATAATATAACAAAAAACCTAATTTTCGTTGGCAGCTATGAGAAAACAAGAAATGCATAATACCAGAGGCAGATCGAAGAAGAGGGCAGAAGACAAGGAGAAGGAAGAAGGTGGACAGGAACGAGAAATAGAAGTAGTCACGGACAGTGAAATAGAACAACAGATAGGCGATAAAGAAGAAACTGAAGGAATTATGGACACGGAAAGGGAAATGGTTGAAGAGGATGCCCAAGGGGACCAACCAGATAAATCCACCCAAAAAGAAGAAATGAGCATGCAGGAGATGTTGAGAATTATAATGGAAAGCAATAAACAAACAAATGAGAAAAATAGCGAAAATCTAAGGAAAATAAATGAGGAAAATAAGGAAAACTTGAGGAAACAAAATGAAACCTTGAGCGAAAAATTTGACAAAATAGATGAAAACTCAAGGAAACAAAATGGAACCTTGAGCGAAAAATTTGACAAAATAGATGAAAGCTTTAGGAAACAGGAGGAGAACTCAAGGAAGCAAAATGAAACCTTGAGGGACAGTTTAAAACAAATTGAGAAAATAAATGAAGAAAATTTAAGATGTTGAGGGTAAAATGGAGAAGTTCAATAAGGAGATAAGGGAAACTTTCGGGGGGAAGTTTGAAAATGTTAACACACTTAGCCAAAGAGTAGATGGATACAAGGGGGAGACAAATAAGCAAATGGATGAGAGTTTCAGAAAGTTAGAGGAAACAATGGACAGTGGTTGCAATACTTTGAATGGAACAATAGACAACACTTCCGAAGGTATTAAAGTAAGTCCGAATACAGAAGAGAGCAGGAAGGAAATAGAAATTAGGGAGTACCAAGGTGTAATGCCATCGGAAAATAAAAATAGCAACAACAAAGAGGATAATCAATACCTAGAAAAGAAGACCAAGAAAATAAGAAAAACATGTAGAAAGAAAATAATAAATACAAGGGAAGAATGGGAGATGATTACTGGTGGATTAATTAATGTATTTAACCTTCCAATTAATGAACAGAGGGAGTTAATTAAGTTTAGATCTCAGTTAAATAGGTCGACGATTGAAGTGCATCAGAAGATATCAGTCATATTATCAAGACAGAATATGTTAATGAGAAGAATGATCCGGTCCGAGACCAAATAAAAATGTGTTGAATGTCGGCACGTGTGTACTAAGATTTTTTCTATCAGAAAGAATAAAGCTTGGTGCGCTATCGCCAGGATGCAGAATGATAAAGATAGTGGGCTGTATTAATACATTTATTAGGTTTCCTTTTTTACACTTGAATCATAGTATTAAGATTGGCTAATTCTGAAAGATTAATTTTGTAGAAACCGATTCGTAAATGAAGCTACATTTTGATGAGGCGCAAATGTGTGCTACTCAGCTACATTGAAAAACGTTGAGGCCTAAGGCCTAAATAATTGTCGCGACAACAAGAATAAGAAAGGGACAGAACAGGCAGCAAACGTAATGACGTCCCCGCTGCCAGCCAAGGCTCGTAGAACTGTATCGTTGTAAAAACATGATAAGCACGATTTGAAAGCGTACAGATTAGCCAACCTATGAACGCGAAAATTACCACACTACTGTCCATAACTGCCTGCAAAAAATCAAAAGATTTTTTAATACATTTTAATAACTTATTGTAGAAAAATACAGAGTTCTTAATAATAAAGGTCAATCTCAGTAGGCTGCATTGAACCTTGAGTTGTAATCTTAGATAACAGTTATGACATTAACTGCTTAGCGATAAGCTTGAGTGATGATAAGAGTTGAGCAGGCCAAGGTCGGCGTGCAACTTGATTTGTGCATGAATAAAAATGCAAGAGTTAGCAATGTATTGCCAATATATATTGTATGTATACAATATTAAACGATATAAGACGTGAAAGTACATAAATTGACAATGTTTAATGATGAATAATCGGTGACTAATCAATTGTAACATTTATGCAAGTCATAGTGGTTAGCTTGAACCAGTTAAGGCCAGTAGACCTATACAATAGTATTGAATACAATGAACAAACAAAATTATAAAAATTATACATGTAAAGGCATAAATTTAGCATGTCGCCATATAGTCTGCACGATGCATGCTATCCTGAAATTTCAGGAATATACAATAAATTGTTATGTGAAAACAAGCTATACATAGTTGACTGATTGCAAGCACAAATTGTAATGACGTGTATGTCATAATTAAAACATGAATAATAATTGTGCAATGCGTAGTCACAAAATACAAAATGCAATATAAAATACAATATAAAAATAAAAATATAGGCGTGGCGTGGTTATAGACAGTAGATGCGAAAAACAATGTGTTTTACATAAATACAAGTTATATAATAAATACAATAGAAATCAGTTTAGTTAATTACAAATATGAATAAGGCACAATAGCATAAGTGACAAGTGCAACAATGTGGTTATACAAATGTAATACATGAGTTGAACAATTGCGAGAAATACATTCATAGAATAATAAATATCACACATATTGAGAAATGTGCAAGAAAATGCATACATGGTTTGTATAACTGCAGACCATGCGAATATTATGTAACAAAATTTTTACATAAAATAACCCCACCAATGACATGACACAAAACCCAATACCAATATCAAAATGTAAATGTGTAGGACATAGTATGCCTCAAAAATTATTAACATATAAATACAAAAATAGCAAAGTATACCACCAAGAAACTATGATAAGTATAGACATAATAGCACAGTGCATGGTTGTGAAATTACAAGTCACATGCAAATTTAGTATAAAAACACGCAATGATGCAAATTAACGTGAAAATGTTGTGATGATACATATCACAATTAAGTTGACCAAATGGTCAGACAATAAAGTAATGAAAGCCAGCGGCCAAGTAAAATAGCATTGTGCTAAATAATTATAGCAACCTTGTGTCTAAGTCTCATCCCGCGCTGGCAACAAACATAGCTTATGAACTGGTCTCCGTAAAATACCAGTAGGCGTGCGAATGTCTACAACTCTAATTAAGTTGTCTGGGCCGGGAAATGTGGCGGTAATTACACCAAATTTCCACGCTAATGGAGGTAAGTTATCCTCAATCAGTAAAACCAGGTCACCAATGGAAACATTATCCTTGGCGAATTTCCATTTTTGACGTTGTTGTAATTGATGTAAATAGTCATGAGACCAAGCCTTCCAAATGACTTGGACAAACTTCTGGAGAAGTTGCCAACGTCCAAGACGAGAGATGGGAACGTGAGATAAGTCTGGGTCAGGTATCGCCGTTAATGGTGCGCAAATCAAAAAATGGCCAGGTGTGAGTGGCACCGGATCATTTACATCCGATGAAATGGCAAATAATGGGCGTGAGTTTAGACATGCCTCTATCTGAGACAAAACTGTCGTAAACTCCTCGAAGGTGAGTATATACTTGCCTACCACGTGGCGCAAATGATACTTTAAACTCTTTATACTGCTCTCCCAAAGACCACAAAAATGGGGTGACGAGGGTGGAATAAATGACCATGAAATACCCTGAGAGGTCGTAAAGGATTTGATTGATGAGGTGGCATCCTTGTTATGCCAAAGATTGTAAAGGTCATGTAAAACATTGCGGGCCTTTCTAAAGTTCGTGCCGTTATCAGAATATAACCGGCTGGGTATGCCCCTACGGGACAAAACGACGTAAGGCAGCTATAAACGCGTTGGCTGTAAGGTCGGAAACCAATTCCAAATGAATGGCCCTGGTTGCTAAGCAGATGAACAAAGACACGTACGATTTTGACAGAGTCCTAGATTTCTGCCCGCCATGACGAATCATGAAGGGACCACCATAATCAACTGCGCAGAATAGGAACGGCCGCGAAGGAGTGACTCTAGGAGATGGTAAAATACCAAGCCTCTGAACCTGTTGTTTGGCACTAAACCTGAGGCACTTGACGCATCTACGAATAATGGAGCGAATGACTATCTTGGCGTTAATAATCCACCAACGTTGATGAAGTGAGTGATGCACGAGTTGAGCACCAGCATGGAGTAGGCGAATGTGTTCACGTTCAATAATAAGGCGAGTAATATGAGCTGAAGGATGCAAGACAATAGGATGCTTATTGTCATAAGGTAGTTGCGACTGCTGTAAGCGCCCGCCGACGCGTATTACGCCAGACTCGTCAAGAAACGGGTCCAGAGAAGACAACTTACTCCTAATAGAGACAGAAGACCCATTACGAAGACAATTAATCTCGGCAGCGAAGTGGATCGACTGAGATTGTTTTATGAAAAAATTAAGAGTGGAATGAATTTCAATGGGGGTAAGAGCACCCGATATTTTCTCAGCACTGGAGAGTCTAATATTTTTGATGAATCGAAAGCAGTAAGCGTATACGCGTGTCAGACGGTGCAACGAAGAAAAGTCCTTTGAAAGATCAATAGCCAGGGTAGACATTAGAGAAAGTTTGGGGGTTTGTTTTTCCTCAGCAGTGAATTCAGAAGACGACAGATTAGAAGGTAAAAAGGGTGGGAAAAGATTGGACTCGGAAGATCGAGACAAACAGGCGGGACCGTGCCACCAAAGCGAACAATCGCGCAAAACGTCGGGGTGACATCCCCTAGAAATAATATCGGCAGGATTATATCGAGAATTGATGTGATGCCATGTGTAGGCTTCCGTAAGACGCTGAATCTCGGCAACACGATTAGCGACGTAGGTTTTCCACCTCAAAGACTGGGCATGAATCCAGTAAAGGGACACCATAGAGTCTGAATACAGATGAATACTATTAATAAAGGAATGAAGAGCAGGGACGACCTTGAATACGAGTCGCGATAACAACAAGCAAGCACAGAGTTCAATGATAGGTAATGACACCTGACATAGGGAGGCCACGCGAGATTTAGAACACAGAAGGTGACAAGAGGCCGATGAATCTTGATAAATGACTCTAATGTAAAAACACCCATATCCCTTTTCAGAAGCATCCGAAAACCCATGTAATTCAACTATCTTTGCCTTAGACTTGCAACGAATAGAACGTGGGACAATAATTTTACTGATCAGACATAATTTATCGCTTAGTGAATGCCAAAGCAAGCGTAATTGACCGGAGATTGGGTCATCCCAACCGAGATTGCACAGCCAGAGTTGCTGCATAAACTGTTTGTACAGGAAAACAATGGGACCGACGAGCCCGAGTGGATCGTATATGCCTGCGATAATCATAGGATTTTCCTCTTGGAGATGCTTGATTCAACGGGGAATGATTTGATGTCAAACAAAAATGAATCTGTAGCATTATTCCAGAGAATGCCTAAGGTACGCACATTACCCTGTTTGTTTAAAGGGAGTGATAAATTGTCATGATCGGCGACCACATTGGGTTCATTTGATGCCCATTTATGCAGCGTGAGACCGTATTGACTCAACAACGTGCCTAAGTCAGATTTCAACTTGGTCAGATCAGAAATGGTGTCTGCACCGGTTAGCAAATCGTCGACATAGAAATCATTGGTTATAGCTGACGCTGCGTCAGGAAAAGAAGCTTCATGATCCTTACCAATCTGATTAAGACAGCGAGTAGCCAAAAACGAAGCACTAGCAGTGCCGTAGGTTACCGTTTGCAATACAAAGTGTTTAAACTGTTCGAGGGGAGAGTCACACCGCAGAATACGTTGATAATGACAATCTTTCTCAGCTACCAGAATTTGTCGATACATCTCGATGTCGGCGATGAGAACATAGTTATGCATACGAAATCGCAAAAGAATAGAAAAAAGGTCTTGTTGGACGTTTGGGCCTACCAACAAAATGTCATTGAGAGAAAGGCCATTGGTAGTTTTGGACGAACCGTCAAAAACGACGCGAAGTTTTGTCGTAGAACTAGAATGCTTAAAGACGGCATGGTGTGGCAGATAGTAGGCATTTGGAACCCCAGAATTGATAGAGCAATTGTCGATAAGCGTCATGTGGCCAAGATCCTTATACTCCTGAATAAAGTTTGCGTATTCGCGCGCAAGCTTAGAATCACGCATGAACCGGTGTTCTAAACTCAAGAATCTTGCTTCAGCGCTAGCATAGGACTCACCCAATTGGGGATTGTCAGACTTAAATGGTAGCGAAACAACGAACCTACCCTCTTGATTGCGATGAGTAGACTTAACGAAATGCTCCTCACAAGCTGACTCGTTATTAATAGGTGCATTATCAGGGATAGTTTCGGTCTCCCAAAATTTCTCGAGGGACTCCAGAATTTGACTGTCGTTGCTCCTAGCCAGGAACGAAACAGCAGGACCCTTATAACGGCAGTGTTTGGGCAGATTGCCTGCAAGATTGTAGCCTAACTTTGTTTCCTGTATAATAGGAAAATGAGAACCGCGTACGTATTTGTTAGCTAAAATTAAATTAGGTAAAATTGCGCACCTAAAAGTATGTCGATGTCAGCTGATATGTTGAAATTTGGATCGGCGAGGAAAACGTTATCTGGAATGTTAAATTGATTTATGTCAAAAGATTGTGCTGGCAGTTTATGGGTTAATGCAGATAAGACCGCACATTTTGCCTCGAAGCTATATCTTTGATAGCGGGAAATAATGCGTATAGATGCTAGATTAGTGGCACAACGCGGTATTATTTATACCTGTAATCGGTATGTTAGATTTAGTCAAGTTAAGCTGTAATTTCTTGGCAAATGATTCCGTACAAAAATTTATTTGTGAACCTGCATCCAAAAGAACTCTTGCGAGTTGTCTGTTGCCAGCCTGGTCAATGACAAACACAATTGCTGTTGATAAAAGAATATTATTTGTAGATTGTAATTTGAGTGAACAATAGTTACTGCTGCTGGCAGAAACTGGCTTCGATACATTGTTTATGTGCAACAATGTATGGTGTCGTTTTGAGCAGATCTTACATGATTGTTTAATCTTACAATTAGATGAGAAATGATCTGGTCTTAGACAATTGGTACAGCATTTATGATTTAATATAAATTGTCCTCGTTCTGATGTGCTTAGTGCACGAAATTTATCACACATGTAAATTGGATGATTAGATTTACAGCATAAGCATGAATAATTATTTGACGCTGAGTGATAACCTTTAAATGCAGTGCTGCCAGCAGCGTTTCATGATTTATGGTTGTCAGATTTATTATTGAATCTTAAACTTAGCTTGTTGTGTTGCTGTCCGGCATCGATAGGCAGTGTATTTTCTAACAACTGTCTACGTGCGTTTAAAAACTGAGTAAAACCTTGAAAGTTAGGAAGATTATCGGGGTCTATAGACTCCTTCCATAATTTAAACGTAGTATGGTCCAGTTTTGCTGACAATAATTGTACAGTGATAAGCTCGAAAGAATCCACTGACAGTTGCATGGCCGCCAGTGAATTAACAGAAGACGTTATCGTATTTATGAATTCTGCCAAACTTTGGACAGAGTCTTTAATTGTTGACTTTACTTCAAGTAAATTTTGAATATAGTACTTAGCTAGTATGAATTTGTTGTCATATCTAGCGGACAGCAAACTCAACACTATCGAATAGTTTTCGTTACAAATAGGTAATGACTTAATTAAATCTAGTGGCTCATTTTTCAGAGACGAATACAACTAGTGTAATTTCTGCACTGACGTTAGATCAGATCTGGCATGCACCAAGTCCAAAAATATTGAGTAGAAATGCTGCCATTCTAAGATATTGCCTGTGAAGCAGGGCAAACTTATCGGTTTTAGTTGCATATTGCTTGTTAATACGGGAGATACAGTCTGAATGTTAAAGGTTTCTATCAATTGTAAGATATTGGTTTCTGTTGAATATAACAGCTCTTCGACATCAACTCGGTCTTACTAAAAAGTTACTAAATATTTCGAAACAATTTGATAAAATAAAAAGACAAACCACCAAGAAAATGTAAGAACAGATTATTAAATAATATTTATAAATAACAGATTTAAACTGAAATAATAGAAAAAAATAATATTTTGATGGTAACAAACAGAAGAAAAAATAAATAAATAAAAACAATTGATGGTAATGTGCTCAGATAAGAAGGTAAAATAAGAAGAATAACGAATAATTTAATGACTACAATGAAACTAAAGAATGATGATAATTAATACAACTATAATTTAGAATTTCTCGGAGTTGAAAATGATATAGGAAGAAATGATACGGAGAAAATATGTCACAAGAAGGAAAGTCAAAAGGATTTTAAAATAATACCTATCAATAATGTTATATGCTATTAGTTAATGAAAAAGAAGAAGGAATCAAGAAAGAAAAAGAAATATATAATTAAATGCAAACAGCTACAACGTGAAGAATCCCAAAAGTGTTTAGTATTAGTCGCTAATCGACTACTTGTAAGTTTTTTATTATAATGAATTGACTGTAGAAGTGTTCCAGCAATCATTTAACTGAGCAGGGATGATGTTCCCCTGATCTCAGAAGGTGTAAGGACAGCGGAGTAATGGACCCAACGTGGCCACCCGAACTGAACCACCGCACAGGATAGGGAAAAATGTTAGGTAAATTGAATATTTAAGGGATGATAAAATAGCTGAAAAGAGTGATATTAGATTCCAGAAGTATGAATGAAGAAAACCGAAGGAAGTTAGCAGACAGAAGCTTAATTGAGAAAGAAAATTTATAGAAGCAAATAGAAATATGAGTGTCAAAACAAGTTTTTTATGATTAGTGTGACCAGCCCTTATCAAGTAATATGTGAAAGACCACTACCCAGAGAAATTAAATCATTAATGAATTTGCCTCCAAGAGAGAGAGAGTTGAGTAGGAAATTAAGTCTATTACCATTAACCGAATAACAGGTGTATAACCAATCAGAAATAAAGAGATATTAGGAAGAATGATGAAAGAATCCGAAGACGGAAGAGTTCAACGATTATTTTTTAAAACAAGTATACAAAAATAAATCTGTTCTAGTGGGGGGGCTTTATGTAACGTTACATAACTCCTGCCCCAATATGATAACACAATCACCATCGTTAAAACCAGTAATCACCCCATTCTAAAAGTCAGAAATGGGTATTATGTACCAAGCTATAAAAAACTTTGTACTACAAAACACTGTAAACAATATAATAAAAGTGCAGTGTACAAAGTGAAAAATAGTGTACTTAGTGAAAGTGTAAACTTTTAAAAAAAGAGCATCTCACAGATTGGTACTGGAGATGAAAAACAATCAATATTGGAGCAGTGGACTATATTGCTGCTGACAAGTTTTGTATTTTGTGTAATTTTGTATTGTGTAGGCCACAAAGGTCTTGTACCTAGGAATAATCTTTGTGTTTAATATAATGATTTTGTTTAAATATAAGATAACCCAGGGTTAGGTATAAAATAATAATAATATAAAATAATAATATGTTAGCAAGATGGCATAGGAAAAATAGTTTAGAGTAAGGATACATTCAGTAAAATCAAATTAAAGGAGATTAAAATAAAAATTACCAATGTACAAGCTTAAGGAAAAATATAAAGAAAAACCTTAAATAAATTAAATTCAATTATAAATAAAATCTAAAAAGGATTATTTTTATAAAAAGAAGAAATAAATTTATAATAATTAATAATAGCCTATATACTAAAAAGTATATAGATTCACCAATAAAAAAACCATAAAAATTCTTGGTTACTAACAGTAACCAACTAACAAGATTTGAATTAATTGTTAAACGATATTGAAAGTGAACGTTTTGAAAAAAGTGTCATGCCTATAAAAATTTAAGAAATTAACCAATACCATTTGGAATAAGCAGTACAAAATTAATAAAATTAACGAGTGATGTCCACTACATATTAGAACTCCTTTGAATAGAACAATTCACGCCCGTAATTTGATGAAACCTTGAAAAATTAACCTTCGATGTCCAGGCCTAGCCCACAGAACTTCGACATTTTGGTGAGATCGTTACCGAGTAAAATTTAACTAAATTACTCCTCAACTATAACTTTATAACACTAGATACAGCACCATATCCTTAAATACTTCAGGAAAAGAGGTGAACATAAACTTTATTATTTAGTTAACCTAAAAAACCAGCAGAACGGTTCTTGTGAACATTCCGGCCGCCATTAAATAATTTTCATGTTTTCAGTGAAGAAACGTAATCTGCGCTCTAGCGGTCAACCAAGCAACTACATAACATAAATAATACAAATTATAAAACTGTATTTTTGTAAAGCTTGGTATTAACCCATATTCATTTCTGACTTTCTCATAGTACAAAGAACTCTATAATAACCCTGGGAAATTAATAAATTGTTTCTTTATTATTATTGAAATAAAAAATAAAAATATTTGTTATATACTATATGTTTAAAAATAAGATCGAAATAATCCTGTGTTGTCAGTAAGAATCGATTATCCCTTTCTGTTTTGGGAGAAGATAAAAAAATGCTAAATAAATTCAATGAATACTTTGTTGTTTGAATAAAAATGTGATTATTTTCAGTAGACGGTAGTTGGTTACAGATTGTCAGAATACTGAGAAGAGAACGGACAACCAGAAAATATTATGTACCATTTGGAGTTAATTTAACCTCAAATGTGTTTGTAAACGTCACAGTCAGCTGATCTCATGAGCGGAGAAATTTGAATTAATTAATCGTATACTAAGAGAGTAACTCTCTCTCCTAACTACTGTCAAACAACGGTATTGAGTTCACCCAAATAAAATCTAAGGGAAATATTTGCATAATCACACACACTCGATTTTTGGAAACATTGAACATAAAATATAACAAATTCTGTGACTCTTATTAAAGCGAGATTTTTGAAGAGTATAAATAGACATAAAATTACTACTAATCAGGGAAATAAACCGCGAGACGTTACAAGATGACGTACAAACGTGGTGTTTAAGTAGGAAAGTATAACAGCAAGACATTAGATTGACTCGGAGAAAACCGCGAGACGTTACAAGATAGCTGCTTCAACGTGGGGCAAATAAAACATTATTTCAATAAATAATTACAGTGACGATCGCGAGAGAGACGATTATTTGGAACGATAATTAGATCAAAACAGCGAGACGTTACAAGATGGCACTCAACTTAAAAGGGCTTTAATTAGGAAAGAAATTTTGAGATATACGAAAGATAATATAACAAAAAACCTAATTTTCGTTGGCAGCTATGAGAAAACAAGAAATGCATAATACCAGAGGCAGATCGAAGAAGAGGGCAGAAGACAAGGAGAAGGAAGAAGGTGGACAGGAACGAGAAATAGAAGTAGTCACGGACAGTGAAATAGAACAACAGATAGGCGATAAAGAAGAAACTGAAGGAATTATGGACACGGAAAGGGAAATGGTTGAAGAGGATGCCCAAGGGGACCAACCAGATAAATCCACCCAAAAAGAAGAAATGAGCATGCAGGAGATGTTGAGAATTATAATGGAAAGCAATAAACAAACAAATGAGAAAAATAGCGAAAATCTAAGGAAAATAAATGAGGAAAATAAGGAAAACTTGAGGAAACAAAATGAAACCTTGAGCGAAAAATTTGACAAAATAGATGAAAACTCAAGGAAACAAAATGGAACCTTGAGCGAAAAATTTGACAAAATAGATGAAAGTTTTAGGAAACAGGAGGAGAACTCAAGGAAGCAAAATGAAACCTTGAGGGACAGTTTAAAACAAATTGAGAAAATAAATGAAGAAAATTTAAGATGTTGAGGGTAAAATGGAGAAGTTCAATAAGGAGATAAGGGAAACTTTCGGGGGGAAGTTTGAAAATGTTAACACACTTAGCCAAAGAGTAGATGGATACAAGGGGGAGACAAATAAGCAAATGGATGAGAGTTTCAGAAAGTTAGAGGAAACAATGGACAGTGGTTGCAATACTTTGAATGGAACAATAGACAACACTTCCGAAGGTATTAAAGTAAGTCCGAATACAGAAGAGAGCAGGAAGGAAATAGAAATTAGGGAGTACCAAGGTGTAATGCCATCGGAAAATAAAAATAGCAACAACAAAGAGGATAATCAATACCTAGAAAAGAAGACCAAGAAAATAAGAAAAACATGTAGAAAGAAAATAATAAATACAAGGGAAGAATGGGAGATGATTACTGGTGGATTAATTAATGTATTTAACCTTCCAATTAATGAACAGAGGGAGTTAATTAAGTTTAGATCTCAGTTAAATAGGTCGACGATTGAAGTGCATCAGAAGATATCAGTCATATTATCAAGACAGAATATGTTAATGAGAAGAATGATCCGGTCCGAGACCAAATAAAAATGTGTTGAATGTCGGCACGTGTGTACTAAGATTTTTTCTATCAGAAAGAATAAAGCTTGGTGCGCTATCGCCAGGATGCAGAATGATAAAGATAGTGGGCTGTATTAATACATTTATTAGGTTTCCTTTTTTACACTTGAATCATAGTATTAAGATTGGCTAATTCTGAAAGATTAATTTTGTAGAAACCGATTCGTAAATGAAGCTACATTTTGATGAGGCGCAAATGTGTGCTACTCAGCTACATTGAAAAACGTTGAGGCCTAAGGCCTAAATAATTGTCGCGACAACAAGAATAAGAAAGGGACAGAACAGGCAGCAAACGTAATGACGTCCCCGCTGCCAGCCAAGGCTCGTAGAACTGTATCGTTGTAAAAACATGATAAGCACGATTTGAAAGCGTACAGATTAGCCAACCTATGAACACGAAAATTACCACACTACTGTCCATAACTGCCTGCAAAAAATCAAAAGATTTTTTAATACATTTTAATAACTTATTGTAGAAAAATACAGAGTTCTTAATAGTAAAGGTCAATCTCAGTAGGCTGCATTGAACCTTGAGTTGTAATCTTAGATAACAGTTATGACATTAACTGCTTAGCGATAAGCTTGAGTGATGATAAGAGTTGAGCAGGCCAAGGTCGGCGTGCAACTTGATTTGTGCATGAATAAAAATGCAAGAGTTAGCAATGTATTGCCAATATATATTGTATGTATACAATATTAAACGATATAAGACGTGAAAGTACATAAATTGACAATGTTTAATGATGAATAATCGGTGACTAATCAATTGTAACATTTATGCAAGTCATAGTGGTTAGCTTGAACCAGTTAAGGCCAGTAGACCTATACAATAGTATTGAATACAATGAACAAACAAAATTATAAAAATTATACATGTAAAGGCATAAATTTAGCATGTCGCCATATAGTCTGCACGATGCATGCTATCCTGAAATTTCAGGAATATACAATAAATTGTTATGTGAAAACAAGCTATACATAGTTGACTGATTGCAAGCACAAATTGTAATGACGTGTATGTCATAATTAAAACATGAATAATAATTGTGCAATGCGTAGTCACAAAATACAAAATGCAATATAAAATACAATATAAAAATAAAAATATAGGCGTGGCGTGGTTATAGACAGTAGATGCGAAAAACAATGTGTTTTACATAAATACAAGTTATATAATAAATACAATAGAAATCAGTTTAGTTAATTACAAATATGAATAAGGCACAATAGCATAAGTGACAAGTGCAACAATGTGGTTATACAAATGTAATACATGAGTTGAACAATTGCGAGAAATACATTCATAGAATAATAAATATCACACATATTGAGAAATGTGCAAGAAAATGCATACATGGTTTGTATAACTGCAGACCATGCGAATATTATGTAACAAAATTTTTACATAAAATAACCCCACCAATGACATGACACAAAACCCAATACCAATATCAAAATGTAAATGTGTAGGACATAGTATGCCTCAAAAATTATTAACATATAAATACAAAAATAGCAAAGTATACCACCAAGAAACTATGATAAGTATAGACATAATAGCACAGTGCATGGTTGTGAAATTACAAGTCACATGCAAATTTAGTATAAAAACACGCAATGATGCAAATTAACGTGAAAATGTTGTGATGATACATATCACAATTAAGTTGACCAAATGGTCAGACAATAAAGTAATGAAAGCCAGCGGCCAAGTAAAATAGCATTGTGCTAAATAATTATAGCAACCTTGTGTCTAAGTCTCATCCCGCGCTGGCAACAAACATAGCTTATGAACTGGTCTCCGTAAAATACCAGTAGGCGTGCGAATGTCTACAACTCTAATTAAGTTGTCTGGTCCGGGAAATGTGGCGGTAATTACACCAAATTTCCACGCTAATGGAGGTAAGTTATCCTCAATCAGTAAAACCAGGTCACCAATGGAAACATTATCCTTGGCGAATTTCCATTTGTGACGTTGTTGTAATTGATGTAAATAGTCATGAGACCAAGCCTTCCAAATGACTTGGACAAACTTCTGGAGAAGTTGCCAACGTCCAAGACGAGAGATGGGAACGTGAGATAAGTCTGGGTCAGGTATCGCCGTTAATGGTGCGCAAATCAAAAAATGGCCAGGTGTGAGTGGCACCGGATCATTTACATCCGATGAAATGGCAAATAATGGGCGTGAGTTTAGACATGCCTCTATCTGAGACAAAACTGTCGTAAACTCCTCGAAGGTGAGTATATACTTGCCTACCACGTGGCGCAAATGATACTTTAAACTCTTTATACTGCTCTCCCAAAGACCACAAAAATGGGGTGACGAGGGTGGAATAAATGACCATGAAATACCCTGAGAGGTCGTAAAGGATTTGATTGATGAGGTGGCATCCTTGTTATGCCAAAGATTGTAAAGGTCATGTAAAACATTGCGGGCCTTTCTAAAGTTCGTGCCGTTATCAGAATATAACCGGCTGGGTATGCCCCTACGGGACAAAACGACGTAAGGCAGCTATAAACGCGTTGGCTGTAAGGTCGGAAACCAATTCCAAATGAATGGCCCTGGTTGCTAAGCAGATGAACAAAGACACGTACGATTTTGACAGAGTCCTAGATTTCTGCCCGCCATGACGAATCATGAAGGGACCACCATAATCAACTGCGCAGAATAGGAACGGCCGCGAAGGAGTGACTCTAGGAGATGGTAAAATACCAAGCCTCTGAACCTGTTGTTTGGCACTAAACCTGAGGCACTTGACGCATCTACGAATAATGGAGCGAATGACTATCTTGGCGTTAATAATCCACCAACGTTGATGAAGTGAGTGATGCACGAGTTGAGCACCAGCATGGAGTAGGCGAATGTGTTCACGTTCAATAATAAGGCGAGTAATATGAGCTGAAGGATGCAAGACAATAGGATGCTTATTGTCATAAGGTAGTTGCGACTGCTGTAAGCGCCCGCCGACGCGTATTACGCCAGACTCGTCAAGAAACGGGTCCAGAGAAGACAACTTACTCCTAATAGAGACAGAAGACCCATTACGAAGACAATTAATCTCGGCAGCGAAGTGGATCGACTGAGATTGTTTTATGAAAAAATTAAGAGTGGAATGAATTTCAATGGGGGTAAGAGCACCCGATATTTTCTCAGCACTGGAGAGTCTAATATTTTTGATGAATCGAAAGCAGTAAGCGTATACGCGTGTCAGACGGTGCAACGAAGAAAAGTCCTTTGAAAGATCAATAGCCAGGGTAGACATTAGAGAAAGTTTGGGGGTTTGTTTTTCCTCAGCAGTGAATTCAGAAGACGACAGATTAGAAGGTAAAAAGGGTGGGAAAAGATTGGACTCGGAAGATCGAGACAAACAGGCGGGACCGTGCCACCAAAGCGAACAATCGCGCAAAACGTCGGGGTGACATCCCCTAGAAATAATATCGGCAGGATTATGTCGAGAATTGATGTGATGCCATGTGTAGGCTTCCGTAAGACGCTGAATCTCGGCAACACGATTAGCGACGTAGGTTTTCCACCTCAAAGACTGGGCATGAATCCAGTAAAGGGACACCATAGAGTCTGAATACAGATGAATACTATTAATAAAGGAATGAAGAGCAGGGACGACCTTGAATACGAGTCGCGATAACAACAAGCAAGCACAGAGTTCAATGATAGGTAATGACACCTGACATAGGGAGGCCACGCGAGATTTAGAACACAGAAGGTGACAAGAGGCCGATGAATCTTGATAAATGACTCTAATGTAAAAACACCCATATCCCTTTTCAGAAGCATCCGAAAACCCATGTAATTCAACTATCTTTGCCTTAGACTTGCAACGAATAGAACGTGGGACAATAATTTTACTGATCAGACATAATTTATCGCTTAGTGAATGCCAAAGCAAGCGTAATTGACCGGAGATTGGGTCATCCCAACCGAGATTGCACAGCCAGAGTTGCTGCATAAACTGTTTGTACAGGAAAACAATGGGACCGACGAGCCCGAGTGGATCGTATATGCCTGCGATAATCATAGGATTTTCCTCTTGGAGATGCTTGATTCAACGGGGAATGATTTGATGTCAAACAAAAATGAATCTGTAGCATTATTCCAGAGAATGCCTAAGGTACGCACATTACCCTGTTTGTTTAAAGGGAGTGATAAATTGTCATGATCGGCGACCACATTGGGTTCATTTGATGCCCATTTATGCAGCGTGAGACCGTATTGACTCAACAACGTGCCTAAGTCAGATTTCAACTTGGTCAGATCAGAAATGGTGTCTGCACCGGTTAGCAAATCGTCGACATAGAAATCATTGGTTATAGCTGACGCTGCGTCAGGAAAAGAAGCTTCATGATCCTTACCAATCTGATTAAGACAGCGAGTAGCCAAAAACGAAGCACTAGCAGTGGCGTAGGTTACCGTTTGCAATACAAAGTGTTTAAACTGTTCGAGGGGAGAGTCACACCCCAGAATACGTTGATAATGACAATCTTTCTCAGCTACCAGAATTTGTCGATACATCTCGATGTCGGCGATGAGAACATAGTTATGCATACGAAATCGCAAAAGAATAGAAAAAAGGTCTTGTTGGACGTTTGGGCCTACCAACAAAATGTCATTGAGAGAAAGGCCATTGGTAGTTTTGGACGAACCGTCAAAAACGACGCGAAGTTTTGTCGTAGAACTAGAATGCTTAAAGACGGCATGGTGTGGCAGATAGTAGGCATTTGGAACCCCAGAATTGATAGAGCAATTGTCGATAAGCGTCATGTGGCCAAGATCCTTATACTCCTGAATAAAGTTTGCGTATTCGCGCGCAAGCTTAGAATCACGCATGAACCGGTGTTCTAAACTCAAGAATCTTGCTTCAGCGCTAGCATAGGACTCACCCAATTGGGGATTGTCAGACTTAAATGGTAGCGAAACAACGAACCTACCCTCTTGATTGCGATGAGTAGACTTAACGAAATGCTCCTCACAAGCTGACTCGTTATTAATAGGTGCATTATCAGGGATAGTTTCGGTCTCCCAAAATTTCTCGAGGGACTCCAGAATTTGACTGTCGTTGCTCCTAGCCAGGAACGAAACAGCAGGACCCTTATAACGGCAGTGTTTGGGCAGATTGCCTGCAAGATTGTAGCCTAACTTTGTTTCCTGTATAATAGGAAAATGAGAACCGCGTACGTATTTGTTAGCTAAAATTAAATTAGGTAAAATTGCGCACCTAAAAGTATGTCGATGTCAGCTGATATGTTGAAATTTGGATCGGCGAGGAAAACGTTATCTGGAATGTTAAATTGATTTATGTCAAAAGATTGTGCTGGCAGTTTATGGGTTAATGCAGATAAGACCGCACATTTTGCCTCGAAGCTATATCTTTGATAGCGGGAAATAATGCGTATAGATGCTAGATTAGTGGCACAACGCGGTATTATTTATACCTGTAATCGGTATGTTAGATTTAGTCAAGTTAAGCTGTAATTTCTTGGCAAATGATTCCGTACAAAAATTTATTTGTGAACCTGCATCCAAAAGAACTCTTGCGAGTTGTCTGTTGCCAGCCTGGTCAATGACAAACACAATTGCTGTTGATAAAAGAATATTATTTGTAGATTGTAATTTGAGTGAACAATAGTTACTGCTGCTGGCAGAAACTGGCTTCGATACATTGTTTATGTGCAACAATGTATGGTGTCGTTTTGAGCAGATCTTACATGATTGTTTAATCTTACAATTAGATGAGAAATGATCTGGTCTTAGACAATTGGTACAGCATTTATGATTTAATATAAATTGTCCTCGTTCTGATGTGCTTAGTGCACGAAATTTATCACACATGTAAATTGGATGATTAGATTTACAGCATAAGCATGAATAATTATTTGACGCTGAGTGATAACCTTTAAATGCAGTGCTGCCAGCAGCGTTTCATGATTTATGGTTGTCAGATTTATTATTGAATCTTAAACTTAGCTTGTTGTGTTGCTGTCCGGCATCGATAGGCAGTGTATTTTCTAACAACTGTCTACGTGCGTTTAAAAACTGAGTAAAACCTTGAAAGTTAGGAAGATTATCGGGGTCTATAGACTCCTTCCATAATTTAAACGTAGTATGGTCCAGTTTTGCTGACAATAATTGTACAGTGATAAGCTCGAAAGAATCCACTGACAGTTGCATGGCCGCCAGTGAATTAACAGAAGACGTTATCGTATTTATGAATTCTGCCAAACTTTGGACAGAGTCTTTAATTGTTGACTTTACTTCAAGTAAATTTTGAATATAGTACTTAGCTAGTATGAATTTGTTGTCATATCTAGCGGACAGCAAACTCAACACTATCGAATAGTTTTCGTTACAAATAGGTAATGACTTAATTAAATCTAGTGGCTCATTTTTCAGAGACGAATACAACTAGTGTAATTTCTGCACTGACGTTAGATCAGATCTGGCATGCACCAAGTCCAAAAATATTGAGTAGAAATGCTGCCATTCTAAGATATTGCCTGTGAAGCAGGGCAAACTTATCGGTTTTAGTTGCATATTGCTTGTTAATACGGGAGATACAGTCTGAATGTTAAAGGTTTCTATCAATTGTAAGATATTGGTTTCTGTTGAATATAACAGCTCTTCGACATCAACTCGGTCTTACTAAAAAGTTACTAAATATTTCGAAACAATTTGATAAAATAAAAAGACAAACCACCAAGAAAATGTAAGAACAGATTATTAAATAATATTTATAAATAACAGATTTAAACTGAAATAATAGAAAAAAATAATATTTTGATGGTAACAAACAGAAGAAAAAATAAATAAATAAAAACAATTGATGGTAATGTGCTCAGATAAGAAGGTAAAATAAGAAGAATAACGAATAATTTAATGACTACAATGAAACTAAAGAATGATGATAATTAATACAACTATAATTTAGAATTTCTCGGAGTTGAAAATGATATAGGAAGAAATGATACGGAGAAAATATGTCACAAGAAGGAAAGTCAAAAGGATTTTAAAATAATACCTATCAATAATGTTATATGCTATTAGTTAATGAAAAAGAAGAAGGAATCAAGAAAGAAAAAGAAATATATAATTAAATGCAAACAGCTACAACGTGAAGAATCCCAAAAGTGTTTAGTATTAGTCGCTAATCGACTACTTGTAAGTTTTTTATTATAATGAATTGACTGTAGAAGTGTTCCAGCAATCATTTAACTGAGCAGGGATGATGTTCCCCTGATCTCAGAAGGTGTAAGGACAGCGGAGTAATGGACCCAACGTGGCCACCCGAACTGAACCACCGCACAGGATAGGGAAAAATGTTAGGTAAATTGAATATTTAAGGGATGATAAAATAGCTGAAAAGAGTGATATTAGATTCCAGAAGTATGAATGAAGAAAACCGAAGGAAGTTAGCAGACAGAAGCTTAATTGAGAAAGAAAATTTATAGAAGCAAATAGAAATATGAGTGTCAAAACAAGTTTTTTATGATTAGTGTGACCAGCCCTTATCAAGTAATATGTGAAAGACCACTACCCAGAGAAATTAAATCATTAATGAATTTGCCTCCAAGAGAGAGAGAGTTGAGTAGGAAATTAAGTCTATTACCATTAACCGAATAACAGGTGTATAACCAATCAGAAATAAAGAGATATTAGGAAGAATGATGAAAGAATCCGAAGACGGAAGAGTTCAACGATTATTTTTTAAAACAAGTATACAAAAATAAATCTGTTCTAGTGGGGGGGCTTTATGTAACGTTACATAACTCCTGCCCCAATATGATAACACAATCACCATCGTTAAAACCAGTAATCACCCCATTCTAAAAGTCAGAAATGGGTATTATGTACCAAGCTATAAAAAACTTTGTACTACAAAACACTGTAAACAATATAATAAAAGTGCAGTGTACAAAGTGAAAAATAGTGTACTTAGTGAAAGTGTAAACTTTTAAAAAAAGAGCATCTCACAGATTGGTACTGGAGATGAAAAACAATCAATATTGGAGCAGTGGGACTATATTGCTGCTGACAAGTTTTGTATTTTGTGTAATTTTGTATTGTGTAGGCCACAAAGGTCTTGTACCTAGGAATAATCTTTGTGTTTAATATAATGATTTTGTTTAAATATAAGATAACCCAGGGTTAGGTATAAAATAATAATAATATAAAATAATAATATGTTAGCAAGATGGCATAGGAAAAATAGTTTAGAGTAAGGATACATTCAGTAAAATCAAATTAAAGGAGATTAAAATAAAAATTACCAATGTACAAGCTTAAGGAAAAATATAAAGAAAAACCTTAAATAAATTAAATTCAATTATAAATAAAATCTAAAAAGGATTATTTTTATAAAAAGAAGAAATAAATTTATAATAATTAATAATAGCCTATATACTAAAAAGTATATAGATTCACCAATAAAAAAACCATAAAAATTCTTGGTTACTAACAGTAACCAACTAACAAGATTTGAATTAATTGTTAAACGATATTGAAAGTGAACGTTTTGAAAAAAGTGTCATGCCTATAAAAATTTAAGAAATTAACCAATACCATTTGGAATAAGCAGTACAAAATTAATAAAATTAACGAGTGATGCCCACTACATATTAGAACTCCTTTGAATAGAACAATTCACGCCCGTAATTTGATGAAACCTTGAAAAATTAACCTTCGATGTCCAGGCCTAGCCCACAGAACTTCGACATTTTGGTGAGATCGTTACCGAGTAAAATTTAACTAAATTACTCCTCAACTATAACTTTATAACACTAGATACAGCACCATATCCTTAAATACTTCAGGAAAAGAGGTGAACATAAACTTTATTATTTAGTTAACCTAAAAAACCAGCAGAACGGTTCTTGTGAACATTCCGGCCGCCATTAAATAATTTTCATGTTTTCAGTGAAGAAACGTAATCTGCGCTCTAGCGGTCAACCAAGCAACTACATAACATAAATAATACAAATTATAAAACTGTATTTTTGTAAAGCTTGGTATTAACCCATATTCATTTCTGACTTTCTCATAGTACAAAGAACTCTATAATAACCCTGGGAAATTAATAAATTGTTTCTTTATTATTATTGAAATAAAAAATAAAAATATTTGTTATATACTATATGTTTAAAAATAAGATCGAAATAATCCTGTGTTGTCAGTAAGAATCGATTATCCCTTTCTGTTTTGGGAGAAGATAAAAAAATGCTAAATAAATTCAATGAATACTTTGTTGTTTGAATAAAAATGTGATTATTTTCAGTAGACGGTAGTTGGTTACAGATTGTCAGAATACTGAGAAGAGAACGGACAACCAGAAAATATTATGTACCATTTGGAGTTAATTTAACCTCAAATGTGTTTGTAAACGTCACAGTCAGCTGATCTCATGAGCGGAGAAATTTGAATTAATTAATCGTATACTAAGAGAGTAATTCTCTTTGCACTCTCTCTCCTAACTACTGTCAAACAACGGTATTGAGTTCACCCAAATAAAATCTAAGGGAAATATTTGCATAATCACACACACTCGATTTTTGGAAACATTGAACATAAAATATAACAAATTCTGTGACTCTTATTAAAGCGAGATTTTTGAAGAGTATAAATAGACGTAAAATTACTACTACTCAGGGAAATAAACCGCGAGACTTTACAAGATGACGTACAAACGTGGTGTTTAAGTAGGAAAGTATAACAGCAAGACATTAGATTGACTCGGAGAAAACCGCGAGACGTTACAAGTTAGCTGCTTCAACGTGGGGCAAATAAAACATTATTTCAATAAATAATTACAGTGATGATCGCGAGATAGAGGATTATTCGGAACGATAATTAGATCAAAACCGCGAGACGTTACAATATATTAGGTAAGTTGTCCTTACATTCTTTTTGGAATTTTGTTGATTTATTTATTTTTTCTTCACAATTAATTCCTGTAAATTATTGATATAGGTTGATCTTATTTTGTTTTAGAATTTAGTATATTATCATTTTTCTTTCTTCATTTGATTTGCCTTTGTCTTAATTAATATTATTTATTTGGCTCCTTCTTTCCAATGGGTTGCTTGGTCGGTATACAGAAAATCAGTCCCCTTTTTTTTCTGGTTGATTATTACTTGGTTTAACCATGGTTCATAAAATCAGTTACTCCTCTTCCTCGGATTACTGGGGTGTTTGGAATTATTTCTCTCCTTGATAATCTCCTTATCATCCGGCTCTCCCACTTGGTTGCTACGAAACCTTCATTTAAGTCACGGTCTCCCATCATAGTTAATTACTTTTTAACTAACAGGTATGGTAACTCTTCTAACATAACATAGTCACTCATATTTAATACTATTCCAATCCCTTTGACCTCTGGATTATTTACCAAATATTTTAATGGTATATTCCGTATTGAAGATATGACTGATATTGTCTGATACACTTCAATCGTCGACATATTTAATTGAGATCTAGCCTTATTTAAGTTTTTATTCTTATTTTATGGTGGTTTACTTTTGACATATTTATTAAGTTTTTTCTATAATTTTTAAACTTAAACCCTTTGTTCATTAATTGGAAGGTTAAATATATTAATTAATCCACCTTTAATCATCTCTAATATTTCCCGTGTATTTTTTACTTTCTTGGGACGTATCATTCTTCCTGCTTCCATTTTCCTAATTATTTGGTTCTTTACACCTTTAGTGTTGATTTCTATGTGTTTACTATTGTCTTTGTTCTTGTTATTTTTATTTTCAGATAACATTGTACGTTGGTCTTCTTTAATACCTTTGGAAGTGTTGTCTAATGTTTCATTCAAATTCTTGAAACCACTGTCCATTGTTTCCTCTAACTTTCTGAAACTTTCATCTATTTGCTTATTTGTCTCCTCCTTGTATTCATCCACTTTTTGGTTAAGCGTTTTGTTAACATTTTCAATCTTCCCCTCAAGAGTATCCCTTAACTCCTTATTGAAATTCTCCATCTTACCCTCAATTTGTTTCAAAGTTTCTTCGTTTAATTTCTTCATCTTATTTTCGAAATTTTTGTTCCTCTGCTTATTGTTTTCTTGAATCTGTCGTAGACTCTCTTGATTACTCTCATTTTGCTTCCGAAGGTTCTCATTTATCCGGTCCTCAATTTGTTTGAAGCTTGTCCTAAAATTTTCCTCTTGTTTCCTGGAGTTTTCCTCCTGTTTCGTAAAATTTTCATCTATTTTATCAAATTTTTCGCTCAAGGTTTCATTTTGTTTCCTTAGATTTTCGTTAATTTGTCTACTTTGTTCTGCCATAAATTTCATTATTTCTTGCCAATTTGGTTCTCCTCTGGCTTCCGCTTTGTCACCCGCCTGTTGCTCCTTTTCCGTGTCCATAACTACTTCGGTTTCTTCTTTATCGCCCGTCGGTTGTTCCATTTCACTGTCCGTGACAACTTCTATTTCTTGTTCCTGTCCACCTTCTTCCTTCTCCGGGTCTTCTGCCCTCTTCTTTGACCTGCCTCTGGTATGCATTTCTTGACTTCTTACAGTTGTCGAGCAAAAATTAGGTTTTTCGTTATATTAATTACTTGTATATTTTGAAATTCTGTAACAATAAAAAAGGGCCGAAATATATAAAATAAATAAAATCACTACCAGGACTTACCTGTACGCAATTACAGCACTTACCTGTTATTGAAATTTTACCAGAAGACCAAGGTCGCCACGATTATTTTTTATATAGGATAAAATATCGAAAACCTTTACACTCCACCTTAAATAAAACGGACAATTTAGCAATCTGACCCACCCAATTAATAATTCAGAAGATTCCAGAACGTCTAGACGAATTTTTTCAACACAGGAATAAGACAGTGGTAATGACGAAATAACTTAGTCTAACACATTTTATCGGAAGTAATCCTTATTTTTAATGAGCGATTATTTAATAAACATTTGTACAGTTAAATTTTTAGTATATTGCTTGAAAACTTTAGTACCTTTTTTCCCTATGTTTTGTCTGATTAGAATGTAATTATAAACTTGTGTAACTTAGTTATTATTACTTACTACTAGATAGACTGCCCAGTCTGCTTTTCTTCCTCTCTCTCACTCATTCTTATTTAAAACCATAAAAAAACTTTTATTTTTCTTTTATAAATTCACTTGTGTTTCTACGAACTTGCGGTCGCGATTCTGGCCAGACACGTGTCCTTCGTTAACCCGGTTAGTTGCCCGTTTATTCACTCCACTTCACTTATTGGAAACTAGTTATTTCCGTTAATTCCTCGGGTCCCGGTCGGTCCTACTGGATTAATTACATTTACGCAACTCGACCAACCGGGCCCTAGACGAAACTGTAATTGTCTGTAGCGGTGTTGGCGTCCTGTTAACTGTATGGCGTCTCTACTTAAAGTCGACTGTTCCGTCACGGGTGAACGTAACAGGTACATGTACCTGTTCCTGGAGGGAAACTGGTTCTCTACTGCCACGATGTTTTCGTCGCCGTTGGTGCTTAATTGCGGTGGCATAACCATTTTATGCATGGATTATCATTGGTATGTGTGTGTGTCCAGAGGTTAATATTGGACTGGGCTCTGATGATGTCACCAACAGTAGGCGGAGTTTAATGCGACTTCCGGGAGGTTTTAAAGAAGACGACGAATATTTTTTACGCTCTGGCCATCTTGAGTTTTTTGTCGAGAGCGTCCTTTGAGCGCGTGCAGGTGTAGTTGCGCTTGAGCGTTGACACACATTTACAGAGTTCTTAGAATTTTGGTGGAGGTGCAAATGCTCTGCCGCATTCCTCAACAACAACTGCGCCTTATTGCTTTGTTTCACTGTTCTGTTATACGGACAAATACGTTGCACAATAATACGGTTTTACAAATTTATTATACCAGTCCGCCCAAAATGAAATAAGTAAAAATATATATATATACCCCAAACCGTTAAAAATAAAACACCCAAAAATTTGACCCGCTACAATTCTTTTACTAATTAAAGCCCTCTAAGTTGAGCGCCATTTTGTAACATCTCCGCCTCTAACCGGCGTATCCGTCATCTAGATTTGTTACGTCTTTTTTATACTCTGATAGTGTTATTTATTTTTATTTTGGTGTGTGTAATTGTTTAGTATCGACAAATAAACCACGGTATTCTTTATTGTGTATTATATCTTCTTACAGGTATTACTATTCAGTTGTTTGTAAAAGGGTAGGAGAGAAAGAGACAGAGCGAGAGAATTCCTCTCTTTGAGTACGATTTGATCGTTTGTTCTTTACGCGTGTTGCATCAGCTGTTTTCAATTTGCTAACCAATTACAGGTTATGTTGTCCGTACTACTTCATAAGTTCTGATGTCGGAGCTAACTTTCTTACTCTTCTCTACTATTCACTTGTTTCCTGTAACAAAGCTGCTATCTACAAGAAATAATACAAAGTCAGTTACCTAAAAGAAAGGTATTTATTGATTGAATTTGGTTTATTTTTCTGGAAATTATTACCTCCAATTCATCGGTTTACAAATCGATTATTTTCAAAATCACAACATTTTTCGATATTAGTTTTTGTCTTTTTATATAACACAACAGACATACTCATCTTCAGATGAGTCCTGGCTCAGCGACTATGGACCCATCTGAACGAGATCACTGGACTTCTCCGTAAGAGATCCCAACACCGAGAAATCGAACAGACTCGCACCACAGCGCACCTCGCCTTTTAACATGCTACCCCAAAAATCCTCAATCCCTGGCTAAAATTATCCCAGCTCCTCCGCCGATATGTTTCCCCTTTTTGCAAGCTGGGCTGCCTTTAGCAGATACTGGGCTCACACACACTAACATTACATATTATCATAACACATTAAAAATAAAAACTTCCTTTTAACATTTATTATAAATTCAAAAAATTCAATATTCAAAAAAAAATCTTTTACCAAAAAATTCTCTTCCTTGTTTTTTCTAATTTTTGTTTCAAATGACTTAACCTAGACATTTCTAATAATATAAACACATCCTTACTCTAACATGAGAACCACTTATAGACTACCAATACAATACAATACAATAAAAGAAACATGGTTAATACACATATAATAAAATCCTTATCTGAAATAGTCATTCGCTGGCAGGCGAAAAATCAAGTTTTTTTTTTTTTTTTTTTTAATAAAAAATTAAAATTTTCAAAAATTTTAAAATTCAAAAAAAAAATTTAAATTTATTCATTAAAAAATTTTATTAAATTTGTTTATTAAATAACATTTATTAAAATTATTCAAATATTGGTTTGAATTGATCAAACAAACAAATTAAAATTGGATTCCTACTCTACAAGCTTAGTAGGTGTATGACCTCATCAGCTGATCGTAACTAGGTCAAGTCCAAAACCCTTGACCTACATATGTTATATATAAGTTCTGAAAACACATTGAACATCTGTAATATTCTAACTTTGACATACAAACATACTAACAAAATATTTAAAACAAATAAAATATTATTATAAATAATAATCAAATTGGCATTTCAATTATTCAAAATAAACAATTCTTAATTTTACATTATTTTCACATTCTATCAAAATTCTGTCACTGGTTAAAAAAATAAACAATTTTATATTCTTTATCATGAATCTCTCTTTCTTTTCAACAATCTTACTTTAATCTACTGTGGGTGATGTAAATTATTTATTCTCGTTTTTCTGTATTAGATTTCTATACATATATAAACTCTCTCCCTCTGACTCTAACATCATCAACTGCAACTCCCAAGACACCCATCTCTATCAAAATATCTATCCCAAAACACTCTAAACCCCAACTTACCATTTAACACAAAACGCCACCTTCTCTACATATAAAATACTCTCTAACCCTTTGTATATAGGATACGTGTTTCCCCGCCCCCAAAAAACTCAATTCCCTTATTTGGCCCCTGGATTTTACCTAAGGCGGCCCCTCCTCACTAAAATCTATTCCTATCCCGTCCCAACCCTTGTTGCGGACTCCTACATTACACTACCCTCTAATACAACATTGCCATCCCCAAAATTCTCAATCTCATTACATTACTACAAATACACAAAATAACCTCATTAACTATAAAAACAACAATATGTCACTCAAAATCTACATAAATTCTCCATTACCACTGTGTCAACATTAATACTTCACCAACTCGGTTACATCACATCAATTCAAAAACAACATTACATAATATTCATCTCTATCATTTCACATTCAACTTTTAATCCAATTTGGACAGGTCTACGTGTCCCATAAAACATTTATCACCCATGAATTATCTTTTATTAATTTGCATAAATTATTGCTATTTTATTTCTCATATTCATTTCTAAATTATTCTTTTTATCTTTACTTCAAAATATCTGTAATATGTTAAACATTAATTACTTGTAACCTTTACAAACCAATATACCAGTGACATGGTATTGTTGATCAGCTGATATCCTAACATAATAAAAACACATTTCATGATTGAACAAATTATATGAAATATACATATTTATTTTTATTTATTCTCCCTTCTCACCTCATTGTTTCCCATTTCTCTGATTCTGATGCTCATGTTAGCCTGCCAGACGATTTACTTATGAGCTTAAAAAAAAATACACATAATACAATTACATATTCTTATCAATGCTTATCTCATAGACAACAATAAAATAATACACTTAAAATTATAGCCTGAATCTTATATTACGAGTCTGAGCATATAATAATTTGAACAGAGCACAAGTATTTTTGATTGGATTAAACCTTGAATAAGCAAAACTTTATGTCATAAAATTTTAAATTCGTGACTCCTTTGTGTCACCTCCCAGCCACACACACTATTTCAGATTATGGAGGACTGTCTCGCCCTTTCGCTTCCACAGAGACTGTATATTTTGGAGCAGGGTTTACCTCTCCGTGTCTCTGCTTCCGCTGTTAAGTTTTAAAGTTAGTGAACATCAACATGTTCTTGTTATAAAATCATACACCCTTAAAAACGGATCTGCCACCGGTCTTGCTGTTCCTCCTCGAACAGAGTGGCAGCCGCTGTTCCCTAGTTCCGGAGATTTCCTCTAATTGTCCCCCCATTGAATTTCAAGTATATACCAATTTCAAGTCAGCTATGGTCAAGGGACTTGATATGACCATAGCTGGCCGCTAGCCAAAACCACGGTTAGGGCTGGTAAGACAGTAACCGCCCGAAAAGTCGAGGAAATCTGACTTTAATTTCACTGCCTGTTTCACATCAATATTTTTATGTGCGACACGTCATTTAATATTGTGTAAAAATTTTTATTTACACGGATAAGGTGTGCCGCACATTTATCGCCAGTTTGGCCTCCGATGGAGGTAACACTCACGGCTACCCCCAACCCATTTCGCTACTTGTGAGAGCACAGGCCACCCCCACAATAGCCACATAATAACTAATTACAATTGACCACTAATTAAAATTTGTATATACATTATCATATAATATTTGCATCAACACTCGTTTAACCCATTCATAACCTTTTACCGTTTGACTTTCTTAAACTTTTCAAAATTTATTATTAATAATCATTAAATATCATTTTTCATTTATTATTAAAATTTTTTAATTATTATATTTATTAAACACAATGATTGCATTAAAATCTCACTATTGCATTAACACCTCAATCACACCTGTAAACAGCTTTTATTATACATGATTATAAAATTTTTCTACTTACAATTCCTTTAACATGCTATACACACAAAACATAATCACCACCATCTCTGAAACATTTCATAAAATTTATTAATTTAAATTAAATAATTTATCATTCATTACCAAATTTCCATCTCGTAAATAAATTAAATTTACAAAAAAAATTAATTATACAGCCTTTACATACTCAATTAAAATATTTAAAATATATCAAATTGTTAAAATTTAATTCATTATTAAAATATAAATTTCATTACCATCCAAACAATTATAATTCTCTGATTACTGGTTCTCAAAATTAATTTGGTTTATTTATTTAAATTGCAAATATTTTAATATTATTCTTACAACACTTAATTACCTACATACACTGTTCACTTAACCACAACACATACCATTGGCTTTACTACATATTTATTTACAAATTTACTTCAGTATTTATTCAGTCATCACATCTCAATATCCAAATCAGCAAAGTCAAATAGCTTAAAACAAAATGTTTAACTGTCTTTTCTGTTTTATATTTTAGCCACCATCGTCAAAAAGATATCTTACATATTTATAGATTAAATGATTTTTATTTATCTTGAATCTATGATTATTATCTTCATGGACCATTATTTCTAAATCCTTCATAATACCATTTATTATTTCATACTTGTCGCTATCAGTTAATTTTGTCCAGTCTCCGTCAGTAAATTGTCTCAACACCCAGTCAACTATTTTCTCATTATTTATAACAGTGTTATTCAGATATTCCTCTCTCTCTCTTTCATCATCTCTCTCCATGTCTAACACCTGCACCAACATTTCATACTCTCTATTAACTTCAAAAATTTTTATTTCTCTCTCTCTTTCTTTACAACAACTCTCATAACCACACTGAACTCTCCCATTCCGTGCAGAGGGCAATACTACAAAATCATTTAAATACCATCTGGCCCTACCAGATAAACACAAAAAACTTCTATAACCTCCTGAAGAACTCTCGTCTTCTACAAAAATTATCGAGGAACTCTTGTCCTCCATCAACACTTGTGAATTCTCTGCTTCACATTTAACCCCATAAAAATTTGCCCCCTGTTCACCTTCTACATTTAAACTACCCCTATACTCCCTTTCTAACTCATAAACACTAACTAACACTCCATGATCAACCTCAACTCTCACTCTATTCTCATTTTCACGATTTTCTACTGTATCACGTTTTGATACCCCCTTTTCAGCTACATCATCATTATTCTTGTTTAATGTTATTTCATCATTATAATTAATTGTATTACTACCACTTACCTCAGGATTGTACTCACCATCTCCCACTATTTGGTCATTGTTATTTATTAATTCATTATCGTTATCACTCACCTGGTTAATTATTTCTTCACTACCATCAACAACATTGTTACCACTTTCTATTGCTACATTTTCAATTGCGTCACCCTTATCATTTTTTATCTCGTGACTACCACTTTCTACTATTTTACTCTCCCTAACCCCTTCACTTACCTCGTTACTTTGTTTACTAGTATCATCACTATTTTTATTCAGGAAAGCGTATAGTCCCGTTTTTTGTTCTTCCATTTGTCTAAGCTTATTATTTAATTTACGCCAATCGTCCTCCGTCATTCCTTTCAAAACCCTTGCAAACTCGCGCATGAATTCCGTACTATTCCCGAATTCTCCCCATCCACTCACTTTATTTTCTTGAAATTGGTTTGTCTTTTTACCTTTATTTACCACCACCACACTCTCATCATCATCACTAGGCCTATTTTCTGTCTTATTTTCTACTACTATTACTTCGACTATCTTACCTTCATTGTTGGTCCTCTCACTATGTTTATTGATTTCTGCAAATATTCCTTCCTCTTGTTCTTCCATTCGTGTTAACCTATCGTCTAAATTACCCCATTCCTCGTTTGTCATCTCACCCACAACACCTCGAAATTCACTCTCCCACTCATCCCAAACAAAATCACTCTCATTACTTTGTATTATAGACATTTTTAAAGTTCGTTTGTATAACACTTTTATATATAAAGCTACTATTTTTCTATGCTTAAACACCTACCACATTGTGAATCACAATAACATAAACCTAACCTACTTAATTATGTACGATTAAATTTTTATACATTCGTCATTACCACATCCTATTTTCCGTGTATTAAAATAGGTCTATCTCGTATAAAATTATAATTAAACGAAAATCCTGGCAGGGTCGCCATTTGTAACAATAAAAAAGGGCCGAAATATATAAAATAAATAAAATCACTACCAGGACTTACCTGTACGCAATTACAACACTTACCTGTTATTGAAATTTTACCAGAAGACCAAGGTCGCCACGATTATTTTTTATATAGGATAAAATATCGAAAACCTTTACACTCCACCTTAAATAAAACGGACAATTTAGCAATCTGACCCACCCAATTAATAATTCAGAAGATTCCGGAACGTCTAGACGAATTTTTTCAACACAGGAATAAGACAGTGGTAATGACGAAATAACTTAGTCTAACACATTTTATCGGAAGTAATCCTTATTTTTAATGAGCGATTATTTAATAAACATTTGTACAGTTAAATTTTTAGTATATTGCTTGAAAACTTTAGTACCTTTTTTCCCTATGTTTTGTCTGCTTAGAATGTAATTATAAACTTGTGTAACTTAGTTATTATTACTTACTACTAGATAGACTGCCCAGTCTGCTTTTCTTCCTCTCTCTCACTCATTCTTATTTAAAACCATAAAAAAACTTTTATTTTTCTTTTATAAATTCACTTGTGTTTCTACGAACTTGCGGTCGCGATTCTGGCCAGACACGTGTCCTTCGTTAACCCGGTTAGTTGCCCGTTTATTCACTCCACTTCACTTATTGGAAACTAGTTATTTCCGTTAATTCCTCGGGTCCCGGTCGGTCCTACTGGATTAATTACATTTACGCAACTCGACCAACCGGGCCCTAGACGAAACTGTAATTGTCTGTAGCGGTGTTGGCGTCCTGTTAACTGTATGGCGTCTCTACTTAAAGTCGACTGTTCCGTCACGGGTGAACGTAACAGGTACATGTACCTGTTCCTGGAGGGAAACTGGTTCTCTACTGCCACGATGTTTTCGTCGCCGTTGGTGCTTAATTGCGGTGGCATAACCATTTTATGCATGGATTATCATTGGTATGTGTGTGTGTCCAGAGGTTAATATTGGACTGGGCTCTGATGATGTCACCAACAGTAGGCGGAGTTTAATGCGACTTCCGGGAGGTTTTAAAGAAGACGACGAATATTTTTTACGCTCTGGCCATCTTGAGTTTTTTGTCGAGAGCGTCCTTTGAGCGCGTGCAGGTGTAGTTGCGCTTGAGCGTTGACACACATTTACAGAGTTCTTAGAATTTTGGTGGAGGTGCAAATGCTCTGCCGCATTCCTCAACAACAACTGCGCCTTATTGCTTTGTTTCACTGTTCTGTTATACGGACAAATACGTTGCACAATAATACGGTTTTACAAATTTATTATACCAGTCCGCCCAAAATGAAATAAGTAAAAATATATATATATACCCCAAACCGTTAAAAATAAAACACCCAAAAATTTGACCCGCTACAATTCTTTTACTAATTAAAGCCCTCTAAGTTGAGCGCCATTTTGTAACATCTCCGCCTCTAACCGGCGTATCCGTCATCTAGATTTGTTACGTCTTTTTTATACTCTGATAGTGTTATTTATTTTTATTTTGGTGTGTGTAATTGTTTAGTATCGACAAATAAACCACGGTATTCTTTATTGTGTATTATATCTTCTTACAGGTATTACTATTCAGTTGTTTGTAAAAGGGTAGGAGAGAAAGAGACAGAGCGAGAGAATTCCTCTCTTTGAGTACGATTTGATCGTTTGTTCTTTACGCGTGTTGCATCAGCTGTTTTCAATTTGCTAACCAATTACAGGTTATGTTGTCCGTACTACTTCATAAGTTCTGATGTCGGAGCTAACTTTCTTACTCTTCTCTACTATTCACTTGTTTCCTGTAACAAAGCTGCTATCTACAAGAAATAATACAAAGTCAGTTACCTAAAAGAAAGGTATTTATTGATTGAATTTGGTTTATTTTTCTGGAAATTATTACCTCCAATTCATCGGTTTACAAATCGATTATTTTCAAAATCACAACATTTTTCGATATTAGTTTTTGTCTTTTTATATAACACAACAGATATATTCAATTACAGTTACTATTAAAATGAATAAATTATGTATCTCAGGGTTATTTGGGGTTTCTTTGAGCTATAAGAAAGTCAGAAATGCTTAGTTAATAGTATCATACTTTACAATAATTAATATTTGTTTTCTTAAAGTCGGATTCAACAAGATCATTTTTTAAACGCCAGAGCGCAGATTACGTATTCATACAGAAAGCGAGAAAATAAAGATGGCTGCAGTAGATTCCTAATGAACACACGTTTTTACTATTTTTGGTTAAATAAATAAAGTTTATAATGTTCACACTAAGTTTACTTATAAATTGAAATATGTTGTACTGTTTCTAGTGTTAGTTACTTGTTGGTGATGTGTAATTTTTTAGTTTATTAAGGTAGGCGTTCTCACCCAAGTAGTGACAGTTCAAAATTTTCAGGCCATCAGATGGTTAGATGAATTTTCGATGTTCTTCGATTTTCTGGCATTAATTATTGTGGTTCAACAGATGTCTCAGATGTAGTGGCTTGTGCTGAATCATTTCATTAATTTAGAATCGTGGTTTTTCCGAATTGTAGTTACTAAATTTTTAAAATTTGCTGGACATTATTTTTGGTCATCTACTCTCTTGAAATCCAATTAACAATTACTCATCTTGTTTATTATGTTACTCCTAGTAACCAAGAAATTGGTGAGTTTTTATTGGCTAACCTAGGTACAGTTTTAGTAAATAGGCTAAATATCACTATTACTTTAACGACTCGGAACACTAGGTTTTTTATAAGTAAAAGCAAAAAGTTTTACCTTACAGCCTTAACCGGTTTTCACCTTTAAAAGGCTTCTTCAGAGGCTGCTTCAGGTAGCGCTGTCCGTCTTGTTGTGGGTGACGAAATCGAATTTCAAAAGATCGATGCTGTGTGTGTGGGTGAGATATGTTCGAATAATGTGTGCGATTTGAATTTTGTCTGTTCGTTTAGGATGTCGTTTTTATTTGTTTTTGTGTGTTTGTATATTTCCAATTGTTCTAGAGTGTCTAGTTTTTAGCCTTTTCTGTGTACGTGTAGAATGTACATGTTATTGTCGATGTTTTTATATGTGTGGTTTGCTTCAATGAGGTGGTTTGCAAAGGTGGATTCTGTAGCGGAGTGGATTGCCTTTGTGTTTGAAGCTACGTCCTGTCTGGCCTATGTAGAATTTACTGCAATTTAGCTTGTAAACACCGGGTAGATCGAATTTGTTTTGTGCTTTGTGTGTGTGTTTTGATAGTGTGTGTTCTGTTTTGTTAGTAGTTTGGAAGCGATTCTGTATCCTGCTTTTTTGAATTTGTGGGCTATTTTTTCAGTTTGTGTGTTGATGTATGTTAGTGTTATGAATTTGTTGTTTCCTGTCTTTGTCTGTTGTTTGTTTTGTGTTTTGTGTAGGAGTTTACTGACTATTGTTCTGTCATATCCGTTAGATTCTGCTAGATATTTTATCGTATTTAGTTCGTCTTTGTAGTGTTTTTCATCTAAGGGAATGTTGTTGAGTCTATGTATCATGGTTCTGAAGGCAGCTAGTTTGTGTTGTATTTGGTGATTGGAGGTGTTGTGTATTAGTGTGTCAGTTGTAGTTGTTTTTCTGTATATACTGAATTTGTGCCTGTGTTCTAGTTTTGTGATGGAGAGGTCTAAGAAGTTTATGGTATTGTTGTGTTCGTATTCGGCAGTAAAGGTTATGTTTTTATGTATTTTGTTTATGTGCGTTAGTAACTGTTCACATTGTCTTTTGTTTCCCCTGTATAGTATAAGAATGTCATCAACGTATCTGTGCCAATATAGTATTTTATGTGAGTGTCCGTCATTGTTTGTGAGTATTTTTGTTTTTTCTAAGTGTTGGAGGAAGACTTCTGTTAGAATGCTGAATATGGGGGAGCCCATGGGTAAGCCATCATTCTGTGTGTAGTATTTATTAATAATAAATGGGCTCCCCCATATCCAGCATTCTAGCAGAAGTCTTCCTCCAACACTTAGAAAAAACAAAAATACTCACAAACAATGACAGACGCTCACATAAAATACTATATTGGCACAGATACGTTGATGACATTCTAATACTATACAGGGGAAACAAAAGACAATGTGAACAGTTACTAACGCACATAAACAAAATACATAAAAACATAACCTTTACTGCCGAATACGAACACAACAATACCATAAACTTCTTAGACCTCTCCATCACAAAACTAGAACACAGGCACAAATTCAGTATATACAGAAAAACAACTACAACTGACACACTAATACACAACACCTCCAATCACCCAATACAACACAAACTAGCTGCCTTCAGAACCATGATACATAGACTCAACAACATTCCCTTAGATGAAAAAGACTACAAAGACGAACTAAACATGATAAAATATCTAGCAGAATCTAACGGATATGACAGAACAATAGTCAGTAAACTCCTACACAAAACACAAAACAAACAACAGACAAAGACAGAAAATAACAAATTCATAACACTAACATACATCAACAAACAAACTGAAAAAATAGCCCACAAATTCAAAAAAGCAGGATACAGAATCGCTTCCAAACTACTAACAAAACAGAACACACACTATCAAAACACACACACAAAGCACAAAACAAATTCGATCTACCCGGTGTTTACAAGCTAAATTGCAGTAAATTCTACATAGGCCAGACAGGACGTAACTTCAAACACAAAGGCAATCCACTCCGCTACAGAATCCACCTTTGCAAACCACCTCATTGAAGCAAACCACACATATAAAAACATCGACAATAACATGTACATTCTACACGTACACAGAAAAGGCTAAAAACTAGACACTCTAGAACAATTGGAAATATACAAACACACAAAAACAAATAAAAACGACATCCTAAACGAACAGACACAATTCAAATTGCACGCATTATTCGAACATATCTCACCCACACACACACAGCATCGATTTTTCGAAATTCGATTTCGTCACCCACAACAAGACGGGCAGCCTTTGAAGAAGCCTTTTAAAGGTGAAAACCGGTTAAGGCTGTAAGGTAAAACTTTTTGCTTTTACTTATAAAAAACCCAGTGTTCCGAGTCATTAAAGTAATAGTGATATTTAATTAAGTAACGGACACGTCATGGACAACGAAATCCAAGTAAATAGGCTAGTATTAATTATTATTAGTTCTTCCCTGTTTTAGGAAAAATACTCCTTTATAATGTTTAACTGTAATTACATTTAATTTATACAATGTTTTTCTTCACATCTTTACATAAACTTAGATACTTGTATTTTATAATTTAGGGGTTTTTAACTTGGTTTATTTCTGACTTATACTTCTGTAAATGTATTATTGCTCTAGGCACTGTTTTAATTTCCACCATCTCTTTACTTTATTTTAATTAGCAATTATTAATTTCTTATATAACCCTCGATCCTTCAAACATAAACAAAATAATCTTTTAATTACATTGATATTGCCTTTGTGGCCTAACCATACAAAACTACAACTTATTACTAAACTTATAGTTTATTACTATAGTCCTTTATCTTCACTATTTGTGATTGATGTCTTTTTGGTTTAAAAATTTACACATATCATACTATGTTGCACTTTGTACACACCGCACTTTTATGGTACAAATGTTTCATAGTATGATACTTGTTCATACATTTCTGACTTTTGGAATGGGGTAACTACTGACTTTTTTATTATTATTATTCTACAAATAATAATAATAGGTACTTCTTGATTTTTATCAGTATTGTTCACTGATTATATAATGTTACAATGTATATAAATAAATATCAAAGCTCGGTCACCCGATATTCAGTTTTATACTATCAATGTTATATTATAAGGAATCTAAAGTGGTTTAATCCTTTTGGGCTTAATGTTTTTTTTTTAATACATGTTAAAAAAATAAATTGCGTTCAAAAACTATTTTTTCTCTACTGTTTTTAACTACAAACTATATTTGTCTATATTGTTAACAGACCTACTATAGTGTCATTGTATTTTTGGACTTTTCTCAAGTTTTAAACTGTATTTATTATTTGAAACTAATTTAATATAAGTGCTCAGTAAGATCCCACTTTAAAAAATATTCAATGGTATAAATATACATTCACTATTGCTAACAAAATTATTAAGGGGGGATGAATATCAGTGATTTTCTGAATAATACTTTTAACATAAAATTAATATTAAATTTGTAATACTGTTTATAAATTTAACAGAAAAACGAAGTGTGTTTAAACAAAGTAAGAAGATAAATAATGTGATCGTAAGAAGCAAGGAGCATTTATAAAGTAAAGCTGGAGCAGGATGACTTGGATGTTTCAGGTCCACTATACAGAACGGCATATACTGGTAATTTTACATGAAAACAAAGTTTTTCCTAATTGAGTTGAAATTAAAATAAAATGAAGATGTACTTTAAAGTAGAATAAATAAGCATTGGCTAATGTGGATTATAATCGCTTTATGGTCATGAGGAGGTTGCATTAATAATAGTTGATTGAAACACTGAAAGGATTAAACTATATATTAAAAATACCACATGATTGTAGACCTATCAGGTAAGTTGTAGAGTCTATTGGGTGTTCTTCCAGACTTTGTGTCTTACTTAAATAATGTAAGTAGCATAAGGTGACCAGACAGTATTAGCCGGGACAGTCCCTTTTTTGAGTATCTGTCCCGTCTTTTTTTGAAGGGAAAACGGGATGCCAAAATGTCCTTTTTTTGTGGTAATGACTTATCGGCATAAAATGCCGTCAACAATATTTAATTTATCATAATGTACTCCTTTGGCTTTGTATCAGTTTGATGAAAATTTTAAAGTTTACTGACAACACAACAGCGCTGTTTATATTATCGGTATACACCTGCAACAGTGTGGGGTGAGGTTTGGGGAAGTACAGTAAACGATTGATGTAGCCGACTCGACAATTGAACTGTGCTCGCTATGGTAAGACGATACCAACTAACTAATCGTAATCACTCTGTTTCATATGAATGCCGCCAAAAATATTGAAAACTGCAAACACGGCATATGCTTCAGTCGAAAGAAATTCATTACAGTTGTGACTGGTAGAAGACAGTTAACAGTATTGTTCTGAACTTGTGAAATATTCAAATACAGTGTACTTTTGTAAATTGCGAGTGCTAAAACGCATGAAAATAATATGTCACCACTGAAAAGGAAGTGTGTTTTTAATAGTGACCTACAGAAGGAATATCCATACATTAAAAAAACAATTTCTGACTCAGATGTTCGATGCAATAAAGTGTACATCTACTTTCAGTATAAGCCATGGGGGGTGATCGGATATATCACAACATATAAACAGTGAAAAACATAAAAGAATGGTGCATGCTAGTGCTTCTTCTAGCACCGCATTGACAAATTTTTTTTAAGTGAAAGTTTTGGTGATAAAGATATGAAATTAGCAGCTGTTGCAGGAGCGTTCACTTATCACACTGTCCAGCACAACCAATCTTTCAGATCCATGGACTGTACTTCTAAACTTATCCAATGTATTTTTGAACCAAAATGTACGTGTGGCCGTAGTAAAGCCGAGGCAATTGTACTAAATGTTTTAACCCCATTTGCCATTTCAGAACTAGAATCTGATTGACAGAAAGCTAATTTTATTTCAATAATGACGGATGCATCGAATCATAAGGACGTAAAAGTATTTCCATTGCTTGTCAGGTACTTTAATCCTACTGAGGGAATTAAAATTAAAATGCTGGATCTTTGCCTGGAGAAACTTCAGAAACCATTGCTACGTTTTTGAGTGAGTGTTTGGAAAATACTAACTTAAAAGAAAAAACAATCGCTATTTGTGCAGATAATACGAACTGCAATTTTGGAGGTGTATCTAGAAAGGGCGTCAACAACGTCTTCACAAAACTGAAAGGAAATTTAGGGCATAACTTACTTGGGGTTGGGTGTTCTGCTCATATAATTCACAATACTATCCAGATGGCTGCTGATGTCATTCCTATTGATATTGAAGGCATTGTTTCTAAAATATATTCTTATTTCTATGTGTATACTGTAAGGGTTGAAAGTCTTAAAGAATTTTGTGAATTTGTAGACCAGGAGTACAAACAAGTTTTAGGGTATAGCAAAACAAGATGGCTTGCTTTACTCCCTGCGGTCGAACGTCTTCTGACTATGTTTATTCCTCTGAAATCATATTTTGAATCTCAAATTGAATGCCCATTTCTTATCAAATCATTCTTTGAAAATCCTTTTATCAGAAGCATGGCTGTACTTTCTTCACAACCAAGCATCAACTTTTCACTCTACAGTTCAAAGAGTAGAGGGTCAAACAATTAAGTTTTTGAGGTCATTTCTGTGTTAAATGATTTAAAAGCTAATTTAGTTTCCAAAGGTGAAGATTGCTTAACATCAGCTGTTAAGCTGATCAACTCTTGGTAAATTGGAAAAGGAGGGTTTGTCATCAGAGATTGCAAAATTTAAAGAGTACGTCCATATATTTTATCAAACTGCAGTTGAATATTTAAATAAATGGATTGTACCCATTGAGAGTTTGCGGGACTACAGTTGGGTAACACTTAAAGCAGGGATACCCCAGTGGAAGGATATACAAAAGACTGAAGATTTCATTTGCGAAATGGCTCCTTCATCTATAATAGATGGTACCAGTCTGTATGATGAGTATGTGTATATTGTAACGTTACAAAACGTCACAAGATCACAAAACACAGATGAACTATATAAAACAATAAAATTACCATAAGAAACGATAAGGTATAACACCCTGAAGTAGAAAAAAAGTTATTAGGAAGATAATGATTTGGAATAAGATATAATTTAATTGTCCATGAGCATAAATGGTATAATAATCAAGACAAACTGACTTAAAGACTACACCGACAGTGACTATACAAATACCCAACAAGATTAGGAGAGTAAGGTAACAACCATGTAAAAATGAAATGTATAAGAAAAAACAATAAGATTGTATCGTATCATTAAACAATATTATTAATGTAACTGAAGTAGCCTATATCAGAAAGAAATGAATAATAAATAAAATGTAAATAGAATATAAGAAAAGCTGAATAATGGCGATTAGAACAATAAATGGTAGAGAATACTAATCATAAATAAAAGAAGTGAGTAATGTAACTAATAAAAATCAAGTAGGTGAAATAAATGTAGTCAATGAAAGAAAAGGGGGTCAACTTACAACAAACAGTTGTAAATTTACACTGATAAATAATAAAAGAGATGTTAAAAAAGACAATGCTATGATGTATCATACTAAGATGAAACTAAATGAGATTTAGACATTTCTAAGACAGAGATTAAGTCCCTGAGATGGAATAATTGTTGAAGATAATGTAAAATTAACAGAATGAAAATGACAGTATAAAAGGCTCAAATTGTACACCAGAAACCTATATAAACAATAATAAAAAGAGACAGTAGATAATATCAATATAACTAGTGATATGTATACTAACTATGGATCTGTAAATAATTATTACTTGTCACTGAAGGGAAATGCCCTATTGCAACAAAATGCAAGGATCATTAGTTAGAATAACAACAAAAATAAAAAAATCAATAAAAAAAAAAAGATTGTAAATCATACTAATTACTAGGAGATTTCATTAGGAAGAAGATGTTAAATTAAGGACAAAGATATTAGTTAAAAATAAGTATAAATAATCAGATGCATAGCTGTACCAAAAAACCACCAGGGGGTTTTAATGACCAAATACAATAAAACGGACATCTATTAATCAACATTACGATGACCAAAAGTTGATATGATTATTTACAAGTATATGTGAAATGTTTTAAACTGTTAAGAAATGAGTAATATGACTAGATAAGTCAAAGCATGTAAACCAAATATTCAGTAAAGAGGTAGGTAGACAACCTAACCTAAGTAGCTGGGAATTTACACTTATAAATACCAAAATATATAGTAAAAGGAATGCAAAACTGTGAAGGGTTATACCTAGAAGTAACTAGATCACCTAAGGATGATTCTAAGACAGATACTACATCACCACAATATTGTAATTATTATAATTAAGGTGAAACAACATAATGAAATGTGAGAAGGAATGCAGAACTCACATGACGCATTAAAAAACCATAGAAATGCCAAGAATTAATACATGTAACTAGTGTTAAAACAACCAGTGATAATTAAACTAACTATTGCTCGAAATACCAACCAATAAATATCAAAGGAATAATCAATTAATAGTTTTAATGAACATGACCTTAAACACCTAGATACAGGGTTCATAATGTATAAATTAACAAACAAATAAGAATAAGTAGATGTAGTAAACCATTGTAAAACTTACAAGAAACTCAAATGACGAATCAGAAATAAGATATTTGTAATATAACAAGTGTATTAAATAGAATTAAGTAGAAATAATAAGCTGCCTGTTTGTACAAGAACTCATGCAATTTAATTGATAATATACAAGAAACAAGGCATGTCTTAACCCTAGAACGCTACCTATCCATCAAAATGCCGGGTACTTCAACTCTTACGCCTCCCCCCCCACTTATGCTTTCATACTAGAGGTGGGGGAGCAGTGTATGTGCTAACGGGTGTTAGTAGGCTATTCGGACTTGAGTCTGTAGATTGACAGCGTGAAGCCACTCGGGCAACTTCGGCAACCTTCGTTCTCATCTATGCCCGCCTATATTCTGTTGTCAGATGTGAGTTGGGTAAACGTTTGGTTAAAGTTTGTGTATTTATTTTAGCACAATAATTTTATCAAGTTTCACGGCTTCAAATACGTAAACTCAAGAGTAAATTTTTCGTGTATTCAAGTGGCTGTGTGTATTCGTGTAAAATTTTATTAATGTATAACCTACCTATACATGTCCTGTAAGCATTTCGATGTTTCATTTTAAAATTTTGTCATTTTATTTTCAGTGTAACAGTTTTTATTAGGTACACGCGCTGTAAGTATTCTCGAAGATAAATAATAAACACAATTGAGAATAAATTCATATCATATCATTTCTTACATTTATAACCTTAATTGTATAAATACAACTATATCACTAACGACTCGGAACACAAAACTTTGTGTTCGGAGTCGTTAGTGAAATAGTTGTATTTAGTTAAGTAACGGACACATCATGGACAACGAAATCCTAGAACTTAATTGTATATTTTGTTTCAGCGTTTATCACTCCAGAAACAAAAATAATTGATTAAATTGACTCCAGATAAATACGAAACCAACCTGCGAAGTTAGTGCACAGGTAAAAAGGAGTTTTATCACAACTGATTACAGCAATATACTGTATATCAAAAGCAACATTGTGAGTACAAAAAACTGAACTTAAAAACTGGCAAAACAGTATAAAATAAGTTTTCTTAATATACGTACCGGTATATTTCGTATACTAATGCGACGGTGTAATCAAAAGGTTTATGTCCAATTCTAAGTGCCAAATCAGAATACAATCAAATCTATCTAACTCCTTAAAAACATTGAATGGGTTGAAACAAGGAGATGCCTTAGTGTGTCTGTTGTTCAACATAGCTCTAGAAAAGGTCATCAGGGATTCAGGAATTCAAACTAGCGGACACATATTTCACAAGGAGGTACAGCTTCTGGCCTATGCCGATGACATTGACGTCATAAGTAGGTCTGAATCTGGCTTAAAGGAAGCCTTTCAGGAACTGGAGTTGTCCGCTAAGGCTATGGGCTTGGTTATAAACCAAACCAAAACCAAATATATGGTTGTAGGTGCCAACACTCGTGCCCTGTCCCTGTGCATTAATGATTATGAATTTGAAAAGGTTCAGGGTTTTCCATATCTCGGGTCATATGTGGACTCTGGAAATGACTCCTCTAGAGACATTGAAAAATGGATATTATCTGCTAATAGGTGTTACTACGGACTGGTGAAACATTTAAAGTCAAAATTAATAAGTAAAGATACAAAAGCCACCCTATACAAGACCTTGATCAGACCAGTCCTGTATGGCTCGGAATGCTGGGTGCTAAAAAAACTAGATGAGCAGAAACTATCCGTTTTTGAGAGGAGGGTACTGAGGAGAATCTATGGCCCTGTGAAGGAAAACAACATTTGGAGGCGACTGCATAATCAAGAGTTGTACGAAAGGTTTAAAGATCTTCCGATCGTGCAACTCATACAAATTAACAGATTGCATTGGGCTGGTCATGTGCAGAGAATGGCGGAGGATAGAATCCCAAAAAGAGTTATGAATTATTTGCCAATGGGAAGAAGAAGGAAAGGAAGACCGTGTACAAAATGGCTGGACCAGGTTGGTAAGGAGGCAGTGAGGCTGGGTGCAGCAAACTGGTGGACATTGGCCGGGAGTAGAGACCAGTGGAGAAGATTTCTTTTGGAGGCCAGGGCCCAGACTGGGCTGTAGCGCCGAGGATGTATGTATGTATGTATGTAGTCAAAAGGTTCATATTTTTCTGGGGAGCCAGTGAAATTGTGTTTGTTTCTGGAGGAAACAAAGGTTAAAACAAAAACTACAATTCAGGGCAATAAATGGAGTACAATGATATGGTTAAATTAATTCTATATTATGTTTTAATATTTAACTGTGACCACAATCAATATTCATTTTAATATTCAATTTATCCGCTATGCACACAGGAAAACCCAAATTTGGATAAAAATACGTAGATTTCATTATACACGTAAGTGTGGAGTGTGGGTTATTCTTGTGGTATCTGGTGGTTCCTGTCACTAAACTTGCCGAAACTGTTTTAAAACTGTTGCTTCATTTTCTTTTTGCACACTCGACACTGGTAGTTATTTTCCGAACAATGTTTTTATTACATTCTTTATACTTTTTTGTAGCATATCTCCAACTTTGTTTAATATATACATAGATCACATAATCAGGATATGGAAGGAAGAAGTCCGTAGAGGTATTAAAATAAACAGCAACACCACTTTAAATTTGTTACTTTTTGCAGATGATTTAGCAATAATTCAAATGACTGAAGATGGGCTGCAAAGATCGGTGTACACATTAGAAACCATAGCCAACGAATATTCCCTAGAAATATCGGCACAGAAAACTAAAATTATGGCATTTAAAGGGAAGAATCCAGTATGCCCAAAAATAATGGTCTATGGACATCCTGTAGAACAAGTATCACATTTTTGCTATTTAGGATCGGATGTCAGCTATCTAAAAGGACATGATATAGAAAGAAAACTTCAGAGATTTGAATACATAGGGGGCACGATAAAAAAGAACGTTGGGAAATAAAACGCGTAAGGAGACAAGATTAAAGTTATATAAAACCATGGTTGTCCCAATTCTGACGTACGGCAGTGAGATCTGGGTTCCTTCAAAGCTAGATAGATCAAAGATTCAGGCAGCTGAAATGCGCTTTCTGAGAAGAGTCAAGGGCTGTACACGATTAGATAGAATACGTAATGACGACGTCCGGAATGCGCTAAACATCTACAATTTGAATCATCGATGATTACAAATGGAAATGGCGGGAACACATCGACCGCATGGACAAATGTAGACTACCACAACAAATAAGATCTTATAAACCAACAGGCAAGTGTAACGTTGGAAGACCTTTTTCAAGATGGGACCAACTATGACATTGTGGAGACGGAACAGACATTTCCGCTTATACCATGAAGTGTAGAAGAAGAAGAAAATACTTTTTTGGCGTTAAATAAACTTCATTTTATATTATTCACAAGCTGTTTTCTTTTACACTTTACATTTTATGTATTTGGGCTCACTGATAATTTTATCTGCGGAACTTATACAGCTGTACAGCACAAGAGCGTAATTTAAACTGGGTTTTAACGGTGGGCACTCCTAATTTTAACACTCGGGCTGCCCACCCGAAATTACGTCCGTCGTCACTAGATGTTGGTTGGTGACTGACTTTATAAAACCCAGCGCAGACAACCCGGCGACGGCTGATGCTGTCCCGGCGAGTTAGCGGACACTTCCACATTCCTACGTGACGTATGTTGGGCTCGGCTTATGACATCGTGTAGCATGACTTCAAAATGCAAAGTTCAGAGTTCGTTTCACTAAAAATAGCTGTCTTCCTCCGCTAGATCACCGACCTTGATGCTAGTAACTTTTCCTCAATGAAATTTACAAATAAAATTACCCACATTCATAAAATGTCCCTGGATGGTATTACCTGTACCTTTATAATACCCCCTCAATGAGAGGTTTTATGCCGAAGCATAAAAACTCTCATTGACACTCACATACTTCCTAAAGGGATCAGCCCAGATATGGTGCCATAACCTCCTTTACATTTTACTAGAACTCATGGGTAACTAACCCCCTGGTCCAGTGACTGCGGCCGCACCTGAATGACCTTACTGGACTTCCTTCTCGAGATCCCAACATGCGTGGGCCAGCACAGGACTGCCGCCATAGTATCACCAGACACTAGAACATCAAATCAAAATATTAAATAATGGCCTTGCATTATACCATATCCAGAACTGATCTGGTCTCCCCTTAGCTGTGCTGGTTTGCGTTAAGAAGCACTGGTTTTTCTTAACTTCTACTACACATATATCCTTAATATAACATGATACATTTTAAATTTGCAATACCAACATTTTGTATGCCCCTCTCTCGTTAATTCTTATCCCAAATTCAAAATATTTCCCTGATTCCAATCAGAATTTAAATAACCACTTCCCATTACACCATTACAAATATCTTTCATTACACAAATCACATCTCAAAAATATTTAAATTCATTACTAAAATTCCTCTTAAACACATTTAAATCAACTACATCATCACAACTTATCTACTTATATCTTTTCTCAAAAAATACTTAATCATTTCCGTAATACTCTTCAAAAAAACACAAAAATCATTTAATTACATCATAAGATCAATTACACATTCTATATTATCAACATAATTCCATTTAACCGGTTTATTTTATCCCATTAATATTAATCATCAACTTCCTCCTTCCACACACACTATTGCCCCCCTGGACTGTAGCGCCAAGTTGCCTCCACAAGGACTGAGGCGGAAGGGGTGAACATTTTTTCTTTTATTTCACCCCATCCTTGCTTTGGCGTTACATAAACTTCAAGGTACTAGTACCCCTACTAATAAACTTATTGATATGCCCCTATTCGGTCGACCACCCTTCTCATAGGTATGTAGCCGTGTTCCAAAAACAAAATTCTTAGATTCCCCTTTTGTTCCCCGTTAAATTTGTATGTTACACCAATTTCAAAGGCAACCAACCATGGTCAGTGTACAATAAGTCTGCCCATAGCTGGTTGTAAACCAAAACCACGGTCTGGGCTGGTAAGGTCGGGACCACCCGAAATATGAAAATCGCATCTAAAACATACAATACATGTTTTATATCTACACAATTACATACTACTCAATTAGACACTTTATGCTTCTCATAATCAACATAATACAACATAATAAACACTCAAATTGAACATTACTATTATTACATTAAAATAAATCTTCACACTTGAATCTGAATAAAATTTACAAACATTCCAACTTTAATTTCAATTTTCTATTAAAGATTCCACTTGTTATATCATTATTTCATTTAATTCCATCAAAATTATAAATCGATCACACAAAATACAATGTACATAACCTTAACAAAATACATTTAACATCAATACAATGTTATCTACAATTTTCGTCATATCATTTTATTGTTTACCACTCCTCATTACATAAGTTAGTCAAGTAATTACCATGAACTAAAATAATTAATGTTCATTCACTATATATCTAACCACCATCATCGTAAATTAGTCTGATTTTCACATAACAATTTTCATTCTTAATTACATGCATTATATTCTTATTTTTAATACAATGTACTGTTAAATCTATGTTATTTATTATACCGATTATTCCTTATTATTATCTCATAAACCTTGTCAACATTAGTTATATTCAAGTCGCCCTTAGTATTATTCGTTATCCCCAGGTAAGTTATGATCTCATCATCATATTCATCTAGTACATCAAGTACACTAATCCTACTCCAAGGTAAGTGCTTTTTATTGTCAATATTATCTACTCCACCAGGTAAGTTTTTAATTCTCTCAACTCTCTCAATACTTATTCTCTTCACTAACTCTTTATGATCTCTACTCAATTTGAATAATTCTATTTCTCTCTCATTCTCCAAATCACCTTCCCACTGCCATTTCACATTTTGTCTCTCTATCCATGCAGAGGGCACTACAACATCATAAAAACAACTCCTGGCTTTTCCAGAACAACTACAAAAACTTAAGGGACCATTTTGAGACCTTTCGTCTCCGATTAAGAGACACTTGCCCTTCAAAAACACCTGTGAAAACCTTGTTTCACAATATACCCGGAGAAAATTTACCCTCTGCCCCATTTCCACAAAATAACTCTTCGTACTCCTTTTCTAACTCATGAACACTGACTACTACCCCCTACTCCCATTACTCTCTCATTAGCACTATTAATTTTTTCTCTATCACCCTTAGATACCCCTTTTTCAACTATCTTACCACTACTACTTGTTAACTCATTATTATATTCATCATTATAATTAACCCCATTACTCGCCTTGTTATCTATAACCTCGTCATTATTCGCCATCTTATCACCATTATAATTATCACCTGTATTGACACCAATGTCGTCTGTTACTTCATTATTTTCATTTACACTACACTTACCTGTATCTATTCTCCACATTCCCATCCTCTCAATACTTTGTTCTAACTCGCTAAATTTAATTTCAAATGTCTCATTGGTTTTCTCAACACATTTATTAATTCGCTTTATCTCGTCTCTAATTTCATTAAAATTGCTTTCATTTTTTGGATTCTGTTCATTTAATTTATCATTCAGTTCATTCGTTTTAGTGTCATTGACATCGACACGAGCCTCGAAACTACTTTTTACTTCGTGAAAATTGACTTTCATAAAGTTAAACAGATCATCTATTGATACCTTTTCTACTCTACTGACCGTAGGTGTCGATTCAGCACTCGCTTTGCTCATAACAATCGATTCTGTCAAACTATTTTCTTTATTGATATTTATATCAGATTTATTCTCTGCATTGATTTCAGTTAAGTCAGTTATGCTGACTTCATCGTTATTATTCTCCATTGTAATTATTTTTATTACTTCTTACTTATTTATAATATACATATAAACAACTCATATCCTCTAACCTTACAACATGCGTCTATTTAGACGTAACTAAAAAATGTATTTATTTACTTCCAATAACCCGCTCTGCTCTCCAAAACAGGCCCACGGTTACCTAAATGAATTTTATGCAAACGTCCCTGTTCGCGACGCCATTGTAAAGTTATTTTCACTGTTTTCAAATATCAGCTGTGTTCGCGTCTAAATTTTCGGATGCCATCTTGAACTATTGCCAACTGCGTATGAACGAATACTTACCCAAAGTTCGTTTGAGCGAGTTAATGAGAGAGCAGAATGGGTTGATTTTTGTAAATAACTTACTCAATTATTTCACAAAATCTTATTTTGTTAAATTAGATCAAATTAATTTCATCTTTTCCAAACACTGCAATTTACTTCCGTTACTTTATTCCAAACAATTTCAATTCATTTAATTCCCATTATAAGCAAAAATAATAGAATTTATAAACGTAAATTCAAAATAGAAACAAACAAATTTTAGACATAAACTTAAACTTATTCACACAAACCAGCACTTCTTATTAGGTAATTTCCATTCACACACACACTCGTACACACCCCATGCCCTTGTGAGATCTCAATTTACTGTTGGTTTTGTTTTCTAATTTTGAATAAAAATCTGTTTACCCCCCATTTGTTACTTAGCTGAATTTTTTATTCCACGCGCGGAGTTATTCTTGTGGTATCCGGTGGTTCCTGTCACTAAACTTGCCAAACTGTTTTAAAACTGTTGCTTCATTTTCTTTTTGCACACTCGACACTGGTAGTTATTTTCCGAACAATGTTTTTATTACATTTTTTATACTTTTTTGGCGTTACATAAACTTCATTTTATATTATTAACAAGCTGTTTTCTTTTACACTTTACATTTTATGTATTTGGGCGCACTGATAATTTTATCTGCGGAACTTATATGGCTGTACAGCACAAGAGTGTAATTTCAACTGGGTTTTAACGGTGGGCGCCCATAATTTTAACACTCGGGGTGCCCACCCGAAATTACGTCCGTCGTCACTAGATGTTGGTTGGTGACTGACTTTATAAAACCCAGCGCAGGCTGCTGATGCCATCCCGGCGAGTTAGCGGACACTTCCACATTCCTACGTGACGTATGTTGGGCTCGGCTTAAGACGTCGTGTAGCATGACTTCAAAATGCAAAGTTCAGAGTTCGTTTCGCTAAAAATAGCTGTCTTCCTCCGCTAGATCGCCGACCTTGACGTTAATAACTTTTCCCCAATTAAATTTACAAATAAAATTACCCACATTCACAAAATGTCCCTGGACGGTATTACCTGTACCTTTACATGAGTGAAGAGGAACAAGATGACGATGACTTCACGGAGTCTGAAATTCACGATGACGATTCTGCCGAAAGTGACTGTGAATTACTCGCACCTTCCACCCTACTTGATGAAGACTTTATGACAGGAGACACCATTGCAGTAGCGATTAGGGTTTTACATGGAATAGACCAAGGCACTCCCCATGAAATTCCTGAAATAGTTGTTCATGAACCTAGACCGCTGACCATTATAGACCCTTCTTCTGATATGGAAGCTCCTTGCTTACCATCTACTTTTACCAATGACAGCACCCTTGAACACCGGGGAGACAGCAGTAAGGGAAAGAAAAGGAAGAAAAGAATTCAGAAAACCCCAGGTACATCTCAGTGTATGATGAAGAGAACTACCATGGATTGTGAATTTATAATTTCTTCCGAAAAGCCAACCTTATTTGGAAAAAGTTGATATAAATGGAACTCCAAGCCGATCTCTTTACAAAATAAAACTGCTGCTAGAAATGTGGTTCACATGCGACCTGGTCCAACACCAGAAACCAAATACACTTATTGTCCTCTAGAATGTTTTTCTTTATTTTTGTCGGACAATGTAATAGATAAAATTGTGCTCCATACAAATACTGCCATTGAAAAATCAAGAGAAAAATATACAAGACCAAATTGGGGGAGCTTGAAAAATACTTCAAGGGAAGAAATAAAAGCACATTTTTGTTTCTTGTTTTATCTGCTGCTTTGAAAGACAATCATCTTCATTCTAGTGCTTTGTTTGACTGTAAAATCTTGGGGAACTCTTACCGTGCAACAATGTCCCAGTTCCAGTTTGATTTTCTTTTAGCATGTCTTAGATTTGATGACAAGGAGACGAGAAAAGAGCGAGTAAAGATCACAAAGCTGGCACCAATTTTAAACATTTGGAACATCTTTGTAGACGATTGTAAAAAATACTATAAACCTGGCTCTTATGTAACAATAGACGAACAATTGGTAGCATTTAGGGGACGGTATGGGTTCAAAATGTACATCCCTTCTAAACCTAACAAGTATGGCATTAAGATAATAATGCTGTGCGACAGTAGCACCTCTTATATGGTGGATGCAGAAGTATACACAGGAAAAGGCTCTGTTCCTGCTGATACCCCAGCTGCTGATTACTATGTTGACAAATTGACTGCAAGCATCCGAGGCACACAGCGGAATGTGACAATGGACAATTGGTTCACAAATATTCCCTTGGTAAATAGACTTTTTGAGGAAAGAAAACTTACAGTTATGGGAACCATTAGAAAAAATAAAAGGGTGCTTCCAATAGAATTTATAGATCTAAAGTTTAGCGGTCGGAAAGAGAAATGTCTATGTTCCTTTATGATAAGAATTGTACCATTTTGTCTTACATGCCAAAGAAAAACAAAATTGTAACTCTGGCTTTTTCTATGCATTTGGAAGGAACGGTAAATGAAGAGACAAATTTACCAGAAATAATATCAACATATAATTCAACCAAAGGTGGAGTTGATACCACCGATCAGCTATGTAAAGCCATGAGCTGCAGCAGGAAAACCAAAAGATGGCCTCTTTGCTTCTTTTTTAATGTGATAAATCTGGCCTTAGTCAATTCCTATGTGATATATGTTACCAACTATTACAGACAGTTTGCCAACAACAAAAAAGCCGCTGTCACATTATGGTTTCGCTCTCTAACTTCACACACAGTTGGTGAACAATTGGCAAAGAACTCGATTAGCGATACAGACACTGCCCTCAGAGTTGAGGGAAATCATAAAAAATGTCCTACAAGAACCCTCAACAAAACCGTCTCAGCAAAAATCGTCATCTTCCGAAGAAAAGACAGGACACAGGACATGCCGCTTTTGCCACTACGCAAAGAAACGGATGACTGCAGTTTCCTGTGGAAAATGCAATGCTCCAATATGTGGAGAATAAGTTTTTTACTTATAAAAAACTTTGTGTTCCGAGTCATTAATGTAATAGTTATATTTAGAAAAGTTAACCAAAAGTTGATAGAGTCAACTCGAATTGTGTATAAAATGTAATAAACCATTAACATACAACCAGTATAATATAATTAGTTAAACTAACTCATGATAATATAGGTCTCATGAAGCCTAGCCAAGTATTCTATATTTATGTCAAAATTATATGTTTATGTTGTTAAATTATCACAGCTAAGGACTCTGTGATAAGTATATTCAATTTATGTCACATCAAAATAATAGGTAATAAGTAAGAATTACTAGCTTTGTTAATGGTAAACCGAATTATGTATTGTGGGATATCAAAATGTGTATCAAAACAAATGCCAGACCTGTAACGGTACGAACCCACCCAGGGGTATTTTAATAATTGTAAAGTTTTATTGGGGAATGGTAATGGAATAATAAACATAGTACGCAATGTGAACGTATTAGTGTCAAGGATGGGCGACCAAGCTACTGGGGACAGTTATTTTTAGCCATCTGACCTATGAAGTATGCACTAAGGGGTCACGACATATGACGTCAGAGGCCGAACCCAGCAATACGTCATTTTGGAATGTCGGGCGAATTTAACAACGCCTTAAAATCTGGCTACATAACACGAATAGAACAATAAAACGAGATCACATGACCGTTCGTCCAGCTAAGAAGCGTCATCTTTTCGAATCACACTTAAAATTACACTCGTGCTGTACAGCCGTAAAAAGTTCCGGAACGAAATTGTGGGCGCCCGCACATTTAACAAATGTGGATTAACATTATTTTGTTTTGAAGAAGAATGTTAAAAGTAAAAGAAAAAAGTGAAATGTGAGGAGAAATCGGGAGTGCGTGGAAAAGTTGGAGCCGTTGGAATAATGCGCAGATAAGTAACCGACAACCAGAAGTCTATTTTAAATTAATATAATCATTAAATTGGTCATCAGAATCACAACAATGTATATAGGTTTTAAAGAAAACCATGAGCTCAAAAAAGGGGTTATAAAAAAAAATCAAATATGTAAAGTATGAAAGTGTGTGTGTGTGTGTGTGTGTGTGTGTGTGTGTGTGTGTGTGTGTGTGTGTGTGTGTGTGTGAAAATTATATAAAATAAGAAGCGCTGGTTTGCGGAAACTAAGTTTAAGTTTGTAGCTAGTTTCTTTCTCTATCTTTTGAGAATATTATTAAAACTAAATGTGTACAGGAGGGAGGAGTAATAATAGTTCCGTTGGTATTTATGATGGTATGCAAAGGAATGTATAGTGTTTTCTTTTATGGAAAAGATGAATTCTGATTTAATAAAATAAGATAAATTTGATTGAAGTAAATGAATTATTATTTATTTCAAACAACCATCTCTACTGTACAGCTCGTCCAATCGAACCCTGGACAGAGGTAAGTGTGAAATTTTCATAGTTGGTAGTAATTAAAGATGGCGGCTACAAATAGTCGAAATTGAGTTTTGTAAACAAAGTTTGAAATAATAAAGTGTTTTGAAAAGTAATTAATTGTTACAGACCATGATAATAATATATAAGCATTCATAAGTAGCATAAGGGCGTAATATCAGTTATAAATTATTTTAATATATTTGTGTAAAAAGTGTGGCGTCACTTTTGAACTCTCAAACTCGAAGACCCACGCTTTAAACAAAATTAAATAGTTTTAATAAAGGGGGAGGATGCGTCCACAAAGGAATGTCAACAATTTTGGCCAATCAGATCACCTATAGCAAGATTTGTGGGGTGAACGTTTAGGGAACAGCCAGAGAGACGCGGAAAAAATTTGACAGTTCTTCACCAGATTCAAAGCCTTACAGATGGACAGCTCTGCGCTAGGTTAAAGCGAGATTCTCCCACAATGCAGTGCAGGTTTCGAATGTAAACACGGGGCGTTCTAACCTAATTACTCGAAGTTACTCAAGTGTTATGAATTATAAAACAACGAAAGTTTTTGAAGGTTTAACCGTGTATATGTAATTGCATAGTGTATAATAAATTGCAATTAAGTGATTTGAGGAACTTATAGTGACAATTAATTATACTTACTAGAATTATCAACCTATACTATACATTTATATAACATATTGAACCATATGAACTATTATGAACACTAAACTGACTCTGAACTTTATTAATATTGTAAATTTATTCATTGTTAGAAATATTTATTCACAAATCAAGGTTAATGGTGTATAACCTCGAAACCCAGTTTAACCTCAAAATTAGACGCCAGTCGTCTTGAGGACTTAACGATATTAGTTTAAGATTTTCTATATTTAATGTAATCACTCTCCTATTATGAGACTTTATAGTAATAATTGACATCTTATAGTTCCGTATTTTGCAGTTTCAAAGAACCCATTGTTTAAAACGAACTTTGACGATTTTGTCGACTAACCATTTGTATACAAGGTACCAACCCTGGGATACTAGTTTCAGAAAATGTAACGCTTTGTTGTCAAGCAAAAATAACTGGATTGATTGTTTTTAATAAGGATTAAGGATCAGATAAAACGATAAATAAATTGCCTTTTTCAACAGTAATGGAACATGTATTTATTTTCATTTGGTAAAATAAGTTTTTTCACAGTCGAACAGAGGTTATGTTTACATCTGAGATCAGGTGGTAACACTCATCACCGGCGGCAGTGAAGCTATTCAAATGTTTCAATTTTTATTATCGACAATATTTTGTTAACATTGTCATCACGAATGAAGAATTTCCGTTCAAAGTGAGTATTTAATTATAATATCAATATAATTCTTTTAACCAATCTTAAACGGGTAATCTCATAATAGAAATATTATAAATTGGTGCCAACAACTTGGGGCGTTTAACAACATAAATCCAGGAAGATTATTTTTTAACAATATAACCACATACCATTAATAAAATATAAGAAGGGAACAGATACGTAACAATATTAAACAATACATAACACCGAACATATTGAAAAAAATGGACGCTGGAAAGAACGCCACCTAGCGACTGTTGGGTAGAAATTATTTCACATTTTAATGTGAACAATGTGCCTTATTCCAATTTTCTTAAAATATTGAAATTTCTTCTTTGTTTACCTGGAACTAACGCCCCCACTGAACAAGTGTTTTCTTACATGAATGGTTTGTGGACAAGTGACAAGAACGCTCTTTCAGTACAAACTTTGAAAGCTATGTTGATTAATAAAATGAACTTTAATCGCACTTGTGTAAATGTTTACAAAATGCTGAGTGATAAAAAGGACTTACTAAAGAAAATCCATTCATCAGCAAAATATCAATGAATGCTGCACTAATAATTCTAAAGGATTGTTTGGTTGGAGTGAATTGAATACTACTACATCATGTAAGTTACACAGTATTTATTTATTTATTTATTATTAGTTTCCAAACCTAAGTATTTATGACAAAACAATTTTTAGCGTCCTCTTTTGTCCCTTTTTTCGTTGAGACAAAGATTAAAATGTCCCGTTTTCTTGTTTTAAAAATATGGTCACGTTAAAGTAGCAGTAATTATTGAATAGCCCTAATACAGTTTTGAGTACAAGATCAGCTTTACAAAGATTTAATAAATACCATCATGAATAAACAGGATGAAACAATTTATTTTCTTTATAAGTTTATAAGTGAACTTTGTTTACAAATATTAACTTTTGACTATTGTAGCCGCCATCTTGTTACCTACCAACCTTGAAAATTTTACTTATTGGGTCCAGGATTCGAGGTTGGACGAGCTGAAAAGCAAAATGGTTGTTTGAAATAACTAATAATTCATTTTTTTCAATCAAATTTGTCTTATTTTATTTAATCAAAATTCATCTTTTCCATAAAAGAAAACACTATGTATACCATCATAAAATACCAACGGAGCCATTACTCCGCCTTCCGTTACAAATTTAGTTTTAGTAATATTCTCATATCTGGTTTAACAAAATAAAAACAATAGCTACAAACTTAAATTTATTCTTCTTCGCAAACCAGCACTCCTTATTTATTATTATTTTTTTTATTCACGCACACATTCATACATACCCCATTCCCTTATGTGAGATCTCAGTTTAAAAATATAATAATGTTGAAATTTGGTTTAGCCCATATTAAAATATTGTTCTGCCCCCCGTTTTGTTACTCATCTGATCATGGTATTTCCATAGTCCAGCCTCCTCGCGTATTTGCCTTCATTTCGCACAATTCTATTGCTGATAATTTGTTTTTACATATCGCCGAAACTGTCACTTCAAAATGATTAACATTATAAATTTGAATAAATTACATTTTATACTTTTGGTGTTGGGCGCGCACTGAACTTTTGTAGTTTCGTCTTAGTTTGTACGAAACGGGCGAGCACACGGCCCGCGTCTGCCGCCGTTAGGTGTTAGATGATGACTGACTTTGTTCTCAACGCAGATGGTTGGCATCGCCCTGCATTCCAAGTGACGTATTGCTAGGGTTCGGCACTGATGTCATCTGGCGTGACTTCTGATTACATAGGTCAAAGTTCGTTCGGCTAAATATAACTGTTTTCCTTGCGTCCTGATGTTGACCTTGACATGACTTTGCTCACATGGCATACTACGTTTATTGTTCCAAATAAAATTTTACAATTATTATGTTGTGACCTCTTTTCCCCAAATTACCCCGGGTAGACCTAAACTGTCCCGTTACAAGGATTTAATTTTTGATTAGGCATATTGTATTATCTGTACCTACTTAAAAATCCAAGATTTTGATTTTTCACTTAATATTTATAAAAATGATTTTGTAATATTATAAAAATAAAAACAACAAGAATAAGCTTAATACGATAAATATGTAAACAGGGCTATTGTGTTCTCAACAAATTAGCGCATACTCTGGTTTGCCAGCTGTCTAACTACTCTGAATGATTTTTGTAGTCCCTTTGTTAAGGGTAGCTGAATATTGATACATTTTACACAATATATTGAGGTAAGCATTTTTTATCATACTATTTACTTCGTTTATCTTATAAAATACTTAATTTATCATATAAATGCTCAACTGTACAATATTTACAGGCAAACAGTACCCTGTAGTCTTTTACTGTTAGGACAAATGTTTAAACTGATAATAGAATACAATTACTGGAGTTGCAGTGCTTAATATCACTATTGGCATTTATTCACTGATCTTTGAAATTATACTAACATTGGAATTTTTATTTGCTGGGCTGTTAGGCCATAGTCTACGTTTATGTGCAAGAGAGACTTGTCGGCCCCACCATTGGAGGCCATCTTCAGTGTCAGAAACAACTGGCACAGTGTCCGCCAATTACCCCAATGTTGACACCGGCCATGAAAGCCCAAGAAATTCTATATACTAACATTGGTAAGTGTTCTAAAACAAAACATAAGGGAGTATAACTTAAAATAATTTCCCGTGTTATCCCTTTATGTTTTTCATCCTCAAAAATTTCATACTAAATTGTGTTAGTTATTAAAAACTATAAATTAGCTTTTTCAAAAATTGTCTTTAAATATATCTTTCACTAAACTAACTTTTGACTGGTTTATGTTTCTTCCAGGGAAAACGATGTGCAATTGCATACAAAAACAGACTTACACCAAAGGAGATTTAAACTAAAAAAAAGAATGGTAATATCTCAGAAAGCTTCAAGCATATATAAAATTCCAAAAATGACTATTTACAATAAGGTATCCAAGGCAAATTTAAAGGTTTTACTATGGAAAGAAATAAGAAGTTAATCCTACTGTTGAAAATGAATTGACTTCTGCCCAAAGTCTTCAGAGAAGTCGGGTTTATTTTATTCTGGCAAGAAGTTTTAGAACTAGTGTGTGAAAATGTTACAGAAACAAGCCAGGTGAAAACTTGATTTTACATTCAACAGAAGAAATAATTTGTGAATTGAGAAACCACAAAAGTGAAATTTGTTTGGATAAAATGACTGACCTATTTGTTATTTTCAAGCATTTCAGATCACTTAAAACAGCAGATGTAGATCTCAACTTGGAAACTAAACAGCGTTCTGTTTAATATCTGGATGAGTCAAGTTTATGTTTTGACCCCTCTAAAACTAAAGTTGTTGAAGCAAAGAATTCATCATGCTCTAGTGGGATTGAGAAGACAATACGCCTATATTAATTGCATGCAATACCGGTAGTAGGTAAGGCTCCGTTAGTAACAATGGTATGTGGGATCAATGGACGGCAGTTGTATGAAGGTGTGTAAAGGAACTTGCTCTTTTTTAAATCTACCTGCCCAAAATATCACCTACCTTGAAGATCGATTCTCACACCTACCTTGGATTCCAACAACACGTCATAGGGCCGCCAGCATATTTATAGTTAATATGCAACTATTCCCCACTTTGTATTAACTAACGCTTGCTTAATTGACACTTGATTTCCCTGGTCTCAGAATATTCTAGAATTCGTTAGGCGAGAATTGGATGTCGCAAACAGATTGAGGTCACAGCGCAATAATTTAAACGTGGTCATTATGAAGTAGAAATTACTCTTTATTTTCATTTTTCTTTGAAATTCCAATGGGCTTTACCCAGATATATAAGTTGATTATTAAATTATCCAACATGGAACATCCATGATCATTAATTATACAAGATTACGTTACTTAATTCTATCAAAGCAAACAAGTACTTCTTTCACGCTCTCACTCACTCTCGTAAAACCCCCCTTTTTATATTTGAGATCTCATTTATCTGACTTTAATGTTGTGATTTTGTATACATTTTTGTTGATTGCTGTTTGGTCGATTTGTTTTCAAATTTACTTATCTGGTGATGTTATTCCACATGTGGTATCATCTCTGGTAGTTCACTTTGTAGTAACAGTTACTGAACTGTTAAAAACGGTTAATTCATTTTGCTGAATCACTTGTATCGTCAAAGGAACTTATTGAGCACTGTTTTATATGCTTTTTTCACTGTTTAAAAGCCTAAATTGACTTTGTCCGTGGACTAGGGTTAAACACACCCAGCTTGGCATTTGGCTGCTATTCGTAGACTGACTAATGGCGATGGGTGACTGTATGCTTTAAGAATGAGTCACGTGGTACCCCCTCCATACCAATCGAACCATCTCAAAAATTTTGGAATATTGTATCAGTTTCTATTGCATCTCAGTAATCATAAAACTCTCTTTAACGGCATGACATTGTTGTGACGTCAATCAAAATATGAATTCGTGTCCATATATGGTTAGGTTTATAGCTTGACGATGATGTCGCCTCTGTCACTCTGGTTGACTCATGCCACCCAACTGTCGAAAGTCATATTTTGTTCAGATGCACATAGATCGTTTTATTTCACAACATAAAATAATTATGTCCCCTTTTTCTACTGTCACAGGTGAGTGCCCTCATACTTCATATGCAGCTAGTGTCAACAGGTGGATTGAAACAAAAGTATCTGTGTGATTATTTGATAAAAAAAATGTCTAAATTGGATCGCCTGCTATTAATATAATATGATGGTCTTAGCATACAAGTTAAATACACTCACCAGGAAAACATAACCATATTTGTGCTTCTAGCCCACACCACACATATATTACAGTCATGAGTCTTGGCTTTTTTTTTTAGTCACCAAGATTAGCTGGGATAAGAAAATTTTGTGACAGAACATATTAGGGTGTCAAAATTTTGAACAAAAATTTGTGCAGTTTTCAGGGAAGTGTAAATGTATACTAGAAGTGAAATAGTAAAAAAAGGATTTAGAAAAAGTGGATTTATTCTTTTGATATAGCATCATTTTCTAATCAGTGTTTGTGAATCTAACAAAAGAAAATTGTACCAGCAGAAGTTGTATCAGCATATGCTGTCCTTGAAAAATATCCAGATTCTTCCAAAGAAACACAGCAAACTGACAGTTATTAAAAATATTTTAAAAGTAAAAAAGTTATTAGAGTGACACAGAATCAGATTGTGAAATGGAAATAATTATTATTCATGACTGATGGATCAGAGAATATTGAGGACGAAGTAGACAGTGTAGAGAATAGTAACTAGATTGGTGAGCTTATCATTTAATTAACAATGAATTTGAAATTGCAAAGAGGGTATTAGTTAAATTCATAACAAAAAACTAAAATACTTAATTGGAAAACATAATCGTGAATATCAAGTGGTATCTCAAAGTTATGTTTGCTTGGAAAGTTTGAAAATAAGAGCACAAAATTAACAGTCTTTATTATTCTTGGATTTCGTTGTCCATGACGTGTCCGTTTCTTAACTAAATATAATTATTTCACTACAACTTGGAACACAAAACTTTTTATGGGTAAAAAGGTAATAGTTTTACCTTACAACCTGAACCGGTTTTCTCTTTTAAAAAGCTTCTTCAGAGGTTGCCGCTGGTAGTACTGTCCGTCTTGTTGTTGGCGACGAAATCGATTTTCGAAAGATCGATGTGTGTGTGTGAGGTGTGATATGTTCAAATAATGCGTGTGATTTGAATTGCATCTGTTCATTTAGGATGTCGTTTTTATTTGTTTTCGTGTGTTTGTATATTTCCAATTGTTCTAGAGTGTCTAGTTTTCGGCCTTTTGTGTGTACCGGTATGTGTAGAATGTTCATGTTGTTGTCGATGTTTTGGATGTGTGGTTTGCTTCAATGAGGTGGTTTGAAAAGGTGGGTTCTGTAGTGGAGTGGAGTGCCTTTGTGTGTTCAATGTATCTTTGTTAAAAGTCTTTATTAATAAGATTATACCCAGTGATACTGCTGGAAAAGTGGTATTAGAAGTCATATTGATATGCCAATGATAATTCCAACTAACTTTGAAGAAAAAATAGTGTGATATTCAGTTTTCTTGATTTGATGTGAAATTTTTAATAATTTTTTATTAATTTGTTTTAAAAATTGTATTTAATTAAGAACAATTTGTCATGGAATTTTGTGTTTGTATTGTTTTAAAAAAGTTGTAAAATGGCGGTTCCCTTAAAATAAAGATTTGAAACACATTTATATTTAAGTACAGAACAATTGAGAAGTAATAAACTTATATAGTAAATTATATGTACTAATAGGTGTAGTCAAGACTAAATAATGGTAGAATATAATAAAAGAATACTAAACATGTCTAGTTAAAACCTTGTAACCACTAGTTCCAGTAAAGACTTCATAGAAATTATATTAAGAATAGGTAAAAGCTCTATGATATCAAGTATAGCTGAATAACATTGGACTGTGAAGTGAAGGTGTGTACATCCATCAATCAGTTATCTTACCTACACGAATTCAAACAGGTATTCAAGACTAAATATTGGTCCGAATCAATACAGAATATTGTAAGAGATAATCTGTACAATGGGAAATATGATCCTACCTGAGTCCAATCACCAACAGCCTACTTCCTCGGTAAAGTCTGCCTAGCACGAAACTTGGAACCTAGAATACCAGAAGAGTGTTTGGTGACCAAGTTGTCATACCATTTTGAAGAAGCAATAACACGCGCTCGATTGTGCGGACAGGTAAAAACCATTGAAGCAATGGAGAGACCCTACTAGAGAGCTACGAACAAGAAGATTATTATAGGAGAAATCGGAGGAGGACAGAACCCCCAAATGAAAATAATAGAGACAACAGACAGAGGGTGAATCATGTACGAGCCAACGTCAATAACCGGAGTCCACAAAACCATAGGTTTAGGGACAGAAGAAGAAGCTTCAACAATGATCAATCATTTAAAAATCAATACAGACAGAACGAAGATAACAGACGTTCACAAAGAAGTAGGAGTGCAGAGAGTAGAAGATCAAGGAGCTGGGAAGGGAAAAGAGAAGTCCCATCAGAAAACCAGCGCAGGGAAGAACAAAATCAACCAACAACATCTGACAGTAATAGGGGAAACGAGAGTCCACAGTGAAAACCCAGGACATCCCGTCACTGCAAGCGAAAATAGGGCACATAAAATTTTGCTAATAATAAAGAAGAATCAATAATTATCATCAAAAACAACTATCTAAAAAACATTCAGTCAGAATTAATGAAAGAAAGAATGGCCGAAGAGGCAAAACAAAATAATGAGATCGTATATGTCAAGGCAGAATTGCAAGATGTACGTACTGAAATGATGACTGGAGCAAATATATCGCTAATAGATCGAACTGAATTGAATAGAATACAAGAAACACGTACTGAGAGAATACCAACTTTGCCAATCCACAATGTAACAATAATAGGAGCAACAAGCAAACAGAATAAAACGATTAAGCAACAGGTAATTATAAATGTTACAAGTAACGGAATAGGAATTCCTATGGTGTTTTTAGTGAACTGTCCCTACTGCAGGTAAAGTTACTTTCTCTGTTGACTTATTTTCTGCGTCTTTTTCTGTTTTTATCATTGGTACAGTTTGTTCACAAAGTTGTTTTGGCTGCATTTTCAGGTACTGCTCAACTTCACTTTTAATTTGTTCTCTTATGTTTGCCATTGAGTTTTCTACTGCACATATTTTTGTTGACATAGTTTCTTCCACAGTCAAGACAGATTTTTCTACTTCAGCTATTTTTAATGTCATTGATTCTTGTACCTCCGATATTTTAGTAATTTGTTTATTAAGCTCACCTCGTAGGAGACCCAACGCTGCAGCGGTTTGTTCTTGTGTCTGCTTTTGCTCCTGTATTAACGCCTTGATGTCTTCTGTTCACGCTTCCGTTCTTCTTTTTGTCTTTCTTCTGTTTCTAGAATTAAAGCTTTCTGATGTTCCGCAGCCTCTTCTCTTTCCTGCTTGCGTTTTTCATTCTGTTGTTTTTCTGCTTCCTCCGCCTCCTGTCTGCGTTTCTCATCCTGTCGTTTTTCGGCTTATTCTCTTTCTTGTCTTTGTTCTTCTTTTTGTAGTCTTTCTGCTGCTGCCTGTGTCTGCCGCAGCAGCGTTTGGAAAGCTTCCATCATCTGACTGGCATCCATGTTTACCGGTTAATTACGAATAACCTCGTCTTGTATAAACTGTCCACTGTTTCCACTGTTAACCATTCTATCCCACTTCTGACACCACTGTTACGACGGTCTACTCGATCGTCGTAGGTACAGTGGAAACAAAATAAGTAGGCCTACAAGACACCAATTACGTCACTAATCACACCTTTAATTTTTACAGTAAACAGCTCGTAATTAACAACACAGTCTCTACAACAAATCAAATGAAAATTGTTCACACACAATAAAATGTCACTAATATTAAACACAATTGTATTACAATTATACCACCCAATTATAAAACGCAACACTTCACTAATAACTACTTGAATGTACACAGTAATCTTGCCCGATAATAACTCTCGAACCGCTCTGTAAATATATCGCACTAATACTGAACTTAACGTCGTTGAGTATACTGGTATTTATACTGCCCCAAATTACTAGAGTATTCCATAATGCGCGATAGTGCCAGTATAGTTACGATGTAATTACTTGCGGCCTGACATAGTCCGTGCGCCAGAGCGAAGTCTGGCACAGTCTAGAAAATGCGTCAACAAGCACGTACGCCACACACGTTACATTCCGGGTCACTCTGGAACATTCGATAAACACGTAGATTGTTGGGTGATGTCGTAACAATATTTTGCACCAGAAAGCCCCAAAATTTAACCCAAGCTAGTTAGTTGATTGTTAAACCTCGAGTAGTAAAGATCGGAGCCTCCGCAACACTTTTGGACAGGAAATTGCAATCGGGCTCGACCATCAGACAGGTTAGGTGTACAGTGAACCTGAGTTAAATTATAATCGAGTGATAAATCTATATAGTGAATTGTTAAAATCATAATAAATGAATTATATAGTGAAAACAACCAAAAAGGAATAAGAAAGTGAGAACATAAAAAGGAAAGTATTGTGATATTAATTCAAGTTAAAAAAAAAAAACTTTATAACAGTTATTATAAATCAACCTGTGACACTATATACTGTACACTACACTAGTGAACTATTTTTTCACAAATACTGAACTATCAAACACTAACACTGTTGTATTTTTTAGTGGTTAAGTAATTATTTTTCTGTGTTTAATTTTAAAGAAGTGTAGTATTCCTTAACCTAAAACGACACTGTTCGGCACTCACGAACTGTTTGGTACTATAGTTATAAGTCATTCTTTTGTTGTATCATATTATAATTTTAAACTGTGATGTTTTGTACTTCACTAATGACATTTTCTCAATAATTATTGTAGTCAAAAGAACACACGTGGTTATATTTACATAGTGTAAACAGATAACCATTCTGAGATCAAAAACTTTCAATAGTGTGAACTGCTGAGCATTAATATACCAAGCCAGGGTAATTCATGTTAAGAATAATTTATTTATTTTAATTTAAAAAAAAGAAAGGATTTCAAACCTCAATAAAAAATATTGAAAAGAATTTATTTTGTGCAAGTGTAATTATTTCTAATAATTAATTATTTCTCAAATTACTAGTGCTGGCGTTCATGAGAATTGAAGAGAAAATTTGTATTTCCAGGCGAGCGACGATAATATTTTTATTTTAATTATTGTTCATTTTTCAACAAATTTCATTTTAATTCTATATCAAAGAAACAAAAACCGAATTAATTATTTGTATAATAAAGATAAAAATTCCGTAAGTATCTCTATACTAGTGATATTAAAAACAGAAACAGTGAATTCAAAACTGAGCGCCTAGTGAAGCGTTAATGAAGAACTGACATACCTTAAGAATAATAAAGAAACTAACTGATAATTTATTTTAAAGTATTTATTTACATAATTTGACGTAACAACGAGGCCTAGGTACTCGATTTTACTACAAAGAAGGGAGTTAATTAATTAATACAGAAAACAATTTTGTGTTTTAGCTAATAGGTGTTCATAATTAGAGGTCTATCCATTACACCCAGCCTATTCAATAATTATTTTTTATTTATTTGTTTTGATTTATATATTTGCCATTACATAATCGACACTTACAACGTGAGGCGTTAAAAGGAAAAACTATATAGACAGAGAGTTTGTAATACATATTTGGCATCCAACTAGTGAGGCTAGAAGTAGAAAATAATATTGTATCATTGTACTGCATTCTTTTAACAGTTTTATACTTTAGCAGAGCCTACAATAAAAGACGAAAATGCAACGAAGATCAACATCATGTGTGACGATTTCATTAATAAAAATATGGTAGTTAATAAATAGGTAATGTGAAGGCTGAGAAATTTTAAATTTTTTATAAAATCGCACATTTAAACTACATCTTATTGCTATCATTAAATAATAATAATATTTAATAAGGAGTTATAATAATAAAGTAAAAAGGAATACGAGTGTACAGAAATGGTAAACCTTGTTAATTAATCCTGTATGGACATGCGCTAACCGGAATTAACTTGAATTCCGACCCCTAAACAAACTAATAATACTTGTAAATTTGACATTATTTAAATATTTAAACAAGACTACTGTAATGTACTTTAATAACGTCTGTAATTAAGAATATCTCTGCTTAATTAAATAGTCAAACTTTAATCCCTTAAATAAAGAAGGAACATGGAACTACTTTTATGCTGAATAGTAAATGACGCGAGATTACTACTCTCACCCCTTAACTATTAACCCACTTGCAATGGAGCGCTCATGCCGTAAGCTGCGCACAGCGTTGGTTCGCGACGCAGAGATAAATATGTGAAAGTTTGCTAAAGAATATCTTAATAACTAAATTGTGCGTCGATGACATCTCTATCAAATCTGAAATAAGAAATTATGTAATTAATACAGTACTAGACCCATGAGGTGAAATTCAACTAACAAATAATCATGTGAAGTGAATACCAGTGAAACAAACTTTTGCTTTATTTATTCTAACAACAAGAAGTACTACAGTCATCTAAGAAGACAGTACCACACCCAAAATGATTTAACATACGTCAGGAACTTCACCGTCACCGGATAATAAGGTAACGACAGACCTTCAGGAAACACACCGAGGACCGAAGAGCCAAATCTGCATCAACTACAGGAAACCACAGGTGACATGGAGGCTTGTCTTCCATGGTTATGTGATACTAAAATTATAACCAACAAAAGACAATTTAACTAACACTTTAAGACTTTTAAAAACAGACATTATATGTAAGATGTAGTCTGTAATCAAATAAAACTGTTTATAGTAAAAGAGTAAAAGTTTAAACTGAAAGCATTATTGTTTTAAAAAGGTTAATAAAGTCCATTCTTCAAATGGCACAATTTTCAAGATTGTATATGGGGAGGTGACCATTATTAACATACTATATTCAATCCCGGATCCGTGGAAGAAATTAAATTAATGTACATCTTTATTTTGAGGGCCCTTGTGAAAGAATAAAATATATAATCATCTTGTAAACTGTAAGCTGTTGAACCATATATGTTGAGAACTTTGAGTAGAGCAATTAATCTCATTATGTAATAATGAGATGTCATCTTTAGTACAGACTAAACTGAGTGCATAAATCAACAGTCTCCCCTTCCCAGTTTCCTTTTATATAAATTGTTTTGGTGTTGTGATTAATTTTCAGCTCGTCACAACGAAGGCAGCCTGTATAATTGGCAGAACCAATTAATGCGGGTTCCCTATGTTATAACACAAGTTAAGATGTTATAAATTGCGCCACTCTGCTCTGCTTTGTTAAATTTAAATTTGCTGCTCCTTTGTAAAAAAAAAATAATTGTGTCTTGTGTTGTTTAAGAAGTAATTGTGTCCCAATATTACACACACAAACTGTTGATCTATTCACTCATGTACTTTGATACGTGTCAAAATTTTAAATAAAACAAAAATCATAATTATTATTATAGTAATATAGTATAGGTAACTTTAATTGTAAATATAATATGTGTAAACTTATATTAACATATTGACCCACGTAAACCAAATCATGTACGTACTTGTCCAAAAAATTTCATTCATCAACGTGTCAATTTGACGACAAACTCGGACAGGTAAATATCCTGTTGCCGCCTGTGTAAAACTGTCATAGTTACCCTCCCGCAAGTTGAGTTAGACAATACGCCACCCTCTTTGATAGTTCTATTGTTATAAGAAGCGTGTATTATCCTGTGCTTAGTAACCGAGGATTCCCCCTTTGTTGAACGTATATTGAAGCCTGTGTGAGATTTCTCTCTCTCTACCAATGTAAAATGATTAAAGTTCACATTTTAATTGTTTATTTGTAAAAAAGAAGAGTAAGAATACAATTGATTTATATTTTTAGTTTTCTTGTGTAAAAAAAAAAAGAATGTATAGAATTTAATGCAAATAGTAGAATAATTATTTATAGCCACTCACATTTCAAAAATGGCTGTATTTAACCCTGATCTATTATTAAAAGATGAGCTGTGCTACGAAGCAATTTTACGCGGTTTAAAACACGTGAATGTAACAGTGTCTGAATTGCGAAAATCATTACGCGAAACCAGATCAGATATACCCTCGCAGTTAGATAGATTGCGTGAACTCGATTATAACAGCGAACGAGAAACTTGTTATGCGAAGTATAGGGAACTGACGTTATTATCTCAAAACCTTCAAGACGAAAAAATCACCTACTGTAATATTGCGCGTCACGCACCGAATAGAACATTTAACCCGCCGGTTGAACAATTTATTAAGCTGGCCCGACGTCACCGTAATCCCTGCCGATGTGCAGAAATTTGCGGATGAGGCATTACGCCAATTACCCATAATTTCAACGACTTACGACGAAAGTCAGACTCATCTAGAATAGAAGAAATTGAACAATACTTACAAAAATTATATATTTCCCCGGTTCAATCCCCTACTTTAGAACACCTTCCCTCCACCTCGAACCACGAATCACCCACCGTATCGAAGATACAACCGACTCATGAACAGTTACCTAGTAGAGAATTAAATACCCTAACGATATCAGAACCCCTACAGCCTAATGGTCACCATAGTCGATGCTCGCACTAGTCGATATGCGATTACAACTCCTAATGCAGCCACAAATCCTTCGAAATGTATACCAAATGTAAATTTTAATGTAGACCTCTACGGAAAGGTTACCCACCCAGTAGAGAAAATAATTAATGAAATTCCTTACACCGATGGCTTAAGTATAACGAAACTGTTGAATTTTATCAGATACCTACTGCAAATAAAAGATCTACAACAATTGAACGATTGGCAAATACTGCAAGTAATCCTACCCAAATGTAAACCACCATTACGAGATCGTGTACTGGAATCCTTAAACTCGACTCTTCCAGTAGAAGAACTTCATACTACCATAATCAAATATTTTATCCCCACGGGAATTTACGAGGAGATTAAAAGAAATACCGTACTTCGAGTACAAGGCGCCCATGAAAGACTGGCCCACTATATTGCAGACATCAGAGAATCTTCACGACTACTGCAAGTCGATTAGTCGATACTATTCTAGTAGGCTTATCTCCTGAAGAACGCTCCCGTTTAGCACTAATAAGTAGACCCCACACTTTCGCTGACCTTGAACAATGTAGTATTCACTCTTCAAATGTATGGTACGCAGATCAGCACAGACATGCATCGGTATCCACAACACCACATAGAAAGGAAACGCAAGCCCTAGTCTCAGATGCAAGAACTCTACGAGAAAGACGACCATTTCGGCGACCAACCTATTTTCATGGCCATGGTAAGTCCAAGGAGCCTCAACCTCGACAGGAAACCAGTGAGACCCTACGTAAAGAATATGTATGCTATAACTGCGGGAAACCTGGACACCTCAGTAGAAACTGTAAACGGAAACAGATCAATCAGAAAACTCATTATCCAAAAAACATGTAAGGCGGGGAGATCCGAAACCCTGTGTCTTCCGCAGCATCGTGAAAACAGGTAAACCCCTGAGAGACAACAAATTAAAACAAAATAATAACAAAAGAAAATTAGACCCCTATGTTAGAAAATTTATCGATAAATGTAACGCTATTAATAAATGTGATTTCAGTAAGTGTCAATTACCGTATATACAAGTTGACCTTGGTGTTACGTCCACCCTCGGATTGATTGATTCCGGATCAACGCGAAGTTTAATTAGTCAAGAGCTAGCCAATAAATTATTTAAACACAATTTAGTTAAACGCAGTCAATCAGTAAATATTAGATGCGCTACAGCTAATAAACAAAACTTAATGATAAAACTTATCATCACGTTTAAGGTAAAGATTAAGAATCTAACGTGGTATTTTCCAATGTTGGTATGCGACGAGTTAGGACCCGAGTTAATATTGGGAGCTGATTTTATCAGTAAAACAGGAATAATTCTAGATATTCACGATAAGAAATTTTATTTTGGATTCGATCGTTCACGAAAATATAACTTGGATGATAATGCAAATAACAGAGAGAGTACTAGCACGACCTCTACACATCTAAAACATCACGAATCTGAATTAGGTCATCTGGAAAGTAAAGATAGACGGAACATACAGACATTAATAAAACAATTCTCCAATGTCCTCACCCCAAAGTTAGGACTGACGGACCTGATAGAGTACAAAATAAATTTGAGCGACAATAAAGTAATACGTTTAGCCCCATACAAGTTATCACCTCCAAAAATGGAAGTAATGAGGAACCAAATTAACAAATTGTTAGAACAAGGAGTCATCGAACCCTCTACTTCATCTTATTCATCACCCGCGTTTTTAGTACCCAAAAGTAACGACAAACATAGATTAGTTGTGGACTACAGACAACTAAATAAACGGATAGAATTTGAATCAATACCGCTTCCCGACATCCACAGTGCTTTTCATTATTTTACGAAAGCAAACATTTTTACCATTATGGATTTAAATCAGGCATTTCATCAAATACCCCTTTCGGAAGAATCAAAACGTCTAACCGCATTTGCCGTCCCTTTCAACCTGTACCAATTTACGAGGGTACCCTTTGGTATATCCCAAGGTAGTTCTGTATGTAGCAGATTATTAGAAAAATTATTTCATGATATAAAATTTAAATATGTGTACCACTACTTAGATGACATCGTTATCTACAGCGAGTCAATTGAGCAACATCTTAAACATCTACGTGAAGTACTATCCCGATTGGAGAAAGCTGGATTAACCGTAAACCCCAGTAAAGTAAATTTTGCTGTCACACAATTTTCATTTTTAGGTCACATCGTAAAAGTCAACGGAAAGGTATGCATAGACCCCGAGCGAACCCGTGCTATCAGAGAATTTTTACCACCGCGGGATGCGAAAGGAGTAGCCCGATTTTTAGGAATGATAAATTATTTCCACAAGTATATTCCACATCTAGCCGAAATTGCAGCACCGCTAAATACCTTAAGAAAGAAGGGAGTTAAATTTGAGTGGAATGAGCAACACCAAACCGCATTCGAGAAATTAAAAGAAAGCATCATATCACCCCCAGTACTACAATTAGCCGATTTTACAAAACCGTTTGTAGTACAGACAGACAGTTCAAGTGTAGCCCTAGGTGCAGTAATATATCAGGAAGTAGATAACTCTAGATTACCTATTAGTTACGCTTCACGCACCCTGACAGACCAAGAAAAGAAATACTCCGCATACGAATTAGAATGTTTAGCTATCGTTTTCGCTTTTGAGAAGTTCAAACCCTTTTTAGAACATAGAAAGTTTTTGTTAGAAACAGATAATCAAGCATTATCTTGGCTACTAAATCACCCAAAACAGTTAGGTCGTATCGGAAGATGGGTATTAAGATTAAATTGTTTTAAATTCAAAGTACAACATATTAGAGGCACCCAAAACGTAGTTGCCGATACACTGTCACTTATGTTCCAGCCGAGTAGTAAAACATACGAAAACAAGGAGAGTAGAGAAACACCGATTATCAATACTTTAATGACCGAATTTCCTCTTGCATTTACGGACTTAGCCCAGTATCAACAACAAGACCCACGTTTGAGACCAATTATTGAACAACTCGATAAAGGAAATAAGTCAGAGAAATACATATTAAGTAAGAGAGTGTTATGTTGTAGAATAGCGAACGGAAAATATTTACGAATAATCGCCCCTGATATTATTAAACCTATGCTGATGGAATACTATCACTCTTTCACCATTGGAGCACATATGGGAATAAATAAAACCATACATCGAATTCGTAAAGAATATCACTGGGAAAATATGAACAGTGAGATCGCTAATTTCGTGAAAAGGTGTAAGTTGTGTGCACTCAGCAAACCAGCGAGAAACAGTCAAATAAGTCAATTAATCTCAGAAATTCCTGCTACCCCGTTCTCCAAAATTTATTTAGACTTTTCAGGACCCTACCCGCGTTCTAAATCAGGAAATACAATGTTACTAATTTGCGTAGATTCAGCAAATTCGTCTGGATGTACCCCATGCGGCGAGCATTAGCTTCAACCACCGTAAGTATTTTACAGCATAGATTATTTAAAGAATTCGGTACCCCAGTCCATCTAGTGTCGGATAACGGACCAAGTTTAAGTCAAAGGAATTCAGGAACATGTGTTTCAAACTAGGAATAGACCACATTACCACTTCAGAGTATCGTCCGCAAGGAAATATAGCTGAAAGGTATTTGCGAAACCTAAAATCTGCTTTAATAGCCTACCATGCAAACGATCATACGTCTTGGGACCAGAACCTATCCTGGATACAATTCGCCTTTAATTCAGCATATCATGAAGGACATAAGTCTACCCCATTCGAATTATTGTTCAAATATAAACCTAACCACCCATTATCCACTAAGTGGAAAATACATGAGTTGTTACCCCTTAAAATTAGGGATAAAAATATAAAGAAAATCTGGAATGAAGCGCGCGCTAATTTACGAGCTAACTTAGCGAAATCAAGGAAATATCACGAGCTAAATAATAATAATAATGAAGTAAAGTACCAAATCGGTGACTTAGTAATGTATAAAACACACCCTACGAGTAGTGCAATCGATAAGACAACTTCCAAGCTATCATACCGATGGTGCGGTCCTTATCAAATTCACAAATACTTAACTCCAGTAACTGTAGCCCTGTACGAACCCTCTACTCAAAAATATGTACGAAGAACACATATTTCGCAGATAAAACGTTATCACGAAGAAGGAAATGGTAGAGTGCAAGCTAAATAAATGTAAAAAAAAAGGTATATGTTAGGTACTCAACTGCTAAAGAGTACTTGAGTAACATTTGGCTACCTAATCGTATAAATAGGTACGAGGCCTGATCAACCTTGAATCCTATTCATCGAAAGTAGAGCAAAGTGAGAAGTCAGCTGACATCGAATATGAGTAATAATTAAGTAGCAAATTACTTAAAGAGTAATTCTATAACAAGAATAACTCACAACTAAAGAAAAATCCGGTAGTAGTCATAAGTAGTAGAGTTAAGAAAAATTTAGAATGTTTACAATATGTTTTATAATGTGTGAATTTTATGTAGTATTAGAATTAGTCTGTAACGTATTATATATATATATATATATATATATATATTGCAACACATCTTTTTATGATTTCTTTCATTATGGATTATGAGTTTTACATGGACCTGGTTAGGGTATACCATGCCAACACTTACCTGCAGTATATGGTACTTTTCTGCTTTGCCGGCTATTAGGTGTGGGATTTGGGCTTATTAGGTATCAGGTAACGAGTTGGGACGATGTGTTTCCAAAAGAATTATTTTAGGAAGCTGAGTTGTATAAATTGTGAATAAATGAAAACTACCTTTTTAGTCTATCATTCCAATGATTATAATTGTCACCCTCAAGGTGCTTATCTTTAAACAAATCATAATAATAAAAAGAATTTCAAATATTTAACACAATTTACGGCGGGTTCCACTAATTTATATTCTTTCTTGAATATTACTTTACACATATTTTCTCTAGTGATATATTGTTATAATGCTTACGTCTAACAATCACATATTAAAATCATATATCTTAGTACATCATTTATAAGTTCCTGAAAATAAGACATACAATACACAGTATATACACAAAACATATAACATGGAAATATACACACATATATGGGCAGTTTCACACTGTCTGCCTGTAATTATAATTCATTTATAAAAATCATTTTTGTTATATTGAAATAATTATTTAATAAAATGGAAATACTGAATTGATTTCATTCTATGAAATCCGTAACCCTGTTCTTTATACATGAGAAAATAAAATACGAACTTTTTAAATGAATATAACAAGGGTTCTAGTTATCGTTATCTCTATGGTAATTATTATTAATATAAACATTTTTATTAAGGGTAACTCCCTTTTAATTATTCTACTCTTCAGCCTGCTTGGCTATCAACAATAATTAATATGAAACAATAAAATTTGTGACATCTAATATCTTGATAAACACTCTTAGAGCTTCTCTGCACTCTCCCTTAATTTATCACATTTAATTTATCAAATATAATTTTTTATACAGTGCACAATCTCATGAAAACATTTGCTTAGAGTCTTTCTGCACTCTTATTAACATATGATTATAATAATCACACATTATCTAAATGTTCTGTCTTTTAGAATAAATGTCTCTATATGATATACAGTACAACATTTAAAAGTGTCTTTAGGCTTTAGTCATACCGCCTATATAAAAAATGTTTATCAATTATTTAAAACTGTTCAATTTCGCTTGTAGCGGCTTTTCATTTACTTGTTGTGTTTTACAACATTATTATGAACCCTGAACCATATCAGGTCACCTGTTTTGATGATTTCATGTTACACAGATGTACACGGGTCTCAGGCGTCGGCGTTGAGTACAGCTATTCCTCTCGAAACCTCCGTCAGCGTCGCTTAGCGGTGTATGAACAGCTAGGCTAGGCGTCGTTCCTTTATCGTCATGGACACAGCGTCTCTGGCCTCGGGTATAGTCTGATGTCCGTAGTACGTAGTTGTAGTAACTCAGGTGTCTGCCGGTCTCATTGAAGCGTCTTCTGCAGCGTATCGTTCCGTGTGTACGACTCAACGAATACTTTATGAATGAGAGAGATGCTCGTTTTGGCTCGCTATCTATAGGGCAAAGCCACGTGTGCAAATGAGTTTCTATCGGCGAATATCTCAACAATCCTTTATTTATTTAGGTAACAAAGTTGTTTGTTAGACGTGTCTTGAACACAGTTATTAGCTATGTATACACGCGATCTTTAATTAGCACCGCGAAAGGTGTGAAATAGTAAAACGCTTATAGTTCACGACACTCTCACTATCTCGTTATGTGTTTGGTGTCTAAATAAAGCTACATTTCCGCACTATTCACTGGTCAACCTAGTTCTTCTTAATCTTTTGTCATTTTTTTATTATTTAAGTTTTAAAACACTTCTGACATGTGCCGACAAAATTATACATATTTATGCAGGTGGACTGTTATCTGTTTTGTTTGCTATATAAAATCTTATCTGTACCCTTCTAAAAGTACAATTGTAGCAGATAACGCTTATTATGCGTACTCCAGTTAGAACGATAAACATTGATAACAATGTTTCGTTATAACACTCCCCCACTTGCTTTAAAAAAATTGTTTTGTTCTTTACAGAACATTTTTTTTTTTTTTTTTTTTTTTATCTATGTTTAGTACATACACAGTCATTTATATTACATGTTTATTAGAAAGAATATAAAATCTTATCTTAAAGTAACAATCACATATGGGTATTATTGGATATAATGACGCAGAGATGACGCATGGTACTTTCCGACGTCCTTTTTCTTCACTGGGTCATATACCATGTAGGTGTGTGGTCCTAGACGACTCCTTAGTTCATATGGGCCACAGAATAATCTGAAGAATTTCTTGGAAGTGTTTAATATACTACTTCCCACAGGATTTGTCTTTATCAATACCTTATCACCAATCTGGAATCTTGTCAATCGGTGAGTTCTATTATACCGGTCTCTCCTTTTACCTGCTTGATGATATAACTGTCGTTCAGCTCTGTTTATTTTTATTTGAATTGGCAAATCTACATTATAATTTTCCGGTTTATTAATCATGTTGTGCCAGAATCTTTTAGGTATTTTATTCTCACTTAATTCTAACGGTGTGTATCCTGTAGCTTCACTATAATTGTGATTCATTGCATCTTCGAAAAATTGTAGATAGTCAGGCCATTTACTCTGTTGATTGTAGCAATATAACCTCATGTACTTGCCTAACTCTCTATTTATTCTTTCAGCAAGATTAGTTTGTGGATGCCTTATGGATGTAAGTATAGGTTTTATACCTTGTCTTGTCAATGCGTCCTTCCATAATTTATTACCAAACTGCTTACCTTGATCTGTCAACACTTTATCCATTTTTCCATACTTTGGTATATACTTCTGGGTGATGACGTTCAGAACAGATTTCATGGTGGGTCTTCGTACAGCATATAACTTTACTAGCTTGGTAAACACATCTACCGTCACAATTATATGGCGGTACCCACGACTTGATCGCGGGAGTGGTCCAAGGAAATCAAGTGCAACTATATCCCCCTTCTTCTTAGTTCTGATACTCCCCATTTCAACGCAAGTGTTTAAATTCGGATGTTTGGCTGTTTGACAATCATGGCATTTCCTAACAATTATTTTAATTTTTCTGAACATATTATTACAGGTGAAGGCTTCTTTCATAGTTAAATAGCACTTCAATGGAGATGCATGAGCTAGACTACGATGACATGGCATAATTAATTGCTGTAACATGTCATGAGATAGCACAACTTTCCAATCATAATTAATAAGCTTAAATAAAATTCCATCTTTCACATAATAATTTATAGGTAACGGATTATTTTTTATATTCTGTAATCGCTGATCTTTATCTTGCTCTCTAGCGAGATTACGTAGTAATTCTTGTACTTCTCTCTCGGGTTTGTATGTTATGTTGCTAAGTACCCTGACATCTTGTGGTTTAGCTTCATGTGTTTCTATACAGACTCCAGAATGTAGTCATTGATTTTCAGTCTTCGATGTGGACGGTTTATTACGTTCATCAGTGTTTCTCGGTGTCTCTTTCTGTTTTTTCTCAACGGTAATCGCCTGCGTATTTGCATTCCTATCGGATGTCCATGGTTTCGAAAATCGTTTCGACGAATTCGGCCATCGGTAACCTCCTTTGTAATTACCTCTTTCATTATTTTGCTCCTGCTTCTCATATGTTCGTCCATCTTCATGGCGTCTATCATATGATACATTTTTGTTTTTCGGATATTTTTCATCGTCTGTACGTCTATCTTCTCTGCCTTTATCTTCTTGGCGATATCTTTGCGAATACCACGTACCTCTATCTTGATTTTGGTTCCGGTTATCTCGCTGAACTCCTCTTGGTGGGTCTCGTTCACGGATTACACCCTCCATCTGTGTTAAAAGTATTAATAGATCTTCAATGGTAGCTATACCCTGAACATGTATAGCTAGTTGGATGTTCCTGCTGAAATGATTAGCAAGCTTAATGACTAATTCTTTTTGTGTTAACGCGGGACGTAAATGTTTACTCCTCTCTACTAACATAATGACGTATTCATCTTCAGACAGCTTACCTGGATTATATTTACCAAATTCCAGTGTATTTCGTATTCTCATTTGTATGTATTCATTCCAATACCTCCGTTCGAATGCTAGTTTAAATTCTTCATACGTTTTTAAATCGTCATTCACCATCGTGAACCAACTGGCTGCTGCATCTTTTAAGTAACGGCTTACAAAGTCTATTTTATCTTTGTCACTGAGAATAGATCCAATACTATCTATTTCTTTCTCACATTTGATACGAAATTCAATGGGATTTTCCCCTCTGGATCCTCTAAAATAGTTAATGGGTCTCTCTTCTCTAGGTACGGTCGAGTATACTAACGCTTGTGTTGGTAGTCTTCTCACTTCTCGTGTAAGTCGGTCTACTTCACCTTTTAACTTGACTTCCAGCTGATCTACCCTGTTGTCATGGTGTTGGATAGATTTCTTGATGGTGTCGTCTGCTGCGGCGAGACTTTTTGTTTCTTCTTCAATTTTCATGGTCTTCCTGACATTACTCTGCACCAACTCGCTGATGACTTGTATCTTGGTATCTTGTCGATGCGTAATTTTTTCGAGTTTCTGGTCCAGTGTGTCGGCCATAGATTTAAAATTTTGTTGTAGTCTTTTTCGCTGCTCTTCGAAATTTTCATTCATCACCACCGCTTGTTGTTTTAGAGACTCTTTAACTTTACCTTCTAAGGTCTCCATTCGTTCCATAATTTCTACCTTACTTTCAGCATTATACGCGTATAGTTTCTGAATTTCTGACGTGCTTGCTTCCAATCTTCTCATAGTTTCAGCACCACTAGTTTTTATTTCTTCAAACCTTTTTACGTTTTCAGCGTTGCTGGCTTCCAATCTTCTCATAGTTTCAGCACCACTAGTTTTTATTTCTTCAAACCTTTTTACGTTTTCAGCGTTGCTGGCTTCTAACTTCTTCATTATGTCGGCTAAACTGACCTCTTGTTTATGTGCCATGTTTAATTTTAATTTGGTGAACCGATTTTAAAATATTTATTATTAATTTGTATATTATTAATTATTTGGATTATTATTAAATACTGTATTGGTAGTCATTTATTCATCAACATACAACCATTATCTTGGGCGCCTGTAGTATCAGTTTCTGATAACCACAATATTTATCTAAGCTCCCCTTTGTTTACTCTACTGATAACGCTAACTGTACGTTCTTATCAGCTACATTCAACATATAAATGCACGTTTTATAATAATTACACATCAACTCTAAATATTTGTTCTACGTGAATTTGTATTTATTTAAATTCTTACTAATTTTTAATTTTTTTCGTATTATGTTTTTTTTTTATTTATTTATTTAATCGTGCCCCACGTTGGAAGCGACATTTTCTTTTGCAACACATCTTTTTATGATTTCTTTCATTATGGATTATGAGTTTTACATGGACCTGGTTAGGGTATACCATGCCAACACTTACCTGCAGTATATGGTACTTTTCTGCTTTGCCGGCTATTAGGTGTGGGATTTGGGCTTATTAGGTATCAGGTAACGAGTTGGGACGATGTGTTTCCAAAAGAATTATTTTAGGAAGCTGAGTTGTATAAATTGTGAATAAATGAAAACTACCTTTTTAGTCTATCATTCCAATGATTATAATTGTCACCCTCAAGGTGCTTATCTTTAAACAAATCATAATAATAAAAAGAATTTCAAATATTTAACACAATTTACGGCGGGTTCCACTAATTTATATTCTTTCTTGAATATTACTTTACACATATTTTCTCTAGTGATATATTGTTATAATGCTTACGTCTAACAATCACATATTAAAATCATATATCTTAGTACATCATTTATAAGTTCCTGAAAATAAGACATACAATACACAGTATATACACAAAACATATAACATGGAAATATACACACATATATGGGCAGTTTCACACTGTCTGCCTGTAATTATAATTCATTTATAAAAATCATTTTTGTTATATTGAAATAATTATTTAATAAAATGGAAATACTGAATTGATTTCATTCTATGAAATCCGTAACCCTGTTCTTTATACATGAGAAAATAAAATACGAACTTTTTAAATGAATATAACAAGGGTTCTAGTTATCGTTATCTCTATGGTAATTATTATTAATATAAACATTTTTATTAAGGGTAACTCCCTTTTAATTATTCTACTCTTCAGCCTGCTTGGCTATCAACAATAATTAATATGAAACAATAAAATTTGTGACATCTAATATCTTGATAAACACTCTTAGAGCTTCTCTGCACTCTCCCTTAATTTATCACATTTAATTTATCAAATATAATTTTTTATACAGTGCACAATCTCATGAAAACATTTGCTTAGAGTCTTTCTGCACTCTTATTAACATATGATTATAATAATCACACATTATCTAAATGTTCTGTCTTTTAGAATAAATGTCTCTATATGATATACAGTACAACATTTAAAAGTGTCTTTAGGCTTTAGTCATACCGCCTATATAAAAAATGTTTATCAATTATTTAAAACTGTTCAATTTCGCTTATAGCGGCTTTTCATTTACTTGTTGTGTTTTACAACATTATTATGAACCCTGAACCATATCAGGTCACCTGTTTTGATGATTTCATGTTACACAGATGTACACGGGTCTCAGGCGTCGGCGTTGAGTACAGCTATTCCTCTCGAAACCTCCGTCAGCGTCGCTTAGCGGTGTATGAACAGCTAGGCTAGGCGTCGTTCCTTTATCGTCATGGACACAGCGTCTCTGGCCTCGGGTATAGTCTGATGTCCGTAGTACGTAGTTGTAGTAACTCAGGTGTCTGCCGGTCTCATTGAAGCGTCTTCTGCAGCGTATCGTTCCGTGTGTACGACTCAACGAATACTTTATGAATGAGAGAGATGCTCGTTTTGGCTCGCTATCTATAGGGCAAAGCCACGTGTGCAAATGAGTTTCTATCGGCGAATATCTCAACAATCCTTTATTTATTTAGGTAACAAAGTTGTTTGTTAGACGTGTCTTGAACACAGTTATTAGCTATGTATACACGCGATCTTTAATTAGCACCGCGAAAGGTGTGAAATAGTAAAACGCTTATAGTTCACGACACTCTCACTATCTCGTTATGTGTTTGGTGTCTAAATAAAGCTACATTTCCGCACTATTCACTGGTCAACCTAGTTCTTCTTAATCTTTTGTCATTTTTTTATTATTTAAGTTTTAAAACACTTCTGACATGTGCCGACAAAATTATACATATTTATGCAGGTGGACTGTTATCTGTTTTGTTTGCTATATAAAATCTTATCTGTACCCTTCTAAAAGTACAATTGTAGCAGATAACGCTTATTATGCGTACTCCAGTTAGAACGATAAACATTGATAACAATGTTTCGTTATAATATATATATATATAGGGATAGTAAGAATAAGCAAGTCGAGAGTGACTTATGCAGCTCGTAATTTCATACAGAGAAAAACGGGTGAGAGAAATTTCACACGGTAATCCCCAAGCATACTCCCGGTACATTGCTGACCAAATAAGCCGGAGTCTGTTCTTGAGCGGCGGAGTATGTGACGATTTCATTAATAAAAATATGGTAATTAATAAATAGGTAATGTGAAGGCTGAGAAATTTTAAATTTTTAATAAAATCGCACATTTAAACTACATCTTATTGCTATCATTAAATAATAATAATATTTAATAAGGAGTTATAATAATAAAGTAAAAAGGAATACGAGTGTACAGAAAGGGTAAACCTTGTTAATTAATCCTGCATAGACATGCGCTAACCGGAATTAACTTGAATTCCGACCCCTAAACAAACTAATAATACTTGTAAATTTGACATTATTTAAATATTTAAACAAGACCACTGTAATGTACTTTAATAACGTCTGTAATTAAGAATATCTCTGCTTAATTAAATAGTCAAACTTTAATCCCTTTAATAAAGAAGGAACATGGAACTACTTTTATGCTGAATAGTAAATGACGCGAGATTACTACTCTCACCCCTTAACTATTAACCCACTTGCAATTGAGTGCTCACGCCGTAAGCTGCGCACAGCGTTGGTTCGCGACGCAGAGATAAATATGTGAAAGTTCGCTAAAGAATATCTCAATAACTAAATTGTGCGTCGATGACATCTCTATCAAATCTGAAATAAGAAATTATGTAATTAATACAGTACAAGACCCATGAGGTGAAATTCAACTAATAAATAATCATGTGAAGTGAATACCAGTGAAACAAACTTTTGCTTTATTTATTCTAACAACAAGAAGTACTACAGTCATCTAAGAAGACAGTACCACACCCAGAATGATTTAACGTACGTCAGGAACTTCACCGTCACCGGATAATAAGGTAACGACAGACCTTCAGGAAACACACCGAGGACCGAAGAGCCAAATCTGCATCAACTACAGGAAACCACAGGTGACATGGAGGCTTGTCTTCCATGGTTATGTGATACTAAAATTATAACCAACAAAAGACAATTTAACTAACACTTTAAGACTTTTAAAAACAGACATTATATATAAGATGTAGTCTGTAATCAAATAAAACTGTTTATAGTAAAAGAGTAAAAGTTTAAACTGAAAGCATTATTGTTTTAAACAGGTTAATAAAGTCCATTCTTCAAATGGCACAATTTTCAAGATTGTATATGGGGAGGTGACCATTATTAACATACAATATTCAATCCCGGATCCGTGGAAGAAATTAAATTAATGTACATCTTTATTTTGAGGGCCCTTGTGAAAGAATAAAATATATAATCATCTTGTAAACTGTAAGCTGTTGAACCATATATGTTGAGAACTTTGAGTAGAGCAATTAATCTCATTATGTAATAAAGAGATGTCATCTTTAGTACAGACTAAACTGAGTGCATAAATCAACAGTCTCCCCTTCCCAGTTTCCTTTTATATAAATTGTTTTGGTGTTGTGATTAATTTTCAGCTCGTCACAACGAAGGCAGCCTGTATAATTGGCAGAACCAATTAATGCGGGTTCCCTATGTTATAACACAAGTTAAGATGTTATACATGTAAATGGACCGCGAACAAAGAGACCGAATTAGACATGCAAGAAAAGCAGGCAACGCCTGTTGTAGACATTGAAACGATACTAGTACCTACAACAGAAACGGTCAAAACAACGGAGAATACTGACTCAAACAGCCTAATGGAATTTATGAGAGAAGCATTTAAACAAATGAAGGAGGACAATGAAACCCTCAATAAGAAAATTGACAGTAATAATGAAACATTAAAACCACAAATGGAAAAGAACAACGAAACATTGAAAAAACAAATGAAGGAGGACAATGAAACCCTCAGTAAGAAAATTGACAGTAACAATGAAACACTGAAGCAACAGATGGAAAGGAATAACAAAGCTCCTGGAGAAACACTCACACAACAGTTGGAAGATTATCAGGAGCAGGTGAAGCAACAAATCATGGAAACTAACAAAAGGATTGAGAGCACAAACGAAGCAGTGTTGCAGTTCAGAGAAGACCTGATAAATCAAATTAATAACGTGGAAGACAACAACAAAATTCGAGTAGAAATATTACAGCAAGAAACACAAGAAAAATTAAAGAAATTAAATGACAAAATGGAGGAACAAATAGAACACATAGACAATGACTTGGGACAGGTTCGACACCAAGTAACCCACAACAAGGAAAGAATAGAAGATATACAAAAGAGAGAATTAATCAATATTCGAGAAGAATTAGAGATGCTCCGGAACAGACCTATAAGTTATACCCATATTCCACTGGGAGAGGGTAAAGAAACAATTTCAAGGACTACAATAGAAACCCGCTAGAGTTCTTGGAAACGATTGAGGAGCTGATCAGCTGAAACAATTAGAACAGATGGCATGTGATTAAGAGTCTGCTCGATGAATGATTCAAAAACATAACTGATAACTGGTGGACAGCTATCAGAAACGAAGTCCACACATACCACGAATTCAGACAGGTGTTCAAGACTAAATATTGGTCCGAATCAATACAGAATATTGTAAGATATAATCTGTGCAATGGGAAATATGATCCTACCCGAGGCCAATCACCCACAGCCTACTTCCTCGGTAAAGTCTGCCTAGCACGAAACTTGGAACCTAGAATACCAGAAGAGTGAATGGTGACCAAGTTGTCATACCATTTTCAAGAAGGAATAATGCGCACTCAATTGTGCAGACAGGTAAAAACCATTGGAGCAATGGAGGCTCTACCAGAGAGCTACGAACAAGAAGATTATTATAGGAGAAATCGGAGGAGGACAGAACCCCCAAATGAAAGGAGAAATGAAAATAATAGAGACAACAGAGAGAGGGTAAATCATGTACGAGCCAATGACAATAACCGGAGTCCACAAAACCATAGGTTTAGGGACAGAAGAAGAAGCTTCAAAATGAGCAATCCTATCGAAATCAATACAGACAGAACGAAGACAATAGACGTCCACAAAGAAGTAGGAGTGCAGAGAGTAGAAGATCAAGGAGCTGGGAAGGGAGAAGAGAGGTCCCATCAGAAAACCAGCGCAGGGACGAACAAAATCAACCAACAACATCTGACAGTAATAGGGGAAACGAGAGTCCGCAGTGAAAACCCAGGACATCCCGTCACTGCAAGCGAAAATAGAGCAGATAAAATTCACCAATAATAAAGAAGAATCAATAATTATCATCAAAAACAACTATCTAAAAAACATTCAGTCAGAATTAATGAAAGAAAGAACGGCCGAAGAGGCAAAACAAAATACTGAGATCGTATATGTCAAGGCAGAATTGCAAGGTGTACGTACTGAAATGATGATAGATACTGGAGCAAATATATCGCTAATAGATCGAACTGAATTGAATAGAATACAGGAAACATGTACTGAGAGAATACCAACTTTGCCAATCCACAATGTAACAATAATAGGAGCAACAAGCAAACAGAATAAAACGAGTAAGCAACAGGTAATTATAAATGTTACAAGTAACGGAATAGGAATCCCTATGGTGTTTTTAGTAGCCCAGCGGCTACCTTTTAAGGTTTTATTAGGGTGTGATATGCTACGGCGCCAATCTGCAATAATTAATCTGAACAGTGTAATAGTGACACTGAAATCAGAAAGTGATGAATGGTCAACTGAGATAATAGGAAGCACAAGTGCCCCTCAGTACCGACGTTCATACCATGTTAGGGAGAATATTAGGACACCCATAGGAAATAATGAAAATGTAACATGTGAGACAAATTTATGGAAGGATAAGTTGCAAGAAAAGAATTCAACGGAAGAAGTAAGTATGGAACAGAGGCAAGAATTAATAAACATTTATAATAAGTATAGAAGTGTATTCTCAAACTCACCAGGGAAAGCCAAGAATTTTGTTATGTTAGTTAAGATTACATTATTCAGTAAACTTTAATAAAAAATCATATCCAATTGCCCAGTCACTAGAAGAAGCCGTTAGACAAGAAATTCAAAGAATGATTGAAGAAGACATCATTGAAAGAAGCAATTCGCCATATACCAGCCCAATTGTAGCTTTACCTAAAAAAGATCTGTGGCGCTGACCGTCGAGTCTATGTTCCTTGTTCTTCGTCCTCATCGTCTGTGCCGTCGCGATCTTTTAGCGCGCGCTTCATGACTTGTCCTACCAGATGCTGATTTGGCGGCCTCAATTTGCAAAGCATGTACCAGGGCGTCTGCACTGTTCTGGTGTCTTGCCATTCATAACACTTGCTTGGACACCGTTATCTTGGACACCGGCAGTAAATGTCTGCATCACAAAACTCGTTCAAAAATCTGGCACTTCAGGATAGGCCAGTCTAATTAGTCTGTCGATACTAAACTCTTGAAGACTCCTGGAATGCTGTCGTGTCGCCTTGCTCTCAACTGGGTGCAGTACACATCTCGCAAATGTTTATCACCATACCATAATTCCAGAGCTTTTATCAACTCAACATTGGTGTTCTGGTTGTCAGGTGGCACTTTCTGTAGACTTCTGCCGCAGGTCCTTTTAATGCAAGAACGAGTGAAACAGCCTTGTCTTTCTCTGTCCAATTATTTGCGCATGCAGCAGCTTCAAATTGGCAGAGGTACGTTGCCCAGTGACTGCTTCCGTCAAAAGTTGGAGCTTTGACATGAACTGTCCCTACTGCAGGTAAAGTTACTTTCTCTGTTAACTTATTTTCAACGTCTTTTTCTGTTTTTATCATTGGTACAGTTTGTTCACAAAGTTGTTTTGGCTGCATTTTCAGGTACTGCTCAACTTCACTTTTAATTTGTTCTCTTATGTTTGCCATTGAGTTTTCTACTGCACATATTTTTGTTGACATAGTTTCTTCCACAGTCAAGACAGATTTTTCTACTTCAGCTATTTTTAATGTCATTGATTCTTGTACCTCCGATATTTTAGTAACTTGTTTATTAAGCTCACCTCGTAGGAGACCCAACGCTGCAGCGGTTTGTTCTTGTGTCTGCTTTTGCTTCTGTATTAACTCCTTGGTGTCTTCTGTTCACGCTTCCGTTCTTCTTTTTGTCTTTCTTCTGTTTCTAGAATTAAAGCTTTCTGATGTTCCGCAGCCTCTTCTCTTTCCTGCTTGCGTTTTTCATTCTGTTGTTTTTCTCCTTCTTCCGCCTCCTGTCTGCGTTTCTCATCCTGTCGTTTTTCTGCTTATTCTCTTTCTTGTCTTTGTTCTTCTTTTTGTAGTCTTTCTGCTGCTGCCTGTGTCTGCCGCAGCAGCGTTTGGGAAGCTTCCATCATCTGACTGGCATCCATGTTTACCGGTTAATTACGAATTACCTCGTCTTGTACAAACTGTCCACTGTTTCCACTGTTAACCATTCTATCCGACTTCTGACACCACTGTTACGACGGTCTACTCGATCGTCGTAAGTACAGTGGAAACAAAATAAGTAGGCCTACAAGACACCAATTAAGTCACTAATCACACCTTTAATTTTTACAGTTAAACAGCTCATAATTAACAACACAGTCTCTACAACAAATCAAATGAAAATTGTTCACACACAATAAAATGTCACTAATATTAAACACAATTGTATTACAATTATACCGCCCAATTATAAAACGCAACACTTCACTAATAACTACTTGAATGTACACAGTAATCTTGCCCGATAATAACTCTCGAACCGCTCTGTAAATATATCGCACTAATACTGAACTTAACGTCGTTGAGTACACTGGTATTTATACCGCCCCAAATTACTAGAGTATTCCATAATGCGCGATAGCGCCAGTATAGTTACGACGTAATTACTTGCGGCCTGACAGTCCGTGCGCCAGAGCGAAGTCTGGCACAGTCTAGAAAATACGTCAACAAGCACGTACGCAACACACGTTACATTCCGGTTCACTCTGGAACATTCGATAAACACATAGATTGTTGGGTGATGTCGTAACAATATTTTGCACCAGAAAGCCCCAAAATTTAACCCAAGATAGTTAGTTGATTGTTAAACCTCGAGTAGTAAAGATCGGAGCCTCCGCAACACTTTTGGACAGGAAATTGCAATCGGGCTCGAACATCAGACAGGTTAGGTACAGTGAACCTGAGTTAAATTATAATCGAGTGATAAATCTATATAGTGAATTGTTAAAATCATAATAAATGAATTATATAGTGAAAACAACCAAAAAGGAATAAGAAAGTGAGAACATAAAAAGGAAAGTATTGTGATATTAATTCAAGTAAAAAAAACTTTATAATAGTTATTATAAATCAAACTGTGACACTATATACACTACACTAGTGAACTATTTTTCACAAACACTGAACTATCAAACACTAACACTGTTGTATTTTTTAGTGGTTAAGTAATTATTTTTCTGTGTTTAATTTTAAAGAAGTGTAGTATTCCTTAACCTAAAACGACACTGCTCGGCACTCACGAACTGTTCGGTACTATAGTTATAAGTTATTCTTTGGTTGTATCATATTATAATTTTAAACTGTGACGTTTTGTACTTCACTAATGACATTTTCTCAATAATTATTGTAGTCAAAAGACACACGTGGTTATATTTACATAGTGTAAACAGATAACCATTCTGAGATCAAAAACTTTCAATAGTGCGAACCGCTGAGCATTAATATACCAATTCATGTTAAGAATATTTATTTATTTTAATTTAAAAAAATGAAAGGATTTCAAACCTCAATAAAAAATATTGAAAAGAATTTATTTTGTGCAAGTGTAATTATTTCTAATAATTAATGATTTATCAAATTACTAGTGCTGGCGTTCATGAGAATCGAAGAGAAAATTTGTATTTCCAGGCGAGCGACGATAATATTTTTATTTTAATTATTGTTCATTTTTCAACAAATTACATTTTAATTCTATATCAAAGAAACAAAAACCGAATTAATTATTTGTATAATAAAGATAAAAATTCCGTAAGTATCTCTATACTAGTGACATTAAAAAACAGAAACAGTGAATTCAAAACTGAGCACCTAGTGAAGCATAAACGAAGAACTGACATACCTTAAGAATAATAAAGAAGCTAACTGATAATTTATTTTAAAGTATTTATTTACATAATTTGACGTAACAACAAGGCCTAGGGACTCGATTGTAATACAAACAAGGGAGTTAATTAATTAATACAGAAAACAATTTTGTGTTTTAGATAATAGGTGTTCATAATTAGAGGTCTATCCATTACACCCAGCCTATTCAGTAATTATTTTTTATTTATTTGTTTCGATTTATATATTTGACATTACATAATCGACACTTACAACGTGAGGCGTTAAAAAAAACTATATAGACAGAGAGTCTGTAATACATATTTGGCATCCAACTAGTGAGGCTAGAAGTAGAAAATAATATTGTATCATTGTACTGCATTCTTTTAACAGTTTTCTACTCTAGCGGAGCCTACAATAAAAGACGAAAGTGCCACGAAGATCAACATCATGTAAATGGACCGCGAACAATGAGGCCGAATTAGACATGCAAGAAAAGCAGGCAACGCCCGTTGTAGACATTGAAACGATACTACCTACAACAGAAACGGGCAAAACAACGGAGAATACTAACTCAAACAGCCTAATGGAATTTATGAGAGAAGCATTTAAACAAATGAAGGAGGACAATGAAACCCTCAATAAGAAAATTGACAGTAATAATGAAACATTAAAACCACAAATGGAAAAGAATAACGAAACATTGAAAAAACAAATGAAGGAGGACAATGAAACCCTCAGTAAGAAAATTGACAGTAACAATGAAACACTGAAGCAACAGATGGAAAGGAATAAGAAAGCTCTTGGAGAAACACTCAGACAACAGTTGGAAGATTATAAGGAGCAGGTGAAGCAACAAATCATGGAAACTAACAAAAGGATTGAGAGAACAAACGAAGCAGTGTTGCAGTTCAGAGAAGACCTGATAAATCAAATTAATAACGTGGAAGACAACAACAAAATTCGAGTAGAAATATTACAGCAAGAAACGCAAGAAAAATTAAAGAAATTAAATGACAAAATGGAGGAACAAATAGAACACATAGGCAATGACTTGGGACAGGTTCGACACCAAGTAACCCACAACAAGGAAAGCATAGAAGATATACAAAAGAGAGAATTAATCAATATTCGAGCAGAATTAGAGATGCTCCGGAACAGACCTATAAGTTATACCCATATTCCACTGGGAGAGGGTAAAGAAACAATTAATTTCAAGGACTACAATAGAAACCCGCTAGAGTTCTTGGAAAGGATTGAGGAGCTGATCAGCTGAAACAAGGAAAACAGATGGCATGTGATTAAGAATATGCTCGATTAATGTTTCAAAAACATAACTGATAACTGGTGGACAGCTATCAGAAACGAAGTCCACACATACCACGAATTCAAACAGGTGTTCAAGACTAAATATTGGTCCGAATCAATACAGAATATTGTAAGAGATAATCTGTGCAATGGGAAATATGATCCTACCCGAGGCCAATCACCCACAGCCTACTTCCTCGGTAAAGTCTGCCTAGCACGAAACTTGGAACCTAGAATACCAGAAGAGTGAATGGTGACCAAGTTGTCATACCATTTTGAAGAAGGAATAATACGCACTCGATTGTGCAGACAGGTAAAAACCATTGGAGCAATGGAGGCTCTACTAGAGAGCTACGAACGAGAAGATTATTATAGGAGAAATCGGAGGAGGACAGAACCCCCAAATGAAAGGAGAAATGAAAATAATAGAGACAACAGAGAGAGGGTAAATCATGTACGAGCCAATGACAATAACCGGAGTCCACAAAACCATAGGTTTAGGGACAGAAGAAGAAGCTTCAAAATGAGCAATCCTATCGAAATCAATACAGACAGAACGAAGACAATAGACGTCCACAAAGAAGTAGGAGTGCAGAGAGTAGAAGATCAAGGAGCTGGGAAGGGAGAAGAGAGGTCCCATCAGAAAACCAGCGCAGGGACAAACAAAATCAACCAACAACATCTGACAGTAATAGGGGAAACGAGAGTCCGCAGTGAAAACCCAGGACATCCCGTCACTGCAAGCGAAAATAGAGCAGATAAAATTCACCAATAATAAAGAAGAATCAATAATTATCATCAAAACAACTATCTAAAAAACATTCAGTCAGAATTAATGAAAGAAAGAACGGCCGAAGAGGCAAAACAAAATACTGAGATCGCATATGTCAGGGCAGAATTGCAAGGTGTACGTACTGAAATGATGATAGATACTGGTGCAAATATATCGCTAATAGATCGAACTGAATTGAATAGAATACAGGAAACATGTACTGAGAGAATACCAACTTTGCCAATCCACAATGTAACAATAATAGGAGCAACAAGCAAACAGAATAAAACGAGTAAGCAACAGGTAATTATAAATGTTACAAGTAACGGAATAGGAATCCCTATGGTGTTTTTAGTAGCCCAGCGGCTACCTTTTAAGGTTTTATTAGGGTGTGATGTGCTACGGCGTCACTCTGCAATAATTAATCTGAACAGTGTAATAGTGATACTGAAATCAGAAAGTGATGAATGGTCAACTGAGATAATAGGAAGCACAAGTGCCCCTCAGTACCGACGTTCATACCATGTTAGGGAGAATATTAGGACACCCATAGGAAATAATGAAAATGTAACATGTGAGACAAATTTATGGAAGGATAAGTTGCAAGAAAAGAATTCAACGGAAGAAGTAAGTATGGAACAGAGGCAAGAATTAATAAACATTTATAATAAGTATAGAAGTGTATTCTCAAACTCACCAGGGAAAGCCAAGAATTTTGTTATGTTAGTTAAGATTACATTATTCAGTAAACTTTAATAAAAAATCGTATCCAATTGCCCAGTCACTAGAAGAAGCCGTTAGACAAGAAATTCAAAGAATGATTGAAGAAGACATCATTGAAAGAAGCAATTCGCCATATACCAGCCCAATTGTAGCTTTACCTAAAAAAGATCTGTGGCGCTGACCGTCGAGTCTATGTTCCTTGTTCTTCGTCCTCATCGTCTGTGCCGTCGCGATCTTATAGCGCGCGCTTCATGACTTGTCCTACCAGATGCTGATTTGGCGGCCTCAATTTGCAAAGCATGTACCAGGGCGTCTGCACTGTTCTGGTGTCTTGCCATTCATAACACTTGCTTGGACACCGTTATCTTGGACACCGGCAGTAAATGTCTGCATCGCAAAACTCGTTAAAAAATCTGGCACTTCAGGATAGGCCAGTCTAATTAGTCTGTCGATACTAAACTCTTGAAGACTCCTGGAATGCTGTCGTGTCGCCTTGCTCTCAACTGGGTGCAGTACACATCTCGCAAATGTTTATCACCATACCATAATTCCAGAGCTTTTATCAACTCAACATTGGTGTTCTGGTTGTCAGGTGGCACTTTCTGTAGACTTCTGCCGCAGGTCCTTTTAATGCAAGAACGAGTGAAACAGCCTTGTCTTTCTCTGTCCAATTATTTGCGCATGCAGCAGCTTCAAATTGGCAGAGGTACGTTGCCCAGTGACTGCTTCCGTCAAAAGTTGGAGCTTTGACATGAACTGTCCCTACTGCAGGTAAAGTTACTTTCTCTGTTAACTTATTTTCAACGTCTTTTTCTGTTTTTATCATTGGTACAGTTTGTTCACAAAGTTGTTTTGGCTGCATTTTCAGGTACTGCTCAACTTCACTTTTAATTTGTTCTCTTATGTTTGCCATTGAGTTTTCTACTGCACATATTTTTGTTGACATAGTTTCTTCCACAGTCAAGACAGATTTTTCTACTTCAGCTATTTTTAATGTCATTGATTCTTGTACCTCCGATATTTTAGTAACTTGTTTATTAAGGAGACCCAACGCTGCAGCGGTTTGTTCTTGTGTCTGCTTTTGCTTCTGTATTAACTCCTTGGTGTCTTCTGTTCACGCTTCCGTTCTTCTTTTTGTCTTTCTTCTGTTTCTAGAATTAAAGCTTTCTGATGTTCCGCAGCCTCTTCTCTTTCCTGCTTGCGTTTTTCATTCTGTTGTTTTTCTCCTTCTTCCGCCTCCTGTCTGCGTTTCTCATCCTGTCGTTTTTCTGCTTATTCTCTTTCTTGTCTTTGTTCTTCTTTTTGTAGTCTTTCTGCTGCTGCCTGTGTCTGCCGCAGCAGCGTTTGGGAAGCTTCCATCATCTGACTGGCATCCATGTTTACCGGTTAATTACGAATTACCTCGTCTTGTACAAACTGTCCACTGTTTCCACTGTTAACCATTCTATCCGACTTCTGACACCACTGTTACGACGGTCTACTCGATCGTCGTAAGTACAGTGGAAACAAAATAAGTAGGCCTACAAGACACCAATTAAGTCACTAATCACACCTTTAATTTTTACAGTTAAACAGCTCATAATTAACAACACAGTCTCTACAACAAATCAAATGAAAATTGTTCACACACAATAAAATGTCACTAATATTAAACACAATTGTATTACAATTATACCGCCCAATTATAAAACGCAACACTTCACTAATAACTACTTGAATGTACACAGTAATCTTGCCCGATAATAACTCTCGAACCGCTCTGTAAATATATCGCACTAATACTGAACTTAACGTCGTTGAGTACACTGGTATTTATACCGCCCCAAATTACTAGAGTATTCCATAATGCGCGATAGCGCCAGTATAGTTACGACGTAATTACTTGCGGCCTGACAGTCCGTGCGCCAGAGCGAAGTCTGGCACAGTCTAGAAAATACGTCAACAAGCACGTACGCAACACACGTTACATTCCGGTTCACTCTGGAACATTCGATAAACACATAGATTGTTGGGTGATGTCGTAACAATATTTTGCACCAGAAAGCCCCAAAATTTAACCCAAGATAGTTAGTTGATTGTTAAACCTCGAGTAGTAAAGATCGGAGCCTCCGCAACACTTTTGGACAGGAAATTGCAATCGGGCTCGAACATCAGACAGGTTAGGTACAGTGAACCTGAGTTAAATTATAATCGAGTGATAAATCTATATAGTGAATTGTTAAAATCATAATAAATGAATTATATAGTGAAAACAACCAAAAAGGAATAAGAAAGTGAGAACATAAAAAGGAAAGTATTGTGATATTAATTCAAGTAAAAAAAAACTTTATAATAGTTATTATAAATCAAACTGTGACACTATATACACTACACTAGTGAACTATTTTTCACAAACACTGAACTATCAAACACTAACACTGTTGTATTTTTTAGTGGTTAAGTAATTATTTTTCTGTGTTTAATTTTAAAGAAGTGTAGTATTCCTTAACCTAAAACGACACTGCTCGGCACTCACGAACTGTTCGGTACTATAGTTATAAGTTATTCTTTGGTTGTATCATATTATAATTTTAAACTGTGACGTTTTGTACTTCACTAATGACATTTTCTCAATAATTATTGTAGTCAAAAGACACACGTGGTTATATTTACATAGTGTAAACAGATAACCATTCTGAGATCAAAAACTTTCAATAGTGCGAACCGCTGAGCATTAATATACCAATTCATGTTAAGAATTATTTATTTATTTTAATTTAAAAAAATGAAAGGATTTCAAACCTCAATAAAAAATATTGAAAAGAATTTATTTTGTGCAAGTGTAATTATTTCTAATAATTAATGATTTATCAAATTACTAGTGCTGGCGTTCATGAGAATCGAAGAGAAAATTTGTATTTCCAGGCGAGCGACGATAATATTTTTATTTTAATTATTGTTCATTTTTCAACAAATTACATTTTAATTCTATATCAAAGAAACAAAAACCGAATTAATTATTTGTATAATAAAGATAAAAATTCCGTAAGTATCTCTATACTAGTGACATTAAAAAACAGAAACAGTGAATTCAAAACTGAGCACCTAGTGAAGCATAAACGAAGAACTGACATACCTTAAGAATAATAAAGAAGCTAACTGATAATTTATTTTAAAGTATTTATTTACATAATTTGACGTAACAACAAGGCCTAGGGACTCGATTTTAATACAAACAAGGGAGTTAATTAATTAATACAGAAAACAATTTTGTGTTTTAGATAATAGGTGTTCATAATTAGAGGTCTATCCATTACACCCAGCCTATTCAGTAATTATTTTTTATTTATTTGTTTCGATTTATATATTTGACATTACATAATCGACACTTACAACGTGAGGCGTTAAAAAAAACTATATAGACAGAGAGTTTGTAATACATATTTGGCATCCAACTAGTGAGGCTAGAAGTAGAAAATAATATTGTATCATTGTACTGCATTCTTTTACCAGTTTTCTACTCTAGCGGAGCCTACAATAAAAGACGAAAGTGCCACGAAGATCAACATCATGTAAATGGACCGCGAACAAAGAGGCCGAATTAGACATGCAAGAAAAGCAGGCAACGCCCGTTGTAGACATTGAAACGATACTACCTACAACAGAAACGGGCAAAACAACGGAGAATACTAACTCAAACAGCCTAATGGAATTTATGAGAGAAGCATTTAAACAAATGAAGGAGGACAATGAAACCCTCAATAAGAAAATTGACAGTAATAATGAAACATTAAAACCACAAATGGAAAAGAATAACGAAACATTGAAAAAACAAATGAAGGAGGACAATGAAACCCTCAGTAAGAAAATTGACAGTAACAATGAAACACTGAAGCAACAGATGGAAAGGAATAAGAAATCTCTTGGAGAAACACTCAGACAACAGTTGGAAGATTATAAGGAGCAGGTGAAGCAACAAATCATGGAAACTAACAAAAGGATTGAGAGAACAAACGAAGCAGTGTTGCAGTTCAGAGAAGACCTGATAAATCAAATTAATAACGTGGAAGACAACAACAAAATTCGAGTAGAAATATTACAGCAAGAAACGCAAGAAAAATTAAAGAAATTAAATGACAAAATGGAGGAACAAATAGAACACATAGGCAATGACTTGGGACAGGTTCGACACCAAGTAACCCACAACAAGGAAAGCATAGAAGATATACAAAAGAGAGAATTAATCAATATTCGAGCAGAATTAGAGATGCTCCGGAACAGACCTATAAGTTATACCCATATTCCACTGGGAGAGGGTAAAGAAACAATTAATTTCAAGGACTACAATAGAAACCCGCTAGAGTTCTTGGAAAGGATTGAGGAGCTGATCAGCTGAAACAAGGAAAACAGATGGCATGTGATTAAGAATATGCTCGATTAATGTTTCAAAAACATAACTGATAACTGGTGGACAGCTATCAGAAACGAAGTCCACACATACCACGAATTCAAACAGGTGTTCAAGACTAAATATTGGTCCGAATCAATACAGAATATTGTAAGAGATAATCTGTGCAATGGGAAATATGATCCTACCCGAGGCCAATCACCCACAGCCTACTTCCTCGGTAAAGTCTGCCTAGCACGAAACTTGGAACCTAGAATACCAGAAGAGTGAATGGTGACCAAGTTGTCATACCATTTTGAAGAAGGAATAATACGCACTCGATTGTGCAGACAGGTAAAAACCATTGGAGCAATGGAGGCTCTACTAGAGAGCTACGAACGAGAAGATTATTATAGGAGAAATCGGAGGAGGACAGAACCCCCAAATGAAAGGAGAAATGAAAATAATAGAGACAACAGAGAGAGGGTAAATCATGTACGAGCCAATGACAATAACCGGAGTCCACAAAACCATAGGTTTAGGGACAGAAGAAGAAGCTTCAAAATGAGCAATCCTATCGAAATCAATACAGACAGAACGAAGACAATAGACGTCCACAAAGAAGTAGGAGTGCAGAGAGTAGAAGATCAAGGAGCTGGGAAGGGAGAAGAGAGGTCCCATCAGAAAACCAGCGCAGGGACAAACAAAATCAACCAACAACATCTGACAGTAATAGGGGAAACGAGAGTCCGCAGTGAAAACCCAGGACATCCCGTCACTGCAAGCGAAAATAGAGCAGATAAAATTCACCAATAATAAAGAAGAATCAATAATTATCATCAAAAACAACTATCTAAAAAACATTCAGTCAGAATTAATGAAAGAAAGAACGGCCGAAGAGGCAAAACAAAATACTGAGATCGCATATGTCAGGGCAGAATTGCAAGGTGTACGTACTGAAATGATGATAGATACTGGTGCAAATATATCGCTAATAGATCGAACTGAATTGAATAGAATACAGGAAACATGTACTGAGAGAATACCAACTTTGCCAATCCACAATGTAACAATAATAGGAGCAACAAGCAAACAGAATAAAACGAGTAAGCAACAGGTAATTATAAATGTTACAAGTAACGGAATAGGAATCCCTATGGTGTTTTTAGTAGCCCAGCGGCTACCTTTTAAGGTTTTATTAGGGTGTGATGTGCTACGGCGTCACTCTGCAATAATTAATCTGAACAGTGTAATAGTGATACTGAAATCAGAAAGTGATGAATGGTCAACTGAGATAATAGGAAGCACAAGTGCCCCTCAGTACCGACGTTCATACCATGTTAGGGAGAATATTAGGACACCCATAGGAAATAATGAAAATGTAACATGTGAGACAAATTTATGGAAGGATAAGTTGCAAGAAAAGAATTCAACGGAAGAAGTAAGTATGGAACAGAGGCAAGAATTAATAAACATTTATAATAAGTATAGAAGTGTATTCTCAAACTCACCAGGGAAAGCCAAGAATTTTGTTATGTTAGTTAAGATTACATTATTCAGTAAACTTTAATAAAAAATCGTATCCAATTGCCCAGTCACTAGAAGAAGCCGTTAGACAAGAAATTCAAAGAATGATTGAAGAAGACATCATTGAAAGAAGCAATTCGCCATATACCAGCCCAATTGTAGCTTTACCTAAAAAAGATCTGTGGCGCTGACCGTCGAGTCTATGTTCCTTGTTCTTCGTCCTCATCGTCTGTGCCGTCGCGATCTTATAGCGCGCGCTTCATGACTTGTCCTACCAGATGCTGATTTGGCGGCCTCAATTTGCAAAGCATGTACCAGGGCGTCTGCACTGTTCTGGTGTCTTGCCATTCATAACACTTGCTTGGACACCGTTATCTTGGACACCGGCAGTAAATGTCTGCATCGCAAAACTCGTTAAAAAATCTGGCACTTCAGGATAGGCCAGTCTAATTAGTCTGTCGATACTAAACTCTTGAAGACTCCTGGAATGCTGTCGTGTCGCCTTGCTCTCAACTGGGTGCAGTACACATCTCGCAAATGTTTATCACCATACCATACTTCCAGAGCTTTTATCAACTCAACATTGGTGTTCTGGTTGTCAGGTGGCACTTTCTGTAGACTTCTGCCGCAGGTCCTTTTAATGCAAGAACGAGTGAAACAGCCTTGTCTTTCTCTGTCCAATTATTTGCGCATGCAGCAGCTTCAAATTGGCAGAGGTACGTTGCCCAGTGACTGCTTCCGTCAAAAGTTGGAGCTTTGACATGAACTGTCCCTACTGCAGGTAAAGTTACTTTCTCTGTTAACTTATTTTCAACGTCTTTTTCTGTTTTTATCATTGGTACAGTTTGTTCACAAAGTTGTTTTGGCTGAATTTTCAGGTACTGCTCAACTTCACTTTTAATTTGTTCTCTTATGTTTGCCATTGAGTTTTCTACTGCACATATTTTTGTTGACATAGTTTCTTCCACAGTCAAGACAGATTTTTCTACTTCAGCTATTTTTAATGTCATTGATTCTTGTACCTCCGATATTTTAGTAACTTGTTTATTAAGGAGACCCAACGCTGCAGCGGTTTGTTCTTGTGTCTGCTTTTGCTTCTGTATTAACTCCTTGGTGTCTTCTGTTCACGCTTCCGTTCTTCTTTTTGTCTTTCTTCTGTTTCTAGAATTAAAGCTTTCTGATGTTCCGCAGCCTCTTCTCTTTCCTGCTTGCGTTTTTCATTCTGTTGTTTTTCTCCTTCTTCCGCCTCCTGTCTGCGTTTCTCATCCTGTCGTTTTTCTGCTTATTCTCTTTCTTGTCTTTGTTCTTCTTTTTGTAGTCTTTCTGCTGCTGCCTGTGTCTGCCGCAGCAGCGTTTGGGAAGCTTCCATCATCTGACTGGCATCCATGTTTACCGGTTAATTACGAATTACCTCGTCTTGTACAAACTGTCCACTGTTTCCACTGTTAACCATTCTATCCGACTTCTGACACCACTGTTACGACGGTCTACCCGATCGTCGTAAGTACAGTGGAAACAAAATAAGTAGGCCTACAAGACACCAATTAAGTCACTAATCACACCTTTAATTTTTACAGTTAAACAGCTCATAATTAACAACACAGTCTCTACAACAAATCAAATGAAAATTGTTCACACACAATAAAATGTCACTAATATTAAACACAATTGTATTACAATTATACCGCCCAATTATAAAACGCAACACTTCACTAATAACTACTTGAATGTACACAGTAATCTTGCCCGATAATAACTCTCGAACCGCTCTGTAAATATATCGCACTAATACTGAACTTAACGTCGTTGAGTACACTGGTATTTATACCGCCCCAAATTACTAGAGTATTCCATAATGCGCGATAGCGCCAGTATAGTTACGACGTAATTACTTGCGGCCTGACAGTCCGTGCGCCAGAGCGAAGTCTGGCACAGTCTAGAAAATACGTCAACAAGCACGTACGCAACACACGTTACATTCCGGTTCACTCTGGAACATTCGATAAACACATAGATTGTTGGGTGATGTCGTAACAATATTTTGCACCAGAAAGCCCCAAAATTTAACCCAAGATAGTTAGTTGATTGTTAAACCTCGAGTAGTAAAGATCGGAGCCTTCGCAACACTTTTGGACAGGAAATTGCAATCGGGCTCGAACATCAGACAGGTTAGGTACAGTGAACCTGAGTTAAATTATAATCGAGTGATAAATCTATATAGTGAATTGTTAAAATCATAATAAATGAATTATATAGTGAAAACAACCAAAAAGGAATAAGAAAGTGAGAACATAAAAAGGAAAGTATTGTGATATTAATTCAAGTAAAAAAAAACTTTATAATAGTTATTATAAATCAAACTGTGACACTATATACACTACACTAGTGAACTATTTTTCACAAACACTGAACTATCAAACACTAACACTGTTGTATTTTTTAGTGGTTAAGTAATTATTTTTCTGTGTTTAATTTTAAAGAAGTGTAGTATTCCTTAACCTAAAACGACACTGCTCGGCACTCACGAACTGTTCGGTACTATAGTTATAAGTTATTCTTTGGTTGTATCATATTATAATTTTAAACTGTGACGTTTTGTACTTCACTAATGACATTTTCTCAATAATTATTGTAGTCAAAAGACACACGTGGTTATATTTACATAGTGTAAACAGATAACCATTCTGAGATCAAAAACTTTCAATAGTGCGAACCGCTGAGCATTAATATACCAATTCATGTTAAGAATTATTTATATATTTTAATTTAAAAAAATGAAAGGATTTCAAACCTCAATAAAAAATATTGAAAAGAATTTATTTTGTGCAAGTGTAATTATTTCTAATAATTAATGATTTATCAAATTACTAGTGCTGGCGTTCATGAGAATCGAAGAGAAAATTTGTATTTCCAGGCGAGCGACGATAATATTTTTATTTTAATTATTGTTCATTTTTCAACAAATTACATTTTAATTCTATATCAAAGAAACAAAAACCGAATTAATTATTTGTATAATAAAGATAAAAATTCCGTAAGTATCTCTATACTAGTGACATTAAAAAACAGAAACAGTGAATTCAAAACTGAGCACCTAGTGAAGCATAAACGAAGAACTGACATACCTTAAGAATAATAAAGAAGCTAACTGATAATTTATTTTAAAGTATTTATTTACATAATTTGACGTAACAACAAGGCCTAGGGACTCGATTTTAATACAAACAAGGGAGTTAATTAATTAATACAGAAAACAATTTTGTGTTTTAGATAATAGGTGTTCATAATTAGAGGTCTATCCATTACACCCAGCCTATTCAGTAATTATTTTTTATTTATTTGTTTCGATTTATATATTTGACATTACATAATCGACACTTACAACGTGAGGCGTTAAAAAAAACTATATAGACAGAGAGTTTGTAATACATATTTGGCATCCAACTAGTGAGGCTAGAAGTAGAAAATAATATTGTATCATTGTACTGCATTCTTTTACCAGTTTTCTACTCTAGCGGAGCCTACAATAAAAGACGAAAGTGCCACGAAGATCAACATCATGTAAATGGACCGCGAACAAAGAGGCCGAATTAGACATGCAAGAAAAGCAGGCAACGCCCGTTGTAGACATTGAAACGATACTACCTACAACAGAAACGGGCAAAACAACGGAGAATACTAACTCAAACAGCCTAATGGAATTTATGAGAGAAGCATTTAAACAAATGAAGGAGGACAATGAAACCCTCAATAAGAAAATTGACAGTAATAATGAAACATTAAAACCACAAATGGAAAAGAATAACGAAACATTGAAAAAACAAATGAAGGAGGACAATGAAACCCTCAGTAAGAAAATTGACAGTAACAATGAAACACTGAAGCAACAGATGGAAAGGAATAAGAAAGCTCTTGGAGAAACACTCAGACAACAGTTGGAAGGTTATAAGGAGCAGGTGAAGCAACAAATCATGGAAACTAACAAAAGGATTGAGAGAACAAACGAAGCAGTGTTGCAGTTCAGAGAAGACCTGATAAATCAAATTAATAACGTGGAAGACAACAACAAAATTCGAGTAGAAATATTACAGCAAGAAACGCAAGAAAAATTAAAGAAATTAAATGACAAAATGGAGGAACAAATAGAACACATAGGCAATGACTTGGGACAGGTTCGACACCAAGTAACCCACAACAAGGAAAGCATAGAAGATATACAAAAGAGAGAATTAATCAATATTCGAGCAGAATTAGAGATGCTCCGGAACAGACCTATAAGTTATACCCATATTCCACTGGGAGAGGGTAAAGAAACAATTAATTTCAAGGACTACAATAGAAACCCGCTAGAGTTCTTGGAAAGGATTGAGGAGCTGATCAGCTGAAACAAGGAAAACAGATGGCATGTGATTAAGAATATGCTCGATTAATGTTTCAAAAACATAACTGATAACTGGTGGACAGCTATCAGAAACGAAGTCCACACATACCACGAATTCAAACAGGTGTTCAAGACTAAATATTGGTCCGAATCAATACAGAATATTGTAAGAGATAATCTGTGCAATGGGAAATATGATCCTACCCGAGGCCAATCACCCACAGCCTACTTCCTCGGTAAAGTCTGCCTAGCACGAAACTTGGAACCTAGAATACCAGAAGAGTGAATGGTGACCAAGTTGTCATACCATTTTGAAGAAGGAATAATACGCACTCGATTGTGCAGACAGGTAAAAACCATTGGAGCAATGGAGGCTCTACTAGAGAGCTACGAACGAGAAGATTATTATAGGAGAAATCGGAGGAGGACAGAACCCCCAAATGAAAGGAGAAATGAAAATAATAGAGACAACAGAGAGAGGGTAAATCATGTACGAGCCAATGACAATAACCGGAGTCCACAAAACCATAGGTTTAGGGACAGAAGAAGAAGCTTCAAAATGAGCAATCCTATCGAAATCAATACAGACAGAACGAAGACAATAGACGTCCACAAAGAAGTAGGAGTGCAGAGAGTAGAAGATCAAGGAGCTGGGAAGGGAGAAGAGAGGTCCCATCAGAAAACCAGCGCAGGGACAAACAAAATCAACCAACAACATCTGACAGTAATAGGGGAAACGAGAGTCCGCAGTGAAAACCCAGGACATCCCGTCACTGCAAGCGAAAATAGAGCAGATAAAATTCACCAATAATAAAGAAGAATCAATAATTATCATCAAAAACAACTATCTAAAAAACATTCAGTCAGAATTAATGAAAGAAAGAACGGCCGAAGAGGCAAAACAAAATACTGAGATCGCATATGTCAGGGCAGAATTGCAAGGTGTACGTACTGAAATGATGATAGATACTGGTGCAAATATATCGCTAATAGATCGAACTGAATTGAATAGAATACAGGAAACATGTACTGAGAGAATACCAACTTTGCCAATCCACAATGTAACAATAATAGGAGCAACAAGCAAACAGAATAAAACGAGTAAGCAACAGGTAATTATAAATGTTACAAGTAACGGAATAGGAATCCCTATGGTGTTTTTAGTAGCCCAGCGGCTACCTTTTAAGGTTTTATTAGGGTGTGATATGCTACGGCGTCACTCTGCAATAATTAATCTGAACAGTGTAATAGTGATACTGAAATCAGAAAGTGATGAATGGTCAACTGAGATAATAGGAAGCACAAGTGCCCATCAGTACCGACGTTCATACCATGTTAGGGAGAATATTAGGACACCCATAGGAAATAATGAAAATGTAACATGTGAGACAAATTTATGGAAGGATAAGTTGCAAGAAAAGAATTCAACGGAAGAAGTAAGTATGGAACAGAGGCAAGAATTAATAAACATTTATAATAAGTATAGAAGTGTATTCTCAAACTCACCAGGGAAAGCCAAGAATTTTGTTATGTTAGTTAAGATTACATTATTCAGTAAACTTTAATAAAAAATCATATCCAATTGCCCAGTCACTAGAAGAAGCCCGTTAGACAAGAAACTCAAAGAATGATTGAAGAAGACATCATTGAAAGAAGCAATTCGCCATATACCAGCCCAATTGTAGCTATACCTAAAAAAGATCTGTGGCGCTGACCGTCGAGTCTATGTTCCTTGTTCTTCGTCCTCATCGTCTGTGCCGTCGCGATCTTTTAGCGCGCGCTTCATGACTTGTCCTACCAGATGCTGATTTGGCGGCCTCAATTTGCAAAGCATGTACCAGGGCGTCTGCACTGTTCTGGTGTCTTGCCATTCATAACACTTGCTGTAGTTCGTTATCTTGGACACCGGCAGTAAATGTCTGCATCGCAAAACTCGTTCAAAAATCTGGCACTTCAGGATAGGCCAGTCTAATTAGTCTGTCGATACTAAACTCTTGAAGACTCCTGGAATGCTGTCGTGTCGCCTTGCTCTCAACTGGGTGCAGTACACATCTCGGAAATGTTTATCACCATACCATAATTCCAGAGCTTTTATCAACTCAACATTGGTGTTCTGGTTGTCAGGTGGCACTTTCTGTAGACTTCTGCCGCAGGTCCTTTTAATGCAAGAACGAGTGAAACAGCCTTGTCTTTCTCTGTCCAATTATTTGCGCATGCAGCAGCTTCAAATTGGCAGAGGTACGTTGCCCAGTGACTGCTTCCGTCAAAAGTTGGAGCTTTGACATGAACTGTCCCTACTGCAGGTAAAGTTACTTTCTCTGTTAACTTATTTTCAACGTCTTTTTCTGTTTTTATCATTGGTACAGTTTGTTCACAAAGTTGTTTTGGCTGCATTTTCAGGTACTGCTCAACTTCACTTTTAATTTGTTCTCTTATGTTTGCCATTGAGTTTTCTACTGCACATATTTTTGTTGACATAGTTTCTTCCACAGTCAAGACAGATTTTTCTACTTCAGCTATTTTTAATGTCATTGATTCTTGTACCTCCGATATTTTAGTAACTTGTTTATTAAGCTCACCTCGTAGGAGACCCAACGCTGCAGCGGTTTGTTCTTGTGTCTGCTTTTGCTTCTGTATTAACTTCTTGGTGTCTTCTGTTCACGCTTCCGTTCTTCTTTTTGTCTTTCTTCTGTTTCTAGAATTAAAGCTTTCTGATGTTCCGCAGCCTCTTCTCTTTCCTGCTTGCGTTTTTGATTCTGTTGTTTTTCTCCTTCTTCCGCCTCCTGTCTGCGTTTCTCATCCTGTCGTTTTTCTGCTTATTATCTTTCTTGTCTTTGTTCTTCTTTTTGTAGTCTTTCTGCTGCTGCCTGTGTCTGCCGCAGCAGCGTTTGGGAAGCTTCCATCATCTGACTGGCATCCATGTTTACCGGTTAATTACGAATTACCTCGTCTTGTACAAACTGTCCACTGTTTCCACTGTTAACCATTCTATCCCACTTCTGACACCACTGTTACGACGGTCTACTCGATCGTCGTAAGTACAGTGGAAACAAAATAAGTAGGCCTACAAGACACCAATTAAGTCACTAATCACACCTTTAATTTTTACAGTTAAACAGCTCATAATTAACAACACAGTCTCTACAACAAATCAAATGAAAATTGTTCACACACAATAAAATGTCACTAATATTAAACACAATTGTATTACAATTATACCGCCCAATTATAAAACGCAACACTTCACTAATAACTACTTGAATGTACACAGTAATCTTGCCCGATAATAACTCTCGAACCGCTCTGTAAATATATCGCACTAATACTGAACTTAACGTCGTTGAGTACACTGGTATTTATACCGCCCCAAATTACTAGAGTATTCCATAATGCGCGATAGCGCCAGTATAGTTACGACGTAATTACTTGCGGCCTGACAGTCCGTGCGCCAGAGCGAAGTCTGGCACAGTCTAGAAAATACGTCAACAAGCACGTACGCAACACACGTTACATTCCGGTTCACTCTGGAACATTCGATAAACACATAGATTGTTGGGTGATGTCGTAACAATATTTTGCACCAGAAAGCCCCAAAATTTAACCCAAGATAGTTAGTTGATTGTTAAACCTCGAGTAGTAAAGATCGGAGCCTCCGCAACACTTTTGGACAGGAAATTGCAATCGGGCTCGAACATCAGACAGGTTAGGTACAGTGAACCTGAGTTAAATTATAATCGAGTGATAAATCTATATAGTGAATTGTTAAAATCATAATAAATGAATTATATAGTGAAAACAACCAAAAAGGAATAAGAAAGTGAGAACATAAAAAGGAAAGTATTGTGATATTAATTCAAGTAAAAAAAAACTTTATAATAGTTATTATAAATCAAACTGTGACACTATATACACTACACTAGTGAACTATTTTTCACAAACACTGAACTATCAAACACTAACACTGTTGTATTTTTTAGTGGTTAAGTAATTATTTTTCTGTGTTTAATTTTAAAGAAGTGTAGTATTCCTTAACCTAAAACGACACTGCTCGGCACTCACGAACTGTTCGGTACTATAATTATAAGTTATTCTTTGGTTGTATCATATTATAATTTTAAACTGTGACGTTTTGTACTTCACTAATGACATTTTCTCAATAATTATTGTAGTCAAAAGACACACGTGGTTATATTTACATAGTGTAAACAGATAACCATTCTGAGATCAAAAACTTTCAATAGTGCGAACCGCTGAGCATTAATATACCAATTCATGTTAAGAATTATTTATATATTTTAATTTAAAAAAATGAAAGGATTTCAAACCTCAATAAAAAATATTGAAAAGAATTTATTTTGTGCAAGTGTAATTATTTCTAATAATTAATGATTTATCAAATTACTAGTGCTGGCGTTCATGAGAATCGAAGAGAAAATTTGTATTTCCAGGCGAGCGACGATAATATTTTTATTTTAATTATTGTTCATTTTTCAACAAATTACATTTTAATTCTATATCAAAGAAACAAAAACCGAATTAATTATTTGTATAATAAAGATAAAAATTCCGTAAGTATCTCTATACTAGTGACATTAAAAAACAGAAACAGTGAATTCAAAACTGAGCACCTAGTGAAGCATAAACGAAGAACTGACATACCTTAAGAATAATAAAGAAGCTAACTGATAATTTATTTTAAAGTATTTATTTACATAATTTGACGTAACAACAAGGCCTAGGGACTCGATTTTAATACAAACAAGGGAGTTAATTAATTAATACAGAAAACAATTTTGTGTTTTAGATAATAGGTGTTCATAATTAGAGGTCTATCCATTACACCCAGCCTATTCAGTAATTATTTTTTATTTATTTGTTTCGATTTATATATTTGACATTACATAATCGACACTTACAACGTGAGGCGTTAAAAAAAACTATATAGACAGAGAGTTTGTAATACATATTTGGCATCCAACTAGTGAGGCTAGAAGTAGAAAATAATATTGTATCATTGTACTGCATTCTTTTACCAGTTTTCTACTCTAGCGGAGCCTACAATAAAAGACGAAAGTGCCACGAAGATCAACATCATGTAAATGGACCGCGAACAAAGAGGCCGAATTAGACATGCAAGAAAAGCAGGCAACGCCCGTTGTAGACATTGAAACGATACTACCTACAACAGAAACGGGCAAAACAACGGAGAATACTAACTCAAACAGCCTAATGGAATTTATGAGAGAAGCATTTAAACAAATGAAGGAGGACAATGAAACCCTCAATAAGAAAATTGACAGTAATAATGAAACATTAAAACCACAAATGGAAAAGAATAACGAAACATTGAAAAAACAAATGAAGGAGGACAATGAAACCCTCAGTAAGAAAATTGACAGTAACAATGAAACACTGAAGCAACAGATGGAAAGGAATAAGAAAGCTCTTGGAGAAACACTCAGACAACAGTTGGAAGGTTATAAGGAGCAGGTGAAGCAACAAATCATGGAAACTAACAAAAGGATTGAGAGAACAAACGAAGCAGTGTTGCAGTTCAGAGAAGACCTGATAAATCAAATTAATAACGTGGAAGACAACAACAAAATTCGAGTAGAAATATTACAGCAAGAAACGCAAGAAAAATTAAAGAAATTAAATGACAAAATGGAGGAACAAATAGAACACATAGGCAATGACTTGGGACAGGTTCGACACCAAGTAACCCACAACAAGGAAAGCATAGAAGATATACAAAAGAGAGAATTAATCAATATTCGAGCAGAATTAGAGATGCTCCGGAACAGACCTATAAGTTATACCCATATTCCACTGGGAGAGGGTAAAGAAACAATTAATTTCAAGGACTACAATAGAAACCCGCTAGAGTTCTTGGAAAGGATTGAGGAGCTGATCAGCTGAAACAAGGAAAACAGATGGCATGTGATTAAGAATATGCTCGATTAATGTTTCAAAAACATAACTGATAACTGGTGGACAGCTATCAGAAACGAAGTCCACACATACCACGAATTCAAACAGGTGTTCAAGACTAAATATTGGTCCGAATCAATACAGAATATTGTAAGAGATAATCTGTGCAATGGGAAATATGATCCTACCCGAGGCCAATCACCCACAGCCTACTTCCTCGGTAAAGTCTGCCTAGCACGAAACTTGGAACCTAGAATACCAGAAGAGTGAATGGTGACCAAGTTGTCATACCATTTTGAAGAAGGAATAATACGCACTCGATTGTGCAGACAGGTAAAAACCATTGGAGCAATGGAGGCTCTACTAGAGAGCTACGAACGAGAAGATTATTATAGGAGAAATCGGAGGAGGACAGAACCCCCAAATGAAAGGAGAAATGAAAATAATAGAGACAACAGAGAGAGGGTAAATCATGTACGAGCCAATGACAATAACCGGAGTCCACAAAACCATAGGTTTAGGGACAGAAGAAGAAGCTTCAAAATGAGCAATCCTATCGAAATCAATACAGACAGAACGAAGACAATAGACGTCCACAAAGAAGTAGGAGTGCAGAGAGTAGAAGATCAAGGAGCTGGGAAGGGAGAAGAGAGGTCCCATCAGAAAACCAGCGCAGGGACAAACAAAATCAACCAACAACATCTGACAGTAATAGGGGAAACGAGAGTCCGCAGTGAAAACCCAGGACATCCCGTCACTGCAAGCGAAAATAGAGCAGATAAAATTCACCAATAATAAAGAAGAATCAATAATTATCATCAAAAACAACTATCTAAAAAACATTCAGTCAGAATTAATGAAAGAAAGAACGGCCGAAGAGGCAAAACAAAATACTGAGATCGCATATGTCAGGGCAGAATTGCAAGGTGTACGTACTGAAATGATGATAGATACTGGTGCAAATATATCGCTAATAGATCGAACTGAATTGAATAGAATACAGGAAACATGTACTGAGAGAATACCAACTTTGCCAATCCACAATGTAACAATAATAGGAGCAACAAGCAAACAGAATAAAACGAGTAAGCAACAGGTAATTATAAATGTTACAAGTAACGGAATAGGAATCCCTATGGTGTTTTTAGTAGCCCAGCGGCTACCTTTTAAGGTTTTATTAGGGTGTGATATGCTACGGCGTCACTCTGCAATAATTAATCTGAACAGTGTAATAGTGATACTGAAATCAGAAAGTGATGAATGGTCAACTGAGATAATAGGAAGCACAAGTGCCCATCAGTACCGACGTTCATACCATGTTAGGGAGAATATTAGGACACCCATAGGAAATAATGAAAATGTAACATGTGAGACAAATTTATGGAAGGATAAGTTGCAAGAAAAGAATTCAACGGAAGAAGTAAGTATGGAACAGAGGCAAGAATTAATAAACATTTATAATAAGTATAGAAGTGTATTCTCAAACTCACCAGGGAAAGCCAAGAATTTTGTTATGTTAGTTAAGATTACATTATTCAGTAAACTTTAATAAAAAATCATATCCAATTGCCCAGTCACTAGAAGAAGCCCGTTAGACAAGAAACTCAAAGAATGATTGAAGAAGACATCATTGAAAGAAGCAATTCGCCATATACCAGCCCAATTGTAGCTATACCTAAAAAAGATCTGTGGCGCTGACCGTCGAGTCTATGTTCCTTGTTCTTCGTCCTCATCGTCTGTGCCGTCGCGATCTTTTAGCGCGCGCTTCATGACTTGTCCTACCAGATGCTGATTTGGCGGCCTCAATTTGCAAAGCATGTACCAGGGCGTCTGCACTGTTCTGGTGTCTTGCCATTCATAACACTTGCTGTAGTTCGTTATCTTGGACACCGGCAGTAAATGTCTGCATCGCAAAACTCGTTCAAAAATCTGGCACTTCAGGATAGGCCAGTCTAATTAGTCTGTCGATACTAAACTCTTGAAGACTCCTGGAATGCTGTCGTGTCGCCTTGCTCTCAACTGGGTGCAGTACACATCTCGGAAATGTTTATCACCATACCATAATTCCAGAGCTTTTATCAACTCAACATTGGTGTTCTGGTTGTCAGGTGGCACTTTCTGTAGACTTCTGCCGCAGGTCCTTTTAATGCAAGAACGAGTGAAACAGCCTTGTCTTTCTCTGTCCAATTATTTGCGCATGCAGCAGCTTCAAATTGGCAGAGGTACGTTGCCCAGTGACTGCTTCCGTCAAAAGTTGGAGCTTTGACATGAACTGTCCCTACTGCAGGTAAAGTTACTTTCTCTGTTAACTTATTTTCAACGTCTTTTTCTGTTTTTATCATTGGTACAGTTTGTTCACAAAGTTGTTTTGGCTGCATTTTCAGGTACTGCTCAACTTCACTTTTAATTTGTTCTCTTATGTTTGCCATTGAGTTTTCTACTGCACATATTTTTGTTGACATAGTTTCTTCCACAGTCAAGACAGATTTTTCTACTTCAGCTATTTTTAATGTCATTGATTCTTGTACCTCCGATATTTTAGTAACTTGTTTATTAAGCTCACCTCGTAGGAGACCCAACGCTGCAGCGGTTTGTTCTTGTGTCTGCTTTTGCTTCTGTATTAACTTCTTGGTGTCTTCTGTTCACGCTTCCGTTCTTCTTTTTGTCTTTCTTCTGTTTCTAGAATTAAAGCTTTCTGATGTTCCGCAGCCTCTTCTCTTTCCTGCTTGCGTTTTTGATTCTGTTGTTTTTCTCCTTCTTCCGCCTCCTGTCTGCGTTTCTCATCCTGTCGTTTTTCTGCTTATTATCTTTCTTGTCTTTGTTCTTCTTTTTGTAGTCTTTCTGCTGCTGCCTGTGTCTGCCGCAGCAGCGTTTGGGAAGCTTCCATCATCTGACTGGCATCCATGTTTACCGGTTAATTACGAATTACCTCGTCTTGTACAAACTGTCCACTGTTTCCACTGTTAACCATTCTATCCCACTTCTGACACCACTGTTACGACGGTCTACTCGATCGTCGTAAGTACAGTGGAAACAAAATAAGTAGGCCTACAAGACACCAATTAAGTCACTAATCACACCTTTAATTTTTACAGTTAAACAGCTCATAATTAACAACACAGTCTCTACAACAAATCAAATGAAAATTGTTCACACACAATAAAATGTCACTAATATTAAACACAATTGTATTACAATTATACCGCCCAATTATAAAACGCAACACTTCACTAATAACTACTTGAATGTACACAGTAATCTTGCCCGATAATAACTCTCGAACCGCTCTGTAAATATATCGCACTAATACTGAACTTAACGTCGTTGAGTACACTGGTATTTATACCGCCCCAAATTACTAGAGTATTCCATAATGCGCGATAGCGCCAGTATAGTTACGACGTAATTACTTGCGGCCTGACAGTCCGTGCGCCAGAGCGAAGTCTGGCACAGTCTAGAAAATACGTCAACAAGCACGTACGCAACACACGTTACATTCCGGTTCACTCTGGAACATTCGATAAACACATAGATTGTTGGGTGATGTCGTAACAATATTTTGCACCAGAAAGCCCCAAAATTTAACCCAAGATAGTTAGTTGATTGTTAAACCTCGAGTAGTAAAGATCGGAGCCTCCGCAACACTTTTGGACAGGAAATTGCAATCGGGCTCGAACATCAGACAGGTTAGGTACAGTGAACCTGAGTTAAATTATAATCGAGTGATAAATCTATATAGTGAATTGTTAAAATCATAATAAATGAATTATATAGTGAAAACAACCAAAAAGGAATAAGAAAGTGAGAACATAAAAAGGAAAGTATTGTGATATTAATTCAAGTAAAAAAAAACTTTATAATAGTTATTATAAATCAAACTGTGACACTATATACACTACACTAGTGAACTATTTTTCACAAACACTGAACTATCAAACACTAACACTGTTGTATTTTTTAGTGGTTAAGTAATTATTTTTCTGTGTTTAATTTTAAAGAAGTGTAGTATTCCTTAACCTAAAACGACACTGCTCGGCACTCACGAACTGTTCGGTACTATAA